>CAXAJV010000011.1:4116000-5488000 GCA_963969225.1 Xylocopa violacea | reverse complement strand
TATATCCTAACCTAAGGGAACCTAACATCACGCATGTAGTATTTCACAACATTCCTGGCTGGTCGGCCCAACTTCTCGGTGGGAAAATTATATACGTTTATAACGTAGTATAACCTAACCTAACCCATCTAGCCCCTCGCTTGTAATGTTTTGCAGAATCCCGGTCGTGTCGGCCCGTACGTCTCCGTGCGGACATTATATACGTCTATAACGTTATATATCCTAACCTAAGGGTACCTAACATCTCGCATGTAGTATTTCACAACATTCCTGGCTGGTCGGCCCCACTTCTCGGTGGGAACATTATATACGTTTATAACGAAGTATAACCTAACCTAACCCATCTAGACCCTCGCTTGTAATGTTTTGCAGAATCCCGGTCGTGTCGTCCCGTACGTCTCGGTGCGGACATTATATACGTCTATAACGTTATATATCCTAACCAAAGGCAACCTAACATCTCGAATGTAGTATTTCACAACATTCCTGGCGGGTCGGCCCCACTTCTCGGTGGGAACATTATTTACGTCTATAACGTAATATAACCTAACCTAATCCATCTAGACCCTCGCTGGTAATGTTTTACAAAATCCCGGTCGTGTCGGACCGTACTTCTCCGTGGGGACATTATATACGTCTATAACGTTATATATCCTAACCTAAGGGAACCTAACATCTCGGATGTAGTATTTTCCAACATTCCTGGCGGGGCGGCCGCTACTTCTTGGTGGGAACATTATATACGTCTATATCGTAATATAACCTAACCTAACCCATCTAGACCCTCGCTGGTAATGTTCTACAAAATCCCGGTCGTGTCGTCTCGTACGTCTCGGTGCGGAAATTATATACGTCTATAACGTTATATATCCTAACCTAAGGGAACCTAACATCACGGATGTAGTATTTCACAACATTCCTGGCTGGTCGGCCCCACTTCTCGGTGGGAAAATTATATACGTTTATAACGTAGTATAACCTAACCTAACCCATCTAGCCCCTCGCTTGTAATGTTTTGCAGAATCCCGGTCGTGTCGGCCCGTACGTCTCCGTGCGGACATTATATACGTCTATAACGTTATATAGCCTAACCTAAGGGTACCTAACATCTCGCATGTAGTATTTCACAACATTCCTGGCTGGTCGGCCCCACTTCTCGGTGGGAACATTATATACGTTTATAACGAAGTATAACCTAACCTAACCCATCTAGACCCTCGCTTGTAATTTTTACAGAATCCCGGTCGTGTCGTCCCGTACGTCTCGGCGCGGACATTATATACGTCTATAACGTTTTATATCCTAACCAAAGGCAACCTAACATCTCGAATGTAGTATTTCACAACATTCCTGGCGGGTCGGTCCCACTTCTCGGTGGGAACATTATTTACGTCTATAACGTAATATAACCTAACCTAATCCATCTAGACCCTCGCTGGTAATGTTTTACAAAATCCCGGTCGTGTCGGCCCGTACTTCTCCGTGGGGACATTATATACGTCTATATCGTTATATATCCTAACCTAAGGCAACCTAACATCTCGGATGTAGTATTTTCCAACATTCCTGGCGGGTCGGCCCCACTTCTCGGTGGGAACATTATATACGTTTATAACGAAGTATAACTTAACCTAACCCATCTAGAGCCTCGCTTGTAATGTTTTACAGAATCCCGGTCGTGTCGTTCCGTACGTCTCGGTGCGGACATTATATACGTCTATAACGTTATATATCCTAACCAAAGGCAACCTAACATCTCGAATGTAGTATTTCACAGCATTCCTGGCGGGTCGGACCCACTTCTCGGTGGGAACATTATTTACGTCTATAACGTAATATAACCTAACCTAATCCATCTAGACCCTCGCTGGTAATGTTTTACAAAATCCCGGTCGTGTCGGCCCGTACTTCTCCGTGGGGACATTATATACGTCTATAACGTTATATAGCCTAACCTAAGGGTACCTAACATCTCGCATGTAGTATTTCACAACATTCCTGGCTGGTCGGCCCCACTTCTCGGTGGGAACATTATATACGTTTATAACGAAGTATAACCTAACCTAACCCATCTAGACCCTCGCTTGTAATTTTTACAGAATCCCGGTCGTGTCGTCCCGTACGTCTCGGCGCGGACATTATATACGTCTATAACGTTTTATATCCTAACCAAAGGCAACCTAACATCTCGAATGTAGTATTTCACAACATTCCTGGCGGGTCGGTCCCACTTCTCGGTGGGAACATTATTTACGTCTATAACGTAATATAACCTAACCTAATCCATGTAGACCCTCGCTGGTAATGTTTTACAAAATCCCGGTCGTGTCGGCCCGTACTTCTCCGTGGGGACATTATATACGTCTATATCGTTATATATCCTAACCTAAGGCAACCTAACATCTCGGATGTAGTATTTTCCAACATTCCTGGCGGGTCGGCCCCACTTCTCGGTGGGAACATTATATACGTTTATAACGAAGTATAACTTAACCTAACCCATCTAGAGCCTCGCTTGTAATGTTTTACAGAATCCCGGTCGTGTCGTTCCGTACGTCTCGGTGCGGACATTATATACGTCTATAACGTTATATATCCTAACCAAAGGCAACCTAACATCTCGAATGTAGTATTTCACAGCATTCCTGGCGGGTCGGACCCACTTCTCGGTGGGAACATTATTTACGTCTATAACGTAATATAACCTAACCTAATCCATCTAGACCCTCGCTGGTAATGTTTTACAAAATCCCGGTCGTGTCGGCCCGTACTTCTCCGTGGGGACATTATATACGTCTATAACGTTATGTATCCTAACCTAAGGGAAGCTAACATCTCGGATGTAGTATTTTCCAACATTCCTGGCGGGGCGGCCGCTACTTCTTGGTGGGAACATTATATACGTCTATATCGTAATATAACCTAACCTAACCCATCTAGACCCTCGCTGGTAATGTTCTACAAAATCCCGGTCGTGTCGTCTCGTACGTCTCGGTGCGGACATTATATACGTCTATAACGTTATATATCCTAACCTAAGGGAACCTAACATCACGGATGTAGTATTTCACAACATTCCTGGCTGGTCGGCCCCACTTGTCGGTGGGAAAATTATATACGTTTATAACGTAGTATAACCTAACCTAATCCTTCTAGACCCTCGCTGGTAATGTTTTACAAAATCCCGGTCGTGTCGGCCCGTACTTCTCCGTGGGGACATTATATACGTCTATATCGTTATATATCCTAACCTAAGGCAACCTAACATCTCGGATGTAGTATTTTCCAACATTCCTGCCGGGTCGGCCCCACTTCTCGGTGGGAACATTATATACGTTTATAACGAAGTATAACTTAACCTAACCCATCTAGAGCCTCGCTTGTAATGTTTTACAGAATCCCGGTCGTGTCGTTCCGTACGTCTCGGTGCGGACATTATATACGTCTATAACGTTATATATCCTAACCAAAGGCAACCTAACATCTCGAATGTAGTATTTCACAGCATTCCTGGCGGGTCGGCCCCACTTCTCGGTGGGAACATTATTTACGTCTATAACGTAATATAACCTAGCCTAATCCATCTAGACCCTCGCTGGTAATGTTTTACAAAATCCCGGTCGTGTCGGCCCGTACTTCTCCGTGCGGACATTATATACGTCTATAACGTTATATATCCTAACCTAAGGGTACCTAACATCTCGCATGTAGTGTTTTCCAACATTCCTGGCTGGTCGGCCCCTACTTCTAGGTGGGCACATTATATACGTCTATATCGTAATATAACCAAACCTAACCCATCTAGACCCTCGCTGGTAATGTTTTACAAAATCCCGGTCGTGTCGGCCCGTACTTCTCCGTGGGGACATTATATACGTCTATATCGTTATATATCCTAACCTAAGGCAACTTAACATCTCCGATGTAGTATTTTCCAACATTCCTGGCGGGTCGGCCCCTACTTCTCGGTGGGCACATTATATACGTCTATATCGTAATATAACCTAACCTAACCCATCTAGCCCCTCGCTTGTAATGTTTTGCAGAATCCCTGTCGTGTCGGCCCGTACGTCTCGGTGCGGACATTATATACGTCTATAACGTTATATATACTAACCTAAGCGAACCTAACATCTCGGATGTAGTATTTTCCAACATTCCTGGCGGGTCAGTCCCTACTTCTCGGTGGGCACATTATATACGTCTATATCGTAATATAACCTAACCTAACCCATTTAGACCCTCGCTTGTAATGTTTTACAGAATCCCGCTCGTGTCGTCCCGTACGTCTCGGTGCGGACATTATATACGTCTATAACGTTATATATCCTAACCAAAGGCAACCTAACATCTCGAATGTAGTATTTCACAGCATTCCTGGCGGGTCGGCCCCACTTCTCGGTGGGAACATTATTTACGTCTATAACGTAATATAACCTAACCTAATCCATCTAGAGCCTCGCTGGTAATGTTTTACAAAATCCCGGTCGTGTCGGCCCGTACTTCTCCGTGGGGACATTATATACGTCTATAACGTTATATATCCTTACCTAAGGGAACCTAACATCTCGGATGTAGTATTTTCCAACATTCTTGGCGGGGCGGCCCCTACTTCTCGGTGGGCACATTGTATACGTCTATATCGTAATATAACCTAACCTAACCCATCTAGCCCCTCGCGTGTAATGTTTTGCAGAATCCCGGTCGTGTCGGCCCGTACGTGTCGGTGCGGACATTATATACGTCTATAACGTTATATATCCTAACCTAAGCGAACCTAACATCTCGGATGTAGTATTTCACAACAATCCTGGCTGGTCGGCCCCACTTCTCGGTGGGAACATTATATACGTTTATAACGAAGTATAACTTAACCTAACCCATCTAGAGCCTCGCTTGTAATGTTTTACAGAATCCCGGTCGTGTCGTCCCGTACGTCTCGGTGCGGACATTATATACGTCTATAACGTTATATATCCTAACCAAAGGCAACCTAACATCTCGAATGTAGTATTTCACAACATTCCTTGCGGGTCGGCCCCACTTCTCGGTGGGAACATTATTTACGTCTATAACGTAATATAACCTAACCTAATCCATCTAGACCCTCGCTGGTAATGTTTTACAAAATTCCGGTCGTGTCGGCCCGTACTTCTCCGTGGGGACATTATATACGTCTATAACGTTATATATCCTAACCTAAGGGAACCTAACATCTCGGATGTAGTATTTTCCAACATTCCTGGCGGGGCGGCCGCTACTTCTTGGTGGGAACATTATATACGTCTATATCGTATATAACCTAACCTAACCCATCTAGAACCTCGCTGGTAATGTTCTACAAAATCCCGGTCGTGTCGTCTCGTACGTCTCGGTGCGGACATTATATACGTCTATAACGTTATATATCCTAACCTAAGGGAAGCTAACATCACGGATGTAGTATTTCACAACATTCCTGGCTGGTCGGCCCCACTTCTCGGTGGGAAAATTATATACGTTTATAACGTAGTATAACCTAACCTAACCCATCTAGCCCCTCGCTTGTAATGTTTTGCAGAATCCCGGTCGTGTCGGCCCGTACGTCTCGGTGCGGACATTATATACGTCTATAACGTTATATATCCTAACCTAAGGGTACCTAACATCTCGCATGTAGTATTTCACAACATTCCTGGCGGGTCAGTCCCTACTTCTCGGTGGGCACATTATATACGTCTATAACGTAATATAACCTAACCTAACCCATCTAGACCGTCGCTGGTAATGTTTTACAGAATCCCGGTCGTGTCGTCTCGTACGTCTCGGTGCGGACACTATATACGTCTATAACGTATATATCCTAACCAAAGGCAACCTAACATCTCGGATGTAGTATTTTCCAACATTCCTGGCGGGGCGGCCGCTACTTCTCGGTGGGAACATTATTTACGTCTATAACGTAATATAACCTAACCTAATCCATCTAGACCCTCGCTGGTAATGTTTTACAAAATCCCGGTCGTGTCGGCCCGTACTTCTCCGTGGGGACATTATATACGTCTATAACGTTATATATCCTAACCTAAGGGAACCTAACATCTCGGATGTAGTATTTTCCAACATTTCTGGCGGGGCGGCCCCTACTTCTCGGTGGGCACATTGTATACGTCTATACCGTAATATAACCTAACCTAACCCATCTAGCCCCTCGCTTGTAATGTTTTGCAGAATCCCGGTCGTGTCGGCCCGTACGTCTCGGTGCGGACATTATATACGTCTATAACGTTATATATCCTAACCTAAGCGAACCTAACATCTCGGATGTAGTATTTCACAACAATCCTGGCTGGTCGGCCCCACTTCTCGGTGGGAACATTATATACGTTTATAACGAAGTATAACTTAACCTAACCCATCTAGAGCCTCGCTTGTAATGTTTTACAGAATCCCGGTCGTGTCGTCCCGTACGTCTCGGTGCGGACATTATATACGTCTATAACGTTATATATCCTAACCAAAGGCAACCTAACATCTCGAATGTAGTATTTCACAACATTCCTTGCGGGTCGGCCCCACTTCTCGGTGGGAACATTATTTACGTCTATAACGTAATATAACCTAACCTAATCCATCTAGACCCTCGCTGGTAATGTTTTACAAAATTCCGGTCGTGTCGGCCCGTACTTCTCCGTGGGGACATTATATACGTCTATAACGTTATATATCCTAACCTAAGGGAACCTAACATCTCGGATGTAGTATTTTCCAACATTCCTGGCGGGGCGGCCGCTACTTCTTGGTGGGAACATTATATACGTCTATATCGTATATAACCTAACCTAACCCATCTAGAACCTCGCTGGTAATGTTCTACAAAATCCCGGTCGTGTCGTCTCGTACGTCTCGGTGCGGACATTATATACGTCTATAACGTTATATATCCTAACCTAAGGGAACCTAACATCACGGATGTAGTATTTCACAACATTCCTGGCTGGTCGGCCCCACTTCTCGGTGGGAAAATTATATACGTTTATAACGTAGTATAACCTAACCTAACCCATCTAGCCCCTCGCTTGTAATGTTTTGCAGAATCCCGGTCGTGTCGGCCCGTACTTCTCCGTGGGGACATTATATACGTCTATAACGTTATATATCCTAACCTAAGGGAAGCTAACATCTCGGATGTAGTATTTTCCAACATTCCTGGCGGGGAGGCCGCTACTTCTTGGTGGGAACATTATATACGTCTATATCGTAATATAACCTAACCTAACCCATCTAGACCCTCGCTGGTAATGTTCTACAAAATCCCGGTCGTGTCGTCTCGTACGTCTCGGTGCGGACATTATATACGTCTATAACGTTATATATCCTAACCTAAGGGAACCTAACATCACGGATGTAGTATTTCACAACATTCCTGGCTGGTCGGCCCCACTTGTCGGTGGGAAAATTATATACGTTTATAACGTAGTATAACCTAACCTAATCCTTCTAGACCCTCGCTGGTAATGTTTTACAAAATCCCGGTCGTGTCGGCCCGTACTTCTCCGTGGGGACATTATATACGTCTATATCGTTATATATCCTAACCTAAGGCAACCTAACATCTCGGATGTAGTATTTTCCAACATTCCTGCCGGGTCGGCCCCACTTCTCGGTGGGAACATTATATACGTTTATAACGAAGTATAACTTAACCTAACCCATCTAGAGCCTCGCTTGTAATGTTTTACAGAATCCCGGTCGTGTCGTTCCGTACGTCTCGGTGCGGACATTATATACGTCTATAACGTTATATATCCTAACCAAAGGCAACCTAACATCTCGAATGTAGTATTTCACAGCATTCCTGGCGGGTCGGCCCCACTTCTCGGTGGGAACATTATTTACGTCTATAACGTAATATAACCTAGCCTAATCCATCTAGACCCTCGCTGGTAATGTTTTACAAAATCCCGGTCGTGTCGGCCCGTACTTCTCCGTGCGGACATTATATACGTCTATAACGTTATATATCCTAACCTAAGGGTACCTAACATCTCGCATGTAGTGTTTTCCAACATTCCTGGCTGGTCGGCCCCTACTTCTAGGTGGGCACATTATATACGTCTATATCGTAATATAACCAAACCTAACCCATCTAGACCCTCGCTGGTAATGTTTTACAAAATCCCGGTCGTGTCGGCCCGTACTTCTCCGTGGGGACATTATATACGTCTATATCGTTATATATCCTAACCTAAGGCAACTTAACATCTCCGATGTAGTATTTTCCAACATTCCTGGCGGGTCGGCCCCTACTTCTCGGTGGGCACATTATATACGTCTATATCGTAATATAACCTAACCTAACCCATCTAGCCCCTCGCTTGTAATGTTTTGCAGAATCCCTGTCGTGTCGGCCCGTACGTCTCGGTGCGGACATTATATACGTCTATAACGTTATATATACTAACCTAAGCGAACCTAACATCTCGGATGTAGTATTTTCCAACATTCCTGGCGGGTCAGTCCCTACTTCTCGGTGGGCACATTATATACGTCTATATCGTAATATAACCTAACCTAACCCATTTAGACCCTCGCTTGTAATGTTTTACAGAATCCCGCTCGTGTCGTCCCGTACGTCTCGGTGCGGACATTATATACGTCTATAACGTTATATATCCTAACCAAAGGCAACCTAACATCTCGAATGTAGTATTTCACAGCATTCCTGGCGGGTCGGCCCCACTTCTCGGTGGGAACATTATTTACGTCTATAACGTAATATAACCTAACCTAATCCATCTAGAGCCTCGCTGGTAATGTTTTACAAAATCCCGGTCGTGTCGGCCCGTACTTCTCCGTGGGGACATTATATACGTCTATAACGTTATATATCCTTACCTAAGGGAACCTAACATCTCGGATGTAGTATTTTCCAACATTCTTGGCGGGGCGGCCCCTACTTCTCGGTGGGCACATTGTATACGTCTATATCGTAATATAACCTAACCTAACCCATCTAGCCCCTCGCGTGTAATGTTTTGCAGAATCCCGGTCGTGTCGGCCCGTACGTGTCGGTGCGGACATTATATACGTCTATAACGTTATATATCCTAACCTAAGCGAACCTAACATCTCGGATGTAGTATTTCACAACAATCCTGGCTGGTCGGCCCCACTTCTCGGTGGGAACATTATATACGTTTATAACGAAGTATAACTTAACCTAACCCATCTAGAGCCTCGCTTGTAATGTTTTACAGAATCCCGGTCGTGTCGTCCCGTACGTCTCGGTGCGGACATTATATACGTCTATAACGTTATATATCCTAACCAAAGGCAACCTAACATCTCGAATGTAGTATTTCACAACATTCCTTGCGGGTCGGCCCCACTTCTCGGTGGGAACATTATTTACGTCTATAACGTAATATAACCTAACCTAATCCATCTAGACCCTCGCTGGTAATGTTTTACAAAATTCCGGTCGTGTCGGCCCGTACTTCTCCGTGGGGACATTATATACGTCTATAACGTTATATATCCTAACCTAAGGGAACCTAACATCTCGGATGTAGTATTTTCCAACATTCCTGGCGGGGCGGCCGCTACTTCTTGGTGGGAACATTATATACGTCTATATCGTATATAACCTAACCTAACCCATCTAGAACCTCGCTGGTAATGTTCTACAAAATCCCGGTCGTGTCGTCTCGTACGTCTCGGTGCGGACATTATATACGTCTATAACGTTATATATCCTAACCTAAGGGAAGCTAACATCACGGATGTAGTATTTCACAACATTCCTGGCTGGTCGGCCCCACTTCTCGGTGGGAAAATTATATACGTTTATAACGTAGTATAACCTAACCTAACCCATCTAGCCCCTCGCTTGTAATGTTTTGCAGAATCCCGGTCGTGTCGGCCCGTACGTCTCGGTGCGGACATTATATACGTCTATAACGTTATATATCCTAACCTAAGGGTACCTAACATCTCGCATGTAGTATTTCACAACATTCCTGGCGGGTCAGTCCCTACTTCTCGGTGGGCACATTATATACGTCTATAACGTAATATAACCTAACCTAACCCATCTAGACCGTCGCTGGTAATGTTTTACAGAATCCCGGTCGTGTCGTCTCGTACGTCTCGGTGCGGACACTATATACGTCTATAACGTATATATCCTAACCAAAGGCAACCTAACATCTCGGATGTAGTATTTTCCAACATTCCTGGCGGGGCGGCCGCTACTTCTCGGTGGGAACATTATTTACGTCTATAACGTAATATAACCTAACCTAATCCATCTAGACCCTCGCTGGTAATGTTTTACAAAATCCCGGTCGTGTCGGCCCGTACTTCTCCGTGGGGACATTATATACGTCTATAACGTTATATATCCTAACCTAAGGGAACCTAACATCTCGGATGTAGTATTTTCCAACATTTCTGGCGGGGCGGCCCCTACTTCTCGGTGGGCACATTGTATACGTCTATACCGTAATATAACCTAACCTAACCCATCTAGCCCCTCGCTTGTAATGTTTTGCAGAATCCCGGTCGTGTCGGTCCGTACGTCTCGGTGCGGACATTATATACGTCTATAACGTTATATATCCTAACCTAAGCGAACCTAACATCTCGGATGTAGTATTTCACAACAATCCTGGCTGGTCGGCCCCACTTCTCGGTGGGAACATTATATACGTTTATAACGAAGTATAACTTAACCTAACCCATCTAGAGCCTCGCTTGTAATGTTTTACAGAATCCCGGTCGTGTCGTCCCGTACGTCTCGGTGCGGACATTATATACGTCTATAACGTTATATATCCTAACCAAAGGCAACCTAACATCTCGAATGTAGTATTTCACAACATTCCTTGCGGGTCGGCCCCACTTCTCGGTGGGAACATTATTTACGTCTATAACGTAATATAACCTAACCTAATCCATCTAGACCCTCGCTGGTAATGTTTTACAAAATTCCGGTCGTGTCGGCCCGTACTTCTCCGTGGGGACATTATATACGTCTATAACGTTATATATCCTAACCTAAGGGAACCTAACATCTCGGATGTAGTATTTTCCAACATTCCTGGCGGGGCGGC
Source organism: Xylocopa violacea (assembly GCA_963969225.1). NCBI lineage: Eukaryota > Metazoa > Arthropoda > Insecta > Hymenoptera > Apidae > Xylocopa > Xylocopa violacea. The sequence goes on along the minus strand of CAXAJV010000011.1, from coordinate 5,476,904 downwards.
CGCTACTTCTTGGTGGGAACATTATATACGTCTATATCGTATATAACCTAACCTAACCCATCTAGAACCTCGCTGGTAATGTTCTACAAAATCCCGGTCGTGTCGTCTCGTACGTCTCGGTGCGGACATTATATACGTCTATAACGTTATATATCCTAACCTAAGGGAACCTAACATCACGGATGTAGTATTTCACAACATTCCTGGCTGGTCGGCCCCACTTCTCGGTGGGAAAATTATATACGTTTATAACGTAGTATAACCTAACCTAACCCATCTAGCCCCTCGCTTGTAATGTTTTGCAGAATCCCGGTCGTGTCGGCCCGTACTTCTCCGTGGGGACATTATATACGTCTATAACGTTATATATCCTAACCTAAGGGAAGCTAACATCTCGGATGTAGTATTTTCCAACATTCCTGGCGGGGAGGCCGCTACTTCTTGGTGGGAACATTATATACGTCTATATCGTAATATAACCTAACCTAACCCATCTAGACCCTCGCTGGTAATGTTCTACAAAATCCCGGTCGTGTCGTCTCGTACGTCTCGGTGCGGACATTATATACGTCTATAACGTTATATATCCTAACCTAAGGGAACCTAACATCACGGATGTAGTATTTCACAACATTCCTGGCTGGTCGGCCCCACTTGTCGGTGGGAAAATTATATACGTTTATAACGTAGTATAACCTAACCTAATCCTTCTAGACCCTCGCTGGTAATGTTTTACAAAATCCCGGTCGTGTCGGCCCGTACTTCTCCGTGGGGACATTATATACGTCTATATCGTTATATATCCTAACCTAAGGCAACCTAACATCTCGGATGTAGTATTTTCCAACATTCCTGCCGGGTCGGCCCCACTTCTCGGTGGGAACATTATATACGTTTATAACGAAGTATAACTTAACCTAACCCATCTAGAGCCTCGCTTGTAATGTTTTACAGAATCCCGGTCGTGTCGTTCCGTACGTCTCGGTGCGGACATTATATACGTCTATAACGTTATATATCCTAACCAAAGGCAACCTAACATCTCGAATGTAGTATTTCACAGCATTCCTGGCGGGTCGGCCCCACTTCTCGGTGGGAACATTATTTACGTCTATAACGTAATATAACCTAGCCTAATCCATCTAGACCCTCGCTGGTAATGTTTTACAAAATCCCGGTCGTGTCGGCCCGTACTTCTCCGTGCGGACATTATATACGTCTATAACGTTATATATCCTAACCTAAGGGTACCTAACATCTCGCATGTAGTGTTTTCCAACATTCCTGGCTGGTCGGCCCCTACTTCTAGGTGGGCACATTATATACGTCTATATCGTAATATAACCAAACCTAACCCATCTAGACCCTCGCTGGTAATGTTTTACAAAATCCCGGTCGTGTCGGCCCGTACTTCTCCGTGGGGACATTATATACGTCTATATCGTTATATATCCTAACCTAAGGCAACTTAACATCTCCGATGTAGTATTTTCCAACATTCCTGGCGGGTCGGCCCCTACTTCTCGGTGGGCACATTATATACGTCTATATCGTAATATAACCTAACCTAACCCATCTAGCCCCTTGCTTGTAATGTTTTGCAGAATCCCTGTCGTGTCGGCCCGTACGTCTCGGTGCGGACATTACATACGTCTATAACGTTATATATACTAACCTAAGCGAACCTAACATCTCGGATGTAGTATTTTCCAACATTCCTGGCGGGTCAGTCCCTACTTCTCGGTGGGCACATTATATACGTCTATATCGTAATATAACCTAACCTAACCCATTTAGACCCTCGCTTGTAATGTTTTACAGAATCCCGCTCGTGTCGTCCCGTACGTCTCGGTGCGGACATTATATACGTCTATAACGTTATATATCCTAACCAAAGGCAACCTAACATCTCGAATGTAGTATTTCACAGCATTCCTGGCGGGTCGGCCCCACTTCTCGGTGGGAACATTATTTACGTCTATAACGTAATATAACCTAACCTAATCCATCTAGCCCCTCGCTTGTAATGTTTTGCAGAATCCCGGTCGTGTCGGCCCGTACGTCTCGGTGCGGACATTATATACGTCTATAACGTTATATATCCTAACCTAAGGGTACCTAACATCTCGCATGTAGTATTTCACAACATTCCTGGCGGGTCAGTCCCTACTTCTCGGTGGGCACATTATATACGTCTATAACGTAATATAACCTAACCTAACCCATCTAGACCGTCGCTGGTAATGTTTTACAGAATCCCGGTCGTGTCATCTCGTACGTCTCGGTGCGGACACTATATACGTCTATAACGTTATATATCCTAACCAAAGGCAACCTAACATCTCGGATGTAGTATTTTCCAACATTCCTGGCGGGGCGGCCGCTACTTCTCGGTGGGAACATTATTTACGTCTATAACGTAATATAACCTAACCTAATCCATCTAGACCCTCGCTGGTAATGTTTTACAAAATCCCGGTCGTGTCGGCCCGTACTTCTCCGTGGGGACATTATATACGTCTATAACGTTATATATCCTAACCTAAGGGAACCTAACATCTCGGATGTAGTATTTTCCAACATTCCTGGCGGGGCGGCCCCTACTTCTCGGTGGGCACATTGTATACGTCTATACCGTAATATAACCTAACCTAACCCATCTAGCCCCTCGCTTGTAATGTTTTGCAGAATCCCGGTCGTGTCGGCCCGTACGTCTCGGTGCGGACATTATATACGTCTATAACGTTATATATCCTAACCTAAGCGAACCTAACATCTCGGATGTAGTATTTCACAACAATCCTGGCTGGTCGGCCCCACTTCTCGGTGGGAACATTATATACGTTTATAACGAAGTATAACTTAACCTAACCCATCTAGAGCCTCGCTTGTAATGTTTTACAGAATCCCGGTCGTGTCGTCCCGTACGTCTCGGTGCGGACATTATATACGTCTATAACGTTATATATCCTAACCAAAGGCAACCTAACATCTCGAATGTAGTATTTCACAACATTCCTTGCGGGTCGGCCCCACTTCTCGGTGGGAACATTATTTACGTCTATAACGTAATATAACCTAACCTAATCCATCTAGACCCTCGCTGGTAATGTTTTACAAAATTCCGGTCGTGTCGGCCCGTACTTCTCCGTGGGGACATTATATACGTCTATAACGTTATATATCCTAACCTAAGGGAACCTAACATCTCGGATGTAGTATTTTCCAACATTCCTGGCGGGGCGGCCGCTACTTCTTGGTGGGAACATTATATACGTCTATATCGTATATAACCTAACCTAACCCATCTAGAACCTCGCTGGTAATGTTCTACAAAATACCGGTCGTGTCGTCTCGTACGTCTCGGTGCGGACATTATATACGTCTATAACGTTATATATCCTAACCTAAGGGAACCTAACATCACGGATGTAGTATTTCACAACATTCCTGGCTGGTCGGCCCCACTTCTCGGTGGGAAAATTATATACGTTTATAACGTAGTATAACCTAACCTAACCCATCTAGCCCCTCGCTTGTAATGTTTTGCAGAATCCCGGTCGTGTCGGCCCGTACGTCTCGGTGCGGACATTATATACGTCTATAACGTTATATATCCTAACCTAAGCGAACCTAACATCTCGGATGTAGTATTTCACAACAATCCTGGCTGGTCGGCCCCACTTCTCGGTGGGAACATTATATACGTTTATAACGAAGTATAACTTAACCTAACCCATCTAGAGCCTCGTTTGTAATGTTTTCCAGAATCCCGGTCGTGTCGTCCCGTACGTCTCGGTGCGGACATAATATACGTCTATAACGTTATATATCCTAACCAAAGGCAACCTAACATCTCGAATGTAGTATTTCACAACATTCCTTGCGGGTCGGCCCCACTTCTCGGTGGGAACATTATTTACGTCTATAACGTAATATAACCTAACCTAATCCATCTAGACCCTCGCTGGTTATGTTTTACAAAATTCCGGTCGTGTCGGCCCGTACTTCTCCGTGGGGACATTATATACGTCTATAACGTTATATATCCTAACCTAAGGGAACCTAACATCTCGGATGTAGTATTTTCCAACATTCCTGGCGGGGCGGCCGCTACTTCTTGGTGGGAACATTATATACGTCTATATCGTATATAACCTAACCTAACCCATCTAGAACCTCGCTGGTAATGTTCTACAAAATCCCGGTCGTGTCGTCTCGTACGTCTCAGTGCGGACATTATATACGTCTATAACGTTATATATCCTAACCTAAGGGAACCTAACATCACGGATGTAGTATTTCACAACATTCCTGGCTGGTCGGCCCCACTTCTCGGTGGGAAAATTATATACGTTTATAACGTAGTATAACCTAACCTAACCCATCTAGCCCCTCGCTTGTAATGTTTTGCAGAATCCCGGTCGTGTCGGCCCTTACGTCTCGGTGCGGACATTATATACGTCTATAACGTTATATATCCTAACCTAAGCGAACCTAACATCTCGGATGTAGTATTTCACAACAATCCTGGCTGGTCGGCCCCACTTCTCGGTGGGAACATTATATACGTTTATAACGAAGTATAACTTAACCTCACCCATCTAGAGCCTCGCTTGTAATGTTTTCCAGAATCCCGGTCGTGTCGTCCCGTACGTCTCGGTGCGGACATAATATACGTCTATAACGTTATATATCCTAACCAAAGGCAACCTAACATCTCGAATGTAGTATTTCACAACATTCCTTGCGGGTCGGCCCCACTTCTCGGTGGGAACATTATTTACGTCTATAACGCAATATAACCTAACCTAATCCATCTAGACCCTCGCTGGTAATGTTTTACAAAATTCCGGTCGTGTCGGCCCGTACTTCTCCGTGGGGACATTATATACGTCTATAACGTTATATATCCTAACCTAAGGGAACCTAACATCTCGGATGTAGTATTTTCCAACATTCCTGGCGGGGCGGCCGCTACTTCTTGGTGGGAACATTATATACGTCTATATCGTATATAACCTAACCTAACCCATCTAGAACCTCGCTGGTAATGTTCTACAATATCCCGGTCGTGTCGTCTCGTACGTCTCGGTGCGGACATTATATACGTCTATAACGTTATATATCCTAACCTAAGGGAACCTAACATCACGGATGTAGTATTTCACAACATTCCTGGCTGGTCGGCCCCACTTCTCGGTGGGAACATTATATACGTTTATAACGAAGTATAACTTAACCTCACCCATCTAGAGCCTCGCTTGTAATGTTTTCCAGAATCCCGGTCGTGTCGTCCCGTACGTCTCGGTGCGGACATAATATACGTCTATAACGTTATATATCCTAACCAAAGGCAACCTAACATCTCGAATGTAGTATTTCACAACATTCCTTGCGGGTCGGCCCCACTTCTCGGTGGGAACATTATTTACGTCTATAACGTAATATAACCTAACCTAATCCATCTAGACCCTCGCTGGTAATGTTTTACAAAATTCCGGTCGTGTCGGCCCGTACTTCTCCGTGGGGACATTATATATGTCTATAACGTTATATATCCTAACCTAAGGGAACCTAACATCTCGGATGTAGTATTTTCCAACATTCCTGGCGGGGCGGCCGCTACTTCTTGGTGGGAACATTATATACGTCTATATCGTATATAACCTAACCTAACCCATCTAGAACCTCGCTGGTAATGTTCTACAATATCCCGGTCGTGTCGTCTCGTACGTCTCCGTGGGGACATTATATACGTCTATATCGTTATATATCCTAACCTAAGGCAACCTAACATCTCGGATGTAGTATTTTCCAACATTCCTGGCGGGTCGACCCCTACTTCTCGGTGGGCACATTATATACGTCTATATCGTAATATAACCAAACCTAACCCATCTAGACCCTCGCTGGTAATGTTTTACAAAATCCCGGTCGTGTCGGCCCGTACTTCTCCGTGGGGACATTATATACGTCTATATCGTTATATATCCTAACCTAAGGCAACTTAACATCTCGGATGTAGTATTTCACAACATTCCTGGCTGGTCGGCCCCACTTCTCGGTGGGAACATTATATACGTTTATAACGTAATATAACCTAACCTAACCCATCTAGCCCCTCGCTGGTTATGTTTTACAAAATCCCAGTCTTGTCGGCCCGTACTTTTCCGTGGAGACATTATATACGTCTATAATTTTATATATCCTAACCTAAGGCAACTTAACATCTCGAATGTAGTATTTTCCAACATTCCTGGCGGGTCAGTCCCTACTTCTCGGTGCGCACATTATATACGTCTATATCGTAATATAACCTAACCTAACCTATCTAGACCCTCGCTGGTAATGTTTTACAGAATCCCGGTCGTGTCGTCTCGTACGTCTTGGTGCGGACATTATATACGTCTATAACGTTATATATCCTAACCAAAGGCAACCTAACATCGCGGATGTAGTATTTTCCAACATACCTGGCGGGGCGGCCGCTACTTCTCGGTGGGAACATTATTTACGTCTATAACGTAATATAACCTAACCTAATCCATCTAGACCCTCGCTGGTAATGTTTTACAAAATCCCGGTCGTGTCGGCCCGTACTTCTCCGTGGGGACATTATATACGTCTATATCGTTATATATCCTAACCTAAGGCAACCTAACATCTCGGATGTAGTATTTTCCAACATTCCTGCCGGGTCGGCCCCACTTCTCGGTGGGAACATTATATACGTTTATAACGAAGTATAACTTAACCTAACCCATCTAGAGCCTCGCTTGTAATGTTTTACAGAATCCCGGTCGTGTCGTTCCGTACGTCTCGGTGCGGACATTATATACGTCTATAACGTTATATATCCTAACCAAAGGCAACCTAACATCTCGAATGTAGTATTTCACAGCATTCCTGGCGGGTCGGCCCCACTTCTCGGTGGGAACATTATTTACGTCTATAACGTAATATAACCTAGCCTAATCCATCTAGACCCTCGCTGGTAATGTTTTACAAAATCCCGGTCGTGTCGGCCCGTACTTCTCCGTGCGGACATTATATACGTCTATAACGTTATATATCCTAACCTAAGGGTACCTAACATCTCGCATGTAGTGTTTTCCAACATTCCTGGCTGGTCGGCCCCTACTTCTAGGTGGGCACATTATATACGTCTATATCGTAATATAACCAAACCTAACCCATCTAGACCCTCGCTGGTAATGTTTTACAAAATCCCGGTCGTGTCGGCCCGTACTTCTCCGTGGGGACATTATATACGTCTATATCGTTATATATCCTAACCTAAGGCAACTTAACATCTCCGATGTAGTATTTTCCAACATTCCTGGCGGGTCGGCCCCTACTTCTCGGTGGGCACATTATATACGTCTATATCGTAATATAACCTAACCTAACCCATCTAGCCCCTCGCTTGTAATGTTTTGCAGAATCCCTGTCGTGTCGGCCCGTACGTCTCGGTGCGGACATTATATACGTCTATAACGTTATATATACTAACCTAAGCGAACCTAACATCTCGGATGTAGTATTTTCCAACATTCCTGGCGGGTCAGTCCCTACTTCTCGGTGGGCACATTATATACGTCTATATCGTAATATAACCTAACCTAACCCATTTAGACCCTCGCTTGTAATGTTTTACAGAATCCCGCTCGTGTCGTCCCGTACGTCTCGGTGCGGACATTATATACGTCTATAACGTTATATATCCTAACCAAAGGCAACCTAACATCTCGAATGTAGTATTTCACAGCATTCCTGGCGGGTCGGCCCCACTTCTCGGTGGGAACATTATTTACGTCTATAACGTAATATAACCTAACCTAATCCATCTAGAGCCTCGCTGGTAATGTTTTACAAAATCCCGGTCGTGTCGGCCCGTACTTCTCCGTGGGGACATTATATACGTCTATAACGTTATATATCCTTACCTAAGGGAACCTAACATCTCGGATGTAGTATTTTCCAACATTCTTGGCGGGGCGGCCCCTACTTCTCGGTGGGCACATTGTATACGTCTATATCGTAATATAACCTAACCTAACCCATCTAGCCCCTCGCGTGTAATGTTTTGCAGAATCCCGGTCGTGTCGGCCCGTACGTGTCGGTGCGGACATTATATACGTCTATAACGTTATATATCCTAACCTAAGCGAACCTAACATCTCGGATGTAGTATTTCACAACAATCCTGGCTGGTCGGCCCCACTTCTCGGTGGGAACATTATATACGTTTATAACGAAGTATAACTTAACCTAACCCATCTAGAGCCTCGCTTGTAATGTTTTACAGAATCCCGGTCGTGTCGTCCCGTACGTCTCGGTGCGGACATTATATACGTCTATAACGTTATATATCCTAACCAAAGGCAACCTAACATCTCGAATGTAGTATTTCACAACATTCCTTGCGGGTCGGCCCCACTTCTCGGTGGGAACATTATTTACGTCTATAACGTAATATAACCTAACCTAATCCATCTAGACCCTCGCTGGTAATGTTTTACAAAATTCCGGTCGTGTCGGCCCGTACTTCTCCGTGGGGACATTATATACGTCTATAACGTTATATATCCTAACCTAAGGGAACCTAACATCTCGGATGTAGTATTTTCCAACATTCCTGGCGGGGCGGCCGCTACTTCTTGGTGGGAACATTATATACGTCTATATCGTATATAACCTAACCTAACCCATCTAGAACCTCGCTGGTAATGTTCTACAAAATCCCGGTCGTGTCGTCTCGTACGTCTCAGTGCGGACATTATATACGTCTATAACGTTATATATCCTAACCTAAGGGAACCTAACATCACGGATGTAGTATTTCACAACATTCCTGGCTGGTCGGCCCCACTTCTCGGTGGGAAAATTATATACGTTTATAACGTAGTATAACCTAACCTAACCCATCTAGCCCCTCGCTTGTAATGTTTTGCAGAATCCCGGTCGTGTCGGCCCTTACGTCTCGGTGCGGACATTATATACGTCTATAACGTTATATATCCTAACCTAAGCGAACCTAACATCTCGGATGTAGTATTTCACAACAATCCTGGCTGGTCGGCCCCACTTCTCGGTGGGAACATTATATACGTTTATAACGAAGTATAACTTAACCTCACCCATCTAGAGCCTCGCTTGTAATGTTTTCCAGAATCCCGGTCGTGTCGTCCCGTACGTCTCGGTGCGGACATAATATACGTCTATAACGTTATATATCCTAACCAAAGGCAACCTAACATCTCGAATGTAGTATTTCACAACATTCCTTGCGGGTCGGCCCCACTTCTCGGTGGGAACATTATTTACGTCTATAACGCAATATAACCTAACCTAATCCATCTAGACCCTCGCTGGTAATGTTTTACAAAATTCCGGTCGTGTCGGCCCGTACTTCTCCGTGGGGACATTATATACGTCTATAACGTTATATATCCTAACCTAAGGGAACCTAACATCTCGGATGTAGTATTTTCCAACATTCCTGGCGGGGCGGCCGCTACTTCTTGGTGGGAACATTATATACGTCTATATCGTATATAACCTAACCTAACCCATCTAGAACCTCGCTGGTAATGTTCTACAATATCCCGGTCGTGTCGTCTCGTACGTCTCGGTGCGGACATTATATACGTCTATAACGTTATATATCCTAACCTAAGGGAACCTAACATCACGGATGTAGTATTTCACAACATTCCTGGCTGGTCGGCCCCACTTCTCGGTGGGAACATTATATACGTTTATAACGAAGTATAACTTAACCTCACCCATCTAGAGCCTCGCTTGTAATGTTTTCCAGAATCCCGGTCGTGTCGTCCCGTACGTCTCGGTGCGGACATAATATACGTCTATAACGTTATATATCCTAACCAAAGGCAACCTAACATCTCGAATGTAGTATTTCACAACATTCCTTGCGGGTCGGCCCCACTTCTCGGTGGGAACATTATTTACGTCTATAACGTAATATAACCTAACCTAATCCATCTAGACCCTCGCTGGTAATGTTTTACAAAATTCCGGTCGTGTCGGCCCGTACTTCTCCGTGGGGACATTATATATGTCTATAACGTTATATATCCTAACCTAAGGGAACCTAACATCTCGGATGTAGTATTTTCCAACATTCCTGGCGGGGCGGCCGCTACTTCTTGGTGGGAACATTATATACGTCTATATCGTATATAACCTAACCTAACCCATCTAGAACCTCGCTGGTAATGTTCTACAATATCCCGGTCGTGTCGTCTCGTACGTCTCCGTGGGGACATTATATACGTCTATATCGTTATATATCCTAACCTAAGGCAACCTAACATCTCGGATGTAGTATTTTCCAACATTCCTGGCGGGTCGACCCCTACTTCTCGGTGGGCACATTATATACGTCTATATCGTAATATAACCAAACCTAACCCATCTAGACCCTCGCTGGTAATGTTTTACAAAATCCCGGTCGTGTCGGCCCGTACTTCTCCGTGGGGACATTATATACGTCTATATCGTTATATATCCTAACCTAAGGCAACTTAACATCTCGGATGTAGTATTTCACAACATTCCTGGCTGGTCGGCCCCACTTCTCGGTGGGAACATTATATACGTTTATAACGTAATATAACCTAACCTAACCCATCTAGCCCCTCGCTGGTTATGTTTTACAAAATCCCAGTCTTGTCGGCCCGTACTTTTCCGTGGAGACATTATATACGTCTATAATTTTATATATCCTAACCTAAGGCAACTTAACATCTCGAATGTAGTATTTTCCAACATTCCTGGCGGGTCAGTCCCTACTTCTCGGTGCGCACATTATATACGTCTATATCGTAATATAACCTAACCTAACCTATCTAGACCCTCGCTGGTAATGTTTTACAGAATCCCGGTCGTGTCGTCTCGTACGTCTTGGTGCGGACATTATATACGTCTATAACGTTATATATCCTAACCAAAGGCAACCTAACATCGCGGATGTAGTATTTTCCAACATACCTGGCGGGGCGGCCGCTACTTCTCGGTGGGAACATTATTTACGTCTATAACGTAATATAACCTAACCTAATCCATCTAGACCCTCGCTGGTAATGTTTTACAAAATCCCGGTCGTGTCGGCCCGTACTTCTCCGTGGGGACATTATATACGTCTATATCGTTATATATCCTAACCTAAGGCAACCTAACATCTCGGATGTAGTATTTTCCAACATTCCTGCCGGGTCGGCCCCACTTCTCGGTGGGAACATTATATACGTTTATAACGAAGTATAACTTAACCTAACCCATCTAGAGCCTCGCTTGTAATGTTTTACAGAATCCCGGTCGTGTCGTTCCGTACGTCTCGGTGCGGACATTATATACGTCTATAACGTTATATATCCTAACCAAAGGCAACCTAACATCTCGAATGTAGTATTTCACAGCATTCCTGGCGGGTCGGCCCCACTTCTCGGTGGGAACATTATTTACGTCTATAACGTAATATAACCTAGCCTAATCCATCTAGACCCTCGCTGGTAATGTTTTACAAAATCCCGGTCGTGTCGGCCCGTACTTCTCCGTGGGGACATTATATACGTCTATAACGTTATATATCCTAACCTAAGGCAACTTAACATCTCCGATGTAGTATTTTCCAACATTCCTGGCGGGTCGGCCCCTACTTCTCGGTGGGCACATTATATACGTCTATATCGTAATATAACCTAACCTAACCCATCTAGCCCCTCGCTTGTAATGTTTTGCAGAATCCCTGTCGTGTCGGCCCGTACGTCTCGGTGCGGACATTATATACGTCTATAACGTTATATATACTAACCTAAGCGAACCTAACATCTCGGATGTAGTATTTTCCAACATTCCTGGCGGGTCAGTCCCTACTTCTCGGTGGGCACATTATATACGTCTATATCGTAATATAACCTAACCTAACCCATTTAGACCCTCGCTTGTAATGTTTTACAGAATCCCGCTCGTGTCGTCCCGTACGTCTCGGTGCGGACATTATATACGTCTATAACGTTATATATCCTAACCAAAGGCAACCTAACATCTCGAATGTAGTATTTCACAGCATTCCTGGCGGGTCGGCCCCACTTCTCGGTGGGAACATTATTTACGTCTATAACGTAATATAACCTAACCTAATCCATCTAGAGCCTCGCTGGTAATGTTTTACAAAATCCCGGTCGTGTCGGCCCGTACTTCTCCGTGGGGACATTATATACGTCTATAACGTTATATATCCTTACCTAAGGGAACCTAACATCTCGGATGTAGTATTTTCCAACATTCTTGGCGGGGCGGCCCCTACTTCTCGGTGGGCACATTGTATACGTCTATATCGTAATATAACCTAACCTAACCCATCTAGCCCCTCGCGTGTAATGTTTTGCAGAATCCCGGTCGTGTCGGCCCGTACGTGTCGGTGCGGACATTATATACGTCTATAACGTTATATATCCTAACCTAAGCGAACCTAACATCTCGGATGTAGTATTTCACAACAATCCTGGCTGGTCGGCCCCACTTCTCGGTGGGAACATTATATACGTTTATAACGAAGTATAACTTAACCTAACCCATCTAGAGCCTCGCTTGTAATGTTTTACAGAATCCCGGTCGTGTCGTCCCGTACGTCTCGGTGCGGACATTATATACGTCTATAACGTTATATATCCTAACCTAAGGGAACCTAACATCTCGGATGTAGTATTTTCCAACATTCCTGGCGGGGCGGCCGCTACTTCTTGGTGGGAACATTATATACGTCTATATCGTATATAACCTAACCTAACCCATCTAGAACCTCGCTGGTAATGTTCTACAAAATCCCGGTCGTGTCGTCTCGTACGTCTCGGTGCGGACATTATATACGTCTATAACGTTATATATCCTAACCTAAGGGAAGCTAACATCACGGATGTAGTATTTCACAACATTCCTGGCTGGTCGGCCCCACTTCTCGGTGGGAAAATTATATACGTTTATAACGTAGTATAACCTAACCTAACCCATCTAGCCCCTCACTTGTAATGTTTTGCAGAATCCCGGTCGTGTCGGCCCGTACGTCTCGGTGCGGACATTATATACGTCTATAACGTTATATATCCTAACCTAAGGGAACCTAACATCTCGGATGTAGTATTTTCCAACATTTCTGGCGGGGCGGCCCCTACTTCTCGGTGGGCACATTGTATACGTCTATACCGTAATATAACCTAACCTAACCCATCTAGCCCCTCGCTTGTAATGTTTTGCAGAATCCCGGTCGTGTCGGCCCGTACGTCTCGGTGCGGACATTATATACGTCTATAACGTTATATATCCTAACCTAAGCGAACCTAACATCTCGGATGTAGTATTTCACAACAATCCTGGCTGGTCGGCCCCACTTCTCGGTGGGAACATTATATACGTTTATAACGAAGTATAACTTAACCTAACCCATCTAGAGCCTCGCTTGTAATGTTTTACAGAATCCCGGTCGTGTCGTCCCGTACGTCTCGGTGCGGACATTATATACGTCTATAACGTTATATATCCTAACCAAAGGCAACCTAACATCTCGAATGTAGTATTTCACAACATTCCTTGCGGGTCGGCCCCACTTCTCGGTGGGAACATTATTTACGTCTATAACGTAATATAACCTAACCTAATCCATCTAGACCCTCGCTGGTAATGTTTTACAAAATTCCGGTCGTGTCGGCCCGTACTTCTCCGTGGGGACATTATATACGTCTATAACGTTATATATCCTAACCTAAGGGAACCTAACATCTCGGATGTAGTATTTTCCAACATTCCTGGCGGGGCGGCCGCTACTTCTTGGTGGGAACATTATATACGTCTATATCGTATATAACCTAACCTAACCCATCTAGAACCTCGCTGGTAATGTTCTACAAAATCCCGGTCGTGTCGTCTCGTACGTCTCGGCGCGGACATTATATACGTCTATAACGTTATATATCCTAACCTAAGGGAACCTAACATCACGGATGTAGTATTTCACAACATTCCTGGCTGGTCGGCCCCACTTCTCGGTGGGAAAATTATATACGTTTATAACGTAGTATAACCTAACCTAACCCATCTAGCCCCTCGCTTGTAATGTTTTGCAGAATCCCGGTCGTGTCGGCCCGTACTTCTCCGTGGGGACATTATATACGTCTATAACGTTATATATCCTAACCTAAGGGAAGCTAACATCTCGGATGTAGTATTTTCCAACATTCCTGGCGGGGAGGCCGCTACTTCTTGGTGGGAACATTATATACGTCTATATCGTAATATAACCTAACCTAACCCATCTAGACCCTCGCTGGTAATGTTCTACAAAATCCCGGTCGTGTCGTCTCGTACGTCTCGGTGCGGACATTATATACGTCTATAACGTTATATATCCTAACCTAAGGGAACCTAACATCACGGATGTAGTATTTCACAACATTCCTGGCTGGTCGGCCCCACTTGTCGGTGGGAAAATTATATACGTTTATAACGTAGTATAACCTAACCTAATCCTTCTAGACCCTCGCTGGTAATGTTTTACAAAATCCCGGTCGTGTCGGCCCGTACTTCTCCGTGGGGACATTATATACGTCTATATCGTTATATATCCTAACCTAAGGCAACCTAACATCTCGGATGTAGTATTTTCCAACATTCCTGCCGGGTCGGCCCCACTTCTCGGTGGGAACATTATATACGTTTATAACGAAGTATAACTTAACCTAACCCATCTAGAGCCTCGCTTGTAATGTTTTACAGAATCCCGGTCGTGTCGTTCCGTACGTCTCGGTGCGGACATTATATACGTCTATAACGTTATATATCCTAACCAAAGGCAACCTAACATCTCGAATGTAGTATTTCACAGCATTCCTGGCGGGTCGGCCCCACTTCTCGGTGGGAACATTATTTACGTCTATAACGTAATATAACCTAGCCTAATCCATCTAGACCCTCGCTGGTAATGTTTTACAAAATCCCGGTCGTGTCGGCCCGTACTTCTCCGTGCGGACATTATATACGTCTATAACGTTATATATCCTAACCTAAGGGTACCTAACATCTCGCATGTAGTGTTTTCCAACATTCCTGGCTGGTCGGCCCCTACTTCTAGGTGGGCACATTATATACGTCTATATCGTAATATAACCAAACCTAACCCATCTAGACCCTCGCTGGTAATGTTTTACAAAATCCCGGTCGTGTCGGCCCGTACTTCTCCGTGGGGACATTATATACGTCTATATCGTTATATATCCTAACCTAAGGCAACTTAACATCTCCGATGTAGTATTTTCCAACATTCCTGGCGGGTCGGCCCCTACTTCTCGGTGGGCACATTATATACGTCTATATCGTAATATAACCTAACCTAACCCATCTAGCCCCTCGCTTGTAATGTTTTGCAGAATCCCTGTCGTGTCGGCCCGTACGTCTCGGTGCGGACATTATATACGTCTATAACGTTATATATACTAACCTAAGCGAACCTAACATCTCGGATGTAGTATTTTCCAACATTCCTGGCGGGTCAGTCCCTACTTCTCGGTGGGCACATTATATACGTCTATATCGTAATATAACCTAACCTAACCCATTTAGACCCTCGCTTGTAATGTTTTACAGAATCCCGCTCGTGTCGTCCCGTACGTCTCGGTGCGGACATTATATACGTCTATAACGTTATATATCCTAACCAAAGGCAACCTAACATCTCGAATGTAGTATTTCACAGCATTCCTGGCGGGTCGGCCCCACTTCTCGGTGGGAACATTATTTACGTCTATAACGTAATATAACCTAACCTAATCCATCTAGCCCCTCGCTTGTAATGTTTTGCAGAATCCCGGTCGTGTCGGCCCGTACGTCTCGGTGCGGACATTATATACGTCTATAACGTTATATATCCTAACCTAAGGGTACCTAACATCTCGCATGTAGTATTTCACAACATTCCTGGCGGGTCAGTCCCTACTTCTCGGTGGGCACATTATATACGTCTATAACGTAATATAACCTAACCTAACCCATCTAGACCGTCGCTGGTAATGTTTTACAGAATCCCGGTCGTGTCATCTCGTACGTCTCGGTGCGGACACTATATACGTCTATAACGTTATATATCCTAACCAAAGGCAACCTAACATCTCGGATGTAGTATTTTCCAACATTCCTGGCGGGGCGGCCGCTACTTCTCGGTGGGAACATTATTTACGTCTATAACGTAATATAACCTAACCTAATCCATCTAGACCCTCGCTGGTTATGTTTTACAAAATTCCGGTCGTGTCGGCCCGTACTTCTCCGTGGGGACATTATATACGTCTATAACGTTATATATCCTAACCTAAGGGAACCTAACATCTCGGATGTAGTATTTTCCAACATTCCTGGCGGGGCGGCCGCTACTTCTTGGTGGGAACATTATATACGTCTATATCGTATATAACCTAACCTAACCCATCTAGAACCTCGCTGGTAATGTTCTACAAAATCCCGGTCGTGTCGTCTCGTACGTCTCAGTGCGGACATTATATACGTCTATAACGTTATATATCCTAACCTAAGGGAACCTAACATCACGGATGTAGTATTTCACAACATTCCTGGCTGGTCGGCCCCACTTCTCGGTGGGAAAATTATATACGTTTATAACGTAGTATAACCTAACCTAACCCATCTAGCCCCTCGCTTGTAATGTTTTGCAGAATCCCGGTCGTGTCGGCCCGTACGTCTCGGTGCGGACATTATATACGTCTATAACGTTATATATCCTAACCTAAGCGAACCTAACATCTCGGATGTAGTATTTCACAACAATCCTGGCTGGTCGGCCCCACTTCTCGGTGGGAACATTATATACGTTTATAACGAAGTATAACTTAACCTAACCCATCTAGAGCCTCGCTTGTAATGTTTTACAGAATCCCGGTCGTGTCGTTCCGTACGTCTCGGTGCGGACATTATATACGTCTATAACGTTATATATCCTAACCAAAGGCAACCTAACATCTCGAATGTAGTATTTCACAGCATTCCTGGCGGGTCGGCCCCACTTCTCGGTGGGAACATTATTTACGTCTATAACGTAATATAACCTAGCCTAATCCATCTAGACCCTCGCTGGTAATGTTTTACAAAATCCCGGTCGTGTCGGCCCGTACTTCTCCGTGCGGACATTATATACGTCTATAACGTTATATATCCTAACCTAAGGGTACCTAACATCTCGCATGTAGTGTTTTCCAACATTCCTGGCTGGTCGGCCCCTACTTCTAGGTGGGCACATTATATACGTCTATATCGTAATATAACCAAACCTAACCCATCTAGACCCTCGCTGGTAATGTTTTACAAAATCCCGGTCGTGTCGGCCCGTACTTCTCCGTGGGGACATTATATACGTCTATATCGTTATATATCCTAACCTAAGGCAACTTAACATCTCCGATGTATTATTTTCCAACATTCCTGGCGGGTCGGCCCCTACTTCTCGGTGGGCACATTATATACGTCTATATCGTAATATAACCTAACCTAACCCATCTAGCCCCTCGCTTGTAATGTTTTGCAGAATCCCTGTCGTGTCGGCCCGTACGTCTCGGTGCGGACATTATATACGTCTATAACGTTATATATCCTAACCTAAGGGAACCTAACATCTCGGATGTAGTATTTTCCAACATTCCTGGCGGGGCGGCCCCTACTTCTCGGTGGGCACATTATATACGTCTATATCGTAATATAACCTAACCTAACCCATTTAGACCCTCGCTTGTAATGTTTTACAGAATCCCGCTCGTGTCGTCCCGTACGTCTCGGTGCGGACATTATATACGTCTATAACGTTATATATCCTAACCAAAGGCAACCTAACATCTCGAATGTAGTATTTCACAGCATTCCTGGCGGGTCGGCCCCACTTCTCGGTGGGAACATTATTTACGTCTATAACGTAATATAACCTAACCTAATCCATCTAGAGCCTCGCTGGTAATGTTTTACAAAATCCCGGTCGTGTCGGCCCGTACTTCTCCGTGGGGACATTATATACGTCTATAACGTTATATATCCTTACCTAAGGGAACCTAACATCTCGGATGTAGTATTTTCCAACATTCTTGGCGGGGCGGCCCCTACTTCTCGGTGGGCACATTGTATACGTCTATATCGTAATATAACCTAACCTAACCCATCTAGCCCCTCGCGTGTAATGTTTTGCAGAATCCCGGTCGTGTCGGCCCGTACGTGTCGGTGCGGACATTATATACGTCTATAACGTTATATATCCTAACCTAAGCGAACCTAACATCTCGGATGTAGTATTTCACAACAATCCTGGCTGGTCGGCCCCACTTCTCGGTGGGAACATTATATACGTTTATAACGAAGTATAACTTAACCTAACCCATCTAGAGCCTCGCTTGTAATGTTTTACAGAATCCCGGTCGTGTCGTCCCGTACGTCTCGGTGCGGACATTATATACGTCTATAACGTTATATATCCTAACCAAAGGCAACCTAACATCTCGAATGTAGTATTTCACAACATTCCTTGCGGGTCGGCCCCACTTCTCGGTGGGAACATTATTTACGTCTATAACGTAATATAACCTAACCTAATCCATCTAGACCCTCGCTGGTAATGTTTTACAAAATTCCGGTCGTGTCGGCCCGTACTTCTCCGTGGGGACATTATATACGTCTATAACGTTATATATCCTAACCTAAGGGAACCTAACATCTCGGATGTAGTATTTTCCAACATTCCTGGCGGGGCGGCCGCTACTTCTTGGTGGGAACATTATATACGTCTATATCGTATATAACCTAACCTAACCCATCTAGAACCTCGCTGGTAATGTTCTACAAAATCCCGGTCGTGTCGTCTCGTACGTCTCAGTGCGGACATTATATACGTCTATAACGTTATATATCCTAACCTAAGGGAACCTAACATCACGGATGTAGTATTTCACAACATTCCTGGCTGGTCGGCCCCACTTCTCGGTGGGAAAATTATATACGTTTATAACGTAGTATAACCTAACCTAACCCATCTAGCCCCTCGCTTGTAATGTTTTGCAGAATCCCGGTCGTGTCGGCCCGTACGTCTCGGTGCGGACATTATATACGTCTATAACGTTATATATCCTAACCTAAGGGAACCTAACATCTCGGATGTAGTATTTTCCAACATTTCTGGCGGGGCGGCCCCTACTTCTCGGTGGGCACATTGTATACGTCTATACCGTAATATAACCTAACCTAACCCATCTAGCCCCTCGCTTGTAATGTTTTGCAGAATCCCGGTCGTGTCGGCCCGTACGTCTCGGTGCGGACATTATATACGTCTATAACGTTATATATCCTAACCTAAGCGAACCTAACATCTCGGATGTAGTATTTCACAACAATCCTGGCTGGTCGGCCCCACTTCTCGGTGGGAACATTATATACGTTTATAACGAAGTATAACTTAACCTAACCCATCTAGAGCCTCGCTTGTAATGTTTTACAGAATCCCGGTCGTGTCGTCCCGTACGTCTCGGTGCGGACATTATATACGTCTATAACGTTATATATCCTAACCAAAGGCAACCTAACATCTCGAATGTAGTATTTCACAACATTCCTTGCGGGTCGGCCCCACTTCTCGGTGGGAACATTATTTACGTCTATAACGTAATATAACCTAACCTAATCCATCTAGACCCTCGCTGGTAATGTTTTACAAAATTCCGGTCGTGTCGGCCCGTACTTCTCCGTGGGGACATTATATACGTCTATAACGTTATATATCCTAACCTAAGGGAACCTAACATCTCGGATGTAGTATTTTCCAACATTCCTGGCGGGGCGGCCGCTACTTCTTGGTGGGAACATTATATACGTCTATATCGTATATAACCTAACCTAACCCATCTAGAACCTCGCTGGTAATGTTCTACAAAATCCCGGTCGTGTCGTCTCGTACGTCTCGGCGCGGACATTATATACGTCTATAACGTTATATATCCTAACCTAAGGGAACCTAACATCACGGATGTAGTATTTCACAACATTCCTGGCTGGTCGGCCCCACTTCTCGGTGGGAAAATTATATACGTTTATAACGTAGTATAACCTAACCTAACCCATCTAGCCCCTCGCTTGTAATGTTTTGCAGAATCCCGGTCGTGTCGGCCCGTACTTCTCCGTGGGGACATTATATACGTCTATAACGTTATATATCCTAACCTAAGGGAAGCTAACATCTCGGATGTAGTATTTTCCAACATTCCTGGCGGGGAGGCCGCTACTTCTTGGTGGGAACATTATATACGTCTATATCGTAATATAACCTAACCTAACCCATCTAGACCCTCGCTGGTAATGTTCTACAAAATCCCGGTCGTGTCGTCTCGTACGTCTCGGTGCGGACATTATATACGTCTATAACGTTATATATCCTAACCTAAGGGAACCTAACATCACGGATGTAGTATTTCACAACATTCCTGGCTGGTCGGCCCCACTTGTCGGTGGGAAAATTATATACGTTTATAACGTAGTATAACCTAACCTAATCCTTCTAGACCCTCGCTGGTAATGTTTTACAAAATCCCGGTCGTGTCGGCCCGTACTTCTCCGTGGGGACATTATATACGTCTATATCGTTATATATCCTAACCTAAGGCAACCTAACATCTCGGATGTAGTATTTTCCAACATTCCTGCCGGGTCGGCCCCACTTCTCGGTGGGAACATTATATACGTTTATAACGAAGTATAACTTAACCTAACCCATCTAGAGCCTCGCTTGTAATGTTTTACAGAATCCCGGTCGTGTCGTTCCGTACGTCTCGGTGCGGACATTATATACGTCTATAACGTTATATATCCTAACCAAAGGCAACCTAACATCTCGAATGTAGTATTTCACAGCATTCCTGGCGGGTCGGCCCCACTTCTCGGTGGGAACATTATTTACGTCTATAACGTAATATAACCTAGCCTAATCCATCTAGACCCTCGCTGGTAATGTTTTACAAAATCCCGGTCGTGTCGGCCCGTACTTCTCCGTGCGGACATTATATACGTCTATAACGTTATATATCCTAACCTAAGGGTACCTAACATCTCGCATGTAGTGTTTTCCAACATTCCTGGCTGGTCGGCCCCTACTTCTAGGTGGGCACATTATATACGTCTATATCGTAATATAACCAAACCTAACCCATCTAGACCCTCGCTGGTAATGTTTTACAAAATCCCGGTCGTGTCGGCCCGTACTTCTCCGTGGGGACATTATATACGTCTATAACGTTATATATCCTAACCTAAGGGAACCTAACATCTCGGATGTAGTATTTTCCAACATTCCTGGCGGGGCGGCCCCTACTTCTCGGTGGGCACATTGTATACGTCTATACCGTAATATAACCTAACCTAACCCATCTAGCCCCTCGCTTGTAATGTTTTGCAGAATCCCGGTCGTGTCGTCCCGTACGTCTCGGTGCGGACATTATATACGTCTATAACGTTATATATCCTAACCAAAGGCAACCTAACATCTCGAATGTAGTATTTCACAACATTCCTTGCGGGTCGGCCCCACTTCTCGGTGGGAACATTATTTACGTCTATAACGTAATATAACCTAACCTAATCCATCTAGACCCTCGCTGGTAATGTTTTACAAAATTCCGGTCGTGTCGGCCCGTACTTCTCCGTGGGGACGTTATATACGTCTATAACGTTATATATCCTAACCTAAGGGAACCTAACATCTCGGATGTAGTATTTTCCAACATTCCTGGCGGGGCGGCCGCTACTTCTTGGTGGGAACATTATATACGTCTATATCGTATATAACCTAACCTAACCCATCTAGAACCTCGCTGGTAATGTTCTACAAAATACCGGTCGTGTCGTCTCGTACGTCTCGGTGCGGACATTATATACGTCTATAACGTTATATATCCTAACCTAAGGGAACCTAACATCACGGATGTAGTATTTCACAACATTCCTGGCTGGTCGGCCCCACTTCTCGGTGGGAAAATTATATACGTTTATAACGTAGTATAACCTAACCTAACCCATCTAGCCCCTCGCTTGTAATGTTTTGCAGAATCCCGGTCGTGTCGGCCCGTACGTCTCGGTGCGGACATTATATACGTCTATAACGTTATATATCCTAACCTAAGCGAACCTAACATCTCGGATGTAGTATTTCACAACAATCCTGGCTGGTCGGCCCCACTTCTCGGTGGGAACATTATATACGTTTATAACGAAGTATAACTTAACCTAACCCATCTAGAGCCTCGTTTGTAATGTTTTCCAGAATCCCGGTCGTGTCGTCCCGTACGTCTCGGTGCGGACATAATATACGTCTATAACGTTATATATCCTAACCAAAGGCAACCTAACATCTCGAATGTAGTATTTCACAACATTCCTTGCGGGTCGGCCCCACTTCTCGGTGGGAACATTATTTACGTCTATAACGTAATATAACCTAACCTAATCCATCTAGACCCTCGCTGGTAATGTTTTACAAAATTCCGGTCGTGTCGGCCCGTACTTCTCCGTGGGGACATTATATACGTCTATAACGTTATATATCCTAACCTAAGGGAACCTAACATCTCGGATGTAGTATTTTCCAACATTCCTGGCGGGGCGGCCGCTACTTCTTGGTGGGAACATTATATACGTCTATATCGTATATAACCTAACCTAACCCATCTAGAACCTCGCTGGTAATGTTCTACAAAATCCCGGTCGTGTCGTCTCGTACGTCTCAGTGCGGACATTATATACGTCTATAACGTTATATATCCTAACCTAAGGGAACCTAACATCACGGATGTAGTATTTCACAACATTCCTGGCTGGTCGGCCCCACTTCTCGGTGGGAAAATTATATACGTTTATAACGTAGTATAACCTAACCTAACCCATCTAGCCCCTCGCTTGTAATGTTTTGCAGAATCCCGGTCGTGTCGGCCCGTACGTCTCGGTGCGGACATTATATACGTCTATAACGTTATATATCCTAACCTAAGCGAACCTAACATCTCGGATGTAGTATTTCACAACAATCCTGGCTGGTCGGCCCCACTTCTCGGTGGGAACATTATATACGTTTATAACGAAGTATAACTTAACCTCACCCATCTAGAGCCTCGCTTGTAATGTTTTCCAGAATCCCGGTCGTGTCGTCCCGTACGTCTCGGTGCGGACATAATATACGTCTATAACGTTATATATCCTAACCAAAGGCAACCTAACATCTCGAATGTAGTATTTCACAACATTCCTTGCGGGTCGGCCCCACTTCTCGGTGGGAACATTATTTACGTCTATAACGTAATATAACCTAACCTAATCCATCTAGACCCTCGCTGGTAATGTTTTACAAAATTCCGGTCGTGTCGGCCCGTACTTCTCCGTGGGGACATTATATATGTCTATAA
Source organism: Xylocopa violacea (assembly GCA_963969225.1). NCBI lineage: Eukaryota > Metazoa > Arthropoda > Insecta > Hymenoptera > Apidae > Xylocopa > Xylocopa violacea. The sequence goes on along the minus strand of CAXAJV010000011.1, from coordinate 5,453,397 downwards.
CGTTATATATCCTAACCTAAGGGAACCTAACAACTCGGATGTAGTATTTTCCAACATTCCTGGCGGGGCGGCCGCTACTTCTTGGTGGGAACATTATATACGTCTATATCGTATATAACCTAACCTAACCCATCTAGAACCTCGCTGGTAATGTTCTACAATATCCCGGTCGTGTCGTCTCGTACGTCTCCGTGGGGACATTATATACGTCTATATCGTTATATATCCTAACCTAAGGCAACCTAACATCTCGGATGTAGTATTTTCCAACATTCCTGGCGGGTCGACCCCTACTTCTCGGTGGGCACATTATATACGTCTATATCGTAATATAACCAAACCTAACCCATCTAGACCCTCGCTGGTAATGTTTTACAAAATCCCGGTCGTGTCGGCCCGTACTTCTCCGTGGGGACATTATATACGTCTATATCGTTATATATCCTAACCTAAGGCAACTTAACATCTCGGATGTAGTATTTCACAACATTCCTGGCTGGTCGGCCCCACTTCTCGGTGGGAACATTATATACGTTTATAACGTAATATAACCTAACCTAACCCATCTAGCCCCTCGCTGGTTATGTTTTACAAAATCCCAGTCTTGTCGGCCCGTACTTTTCCGTGGGGACATTATATACGTCTATAATTTTATATATCCTAACCTAAGGCAACTTAACATCTCGAATGTAGTATTTTCCAACATTCCTGGCGGGTCAGTCCCTACTTCTCGGTGCGCACATTATATACGTCTATATCGTAATATAACCTAACCTAACCTATCTAGACCCTCGCTGGTAATGTTTTACAGAATCCCGGTCGTGTCGTCTCGTACGTCTTGGTGCGGACATTATATACGTCTATAACGTTATATATCCTAACCAAAGGCAACCTAACATCGCGGATGTAGTATTTTCCAACATACCTGGCGGGGCGGCCGCTACTTCTCGGTGGGAACATTATTTACGTCTATAACGTAATATAACCTAACCTAATCCATCTAGACCCTCGCTGGTAATGTTTTACAAAATCCCGGTCGTGTCGGCCCGTACTTCTCCGTGGGGACATTATATACGTCTATAACGTTATATATCCTAACCTAAGGGAACCTAACATCTCGGATGTAGTATTTTCCAACATTCCTGGCGGGGCGGCCCCTACTTCTCGGTGGGCACATTGTATACGTCTATATCGTAATATAACCTAACCTAACCCATCTAGCCCCTCGCTTGTAATGTTTTGCAGAATCCCGGTCGTGTCGGCCCGTACGTCTCGGTGCGGACATTATATACGTCTATAACGTTATATATCCTAACCTAAGCGAACCTAACATCTCGGATGTAGTATTTCACAACATTCCTGGCTGGTCGGCCCCACTTCTCGGTGGGAACATTATATACGTTTATAACGAAGTATAACTTAACCTAACCCATCTAGAGCCTCGCTTGTAATGTTTTACAGAATCCCGCTCGTGTCGTCCCGTACGTCTCGGTGCGGACATTATATACGTCTATAACGTTATATATCCTAACCAAAGGCAACCTAACATCTCGAATGTAGTATTTCACAGCATTCCTGGCGGGTCGGCCCCACTTCTCGGTGGGAAAATTATATACGTTTATAACGTAGTATAACCTAACCTAACCCATCTAGCCCCTCGCTTGTAATGTTTTGCAGAATCCCGGTCGTGTCGGCCCGTACGTCTCGGTGCGGACATTATATACGTCTATAACGTTATATATCCTAACCTAAGGGTACCTAACATCTCGCATGTAGTATTTCACAACATTCCTGGCGGGTCAGTCCCTACTTCTCGGTGGGCACATTATATACGTCTATAACGTAATATAACCTAACCTAACCCATCTAGACCGTCGCTGGTAATGTTTTACAGAATCCCGGTCGTGTCATCTCGTACGTCTCGGTGCGGACACTATATACGTCTATAACGTTATATATCCTAACCAAAGGCAACCTAACATCTCGGATGTAGTATTTTCCAACATTCCTGGCGGGGCGGCCGCTACTTCTCGGTGGGAACATTATTTACGTCTATAACGTAATATAACCTAACCTAATCCATCTAGACCCTCGCTGGTAATGTTTTACAAAATCCCGGTCGTGTCGGCCCGTACTTCTCCGTGGGGACATTATATACGTCTATAACGTTATATATCCTAACCTAAGGGAACCTAACATCTCGGATGTAGTATTTTCCAACATTCCTGGCGGGGCGGCCGCTACTTCTTGGTGGGAACATTATATACGTCTATATCGTATATAACCTAACCTAACCCATCTAGAACCTCGCTGGTAATGTTCTACAATATCCCGGTCGTGTCGTCTCGTACGTCTCCGTGGGGACATTATATACGTCTATATCGTTATATATCCTAACCTAAGGCAACCTAACATCTCGGATGTAGTATTTTCCAACATTCCTGGCGGGTCGACCCCTACTTCTCGGTGGGCACATTATATACGTCTATATCGTAATATAACCAAACCTAACCCATCTAGACCCTCGCTGGTAATGTTTTACAAAATCCCGGTCGTGTCGGCCCGTACTTCTCCGTGGGGACATTATATACGTCTATATCGTTATATATCCTAACCTAAGGCAACTTAACATCTCGGATGTAGTATTTCACAACATTCCTGGCTGGTCGGCCCCACTTCTCGGTGGGAACATTATATACGTTTATAACGTAATATAACCTAACCTAACCCATCTAGCCCCTCGCTGGTTATGTTTTACAAAATCCCAGTCTTGTCGGCCCGTACTTTTCCGTGGGGACATTATATACGTCTATAATTTTATATATCCTAACCTAAGGCAACTTAACATCTCGAATGTAGTATTTTCCAACATTCCTGGCGGGTCAGTCCCTACTTCTCGGTGCGCACATTATATACGTCTATATCGTAATATAACCTAACCTAACCTATCTAGACCCTCGCTGGTAATGTTTTACAGAATCCCGGTCGTGTCGTCTCGTACGTCTTGGTGCGGACATTATATACGTCTATAACGTTATATATCCTAACCAAAGGCAACCTAACATCGCGGATGTAGTATTTTCCAACATACCTGGCGGGGCGGCCGCTACTTCTCGGTGGGAACATTATTTACGTCTATAACGTAATATAACCTAACCTAATCCATCTAGACCCTCGCTGGTAATGTTTTACAAAATCCCGGTCGTGTCGGCCCGTACTTCTCCGTGGGGACATTATATACGTCTATAACGTTATATATCCTAACCTAAGGGAACCTAACATCTCGGATGTAGTATTTTCCAACATTCCTGGCGGGGCGGCCCCTACTTCTCGGTGGGCACATTGTATACGTCTATATCGTAATATAACCTAACCTAACCCATCTAGCCCCTCGCTTGTAATGTTTTGCAGAATCCCGGTCGTGTCGGCCCGTACGTCTCGGTGCGGACATTATATACGTCTATAACGTTATATATCCTAACCTAAGCGAACCTAACATCTCGGATGTAGTATTTCACAACATTCCTGGCTGGTCGGCCCCACTTCTCGGTGGGAACATTATATACGTTTATAACGAAGTATAACTTAACCTAACCCATCTAGAGCCTCGCTTGTAATGTTTTACAGAATCCCGCTCGTGTCGTCCCGTACGTCTCGGTGCGGACATTATATACGTCTATAACGTTATATATCCTAACCAAAGGCAACCTAACATCTCGAATGTAGTATTTCACAGCATTCCTGGCGGGTCGGCCCCACTTCTCGGTGGGAAAATTATATACGTTTATAACGTAGTATAACCTAACCTAACCCATCTAGCCCCTCGCTTGTAATGTTTTGCAGAATCCCGGTCGTGTCGGCCCGTACGTCTCGGTGCGGACATTATATACGTCTATAACGTTATATATCCTAACCTAAGCGAACCTAACATCTCGGATGTAGTATTTCACAACAATCCTGGCTGGTCGGCCCCACTTCTCGGTGGGAACATTATATACGTTTATAACGAAGTATAACTTAACCTAACCCATCTAGAGCCTCGCTTGTAATGTTTTACAGAATCCCTGTCGTGTCGTCCCGTACGTCTCGGTGCGGACATTATATACGTCTATAACGTTATATATCCTAACCAAAGGCAACCTAACATCTCGAATGTAGTATTTCACAACATTCCTTGCGGGTCGGCCCCACTTCTCGGTGGGAACATTATTTACGTCTATAACGTAATATAACCTAACCTAATCCATCTAGACCCTCGCTGGTAATGTTTTACAAAATTCCGGTCGTGTCGGCCCGTACTTCTCCGTGGGGACATTATATACGTCTATAACGTTATATATCCTAACCTAAGGGAACCTAACATCTCGGATGTAGTATTTTCCAACATTCCTGGCGGGGCGGCCGCTACTTCTTGGTGGGAACATTATATACGTCTATATCGTATATAACCTAACCTAACCCATCTAGAACCTCGCTGGTAATGTTCTACAAAATCCCGGTCGTGTCGTCTCGTACGTCTCGGTGCGGACATTATATACGTCTATAACGTTATATATCCTAACCTAAGGGAACCTAACATCACGGATGTAGTATTTCACAACATTCCTGGCTGGTCGGCCCCACTTCTCGGTGGGAAAATTATATACGTTTATAACGTAGTATAACCTAACCTAACCCATCTAGCCCCTCGCTTGTAATGTTTTGCAGAATCCCGGTCGTGTCGGCCCGTACGTCTCGGTGCGGACATTATATACGTCTATAACGTTATATATCCTAACCTAAGCGAACCTAACATCTCGGATGTAGTATTTCACAACAATCCTGGCTGGTCGGCCCCACTTCTCGGTGGGAACATTATATACGTTTATAACGAAGTATAACTTAACCTAACCCATCTAGAGCCTCGTTTGTAATGTTTTCCAGAATCCCGGTCGTGTCGTCCCGTACGTCTCGGTGCGGACATAATATACGTCTATAACGTTATATATCCTAACCAAAGGCAACCTAACATCTCGAATGTAGTATTTCACAACATTCCTTGCGGGTCGGCCCCACTTCTCGGTGGGAACATTATTTACGTCTATAACGTAATATAACATAACCTAATCCATCTAGACCCTCGCTGGTAATGTTTTACAAAATTCCGGTCGTGTCGGCCCGTACTTCTCCGTGGGGACATTATATACGTCTATAACGTTATATATCCTAACCTAAGGGAACCTAACATCTCGGATGTAGTAATTTCCAACATTCCTGGCGGGGCGGCCGCTACTTCTTGGTGGGAACATTATATACGTCTATATCGTATATAACCTAACCTAACCCATCTAGAACCTCGCTGGTAATGTTCTACAAAATCCCGGTCGTGTCGTCTCGTACGTCTCAGTGCGGACATTATATACGTCTATAACGTTATATATCCTAACCTAAGGGAACCTAACATCACGGATGTAGTATTTCACAACATTCCTGGCTGGTCGGCCCCACTTCTCGGTGGGAAAATTATATACGTTTATAACGTAGTATAACCTAACCTAACCCATCTAGCCCCTCGCTTGTAATGTTTTGCAGAATCCCGGTCGTGTCGGCCCGTACGTCTCGGTGCGGACATTATATACGTCTATAACGTTATATATCCTAACCTAAGCGAACCTAACATCTCGGATGTAGTATTTCACAACAATCCTGGCTGGTCGGCCCCACTTCTCGGTGGGAACATTATATACGTTTATAACGAAGTATAACTTAACCTCACCCATCTAGAGCCTCGCTTGTAATGTTTTCCAGAATCCCGGTCGTGTCGTCCCGTACGTCTCGGTGCGGACATAATATACGTCTGTAACGTTATATATCCTAACCAAAGGCAACCTAACATCTCGAATGTAGTATTTCACAACATTCCTTGCGGGTCGGCCCCACTTCTCGGTGGGAACATTATTTACGTCTATAACGTAATATAACCTAACCTAATCCATCTAGACCCTCGCTGGTAATGTTTTACAAAATTCCGGTCGTGTCGGCCCGTACTTCTCCGTGGGGACATTATATACGTCTATAACGTTATATATCCTAACCTAAGGGAACCTAACATCTCGGATGTAGTATTTTCCAACATTCCTGGCGGGGCGGCCGCTACTTCTTGGTGGGAACATTATATACGTCTATATCGTATATAACCTAACCTAACCCATCTAGAACCTCGCTGGTAATGTTCTACAAAATCCCGGTCGTGTCGTCTCGTACGTCTCGGTGCGGACATTATATACGTCTATAACGTTATATATCCTAACCTAAGGGAACCTAACATCACGGATGTAGTATTTCACAACATTCCTGGCTGGTCGGCCCCACTTCTCGGTGGGAAAATTATATACGTTTATAACGTAGTATAACCTAACCTAACCCATCTAGCCCCTCGCTTGTAATGTTTTGCAGAATCCCGGTCGTGTCGGCCCGTACGTCTCGGTGCGGACATTATATACGTCTATAACGTTATATATCCTAACCTAAGGGTACCTAACATCTCGCATGTAGTATTTCACAACATTCCTGGCTGGTCGGCCCCACTTCTCGGTGGGAAAATTATATACGTTTATAACGAAGTATAACCTAACCTAACCCATCTAGACCCTCGCTTGTAATGTTTTACAGAATCCCGGTCGTGTCGTCCCGTACGTCTCGGCGTGGACATTATATACGTCTATAACGTTTTATATCCTAACCAAAGGCAACCTAACATCTCGAATGTAGTATTTCACAACATTCCTGGCGGGTCGGCCCCACTTCTCGGTGGGAACATTATTTACGTCTATAACGTAATATAACCTAACCTAATCCATCTAGACCCTCGCTGGTAATGTTTTACAAAATCCCGGTCGTGTCGGCCCGTACTTCTCCGTGGGGACATTATATACGTCTATATCGTTATATATCCTAACCTAAGGCAACCTAACATCTCGGATGTAGTATTTTCCAACATTCCTGGCGGGTCGACCCCTACTTCTCGGTGGGCACATTATATACGTCTATATCGTAATATAACCAAACCTAACCCATCTAGACCCTCGCTGGTAATGTTTTACAAAATCCCGGTCGTGTCGGCCCGTACTTCTCCGTGGGGACATTATATACGTCTATATCGTTATATATCCTAACCTAAGGCAACTTAACATCTCGGATGTAGTATTTCACAACATTCCTGGCTGGTCGGCCCCACTTCTCGGTGGGAACATTATATACGTTTATAACGTAATATAACCTAACCTAACCCATCTAGCCCCTCGCTGGTTATGTTTTACAAAATCCCAGTCTTGTCGGCCCGTACTTTTCCGTGGGGACATTATATACGTCTATAATTTTATATATCCTAACCTAAGGCAACTTAACATCTCGAATGTAGTATTTTCCAACATTCCTGGCGGGTCAGTCCCTACTTCTCGGTGCGCACATTATATACGTCTATATCGTAATATAACCTAACCTAACCTATCTAGACCCTCGCTGGTAATGTTTTACAGAATCCCGGTCGTGTCGTCTCGTACGTCTTGGTGCGGACATTATATACGTCTATAACGTTATATATCCTAACCTAAGGGAACCTAACATCTCGGATGTAGTATTTTCCAACATTCCTGGCGGGGCGGCCGCTACTTCTTGGTGGGAACATTATATACGTCTATATCGTATATAACCTAACCTAACCCATCTAGAACCTCGCTGGTAATGTTCTACAAAATCCCGGTCGTGTCGTCTCGTACGTCTCGGTGCGGACATTATATACGTCTATAACGTTATATATCCTAACCTAAGGGAACCTAACATCACGGATGTAGTATTTCACAACATTCCTGGCTGGTCGGCCCCACTTCTCGGTGGGAAAATTATATACGTTTATAACGTAGTATAACCTAACCTAACCCATCTAGCCCCTCGCTTGTAATGTTTTGTAGAATCCCGGTCGTGTCGGCCCGTACGTCTCGGTGCGGACATTATATACGTCTATAACGTTATATATCCTAACCTAAGGGTACCTAACATCTCGCATGTAGTATTTCACAACATTCCTGGCTGGTCGGCCCCACTTATCGGTGGGAAAATTATATACGTTTATAACGAAGTATAACCTAACCTAACCCATCTAGACCCTCGCTTGTAATGTTTTACAGAATCCCGGTCGTGTCGTCCCGTACGTCTCGGCGTGGACATTATATACGTCTATAACGTTTTATATCCTAACCAAAGGCAACCTAACATCTCGAATGTAGTATTTCACAACATTCCTGGCGGGTCGGCCCCACTTCTCGGTGGGAACATTATTTACGTCTATAACGTAATATAACCTAACCTAATCCATCTAGACCCTCGCTGGTAATGTTTTACAAAATCCCGGTCGTGTCGGCCCGTACTTCTCCGTGGGGACATTATATACGTCTATATCGTTATATATCCTACCCTAAGGCAACCTAACATCTCGGATGTAGTATTTTCCAACATTCCTGGCGGGTCGACCCCTACTTCTCGGTGGGCACATTATATACGTCTATATCGTAATATAACCAAACCTAACCCATCTAGACCCTCGCTGGTAATGTTTTACAAAATCCCGGTCGTGTCGGCCCGTACTTCTCCGTGGGGACATTATATACGTCTATATCGTTATATATCCTAACCTAAGGCAACTTAACATCTCGGATGTAGTATTTCACAACATTCCTGGCTGGTCGGCCCCACTTCTCGGTGGGAACATTATATACGTTTATAACGTAATATAACCTAACCTAACCCATCTAGCCCCTCGCTGGTTATGTTTTACAAAATCCCAGTCTTGTCGGCCCGTACTTTTCCGTGGGGACATTATATACGTCTATAATTTTATATATCCTAACCTAAGGCAACTTAACATCTCGAATGTAGTATTTTCCAACATTCCTGGCGGGTCAGTCCCTACTTCTCGGTGCGCACATTATATACGTCTATATCGTAATATAACCTAACCTAACCTATCTAGACCCTCGCTGGTAATGTTTTACAGAATCCCGGTCGTGTCGTCTCGTACGTCTTGGTGCGGACATTATATACGTCTATAACGTTATATATCCTAACCAAAGGCAACCTAACATCGCGGATGTAGTATTTTCCAACATACCTGGCGGGGCGGCCGCTACTTCTCGGTGGGAACATTATTTACGTCTATAACGTAATATAACCTAACCTAATCCATCTAGACCCTCGCTGGTAATGTTTTACAAAATCCCGGTCGTGTCGGCCCGTACTTCTCCGTGGGGACATTATATACGTCTATAACGTTATATATCCTAACCTAAGCGAACCTAACATCTCGGATGTAGTATTTCACAACATTCCTGGCTGGTCGGCCCCACTTCTCGGTGGGAACATTATATACGTTTATAACGAAGTATAACTTAACCTAACCCATCTAGAGCCTCGCTTGTAATGTTTTACAGAATCCCGGTCGTGTCGTCCCGTACGTCTCGGTGCGGACATTATATACGTCTATAACGTTATATATCCTAACCAAAGGCAACCTAACATCTCGAATGTAGTATTTCACAACATTCCTTGCGGGTCGGCCCCACTTCTCGGTGGGAACATTATTTACGTCTATAACGTAATATAACCTAACCTAATCCATCTAGACCCTCGCTGGTAATGTTTTACAAAATCCCGGTCGTGTCGGCCCGTACTTCTCCGTGGGGACATTATATACGTCTATAACGTTATATATCCTAACCTAAGGGAACCTAAGATCTCGGATGTAGTATTTCACAACATTCCTGGCTGGTTGGCCCCACTTCTCGGTGGGAACATTATATACGTTTATAACTTAATATAACCTAACCTAACCCATCTAGCCCCTCGCTTGTAATGTTTTGCAGAATCCCGGTCGTGTCGGCCCGTACGTCTCGGTGCGGACATTATATACGTCTATAACGTTATATATCCTAACCTAAGCGAACCTAACATCTCGGATGTAGTATTTCACAACATTTCTGGCTGGTCGGCCCCACTTCTCGGTGGGAACATTATATACGTTTATAACGAAGTATAACTTAACCTAACCCATCTAGAGCCTCGCTTGTAATGTTTTACAGAATCCCGGTCGTGTCGTCCCGTACGTCTCGGTGCGGACATTATATACGTCTATAACGTTATATATCCTAACCAAAGGCAACCTAACATCTCGAATGTAGTATTTCACAACATTCCTTGCGGGTCGGCCCCACTTCTCGGTGGGAACATTATTTACGTCTATAACGTAATATAACCTAACCTAATCCATCTAGACCCTCGCTGGTAATGTTTTACAAAATCCCGGTCGTGTCGGCCCGTACTTCTCCGCGGGGACATTATATACGTCTATAACGTTATATATCCTAACCTAAGGGAACCTAACATCTCGGATGTAGTATTTCACAACATTCCTGGCTGGTTGGCCCCACTTCTCGGTGGGAACATTATATACGTCTATATCGTAATACAACCTAACCTAACCCATCTAGACCCTCGCTGGTAATGTTCTACAAAACCCCGGTCGTGTCGGCCCGTACTTCTCCGTGGGGACATTATATACGTCTATATCGTTATATATCCTAACCTAAGGGAACCTAACATCACGGATGTAGTATTTCACAACATTCCTGGCTGGTCGGCCCCACTTCTCGGTGGGAAAATTATATACGTTTATTACGTAGTATAACCTAACCTAACCCATCTAGCCCCTCGCTTGTAATGTTTTGCAGAATCCCGGTCGTGTCGGCCCGTACGTCTCCGTGCGGACATTATATACGTCTATAACGTTATATATCCTAACCTAAGGGGACCTAACATCTCGCATGTAGTATTTCACAACATTCCTGGCTGGTCGGCCCCACTTCTCGGTGGGAACATTATATACGTTTATAACGAAGTATAACCTAACCTAACCCATCTAGCCCCTCGCTTGTAATGTTTTGCAGAATCCCGGTCGTGTCGGCCCGTACGTCTCGGTGCGGACATTATATACGTCTATAACGTTATATATCCTAACCTAAGGGTACCTAACATCTCGGATGTAGTATTTCACAACATTCCCGGCTGGTCGGCCCCACTTCTCGGTGGGAACATTATATACGTTTATAACGAAGTATAACCTAACCTAACCCATCTAGACCCTCGCTTGTAATGTTTTACAAAATCCCGCTCGTGTCGGCCCGTACTTCTCCGTGGGTACATTATATACGTCTATAACGTTATATATCCTAACCAAAGGCAACCTAACATCTCGAATGTAGTATTTCACAACATTCCTGGCGGGTCGGCCCCACTTCTCGGTGGGAACATTATTTACGTCTATAACGTAATATAACCTAACCTAATCCATCTAGACCCTCGCTGGTAATGTTTTACAAAATCCCGGTCGTGTCGGCCCGTACTTCTCCGTGGGGACATTATATACGTCTATAACGTTAGATATCCTAACCTAAGGGAACCTAACATCTCGGATGTAGTATTTTCCAACATTCCTGGCGGGGCGGCCGCTACTTCTTGGTGGGAACATTATATACGTCTATATCGTATATAACCTAACCTAACCCATCTAGACCCTCGCTGGTAATGTTCTACAAAATCCCGGTCGTGTCGTCTCGTACGTCTCGGTGCGGACATTATATACGTCTATAACGTTATATATCCTAACCTAAGGGAACCTAACATCACGGATGTAGTATTTCACAACATTCCTGGCTGGTCGGCCCCACTTCTCGGTGGGAAAATTATATACGTCTATATCCTAATATAACCAAACCTAACCCATCTATACCCTCGCTGGTAATGTTTTACAAAATCCCGGTCGTGTCGGCCCGTACTTCTCCGTGGGGACATTATATACGTCTATATCGTTATATATCCTAACCTAAGGCAACTTAACATCTCCGATGTAGTATTTTCCAACATTCCTGGCGGTTTGGCCCCTACTTCTCGGTGGGCACATTATATACGTCTATATCGTAATATAACCTAACCTAACCCATCTAGCCCCTCGCTTGTAATGTTTTGCAGAATCCCGGTCGTGTCGGCCCGTACGTCTCGGTGCGGACATTATATACGTCTATAACGTTATATATCCTAACCTAAGCGAACCTAACATCTCGGATGTAGTATTTCACAACATTCCTGGCTGGTCGGCCCCACTTCTCGGTGGGAACATTATATACGTTTATAACGAAGTATAACTTAACCTAACCCATCTAGACCCTCGCTTGTAATGTTTTACAGAATCCCGGTCGTGTCGTCCCGTACGTCTCGGAGCGGACATTATATACGTCTATAACGTTATATATCCTAACCAAAGGCAACCTAACATCTCGGATGTAGTATTTTCCAACATTCCTGGCGGGGCGGCCGCTACTTCTCGGTGGGAACATTATTTACGTCTATAACGTAATATAACCTAACCTAATCCATCTAGACCCTCGCTGGTAATGTTTTACAAAATCCTGGTCGTGTCGGCCCGTACTTCTCGGTGCGGACATTATATACGTCTATAACGTTATATATCCTTACCTAAGGGTACCTAACATCTCGGATGTAGTATTTCACAACATTCCTGGCTGGTCGGCCCCACTTCTCGGTGGGAAAATTATATACGTTTATTACGTAGTATAACCTAACCTAACCCATCTAGCCCCTCGCTTGTAATGTTTTGCAGAATCCCGGTCGTGTCGGCCCGTACGTCTCCGTGCGGACATTATATACGTCTATAACGTTATATATCCTAACCTAAGGGGACCTAACATCTCGCATGTAGTATTTCACAACATTCCTGGCTGGTCGGCCCCACTTCTCGGTGGGAACATTATATACGTTTATAACGAAGTATAACCTAACCTAACCCATCTAGCCCCTCGCTTGTAATGTTTTGCAGAATCCCGGTCGTGTCGGCCCGTACGTCTCGGTGCGGACATTATATACGTCTATAACGTTATATATCCTAACCTAAGGGTACCTAACATCTCGGATGTAGTATTTCACAACATTCCCGGCTGGTCGGCCCCACTTCTCGGTGGGAACATTATATACGTTTATAACGAAGTATAACCTAACCTAACCCATCTAGACCCTCGCTTGTAATGTTTTACAAAATCCCGCTCGTGTCGGCCCGTACTTCTCCGTGGGTACATTATATACGTCTATAACGTTATATATCCTAACCAAAGGCAACCTAACATCTCGAATGTAGTATTTCACAACATTCCTGGCGGGTCGGCCCCACTTCTCGGTGGGAACATTATTTACGTCTATAACGTAATATAACCTAACCTAATCCATCTAGACCCTCGCTGGTAATGTTTTACAAAATCCCGGTCGTGTCGGCCCGTACTTCTCCGTGGGGACATTATATACGTCTATAACGTTAGATATCCTAACCTAAGGGAACCTAACATCTCGGATGTAGTATTTTCCAACATTCCTGGCGGGGCGGCCGCTACTTCTTGGTGGGAACATTATATACGTCTATATCGTATATAACCTAACCTAACCCATCTAGACCCTCGCTGGTAATGTTCTACAAAATCCCGGTCGTGTCGTCTCGTACGTCTCGGTGCGGACATTATATACGTCTATAACGTTATATATCCTAACCTAAGGGAACCTAACATCACGGATGTAGTATTTCACAACATTCCTGGCTGGTCGGCCCCACTTCTCGGTGGGAAAATTATATACGTCTATATCCTAATATAACCAAACCTAACCCATCTATACCCTCGCTGGTAATGTTTTACAAAATCCCGGTCGTGTCGGCCCGTACTTCTCCGTGGGGACATTATATACGTCTATATCGTTATATATCCTAACCTAAGGCAACTTAACATCTCCGATGTAGTATTTTCCAACATTCCTGGCGGGTTGGCCCCTACTTCTCGGTGGGCACATTATATACGTCTATATCGTAATATAACCTAACCTAACCCATCTAGCCCCTCGCTTGTAATGTTTTGCAGAATCCCGGTCGTGTCGGCCCGTACGTCTCGGTGCGGACATTATATACGTCTATAACGTTATATATCCTAACCTAAGCGAACCTAACATCTCGGATGTAGTATTTCACAACATTCCTGGCTGGTCGGCCCCACTTCTCGGTGGGAACATTATATACGTTTATAACGAAGTATAACTTAACCTAACCCATCTAGACCCTCGCTTGTAATGTTTTACAGAATCCCGGTCGTGTCGTCCCGTACGTCTCGGAGCGGACATTATATACGTCTATAACGTTATATATCCTAACCAAAGGCAACCTAACATCTCGGATGTAGTATTTTCCAACATTCCTGGCGGGGCGGCCGCTACTTCTCGGTGGGAACATTATTTACGTCTATAACGTAATATAACCTAACCTAATCCATCTAGACCCTCGCTGGTAATGTTTTACAAAATCCTGGTCGTGTCGGCCCGTACTTCTCGGTGCGGACATTATATACGTCTATAACGTTATATATCCTTACCTAAGGGTACCTAACATCTCGGATGTAGTATTTCACAACATTCCTGGCTGGTCGGCCCCACTTCTCGGTGGGAAAATTATATACGTCTATAACGTAGTATAACCTAACCTAACCCATCTAGCCCCTCGCTTGTAATGTTTTGCAGAATCCCGGTCGTGTCGGCCCGTACGTCTCCGTGCGGACATTATATACGTCTATAACGTTATATATCCTAACCTAAGGGTACCTAACATCTCGGATGTAGTATTTCACAACATTCCCGGCTGGTCGGCCCCACTTCTCGGTGGGAACATTATATACGTTTATAACGAAGTATAACCTAACCTAACCCATCTAGACCCTCGCTTGTAATGTTTTACAGAATCCCGGTCGTGTCGTCCCGTACGTCTCGGCGCGGACATTATATACGTCTATAACGTTTTATATCCTAGCCAAAGGCAACCTAACATCTCGAATGTAGTATTTCACAACATTCCTGGCGGGTCGGTCCCACTTCTCGGTGGGAACATTATTTACGTCTATAACGTAATATAACCTAACCTAATCCATCTAGACCCTCGCTGGTAATGTTTTACAAAATCCCGGTCGTGTCGGCCCGTACTTCTCCGTGGGGACATTATATACGTCTATAATTTTATATATCCTAACCTAAGGCAACTTAACATCTCGGATGTAGTATATTCCAACATTCCTGGCGGGTCAGTCCCTACTTCTCGGTGGGCACATTATATACGTCTATATCGTAATATAACCTAACCTAACCCATCTAGACCCTCGCTGGTAATGTTTTACAGAATCCCGGTCGTGTCGTCTCGTACGTCTCGGTGCGGACATTATATACGTCTATAACGTTATATATCCTAACCAAAGGCAACCTAACATCTCGGATGTGGTATTTTCCAACATTCCTGGCGGGGCGGCCGCTACTTCTCGGTGGGAACATTATTTACGTCTATAACGTAATATAACCTAACCTAATCCATCTAGACCCTCGCTGGTAATGTTTTACAAAATCCCGGTCGTGTCGGCCCGTACTTCTCCGTGGGGACATTATATACGTCTATAACGTTATATATCCTAACCTAAGGGAACCTAACATCACGGATGTAGTATTTCACAACATTCCTGGCTGGTCGGCCCCACTTCTCGGTGGGAAAATTATATACGTCTATATCCTAATATAACCAAACCTAACCCATCTATACCCTCGCTGGTAATGTTTTACAAAATCCCGGTCGTGTCGGCCCGTACTTCTCCGTGGGGACATTATATACGTCTATAATTTTATATATCCTAACCTAAGGCAACTTAACATCTCGGATGTAGTATATTCCAACATTCCTGGCGGGTCAGTCCCTACTTCTCGGTGGGCACATTATATACGTCTATATCGTAATATAACCTAACCTAACCCATCTAGACCCTCGCTGGTAATGTTTTACAGAATCCCGGTCGTGTCGTCTCGTACGTCTCGGTGCGGACATTATATACGTCTATAACGTTATATATCCTAACCAAAGGCAACCTAACATCTCGGATGTGGTATTTTCCAACATTCCTGGCGGGGCGGCCGCTACTTCTCGGTGGGAACATTATTTACGTCTATAACGTAATATAACCTAACCTAATCCATCTAGACCCTCGCTGGTAATGTTTTACAAAATCCCGGTCGTGTCGGCCCGTACTTCTCCGTGGGGACATTATATACGTCTATAACGTTATATATCCTAACCTAAGGGAACCTAACATCTCGGATGTAGTATTTTCCAACATTCCTGGCGGGGCGGCCCCTACTTCTCGGTGGGCACATTATATACGTCTATATCGTAATATAACCTAACCTAACCCATCTAGCCCCTCGCTTGTAATGTTTTGCAGAATCCCGGTCGTGTCGGCCCGTACGTCTCGGTGCGAACATTGTATACTTCTATAACGTTATATATCCTAACCTAAGCGAACCTAACATCTCGGATGTAGTATTTCACAACATTCCTGGCTGGTCGGCCCCACTTCTCGGTGGGAACATTATATACGTTTATAACGAAGTATAACTTAACCTAACCCATCTAGATCCTCGCTTGTAATGTTTTACAGAATCTCGCTCGTGTCGTCCCGTACGTCTCGGTGCGGACATTATATACGTCTATAACGTTATATATCCTAACCAAAGGCAACCTAACATCTCGAATGTAGTATTTCACAACATTCCTGGCGGGTCGGCCCCACTTCTCGGTGGGAACATTATTTACGTCTATAACGTAATATAACCTAACCTAATCCATCTAGACCCTCGCTGGTAATGTTTTACAAAATCCCGGTCGTGTCGGCCCGTACTTCTCCGTGGGGACATTATATACGTCTATAACGTTATATATCCTAACCTAAGGGAACCTAACATCTCGGATGTAGTATTTTCCAACATTCCTGGCGGGGCGGCCGCTACTTCTTGGTGGGAACATTATATACGTCTATATCGTATATAACCTAACCTAACCCATCTAGACCCTCGCTGGTAATGTTCTACAAAATCCCGGTCGTGTCGTCTCGTACGTCTCGGTGCGGACATTATATACGTCTATAACGTTATATATCCTAACCTAAGGGAACCTAACATCACGGATGTAGTATTTTCCAACATTCCTGGCGGGTCGGCCCCTACTTCTCGGTGGGCACATTATATACGTCTATATCGTAATATAACCTAACCTAACCCATCTAGCCCCTCGCTTGTAATGTTTTGCAGAATCCCGGTCGTGTCGGCCCGTACGTCTCGGTGCGGACATTATATACGTCTATAACGTTATATATCCTAACCTAAGCGAACCTAACATCTCGGATGTAGTATTTCACAACATTCCTGGCTGGTCGGCCCCACTTCTCGGTGGGAACATTATATACGTTTATAACGAAGTATAACTTAACCTAACCCATCTAGACCCTCGCTTGTAATGTTTTACAGAATCCCGGTCGTGTCGTCCCGTACGTCTCGGAGCGGACATTATATACGTCTATAACGTTATATATCCTAACCAAAGGCAACCTAACATCTCGGATGTAGTATTTTCCAACATTCCTGGCGGGGCGGCCGCTACTTCTCGGTGGGAACATTATTTACGTCTATAACGTAATATAACCTAACCTAATCGATCTAGACCCTCGCTGGTAATGTTTTACAAAATCCTGGTTGTGTCGGCCCGTACTTCTCCGTGGGGACATTATATACGTCTATAACGTTATATATCCTAACCTAAGGGAACCTAACATCACGGATGTAGTATTTCACAACATTCGTGGCTGGTCGGCCCCACTTCTCGGTGGGAAAATTATATACGTTTATAACGTAGTATAACCTAACCTAACCCATCTAGACCCTCGCTTGTAATGTTTTGCAGAATCCCGGTCGTGTCGGCCCGTACGTCTCGGTGCGGACATTATATACGTCTATAACGTTATATATCCTAACCTAAGCGAACCTAACATCTCGGATGTAGTATTTCACAACATTCCTGGCTGGTCGGCCCCACTTCTCGGTGGGAACATTATATACGTTTATAACGAAGTATAACTTAACCTAACCCATCTAGACCCTCGCTTGTAATGTTTTACAAAATCCCGCTCGTGTCGGCCCGTACTTCTCCGTGGGTACATTATATACGTCTATATCGTTATATATCCTAACCTAAGGCAACCTAACATCTCGGATGTAGTATTTTCCAACATTCCTGGCGGGTCGGCCCCTACTTCTCGGTGGGCACATTATATACGTCTATATCGTAATATAACCAAACCTAATCCATCTAGACCCTCGCTGGTAATGTTTTACAAAATCCCGGTCGTGTCGGCCCGTACTTCTCCGTGGGGACATTATATACGTCTATATCGTTATATATCCTAACCTAAGGCAACTTAACATCTCCGATGTAGTATTTTCCAACATTCCTGGCGGGTCGGCCCCTACTTCTCGGTGGGCACATTATATACGTCTATATCGTAATATAACCTAACCTAACCCATCTAGCCCCTCGCTTGTAATGTTTTGCAGAATCCCGGTCGTGTCGGCCCGTACGTCTCGGAGCGGACATTATATACGTCTATAACGTTTTATATCCTAGCCAAAGGCAACCTAACATCTCGAATGTAGTATTTCACAACATTCCTGGCGGGTCGGTCCCACTTCTCGGTGGGAACATTATTTACGTCTATAACGTAATATAACCTAACCTAATCCATCTAGACCCTCGCTGGTAATGTTTTACAAAATCCCGGTCGTGTCGGCCCGTACTTCTCCGTGGGGACATTATATACGTCTATAATTTTATATATCCTAACCTAAGGCAACTTAACATCTCGGATGTAGTATATTCCAACATTCCTGGCGGGTCAGTCCCTACTTCTCGGTGGGCACATTATATACGTCTATATCGTAATATAACCTAACCTAACCCATCTAGACCCTCGCTGGTAATGTTTTACAGAATCCCGGTCGTGTCGTCTCGTACGTCTCGGTGCGGACATTATATACGTCTATAACGTTATATATCCTAACCAAAGGCAACCTAACATCTCGGATGTGGTATTTTCCAACATTCCTGGCGGGGCGGCCGCTACTTCTCGGTGGGAACATTATTTACGTCTATAACGTAATATAACCTAACCTAATCCATCTAGACCCTCGCTGGTAATGTTTTACAAAATCCCGGTCGTGTCGGCCCGTACTTCTCCGTGGGGACATTATATACGTCTATAACGTTATATATCCTAACCTAAGGGAACCTAACATCTCGGATGTAGTATTTTCCAACATTCCTGGCGGGGCGGCCCCTACTTCTCGGTGGGCACATTATATACGTCTATATCGTAATATAACCTAACCTAACCCATCTAGCCCCTCGCTTGTAATGTTTTGCAGAATCCCGGTCGTGTCGGCCCGTACGTCTCGGTGCGAACATTGTATACTTCTATAACGTTATATATCCTAACCTAAGCGAACCTAACATCTCGGATGTAGTATTTCACAACATTCCTGGCTGGTCGGCCCCACTTCTCGGTGGGAACATTATATACGTTTATAACGAAGTATAACTTAACCTAACCCATCTAGATCCTCGCTTGTAATGTTTTACAGAATCTCGCTCGTGTCGTCCCGTACGTCTCGGTGCGGACATTATATACGTCTATAACGTTATATATCCTAACCAAAGGCAACCTAACATCTCGAATGTAGTATTTCACAACATTCCTGGCGGGTCGGCCCCACTTCTCGGTGGGAACATTATTTACGTCTATAACGTAATATAACCTAACCTAATCCATCTAGACCCTCGCTGGTAATGTTTTACAAAATCCCGGTCGTGTCGGCCCGTACTTCTCCGTGGGGACATTATATACGTCTATAACGTTATATATCCTAACCTAAGGGAACCTAACATCTCGGATGTAGTATTTTCCAACATTCCTGGCGGGGCGGCCGCTACTTCTTGGTGGGAACATTATATACGTCTATATCGTATATAACCTAACCTAACCCATCTAGACCCTCGCTGGTAATGTTCTACAAAATCCCGGTCGTGTCGCCTCGTACGTCTCGGTGCGGACATTATATACGTCTATAACGTTATATATCCTAACCTAAGGGAACCTAACATCACGGATGTAGTATTTCACAACATTCCTGGCTGGTCGGCCCCACTTCTCGGTGGGAAAATTATATACGTCTATATCGTAATATAACCAAACCTAACCCATCTAGACCCTCGCTGGTAATGTTTTACAAAATCCCGGTCGTGTCGGCCCGTACTTCTCCGTGGGGACATTATATACGTCTATATCGTTATATATCCTAACCTAAGGCAACTTAACATCTCCGATGTAGTATTTTCCAACATTCCTGGCGGGTCGGCCCCTACTTCTCGGTGGGCACATTATATACGTCTATATCGTAATATAACCTAACCTAACCCATCTAGCCCCTCGCTTGTAATGTTTTGCAGAATCCCGGTCGTGTCGGCCCGTACGTCTCGGTGCGGACATTATATACGTCTATAACGTTATATATCCTAACCTAAGCGAACCTAACATCTCGGATGTAGTATTTCACAACATTCCTGGCTGGTCGGCCCCACTTCTCGGTGGGAACATTATATACGTTTATAACGAAGTATAACTTAACCTAACCCATCTAGACCCTCGCTGGTAATGTTCTACAAAATCCCGGTCGTGTCGTCTCGTACGTCTCGGTGCGGACATTATATACGTCTATAACGTTATATATCCTAACCTAAGGGAACCTAACATCACGGATGTAGTATTTCACAACATTCCTGGCTGGTCGGCCCCACTTCTCGGTGGGAACATTATTTACGTCTATAACGTAATATAACCTAACCTAATCCATCTAGACCCTCGCTGGTAATGTTTTACAAAATCCCGGTCGTGTCGGCCCGTACTTCTCCGTGGGGACATTATATACGTCTATAACGTTATATATCCTAACCTAAGGGAACCTAACATCTCGGATGTAGTATTTTCCAACATTCCTGGCGGGGCGGCCGCTACTTCTTGGTGGGAACATTATATACGTCTATATCGTATATAACCTAACCTAACCCATCTAGACCCTCGCTGGTAATGTTCTACAAAATCCCGGTCGTGTCGGCCCGTACGTCTCGGTGCGGACATTATATACGTCTATAACGTTATATATCCTAACCTAAGCGAACCTAACATCTCGGATGTAGTATTTCACAACATTCCTGGCTGGTCGGCCCCACTTCTCGGTGGGAACATTATATACGTTTATAACGAAGTATAACTTAACCTAACCCATCTAGACCCTCGCTTGTAATGTTTTACAGAATCCCGGTCGTGTCGTCCCGTACGTCTCGGAGCGGACATTATATACGTCTATAACGTTATATATCCTAACCAAAGGCAACCTAACATCTCGGATGTAGTATTTTCCAACATTCCTGGCGGGGCGGCCGCTACTTCTCGGTGGGAACATTATTTACGTCTATAACGTAATATAACCTAACCTAATCGATCTAGACCCTCGCTGGTAATGTTTTACAAAATCCTGGTCGTGTCGGCCCGTACTTCTCCGTGGGGACATTATATACGTCTATAACGTTATATATCCTAACCTAAGGGAACCTAACATCTCGGATGTAGTATTTTCCAACATTCCTGGCGGGGCGGCCCCTACTTCTCGGTGGGAACATTATATACGTTTATAACGAAGTATAACTTAACCTAACCCATCTAGAGCCTCGCTTGTAATGTTTTACAGAATCCCGGTCGTGTCGTCCCGTACGTCTCGGTGCGGACATTATATACGTCTATTACGTTATATATCCTAACCAAAGGCAACCTAACATCTCGAATGTCGTATTTCACAACATTCCTGGCGGGTCGGCCCCACTTCTCGGTGGGAACATTATTTACGTCTATAACGTAATATAACCTAACCTAATCCATCTAGACCCTCGCTGGTAATGTTTTACAAAATCCCGGTCGTGTCGGCCCGTACTTCTCCGTGGGGACATTATATACGTCTATAACGTTATATATCCTAACCTAAGGGAACCTAACATCACGGATGTAGTATTTCACAACATTCCTGGCTGGTCGGCCCCACTTCTCGGTGGGAAAATTATATACGTTTATAACGTAGTATAACCTAACCTAACCCATCTAGACCCTCGCTTGTAATGTTTTGCAGAATCCCGGTCGTGTCGGCCCGTACGTCTCGGTGCGGACATTATATACGTCTATAACGTTATATATCCTAACCTAAGCGAACCTAACATCTCGGATGTAGTATTTCACAACATTCCTGGCTGGTCGGCCCCACTTCTCGGTGGGAACATTATATACGTTTATAACGAAGTATAACCTAACCTAACCCATCTAGACCCTCGCTTGTAATGTTTTACAGAATCCCGGTCGTGTCGTCCCGTACGTCTCGGTGCGGACATTATATACGTCTATAACGTTTTATATCCTAACCAAAGGCAACCTAACATCTCGAATGTAGTATTTCACAACATTCCTGGCGGGTCGGTTCCACTTCTCGGTGGGAACATTATTTACGTCTATAACGTAATACAACCTAACCTAGTCCATCTAGACCCTCGCTGGTAATGTTTTACAAAATCCCGGTCGTGTCGGCCCGTACTTCTCCGTGGGGACATTATATACGTCTATATCGTTATATATCCTAACCTAAGGCAACCTAACATCTCGGATGTAGTATTTTCCAACATTCCTGGCGGGTCGGCCCCTACTTCTCGGTGGGCACATTATATACGTCTATATCGTTATATAACCAAACCTAACCCATCTAGACCTTCGCTGGTAATGTTTTACAAAATCCCGGTCGTGTCGGCCCGTACTTCTCCGTGGGGATATTATATACGTCTATATCGTTA
Source organism: Xylocopa violacea (assembly GCA_963969225.1). Lineage (NCBI taxonomy): Eukaryota > Metazoa > Arthropoda > Insecta > Hymenoptera > Apidae > Xylocopa > Xylocopa violacea. Next base: position 5,430,461 of record CAXAJV010000011.1, on the reverse strand, counting down.
TATATCCTAACCTAAGGCAACTTAACATCTCCGATGTAGTATTTTCCAACATTCCTGGCGGGTCGGCCCCTACTTCTCGGTGGGCACATTATATACGTCTATATCGTAATATAACCTAACCTAACCCATCTAGCCCCTCGCTTGTAATGTTTTGCAGAATCCCGGTCGTGTCGGCCCGTACGTCTCGGTGCGGACATTATATACGTCTATAACGTTATATATCCTAACCTAGGCGAACCTAACATCTCGGATGTAGTATTTCACAACATTCCCGGCTGGTCGGCCCCACTTCTCGGTGGGAACATTATATACGTTTATAACGAAGTATAACTTAACCTAACCCATCTAGAGCCTCGCTTGTAATGTTTTACAGAATCCCGGTCGTGTCGTCCCGTACGTCTCGGTGCGGACATTATATACGTCTATAACGTTATATATCCTAACCAAAGGCAACCTAACATCTCGAATGTAGTATTTCACAACATTCCTGGCGGGTCGGCCCCACTTCTCGGTGGGAACATTATTTACGTCTATAACGTAATATAACCTAACCTAATCCATCTAGACCCTCGCTGGTAATGTTTTACAAAATCCCGGTCGTGTCGGCCCGTACTTCTCCGTGGGGACATTATATACGTCTATAACGTTATATATCCTAACCTAAGGCAACCTAACATCTCGGATGTAGTATTTTCCAACATTCCTGGCGGGTCAGTCCCTACTTCTCGGTGGGCACATTATATACGTCTATATCGTAATATAACCTAACCTAACCCATCTAGACCCTCGCTGGTAATGTTTTACAGAATCCCGGTCGTGTCATTCGTACGTCTCGGTGCGGACATTATATACGTCTATAACGTTGTATATCCTAACCTAAGGGAACCTAACATCTCGGATGTAGTATTTTCCAACATTCCTGGCGGGGCGGCCCCTACTTCTCGGTGGGCACATTATATACGTCTATATCGTAATATAACCTAACCTAACCCATCTAGACCCTCGCTGGTAATGTTTTACAGAATCCCGGTCGCGTCGGCCCGTACGTCTCGGTGCGGACATTATATACGTCTATAACGTTATATATCCTAACCTAAGCGAAAGTAACATCTCGGATGTAGTATTTCACAACATTCCTGGCTGGTCGGCCCCACTTCTCCTTGGGAACATTATATACGTTTATAACGAAGTAGAACTTAACCTAACCCATCTAGACCCTCGCTTGTAATGTTTTACAGAATCCCGGTCGTGTCGTCCCGTACGTCTCGGTGCGGGCATTATATACCTCTATAACGTTATATATCCTAACCAAAGGCAACCTAACATCTCGAATGTAGTATTTCACAACATTCCTGGCGGGTCGGCCCCACTTCTCGGTGGGAACATTATTTACGTCTATAACGTAATATAACCTAACCTAATCCATCTAGACCCTCGCTGGTAATGTTTTACAAAATCCCGGTCGTGTCGGCCCGTACTTCTCCGTGGGGACATTATATACGTCTATAACGTTATATATCCTAACCTAAGGCAACCTAACATCTCGGATGTAGTATTTTCCAACATTCCTGGCGGGTCAGTCCCTACTTCTCGGTGGGCACATTATATACGTCTATATCGTAATATAACCTAACCTAACCCATCTAGACCCTCGCTGGTAATGTTTTACAGAATCCCGGTCGTGTCGTCTCGTACGTCTCGGTGCGGACATTATATACGTCTATAACGTTATATATCCTAACCTAAGGGAACCTAACATCACGGATGTAGTATTTCACAACATTCGTGGCTGGTCGGCCCCACTTCTCGGTGGGAAAATTATATACGTTTATAACGTAGTATAACCTAACCTAACCCATCTAGCCCCTCGCTTGTAATGTTTTGCAGAATCCCGGTCGTGTCGGCCCGTACGTCTCGGTGCGGACATTATATACGTCTATAACGTTATATATCCTAACCTAAGCGAACCTAACATCTCGGATGTAGTATTTCACAACATTCCTGGCTGGTCGGCCCCACTTCTCGGTGGGAACATTATATACGTTTATAACGAAGTATAACTTAACCTAACCCATCTAGACCCTCGCTTGTAATGTTTTACAAAATCCCGCTCGTGTCGGCCCGTACTTCTCCGTGGGTACATTATATACGTCTATATCGTTATATATCCTAACCTAAGGCAACCTAACATCTCGGATGTAGTATTTTCCAACATTCCTGGCGGGTCGGCCCCTACTTCTCGGTGGGCACATTATATACGTCTATATCGTAATATAACCAAACCTAATCCATCTAGACCCTCGCTGGTAATGTTTTACAAAATCCCGGTCGTGTCGGCCCGTACTTCTCCGTGGGGACATTATACACGTCTATAACGTTATATATCCTAACCTAAGGGAACCTAACATCTCGGATGTAGTATTTTCCAACATTCCTGGCGGGGCGGCCCCTACTTCTCGGTGGGCACATTATATACGTCTATATCGTAATATAACCTAACCTAACCCATCTAGACCCTCGCTGGTAATGTTTTACAGAATCCCGGTCGCGTCGGCCCGTACGTCTCGGTGCGGACATTATATACGTCTATAACGTTATATATCCTAACCTAAGCGAACCTAACATCTCGGATGTAGTATTTCACAACATTCCTGGCTGGTCGGCCCCACTTCTCCTTGGGAACATTATATACGTTTATAACGAAGTAGAACTTAACCTAACCCATCTAGACCCTCGCTTGTAATGTTTTACAGAATCCCGGTCGTGTCGTCCCGTACGTCTCGGTGCGGGCATTATATACCTCTATAACGTTATATATCCTAACCAAAGGCAACCTAACATCTCGAATGTAGTATTTCACAACATTCCTGGCGGGTCGGCCCCACTTCTCGGTGGGAACATTATTTACGTCTATAACGTAATATAACCTAACCTAATCCATCTAGACCCTCGCTGGTAATGTTTTACAAAATCCCGGTCGTGTCGGCCCGTACTTCTCCGTGGGGACATTATATACGTCTATAACGTTATATATCCTAACCTAAGGCAACCTAACATCTCGGATGTAGTATTTTCCAACATTCCTGGCGGGTCAGTCCCTACTTCTCGGTGGGCACATTATATACGTCTATATCGTAATATAACCTAACCTAACCCATCTAGACCCTCGCTGGTAATGTTTTACAGAATCCCGGTCGTGTCGTCTCGTACGTCTCGGTGCGGACATAATATACGTCTATAACGTTATATATCCTAACCTAAGGGAACCTAACATCACGGATGTAGTATTTCACAACATTCGTGGCTGGTCGGCCCCACTTCTCGGTGGGAAAATTATATACGTTTATAACGTAGTATAACCTAACCTAACCCATCTAGCCCCTCGCTTGTAATGTTTTGAAGAATCCCGGTCGTGTCGGCCCGTACGTCTCGGTGCGGACATTATATACGTCTATAACGTTATATATCCTAACCTAAGCGAACCTAACATCTCGGATGTAGTATTTCACAACATTCCTGGCTGGTCGGCCCCACTTCTCGGTGGGAACATTATATACGTTTATAACGAAGTATAACTTAACCTAACCCATCTAGACCCTCGCTTGTAATGTTTTACAAAATCCCGCTCGTGTCGGCCCGTACTTCTCCGTGGGTACATTATATACGTCTATATCGTTATATATCCTAACCTAAGGCAACCTAACATCTCGGATGTAGTATTTTCCAACATTCCTGGCGGGTCGGCCCCTACTTCTCGGTGGGCACATTATATACGTCTATATCGTAATATAACCAAACCTAATCCATCTAGACCCTCGCTGGTAATGTTTTACAAAATCCCGGTCGTGTCGGCCCGTACTTCTCCGTGGGGACATTATATACGTCTATATCGTTATATATCCTAACCTAAGGCAACTTAACATCTCCGATGTAGTATTTTCCAACATTCCTGGCGGGTCGGCCCCTACTTCTCGGTGGGCACATTATATACGTCTATATCGTAATATAACCTAACCTAACCCATCTAGCCCCTCGCTTGTAATGTTTTGCAGAATCCCGGTCGTGTCGGCCCGTACGTCTCGGAGCGGACATTATATTCGTCTATAACGTTTTATATCCTAACCTAAGCGAACCTAACATCTCGGATGTAGTATTTCACAACATTCCTGGCTGGTCGGCCCCACTTCTCGGTGGGAACATTATATACGTTTATAACGAAGTATAACTTAACCTAACCCATCTAGACCCTCGCTTGTAATGTTTTGCAGAACCCCGGTCGTGTCGGCCCGTACGTCTCGGTGCGGACATTATATACGTCTATAACGTTATATATCCTAACCTAAGCGAACCTAACATCTCGGATGTAGTATTTCACAACATTCCTGGCTGGTCGGCCCCACTTCTCCTTAGGAACATTATATACGTTTATAGCGAAGTAGAACTTAACCTAACCCATCTAGACCCTCGCTTGTAATGTTTTACAGAATCCCGGTCGTGTCGTCCCGTACGTCTCGGTGCGGGCATTATATACGTCTATAACGTTATATATCCTAACCAAAGGCAACCTAACATCTCGAATGTAGTATTTCACAACATTCCTGGCGGGTCGGCCCCACTTCTCGGTGGGAACATTATTTACGTCTATAACGTAATATAACCTAACCTAATCCATCTAGACCCTCGCTGGTAATGTTTTACAAAATCCCGGTCGTGTCGGCCCGTACTTCTACGTGGGGACATTATATACGTCTATAACGTTATATATCCTAACCTAAGGGAACCTAACATCACGGATGTAGTATTTCACAACATTCCTGGCTGGTCGGCCCCACTTCCCGGTGGGAAAATTATATACGTTTATAACGTAGTATAACCTAACCTAACCCATCTAGCCCGTCGCTTGTAATGTTTTGCAGAATCCCGGTCGTGTCGGCCCGTACGTCTCGGTGCGGACATTATATACGTCTATAACGTTATATATCCTAACCTAAGGGTACCTAACATCTCGGATGTAGTATTTCACAACATTCCTGGCTGGTCGGCCCCACTTCTCGGTGGGAACATTATATACGTTTATAACGAAGTATAACCTAACCTAACTCATCTCGACCCTAGCTTGTAATGTTTTACAGAATTCCGGTCGTGTCGTCCCGTACGTCTCGGCGCGGACATTATATACGTCTATAACGTTTTATATCCTAACCAAAGGCAACCTAACATCTCGGATGTAGTATTTTCCAACATTCCTGGCGCGTCGGCCCCTACTTCTCGGTGGGCACATTATATACGTCTATATCGTAATATAACCAAACCTAACCCATCTAGACCCTCGCTGGTAATGTTTTACAAAATCCCCGTCGTGTCGGCCCGTACTTCTCCGTGGGGACATTATATACGTCTATATCGTTATATATCCTAACCTAAGGCAACTTAACATCTCCGATGTAGTATTTTCCAACATTCCTGGCGGGTCGGCCCCTACTTCTCGGTGGGCACATTATATACGTCTATATCGTAATATAACCAAACCTAACCCATCTAGACCCTCGCTGGTAATGTTTTACAAAATCCCGGTCGTGTCGGCCCGTACTTCTCCGTGGGGACATTATATACGTCTATATCGTTATATATCCTAACCTAAGGCAACTTAACATCTCCGATGTAGTATTTTCCAACATTCCTGGCGGGTCTGCCCCTACTTCTCGGTGGGCACATTATATACGTCTATATCGTAATATAACCTAACCTAGCCCATCTAGACCCTCGCTTGTAATGTTTTGCAGAATCCCGGTCGTGTCGGCCCGTACGTCTCGGTGCGGACATTATATACGTCTATAACGTTATATATCCTAACCTAAGCGAACCTAACATCTCGGATGTAGTATTTCACAACATTCCTGTCTGGTCGGCCCCACTTCTCGGTGGGAACATTATATACGTTTATAACGAAGTATAACTTAACCTAACCCATCTAGACCCTCGCTTGTAATGTTTTGCAGAACCCCGGTCGTGTCGGCCCGTACGTCTCGGTGCGGACATTATATACGTCTATAACGTTATATATCCTAACCTAAGCGAACCTAACATCTCGGATGTAGTATTTCACAACATTCCTGGCTGGTCGGCCCCACTTCTCCTTAGGAACATTATATACGTTTATAACGAAGTAGAACTTAACCTAACCCATCTAGACCCTCGCTTGTAATGTTTTACAGAATCCCGGTCGTGTCGTCCCGTACGTCTCGGTGCGGGCATTATATACGTCTATAACGTTATATATCCTAACCAAAGGCAACCTAACATCTCGAATGTAGTATTTCACAACATTCCTGTCTGGTCGGCCCCACTTCTCGGTGGGAACATTATATACGTTTATAACGAAGTATAACTTAACCTAACCCATCTAGACCCTCGCTTGTAATGTTTTGCAGAACCCCGGTCGTGTCGGCCCGTACGTCTCGGTGCGGACATTATATACGTCTATAACGTTATATATCCTAACCTAAGCGAACCTAACATCTCGGATGTAGTATTTCACAACATTCCTGGCTGGTCGGCCCCACTTCTCCTTAGGAACATTATATACGTTTATAACGAAGTAGAACTTAACCTAACCCATCTAGACCCTCGCTTGTAATGTTTTACAGAATCCCGGTCGTGTCGTCCCGTACGTCTCGGTGCGGGCATTATATACGTCTATAACGTTATATATCCTAACCAAAGGCAACCTAACATCTCGAATGTAGTATTTCACAACATTCCTGGCGGGTCGGCCCCACTTCTCGGTGGGAACATTATTTACGTCTATAACGTAATATAACCTAACCTAATCCATCTAGACCCTCGCTGGTAATGTTTTACAAAATCCCGGTCGTGTCGGCCCGTACTTCTACGTGGGGACATTATATACGTCTATAACGAGATATATCCTAACCTAAGGGAACCTAACATCACGGATGTAGTATTTCACAACATTCCTGGCTGGTCGGCCCCACTTCCCGGTGGGAAAATTATATACGTTTATAACGTAGTATAACCTAACCTAACCCATCTAGCCCGTCGCTTGTAATGTTTTGCAGAATCCCGGTCGTGTCGGCCCGTACGTCTCGGTGCGGACATTATATACGTCTATAACGTTATATATCCTAACCTAAGGGTACCTAACATCTCGGATGTAGTATTTCACAACATTCCTGGCTGGTCGGCCCCACTTCTCGGTGGGAACATTATATACGTTTATAACGAAGTATAACCTAACCTAACCCATCTCGACCCTAGCTTGTAATGTTTTACAGAATTCCGGTCGTGTCGTCCCGTACGTCTCGGCGCGGACATTATATACGTCTATAACGTTTTATATCCTAACCAAAGGCAACCTAACATCTCGGATGTAGTATTTTCCAACATTCCTGGCGCGTCGGCCCCTACTTCTCGGTGGGCACATTATATACGTCTATATCGTAATATAACCAAACCTAACCCATCTAGACCCTCGCTGGTAATGTTTTACAAAATCCCCGTCGTGTCGGCCCGTACTTCTCCGTGGGGACATTATATACGTCTATATCGTTATATATCCTAACCTAAGGCAACTTAACATCTCCGATGTAGTATTTTCCAACATTCCTGGCGGGTCGGCCCCTACTTCTCGGTGGGCACATTATATACGTCTATATCGTAATATAACCAAACCTAACCCATCTAGACCCTCGCTGGTAATGTTTTACAAAATCCCGGTCGTGTCGGCCCGTACTTCTCCGTGGGGACATTATATACGTCTATATCGTTATATATCCTAACCTAAGGCAACTTAACATCTCCGATGTAGTATTTTCCAACATTCCTGGCGGGTCTGCCCCTACTTCTCGGTGGGCACATTATATACGTCTATATCGTAATATAACCTAACCTAGCCCATCTAGACCCTCGCTTGTAATGTTTTGCAGAATCCCGGTCGTGTCGGCCCGTACGTCTCGGTGCGGACATTATATACGTCTATAACGTTATATATCCTAACCTAAGCGAACCTAACATCTCGGATGTAGTATTTCACAACATTCCTGTCTGGTCGGCCCCACTTCTCGGTGGGAACATTATATACGTTTATAACGAAGTATAACTTAACCTAACCCATCTAGACCCTCGCTTGTAATGTTTTGCAGAACCCCGGTCGTGTCGGCCCGTACGTCTCGGTGCGGACATTATATACGTCTATAACGTTATATATCCTAACCTAAGCGAACCTAACATCTCGGATGTAGTATTTCACAACATTCCTGGCTGGTCGGCCCCACTTCTCCTTAGGAACATTATATACGTTTATAACGAAGTAGAACTTAACCTAACCCATCTAGACCCTCGCTTGTAATGTTTTACAGAATCCCGGTCGTGTCGTCCCGTACGTCTCGGTGCGGGCATTATATACGTCTATAACGTTATATATCCTAACCAAAGGCAACCTAACATCTCGAATGTAGTATTTCACAACATTCCTGGCGGGTCGTCCCCACTTCTCGGTGGGAACATTATTTACGTCTATAACGTAATATAACCTAACCTAATCCATCTAGACCCTCGCTGGTAATGTTTTACAAAATCCCGGTCGTGTCGGCCCGTACTTCTACGTGGGGACATTATATACGTCTATAACGTTATATATCCTAACCTAAGGGAACCTAACATTACGGATGTAGTATTTCACAACATTCCTGGCTGGTCGGCCCCACTTCTCGGTGGGCACATTATATACGTCTATATCGCAATATAACCAAACCTAACCCATCTAGACCCTCGCTGGTAATGTTTTACAAAATCCCCGTCGTGTCGGCCCGTACTTCTCCGTGGGGACATTATATACGTCTATATCGTTATATATCCTAACCTAAGGCAACCTAACATCTCGAATGTAGTATTTCACAACATTCCTGGCGGGTCGGCCCCACTTCTCGGTGGGCACATTATATACGTCTATATCGTAATATAACCAAACCTAACCAATCTAGACCTTCGCTGGTAATGTTTTACAAAATCCCGGTCGTGTCGGCCCGTACTTCTCCGTGGGGACATTATATACGTCTATATCGTTATATGTCCTAACCTAAGGCAACTTAACATCTCCGATGTAGTATTTTCCAACATTCCTGGCGGGTCGGCCCCTACTTCTCGGTGGGCACATTATATACGTCTATATCGTAATATAACCTAACCAAACCCATCTAGCCCCTCGCTTGTAATGTTTTGCAGAATCCCGGTCGTGTCGGCCCGTACGTCTCGGTGCGGACATTATATACGTCTATAACGTTATATATCCTAACCTAAGCGAACCTAACATCTCGGATGTAGTATTTCACAACATTCCTGGCTGGTCGGCCCCACTTCTCCTTGGGAACATTATATACGTTTATAACGAAGTAGAACTTAACCTAACCCATCTAGACCCTCGCTTGAAATGTTTTACAGAATCCCGGTCGTGTCGTCCCGTACGTCTCGGTGCGGGCATTATATACGTCTATAACGTTATATATCCTAACCAAAGGCAACCTAACATCTCGAATGTAGTATTTCACAACATTCCTGGCTGGTCGGCCCCACTTCTCGGTGGGAACATTATATACGTTTATAACGTAATATAACCTAACCTAACCCATCTAGCCCCTCGCTGGTTATGTTTTACAAAATCCAAGTCGTGTCGGCCCGTACTTTTCCGTGGGGACATTATATACGTCTATAATTTTATATATCCTAACCTAAGGCAACTTAACATCTCGGAAGTAGTATTTTCCAACATTCCTGGCGGGTCGGCCCCTACTTCTCGGTGGGCACATTATATACGTCTATATCGTAATATAACCTAAAATAACCCATCTAGACCCTCGCTGGTAATGTTTTACAGAATCCCGGTCGTGTCGTCTCGTACGTCTCGGTGCGGGCATTATATACGTCTATAACGTTATATATCCTAACCTAAGGGAACCTAACATCACGGATGTAGTATTTCACAACATTCCTGGCGGGTCGGCCCCACTTCTCGGTGGGAGCATTATTTACGTCTATAACGTAATATAACCTAACCTAATCCATCTAGACACTCGCTGGTAATGTTTTACAAAATCCCGATCGTGTCGGCCCGTACATCTCCGTGGGGACATTGTATACGTCTATATCGTTATATATCCTAACCTAAGGCAACTTAACATCTCCGATGTAGTATTTTCCAACATTCCTGGCGGGTCGGCCCCTACTTCTCGGTGGGCACATTATATACGTCTATATCGTAATATAACCTAACCTAACCCATCTAGCCCCTCGCTTGTAATGTTTTGCAGAATCCCGGTCGTGTCGGACCGTACGTCTCGGTGCGGACATTATATACGTCTATAACGTTATATATCCTAACCTAAGCGAAACTAACATCTCGGATGTAGTATTTCACAACATTCCTGGCTGGTCGGCCCCACTTCTCGGTGGGAACTTTATATACGTTTATAACGTAATATAACCTAACCTAACCCATCTAGCCCCTCGCTGGTTATGTTTTACAAAATCCCAGTCGTGTCGGCCCGTACTTTTCCGTGGGGACACTATATACGTCTATAATTTTATATATCCTAACCTAAGGCAACATAACATCTCGGATGTAGTATTTTCCAACATTCCTGGCTGGTCAGTCCCTACTTCTCGGTGGGCACATTATATACGTCCATATCGTAATATAACCTAACCTAACCCATCTAGACCCTCGCTGGTAATGTTTTACAGAATCCCGGTCGTGTCGTCTCGTACGCCTCGGTGCGGACATTATATACGTCTATAACGTTATATATCCTAACCTTAGCGAACCTAACATCTCGGATGTAGTATTTCACAACATTCCTGGCTGGTCGGCCCCACTTCTCGGTGGGAACATTATATACGTTTATAACGAAGTATAACTTAACCTAACCCATCTAGATCCTCGCTTGTAATGTTTTACAGAATCTCGCTCGTGTCGTCCCGTACGTCTCGGTGCGGACATTATATACGTCTATAACGTTATATATCCTAACCAAAGGCAACCTAACATCTCGAATGTAGTATTTCACAACATTCCTGGCGGGTCGGCCCCACTTCTCGGTGGGAACATTATTTACGTCTATAACGTAATATAACCTAACCTAATCCATCTAGACCCTCGCTGGTAATGTTTTACAAAATCCCGGTCGTGTCGGCCCGTACTTCTCCGTGGGGACATTATATACGTCTATAACGTTATATATCCTAACCTAAGGGAACCTAACATCTCGGATGTAGTATTTTCCAACATTCCTGGCGGGGCGGCCGCTACTTCTTGGTGGGAACATTATATACGTCTATATCGTATATAACCTAACCTAACCCATCTAGACCCTCGCTGGTAATGTTCTACAAAATCCCGGTCGTGTCGGCCCGTACGTCTCGGTGCGGACATTATATACGTCTATAACGTTATATATCCTAACCTAAGCGAACCTAACATCTCGGATGTAGTATTTCACAACATTCCTGGCTGGTCGGCCCCACTTCTCGGTGGGAACATTATATACGTTTATAACGAAGTATAACTTAACCTAACCCATCTAGACCCTCGCTTGTAATGTTTTACAGAATCCCGGTCGTGTCGTCCCGTACGTCTCGGAGCGGACATTATATACGTCTATAACGTTATATATCCTAACCAAAGGCAACCTAACATCTCGGATGTAGTATTTTCCAACATTCCTGGCGGGGCGGCCGCTACTTCTCGGTGGGAACATTATTTACGTCTATAACGTAATATAACCTAACCTAATCGATCTAGACCCTCGCTGGTAATGTTTTACAAAATCCTGGTCGTGTCGGCCCGTACTTCTCCGTGGGGACATTATATACGTCTATAACGTTATATATCCTAACCTAAGGGAACCTAACATCTCGGATGTAGTATTTTCCAACATTCCTGGCGGGGCGGCCCCTACTTCTCGGTGGGAACATTATATACGTTTATAACGAAGTATAACTTAACCTAACCCATCTAGAGCCTCGCTTGTAATGTTTTACAGAATCCCGGTCGTGTCGTCCCGTACGTCTCGGTGCGGACATTATATACGTCTATTACGTTATATATCCTAACCAAAGGCAACCTAACATCTCGAATGTCGTATTTCACAACATTCCTGGCGGGTCGGCCCCACTTCTCGGTGGGAACATTATTTACGTCTATAACGTAATATAACCTAACCTAATCCATCTAGACCCTCGCTGGTAATGTTTTACAAAATCCCGGTCGTGTCGGCCCGTACTTCTCCGTGGGGACATTATATACGTCTATAACGTTATATATCCTAACCTAAGGGAACCTAACATCACGGATGTAGTATTTCACAACATTCCTGGCTGGTCGGCCCCACTTCTCGGTGGGAAAATTATATACGTTTATAACGTAGTATAACCTAACCTAACCCATCTAGACCCTCGCTTGTAATGTTTTGCAGAATCCCGGTCGTGTCGGCCCGTACGTCTCGGTGCGGACATTATATACGTCTATAACGTTATATATCCTAACCTAAGCGAACCTAACATCTCGGATGTAGTATTTCACAACATTCCTGGCTGGTCGGCCCCACTTCTCGGTGGGAACATTATATACGTTTATAACGAAGTATAACCTAACCTAACCCATCTAGACCCTCGCTTGTAATGTTTTACAGAATCCCGGTCGTGTCGTCCCGTACGTCTCGGTGCGGACATTATATACGTCTATAACGTTTTATATCCTAACCAAAGGCAACCTAACATCTCGAATGTAGTATTTCACAACATTCCTGGCGGGTCGGTTCCACTTCTCGGTGGGAACATTATTTACGTCTATAACGTAATACAACCTAACCTAGTCCATCTAGACCCTCGCTGGTAATGTTTTACAAAATCCCGGTCGTGTCGGCCCGTACTTCTCCGTGGGGACATTATATACGTCTATATCGTTATATATCCTAACCTAAGGCAACCTAACATCTCGGATGTAGTATTTTCCAACATTCCTGGCGGGTCGGCCCCTACTTCTCGGTGGGCACATTATATACGTCTATATCGTTATATAACCAAACCTAACCCATCTAGACCTTCGCTGGTAATGTTTTACAAAATCCCGGTCGTGTCGGCCCGTACTTCTCCGTGGGGATATTATATACGTCTATATCGTTATATATCCTAACCTAAGGCAACTTAACATCTCCGATGTAGTATTTTCCAACATTCCTGGCGGGTCGGCCCCTACTTCTCGGTGGGCACATTATATACGTCTATATCGTAATATAACCTAACCTAACCCATCTAGCCCCTCGCTTGTAATGTTTTGCAGAATCCCGGTCGTGTCGGCCCGTACGTCTCGGTGCGGACATTATATACGTCTATAACGTTATATATCCTAACCTAGGCGAACCTAACATCTCGGATGTAGTATTTCACAACATTCCCGGCTGGTCGGCCCCACTTCTCGGTGGGAACATTATATACGTTTATAACGAAGTATAACTTAACCTAACCCATCTAGAGCCTCGCTTGTAATGTTTTACAGAATCCCGGTCGTGTCGTCCCGTACGTCTCGGTGCGGACATTATATACGTCTATAACGTTATATATCCTAACCAAAGGCAACCTAACATCTCGAATGTAGTATTTCACAACATTCCTGGCGGGTCGGCCCCACTTCTCGGTGGGAACATTATTTACGTCTATAACGTAATATAACCTAACCTAATCCATCTAGACCCTCGCTGGTAATGTTTTACAAAATCCCGGTCGTGTCGGCCCGTACTTCTCCGTGGGGACATTATATACGTCTATAACGTTATATATCCTAACCTAAGGCAACCTAACATCTCGGATGTAGTATTTTCCAACATTCCTGGCGGGTCAGTCCCTACTTCTCGGTGGGCACATTATATACGTCTATATCGTAATATAACCTAACCTAACCCATCTAGACCCTCGCTGGTAATGTTTTACAGAATCCCGGTCGTGTCATTCGTACGTCTCGGTGCGGACATTATATACGTCTATAACGTTGTATATCCTAACCTAAGGGAACCTAACATCTCGGATGTAGTATTTTCCAACATTCCTGGCGGGGCGGCCCCTACTTCTCGGTGGGCACATTATATACGTCTATATCGTAATATAACCTAACCTAACCCATCTAGACCCTCGCTGGTAATGTTTTACAGAATCCCGGTCGTGTCGTCTCGTACGTCTCGGTGCGGACATTATATACGTCTATAACGTTATATATCCTAACCTAAGGGAACCTAACATCACGGATGTAGTATTTCACAACATTCGTGGCTGGTCGGCCCCACTTCTCGGTGGGAAAATTATATACGTTTATAACGTAGTATAACCTAACCTAACCCATCTAGCCCCTCGCTTGTAATGTTTTGCAGAATCCCGGTCGTGTCGGCCCGTACGTCTCGGTGCGGACATTATATACGTCTATAACGTTATATATCCTAACCTAAGCGAACCTAACATCTCGGATGTAGTATTTCACAACATTCCTGGCTGGTCGGCCCCACTTCTCGGTGGGAACATTATATACGTTTATAACGAAGTATAACTTAACCTAACCCATCTAGACCCTCGCTTGTAATGTTTTACAAAATCCCGCTCGTGTCGGCCCGTACTTCTCCGTGGGTACATTATATACGTCTATATCGTTATATATCCTAACCTAAGGCAACCTAACATCTCGGATGTAGTATTTTCCAACATTCCTGGCGGGTCGGCCCCTACTTCTCGGTGGGCACATTATATACGTCTATATCGTAATATAACCAAACCTAATCCATCTAGACCCTCGCTGGTAATGTTTTACAAAATCCCGGTCGTGTCGGCCCGTACTTCTCCGTGGGGACATTATACACGTCTATAACGTTATATATCCTAACCTAAGGGAACCTAACATCTCGGATGTAGTATTTTCCAACATTCCTGGCGGGGCGGCCCCTACTTCTCGGTGGGCACATTATATACGTCTATATCGTAATATAACCTAACCTAACCCATCTAGACCCTCGCTGGTAATGTTTTACAGAATCCCGGTCGCGTCGGCCCGTACGTCTCGGTGCGGACATTATATACGTCTATAACGTTATATATCCTAACCTAAGCGAACCTAACATCTCGGATGTAGTATTTCACAACATTCCTGGCTGGTCGGCCCCACTTCTCCTTGGGAACATTATATACGTTTATAACGAAGTAGAACTTAACCTAACCCATCTAGACCCTCGCTTGTAATGTTTTACAGAATCCCGGTCGTGTCGTCCCGTACGTCTCGGTGCGGGCATTATATACCTCTATAACGTTATATATCCTAACCAAAGGCAACCTAACATCTCGAATGTAGTATTTCACAACATTCCTGGCGGGTCGGCCCCACTTCTCGGTGGGAACATTATTTACGTCTATAACGTAATATAACCTAACCTAATCCATCTAGACCCTCGCTGGTAATGTTTTACAAAATCCCGGTCGTGTCGGCCCGTACTTCTCCGTGGGGACATTATATACGTCTATAACGTTATATATCCTAACCTAAGGCAACCTAACATCTCGGATGTAGTATTTTCCAACATTCCTGGCGGGTCAGTCCCTACTTCTCGGTGGGCACATTATATACGTCTATATCGTAATATAACCTAACCTAACCCATCTAGACCCTCGCTGGTAATGTTTTACAGAATCCCGGTCGTGTCGTCTCGTACGTCTCGGTGCGGACATAATATACGTCTATAACGTTATATATCCTAACCTAAGGGAACCTAACATCACGGATGTAGTATTTCACAACATTCGTGGCTGGTCGGCCCCACTTCTCGGTGGGAAAATTATATACGTTTATAACGTAGTATAACCTAACCTAACCCATCTAGCCCCTCGCTTGTAATGTTTTGAAGAATCCCGGTCGTGTCGGCCCGTACGTCTCGGTGCGGACATTATATACGTCTATAACGTTATATATCCTAACCTAAGCGAACCTAACATCTCGGATGTAGTATTTCACAACATTCCTGGCTGGTCGGCCCCACTTCTCGGTGGGAACATTATATACGTTTATAACGAAGTATAACTTAACCTAACCCATCTAGACCCTCGCTTGTAATGTTTTACAAAATCCCGCTCGTGTCGGCCCGTACTTCTCCGTGGGTACATTATATACGTCTATATCGTTATATATCCTAACCTAAGGCAACCTAACATCTCGGATGTAGTATTTTCCAACATTCCTGGCGGGTCGGCCCCTACTTCTCGGTGGGCACATTATATACGTCTATATCGTAATATAACCAAACCTAATCCATCTAGACCCTCGCTGGTAATGTTTTACAAAATCCCGGTCGTGTCGGCCCGTACTTCTCCGTGGGGACATTATATACGTCTATATCGTTATATATCCTAACCTAAGGCAACTTAACATCTCCGATGTAGTATTTTCCAACATTCCTGGCGGGTCGGCCCCTACTTCTCGGTGGGCACATTATATACGTCTATATCGTAATATAACCTAACCTAACCCATCTAGCCCCTCGCTTGTAATGTTTTGCAGAATCCCGGTCGTGTCGGCCCGTACGTCTCGGAGCGGACATTATATACGTCTATAACGTTTTATATCCTAACCTAAGCGAACCTAACATCTCGGATGTAGTATTTCACAACATTCCTGGCTGGTCGGCCCCACTTCTCGGTGGGAACATTATATACGTTTATAACGAAGTATAACTTAACCTAACCCATCTAGACCCTCGCTTGTAATGTTTTGCAGAACCCCGGTCGTGTCGGCCCGTACGTCTCGGTGCGGACATTATATACGTCTATAACGTTATATATCCTAACCTAAGCGAACCTAACATCTCGGATGTAGTATTTCACAACATTCCTGGCTGGTCGGCCCCACTTCTCCTTAGGAACATTATATACGTTTATAGCGAAGTAGAACTTAACCTAACCCATCTAGACCCTCGCTTGTAATGTTTTACAGAATCCCGGTCGTGTCGTCCCGTACGTCTCGGTGCGGGCATTATATACGTCTATAACGTTATATATCCTAACCAAAGGCAACCTAACATCTCGAATGTAGTATTTCACAACATTCCTGGCGGGTCGGCCCCACTTCTCGGTGGGAACATTATTTACGTCTATAACGTAATATAACCTAACCTAATCCATCTAGACCCTCGCTGGTAATGTTTTACAAAATCCCGGTCGTGTCGGCCCGTACTTCTACGTGGGGACATTATATACGTCTATAACGTTATATATCCTAACCTAAGGGAACCTAACATCACGGATGTAGTATTTCACAACATTCCTGGCTGGTCGGCCCCACTTCCCGGTGGGAAAATTATATACGTTTATAACGTAGTATAACCTAACCTAACCCATCTAGCCCGTCGCTTGTAATGTTTTGCAGAATCCCGGTCGTGTCGGCCCGTACGTCTCGGTGCGGACATTATATACGTCTATAACGTTATATATCCTAACCTAAGGGTACCTAACATCTCGGATGTAGTATTTCACAACATTCCTGGCTGGTCGGCCCCACTTCTCGGTGGGAACATTATATACGTTTATAACGAAGTATAACCTAACCTAACTCATCTCGACCCTAGCTTGTAATGTTTTACAGAATTCCGGTCGTGTCGTCCCGTACGTCTCGGCGCGGACATTATATACGTCTATAACGTTTTATATCCTAACCAAAGGCAACCTAACATCTCGGATGTAGTATTTTCCAACATTCCTGGCGCGTCGGCCCCTACTTCTCGGTGGGCACATTATATACGTCTATATCGTAATATAACCAAACCTAACCCATCTAGACCCTCGCTGGTAATGTTTTACAAAATCCCCGTCGTGTCGGCCCGTACTTCTCCGTGGGGACATTATATACGTCTATATCGTTATATATCCTAACCTAAGGCAACTTAACATCTCCGATGTAGTATTTTCCAACATTCCTGGCGGGTCGGCCCCTACTTCTCGGTGGGCACATTATATACGTCTATATCGTAATATAACCAAACCTAACCCATCTAGACCCTCGCTGGTAATGTTTTACAAAATCCCGGTCGTGTCGGCCCGTACTTCTCCGTGGGGACATTATATACGTCTATATCGTTATATATCCTAACCTAAGGCAACTTAACATCTCCGATGTAGTATTTTCCAACATTCCTGGCGGGTCTGCCCCTACTTCTCGGTGGGCACATTATATACGTCTATATCGTAATATAACCTAACCTAGCCCATCTAGACCCTCGCTTGTAATGTTTTGCAGAATCCCGGTCGTGTCGGCCCGTACGTCTCGGTGCGGACATTATATACGTCTATAACGTTATATATCCTAACCTAAGCGAACCTAACATCTCGGATGTAGTATTTCACAACATTCCTGTCTGGTCGGCCCCACTTCTCGGTGGGAACATTATATACGTTTATAACGAAGTATAACTTAACCTAACCCATCTAGACCCTCGCTTGTAATGTTTTGCAGAACCCCGGTCGTGTCGGCCCGTACGTCTCGGTGCGGACATTATATACGTCTATAACGTTATATATCCTAACCTAAGCGAACCTAACATCTCGGATGTAGTATTTCACAACATTCCTGGCTGGTCGGCCCCACTTCTCCTTAGGAACATTATATACGTTTATAACGAAGTAGAACTTAACCTAACCCATCTAGACCCTCGCTTGTAATGTTTTACAGAATCCCGGTCGTGTCGTCCCGTACGTCTCGGTGCGGGCATTATATACGTCTATAACGTTATATATCCTAACCAAAGGCAACCTAACATCTCGAATGTAGTATTTCACAACATTCCTGTCTGGTCGGCCCCACTTCTCGGTGGGAACATTATATACGTTTATAACGAAGTATAACTTAACCTAACCCATCTAGACCCTCGCTTGTAATGTTTTGCAGAACCCCGGTCGTGTCGGCCCGTACGTCTCGGTGCGGACATTATATACGTCTATAACGTTATATATCCTAACCTAAGCGAACCTAACATCTCGGATGTAGTATTTCACAACATTCCTGGCTGGTCGGCCCCACTTCTCCTTAGGAACATTATATACGTTTATAACGAAGTAGAACTTAACCTAACCCATCTAGACCCTCGCTTGTAATGTTTTACAGAATCCCGGTCGTGTCGTCCCGTACGTCTCGGTGCGGGCATTATATACGTCTATAACGTTATATATCCTAACCAAAGGCAACCTAACATCTCGAATGTAGTATTTCACAACATTCCTGGCGGGTCGGCCCCACTTCTCGGTGGGAACATTATTTACGTCTATAACGTAATATAACCTAACCTAATCCATCTAGACCCTCGCTGGTAATGTTTTACAAAATCCCGGTCGTGTCGGCCCGTACTTCTACGTGGGGACATTATATACGTCTATAACGAGATATATCCTAACCTAAGGGAACCTAACATCACGGATGTAGTATTTCACAACATTCCTGGCTGGTCGGCCCCACTTCCCGGTGGGAAAATTATATACGTTTATAACGTAGTATAACCTAACCTAACCCATCTAGCCCGTCGCTTGTAATGTTTTGCAGAATCCCGGTCGTGTCGGCCCGTACGTCTCGGTGCGGACATTATATACGTCTATAACGTTATATATCCTAACCTAAGGGTACCTAACATCTCGGATGTAGTATTTCACAACATTCCTGGCTGGTCGGCCCCACTTCTCGGTGGGAACATTATATACGTTTATAACGAAGTATAACCTAACCTAACCCATCTCGACCCTAGCTTGTAATGTTTTACAGAATTCCGGTCGTGTCGTCCCGTACGTCTCGGCGCGGACATTATATACGTCTATAACGTTTTATATCCTAACCAAAGGCAACCTAACATCTCGGATGTAGTATTTTCCAACATTCCTGGCGCGTCGGCCCCTACTTCTCGGTGGGCACATTATATACGTCTATATCGTAATATAACCAAACCTAACCCATCTAGACCCTCGCTGGTAATGTTTTACAAAATCCCCGTCGTGTCGGCCCGTACTTCTCCGTGGGGACATTATATACGTCTATATCGTTATATATCCTAACCTAAGGCAACTTAACATCTCCGATGTAGTATTTTCCAACATTCCTGGCGGGTCGGCCCCTACTTCTCGGTGGGCACATTATATACGTCTATATCGTAATATAACCAAACCTAACCCATCTAGACCCTCGCTGGTAATGTTTTACAAAATCCCGGTCGTGTCGGCCCGTACTTCTCCGTGGGGACATTATATACGTCTATATCGTTATATATCCTAACCTAAGGCAACTTAACATCTCCGATGTAGTATTTTCCAACATTCCTGGCGGGTCTGCCCCTACTTCTCGGTGGGCACATTATATACGTCTATATCGTAATATAACCTAACCTAGCCCATCTAGACCCTCGCTTGTAATGTTTTGCAGAATCCCGGTCGTGTCGGCCCGTACGTCTCGGTGCGGACATTATATACGTCTATAACGTTATATATCCTAACCTAAGCGAACCTAACATCTCGGATGTAGTATTTCACAACATTCCTGTCTGGTCGGCCCCACTTCTCGGTGGGAACATTATATACGTTTATAACGAAGTATAACTTAACCTAACCCATCTAGACCCTCGCTTGTAATGTTTTGCAGAACCCCGGTCGTGTCGGCCCGTACGTCTCGGTGCGGACATTATATACGTCTATAACGTTATATATCCTAACCTAAGCGAACCTAACATCTCGGATGTAGTATTTCACAACATTCCTGGCTGGTCGGCCCCACTTCTCCTTAGGAACATTATATACGTTTATAACGAAGTAGAACTTAACCTAACCCATCTAGACCCTCGCTTGTAATGTTTTACAGAATCCCGGTCGTGTCGTCCCGTACGTCTCGGTGCGGGCATTATATACGTCTATAACGTTATATATCCTAACCAAAGGCAACCTAACATCTCGAATGTAGTATTTCACAACATTCCTGGCGGGTCGTCCCCACTTCTCGGTGGGAACATTATTTACGTCTATAACGTAATATAACCTAACCTAATCCATCTAGACCCTCGCTGGTAATGTTTTACAAAATCCCGGTCGTGTCGGCCCGTACTTCTACGTGGGGACATTATATACGTCTATAACGTTATATATCCTAACCTAAGGGAACCTAACATTACGGATGTAGTATTTCACAACATTCCTGGCTGGTCGGCCCCACTTCTCGGTGGGCACATTATATACGTCTATATCGCAATATAACCAAACCTAACCCATCTAGACCCTCGCTGGTAATGTTTTACAAAATCCCCGTCGTGTCGGCCCGTACTTCTCCGTGGGGACATTATATACGTCTATATCGTTATATATCCTAACCTAAGGCAACCTAACATCTCGAATGTAGTATTTCACAACATTCCTGGCGGGTCGGCCCCACTTCTCGGTGGGCACATTATATACGTCTATATCGTAATATAACCAAACCTAACCAATCTAGACCTTCGCTGGTAATGTTTTACAAAATCCCGGTCGTGTCGGCCCGTACTTCTCCGTGGGGACATTATATACGTCTATATCGTTATATGTCCTAACCTAAGGCAACTTAACATCTCCGATGTAGTATTTTCCAACATTCCTGGCGGGTCGGCCCCTACTTCTCGGTGGGCACATTATATACGTCTATATCGTAATATAACCTAACCAAACCCATCTAGCCCCTCGCTTGTAATGTTTTGCAGAATCCCGGTCGTGTCGGCCCGTACGTCTCGGTGCGGACATTATATACGTCTATAACGTTATATATCCTAACCTAAGCGAACCTAACATCTCGGATGTAGTATTTCACAACATTCCTGGCTGGTCGGCCCCACTTCTCCTTGGGAACATTATATACGTTTATAACGAAGTAGAACTTAACCTAACCCATCTAGACCCTCGCTTGAAATGTTTTACAGAATCCCGGTCGTGTCGTCCCGTACGTCTCGGTGCGGGCATTATATACGTCTATAACGTTATATATCCTAACCAAAGGCAACCTAACATCTCGAATGTAGTATTTCACAACATTCCTGGCTGGTCGGCCCCACTTCTCGGTGGGAACATTATATACGTTTATAACGTAATATAACCTAACCTAACCCATCTAGCCCCTCGCTGGTTATGTTTTACAAAATCCAAGTCGTGTCGGCCCGTACTTTTCCGTGGGGACATTATATACGTCTATAATTTTATATATCCTAACCTAAGGCAACTTAACATCTCGGAAGTAGTATTTTCCAACATTCCTGGCGGGTCGGCCCCTACTTCTCGGTGGGCACATTATATACGTCTATATCGTAATATAACCTAAAATAACCCATCTAGACCCTCGCTGGTAATGTTTTACAGAATCCCGGTCGTGTCGTCTCGTACGTCTCGGTGCGGGCATTATATACGTCTATAACGTTATATATCCTAACCTAAGGGAACCTAACATCACGGATGTAGTATTTCACAACATTCCTGGCGGGTCGGCCCCACTTCTCGGTGGGAGCATTATTTACGTCTATAACGTAATATAACCTAACCTAATCCATCTAGACACTCGCTGGTAATGTTTTACAAAATCCCGATCGTGTCGGCCCGTACATCTCCGTGGGGACATTGTATACGTCTATATCGTTATATATCCTAACCTAAGGCAACTTAACATCTCCGATGTAGTATTTTCCAACATTCCTGGCGGGTCGGCCCCTACTTCTCGGTGGGCACATTATATACGTCTATATCGTAATATAACCTAACCTAACCCATCTAGCCCCTCGCTTGTAATGTTTTGCAGAATCCCGGTCGTGTCGGACCGTACGTCTCGGTGCGGACATTATATACGTCTATAACGTTATATATCCTAACCTAAGCGAAACTAACATCTCGGATGTAGTATTTCACAACATTCCTGGCTGGTCGGCCCCACTTCTCGGTGGGAACTTTATATACGTTTATAACGTAATATAACCTAACCTAACCCATCTAGCCCCTCGCTGGTTATGTTTTACAAAATCCCAGTCGTGTCGGCCCGTACTTTTCCGTGGGGACACTATATACGTCTATAATTTTATATATCCTAACCTAAGGCAACATAACATCTCGGATGTAGTATTTTCCAACATTCCTGGCTGGTCAGTCCCTACTTCTCGGTGGGCACATTATATACGTCCATATCGTAATATAACCTAACCTAACCCATCTAGACCCTCGCTGGTAATGTTTTACAGAATCCCGGTCGTGTCGTCTCGTACGCCTCGGTGCGGACATTATATACGTCTATAACGTTATGTATCCTAACCTTAGCGAACCTAACATCTCGGATGTAGTATTTCACAACATTCCTGGCGGGTCGGCCCCACTTCTCGGTGGGAACATTATTTACGTCTATAACGTAATATAACCTAACCTAATCCATCTAGACCCTCGCTGGTAATGTTTTACAAAATCCCGGTCGTGTCGGCCCGTACGTCTCGGTGCGGGCATTATATACGTCTATAACGTTATATATCCTAACCTAAGCGAACCTAACATCTCGGATGTAGTATTTCACAACATTCCTGTCTGGTCGGCCCCACTTCTCGGTGGGAACATTATATACGTTTATAACGAAGTATAACTTAACCTAACCCATCTAGACCCTCGCTTGTAATGTTTTGCAGAACCCCGGTCGTGTCGGCCCGTACGTCTCGGTGCGGACATTATATACGTCTATAACGTTATATATCCTAACCTAAGCGAACCTAACATCTCGGATGTAGTATTTCACAACATTCCTGGCTGGTCGGCCCCACTTCTCCTTAGGAACATTATATACGTTTATAACGAAGTAGAACTTAACCTAACCCATCTAGACCCTCGCTTGTAATGTTTTACAGAATCCCGGTCGTGTCGTCCCGTACGTCTCGGTGCGGGCATTATATACGTCTATAACGTTATATATCCTAACCAAAGGCAACCTAACATCTCGAATGTAGTATTTCACAACATTCCTGGCGGGTCGGCCCCACTTCTCGGTGGGAACATTATTTACGTCTATAACGTAATATAACCTAACCTAATCCATCTAGACCCTCGCTGGTAATGTTTTACAAAATCCCGGTCGTGTCGGCCCGTACTTCTCCGTGGGGACATTATATACGTCTATATCGTTATATATCCTAACCTAAGGCAACTTAACATCTCCGATGTAGTATTTTCCAACATTCCTGGCGGGTCGGGCCCTACTTCTCGGTGGGCACACTATATACGTCTATATCGTAATATAACCAAACCTAACCCATCTAGACCCTCGCTGGTAATGTTTTACAAAATCCCGGTCGTGTCGGCCCGTACTTCTCCGTGGGGACATTATATACGTCTATATCGTTATATATCCTAACCTAAGGCAACTTAACATCTCCGATGTAGTATTTTCCAACATTCCTGGCGGGTCGGGCCCTACTTCTCGGTGGGCACACTATATACGTCTATATCGTAATATAACCAAACCTAACCAATCTAGACCTTCGCTGGTAATGTTTTACAAAATCCCGGTCGTGTCGGCCCGTACTTCTCCGTGGGGACATTATATACGTCTATATCGTTATATGTCCTAACCTAAGGCAACTTAACATCTCCGATGTAGTATTTTCCAACATTCCTGGCGGGTCGGCCCCTACTTCTCGGTGGGCACATTATATACGTCTATATCGTAATATAACCTAACCAAACCCATCTAGCCCCTCGCTTGTAATGTTTTGCAGAATCCCGGTCGTGTCGGCCCGTACGTCTCGGTGCGGACATTATATACGTCTATAACGTTATATATCCTAACCTAAGCGAACCTAACATCTCGGATGTAGTATTTCACAACATTCCTGGCTGGTCGGCCCCACTTCTCCTTGGGAACATTATATACGTTTATAACGAAGTAGAACTTAACCTAACCCATCTAGACCCTCGCTTGAAATGTTTTACAGAATCCCGGTCGTGTCGTCCCGTACGTCTCGGTGCGGGCATTATATACGTCTATAACGTTATATATCCTAACCAAAGGCAACCTAACATCTCGAATGTAGTATTTCACAACATTCCTGGCTGGTCGGCCCCACTTCTCGGTGGGAACATTATATACGTTTATAACGTAATATAACCTAACCTAACCCATCTAGCCCCTCGCTGGTTATGTTTTACAAAATCCAAGTCGTGTCGGCCCGTACTTTTCCGTGGGGACATTATATACGTCTATAATTTTATATATCCTAACCTAAGGCAACTTAACATCTCGGAAGTAGTATTTTCCAACATTCCTGGCGGGTCGGCCCCTACTTCTCGGTGGGCACATTATATACGTCTATATCGTAATATAACCTAAAATAACACATCTAGACCCTCGCTGGTAATGTTTTACAGAATCCCGGTCGTGTCGTCTCGTACGTCTCGGTGCGGGCATTATATACGTCTATAACGTTATATATCCTAACCTAAGGGAACCTAACATCACGGATGTAGTATTTCACAACATTCCTGGCGGGTCGGCCCCACTTCTCGGTGGGAGCATTATTTACGTCTATAACGTAATATAACCTAACCTAATCCATCTAGACACTCGCTGGTAATGTTTTACAAAATCCCGATCGTGTCGGCCCGTACATCTCCGTGGGGACATTGTATACGTCTATATCGTTATATATCCTAACCTAAGGCAACTTAACATCTCCGATGTAGTATTTTCCAACATTCCTGGCGGGTCGGCCCCTACTTCTCGGTGGGCACATTATATACGTCTATATCGTAATATAACCTAACCTAACCCATCTAGCCCCTCGCTTGTAATGTTTTGCAGAATCCCGGTCGTGTCGGACCGTACGTCTCGGTGCGGACATTATATACGTCTATAACGTTATGTATCCTAACCTTAGCGAACCTAACATCTCGGATGTAGTATTTCACAACATTCCTGGCGGGTCGGCCCCACTTCTCGGTGGGAACATTATTTACGTCTATAGCGTAATATAACCTAACCTAATGCATCTAGACCCTCGCTGGTAATGTTTTACAAAATCCCGGTCGTGTCGGCCCGTACTTCTCCGTGCGGACATTATATACGTCTATAGCGTTATATATCCTAACCTAAGGCAACCTAACATCTCGGATGTAGTATTTTCCAACATTCCTGGCGGGTCGGCCCCTACTTCTCGGTGGGCACATTATATACGTCTATATCGTAATATAACCAAACCTAACCCATCTAGACCCTCGCTGGTAATGTTTTACAAAATCCCCGTCGTGTCGGCCCGTACTTCTCCGTGGGGACATTATATACGTCTATATCGTTATATATCCTAACCTAAGGCAACTTAACATCTCCGATGTAGTATTTTCCAACATTCCTGGCGGGTCGGGCCCTACTTCTCGGTGGGCACACTATATACGTCTATATCGTAATATAACCAAACCTAACCCATCTAGACCCTCGCTGGTAATGTTTTACAAAATCCCGGTCGTGTCGGCCCGTACTTCTCCGTGGGGACATTATATACGTCTATATCGTTATATATCCTAACCTAAGGCAACTTAACATCTCCGATGTAGTATTTTCCAACATTCCTGGCGGGTCGGGCCCTACTTCTCGGTGGGCACACTATATACGTCTATATCGTAATATAACCAAACCTAACCCATCTAGACCCTCGCTGGTAATGTTTTATAAAATCCCGGTCGTGTCGGCCCGTACTTCTCTGTGGGGACATTATATACGTCTATATCGTTATATATCCTAACTTAAGGCAACTTAACATCTCCGATGTAGTATTTTCCAACATTCCTGGCGGGTCGGCCCCTACTTCTCGGTGGGCACATTATATACGTCTATATCGTAATATAACCAAACCTAACCCATCTAGACCCTCGCTGGTAATGTTTTACAAAATCCCCGTCGTGTCGGCCCGTACTTCTCCGTGGGGACATTATATACGTCTATATCGTTATATATCCTAACCTAAGGCAACTTAACATCTCCGATGTAGTATTTTCCAACATTCCTGGCGGGTCGGGCCCTACTTCTCGGTGGGCACACTATATACGTCTATATCGTAATATAACCAAACCTAACCCATCTAGACCCTCGCTGGTAATGTTTTACAAAATCCCGGTCGTGTCGGCCCGTACTTCTCCGTGGGGACATTATATACGTCTATATCGTTATATATCCTAACCTAAGGCAACTTAACATCTCCGATGTAGTATTTTCCAACATTCCTGGCGGGTCGGACCCTACTTCTCGGTGGGCACATTATATACGTCTATATCGTAATATAACCTAACCTAGCCCATCTAGACCCTCGCTTGTAATGTTTTGCAGAATCCCGGTCGTGTCGGCCCGTACGTCTCGGTGCGGACATTATATACGTCTATAACGTTATATATCCTAACCTAAGCGAACCTAACATCTCGGATGTAGTATTTCACAACATTCCTGTCTGGTCGGCCCCACTTCTCGGTGGGAACATTATATACGTTTATAACGAAGTATAACTTAACCTAACCCATCTAGACCCTCGCTTGTAATGTTTTGCAGAACCCCGGTCGTGTCGGCCCGTACGTCTCGGTGCGGACATTATATACGTCTATAACGTTATATATCCTAACCTAAGCGAACCTAACATCTCGGATGTAGTATTTCACAACATTCCTGGCTGGTCGGCCCCACTTCTCCTTAGGAACATTATATACGTTTATAACGAAGTAGAACTTAACCTAACCCATCTAGACCCTCGCTTGTAATGTTTTACAGAATCCCGGTCGTGTCGTCCCGTACGTCTCGGTGCGGGCATTATATACGTCTATAACGTTATATATCCTAACCAAAGGCAACCTAACATCTCGAATGTAGTATTTCACAACATTCCTGGCTGGTCGGCCCCACTTCTCGGTGGGAACATTATATACGTTTATAACGTAATATAACCTAACCTAACCCATCTAGCCCCTCGCTGGTTATGTTTTACAAAATCCAAGTCGTGTCGGCCCGTACTTTTCCGTGGGGACATTATATACGTCTATAATTTTATATATCCTAACCTAAGGCAACTTAACATCTCGGAAGTAGTATTTTCCAACATTCCTGGCGGGTCGGCCCCTACTTCTCGGTGGGCACATTATATACGTCTATATCGTAATATAACCTAAAATAACCCATCTAGACCCTCGCTGGTAATGTTTTACAGAATCCCGGTCGTGTCGTCTCGTACGTCTCGGTGCGGGCATTATATACGTCTATAACGTTATATATCCTAACCTAAGGGAACCTAACATCACGGATGTAGTATTTCACAACATTCCTGGCGGGTCGGCCCCACTTCTCGGTGGGAGCATTATTTACGTCTATAACGTAATATAACCTAACCTAATCCATCTAGACACTCGCTGGTAATGTTTTACAAAATCCCGATCGTGTCGGCCCGTACATCTCCGTGGGGACATTGTATACGTCTATATCGTTATATATCCTAACCTAAGGCAACTTAACATCTCCGATGTAGTATTTTCCAACATTCCTGGCGGGTCGGCCCCTACTTCTCGGTGGGCACATTATATACGTCTATATCGTAATATAACCTAACCTAACCCATCTAGCCCCTCGCTTGTAATGTTTTGCAGAATCCCGGTCGTGTCGGACCGTACGTCTCGGTGCGGACATTATATACGTCTATAACGTTATATATCCTAACCTAAGCGAAACTAACATCTCGGATGTAGTATTTCACAACATTCCTGGCTGGTCGGCCCAACTTCTCGGTGGGAACTTTATATACGTTTATAACGTAATATAACCTAACCTTACCCATCTAGCCCCTCGCTGGTTATGTTTTACAAAATCCCAGTCGTGTCGGCCCGTACTTTTCCGTGGGGACACTATATACGTCTATAATTTTATATATCCTAACCAAAGGCAACATAACATCTCGGATGTAGTATTTTCCAACATTCCTGGCTGGTCAGTCCCTACTTCTCGGTGGGCACATTATATACGTCCATATCGTAATATAACCTAACCTAACCCATCTAGACCCTCGCTGGTAATGTTTTACAGAATCCCGGTCGTGTCGTCTCGTACGCCTCGGTGCGGACATTATATACGTCTATAACGTTATGTATCCTAACCTTAGCGAACCTAACATCTCGGATGTAGTATTTCACAACATTCCTGGCGGGTCGGCCCCACTTCTCGGTGGGAACATTATTTACGTCTATAACGTAATATAACCTAACCTAATCCATCTAGACCCTCGCTGGTAATGTTTTACAAAATCCCGGTCGTGTCGGCCCGTACGTCTCGGTGCGGGCATTATATACGTCTATAACGTTATATATCCTAACCTAAGCGAACCTAACATCTCGGATGTAGTATTTCACAACATTCCTGTCTGGTCGGCCCCACTTCTCGGTGGGAACATTATATACGTTTATAACGAAGTATAACTTAACCTAACCCATCTAGACCCTCGCTTGTAATGTTTTGCAGAACCCCGGTCGTGTCGGCCCGTACGTCTCGGTGCGGACATTATATACGTCTATAACGTTATATATCCTAACCTAAGCGAACCTAACATCTCGGATGTAGTATTTCACAACATTCCTGGCTGGTCGGCCCCACTTCTCCTTAGGAACATTATATACGTTTATAACGAAGTAGAACTTAACCTAACCCATCTAGACCCTCGCTTGTAATGTTTTACAGAATCCCGGTCGTGTCGTCCCGTACGTCTCGGTGCGGGCATTATATACATCTATAACGTTATATATCCTAACCAAAGGCAACCTAACATCTCGAATGTAGTATTTCACAACATTCCTGGCGGGTCGGCCCCACTTCTCGGTGGGAACATTATTTACGTCTATAACGTAATATAACCTAACCTAATCCATCTAGACCCTCGCTGGTAATGTTTTACAAAATCCCGGTCGTGTCGGCCCGTACTTCTCCGTGGGGACATTATATACGTCTATATCGTTATATATCCTAACCTAAGGCAACTTAACATCTCCGATGTAGTATTTTCCAACATTCCTGGCGGGTCGGGCCCTACTTCTCGGTGGGCACACTATATACGTCTATATCGTAATATAACCAAACCTAACCCATCTAGACCCTCGCTGGTAATGTTTTACAAAATCCCGGTCGTGTCGGCCCGTACTTCTCCGTGGGGACATTATATACGTCTATATCGTTATATATCCTAACCTAAGGCAACTTAACATCTCCGATGTAGTATTTTCCAATATTCCTGGCGGGTCGGGCCCTACTTCTCGGTGGGCACACTATATACGTCTATATCGTAATATAACCAAACCTAACCAATCTAGACCTTCGCTGGTAATGTTTTACAAAATCCCGGTCGTGTCGGCCCGTACTTCTCCGTGGGGACATTATATACGTCTATATCGTTATATGTCCTAACCTAAGGCAACTTAACATCTCCGATGTAGTATTTTCCAACATTCCTGGCGGGTCGGCCCCTACTTCTCGGTGGGCACATTATATACGTCTATATCGTAATATAACCTAACCAAACCCATCTAGCCCCTCGCTTGTAATGTTTTGCAGAATCCCGGTCGTGTCGGCCCGTACGTCTCGGTGCGGACATTATATACGTCTATAACGTTATATATCCTAACCTAAGCGAACCTAACATCTCGGATGTAGTATTTCACAACATTCCTGGCTGGTCGGCCCCACTTCTCCTTGGGAACATTATATACGTTTATAACGAAGTAGAACTTAACCTAACCCATCTAGACCCTCGCTTGAAATGTTTTACAGAATCCCGGTCGTGTCGTCCCGTACGTCTCGGTGCGGGCATTATATACGTCTATAACGTTATATATCCTAACCTAAGCGAACCTAACATCTCGGATGTAGTATTTCACAACATTCCTGTCTGGTCGGCCCCACTTCTCGGTGGGAACATTATATACGTTTATAACGAAGTATAACTTAACCTAACCCATCTAGACCCTCGCTTGTAATGTTTTGCAGAACCCCGGTCGTGTCGGCCCGTACGTCTCGGTGCGGACATTATATACGTCTATAACGTTATATATCCTAACCTAAGCGAACCTAACATCTCGGATGTAGTATTTCACAACATTCCTGGCTGGTCGGCCCCACTTCTCCTTAGGAACATTATATACGTTTATAACGAAGTAGAACTTAACCTAACCCATCTAGACCCTCGCTTGTAATGTTTTACAGAATCCCGGTCGTGTCGTCCCGTACGTCTCGGTGCGGGCATTATATACATCTATAACGTTATATATCCTAACCAAAGGCAACCTAACATCTCGAATGTAGTATTTCACAACATTCCTGGCGGGTCGGCCCCACTTCTCGGTGGGAACATTATTTACGTCTATAACGTAATATAACCTAACCTAATCCATCTAGACCCTCGCTGGTAATGTTTTACAAAATCCCGGTCGTGTCGGCCCGTACTTCTCCGTGGGGACATTATATACGTCTATATCGTTATATATCCTAACCTAAGGCAACTTAACATCTCCGATGTAGTATTTTCCAACATTCCTGGCGGGTCGGGCCCTACTTCTCGGTGGGCACACTATATACGTCTATATCGTAATATAACCAAACCTAACCCATCTAGACCCTCGCTGGTAATGTTTTACAAAATCCCGGTCGTGTCGGCCCGTACTTCTCCGTGGGGACATTATATACGTCTATATCGTTATATATCCTAACCTAAGGCAACTTAACATCTCCGATGTAGTATTTTCCAATATTCCTGGCGGGTCGGGCCCTACTTCTCGGTGGGCACACTATATACGTCTATATCGTAATATAACCAAACCTAACCAATCTAGACCTTCGCTGGTAATGTTTTACAAAATCCCGGTCGTGTCGGCCCGTACTTCTCCGTGGGGACATTATATACGTCTATATCGTTATATGTCCTAACCTAAGGCAACTTAACATCTCCGATGTAGTATTTTCCAACATTCCTGGCGGGTCGGCCCCTACTTCTCGGTGGGCACATTATATACGTCTATATCGTAATATAACCTAACCAAACCCATCTAGCCCCTCGCTTGTAATGTTTTGCAGAATCCCGGTCGTGTCGGCCCGTACGTCTCGGTGCGGACATTATATACGTCTATAACGTTATATATCCTAACCTAAGCGAACCTAACATCTCGGATGTAGTATTTCACAACATTCCTGGCTGGTCGGCCCCACTTCTCCTTGGGAACATTATATACGTTTATAACGAAGTAGAACTTAACCTAACCCATCTAGACCCTCGCTTGAAATGTTTTACAGAATCCCGGTCGTGTCGTCCCGTACGTCTCGGTGCGGGCATTATATACGTCTATAACGTTATATATCCTAACCAAAGGCAACCTAACATCTCGAATGTAGTATTTCACAACATTCCTGGCTGGTCGGCCCCACTTCTCGGTGGGAACATTATATACGTTTATAACGTAATATAACCTAACCTAACCCATCTAGCCCCTCGCTGGTTATGTTTTACAAAATCCAAGTCGTGTCGGCCCGTACTTTTCCGTGGGGACATTATATACGTCTATAATTTTATATATCCTAACCTAAGGCAACTTAACATCTCGGAAGTAGTATTTTCCAACATTCCTGGCGGGTCGGCCCCTACTTCTCGGTGGGCACATTATATACGTCTATATCGTAATATAACCTAAAATAACCCATCTAGACCCTCGCTGGTAATGTTTTACAGAATCCCGGTCGTGTCGTCTCGTACGTCTCGGTGCGGGCATTATATACGTCTATAACGTTATATATCCTAACCTAAGGGAACCTAACATCACGGATGTAGTATTTCACAACATTCCTGGCGGGTCGGCCCCACTTCTCGGTGGGAGCATTATTTACGTCTATAACGTAATATAACCTAACCTAATCCATCTAGACACTCGCTGGTAATGTTTTACAAAATCCCGATCGTGTCGGCCCGTACATCTCCGTGGGGACATTGTATACGTCTATATCGTTATATATCCTAACCTAAGGCAACTTAACATCTCCGATGTAGTATTTTCCAACATTCCTGGCGGGTCGGCCCCTACTTCTCGGTGGGCACATTATATACGTCTATATCGTAATATAACCTAACCTAACCCATCTAGCCCCTCGCTTGTAATGTTTTGCAGAATCCCGGTCGTGTCGGACCGTACGTCTCGGTGCGGACATTATATACGTCTATAACGTTATGTATCCTAACCTTAGCGAACCTAACATCTCGGATGTAGTATTTCACAACATTCCTGGCGGGTCGGCCCCACTTCTCGGTGGGAACATTATTTACGTCTATAGCGTAATATAACCTAACCTAATGCATCTAGACCCTCGCTGGTAATGTTTTACAAAATCCCGGTCGTGTCGGCCCGTACTTCTCCGTGCGGACATTATATACGTCTATAGCGTTATATATCCTAACCTAAGGCAACCTAACATCTCGGATGTAGTATTTTCCAACATTCCTGGCGGGTCGGCCCCTACTTCTCGGTGGGCACATTATATACGTCTATATCGTAATATAACCAAACCTAACCCATCTAGACCCTCGCTGGTAATGTTTTACAAAATCCCCGTCGTGTCGGCCCGTACTTCTCCGTGGGGACATTATATACGTCTATATCGTTATATATCCTAACCTAAGGCAACTTAACATCTCCGATGTTGTATTTTCCAACATTCCTGGCGGGTCGGGCCCTACTTCTCGGTGGGCACACTATATACGTCTATATCGTAATATAACCAAACCTAACCCATCTAGACCCTCGCTGGTAATGTTTTACAAAATCCCGGTCGTGTCGGCCCGTACTTCTCCGTGGGGACATTATATACGTCTATATCGTTATATATCCTAACCTAAGGCAACTTAACATCTCCGATGTAGTATTTTCCAACATTCCTGGCGGGTCGGGCCCTACTTCTCGGTGGGCACACTATACACGTCTATATCGTAATATAACCAAACCTAACCCATCTAGACCCTCGCTGGTAATGTTTTATAAAATCCCGGTCGTGTCGGCCCGTACTTCTCTGTGGGGACATTATATACGTCTATATCGTTATATATCCTAACTTAAGGCAACTTAACATCTCCGATGTAGTATTTTCCAACATTCCTGGCGGGTCGGCCCCTACTTCTCGGTGGGCACATTATATACGTCTATATCGTAATATAACCAAACCTAACCCATCTAGACCCTCGCTGGTAATGTTTTACAAAATCCCCGTCGTGTCGGCCCGTACTTCTCCGTGGGGACATTATATACGTCTATATCGTTATATATCCTAACCTAAGGCAACTTAACATCTCCGATGTAGTATTTTCCAACATTCCTGGCGGGTCGGGCCCTACTTCTCGGTGGGCACACTATATACGTCTATATCGTAATATAACCAAACCTAACCCATCTAGACCCTCGCTGGTAATGTTTTACAAAATCCCGGTCGTGTCGGCCCGTACTTCTCCGTGGGGACATTATATACGTCTATATCGTTATATATCCTAACCTAAGGCAACTTAACATCTCCGATGTAGTATTTTCCAACATTCCTGGCGGGTCGGACCCTACTTCTCGGTGGGCACATTATATACGTCTATATCGTAATATAACCTAACCTAGCCCATCTAGACCCTCGCTTGTAATGTTTTGCAGAATCCCGGTCGTGTCGGCCCGTACGTCTCGGTGCGGACATTATATACGTCTATAACGTTATATATCCTAACCTAAGCGAACCTAACATCTCGGATGTAGTATTTCACAACATTCCTGTCTGGTCGGCCCCACTTCTCGGTGGGAACATTATATACGTTTATAACGAAGTATAACTTAACCTAACCCATCTAGACCCTCGCTTGTAATGTTTTGCAGAACCCCGGTCGTGTCGGCCCGTACGTCTCGGTGCGGACATTATATACGTCTATAACGTTATATATCCTAACCTAAGCGAACCTAACATCTCGGATGTAGTATTTCACAACATTCCTGGCTGGTCGGCCCCACTTCTCGGTGGGAACATTATATACGTTTATAACGAAGTATAACCTAACCTAACCCATCTCGACCCTAGCTTGTAATGTTTTACAGAATTCCGGTCGTGTCGTCCCGTACGTCTCGGCGCGGACATTATATACGTCTATAACGTTTCATATCCTAACCAAAGGCAACCTAACATCTCGGATGTAGTATTTTCCAACATTCCTGGCGCGTCGGCCCCTACTTCTCGGTGGGCACATTATATACGTCTATATCGTAATATAACCAAACCTAACCCATCTAGACCCTCGCTGGTAATGTTTTACAAAATCCCCGTCGTGTCGGCCCGTACTTCTCCGTGGGGACATTATATACGTCTATATCGTTATATATCCTAACCTAAGGCAACTTAACATCTCCGATGTAGTATTTTCCAACATTCCTGGCGGGTCGGCCCCTACTTCTCGGTGGGCACACTATATACGTCTATATCGTAATATAACCAAACCTAACCCATCTAGACCCTCGCTGGTAATGTTTTACAAAATCCCGGTCGTGTCGGCCCGTACTTCTCCGTGGGGACATTATATACGTCTATATCGTTATATATCCTAACCTAAGGCAACTTAACATCTCCGATGTAGTATTTTCCAACATTCCTGGCGGGTCGGCCCCTACTTCTCGGTGGGCACATTATATACGTCTATATCGTAATATAACCTAACCTAGCCCATCTAGTCCCTCGCTTGTAATGTTTTGCAGAATCCCGGTCGTGTCGGCCCGTACGTCTCGGTGCGGACATTATATACGTCTATAACGTTATATATCCTAACCTAAGCGAACCTAACATCTCGGATGTAGTATTTCACAACATTCCTGTCTGGTCGGCCCCACTTCTCGGTGGGAACATTATATACGTTTATAACGAAGTATAACTTAACCTAACCCATCTAGACCCTCGCTTGTAATGTTTTGCAGAACCCCGGTCGTGTCGGCCCGTACGTCTCGGTGCGGACATTATATACGTCTATAACGTTATATATCCTAACCTAAGCGAACCTAACATCTCGGATGTAGTATTTCACAACATTCCTGGCTGGTCGGCCCCACTTCTCCTTAGGAACATTATATACGTTTATAACGAAGTAGAACTTAACCTAACCCATCTAGACCCTAGCTTGTAATGTTTTACAGAATTCCGGTCGTGTCGTCCCGTACGTCTCGGTGCGGGCATTATATACGTCTATAACGTTATATATCCTAACCAAAGGCAACCTAACATCTCGAATGTAGTATTTCACAACATTCCTGGCGGGTCGGCCCCACTTCTCGGTGGGAACATTATTTACGTCTATAACGTAATATAACCTAACCTAATCCATCTAGACCCTCGCTGGTAATGTTTTACAAAATCCCGGTCGTGTCGGCCCGTACTTCTACGTGGGGACATTATATACGTCTATAACGTTATATATCCTAACCTAAGGGAACCTAACATCACGGATGTAGTATTTCACAACATTCCTGGCTGGTCGGCCCCACTTCTCGGTGGGAACATTATATACGTTTATAACGAAGTATAACCTAACCTAACCCATCTAGACCCTAGCTTGTAATGTTTTACAGAATTCCGGTCGTGTCGTCCTGTACGTCTCGGCGCGGACATTATATAGGTCTATAACGTTTTATATCCTAACCAAAGGCAACCTAACATCTCGAATGTAGTATTTCACAACATTCCTGGCGGGTCGGCCCCACTTCTCGGTGGGAACATTATTTACGTCTATAGCGTAATATAACCTAACCTAATGCATCTAGACCCTCGCTGGTAATGTTTTACAAAATCCCGGTCGTGTCGGCCCGTACTTCTCCGTGGGGACATTATATACGTCTATATCGTTATATATCCTAACCTAAGGCAACTTAACATCTCCGATGTAGTATTTTCCAACATTCCTGGCGGGTCGGCCCCTACTTCTCGGTGGGCACATTATATACGTCTATATCGTAATATAACCAAACCTAACCCATCTAGACCCTCGCTGGTAATGTTTTACAAAATCCCGGTCGTGTCGGCCCGTACTTCTCCGTGGGGACATTATATACGTCTATATCGTTATATATCCTAACCTAAGGCAACTTAACATCTCCGATGTAGTATTTTCCAACATTCCTGACTGGTCGGCCCCACTTCTCGGTGGGAACATTATATACGTTTATAACGAAGTATAACTTAACCTAACCCATCTAGACCCTCGCTTGTAATGTTTTGCAGAACCCCGGTCGTGTCGGCCCGTACGTCTCGGTGCGGACATTATATACGTCTATAACGTTATATATCCTAACCTAAGCGAACCTAACATCTCGGATGTAGTATTTCACAACATTCCTGGCGGGTCGGCCCCACTTCTCGGTGGGAACATTATATACGTTTATAACGTAATATAACCTAACCTAACCCATCTAGCCCCTCGCTGGTTATGTTTTACAAAATCCAAGTCGTGTCGGCCCGTACTTTTCCGTGGGGACATTATATACGTCTATAATTTTATATATCCTAACCTAAGGCTACTTAACATCTCGGTTGTAGTATTTTCCAACATTCCTGGCGGGTCGGCCCCTACTTCTCGGTGGGCACATTATATACGTCTATATCGTAATATAACCTAAACTAACCCATCTAGACCCTCGCTGGTAATGTTTTACAGAATCCCGGTCGTGTCGTCTCGTACGTCTCGGTGCGGGCATTATATACGTCTATAACGTTATATATCCTAACCTAAGGGAACCTAACATCACGGATGTAGTATTTCACAACATTCCTGGCGGGTCGGCCCCACTTCTCGGTGGGAGCATTATTTACGTCTATAACGTAATATAACCTAACCTAATCCATCTAGACACTAGCTGGTAATGTTTTACAAAATCCCGGTCGTGTCGGCCCGTACATCTCCGTGGGTACATTGTATACGTCTATATCGTTATATATCCTAACTTAAGGCAACTTAACATCTCCGATGTAGTATTTTCCAACATTCCTGGCGGGTCGGCCCCTACTTCTCGGTGGGCACATTATATACGTCTATATCGTAATATAACCTAACCTAACCCATCTAGCCCCTCGCTTGTAATGTTTTGCAGAATCCCGGTCGTGTCGGACCGTACGTCTCGGTGCGGACATTATATACGTCTATAACGTTATATATCCTAACCTAAGCGAAACTAACATCTCGGATGTAGTATTTCACAACATTCCTGGCTGGTCGGCCCCACTTCTCGGTGGGAACATTATATACGTTCTTAACGTAATATAACCTAACCTAACCCATCTAGCCCCTCGCTGGTTATGTTTTACAAAATCCCAGTCTTGTCGGCCAGTACTTTTCCGTGGGGACATTATATACGTCTATAATTTTATATATCCTAACCTAAGGCAACTTAACATCTCGGATGTAGTATTTTCCAAAATTCCTGGCGGGTCAGTCCCTACTTCTCGGTGGGCACATTATATACGTCTATATCGTAATATAACCTAACCTAACCCATCTAGACCCTCGCTGGTAATGTTTTACAGAATCCCGGTCGTGTCGTCTCGTACGTCTCGGTGCGGACATTATATACGTCTATAACGTTATATATCCTAACCTAAGGGAACCTAACATCACGGATATAGTACTTCACAACATTCCTGGCTGGTCGGCCCCACTTCTCGGTGGGAA
This sequence comes from Xylocopa violacea, assembly GCA_963969225.1. Classification (NCBI taxonomy): domain Eukaryota; kingdom Metazoa; phylum Arthropoda; class Insecta; order Hymenoptera; family Apidae; genus Xylocopa; species Xylocopa violacea. Next base: position 5,391,639 of record CAXAJV010000011.1, on the reverse strand, counting down.
AATTATATACGTTTATAACGTAGTATAACCTAACCTAACCCATCTAGCCCCTCGCTTGTAATGTTTTGCAGAATCCCGGTCGTGTCGGCCCGTACGTCTCGGTGCGGACATTATATACGTCCATAACGTTATATATCCTAACCTAAGCGAACCTAACATCTCGGATGTAGTATTTCACAACATTCCTGGCTGGTCGGCCCCACTTCTCAGTGGGAACATTATATACGTTTATAACGAAGTATAACTTAACCTAACCCATCTAGACCCTCGCTTGTAATGTTTTACAGAATCCCGGTCGTGTCGTCCCGTTCGTCTCGGTGCGGGCATTATATACGTCTATAACGTTATATATCCTAACCAAAGGCAACCTAACATCTCGAATGTAGTAGTTCACAACATTCCTGGCGGGTCGGCCCCACTTCTCGGTGGGAACATTATTTACGTCTATAACGTAATATAACCTAACCTAATCCATCTAGACCCTCGCTGGTAATGTTTTACAAAATCCCGGTCGTGTCGGCCCGTACTTCTCCGTGGGGACATTATATACGTCTATAACGTTATATATCCTATCCTAAGGGAACCTAACATCACGGATGTAGTATTTCACAACATTCCTGGCTGGTCGGCTCCACTTCTCGGTGGGAAAATTATATACGTTTATAACGTAGTATAACCTAACCTAACCCATCTAGCCCCTCGCTTGTAATGTTTTGCAGAATCCCGGTCGTGTCGGACCGTACGTCTCGGTGCGGACATTATATACGTCCATAACGTTATATATCCTAACCTAAGCGAACCTAACATCTCGGATGTAGTATTTCACAACATTCCTGGCTGGTCGGCCCCACTTCTCGGTGGGAACATTATATACGTTTATAACGAAGTATAACTTAACCTAACCCATCTAGACCCTCGCTTGTAATGTTTTACAGAATTCCGGTCGTGTCGTCCCGTACGTCTCGGCGCGGACATTATATACGTCTATAACGTTTTATATCCTAACCAAAGGCAACCTAACATCTCGAATGTAGTATTTCACAACATTCCTGGCGGGTCGGCCCCACTTCTCGGTGGGAACATTATTTACGTCTATAGCGTAATATAACCTAATCTAATGCATCTAGACCCTCGCTGGTAATGTTTTACAAAATCCCGGTCGTGTCGGCCCGTACTTCTCCGTGGGGACATTATATACGTCTATATCGTTATATATCCTAACCTAAGGCAACTTAACATCTCCGATGTAGTATTTTCCAACATTCCTGGCGGGTCGGCCCCTACTTCTCGGTGGGCACATTATATACGTCTATATCGTAATATAACCAAACCTAACCCATCTAGACCCTCTCTGGTAATGTTTTACAAAATCCCGGTCGTGTCGGCCCGTACTTCTCCGTGGGGACATTATATACGTCTATATCGTTATATATCCTAACCTAAGGCAACTTAACATCTCGGATGTAGTATTTCACAACATTCCTGGCTGGTCGGCCCCACTTCTCGGTGGGAACATTATATACGTTTATAACGAAGTATAACTTAACCTAACCCATCTAGACCCTCGCTTGTAATGTTTTACAGAATCCCGGTCGTGTCGTCCCGTACGTCTCGGTGCGGGCATTATATACGTCTATAACGTTATATATCCTAACCAAAGGCAACCTAACATCTCGAATGTAGTATTTCACAACATTCCTGGCTGGTCGGCCCCACTTCTCGGTGGGAACATTATATACGTTTATAACGAAGTATAACCTAACCTAACCCATCTAGACCCTCGCTTGTAATGTTTTACAGAATTCCGGACGTGTCGTCCCGTACGTCTCGGCGCGGACATTATATACGTCTATAACGTTTTATATCCTAACCAAAGGCAACCTAACATCTCGAATGTAGTATTTCACAACATTCCCGGCGGGTCGGCCCCACTTCTCGGTGGGAACATTATTTACGTCTATAGCGTAATATAACCTAACCTAATGCATCTAGACCCTCGCTGGTAATGTTTTACAAAATCCCGGTCGTGTCGGCCCGTACTTCTCCGTGCGGACATTATATACGTCTATATCGTTATATATCCTAACCTAAGGCAACCTAACATCTGGGATGTAGTATTTTCCAACATTCCTGGCGGGTCGGCCCCTACTTCTCGGTGGGCACATTATATACGTCTATATCGTAATATAACCAAACCTAACCCATCTAGACCTTCGCTGGTAATGTTTTACAAAATCCCGGTCGTGTCGGCCCGTACGTCTCGGTGCGGATATTATATACGTCTATAACGTTATATATCCTAACCTAAGCGAAACTAACATCTCGGATGTAGTATTTCACAACATTCCTGGCTGGTCGGCCCCACTTCTCGGTGGGAACATTATATACATTTATAACGAAGAATAACTTAACCTAACCAATCTAGAGCCTCGCTTGTAATGTTTTACAGAATCCCGGTCGTGTCGTCTCGTACGTGTCGGTGCGGACATTATATACGTCTATAACGTTATATATCCTAACCAAAGGCAACCTAACATCTCGAATGTAGTATTGCACAACATTCCTGGCGGGTCGGCCCCACTTCTCGGTGGGAACATTATTTACGTCTATAACGTAATATAACCTAACCTAATCCATCTAGACCCTCGCTGGTAATGTTTTACAAAATCCCGGTCGTGTCGGCCCGTACTTCTCCGTGGGGACATTATATACGTCTATAACGTTACATATCCTAACCTAAGGCAACCTAATATCTCGGATGTAGTATTTTCCAACATTCCTGGCGGGTCGGCCCCTACTTCGCGGTGGGCACATTATATACGTCTATATCGTAATATAACCAAACCTAACCCATCTAGACCCTCGCTGGTTATGTTTTACAAAATCCCAGTCGTGTCGGCCCGTACTTTTCCGCGGGGACAATATATACGTCTATAATTTTATATATCCTAACCTAAGGCAACTTAACATCTCGGATGTAGTATTTTCCAACATTCCTGGCGGGTCAGTCCCTACTTCTCGGTGGGCACATTATATACGTCTATATCGTAATATAACCTAACCTAACCCATCTAGACCCTCGCTGGTAAAGTTTTACAGAATCCCGGTCGTGTCGTCTCGTACGTCTCGGTGCGGACATTATATACGTCTATAACGTTATATATCCTAACTTAAGGGAACCTAACATCTCGGATGTAGTATTTCACAACATTCCTGGCTGGTCGGCCCCACTTCTCCTTGGGAACATTATATACGTTTATAACGAAGTAGAACTTAACCTAACCCATCTAGACCCTCGCTTGTAATGTTTTACAGAATCCCGGTCGTGTCGTCCCGTACGTCTCGGTGCGGGCATTATATACGTCTATAACGTTATATATCCTAACCAAAGGCAACCTAACATCTCGAATGTAGTATTTCACAACATTCCTGGCGGGTCGGCCCCACTTCTCGGTGGGAACATTATTTACGTCTATAACGTAATATAACCTAACCTAATCCATCTAGACCCTCGCTGGTAATGTTTTACAAAATCCCGGTCGTGTCGGCCCGTACTTCTACGTGGGGACATTATATACGTCTATAACGTTATATATCCTAACCTAAGGGAACCTAACATCACGGATGTAGTATTTCACAACATTCCTGGCTGGTCGGCCCCACTTCCCGGTGGGAAAATTATATACGTTTATAACGTAGTATAACCTAACCTAACCCATCTAGCCCCTCGCTTGTAATGTTTTGCAGAATCCCGGTCGTGTCGGCCCGTACGTCTCGGTGCGGACATTATATACGTCTATAACGTTATATATCCTAACCTAAGGGTACCTAACATCTCGGATGTAGTATTTCACAACATTCCTGGCTGGTCGGCCCCACTTCTCGGTGGGAACATTATATACGTTTATAACGAAGTATAACCTAACCTAACCCATCTAGACCCTAGCTTGTAATGTTTTACAGAATTCCGGTCGTGTCGTCCCGTACGTCTCGGTGCGGGCATTATATACGTCTATAACGTTATATATCCTAACCAAAGGCAACCTAACATCTCGAATGTAGTATTTCACAACATTCCTGGCGGGTCGGCACCACTTCTCGGTGGGAACATTATTTACGTCTATAACGTAATATAACCTAACCTAATCCATCTAGACCCTCGCTGGTAATGTTTTACAAAATCCCAGTCGTGTCGGCCCGTACTTTTCCGCGGGGACAATATATACGTCTATAATTTTATATATCCTAACCTAAGGCAACTTAACATCTCGGTTGTAGTATTTTCCAACATTCCTGGCGTGTCGGCCCCTACTTCTCGGTGGGCACATTATATACGTCTATATCGTAATATAACCTAAACTAACCCATCTAGACCCTCGCTGGTAATGTTTTACAGAATCCCGGTCGTGTCGTCTCGTACGTCTCGGTGCGGGCATTATATACGTCTATAACGTTATATATCCTAACCTAAGGGAACCTAACATAACGGATGTAGTATTTCACAACATTCCTGGCGGGTCGGCCCCACTTCTCGGTGGGAGCATTATTTACGTCTATAACGTAATATAACCTAACCTAATCCATCTAGACACTCGCTGGTAATGTTTTACAAAATCCCGGTCGTGTCGGCCCGTACATCTCCGTGGGTACATTGTATACGTCTATATCGTTATATATCCTAACTTAAGGCAACTTAACATCTCCGATGTAGTATTTTCCAACATTCCTGGCGGGTCGGCCCCTACTTCTCGGTGGGCACATTATATACGTCTATATCGTAATATAACCTAACCTAACCCATCTAGCCCCTCGCTTGTAATGTTTTGCAGAATCCCGGTCGTGTCGGACCGTACGTCTCGGTGCGGACATTATATACGTCTATAACGTTATATATCCTAACCTAAGCGAAACTAACATCTCGGATGTAGTATTTCACAACATTCCTGGCGGGTCGGCCCCACTTCTCGGTGGGAACATTATATACGTTTATAACGTAATATAACCTAACCTAACCCATCTAGCCCCTCGCTGGTTATGTTTTACAAAATCCAAGTCGTGTCGGCCCGTACTTTTCCGTGGGGACATTATATACGTCTATAATTTTATATATCCTAACCTAAGGCTACTTAACATCTCGGTTGTAGTATTTTCCAACATTCCTGGCGGGTCGGCCCCTACTTCTCGGTGGGCACATTATATACGTCTATATCGTAATATAACCTAAACTAACCCATCTAGACCCTCGCTGGTAATGTTTTACAGAATCCCGGTCGTGTCGTCTCGTACGTCTCGGTGCGGGCATTATATACGTCTATAACGTTATATATCCTAACCTAAGGGAACCTAACATCACGGATGTAGTATTTCACAACATTCCTGGCGGGTCGGCCCCACTTCTCGGTGGGAGCATTATTTACGTCTATAACGTAATATAACCTAACCTAATCCATCTAGACACTCGCTGGTAATGTTTTACAAAATCCCGGTCGTGTCGGCCCGTACATCTCCGTGGGTACATTGTATACGTCTATATCGTTATATATCCTAACTTAAGGCAACTTAACATCTCCGATGTAGTATTTTCCAACATTCCTGGCGGGTCGGCCCCTACTTCTCGGTGGGCACATTATATACGTCTATATCGTAATATAACCTAACCTAACCCATCTAGCCCCTCGCTTGTAATGTTTTACAAAATCCCGGTCGTGTCGGCCCGTACTTCTCCGTGGGGACATTATATACGTCTATATCGTTATATATCCTAACCTAAGGCAACTTAACATCTCCGATGTAGTATTTTCCAACATTCCTGACTGGTCGGCCCCACTTCTCGGTGGGAACATTATATACGTTTATAACGAAGTATAACTTAACCTAACCCATCTAGACCCTCGCTTGTAATGTTTTGCAGAACCCCGGTCGTGTCGGCCCGTACGTCTCGGTGCGGACATTATATACGTCTATAACGTTATATATCCTAACCTAAGCGAACCTAACATCTCGGATGTAGTATTTCACAACATTCCTGGCGGGTCGGCCCCACTTCTCGGTGGGAACATTATATACGTTTATAACGTAATATAACCTAACCTAACCCATCTAGCCCCTCGCTGGTTATGTTTTACAAAATCCAAGTCGTGTCGGCCCGTACTTTTCCGTGGGGACATTATATACGTCTATAATTTTATATATCCTAACCTAAGGCTACTTAACATCTCGGTTGTAGTATTTTCCAACATTCCTGGCGGGTCGGCCCCTACTTCTCGGTGGGCACATTATATACGTCTATATCGTAATATAACCTAAACTAACCCATCTAGACCCTCGCTGGTAATGTTTTACAGAATCCCGGTCGTGTCGTCTCGTACGTCTCGGTGCGGGCATTATATACGTCTATAACGTTATATATCCTAACCTAAGGGAACCTAACATCACGGATGTAGTATTTCACAACATTCCTGGCGGGTCGGCCCCACTTCTCGGTGGGAGCATTATTTACGTCTATAACGTAATATAACCTAACCTAATCCATCTAGACACTAGCTGGTAATGTTTTACAAAATCCCGGTCGTGTCGGCCCGTACATCTCCGTGGGTACATTGTATACGTCTATATCGTTATATATCCTAACTTAAGGCAACTTAACATCTCCGATGTAGTATTTTCCAACATTCCTGGCGGGTCGGCCCCTACTTCTCGGTGGGCACATTATATACGTCTATATCGTAATATAACCTAACCTAACCCATCTAGCCCCTCGCTTGTAATGTTTTGCAGAATCCCGGTCGTGTCGGACCGTACGTCTCGGTGCGGACATTATATACGTCTATAACGTTATATATCCTAACCTAAGCGAAACTAACATCTCGGATGTAGTATTTCACAACATTCCTGGCTGGTCGGCCCCACTTCTCGGTGGGAACATTATATACGTTCTTAACGTAATATAACCTAACCTAACCCATCTAGCCCCTCGCTGGTTATGTTTTACAAAATCCCAGTCTTGTCGGCCAGTACTTTTCCGTGGGGACATTATATACGTCTATAATTTTATATATCCTAACCTAAGGCAACTTAACATCTCGGATGTAGTATTTTCCAAAATTCCTGGCGGGTCAGTCCCTACTTCTCGGTGGGCACATTATATACGTCTATATCGTAATATAACCTAACCTAACCCATCTAGACCCTCGCTGGTAATGTTTTACAGAATCCCGGTCGTGTCGTCTCGTACGTCTCGGTGCGGACATTATATACGTCTATAACGTTATATATCCTAACCTAAGGGAACCTAACATCACGGATATAGTACTTCACAACATTCCTGGCTGGTCGGCCCCACTTCTCGGTGGGAAAATTATATACGTTTATAACGTAGTATAACCTAACCTAACCCATCTAGCCCCTCGCTTGTAATGTTTTGCAGAATCCCGGTCGTGTCGGCCCGTACGTCTCGGTGCGGACATTATATACGTCCATAACGTTATATATCCTAACCTAAGCGAACCTAACATCTCGGATGTAGTATTTCACAACATTCCTGGCTGGTCGGCCCCACTTCTCAGTGGGAACATTATATACGTTTATAACGTAGTATAACCTAACCTAACCCATCTAGCCCCTCGCTTGTAATGTTTTGCAGAATCCCGGTCGTGTCGGACCGTACGTCTCGGTGCGGACATTATATACGTCCATAACGTTATATATCCTCACCTAAGCGAACCTAACATCTCGGATGTAGTATTTCACAACATTCCTGGCTGGTCGGCCCCACTTCTCGGTGGGAACATTATATACGTTTATAACGAAGTATAACTTAACCTAACCCATCTAGACCCTCGCTTGTAATGTTTTACAGAATTCCGGTCGTGTCGTCCCGTACGTCTCGGCGCGGACATTATATACGTCTATAACGTTTTATATCCTAACCAAAGGCAACCTAACATCTCGAATGTAGTATTTCACAACATTCCTGGCGGGTCGGCCCCACTTCTCGGTGGGAACATTATTTACGTCTATAGCGTAATATAACCTAATCTAATGCATCTAGACCCTCGCTGGTAATGTTTTACAAAATCCCGGTCGTGTCGGCCCGTACTTCTCCGTGGGGACATTATATACGTCTATATCGTTATATATCCTAACCTAAGGCAACTTAACATCTCCGATGTAGTATTTTCCAACATTCCTGGCGGGTCGGCCCCTACTTCTCGGTGGGCACATTATATACGTCTATATCGTAATATAACCAAACCTAACCCATCTAGACCCTCGCTGGTAATGTTTTACAAAATCCCGGTCGTGTCGGCCCGTACTTCTCCGTGGGGACATTATATACGTCTATATCGTTATATATCCTAACCTAAGGCAACTTAACATCTCGGATGTAGTATTTCACAACATTCCTGGCTGGTCGGCCCCACTTCTCGGTGGGAACATTATATACGTTTATAACGAAGTATAACTTAACCTAACCCATCTAGACCCTCGCTTGTAATGTTTTACAGAATCCCGGTCGTGTCGTCCCGTACGTCTCGGTGCGGGCATTATATACGTCTATAACGTTATATATCCTAACCAAAGGCAACCTAACATCTCGAATGTAGTATTTCACAACATTCCTGGCTGGTCGGCCCCACTTCTCGGTGGGAACATTATATACGTTTATAACGAAGTATAACCTAACCTAACCCATCTAGACCCTCGCTTGTAATGTTTTACAGAATTCCGGACGTGTCGTCCCGTACGTCTCGGCGCGGACATTATATACGTCTATAACGTTTTATATCCTAACCAAAGGCAACCTAACATCTCGAATGTAGTATTTCACAACATTCCCGGCGGGTCGGCCCCACTTCTCGGTGGGAACATTATTTACGTCTATAGCGTAATATAACCTAACCTAATGCATCTAGACCCTCGCTGGTAATGTTTTACAAAATCCCGGTCGTGTCGGCCCGTACTTCTCCGTGCGGACATTATATACGTCTATATCGTTATATATCCTAACCTAAGGCAACCTAACACCTGGGATGTAGTATTTTCCAACATTTCTGGCGGGTCGGCCCCTACTTCTCGGTGGGCACATTATATACGTCTATATCGTAATATAACCAAACCTAACCCATCTAGACCTTCGCTGGTAATGTTTTACAAAATCCCGGTCGTGTCGGCCCGTACGTCTCGGTGCGGATATTATATACGTCTATAACGTTATATATCCTAACCTAAGCGAAACTAACATCTCGGATGTAGTATTTCACAACATTCCTGGCTGGTCGGCCCCACTTCTCGGTGGGAACATTATATACATTTATAACGAAGAATAACTTAACCTAACCAATCTAGAGCCTCGCTTGTAATGTTTTACAGAATCCCGGTCGTGTCGTCTCGTACGTGTCGGTGCGGACATTATATACGTCTATAACGTTATATATCCTAACCAAAGGCAACCTAACATCTCGAATGTAGTATTGCACAACATTCCTGGCGGGTCGGCCCCACTTCTCGGTGGGAACATTATTTACGTCTATAACGTAATATAACCTAACCTAATCCATCTAGACCCTCGCTGGTAATGTTTTACAAAATCCCGGTCGTGTCGGCCCGTACTTCTCCGTGGGGACATTATATACGTCTATAACGTTACATATCCTAACCTAAGGCAACCTAATATCTCGGATGTAGTATTTTCCAACATTCCTGGCGGGTCGGCCCCTACTTCGCGGTGGGCACATTATATACGTCTATATCGTAATATAACCAAACCTAACCCATCTAGACCCTCGCTGGTTATGTTTTACAAAATCCCAGTCGCGTCGGCCCGTACTTTTCCGCGGGGACAATATATACGTCTATAATTTTATATATCCTAACCTAAGGCAACTTAACATCTCGGATGTAGTATTTTCCAACATTCCTGGCGGGTCAGTCCCTACTTCTCGGTGGGCACATTATATACGTCTATATCGTAATATAACCTAACCTAACCCATCTAGACCCTCGCTGGTAAAGTTTTACAGAATCCCGGTCGTGTCGTCTCGTACGTCTCGGTGCGGACATTATATACGTCTATAACGTTATATATCCTAACTTAAGGGAACCTAACATCTCGGATGTAGTATTTCACAACATTCCTGGCTGGTCGGCCCCACTTCTCCTTGGGAACATTATATACGTTTATAACGAAGTAGAACTTAACCTAACCCATCTAGACCCTCGCTTGTAATGTTTTACAGAATCCCGGTCGTGTCGTCCCGTACGTCTCGGTGCGGGCATTATATACGTCTATAACGTTATATATCCTAACCAAAGGCAACCTAACATCTCGAATGTAGTATTTCACAACATTCCTGGCGGGTCGGCCCCACTTCTCGGTGGGAACATTATTTACGTCTATAACGTAATATAACCTAACCTAATCCATCTAGACCCTCGCTGGTAATGTTTTACAAAATCCCGGTCGTGTCGGCCCGTACTTCTACGTGGGGACATTATATACGTCTATAACGTTATATATCCTAACCTAAGGGAACCTAACATCACGGATGTAGTATTTCACAACATTCCTGGCTGGTCGGCCCCACTTCCCGGTGGGAAAATTATATACGTTTATAACGTAGTATAACCTAACCTAACCCATCTAGCCCCTCGCTTGTAATGTTTTGCAGAATCCCGGTCGTGTCGGCCCGTACGTCTCGGTGCGGACATTATATACGTCTATAACGTTATATATCCTAACCTAAGGGTACCTAACATCTCGGATGTAGTATTTCACAACATTCCTGGCTGGTCGGCCCCACTTCTCGGTGGGAACATTATATACGTTTATAACGAAGTATAACCTAACCTAACCCATCTAGACCCTAGCTTGTAATGTTTTACAGAATTCCGGTCGTGTCGTCCCGTACGTCTCGGTGCGGGCATTATATACGTCTATAACGTTATATATCCTAACCAAAGGCAACCTAACATCTCGAATGTAGTATTTCACAACATTCCTGGCGGGTCGGCACCACTTCTCGGTGGGAACATTATTTACGTCTATAACGTAATATAACCTAACCTAATCCATCTAGACCCTCGCTGGTAATGTTTTACAAAATCCCAGTCGTGTCGGCCCGTACTTTTCCGCGGGGACAATATATACGTCTATAATTTTATATATCCTAACCTAAGGCAACTTAACATCTCGGTTGTAGTATTTTCCAACATTCCTGGCGTGTCGGCCCCTACTTCTCGGTGGGCACATTATATACGTCTATATCGTAATATAACCTAAACTAACCCATCTAGACCCTCGCTGGTAATGTTTTACAGAATCCCGGTCGTGTCGTCTCGTACGTCTCGGTGCGGGCATTATATACGTCTATAACGTTATATATCCTAACCTAAGGGAACCTAACATCACGGATGTAGTATTTCACAACATTCCTGGCGGGTCGGCCCCACTTCTCGGTGGGAGCATTATTTACGTCTATAACGTAATATAACCTAACCTAATCCATCTAGACACTCGCTGGTAATGTTTTACAAAATCCCGGTCGTGTCGGCCCGTACATCTCCGTGGGTACATTGTATACGTCTATATCGTTATATATCCTAACTTAAGGCAACTTAACATCTCCGATGTAGTATTTTCCAACATTCCTGGCGGGTCGGCCCCTACTTCTCGGTGGGCACATTATATACGTCTATATCGTAATATAACCTAACCTAACCCATCTAGCCCCTCGCTTGTAATGTTTTGCAGAATCCCGGTCGTGTCGGACCGTACGTCTCGGTGCGGACATTATATACGTCTATAACGTTATATATCCTAACCTAAGCGAAACTAACATCTCGGATGTAGTATTTCACAACATTCCTGGCGGGTCGGCCCCACTTCTCGGTGGGAACATTATATACGTTTATAACGTAATATAACCTAACATAACCCATCTAGCCCCTCGCTGGTTATGTTTTACAAAATCCAAGTCGTGTCGGCCCGTACTTTTCCGTGGGGACATTATATACGTCTATAATTTTATATATCCTAACCTAAGGCTACTTAACATCTCGGTTGTAGTATTTTCCAACATTCCTGGCGGGTCGGCCCCTACTTCTCGGTGGGCACATTATATACGTCTATATCGTAATATAACCTAAACTAACCCATCTAGACCCTCGCTGGTAATGTTTTACAGAATCCCGGTCGTGTCGTCTCGTACGTCTCGGTGCGGGCATTATATACGTCTATAACGTTATATATCCTAACCTAAGGGAACCTAACATCACGGATGTAGTATTTCACAACATTCCTGGCGGGTCGGCCCCACTTCTCGGTGGGAGCATTATTTACGTCTATAACGTAATATAACCTAACCTAATCCATCTAGACACTCGCTGGTAATGTTTTACAAAATCCCGGTCGTGTCGGCCCGTACATCTCCGTGGGTACATTGTATACGTCTATATCGTTATATATCCTAACTTAAGGCAACTTAACATCTCCGATGTAGTATTTTCGAACATTCCTGGCGGGTCGGCCCCTACTTCTCGGTGGGCACATTATATACGTCTATATCGTAATATAACCTAACCTAACCCATCTAGCCCCTCGCTTGTAATGTTTTGCAGAATCCCGGTCGTGTCGGACCGTACGTCTCGGTGCGGACATTATATACGTCTATAACGTTATATATCCTAACCTAAGCGAAACTAACATCTCGGATGTAGTATTTCACAACATTCCTGGCTGGTCGGCCCCACTTCTCGGTGGGAACATTATATACGTTCTTAACGTAATATAACCTAACCTAACCCATCTAGCCCCTCGCTGGTTATGTTTTACAAAATCCCAGTCTAGTCGGCCAGTACTTTTCCGTGGGGACATTATATACGTCTATAATTTTATATATCCTAACCTAAGGCAACTTAACATCTCGGATGTAGTATTTTCCAAAATTACTGGCGGGTCAGTCCCTACTTCTCGGTGGGCACATTATATACGTCTATATCGTAATATAACCTAACCTAACCCATCTAGACCCTCGCTGGTAATGTTTTACAGAATCCCGGTCGTGTCGTCTCGTACGTCTCGGTGCGGACATTATATACGTCTATAACGTTATATATCCTAACCTAAGGGAACCTAACATCACGGATATAGTACTTCACAACATTCCTGGCTGGTCGGCCCCACTTCTCGGTGGGAAAATTATATACGTTTATAACGTAGTATAACCTAACCTAACCCATCTAGCCCCTCGCTTGTAATGTTTTGCAGAATCCCGGTCGTGTCGGCCCGTACGTCTCGGTGCGGACATTATATACGTCCATAACGTTATATATCCTAACCTAAGCGAACCTAACATCTCGGATGTAGTATTTCACAACATTCCTGGCTGGTCGGCCCCACTTCTCGGTGGGAACATTATATACGTTTATAACGAAGTATAACTTAACCTAACCCATCTAGACCCTCGCTTGTAATGTTTTACAGAATCCCGGTCGTGTCGTCCCGTACGTCTCGGCGCGGACATTATATACGTCTATAACGTTTTATATCCTAACCAAAGGCAACCTAACATCTCGAATGTAGTATTTCACAACATTCCCGGCGGGTCGGCCCCACTTCTCGGTGGGAACATTATTTACGTCTATAGCGTAATATAACCTAACCTAATGCATCTAGACCCTCGCTGGTAATGTTTTACAAAATCCCGGTCGTGTCGGCCCGTACTTCTCCGTGCGGACATTATATACGTCTATATCGTTATATATCCTAACCTAAGGCAACCTAACATCTGGGATGTAGTATTTTCCAACATTCCTGGCGGGTCGGCCCCTACTTCTCGGTGGGCACATTATATACGTCTATATCGTAATATAACCAAACCTAACCCATCTAGACCTTCGCTGGTAATGTTTTACAAAATCCCGGTCGTGTCGGCCCGTACGTCTCGGTGCGGATATTATATACGTCTATAACGTTATATATCCTAACCTAAGCGAAACTAACATCTCGGATGTAGTATTTCACAACATTCCTGGCTGGTCGGCCCCACTTCTCGGTGGGAACATTATATACATTTATAACGAAGAATAACTTAACCTAACCAATCTAGAGCCTCGCTTGTAATGTTTTACAGAATCCCGGTCGTGTCGTCTCGTACGTGTCGGTGCGGACATTATATACGTCTATAACGTTATATATCCTAACCAAAGGCAACCTAACATCTCGAATGTAGTATTGCACAACATTCCTGGCGGGTCGGCCCCACTTCTCGGTGGGAACATTATTTACGTCTATAACGTAATATAACCTAACCTAATCCATCTAGACCCTCGCTGGTAATGTTTTACAAAATACCGGTCGTGTCGGCCCGTACTTCTCCGTGGGGACATTATATACGTCTATAACGTTACATATCCTAACCTAAGGCAACCTAACATCTCGGATGTAGTATTTTCCAACATTCCTGGCGGGTCGGCCCCTACTTCGCGGTGGGCACATTATATACGTCTATATCGTAATATAACCAAACCTAACCCATCTAGACCCTCGCTGGTTATGTTTTACAAAATCCCAGTCGTGTCGGCCCGTACTTTTCCGCGGGGACAATATATACGTCTATAATTTTATATATCCTAACCTAAGGCAACTTAACATCTCGGATGTAGTATTTTCCAACATTCCTGGCGGGTCAGTCCCTACTTCTCGGTGGGCACATTATATACGTCTATATCGTAATATAACCTAACCTAACCCATCTAGACCCTCGCTGGTAAAGTTTTACAGAATCCCGGTCGTGTCGTCTCGTACGTCTCGGTGCGGACATTATATACGTCTATAACGTTATATATCCTAACTTAAGGGAACCTAACATCTCGGATGTAGTATTTCACAACATTCCTGGCTGGTCGGCCCCACTTCTCCTTGGGAACATTATATACGTTTATAACGAAGTAGAACTTAACCTAACCCATCTAGACCCTCGCTTGTAATGTTTTACAGAATCCCGGTCGTGTCGTCCCGTACGTCTCGGTGCGGGCATTATATACGTCTATAACGTTATATATCCTAACCAAAGGCAACCTAACATCTCGAATGTAGTATTTCACAACATTCCTGGCGGGTCGGCCCCACTTCTCGGTGGGAACATTATTTACGTCTATAACGTAATATAACCTAACCTAATCCATCTAGACCCTCGCTGGTAATGTTTTACAAAATCCCGGTCGTGTCGGCCCGTACTTCTACGTGGGGACATTATATACGTCTATAACGTTATATATCCTAACCTAAGGGAACCTAACATCACGGATGTAGTATTTCACAACATTCCTGGCTGGTCGGCCCCACTTCCCGGTGGGAAAATTATATACGTTTATAACGTAGTATAACCTAACCTAACCCATCTAGCCCCTCGCTTGTAATGTTTTGCAGAATCCCGGTCGTGTCGGCCCGTACGTCTCGGTGCGGACATTATATACGTCTATAACGTTATATATCCTAACCTAAGGGTACCTAACATCTCGGATGTAGTATTTCACAACATTCCTGGCTGGTCGGCCCCACTTCTCGGTGGGAACATTATATACGTTTATAACGAAGTATAACCTAACCTAACCCATCTAGACCCTAGCTTGTAATGTTTTACAGAATTCCGGTCGTGTCGTCCCGTACGTCTCGGTGCGGGCATTATATACGTCTATAACGTTATATATCCTAACCAAAGGCAACCTAACATCTCGAATGTAGTATTTCACAACATTCCTGGCGGGTCGGCACCACTTCTCGGTGGGAACATTATTTACGTCTATAACGTAATATAACCTAACCTAATCCATCTAGACCCTCGCTGGTAATGTTTTACAAAATCCCGGTCGTGTCGGCCCGTACTTCTACGTGGGGACATTATATACGTCTATAACGTTATATATCCTAACCTAAGGGAACCTAACATCACGGATGTAGTATTTCACAACATTTCTGGCTGGTCGGCCCCACTTCCCGGTGGGAAAATTATATACGTTTATAACGTAGTATAACCTAACCTAACCCATCTAGCCCCTCGCTTGTAATGTTTTGCAGAATCCCGGTCGTGTCGGCCCGTACGTCTCGGTGCGGACATTATATATGTCTATAACGTTATATATCCTAACCTAAGGGTACCTAACATCTCGGATGTAGTATTTCACAACATTCCTGGCTGGTCGGCCCCACTTCTCGGTGGGAACATTATATACGTTTATAACGAAGTATAACCTAACCTAACCCATCTAGACCCTAGCTTGTAATGTTTTACAGAATTCCGGTCGTGTCGTCCCGTACGTCTCGGCGCGGACATTATATACGTCTATAACGTTTTATATCCTAACCAAAGGCAACCTAACATCTCGAATGTAGTATTTCACAACATTCCTGGCGGGTCGGCCCCACTTCTCGGTGGGAACATTATTTACGTCTATAGCGTAATATAACCTCACCTAATGCATCTAGACCCTCGCTGGTAATGTTTTACAAAATCCCGGTCGTGTCGGCCCGTACTTCTCCGTGGGGACATTATATACGTCTATATCGTTATATATCCTAACCTAAGGCAACTTAACATCTCCGATGTAGTATTTTCCAACATTCCTGGCGGGTCGGCCCCTACTTCTCGGTGGGCACATTATATACGTCTATATCGTAATATAACCAAACCTAACCCATCTAGACCCTCGCTGGTAATGTTTTACAAAATCCCGGTCGTGTCGGCCCGTACTTCTCCGTGGGGACATTATATACGTCTATATCGTTATATATCCTAACCTAAGGCAACTTAACATCTCCGATGTAGTATTTTCCAACATTCCTGGCGGGTCGGCCCCTACTTCTCGGTGGGCACATTATATACGTCTATGTCGTAATATAACCTAACCTAACCCATCTAGACCCTCGCTTGTAATGTTTTGCAGAATCCCGGTCGTGTCGGCCCGTACGTCTCGGTGCGGACATTATATACGTCTATAACGTTATATATCCTAACCTAAGCGAACCTAACATCTCGGATGTAGTATTTCACAACATTCCTGTCTGGTCGGCCCCACTTCTCGGTGGGAACATTATATACGTTTATAACGAAGTATAACTTAACCTAACCCATCTAGACCCTCGCTTGTAATGTTTTGCAGAACCCCGGTCGTGTCGGCCCGTACGTCTCGGTGCGGACATTATATACGTCTATAACGTTATATATCCTAACCTAAGCGAACCTAACATCTCGGATGTAGTATTTCACAACATTCCTGGCGGGTCGGCCCCACTTCTCGGTGGGAACATTATATACGTTTATAACGTAATATAACCTAACCTAACCCATCTAGCCCCTCGCTGGTTATGTTTTACAAAATCCAAGTCGTGTCGGCCCGTACTTTTCCGTGGGGACATTATATACGTCTATAATTTTATATATCCTAACCTAAGGCTACTTAACATCTCGGTTGTAGTATTTTCCAACATTCCTGGCGTGTCGGCCCCTACTTCTCGGTGGGCACATTATATACGTCCATATCGTAATATAACCTAAACTAACCCATCTAGACCCTCGCTGGTAATGTTTTACAGAATCCCGGTCGTGTCGTCTCGTACGTCTCGGTGCGGGCATTATATACGTCTATAACGTTATATATCCTAACCTAAGGGAACCTAACATCACGGATGTAGTATTTCACAACATTCCTGGCGGGTCGGCCCCACTTCTCGGTGGGAGCATTATTTACGTCTATAACGTAATATAACCTAACCTAATCCATCTAGACACTCGCTGGTAATGTTTTACAAAATCCCGGTCGTGTCGGCCCGTACATCTCCGTGGGTACATTGTATACGTCTATATCGTTATATATCCTAACTTAAGGCAACTTAACATCTCCGATGTAGTATTTTCCAACATTCCTGGCGGGTCGGCCCCTACTTCTCGGTGGGCACATTATATACGTCTATATCGTAATATAACCTAACCTAACCCATCTAGCCCCTCGCTTGTAATGTTTTGCAGAATCCCGGTCGTGTCGGACCGTACGTCTCGGTGCGGACATTATATACGTCTATAACGTTATATATCCTAACCTAAGGGAACCTAACATCACGGATATAGTACTTCACAACATTCCTGGCTGGTCGGCCCCACTTCTCGGTGGGAAAATTATATACGTTTATAACGTAGTATAACCTAACCTAACCCATCTAGCCCCTCGCTTGTAATGTTTTGCAGAATCCCGGTCGTGTCGGCCCGTACGTCTCGGTGCGGACATTATATACGTCCATAACGTTATATATCCTAACCTAAGCGAACCTAACATCTCGGATGTAGTATTTCACAACATTCCTGGCTGGTCGGCCCCACTTCTCGGTGGGAACATTATATACGTTTATAACGAAGTATAACTTAACCTAACCCATCTAGACCCTCGCTTGTAATGTTTTACAGAATCCCGGTCGTGTCGTCCCGTACGTCTCGGTGCGGGCATTATATACGTCTATAACGTTATATATCCTAACCAAAGGCAACCTAACATCTCGAATGTAGTAGTTCACAACATTCCTGGCGGGTCGGCCCCACTTCTCGGTGGGAACATTATTTACGTCTATAACGTAATATAACCTAACCTAATCCATCTAGACCCTCGCTGGTAATGTTTTACAAAATCCCGGTCGTGTCGGCCCGTACTTCTCCGTGGGGACATTATATACGTCTATAACGTTATATATCCTATCCTAAGGGAACCTAACATCACGGATGTAGTATTTCCCAACATTCCTGGCTGGTCGGCCCCACTTCTCGGTGGGAAAATTATATACGTTTATAACGTAGTATAACCTAACCTAACCCATCTAGCCCCTCGCTTGTAATGTTTTGCAGAATCCCGGTCGTGTCGGCCCGTACGTCTCGGTGCGGACATTATATACGTCCATAACGTTATATATCCTAACCTAAGCGAACCTAACATCTCGGATGTAGTATTTCACAACATTCCTGGCTGGTCGGCCCCACTTCTCGGTGGGAACATTATATACGTTTATAACGTAATATAACCTAACCTAATCCATCTAGACCCTCGCTGGTAATGTTTTACAAAATCCCGGTTGTGTCGTCCCGTACGTCTCGGTGCGGGCATTATATACGTCTATAACGTTATATATCCTAACCAAAGGCAACCTAACATCTCGAATGTAGTATTTCACAACATTCCTGGCTGGTCGGCCCCACTTCTCGGTGGGAACATTATATACGTTTATAACGAAGTATAACCTAACCTAACCCATCTAGACCCTCGCTTGTAATGTTTTACAGAATTCCGGACGTGTCGTCCCGTACGTCTCGGCGCGGACATTATATACGTCTATAACGTTTTATATCCTAACCAAAGGCAACCTAACATCTCGAATGTAGTATTTCACAACATTCCCGGCGGGTCGGCCCCACTTCTCGGTGGGAACATTATTTACGTCTATAGCGTAATATAACCTAACCTAATGCATCTAGACCCTCGCTGGTAATGTTTTACAAAATCCCGGTCGTGTCGGCCCGTACTTCTCCGTGGGGACATTATATACGTCTATAACGTTATATATCCTAACCTAAGGCAACCTAACATCTCGGATGTAGTATTTTCCAACATTCCTGGCGGGTCGGCCCCTACTTCGCGGTGGGCACATTATATACGTCTATATCGTAATATAACCAAACCTAACCCATCTAGACCCTCGCTGGTTATGTTTTACAAAATCCCAGTCGTGTCGGCCCGTACTTTTCCGCGGGGACAATATATACGTCTATAATTTTATATATCCTACCCTAAGGCAACTTAACATCTCGGATGTAGTATTTTCCAACATTCCTGGCGGGTCAGTCCCTACTTCTCGGTGGGCACATTATATACGTCTATATCGTAATATAACCTAACCTAACCCATCTAGACCCTCGCTGGTAAAGTTTTACAGAATCCCGGTCGTGTCGTCTCGTACGTCTCGGTGCGGACATTATATACGTCTATAACGTTATATATCCTAACTTAAGGGAACCTAACATCACGGATGTAGTATTTCACAACACTCCTGGCTGATCGGCCCCACTTCTCGGTGGGAAAATTATATACGTTTATAACGTAGTATAACCTAACCTAACCCATCTAGCCCCTCGCTGGTTATGTTTTACAAAATCCAAGTCGTGTTGGCCCGTACTTTTCCGTGGGGACATCATATACGTCTATAATTTTATATATCCTAACCTAAGGCAACCTAACATCTCGGATGTAGTATTTTCCAACATTCCTGGCGGGTCGGCCCCTACTGCTCGGTGGGCACATTATATACGTCTATATCGTAATATAACCTAAACTAACCCATCTAGACCCTCGCTGGTAACGTTTTACAGAATCCCGGTCGTGTCGTCTCGTACGTCTCGGTGCGGGCATTATATACGTCTATAACGTTATACATCCTAACCTAAGGGAACCTAACATCACGAATGTAGTATTTCACAACATTCCTGGCGGGTCGGCCCCACTTCTGGGT
Source organism: Xylocopa violacea (assembly GCA_963969225.1). NCBI lineage: Eukaryota > Metazoa > Arthropoda > Insecta > Hymenoptera > Apidae > Xylocopa > Xylocopa violacea. The sequence goes on along the minus strand of CAXAJV010000011.1, from coordinate 5,371,094 downwards.
GGGAGCATTATTTACGTCTATAACGTAATATAACCTAACCTAATCCATCTAGACACTCGCTGGTAATGTTTTACAAAATCCCGGTCGTGTCGGCCCGTACATCTCCGTGGGGACATTATATACGTCTATATCGTTATATATCCTAACCTAAGGCAACTTAACATCTCCGATGTAGTATTTTCCAACATTCCTGGCGGGTGGGCCCCTACTTCTCGGTGGGCACATTATATACGTCTATATCGTAATATAACCTAACCTAACCCATCTAGCCCCTCGCTTGTAATGTTTTGCAGAATCCCGGTCGTGTCGGCCCGTACGTCTCGGTGCGGACATTATATACGTCTATAACGTTATATATCCTAACCTAAGCGAACCTAACTTCTCGGATGTAGTATTTCACCACATTCCTGGCTGGTCGGCCCCACTTCTCGGTGGGAACATTATATACGTTTATAACGTAATATAACCTAACCTAACCCATCTAGCCCCTCGCTGGTTATGTTTTACAAAATCCCAGTCGTGTCGGCCCGTACTTTTCCGTGGGGACATTATATACGTCTATAATTTTATGTATCCTAACCTAAGGCAACATAACATTTCGGATGTAGTATTTTGCAACATTCCTGGCTGGTCAGTCCCTACTTCTCGGTGGGCACATTATATACGTCTATATCGTAATATAACCTAACCTAACCCATCTAGACCCTCGCTGGTAATGTTTTACAGAATCCCGGTCGTGTCGTCTCGTACGTCTCGGTGCGGACATTATATACGTCTATAACGTTATGTATCCTAACCTAAGCGAACCTAACATCTCGGATGTAGTATTTCACAACATTCCTGGCGGGTCGGCCCCACTTCTCGGTGGGAACATTATATACGTTTATAACGTAATATAACCTAACCTAACCCATCTAGACCCTCGCTGGTAATGTTTTACAAAATCCCGGTCGTGTCGGCCCGTACTTCTCCGTGGGGACATTATATACGTCTATATCGTTATATATCCTAACCTAAGCGAACCTAACATCTCGGATGTAGTATTTCACAACATTCCTGGCTGGTCGGCCCCACTTCTCGGTGGGAACATTATATACGTTTATAACGTAATATAACCTAACCTAACCCATCTAGCCCCTCGCTGGTTATGTTTTAAATATCCCAGTCGTGTCGGCCCGTACTTTTCCGTGGGGACATTATATACGTCTATAATTTTATATGTCCTAACCTAAGGCAACTTAACATCTCGGATGTAGTATTTTCCAACATTCCTGGCTGGTCAGTCCCTACTTCTCGGTGGGCACATTATATACGGCTATATCGTAATATAACCTAACCTAACCCATCTAGACCTTCGCTGGTAATGTTTTACAGAATCCCGGTCGTGTCGTCTCGTACGTCTCGGTGCGGACATTATATACGTCTATAACGTTATATACCCTAACCTAAGCGAACCTAACATCTCGGATGTAGTATTTCACAACATTCCTGGCGGGTCGGCCCCACTTCTCGGTGGGAACATTATTTACGTCTATAACGTAATATAACCTAACCTAATCCATCTAGACCCTCGCTGGTAATGTTTTACAAAATCCCGGTCGTGTCGGCCCGTACTTCTCGATGGGGTCATTACTTACGTCTATAACGTTATATATCCTAACCTAAGGCAACTTAACATCTCGGATGTAGTATTTTCCAACATTCCTGGCGGGTCGGCCCCTACTTCTCGGTGTTCACATTATATACGTCTATATCGTAATATAACCTAACCTAACCCATCTAGACCCTCGCTGGTAATGTTTTACAAAATCCCGGTCGTGTCGGCCCGTACTTCTCGGTGGGGACATTACACACGTCTATAACGTTATATATCCTAACCAAAGGCAACCCAACATCTGGAATGTAGTATTTCACAACATTCCTGGCGGGTCGGCCCCACTTCTCGGTGGGAACATTATTTACGTCTATAACGTAATATAACCTAACCTAATCCATCTAGCCCCTAGCTGGGAATGTTTTACAGAATCCCGGTCGTGTCGTACCGTACGTCTCGGTGCGGACATTATATACGTCTATAACTTTATATATCCTAATCTAAGGCAACTTAACCTCTCGGATGTAGTATTTTCCAACAGTCTTGTCGGGTCGGACCCTACTTCTCGGTGGGCACATTATATACTTCTATATCGTAATATAACCTAACCTAACCCATCTAGACCCTCGCTGTTAATGTTTTACAAAATCCCGGTCGTGTCGGCCCGTACATTTCCGTGGGGACATTATATACGTCTATAATTTTATATATCCTTACCTAAGGCAACATAACATCTCGAATGTAGTATTTTCCAACATTCCTGGCGGGTCGGCCCCTACTTCTAGGTGGGCACACTATATACGTCTATATCGTAATATAACCTAACCTAACCCATCTAGACCCTCGCTGGTAATGTTTTACAGAATCCCGGTCGTGTCGTCTCGTACGTCTCGGTGCGGACATTATATACGTCTATAACTTTATATATCCTAACCTAAGGGAGCCTAACATCTCGGATGTAGTATTTCACAACATTCCTGGCTGGTCGGCCCCACTTCTCGGTGGGAACATTATATACGTTTATAACGTAATATAGCCTAACCTAACCCATCTAGCCCCTCGCTTGTAATGTTTTACAGAATCCCGGTCGTGTCGTCCCGTACGTCTCGGTGCGGACATTATATACGTCTATAACGTTATATATCCTAACCAAAGGCAACTTAACATCTCGGATGTAGTATTTTCGAACATTCCTGGCGGGTCGGAACCTACTTCTCGGTGGGCACATCGTATACGTCTATATCGTAATATAACCTAACCTAACCCATCTAGAACATCGCTGGTAATGTTTTACAAAATCCCGGTCGTGTCGGCCCGTACTTCTACGTGGGGACATTATATACGTCTATATCGTTATATATCCTAACCTTAGGCAACCTAACATCTCGGATGTAGTATTTTCCAACATTCCTGGCGGGTCGGACCCTACTTCTCGGTGGGCACATTATATACGTCTATATCGTAATGTAACCTAACCTAACCCATCTAGACCCTCGCTGTTAATGTTTTACAAAATCTCGGTCGTGTCGGCCCGTACTTTTCCGTGGGGACATTATATACGTCTATAATTTTATATATCCTAACCTAAGGCAACCCAACATCTCGGATGTAGTATTTTCCAACATTCCTGGCGGGGCGGCCCCTACTTCTCGGTGGGAACATTATTTACGTCTATAACGTAATATAACCTAACCTAACCCATCTAGACCCTCGCTGGTAATGTTTTACAAAATCCCGGTCGTGTCGGCCCGTACTTCTCCGTGGGGATATTATATACGTCTATATCGTTATATATCCTAACCTAAGGCAACTTAACATCTCCGATGTAGTATTTTCCAACATTCCTGGCGGGCTGGCCCCTACTCCTCGGTGGGCACATTATATACGTCTATAACGTAATATACCCTAACCTAACCCATCTAGCCCCTACCTGGGAATGTTTTACAAAATGCCGGTCGTGTCGGCCCGTACTTCTCCGTGGGGACATTATATACGTCTATATCGTTATATATCCTAACCTAAGGCAACATAACATCTCCGATGTTGTATTTTCCAACATTCCTGGCGGGCTGGCCCCTACTCCTCGGTGGGCACATTATATACGTCTATAACGTAATATACCCTAACCTAACCCATCTAGCCCCTACCTGGGAATGTTTTACAAAATCCCGGTCGTGTCGGCCCGTACTTCTCGGTGGGCACATTATATACGTCTATAACGTTACATACCCTAACCTAAGGGAACCTAACATCTCGGATGCAGTATTTCACAACATTCCTGGCTGGTCGGCCCCACTTCTCGGTGGGAACATTATATACGTCTATATCGTAATATAACCTAACCTAACCCATCTAGACCCTCGCTGGTAATGTTTTACAAAATCCCGGTCGTGTCGGCCCGTACTTCTCGGTGGGGACATTATATACGTCTATAACGTTATTATCCTAACCTAAGGGAACCTAACATCTCGGATGTAGTATTTCACAACATTCCTGGCGGGTCGGCACCAATTCTCGGTGGGAACATTATATACGTCTATAACGGAATATAACCTGACATAAATCATCTAGCCCCTAGCTGGGAATGGTTTACAGAATCCCGGTCGTGTCGTCCCGCACGTCTCGGTGCGAACATTATATACGTCTATAACGTTATATATCCTAACCTAAGGCAACTTAACATCTCCGATGTACTATTTTCCAACATTCCTGGCGGGGCGGCCGCTACTTCTCGGTGGGAACATTATATACGTCTATATCGTAATATAACCTAACCTAACCCATCTAGACCCTCGCTGGTAATGTTTTACAGAATCCCGTTCGTGTCGTCTCGTACGTATCGGTGCGGACATTATATACGTCTATAACGTTATATATCCTAACCTAAGGCAACTTAAACTCTCGGATGTAGTATTTTCCAACAGTCTTGTCGGGTCGGACCCTACTTCTCGGTGGGCACATTATATACGTCTATATCGTAATGTAACCTAATCTAACCCATCTAGACCCTCGCTGTTAATGTTTTACAAAATCTCGGTCGTGTCGGCCCGTACCTTTCCGTGGGGACATTATATACGTCTATAATTTTATATATCCTAACCTAAGGCAACATAACATCTTGAATGTAGTATTATCCAACATTCCTTGTCGGGTCGGCCCCTACTTCTCGGTGGGCACATTATATAGGTCTGTATCGTAATATAACCAAACCTAACCCATCTAGACCCTCGCTGGTAATGTTCTACAGAATCCCGGTCGTGTCGTCTCGTACGTCTCGGTGCGGACATTATATACGTCTATAACTTTATATATCCTAACCAAAGGCAACTTAACATCTCGGATGTAGTATTTTCCAACATTCCTGGCGGGTCGGACCCTACTTCTCGGTGGGCACATTATATACGTCTATATCGTAATATAACCTAACCTAACACATCTAGACCCTCGCTGGTAATGTTTTACAAAATCCCGGTCGTGTCGGCCCGTACTTCTCGGTGGGGACATTATATACGTCTATAACGTTACATACCCTAACCTAAGGGAACCTAACTACTCGGATGCAGTATTTCACAACATTCCTGGCGGGTCGGCGCCAATTCTCGGTGGGAACATTATATACGTCTATAACGTAATATACCCTAACCTAACCCATCTAGCCCCTAGCTGGGAATGTTTTACAGAATCCCGGTCGTGTCGTCCCGCACGTCTCGGTGCGAACATTATATACGTCTATAACGTTATATATCCTAACCTAAGGCAACTTAACATCTCCGATGTACTATTTTCCAACATTCCTGGCGGGGCGGCCACTACTTCTCGGTGGGAACATTATATACGTCTATATCGTAATATAACCTAACCTAACCCATCTAGACCCTCGCTGGTAATGTTTTACAGAATCCCGTTCGTGTCGTCTCGTACGTATCGGTACGGACATTATATACGTCTATAACGTTATATATCCTAACCTAAGGCAACTTAAACTCTCGGATGTAGTATTTTCCAACAGTCTTGTCGGGTCGGACCCTACTTCTCGGTGGGCACATTATATACTTCTATATCGTAATATAACCTAACCTAACCCATCTAGACCCTCGCTGTTAATGTTTTACAAAATCCGGGTCGTGTCGGCCCGTACTTTTCCGTGGGGACATTATATACGTCTATAATTTTATATATCCTAACCTAAGGCAACATAACATCTCGAATGTAGTATTTTCCAACATTCCTGGCGGGTCGGCCCCTACTTCTAGGTGGGCACATTATATACGTCTGTATCGTAATATAACCAAACCTAACCCATCTAGACCCTCGCTGGTAATGTTCTACAGAATCCCGGTCGTGTCGTCTCGTACGTCTCGGTGCGGACATTATATACGTCTATAACTTTATATATCCTAACCAAAGGCAACTTCACATCTCGGATGTAGTATTTTCCAACATTCCTGGCGGGTCGGACCCTACTTCTCGGTGGGCACATTATATACGTCTATATCGTAATATAACCTAACCTAACCCATCTAGACCCTCGCTGGTAATGTTTTACAAAATCCCGGTCGTGTCGGCCCGTACTTCTCCGTGGGGACATTATATACGTCTATATCGTTATATATCCTAACCAAAGGCAACCTAACATCTCGGATGTAGTATTTTCCAACATTCCTGGCGGGTCGGACCCTACTTCTCGGTGGGCACATTATATACGTCTATATCGTAATGTAACCTAACCTAACCCATCTAGACACTCGCTGTTAATGTTTTACAAAATCTCGGTCGTGTCGGCCCGTACTTTTCCGTGGGGACATTATATACGTCTATAATTTTATATATCCTAACCTAAGGCAACCTAACATCTCGAATGTAGTATTTCACCACATTCCTGGCGGGTCGGCCCCACTTCTCGGTGGGAACATTATATACGTCTATATCGTAATATAACCTAACCTAATCCATCTAGCCCCTAGCTGGGAATGTTTTACAGAATCCCGGTCGTGTCGTCCCGTACGTCTCGGTGGGGACATTATAGACGTCTATAACGTTATATATCCTAACCTAAGGCAACCTAACATCTCGAATGTAGTATTTCACAACATTCCTGGTGGGTCGGCCCCACTTCTCGGTGGGCACATTATATAGGTCTGTATCGTAATATAACCAAACCTAACCCATCTAGACCCTCGCTGGTAATGTTCTACAGAATCCCGGTCGTGTCGTCTCGTACGTCTCGGTGCGGACATTATATACGTCTATAACTTTATATATCCTAACCAAAGGCAACTTAACATCTCGGATGTAGTATTTTCCAACATTCCTGGCGGGTCGGACCCTACTTCTCGGTGGGCACATTATATATGTCTATATCGTAATATAACCTAACCTAACCCATCTAGACCCTCGCTGGTAATGTTTTACAAAATCCCGGTCGTGTCGGCCCGTACCTCTCCGTGGGGACATTATATACGTCTATATCGTTATATATCCTAACCAAAGGCAACCTAACATCTCGGATGTAGTATTTTCCAACATTCCTGGCGGGTCGGACCCTACTTCTCGGTGGGCACATTATATACGTCTATATCGTAATGTAACCTAACCTAACCCATCTAGACACTCGCTGTTAATGTTTTACATAATGTCGGTCGTGTCGGCCCGTACTTTTCCGTGGGGACATTATATACGTCTATAATTTTATATATCCTAACCTAAGGCAACCTAACATCTCGAATGTAGTATTTCACAACATTCCTGGCTGGTCGGCCCCACTTCTCGGTGGGAACATTATATACGTCTATATCGTAATATAACCTAACCTAACCCATCTAGACCCTCGCTGGTAATGTTTTACAGAATCCCGGTCGTGTCCTCTCGTACGTCTCGGTGCGGACATTATATACGTCTATAACGTTATATATCCTAACCTAAGGGAACCTAACATCTCGGATGTAGTATTTCACAAAATTCCTGGCTGGTCGGCCCCACTTCTCGGTGGGAACATTATATACGTTTATAACGTAGTATAACCTAACATAACCCATCTAGCCCCTCGCTTGTAATGTTTTACAGAATCCCGGTCGTGTCGTCTCGTACGTCTCGGTGCGGACATTATATACGTCTATAACTTTATATATCCTAACCAAAGGCAACTTAACATCTCGGATGTAGTATTTTCCAACATTCCTGGCGGGGCGGCCCCTACTTCTCGGTGGGAACATTATATACGTCTATATCGTAATATAACCTAACCTAACCCATCTAGACCCTCGCTGGTAATGTTTTACAAAATCCCGGTCGTGTCGGCCCGTACTTCTCCGTGGGGACATTATATACGTCTATATCGTTATATATCCTAACCAAAGGCAACTTAACATCTCCGATGTAGTATTTTCCAACATTCCTGGCGGGCTGGCCCCTACTCCTCGGTGGGCACATTATATACGTCTATAACGTAATATACCCTAACCTAACCCATCTAGCCCCTAGCTGGGAATGTTTTACAAAATCCCGGTCGTGTCGGCCCGTACTTCTCCGTGGGGGCATTATATACGTCTATATCGTTATATATCCTAGCCAAAGGCAAGTTAACATCTCGGATGTAGTATATTCCAACATTCCTGGCGGGTCGGACCCTACTTCTCGGTGGGCACATTATATACGTCTATATCGTAATATAACCTAACCTAACACATCTAGACCCTCGCTGGTAATGTTTTACAAAATCCCGGTCGTGTCGGCCCGTACTTCTCGGTGGGGACATTATATACGTCTATAACGTTACATACCCTAACCTAAGGGAACCTAACTACTCGGATGCAGTATTTCACAACATTCCTGGCGGGTCGGCGCCAATTCTCGGTGGGAACATTATATACGTCTATAACGTAATATACCCTAACCTAACCCATCTAGCCCCTAGCTGGGAATGTTTTACAAAATCCCGGTCGTGTCGGCCCGTACTTCTCCGTGGGGGCATTATATACGTCTATATCGTTATATATCCTAGCCAAAGGCAAGTTAACATCTCGGATGTAGTATTTTCCAACATTCCTGGCGGGTCGGACCCTACTTCTCGGTAGGCACATTATATACGTCTATATCGTACTATAACCTAACCTAACCCATGTAGACCCTCGCTGGTAATGTTTTACAAAATCCCGGTCATGTAGGCCCGTACTTTTCCGTGGGGACATTTTATACGTCTATAATTTTATATATCCTAACCTAAGGGAACCTAACATCTCGGATGTAGTATTTTCCAACATTCCTGGCGGGTCGGCCCCTACTTCTCGGTGGGCACATTATATACGTCTGTAACGTAATATAACCTAACCTAAGCCACCTACACCCTCGCTGGTAATGTTTCACAGAATCCCGTTCGTGTCTTCCCGTACGTCTCGAAGCCGGACATTATATACGTCTATCAAGTTATATACCCTAACCTAAGGGAACCTAACATCTCGGATGCAGTATTTCACAACATTCCTGGATGGTCGGCCCCACTTCTCGGTGGGAACATTATATACGTCTATATCGTAATATAACCTAACCTAACCCATCTAGACCCTCGCTGGTAATGTTTTACAAAATCCCGGTCGTGTCGGCCCGTACTTCTCGGTGGGGACATTATATACGTCTATAACGTTATTATCCTAACCTAAGGGAACCTAACATCTCGGATGTAGTATTTCACAACATTCCTGGCGGGTCGGCACCAATTCTCGGTGGGAACATTATATACGTCTATAACGGAATATAACCTAACATAAATCATCTAGCCCCTAGCTGGGAATGTTTTACAGAATCCCGGTCGTGTCGTCCCGCACGTCTCGGTGCGAACATTATATACGTCTATAACGTTATATATCCTAACCTAAGGCAACTTAACATCTCCGATGTACTATTTTCCAACATTCCTGGCGGGGCGGCCACTACTTCTCGGTGGGAACATTATATACGTCTATATCGTAATATAACCTAACCTAACCCATCTAGACCCTCGCTGGTAATGTTTTACAGAATCCCGTTCGTGTCGTCTCGTACGTATCGGTACGGACATTATATACGTCTATAACGTTATATATCCTAACCTAAGGCAACTTAAACTCTCGGATGTAGTATTTTCCAACAGTCTTGTCGGGTCGGACCCTACTTCTCGGTGGGCACATTATATACTTCTATATCGTAATATAACCTAACCTAACCCATCTAGACCCTCGCTGTTAATGTTTTACAAAATCCCGGTCGTGTCGGCCCGTACTTCTCCGTGGGGACATTATATACGTCTATATCGTTATATATCCTAACCAAAGGCAACCTAACATCTCGGATGTAGTATTTTCCAACATTCCTGGCGGGTCGGACCCTACTTCTCGGTGGGCACATTATATACGTCTATATCGTAATGTAACCTAACCTAACCCATCTAGACACTCGCTGTTAATGTTTTACAAAATCTCGGTCGTGTCGGCCCGTACTTTTCCGTGGGGACATTATATACGTCTATAATTTTATATATCCTAACCTAAGGCAACCTAACATCTCGAATGTAGTATTTCACCACATTCCTGGCGGGTCGGCCCCACTTCTCGGTGGGAACATTATATACGTCTATATCGTAATATAACCTAACCTAATCCATCTAGCCCCTAGCTGGGAATGTTTTACAGAATCCCGGTCGTGTCGTCCCGTACGTCTCGGTGGGGACATTATAGACGTCTATAACGTTATATATCCTAACCTAAGGCAACCTAACATCTCGAATGTAGTATTTCACAACATTCCTGGCGGGTCGGCCCCACTTCTCGGTGGGAACATTATATACGTTTATAACGTAATATAACCTAACCTCACCCATCTAGACCCTCGCTGGTAATGTTTTACAAAATCCCTGTCGTGTCGACCCGTACTCCTCCGTGGGGACATTATATACGTCTATATCGTTATATATCCTAACCTAAGGCAACCTAACATCTCGAATGTAGTATTTCACAACATTCCTGGCGGGTCGGCCCCACTTCTCGGTGGGAACATTATATACGTTTATAACGTAATATAACCTAACCTCACCCATCTAGACCCTCGCTGGTAATGTTTTACAAAATCCCTGTCGTGTCGGCCCGTACTTCTCCGTGGGGACATTATATACGTCTATATCGTTATATATCCTAACCTAAGGCAACCTAACATCTCGGATGTAGTATTTCACAACATTCCTGGCTGGTCGGCCCCACTTCTCGGTGGGAACATTATATACGTCTATATCGTAATATAACCTAACCTAACCCATCTAGACCCTCGCTGGTAATGTTTTACAGAATCCCGGTCGTGTCCTCTCGTACGTCTCGGTGCGGACATTATATACGTCTATAACGTTATATATCCTAACCTAAGGGAACCTAACATCTCGGATGTAGTATTTCACAAAATTCCTGGCTGGTCGGCCCCACTTCTCGGTGGGAACATTATATACGTTTATAACGTAGTATAACCTAACATAACCCATCTAGCCCCTCGCTTGTAATGTTTTACAGAATCCCGGTCGTGTCGTCTCGTACGTCTCGGTGCGGACATTATATACGTCTATAACTTTATATATCCTAACCAAAGGCAACTTAACATCTCGGATGTAGTATTTTCCAACATTCCTGGCGGGGCGGCCCCTACTTCTCGGTGGGAACATTATATACGTCTATATCGTAATATAACCTAACCTAACCCATCTAGACCCTCGCTGGTAATGTTTTACAAAATCCCGGTCGTGTCGGCCCGTACTTCTCCGTGGGGACATTATATACGTCTATATCGTTATATATCCTAACCTAAGGCAACTTAACATCTCCGATGTAGTATTTTCCAACATTCCTGGCGGGCTGGCCCCTACTCCTCGGTGGGCACATTATATACGTCTATAACGTAATATACCCTAACCTAACCCATCTAGCCCCTAGCTGGGAATGTTTTACAAAATCCCGGTCGTGTCGGCCCGTACTTCTCCGTGGGGGCATTATATACGTCTATATCGTTATATATCCTAGCCAAAGGCAAGTTAACATCTCGGATGTAGTATATTCCAACATTCCTGGCGGGTCGGACCCTACTTCTCGGTGGGCACATTATATACGTCTATATCGTAATATAACCTAACCTAACACATCTAGACCCTCGCTGGTAATGTTTTACAAAATCCCGGTCGTGTCGGCCCGTACTTCTCGGTGGGGACATTATATACGTCTATAACGTTACATACCCTAACCTAAGGGAACCTAACTACTCGGATGCAGTATTTCACAACATTCCTGGCGGGTCGGCGCCAATTCTCGGTGGGAACATTATATACGTCTATAACGTAATATACCCTAACCTAACCCATCTAGCCCCTAGCTGGGAATGTTTTACAAAATCCCGGTCGTGTCGGCCCGTACTTCTCCGTGGGGGCATTATATACGTCTATATCGTTATATATCCTAGCCAAAGGCAAGTTAACATCTCGGATGTAGTATTTTCCAACATTCCTGGCGGGTCGGACCCTACTTCTCGGTAGGCACATTATATACGTCTATATCGTACTATAACCTAACCTAACCCATGTAGACCCTCGCTGGTAATGTTTTACAAAATCCCGGTCATGTAGGCCCGTACTTTTCCGTGGGGACATTTTATACGTCTATAATTTTATATATCCTAACCTAAGGGAACCTAACATCTCGGATGTAGTATTTTCCAACATTCCTGGCGGGTCGGCCCCTACTTCTCGGTGGGCACATTATATACGTCTGTAACGTAATATAACCTAACCTAAGCCACCTACACCCTCGCTGGTAATGTTTCACAGAATCCCGTTCGTGTCTTCCCGTACGTCTCGAAGCCGGACATTATATACGTCTATCAAGTTATATACCCTAACCTAAGGGAACCTAACATCTCGGATGCAGTATTTCACAACATTCCTGGATGGTCGGCCCCACTTCTCGGTGGGAACATTATATACGTCTATATCGTAATATAACCTAACCTAACCCATCTAGACCCTCGCTGGTAATGTTTTACAAAATCCCGGTCGTGTCGGCCCGTACTTCTCCGTGGGGACATTATATACGTCTATATCGTTATATATCCTAACCTAAGGCAACCTAACATCTCGGATGTAGTATTTTCCAACATTCCTGGCGGGTCGGACCCTACTTCTCGGTGGGCACATTATATACGTCTATATCGTAATATAACCTAACCTAACCCATATAGACCCTCGCTGGTAATGTTTTACAAAATCCCGGTCGTGTCGGCCCGTACTTCTCGGTGGGGACATTATATACGTCTATAACGTTATTATCCTAACCTAAGGGAACCTAACATCTCGGATGTAGTATTTCACAACATTCCTGGCGGGTCGGCACCAATTCTCGGTGGGAACATTATATACGTCTATATCGTAATATAACCTAACCTAACCCATCTAGACCCTCGCTGGTAATGTTTTACAGAATCCCGTTCGTGTCGTCTCGTACGTATCGGTACGGACATTATATACGTCTATAACGTTATATATCCTAACCTAAGGCAACTTAAACTCTCGGATGTAGTATTTTCCAACAGTCTTGTCGGGTCGGACCCTACTTCTCGGTGGGCACATTATATACTTCTATATCGTAATATAACCTAACCTAACCCATCTAGACCCTCGCTGTTAATGTTTTACAAAATCCGGGTCGTGTCGGCCCGTACTTTTCCGTGGGGACATTATATACGTCTATAATTTTATATATCCTAACCTAAGGCAACATAACATCTCGAATGTAGTATTTTCCAACATTCCTGGCGGGTCGGCCCCTACTTCTAGGTGGGCACATTATATACGTCTGTATCGTAATATAACCAAACCTAACCCATCTAGACCCTCGCTGGTAATGTTCTACAGAATCCCGGTCGTGTCGTCTCGTACGTCTCGGTGCGGACATTATATACGTCTATAACTTTATATATCCTAACCAAAGGCAACTTCACATCTCGGATGTAGTATTTTCCAACATTCCTGGCGGGTCGGACCCTACTTCTCGGTGGGGACATTATATACTTCTATATCGTAATATAACCTAACCTAACCCATCTAGACCCTCGCTGTTAATGTTTTACAAAATCCGGGTCGTGTCGGCCCGTACTTTTCCGTGGGGACATTATATACGTCTATAATTTTATATATCCTAACCTAAGGCAACATAACATCTCGAATGTAGTATTTTCCAACATTCCTGGCGGGTCGGCCCCTACTTCTAGGTGGGCACATTATATACGTCTGTATCGTAATATAACCAAACCTAACCCATCTAGACCCTCGCTGGTAATGTTCTACAGAATCCCGGTCGTGTCGTCTCGTACGTCTCGGTGCGGACATTATATACGTCTATAACTTTATATATCCTAACCAAAGGCAACTTCACATCTCGGATGTAGTATTTTCCAACATTCCTGGCGGGTCGGACCCTACTTCTCGGTGGGCACATTATATACGTCTATATCGTAATATAACCTAACCTAACCCATCTAGACCCTCGCTGGTAATGTTTTACAAAATCCCGGTCGTGTCGGCCCGTACTTCTCCGTGGGGACATTATATACGTCTATATCGTTATATATCCTAACCTAAGGCAACCTAACATCTCGGATGTAGTATTTTCCAACATTCCTGGCGGGTCGGCACCAATTCTCGGTGGGAACATTATATACGTCTATAACGGAATATAACCTAACATAAATCATCTAGCCCCTAGCTGGGAATGTTTTACAGAATCCCGGTCGTGTCGGCCCGTACTTTTCCGTGGGGACATTATAGACGTCTATAACGTTATATATCCTAACCTAAGGCAACCTAACATCTCGGATGTAGTATTTTCCAACATTCCTGGCGGGTCGGAACCTACTTCTCGGTGGGCACATTATTTACGTCTATATCGTAATGTAACCTAATCTAACCCATCTAGACCCTCGCTGTTAATGTTTTACAAAATCTCGGTCGTGTCGGCCCGTACCTTTCCGTGGGGACATTATATACGTCTATAATTTTATATATCCTAACCTAAGGCAACATAACATCTTGAATGTAGTATTATCCAACATTCCTTGTCGGGTCGGCCCCTACTTCTCGGTGGGCACATTATATAGGTCTGTATCGTAATATAACCAAACCTAACCCATCTAGACCCTCGCTGGTAATGTTCTACAGAATCCCGGTCGTGTCGTCTCGTACGTCTCGGTGCGGACATTATATACGTCTATAACTTTATATATCCTAACCAAAGGCAACTTAACATCTCGGATGTAGTATTTTCCAACATTCCTGGCGGGTCGGACCCTACTTCTCGGTGGGCACATTATATATGTCTATATCGTAATATAACCTAACCTAACCCATCTAGACCCTCGCTGGTAATGTTTTACAAAATCCCGGTCGTGTCGGCCCGTACCTCTCCGTGGGGACATTATATACGTCTATATCGTTATATATCCTAACCAAAGGCAACCTAACATCTCGGATGTAGTATTTTCCAACATTCCTGGCGGGTCGGACCCTACTTCTCGGTGGGCACATTATATACGTCTATATCGTAATGTAACCTAACCTAACCCATCTAGACACTCGCTGTTAATGTTTTACAAAATGTCGGTCGTGTCGGCCCGTACTTTTCCGTGGGGACATTATATACGTCTATAATTTTATATATCCTAACCTAAGGCAACCTAACATCTCGAATGTAGTATTTCACCACATTCCTGGCGGGTCGGCCCCACTTCTCGGTGGGAACATTATATACGTCTATATCGTAATATAACCTAACCTAATCCATCTAGCCCCTAGCTGGGAATGTTTTACAGAATCCCGGTCGTGTCGTCCCGTACGTCTCGGTGGGGACATTATAGACGTCTATAACGTTATATATCCTAACCTAAGGCAACCTAACATCTCGAATGTAGTATTTCACAACATTCCTGGCTGGTCGGCCCCACTTCTCGGTGGGAACATTATATACGTCTATATCGTAATATAACCTAACCTAACCCATCTAGACCCTCGCTGGTAATGTTTTACAGAATCCCGGTCGTGTCCTCTCGTACGTCTCGGTGCGGACATTATATACGTCTATAACGTTATATATCCTAACCTAAGGGAACCTAACATGTCGGATGTAGTATTTCACAAAATTCCTGGCTGGTCGGCCCCACTTCTCGGTGGGAACATTATATACGTTTATAACGTAGTATAACCTAACATAACCCATCTAGCCCCTCGCTTGTAATGTTTTACAGAATCCCGGTCGTGTCGTCTCGTACGTCTCGGTGCGGACATTATATACGTCTATAACTTTATATATCCTAACCAAAGGCAACTTAACATCTCGGATGTAGTATTTTCCAACATTCCTGGCGGGGCGGCCCCTACTTCTCGGTGGGAACATTATATACGTCTATATCGTAATATAACCTAACCTAACCCATCTAGACCCTCGCTGGTAATGTTTTACAAAATCCCGGTCGTGTCGGCCCGTACTTCTCCGTGGGGACATTATATACGTCTATATCGTTATATATCCTAACCAAAGGCAACTTAACATCTCCGATGTAGTATTTTCCAACATTCCTGGCGGGCTGGCCCCTACTCCTCGGTGGGCACATTATATACGTCTATAACGTAATATACCCTAACCTAACCCATCTAGCCCCTAGCTGGGAATGTTTTACAAAATCCCGTTCGTGTCGGCCCGTACTTCTCCGTGGGGGCATTATATACGTCTATATCGTTATATATCCTAGCCAAAGGCAAGTTAACATCTCGGATGTAGTATATTCCAACATTCCTGGCGGGTCGGACCCTACTTCTCGGTGGGCACATTATATACGTCTATATCGTAATATAACCTAACCTAACACATCTAGACCCTCGCTGGTAATGTTTTACAAAATCCCGGTCGTGTCGGCCCGTACTTCTCGGTGGGGACATTATATACGTCTATAACGTTACATACCCTAACCTAAGGGAACCTAACTACTCGGATGCAGTATTTCACAACATTCCTGGCGGGTCGGCGCCAATTCTCGGTGGGAACATTATATACGTCTATAACGTAATATACCCTAACCTAACCCATCTAGCCCCTAGCTGGGAATGTTTTACAAAATCCCGGTCGTGTCGGCCCGTACTTCTCCGTGGGGGCATTATATACGTCTATATCGTTATATATCCTAGCCAAAGGCAAGTTAACATCTCGGATGTAGTATTTTCCAACATTCCTGGCGGGTCGGACCCTACTTCTCGGTAGGCACATTATATACGTCTATATCGTACTATAACCTAACCTAACCCATGTAGACCCTCGCTGGTAATGTTTTACAAAATCCCGGTCATGTAGGCCCGTACTTTTCCGTGGGGACATTTTATACGTCTATAATTTTATATATCCTAACCTAAGGGAACCTAACATCTCGGATGTAGTATTTTCCAACATTCCTGGCGGGTCGGCCCCTACTTCTCGGTGGGCACATTATATACGTCTGTAACGTAATATAACCTAACCTAAGCCACCTACACCCTCGCTGGTAATGTTTCACAGAATCCCGTTCGTGTCTTCCCGTACGTCTCGAAGCCGGACATTATATACGTCTATCAAGTTATATACCCTAACCTAAGGGAACCTAACATCTCGGATGCAGTATTTCACAACATTCCTGGATGGTCGGCCCCACTTCTCGGTGGGAACATTATATACGTCTATATCGTAATATAACCTAACCTAACCCATCTAGAACCTCGCTGGTAATGTTTTACAAAATCCCGGTCGTGTCGGCCCGTACTTCTCGGCGGGGACATTATATACGTCTATAACGTTATTATCCTAACCTAAGGGAACCTAACATCTCGGATGTAGTATTTCACAACATTCCTGGCGGGTCGGCACCAATTCTCGGTGGGAACATTATATACGTCTATAACGGAATATAACCTAACATAAATCATCTAGCCCCTAGCTGGGAATGTTTTACAGAATCCCGGTCGTGTCGTCCCGCACGTCTCGGTGCGAACATTATATACGTCTATAACGTTATATATCCTAACCTAAGGCAACTTAACATCTCCGATGTACTATTTTCCAACATTCCTGGCGGGGCGGCCACTACTTCTCGGTGGGAACATTATATACGTCTATATCGTAATATAACCTAACCTAACCCATCTAGACCCTCGCTGGTAATGTTTTACAGAATCCCGTTCGTGTCGTCTCGTACGTATCGGTACGGACATTATATACGTCTATAACGTTATATATCCTAACCTAAGGCAACTTAAACTCTCGGATGTAGTATTTTCCAACAGTCTTGTCGGGTCGGACCCTACTTCTCGGTGGGCACATTATATACTTCTATATCGTAATATAACCTAACCTAACCCATCTAGACCCTCGCTGTTAATGTTTTACAAAATCCGGGTCGTGTCGGCCCGTACTTTTCCGTGGGGACATTATATACGTCTATAATTTTATATATCCTAACCTAAGGCAACATAACATCTCGAATGTAGTATTTTCCAACATTCCTGGCGGGTCGGCCCCTGCTTCTAGGTGGGCACATTATATACGTCTGTATCGTAATATAACCAAACCTAACCCATCTAGACCCTCGCTGGTAATGTTCTACAGAATCCCGGTCGTGTCGTCTCGTACGTCTCGGTGCGGACATTATATACGTCTATAACTTTATATATCCTAACCAAAGGCAACTTCACATCTCGGATGTAGTATTTTCCAACATTCCTGGCGGGTCGGACCCTACTTCTCGGTGGGCACATTATATACGTCTATATCGTAATATAACCTAACCTAACCCATCTAGACCCTCGCTGGTAATGTTTTACAAAATCCCGGTCGTGTCGGCCCGTACTTCTCCGTGGGGACATTATATACGTCTATATCGTTATATATCCTAACCAAAGGCAACCTAACATCTCGAATGTAGTATTTCACCACATTCCTGGCGGGTCGGCCCCACTTCTCGGTGGGAACATTATATACGTCTATATCGTAATATAACCTAACCTAATCCATCTAGCCCCTAGCTGGGAATGTTTTACAGAATCCCGGTCGTGTCGTCCCGTACGTCTCGGTGGGGACATTATAGACGTCTATAACGTTATATATCCTAACCTAAGGCAACCTAACATCTCGAATGTAGTATTTCACAACATTCCTGGCTGGTCGGCCCCACTTCTCGGTGGGAACATTATATACGTCTATATCGTAATATAACCTAACCTAACCCATCTAGACCCTCGCTGGTAATGTTTTACAGAATCCCGGTCGTGTCCTCTCGTACGTCTCGGTGCGGACATTATATACGTCTATAACGTTATATATCCTAACCTAAGGGAACCTAACATGTCGGATGTAGTATTTCACAAAATTCCTGGCTGGTCGGCCCCACTTCTCGGTGGGAACATTATATACGTTTATAACGTAGTATAACCTAACATAACCCATCTAGCCCCTCGCTTGTAATGTTTTACAGAATCCCGGTCGTGTCGTCTCGTACGTCTCGGTGCGGACATTATATACGTCTATAACTTTATATATCCTAACCAAAGGCAACTTAACATCTCGGATGTAGTATTTTCCAACATTCCTGGCGGGGCGGCCCCTACTTCTCGGTGGGAACATTATATACGTCTATATCGTAATATAACCTAACCTAACCCATCTAGACCCTCGCTGGTAATGTTTTACAAAATCCCGGTCGTGTCGGCCCGTACTTCTCCGTGGGGACATTATATACGTCTATATCGTTATATATCCTAACCAAAGGCAACTTAACATCTCCGATGTAGTATTTTCCAACATTCCTGGCGGGCTGGCCCCTACTCCTCGGTGGGCACATTATATACGTCTATAACGTAATATACCCTAACCTAACCCATCTAGCCCCTAGCTGGGAATGTTTTACAAAATCCCGGTCGTGTCGGCCCGTACTTCTCCGTGGGGGCATTATATACGTCTATATCGTTATATATCCTAGCCAAAGGCAAGTTAACATCTCGGATGTAGTATATTCCAACATTCCTGGCGGGTCGGACCCTACTTCTCGGTGGGCACATTATATACGTCTATATCGTAATATAACCTAACCTAACACATCTAGACCCTCGCTGGTAATGTTTTACAAAATCCCGGTCGTGTCGGCCCGTACTTCTCGGTGGGGACATTATATACGTCTATAACGTTACATACCCTAACCTAAGGGAACCTAACTACTCGGATGCAGTATTTCACAACATTCCTGGCGGGTCGGCGCCAATTCTCGGTGGGAACATTATATACGTCTATAACGTAATATACCCTAACCTAACCCATCTAGCCCCTAGCTGGGAATGTTTTACAAAATCCCGGTCGTGTCGGCCCGTACTTCTCCGTGGGGGCATTATATACGTCTATATCGTTATATATCCTAGCCAAAGGCAAGTTAACATCTCGGATGTAGTATTTTCCAACATTCCTGGCGGGTCGGACCCTACTTCTCGGTAGGCACATTATATACGTCTATATCGTACTATAACCTAACCTAACCCATGTAGACCCTCGCTGGTAATGTTTTACAAAATCCCGGTCATGTAGGCCCGTACTTTTCCGTGGGGACATTTTATACGTCTATAATTTTATATATCCTAACCTAAGGGAACCTAACATCTCGGATGTAGTATTTTCCAACATTCCTGGCGGGTCGGCCCCTACTTCTCGGTGGGCACATTATATACGTCTGTAACGTAATATAACCTAACCTAAGCCACCTACACCCTCGCTGGTAATGTTTCACAGAATCCCGTTCGTGTCTTCCCGTACGTCTCGAAGCCGGACATTATATACGTCTATCAAGTTATATACCCTAACCTAAGGGAACCTAACATCTCGGATGCAGTATTTCACAACATTCCTGGATGGTCGGCCCCACTTCTCGGTGGGAACATTATATACGTCTATATCGTAATATAACCTAACCTAACCCATCTAGACCCTCGCTGGTAATGTTTTACAAAATCCCGGTCGTGTCGGCCCGTACTTCTCGGTGGGGACATTATATACGTCTATAACGTTATTATCCTAACCTAAGGGAACCTAACATCTCGGATGTAGTATTTCACAACATTCCTGGCGGGTCGGCACCAATTCTCGGTGGGAACATTATATACGTCTATAACGGAATATAACCTAACATAAATCATCTAGCCCCTAGCTGGGAATGTTTTACAGAATCCCGGTCGTGTCGTCCCGCACGTCTCGGTGCGAACATTATATACGTCTATAACGTTATATATCCTAACCAAAGGCAACTTAACATCTCGGATGTAGTATTCTCCAACATTCCCGGCGGGTCGGACCCTACTTCTCGGTGGGCACATTATATACTTCTATATCGTAATATAACCTAACCTAACCCATCTAGACCCTCGCTGTTAATGTTTTACAAAATCCGGGTCGTGTCGGCCCGTACTTTTCCGTGGGGACATTATATACGTCTATAATTTTATATATCCTAACCTAAGGCAACATAACATCTCGAATGTAGTATTTTCCAACATTCCTGGCGGGTCGGCCCCTGCTTCTAGGTGGGCACATTATATACGTCTGTATCGTAATATAACCAAACCTAACCCATCTAGACCCTCGCTGGTAATGTTCTACAGAATCCCGGTCGTGTCGTCTCGTACGTCTCGGTGCGGACATTATATACGTCTATAACTTTATATATCCTAACCAAAGGCAACTTCACATCTCGGATGTAGTATTTTCCAACATTCCTGGCGGGTCGGACCCTACTTCTCGGTGGGCACATTATATACGTCTATATCGTAATATAACCTAACCTAACCCATCTAGACCCTCGCTGGTAATGTTTTACAAAATCCCGGTCGTGTCGGCCCGTACTTCTCCGTGGGGACATTATATACGTCTATATCGTTATATATCCTAACCAAAGGCAACCTAACATCTCGGATGTAGTATTTTCCAACATTCCTGGCGGGTCGGACCCTACTTCTCGGTGGGCACATTATATACGTCTATATCGTAATGTAACCTAACCTAACCCATCTAGACACTCGCTGTTAATGTTTTACAAAATCTCGGTCGTGTCGGCCCGTACTTTTCCGTGGGGACATTATATACGTCTATAATTTTATATATCCTAACCTAAGGCAACCTCACATCTCGAATGTAGTATTTCACCACATTCCTGGCGGGTCGGCCCCACTTCTCGGTGGGAACATTATATACGTCTATATCGTAATATAACCTAACCTAATCCATCTAGCCCCTAGCTGGGAATGTTTTACAGAATCCCGGTCGTGTCGTCCCGTACGTCTCGGTGGGGACATTATAGACGTCTATAACGTTATATATCCTAACCTAAGGCAACCTAACATCTCGAATGTAGTATTTCACAACATTCCTGGCGGGTCGGCCCCACTTCTCGGTGGGAACATTATATACGTTTATAACGTAATATAACCTAACCTCACCCATCTAGACCCTCGCTGGTAATGTTTTACAAAATCCCTGTCGTGTCGACCCGTACTCCTCCGTGGGGACATTATATACGTCTATATCGTTATATATCCTAACCTAAGGCAACCTAACATCTCGAATGTAGTATTTTCCAACATTCCTGGCGGGTCGGACCCTACTTCTCGGTGGGCACATTATATACGTCTATATCGTAATGTAACCTAACCTAACCCATCTAGACACTCGCTGTTAATGTTTTACAAAATCTCGGTCGTGTCGGCCCGTACTTTTCCGTGGGGACATTATATACGTCTATAATTTTATATATCCTAACCTAAGGCAACCTCACATCTCGAATGTAGTATTTCACCACATTCCTGGCGGGTCGGCCCCACTTCTCGGTGGGAACATTATATACGTCTATATCGTAATATAACCTAACCTAATCCATCTAGCCCCTAGCTGGGAATGTTTTACAGAATCCCGGTCGTGTCGTCCCGTACGTCTCGGTGGGGACATTATAGACGTCTATAACGTTATATATCCTAACCTAAGGCAACCTAACATCTCGAATGTAGTATTTCACAACATTCCTGGCGGGTCGGCCCCACTTCTCGGTGGGAACATTATATACGTTTATAACGTAATATAACCTAACCTCACCCATCTAGACCCTCGCTGGTAATGTTTTACAAAATCCCTGTCGTGTCGACCCGTACTCCTCCGTGGGGACATTATATACGTCTATATCGTTATATATCCTAACCTAAGGCAACCTAACATCTCGAATGTAGTATTTCACAACATTCCTGGCGGGTCGGCCCCACTTCTCGGTGGGAACATTATATACGTTTATAACGTAATATAACCTAACCTCACCCATCTAGACCCTCGCTGGTAATGTTTTACAAAATCCCTGTCGTGTCGGCCCGTACTTCTCCGTGGGGACATTATATACGTCTATATCGTTATATATCCTAACCTAAGGCAACCTAACATCTCGGATGTAGTATTTCACAACATTCCTGGCTGGTCGGCCCCACTTCTCGGTGGGAACATTATATACGTCTATATCGTAATATAACCTAACCTAACCCATCTAGACCCTCGCTGGTAATGTTTTACAGAATCCCGGTCGTGTCCTCTCGTACGTCTCGGTGCGGACATTATATACGTCTATAACGTTATATATCCTAACCTAAGGGAACCTAACATCTCGGATGTAGTATTTCACAAAATTCCTGGCTGGTCGGCCCCACTTCTCGGTGGGAACATTATATACGTTTATAACGTAGTATAACCTAACATAACCCATCTAGCCCCTCGCTTGTAATGTTTTACAGAATCCCGGTCGTGTCGTCTCGTACGTCTCGGTGCGGACATTATATACGTCTATAACTTTATATATCCTAACCAAAGGCAACTTAACATCTCGGATGTAGTATTTTCCAACATTCCTGGCGGGGCGGCCCCTACTTCTCGGTGGGAACATTATATACGTCTATATCGTAATATAACCTAACCTAACCCATCTAGACCCTCGCTGGTAATGTTTTACAAAATCCCGGTCGTGTCGGCCCGTACTTCTCGGTGGGGACATTATATACGTCTATAACGTTACATACCCTAACCTAAGGGAACCTAACTACTCGGATGCAGTATTTCACAACATTCCTGGCGGGTCGGCGCCAATTCTTGGTGGGAACATTATATACGTCTATAACGTAATATACCCTAACCTAACCCATCTAGCCCCTAGCTGGGAATGTTTTACAAAATCCCGGTCGTGTCGGCCCGTACTTCTCCGTGGGGGCATTATATACGTCTATATCGTTATATATCCTAGCCAAAGGCAAGTTAACATCTCGGATGTAGTATTTTCCAACATTCCTGGCGGGTCGGACCCTACTTCTCGGTAGGCACATTATATACGTCTATATCGTACTATAACCTAACCTAACCCATGTAGACCCTCGCTGGTAATGTTTTACAAAATCCCGGTCATGTAGGCCCGTACTTTTCCGTGGGGACATTTTATACGTCTATAATTTTATATATCCTAACCTAAGGGAACCTAACATCTCGGATGTAGTATTTCACAACATTCCTGGCGGGTCGGCACCAATTCTCGGTGGGAACATTATATACGTCTATAACGGAATATAACCTAACATAAATCATCTAGCCCCTAGCTGGGAATGTTTTACAGAATCCCGGTCGTGTCGTCCCGCACGTCTCGGTGCGAACATTATATACGTCTATAACGTTATATATCCTAACCTAAGGCAACTTAACATCTCCGATGTACTATTTTCCAACATTCCTGGCGGGGCGGCCACTACTTCTCGGTGGGAACATTATATACGTCTATATCGTAATATAACCTAACCTAACCCATCTAGACCCTCGCTGGTAATGTTTTACAGAATCCCGTTCGTGTCGTCTCGTACGTATCGGTACGGACATTATATACGTCTATAACGTTATATATCCTAACCTAAGGCAACTTAAACTCTCGGATGTAGTATTTTCCAACAGTCTTGTCGGGTCGGACCCTACTTCTCGGTGGGCACATTATATACTTCTATATCGTAATATAACCTAACCTAACCCATCTAGACCCTCGCTGTTAATGTTTTACAAAATCCGGGTCGTGTCGGCCCGTACTTTTCCGTGGGGACATTATATACGTCTATAATTTTATATATCCTAACCTAAGGCAACATAACATCTCGAATGTAGTATTTTCCAACATTCCTGGCGGGTCGGCCCCTGCTTCTAGGTGGGCACATTATATACGTCTGTATCGTAATATAACCAAACCTAACCCATCTAGACCCTCGCTGGTAATGTTCTACAGAATCCCGGTCGTGTCGTCTCGTACGTCTCGGTGCGGACATTATATACGTCTATAACTTTATATATCCTAACCAAAGGCAACTTCACATCTCGGATGTAGTATTTTCCAACATTCCTGGCGGGTCGGACCCTACTTCTCGGTGGGCACATTATATACGTCTATATCGTAATATAACCTAACCTAACCCATCTAGACCCTCGCTGGTAATGTTTTACAAAATCCCGGTCGTGTCGGCCCGTACTTCTCCGTGGGGACATTATATACGTCTATATCGTTATATATCCTAACCAAAGGCAACCTAACATCTCGGATGTAGTATTTTCCAACATTCCTGGCGGGTCAGACCCTACTTCTCGGTGGGCACATTATATACGTCTATATCGTAACGTAACCTAACCTAACCCATCTAGACACTCGCTGTTAATGTTTTACAAAATCTCGGTCGTGTCGGCCCGTACTTTTCCGTGGGGACATTATATACGTCTATAATTTTATATATCCTAACCTAAGGCAACCTAACATCTCGAATGTAGTATTTCACCACATTCCTGGCGGGTCGGCCCCACTTCTCGGTGGGAACATTATATACGTCTATATCGTAATATAACCTAACCTAATCCATCTAGCCCCTAGCTGGGAATGTTTTACAGAATCCCGGTCGTGTCGTCCCGTACGTCTCGGTGGGGACATTATAGACGTCTATAACGTTATATATCCTAACCTAAGGCAACCTAACATCTCGAATGTAGTATTTCACAACATTCCTGGCGGGTCGGCCCCACTTCTCGGTGGGAACATTATATACGTTTATAACGTAATATAACCTAACCTCACCCATCTAGACCCTCGCTGGTAATGTTTTACAAAATCCCTGTCGTGTCGACCCGTACTCCTCCGTGGGGACATTATATACGTCTATATCGTTATATATCCTAACCTAAGGCAACCTAACATCTCGAATGTAGTATTTCACAACATTCCTGGCGGGTCGGCCCCACTTCTCGGTGGGAACATTATATACGTTTATAACGTAATATAACCTAACCTCACCCATCTAGACCCTCGCTGGTAATGTTTTACAAAATCCCTGTCGTGTCGGCCCGTACTTCTCCGTGGGGACATTATATACGTCTATATCGTTATATATCCTAACCTAAGGCAACCTAACATCTCGGATGTAGTATTTCACAACATTCCTGGCTGGTCGGCCCCACTTCTCGGTGGGAACATTATATACGTCTATATCGTAATATAACCTAACCTAACCCATCTAGACCCTCGCTGGTAATGTTTTACAGAATCCCGGTCGTGTCCTCTCGTACGTCTCGGTGCGGACATTATATACGTCTATAACGTTATATATCCTAACCTAAGGGAACCTAACATCTCGGATGTAGTATTTCACAAAATTCCTGGCTGGTCGGCCCCACTTCTCGGTGGGAACATTATATACGTTTATAACGTAGTATAACCTAACATAACCCATCTAGCCCCTCGCTTGTAATGTTTTACAGAATCCCGGTCGTGTCGTCTCGTACGTCTCGGTGCGGACATTATATACGTCTATAACTTTATATATCCTAACCAAAGGCAACTTAACATCTCGGATGTAGTATTTTCCAACATTCCTGGCGGGGCGGCCCCTACTTCTCGGTGGGAACATTATATACGTCTATATCGTAATATAACCTAACCTAACCCATCTAGACCCTCGCTGGTAATGTTTTACAAAATCCCGGTCGTGTCGGCCCGTACTTCTCCGTGGGGACATTATATACGTCTATATCGTTATATATCCTAACCTAAGGCAACTTAACATCTCCGATGTAGTATTTTCCAACATTCCTGGCGGGCTGGCCCCTACTCCTCGGTGGGCACATTATATACGTCTATAACGTAATATACCCTAACCTAACCCATCTAGCCCCTAGCTGGGAATGTTTTACAAAATCCCGGTCGTGTCGGCCCGTACTTCTCCGTGGGGGCATTATATACGTCTATATCGTTATATATCCTAGCCAAAGGCAAGTTAACATCTCGGATGTAGTATATTCCAACATTCCTGGCGGGTCGGACCCTACTTCTCGGTGGGCACATTATATACGTCTATATCGTAATCTAACCTAACCTAACACATCTAGACCCTCGCTGGTAATGTTTTACAAAATCCCGGTCGTGTCGGCCCGTACTTCTCGGTGGGGACATTATATACGTCTATAACGTTACATACCCTAACCTAAGGGAACCTAACTACTCGGATGCAGTATTTCACAACATTCCTGGCGGGTCGGCGCCAATTCTTGGTGGGAACATTATATACGTCTATAACGTAATATACCCTAACCTAACCCATCTAGCCCCTAGCTGGGAATGTTTTACAAAATCCCGGTCGTGTCGGCCCGTACTTCTCCGTGGGGGCATTATATACGTCTATATCGTTATATATCCTAGCCAAAGGCAAGTTAACATCTCGGATGTAGTATTTTCCAACATTCCTGGCGGGTCGGACCCTACTTCTCGGTAGGCACATTATATACGTCTATATCGTACTATAACCTAACCTAACCCATGTAGACCCTCGCTGGTAATGTTTTACAAAATCCCGGTCATGTAGGCCCGTACTTTTCCGTGGGGACATTTTATACGTCTATAATTTTATATATCCTAACCTAAGGGAACCTAACATCTCGGATGTAGTATTTTCCAACATTCCTGGCGGGTCGGCCCCTACTTCTCGGTGGGCACATTATATACGTCTGTAACGTAATATAACCTAACCTAAGCCACCTACACCCTCGCTGGTAATGTTTCACAGAATCCCGTTCGTGTCTTCCCGTACGTCTCGAAGCCGGACATTATATACGTCTATCAAGTTATATACCCTAACCTAAGGGAACCTAACATCTCGGATGCAGTATTTCACAACATTCCTGGATGGTCGGCCCCACTTCTCGGTGGGAACATTATATACGTCTATATCGTAATATAACCTAACCTAACCCATCTAGACCCTCGCTGGTAATGTTTTACAAAATCCCGGTCGTGTCGGCCCGTACTTCTCCGTGGGGACATTATATACGTCTATATCGTTATATATCCTAACCTAAGGCAACCTAACATCTCGGATGTAGTATTTTCCAACATTCCTGGCGGGTCGGACCCTACTTCTCGGTGGGCACATTATATACGTCTATATCGTAATATAATCTAACCTAACCCATCTAGACCCTCGCTGGTAATGTTTTACAAAATCCCGGTCGTGTCGGCCCGTACTTCTCGGTGGGGACATTATATACGTCTATAACGTTATTATCCTAACCTAAGGGAACATAACATCTCGGATGTAGTATTTCACAACATTCCTGGCGGGTCGGCACCAATTCTCGGTGGGAACATTATATACGTCTATATCGTAATATAACCTAACCTAACCCATCTAGACCCTCGCTGGTAATGTTTTACAGAATCCCGTTCGTGTCGCCTCGTACGTATCGGTACGGACATTATATACGTCTATAACGTTATATATCCTAACCGAAGGCAACTTAAACTCTCGGATGTAGTATTTTCCAACAGTCTTGTCGGGTCGGACCCTACTTCTCGGTGGGCACATTATATACTTCTATATCGTAATATAACCTAACCTAACCCATCTAGACCCTCGCTGGTAATGTTTTACAAAATCCGGGTCGTGTCGGCCCGTACTTTTCCGTGGGGACATTATATACGTCTATAATTTTATATATCCTAACCTAAGGCAACATAACATCTCGAATGTAGTATTTTCCAACATTCCTGGCGGGTCGGCCCCTACTTCTAGGTGGGCACATTATATACGTCTGTATCGTAATATAACCAAACCTAACCCATCTAGACCCTCGCTGGTAATGTTCTACAGAATCCCGATCGTGTCGTCTCGTACGTCTCGGTGCGGACATTATATACGTCTATAACTTTATATATCCTAACCAAAGGCAACTTCACATCTCGGATGTAGTATTTTCCAACATTCCTGGCGGGTCGGACCCTACTTCTCGGTGGGCACATTATATACGTCTATATCGTAATATAACCTAACCTAACCCATCTAGACCCTCGCTGGTAATGTTTTACAAAATCCGGGTCGTGTCGGCCCGTACTTTTCCGTGGGGACATTATATACGTCTATAATTTTATATATCCTAACCTAAGGCAACATAACATCTCGAATGTAGTATTTTCCAACATTCCTGGCGGGTCGGCCCCTACTTCTAGGTGGGCACATTATATACGTCTGTATCGTAATATAACCAAACCTAACCCATCTAGACCCTCGCTGGTAATGTTCTACAGAATCCCGATCGTGTCGTCTCGTACGTCTCGGTGCGGACATTATATACGTCTATAACTTTATATATCCTAACCAAAGGCAACTTCACATCTCGGATGTAGTATTTTCCAACATTCCTGGCGGGTCGGACCCTACTTCTCGGTGGGCACATTATATACGTCTATATCGTTATATATCCTAACCTAAGGCAACCTAACATCTCGGATGTAGTATTTTCCAACATTCCTGGCGGGTCGGACCCTACTTCTCGGTGGGCACATTATATACGTCTATATCGTAATGTAACCTAACCTAACCCATCTAGACCCTCGCTGTTAATGTTTTACAAAATCTCGGTCGTGTCGGCCCGTACTTTTCCGTGGGGACATTATAGACGTCTATAACGTTATATATCCTAACCTAAGGCAACCTAACATCTCGGATGTAGTATTTTCCAACATTCCTGGCGGGTCGGACCCTACTTCTCGGTGGGCACATTATTTACGTCTATATCGTAATGTAACCTAATCTAACCCATCTAGACCCTCGCTGTTAATGTTTTACAAAATCTCGGTCGTGTCGGCCCGTACCTTTCCGTGGGGACATTATATACGTCTATAATTTTATATATCCTAACCTAAGGCAACATAACATCTTGAATGTAGTATTATCCAACATTCCTTGTCGGGTCGGCCCCTACTTCTCGGTGGGCACATTATATAGGTCTGTATCGTAATATAACCAAACCTAACCCATCTAGACCCTCGCTGGTAATGTTCTACAGAATCCCGGTCGTGTCGTCTCGTACGTCTCGGTGCGGACATTATATACGTCTATAACTTTATATATCCTAACCAAAGGCAAATTAACATCTCGGATGTAGTATTTTCCAACATTCCTGGCGGGTCGGACCCTACTTCTCGGTGGGCACATTATATATGTCTATATCGTAATATAACCTAACCTAACCCATCTAGATCCTCGCTGTTAATGTTTTACAAAATCTCGGTCGTGTCGGCCCGTACTTTTCCGTGGGGACATTATAGACGTCTATAACGTTATATATCCTAACCTAAGGCAACCTAACATCTCGGATGTAGTATTTTCCAACATTCCTGGCGGGTCGGAACCTACTTCTCGGTGGGCACATTATTTACGTCTATATCGTAATGTAACCTAATCTAACCCATCTAGACCCTCGCTGTTAATGTTTTACAAAATCTCGGTCGTGTCGGCCCGTACCTTTCCGTGGGGACATTATATACGTCTATAATTTTATATATCCTAACCTAAGGCAACATAACATCTTGAATGTAGTATTATCCAACATTCCTTGTCGGGTCGGCCCCTACTTCTCGGTGGGCACATTATATAGGTCTGTATCGTAATATAACCAAACCTAACCCATCTAGACCCTCGCTGGTAATGTTCTACAGAATCCCGGTCGTGTCGTCTCGTACGTCTCGGTGCGGACATTATATACGTCTATAACTTTATATATCCTAACCAAAGGCAACTTAACATCTCGGATGTAGTATTTTCCAACATTCCTGGCGGGTCGGACCCTACTTCTCGGTGGGCACATTATATATGTCTATATCGTAATATAACCTAACCTAACCCATCTAGACCCTCGCTGGTAATGTTTTACAAAATCCCGGTCGTGTCGGCCCGTACTTCTCCGTGGGGACATTATATACGTCTATATCGTTATATATCCTAACCAAAGGCAACCTAACATCTCGGATGTAGTATTTTCCAACATTCCTGGCGGGTCGGACCCTACTTCTCGGTGGGCACATTATATACGTCTATATCGTAATATAACCTAACCTAACACATCTAGACCCTCGCTGGTAATGTTTTACAAAATCCCGGTCGTGTCGGCCCGTACTTCTCGGTGGGGACATTATATACGTCTATAACGTTACATACCCTAACCTAAGGGAACCTAACTACTCGGATGCAGTATTTCACAACATTCCTGGCGGGTCGGCGCCAATTCTCGGTGGGAACATTATTTACGTCTATAACGTAATATACCCTAACCTAACCCATCTAGCCCCTACCTGGGAATGTTTTACAAAATCCCGGTCGTGTCGGCCCGTACTTCTCCGTGGGGGCATTATATACGTCTATATCGTTATATATCCTAGCCAAAGGCAAGTTAACATCTCGGATGTAGTATATTCCAACATTCCTGGCGGGTCGGACCCTACTTCTCGGTGGGCACATTATATACGTCTATATCGTAATATAACCTTACCTAACCCATCTAGACCCTCGCTGGAAATGTTTTACAAAATCCCGGTCGTGTCGGCCCGTACTTCTCGGTGGGGACATTATATACGTCTATAACGTTACATACCCTAACCTAAGGGAACCTAACATCTCGGATGCAGTATTTCACAACATTCCTGGCTGGTCGGCCCCACTTCTCGGTGGGAACATTATATACGTCTATATCGTAATATAACCTAACCTAACCCATCTAGACCCTCGCTGGTAATGTTTTACAAAATCCCGGTCGTGTCGGCCCGTACTTCTCGGTGGGGACATTATATACGTCTATAACGTTATTCTCCTAACCTAAGGGAACCTAACATCTCGGATGTAGTATTTCACAACATTCCTGGCGGGTCGGCACCAATTCTCGGTGGGAACATTATATACGTCTATAACGGAATATAACCTAACATAAATCATCTAGCCCCTAGCTGGGAATGTTTTACAGAATCCCGGTCGTGTCGTCCCGCACGTCTCGGTGCGAACATTATATACGTCTATAACGTTATATATCCTAACCTAAGGCAACTTAACATCTCCGATGTACTATTTTCCAACATTCCTGGCGGGTCGGACCCTACTTCTCGGTGGGCACATTATATACGTCTATATCGTAATATAACCTAACCTAACCCATCTAGACCATCGCTGGTAATGTTTTACAAAATCCCGGTCGTGTCGGCCCGTACTTCAACGTGGGGACATTATATACGTCTATATCGTTATATATCCTAACCTAAGGCAACCTAACATCTCGGATGTAGTATTTTCCAACATTCCTGGCGGGTCGGACCCTACTTCTCGGTGGGCACATTATATACGTCTATATCGTAATGTAACCTAACCTAACCCATCTAGACCCTCGCTGTTAATGTTTTACAAAATCTCGGTCGTGTCGGCCCGTACTTTTCCGTGGGGACATTATATACGTCTATAATTTTATATATCCTAACCTAAGGCAACCTAACATCTCGGATGTAGTATTTTCCAACATTACTGGCGGGGCGGCCCCTACTTCTCGGTGGGAACATTATTTACGTCTATAACGTAATATAACCTAACCTAACCCATCTAGACCCTCGCTGGTAATGTTTTACAAAATCTCGGTCGTGTCGGCCCGTACTTTTCCGTGGGGACATTATAGACGTCAATAACGTTATATATCCTAACCTAAGGCAACCTAACATCTCGGATGTAGTATTTTCCAACATTCCTGGCGGGTCGGACCCTACTTCTCGGTGGGCACATTATTTACGTCTATATCGTAATGTAACCTAATCTAACCCATCTAGACCCTCGCTGTTAATGTTTTACAAAATCTCGGTCGTGTCGGCCCGTACCTTTCCGTGGGGACATTATATACGTCTATAATTTTATATATCCTAACCTAAGGCAACATAACATCTTGAATGTAGTATTATCCAACATTCCTTGTCGGGTCGGCCCCTACTTCTCGGTGGGCACATTATATAGGTCTGTATCGTAATATAACCAAACCTAACCCATCTAGACCCTCGCTGGTAATGTTCTACAGAATCCCGGTCGTGTCGTCTCGTACGTCTCGGTGCGGACATTATATACGTCTATAACTTTATATATCCTAACCAAAGGCAAATTAACATCTCGGATGTAGTATTTTCCAACATTCCTGGCGGGTCGGACCCTACTTCTCGGTGGGCACATTATATATGTCTATATCGTAATATAACCTAACCTAACCCATCTAGATCCTCGCGGTTAATGTTTTACAAAATCTCGGTCGTGTCGGCCCGTACTTTTCCGTGGGGACATTATAGACGTCTATAACGTTATATATCCTAACCTAAGGCAACCTAACATCTCGGATGTAGTATTTTCCAACATTCCTGGCGGGTCGGAACCTACTTCTCGGTGGGCACATTATTTACGTCTATATCGTAATGTAACCTAATCTAACCCATCTAGACCCTCGCTGTTAATGTTTTACAAAATCTCGGTCGTGTCGGCCCGTACCTTTCCGTGGGGACATTATATACGTCTATAATTTTATATATCCTAACCTAAGGCAACATAACATCTTGAATGTAGTATTATCCAACATTCCTTGTCGGGTCGGCCCCTACTTCTCGGTGGGCACATTATATAGGTCTGTATCGTAATATAACCAAACCTAACCCATCTAGACCCTCGCTGGTAATGTTCTACAGAATCCCGGTCGTGTCGTCTCGTACGTCTCGGTGCGGACATTATATACGTCTATAACTTTATATATCCTAACCAAAGGCAACTTAACATCTCGGATGTAGTATTTTCCAACATTCCTGGCGGGTCGGACCCTACTTCTCGGTGGGCACATTATATATGTCTATATCGTAATATAACCTAACCTAACCCATCTAGACCCTCGCTGGTAATGTTTTACAAAATCCCGGTCGTGTCGGCCCGTACTTCTCCGTGGGGACATTATATACGCCTATATCGTTATATATCCTAACCAAAGGCAACCTAACATCTCGGATGTAGTATTTTCCAACATTCCTGGCGGGTCGGACCCTACTTCTCGGTGGGCACATTATATACGTCTATATCGTAATATAACCTAACCTAACACATCTAGACCCTCGCTGGTAATGTTTTACAAAATCCCGGTCGTGTCGGCCCGTACTTCTCGGTGGGGACATTATATACGTCTATAACGTTACATACCCTAACCTAAGGGAACCTAACTACTCGGATGCAGTATTTCACAACATTCCTGGCGGGTCGGCGCCAATTCTCGGTGGGAACATTATTTACGTCTATAACGTAATATACCCTAACCTAACCCATCTAGCCCCTACCTGGGAATGTTTTACAAAATCCCGGTCGTGTCGGCCCGTACTTCTCCGTGGGGGCATTATATACGTCTATATCGTTATATATCCTAACCTAAGGCAACTTAACATCTCCGATGTAGTATTTTCCAACATTCCTGGCGGGCTGGCCCCTACTCCTCGGTGGGCACATTATATACGTCTATAACGTAATATACCCTAACCTAACCCATCTAGCCCCTACCTGGGAATGTTTTACAAAATCTCGGTCGTGTCGGCCCGTACTTCTCCGTGGGGGCATTACATACGTCTATATCGTTATATATCCTAGCCAAAGGCAAGTTAACATCTCGGATGTAGTATATTCCAACATTCCTGGCGGGTCGGACCCTACTTCTCGGTGGGCACATTATATACGTCTATATCGTAATATAACCTAACCTAACCCATCTAGACCCTCGCTGGTAATGTTTTACAAAATCCCGGTCGTGTCGGCCCGTACTTCTCGGTGGGGACATTATATACGTCTATAACGTTACATACCCTAACCTAAGGGAACCTAACATCTCGGATGCAGTATTTCACAACATTCCTGGCTGGTCGGCCCCACTTCTCGGTGGGAACATTATATACGTCTATATCGTAATATAACCTAACCTAACCCATCTAGACCCTCGCTGGTAATGTTTTACAAAATCCCGGTCGTGTCGGCCCGTACTTCTCGGTGGGGACATTATATACGTCTATAACGTTATTATCCTAACCTAAGGGAACCTAACATCTCGGATGTAGTATTTCACAACATTCCTGGCGGGTCGGCACCAATTCTCGGTGGGAACATTATATACGTCTATAACGGAATATAACCTAACATAAATCATCTAGCCCCTAGCTGGGAATGTTTTACAGAATCCCGGTCGTGTCGTCCCGCACGTCTCGGTGCGAACATTATATACGTCTATAACGTTATATATCCTAACCTAAGGCAACTTAACATCTCCGATGTACTATTTTCCAACATTCCTGGCGGGGCGGCCGCTACTTCTCGGTGGGAACAATATATACGTCTATATCGTAACATAACCTAACCTAACCCATCTAGACCCTCGCTGGTAATGTTTTACAGAATCCCGTTCGTGTCGTCTCGTACGTATCGGTGCGGACATTATATACGTCTATAACGTTATATATCCTAACCTAAGGCAACTTAAACTCTCGGATGTAGTATTTTCCAACAGTCTTGTCGGGTCGGACCCTACTTCTCGGTGGGCACATTATATACTTCTATATCGTAATATAACCTAACCTAACCCATCTAGACCCTCGCTGTTAATGTTTTACAAAATCCGGGTCGTGTCGGCCCGTACTTTTCCGTGGGGACATTATATACGTCTATAATTTTATATATCCTAACCTAAGGCAACATAACATCTCGAATGTAGTATTTTCCAACATTCCTGGCGGGTCGGCCCCTACTTCTCGGTGGGCACATTATATAGGTCTGTATCGTAATATAACCAAACCTAACCCATCTAGACCCTCGCTGGTAATGTTCTACAGAATCCCGGTCGTGTCGTCTCGTACGTCTCGGTGCGGACATTATATACGTCTATAACTTTATATATCCTAACCAAAGGCAACTTAACATCTCGGATGTAGTATTTTCCAACATTCCTGGCGGGTCGGACCCTACTTCTCGGTGGGCACATTATATATGTCTATATCGTAATATAACCTAACCTAACCCATCTAGATCCTCGCTGGTAATGTTTTACAAAATCCCGGTCGTGTCGGCCCGTACTTCTCCGTGGGGACATCATATACGTCTATATCGTTATATATCCTAACCAAAGGCAACCTAACATCTCGGATGTAGTATTTTCCAACATTCCTGGCGGGTCGGACCCTACTTCTCGGTGGGCACATTATATACGTCTATATCGTAATGTAACCTAACCTAACCCATCTAGACACTCGCTGTTAATGTTTTACAAAATCTCGGTCGTGTCGGCCCGTACTTTTCCGTGGGGACATTATATACGTCTATAATTTTATATATCCTAACCTAAGGCAACCTAACATCTCGAATGTAGTATTTCACCACATTCCTGGCGGGTCGGCCCCACTTCTCGGTGGGAACATTATATACGTTTATAACGTAATATAACCTAACCTCACCCATCTAGACCCTCGCTGGTAATGTTTTACAAAATCCCTGTCGTGTCGGCCCGTACTCCTCCGTGGGGACATTATATACGTCTATATCGTTATATATCCTAACCTAAGGCAACCTAACATCTCGAATGTAGTATTTCACAACATTCCTGGCGGGTCGGCCCCACTTCTCGGTGGGAACATTATATACGTTTATAACGTAATATAACCTAACCTCACCCATCTAGACCCTCGCTGGTAATGTTTTACAAAATCCCGGTCGTGTCGGCCCGTACTTCTCGGTGGGGACATTATATACGTCTATAACGTTACATACCCTAACCTAAGGGAACCTAACATCTCGGATGCAGTATTTCACAACATTCCTGGCTGGTCGGCCCCACTTCTCGGTGGGAACATTATATACGTCTATATCGTAATATAACCTAACCTAACCCATCTAGACCCTCGCTGGTAATGTTTTACAAAATCCCGGTCGTGTCGGCCCGTACTTCTCGGTGGGGACATTATATACGTCTATAACGTTATTATCCTAACCTAAGGGAACCTAACATCTCGGATGTAGTATTTCACAACATTCCTGGCGGGTCGGCACCAATTCTCGGTGGGAACATTATATACGTCTATAACGGAATATAACCTAACATAAATCATCTAGCCCCTAGCTGGGAATGTTTTACAGAATCCCGGTCGTGTCGTCCCGCACGTCTCGGTGCGAACATTATATACGTCTATAACGTTATATATCCTAACCTAAGGCAACTTAACATCTCCGATGTACTATTTTCCAACATTCCTGGCGGGGCGGCCGCTACTTCTCGGTGGGAACATTATATACGTCTATATCGTAATATAACCTAACCTAACCCATCTAGACCCTCGCTGGTAATGTTTTACAGAATCCCGTTCGTGTCGTCTCATACGTATCGGTGCGGACATTATATACGTCTATAACGTTATATATCCTAACCTAAGGCAACTTAAACTCTCGGATGTAGTATTTTCCAACAGTCTTGTCGGGTCGGACCCTACTTCTCGGTGGGCACATTATATACTTCTATATCGTAATATAACCTAACCTAACCCGTCTAGACCCTCGCTGTTAATGTTTTACAAAATCCGGGTCGTGTCGGCCCGTACTTTTCCGTGGGGACATTATATACGTCTATAATTTTATATATCCTAACTTAAGGCAACATAACATCTCGAATGTAGTATTTTCCAACATTCCTGGCGGGTCGGCCCCTACTTCTAGGTGGGCACATTATATACGTCTGTATCGTAATATAACCAAACCTAACCCATCTAGACCCTCGCTGGTAATGTTCTACAGAATCCCGGTCGTGTCGTCTCGTACGTATCGGTGCGGACATTATATACGTCTATAATGTTATATATCCTAACCTAAGGCAACTTAAACTCTCGGATGTAGTATTTTCCAACAGTCTTGTCGGGTCGGACCCTACTTCTCGGTGGGCACATTATATACGTCTATATCGTAATATAACCTAACCTAACCCATCTAGACCCTCGCTGTTAATGTTTTACAAAATCCGGGTCGTGTCGGCCCGTACTTTTCCGTGGGGACATTATATACGTCTATAATTTTATATATCCTAACCTAAGGCAACATAACATCTCGAATGTAGTATTTTCCAACATTCCTGGCGGGTCGGCCCCTACATCTAGGTGGGCACATTATATACGTCTATATCGTAATATAACCAAACCTAACCCATCTAGACCCTCGCTGGTAATGTTCTACAGAATCCCGGTCGTGTCGTCTCGTACGTCTCGGTGGGGACATTATAGACGTCTATAACGTTATATATCCTAACCTAAGGCAACCTAACATCTCGAATGTAGTATTTCACAACATTCCTGGCGGGTCGGCCCCACTTCTCGGTGGGAACATTATATACGTTTATAACGTAATATAACCTAACCTCACCCATCTAGACCCTCGCTGGTAATGTTTTACAAAATCCCTGTCGTGTCGTCCCGCACGTCTCGGTGCGAACATTATATGCGTCTATAACGTTATATATCCTAACCTAAGGCAACTTAACATCTCCGATGTACTATTTTCCAACATTCCTGGCGGGGCGGCCGCTACTTCTCGGTGGGAACATTATATACGTCTATATCGTAATATAACCTAACCTAACCCATCTAGACCCTCGCTGGTAATGTTTTACAGAATCCCGTTCGTGTCGTCTCGTACGTATCGGTGCGGACATTATATACGTCTATAACGTTATATATCCTAACCTAAGGCAACTTAAACTCTCGGATGTAGTATTTTCCAACAGTCTTGTCGGGTCGGACCCTACTTCTCGGTGGGCACATTATATACTTCTATATCGTAATATAACCTAACCTAACCCATCTAGACCCTCGCTGTTAATGTTTTACAAAATCCGGGTCGTGTCGGCCCGTACTTTTCCGTGGGGACATTATATACGTCTATAATTTTATATATCCTAACCTAAGGCAACATAACATCTCGAATGTAGTATTTTCCAACATTCCTGGCGGGTCGGCCCCTACTTCTAGGTGGGCACATTATATACGTCTGTATCGTAATATAACCAAACCTAACCCATCTAGACCCTCGCTGGTAATGTTCTACAGAATCCCGGTCGTGTCGTCTCGTACGTCTCGGTGCGGACATTATATACGTCTATAATTTTATATATCCTAACCAAAGGCAACTTCACATCTCGGATGTAGTATTTTCCAACATTCCTGGCGGGTCGGACCCTACTTCTCGGTGGGCACATTATATACGTCTATATCGTAATATAACCTAACCTAACCCATCTAGATCCTCGCTGTTAATGTTTTACAAAATCTCGGTCGTGTCGGCCCGTACTTTTCCGTGGGGACATTATAGACGTCTATAACGTTATATATCCTAACCTAAGGCAACCTAACATCTCGGATGTAGTATTTTCCAACATTCCTGGCGGGTCGGACCCTACTTCTCGGTGGGCACATTATTTACGTCTATATCGTAATGTAACCTAATCTAACCCATCTAGACCCTCGCTGTTAATGTTTTACAAAATCTCGGTCGTGTCGGCCCGTACCTTTCCGTGGGGACATTATATACGTCTATAATTTTATATATCCTAACCTAAGGCAACATAACATCTTGAATGTAGTATTATCCAACATTCCTTGTCGGGTCGGCCCCTACTTCTCGGTGGGCACATTATATAGGTCTGTATCGTAATATAACCAAACCTAACCCATCTAGACCCTCGCTGGTAATGTTCTACAGAATCCCGGTCGTGTCGTCTCGTACGTCTCGGTGCGGACATTATATACGTCTATAACTTTATATATCCTAACCAAAGGCAACTTAACATCTCGGATGTAGTATTTTCCAACATTCCTGGCGGGTCGGACCCTACTTCTCGGTGGGCACATTATATATGTCTATATCGTAATATAACCTAACCTAACCCATCTAGACCCTCGCTGGTAATGTTTTACAAAATCCCGGTCGTGTCGGCCCGTACTTCTCCGTGGGGACATTATATACGTCTATATCGTTATATATCCTAACCAAAGGCAACCTAACATCTCGGATGTAGTATTTTCCAACATTCCTGGCGGGTCGGACCCTACTTCTCGGTGGGCACATTATATACGTCTATATCGTAATATAACCTAACCTAACACATCTAGACCCTCGCTGGTAATGTTTTACAAAATCCCGGTCGTGTCGGCCCGTACTTCTCGGTGGGGACATTATATACGTCTATAACGTTACATACCCTAACCTAAGGGAACCTAACTACTCGGATGCAGTATTTCACAACATTCCTGGCGGGTCGGCGCCAATTCTCGGTGGGAACATTATTTACGTCTATAACGTAATATACCCTAACCTAACCCATCTAGCCCCTACCTGGGAATGTTTTACAAAATCCCGGTCGTGTCGGCCCGTACTTCTCCGTGGGGGCATTATATACGTCTATATCGTTATATATCCTAGCCAAAGGCAAGTTAACATCTCGGATGTAGTATAGTCCAACATTCCTGGCGGGTCGGACCCTACTTCTCGGTGGGCACATTATATACGTCTATATCGTAATATAACCTAACCTAACCCATCTAGACCCTCGCTGGAAATGTTTTACAAAATCCCGGTCGTGTCGGACCGTACTTCTCGGTGGGGACATTATATACGTCTATAACGTTACATACCCTAACCTAAGGGAACCTAACATCTCGGATGCAGTATTTCACAACATTCCTGGCTGGTCGGCCCCACTTCTCGGTGGGAACATTATATACGTCTATATCGTAATATAACCTAACCTAACCCATCTAGACCCTCGCTGGTAATGTTTTACAAAATC
The DNA here is from genome assembly GCA_963969225.1 of Xylocopa violacea. Taxonomy (NCBI): domain Eukaryota; kingdom Metazoa; phylum Arthropoda; class Insecta; order Hymenoptera; family Apidae; genus Xylocopa; species Xylocopa violacea. The sequence goes on along the minus strand of CAXAJV010000011.1, from coordinate 5,330,174 downwards.
CCGGTCGTGTCGGCCCGTACTTCTCGGTGGGGACATTATATACGTCTATAACGTTATTCTCCTAACCTAAGGGAACCTAACATCTCGGATGTAGTATTTCACAACATTCCTGGCGGGTCGGCACCAATTCTCGGTGGGAACATTATATACGTCTATAACGGAATATAACCTAACATAAATCATCTAGCCCCTAGCTGGGAATGTTTTACAGAATCCCGGTCGTGTCGTCCCGCACGTCTCGGTGCGAACATTATATACGTCTATAACGTTATATATCCTAACCTAAGGCAACTTAACATCTCCGATGTACTATTTTCCAACATTCCTGGCGGGTCGGACCCTACTTCTCGGTGGGCACATTATATACGTCTATATCGTAATATAACCTAACCTAACCCATCTAGACCATCGCTGGTAATGTTTTACAAAATCCCGGTCGTGTCGGCCCGTACTTCTACGTGGGGACATTATATACGTCTATATCGTTATATATCCTAACCTAAGGCAACCTAACATCTCGGATGTAGTATTTTCCAACATTCCTGGCGGGTCGGACCCTACTTCTCGGTGGGCACATTATATACGTCTATATCGTAATGTAACCTAACCTAACCCATCTAGACCCTCGCTGTTAATGTTTTACAAAATCTCGGTCGTGTCGTCTCGTACGTCTCGGTGCGGACATTATATACGTCTATAACTTTATATATCCTAACCAAAGGCAACTTCACATCTCGGATGTAGTATTTTCCAACATTCCTGGCGGGTCGGACCCTACTTCTCGGTGGGCACATTATATACGTCTATATCGTAATATAACCTAACCTAACCCATCTAGACCCTCGCTGGTAATGTTTTACAAAATCCCGGTCGTGTCGGCCCGTACTTCTCCGTGGGGACATCATATACGTCTATATCGTTATATATCCTAACCAAAGGCAACCTAACATCTCGGATGTAGTATTTTCCAACATTCCTGGCGGGTCGGACCCTACTTCTCGGTGGGCACATTATATACGTCTATATCGTAATGTAACCTAACCTAACCCATCTAGACACTCGCTGTTAATGTTTTACAAAATCTCGGTCGTGTCGGCCCGTACTTTTCCGTGGGGACATTATATACGTCTATAATTTTATATATCCTAACCTAAGGCAACCTAACATCTCGAATGTAGTATTTCACCACATTCCTGGCGGGTCGGCCCCACTTCTCGGTGGGAACATTATATACGTCTATATCGTAATATAACCTAACCTAATCCATCTAGCCCCTAGCTGGGAATGTTTTACAGAATCCCGGTCGTGTCGTCCCGTACGTCTCGGTGGGGACATTATAGACGTCTATAACGTTATATATCCTAACCTAAGGCAACCTAACATCTCGAATGTAGTATTTCACAACATTCCTGGCGGGTCGGCCCCACTTCTCGGTGGGAACATTATATACGTTTATAACGTAATATAACCTAACCTCACCCATCTAGACCCTCGCTGGTAATGTTTTACAAAATCCCTGTCGTGTCGGCCCGTACTCCTCCGTGGGGACATTATATACGTCTATATCGTTATATATCCTAACCTAAGGCAACCTAACATCTCGAATGTAGTATTTCACAACATTCCTGGCGGGTCGGCCCCACTTCTCGGTGGGAACATTATATACGTTTATAACGTAATATAACCTAACCTCACCCATCTAGACCCTCGCTGGTAATGTTTTACAAAATCCCTGTCGTGTCGGCCCGTACTCCTCCGTGGGGACATTATATACGTCTATATCGTTATATATCCTAACCTAAGGCAACCTAACATCTCGAATGTAGTATTTCACAACATTCCTGGCGGGTCGGCCCCACTTCTCGGTGGGAACATTATATACGTCTATATCGTAATATAACCTAACCTAACCCATCTAGACCCTCGCTGGTAATGTTTTACAAAATCCCGGTCGTGTCGGCCCGTACTTCTCGGTGGGGACATTATATACGTCTATAACGTTATTCTCCTAACCTAAGGGAACCTAACATCTCGGATGTAGTATTTCACAACATTCCTGGCGGGTCGGCACCAATTCTCGGTGGGAACATTATATACGTCTATAACGGAATATAACCTAACATAAATCATCTAGCCCCTAGCTGGGAATGTTTTACAGAATCCCGGTCGTGTCGTCCCGCACGTCTCGGTGCGAACATTATATACGTCTATAACGTTATATATCCTAACCTAAGGCAACTTAACATCTCCGATGTACTATTTTCCAACATTCCTGGCGGGTCGGACCCTACTTCTCGGTGGGCACATTATATACGTCTATATCGTAATATAACCTAACCTAACCCATCTAGACCATCGCTGGTAATGTTTTACAAAATCCCGGTCGTGTCGGCCCGTACTTCTACGTGGGGACATTATATACGTCTATATCGTTATATATCCTAACCTAAGGCAACCTAACATCTCGGATGTAGTATTTTCCAACATTCCTGGCGGGTCGGACCCTACTTCTCGGTGGGCACATTATATACGTCTATATCGTAATGTAACCTAACCTAACCCATCTAGACCCTCGCTGTTAATGTTTTACAAAATCTCGGTCGTGTCGTCTCGTACGTCTCGGTGCGGACATTATATACGTCTATAACTTTATATATCCTAACCAAAGGCAACTTCACATCTCGGATGTAGTATTTTCCAACATTCCTGGCGGGTCGGACCCTACTTCTCGGTGGGCACATTATATACGTCTATATCGTAATATAACCTAACCTAACCCATCTAGACCCTCGCTGGTAATGTTTTACAAAATCCCGGTCGTGTCGGCCCGTACTTCTCCGTGGGGACATTATATACGTCTATATCGTTATATATCCTAACCTAAGGGAACCTAACATCTCGGATGTAGTATTTTCCAACATTCCTGGCGGGTCGGACCCTACTTCTCGGTGGGCACATTATATACGTCTATATCGTAATGTAACCTAACCTAACCCATCTAGACCCTCGCTGTTAATGTTTTACAAAATCTCGGTCGTGTCGGCCCGTACTTTTCCGTGGGGACATTATAGACGTCTATAACGTTATATATCCTAACCTAAGGCAACCTAACATCTCGGATGTAGTATTTTCCAACATTCCTGGCGGGTCGGACCCTACTTCTCGGTGGGCACATTATTTACGTCTATATCGTAATGTAACCTAATCTAACCCATCTAGACCCTCGCTGTTAATGTTTTACAAAATCTCGGTCGTGTCGGCCCGTACCTTTCCGTGGGGACATTATATACGTCTATAATTTTATATATCCTAACCTAAGGCAACATAACATCTTGAATGTAGTATTATCCAACATTCCTTGTCGGGTCGGCCCCTACTTCTCGGTGGGCACATTATATAGGTCTGTATCGTAATATAACCAAACCTAACCCATCTAGACCCTCGCTGGTAATGTTCTACAGAATCCCGGTCGTGTCGTCTCGTACGTCTCGGTGCGGACATTATATACGTCTATAACTTTATATATCCTAACCAAAGGCAACTTAACATCTCGGATGTAGTATTTTCCAACATTCCTGGCGGGTCGGACCCTACTTCTCGGTGGGCACATTATATATGTCTATATCGTAATATAACCTAACCTAACCCATCTAGACCCTCGCTGGTAATGTTTTACAAAATCCCGGTCGTGTCGGCCCGTACTTCTCCGTGGGGACATCATATACGTCTATATCGTTATATATCCTAACCAAAGGCAACCTAACATCTCGGATGTAGTATTTTCCAACATTCCTGGCGTGTCGGACCCTACTTCTCGGTGGGCACATTATATACGTCTATATCGTAATGTAACCTAACCTAACCCATCTAGACACTCGCTGTTAATGTTTTACAAAATCTCGGTCGTGTCGGCCCGTACTTTTCCGTGGGGACATTATATACGTCTATAATTTTATATATCCTAACCTAAGGCAACCTAACATCTCGAATGTAGTATTTCACCACATTCCTGGCGGGTCGGCCCCACTTCTCGGTGGGAACATTATATACGTCTATATCGTAATATAACCTAACCTAATCCATCTAGCCCCTAGCTGGGAATGTTTTACAGAATCCCGGTCGTGTCGTCCCGTACGTCTCGGTGGGGACATTATAGACGTCTATAACGTTATATATCCTAACCTAAGGCAACCTAACATCTCGAATGTAGTATTTCACAACATTCCTGGCGGGTCGGCCCCACTTCTCGGTGGGAACATTATATACGTTTATAACGTAATATAACCTAACCTCACCCATCTAGACCCTCGCTGGTAATGTTTTACAAAATCCCTGTCGTGTCGGCCCGTACTCCTCCGTGGGGACATTATATACGTCTATATCGTTATATATCCTAACCTAAGGCAACCTAACATCTCGAATGTAGTATTTCACAACATTCCTGGCGGGTCGGCCCCACTTCTCGGTGGGAACATTATATACGTTTATAACGTAATATAACCTAACCTCACCCATCTAGACCCTCGCTGGTAATGTTTTACAAAATCCCTGTCGTGTCGGCCCGTACTTCTCCGTGGGGACATTATATACGTCTATATCGTTATATATCCTAACCTAAGGCAACCTAACATCTCGGATGTAGTATTTCACAACATTCCTGGCTGGTCGGCCCCACTTCTCGGTGGGAACATTATATACGTCTATATCGTAATATAACCTAACCTAACCCATCTAGACCCTCGCTGGTAATGTTCTACAGAATCCCGGTCGTGTCGTCTCGTACGTCTCGGTGCGGACATTATATACGTCTATAACTTTATATATCCTAACCAAAGGCAACTTCACATCTCGGATGTAGTATTTTCCAACATTCCTGGCGGGTCGGACCCTACTTCTCGGTGGGCACATTATATACGTCTATATCGTAATATAACCTAACCTAACCCATCTAGACCCTCGCTGGTAATGTTTTACAAAATCCCGGTCGTGTCGGCCCGTACTTCTCCGTGGGGACATTATATACGTCTATATCGTTATATATCCTAACCTAAGGGAACCTAACATCTCGGATGTAGTATTTTCCAACATTCCTGGCGGGTCGGACCCTACTTCTCGGTGGGCACATTATATACGTCTATATCGTAATGTAACCTAACCTAACCCATCTAGACCCTCGCTGTTAATGTTTTACAAAATCTCGGTCGTGTCGGCCCGTACTTTTCCGTGGGGACATTATAGACGTCTATAACGTTATATATCCTAACCTAAGGCAACCTAACATCTCGGATGTAGTATTTTCCAACATTCCTGGCGGGTCGGACCCTACTTCTCGGTGGGCACATTATTTACGTCTATATCGTAATGTAACCTAATCTAATCCATCTAGACCCTCGCTGTTAATGTTTTACAAAATCTCGGTCGTGTCGGCCCGTACCTTTCCGTGGGGACATTATATACGTCTATAATTTTATATATCCTAACCTAAGGCAACATAACATCTTGAATGTAGTATTATCCAACATTCCTTGTCGGGTCGGCCCCTACTTCTCGGTGGGCACATTATATAGGTCTGTATCGTAATATAACCAAACCTAACCCATCTAGACCCTCGCTGGTAATGTTCTACAGAATCCCGGTCGTGTCGTCTCGTACGTCTCGGTGCGGACATTATATACGTCTATAACTTTATATATCCTAACCAAAGGCAACTTAACATCTCGGATGTAGTATTTTCCAACATTCCTGGCGGGTCGGACCCTACTTCTCGGTGGGCACATTATATATGTCTATATCGTAATATAACCTAACCTAACCCATCTAGACCCTCGCTGGTAATGTTTTACAAAATCCCGGTCGTGTCGGCCCGTACTTCTCCGTGGGGACATCATATACGTCTATATCGTTATATATCCTAACCAAAGGCAACCTAACATCTCGGATGTAGTATTTTCCAACATTCCTGGCGGGTCGGACCCTACTTCTCGGTGGGCACATTATATACGTCTATATCGTAATGTAACCTAACCTAACCCATCTAGACACTCGCTGTTAATGTTTTACAAAATCTCGGTCGTGTCGGCCCGTACTTTTCCGTGGGGACATTATATACGTCTATAATTTTATATATCCTAACCTAAGGCAACCTAACATCTCGAATGTAGTATTTCACCACATTCCTGGCGGGTCGGCCCCACTTCTCGGTGGGAACATTATATACGTCTATATCGTAATATAACCTAACCTAATCCATCTAGCCCCTAGCTGGGAATGTTTTACAGAATCCCGGTCGTGTCGTCCCGTACGTCTCGGTGGGGACATTATAGACGTCTATAACGTTATATATCCTAACCTAAGGCAACCTAACATCTCGAATGTAGTATTTCACAACATTCCTGGCGGGTCGGCCCCACTTCTCGGTGGGAACATTATATACGTTTATAACGTAATATAACCTAACCTCACCCATCTAGACCCTCGCTGGTAATGTTTTACAAAATCCCTGTCGTGTCGGCCCGTACTCCTCCGTGGGGACATTATATACGTCTATATCGTTATATATCCTAACCTAAGGCAACCTAACATCTCGAATGTAGTATTTCACAACATTCCTGGCGGGTCGGCCCCACTTCTCGGTGGGAACATTATATACGTTTATAACGTAATATAACCTAACCTCACCCATCTAGACCCTCGCTGGTAATGTTTTACAAAATCCCTGTCGTGTCGGCCCGTACTTCTCCGTGGGGACATTATATACGTCTATATCGTTATATATCCTAACCTAAGGCAACCTAACATCTCGGATGTAGTATTTCACAACATTCCTGGCGGGTCGGCCCCACTTCTCGGTGGGAACATTATATACGTCTATATCGTAATATAACCTAACCTAACCCATCTAGACCCTCGCTGGTAATGTTTTACAAAATCCCGGTCGTGTCGGCCCGTACTTCTCGGTGGGGACATTATATACGTCTATAACGTTATTCTCCTAACCTAAGGGAACCTAACATCTCGGATGTAGTATTTCACAACATTCCTGGCGGGTCGGCACCAATTCTCGGTGGGAACATTATATACGTCTATAACGGAATATAACCTAACATAAATCATCTAGCCCCTAGCTGGGAATGTTTTACAGAATCCCGGTCGTGTCGTCCCGCACGTCTCGGTGCGAACATTATATACGTCTATAACGTTATATATCCTAACCTAAGGCAACTTAACATCTCCGATGTACTATTTTCCAACATTCCTGGCGGGTCGGACCCTACTTCTCGGTGGGCACATTATATACGTCTATATCGTAATATAACCTAACCTAACCCATCTAGACCATCGCTGGTAATGTTTTACAAAATCCCGGTCGTGTCGGCCCGTACTTCTACGTGGGGACATTATATACGTCTATATCGTTATATATCCTAACCTAAGGCAACCTAACATCTCGGATGTAGTATTTTCCAACATTCCTGGCGGGTCGGACCCTACTTCTCGGTGGGCACATTATATACGTCTATATCGTAATGTAACCTAACCTAACCCATCTAGACCCTCGCTGTTAATGTTTTACAAAATCTCGGTCGTGTCGTCTCGTACGTCTCGGTGCGGACATTATATACGTCTATAACTTTATATATCCTAACCAAAGGCAACTTCACATCTCGGATGTAGTATTTTCCAACATTCCTGGCGGGTCGGACCCTACTTCTCGGTGGGCACATTATATACGTCTATATCGTAATATAACCTAACCTAACCCATCTAGACCCTCGCTGGTAATGTTTTACAAAATCCCGGTCGTGTCGGCCCGTACTTCTCCGTGGGGACATTATATACGTCTATATCGTTATATATCCTAACCTAAGGGAACCTAACATCTCGGATGTAGTATTTTCCAACATTCCTGGCGGGTCGGACCCTACTTCTCGGTGGGCACATTATATACGTCTATATCGTAATGTAACCTAACCTAACCCATCTAGACCCTCGCTGTTAATGTTTTACAAAATCTCGGTCGTGTCGGCCCGTACTTTTCCGTGGGGACATTATAGACGTCTATAACGTTATATATCCTAACCTAAGGCAACCTAACATCTCGGATGTAGTATTTTCCAACATTCCTGGCGGGTCGGACCCTACTTCTCGGTGGGCACATTATTTACGTCTATATCGTAATGTAACCTAATCTAACCCATCTAGACCCTCGCTGTTAATGTTTTACAAAATCTCGGTCGTGTCGGCCCGTACCTTTCCGTGGGGACATTATATACGTCTATAATTTTATATATCCTAACCTAAGGCAACATAACATCTTGAATGTAGTATTATCCAACATTCCTTGTCGGGTCGGCCCCTACTTCTCGGTGGGCACATTATATAGGTCTGTATCGTAATATAACCAAACCTAACCCATCTAGACCCTCGCTGGTAATGTTCTACAGAATCCCGGTCGTGTCGTCTCGTACGTCTCGGTGCGGACATTATATACGTCTATAACTTTATATATCCTAACCAAAGGCAACTTAACATCTCGGATGTAGTATTTTCCAACATTCCTGGCGGGTCGGACCCTACTTCTCGGTGGGCACATTATATATGTCTATATCGTAATATAACCTAACCTAACCCATCTAGACCCTCGCTGGTAATGTTTTACAAAATCCCGGTCGTGTCGGCCCGTACTTCTCCGTGGGGACATCATATACGTCTATATCGTTATATATCCTAACCAAAGGCAACCTAACATCTCGGATGTAGTATTTTCCAACATTCCTGGCGTGTCGGACCCTACTTCTCGGTGGGCACATTATATACGTCTATATCGTAATGTAACCTAACCTAACCCATCTAGACACTCGCTGTTAATGTTTTACAAAATCTCGGTCGTGTCGGCCCGTACTTTTCCGTGGGGACATTATATACGTCTATAATTTTATATATCCTAACCTAAGGCAACCTAACATCTCGAATGTAGTATTTCACCACATTCCTGGCGGGTCGGCCCCACTTCTCGGTGGGAACATTATATACGTCTATATCGTAATATAACCTAACCTAATCCATCTAGCCCCTAGCTGGGAATGTTTTACAGAATCCCGGTCGTGTCGTCCCGTACGTCTCGGTGGGGACATTATAGACGTCTATAACGTTATATATCCTAACCTAAGGCAACCTAACATCTCGAATGTAGTATTTCACAACATTCCTGGCGGGTCGGCCCCACTTCTCGGTGGGAACATTATATACGTTTATAACGTAATATAACCTAACCTCACCCATCTAGACCCTCGCTGGTAATGTTTTACAAAATCCCTGTCGTGTCGGCCCGTACTCCTCCGTGGGGACATTATATACGTCTATATCGTTATATATCCTAACCTAAGGCAACCTAACATCTCGAATGTAGTATTTCACAACATTCCTGGCGGGTCGGCCCCACTTCTCGGTGGGAACATTATATACGTTTATAACGTAATATAACCTAACCTCACCCATCTAGACCCTCGCTGGTAATGTTTTACAAAATCCCTGTCGTGTCGGCCCGTACTTCTCCGTGGGGACATTATATACGTCTATATCGTTATATATCCTAACCTAAGGCAACCTAACATCTCGGATGTAGTATTTCACAACATTCCTGGCTGGTCGGCCCCACTTCTCGGTGGGAACATTATATACGTCTATATCGTAATATAACCTAACCTAACCCATCTAGACCCTCGCTGGTAATGTTCTACAGAATCCCGGTCGTGTCGTCTCGTACGTCTCGGTGCGGACATTATATACGTCTATAACTTTATATATCCTAACCAAAGGCAACTTCACATCTCGGATGTAGTATTTTCCAACATTCCTGGCGGGTCGGACCCTACTTCTCGGTGGGCACATTATATACGTCTATATCGTAATATAACCTAACCTAACCCATCTAGACCCTCGCTGGTAATGTTTTACAAAATCCCGGTCGTGTCGGCCCGTACTTCTCCGTGGGGACATTATATACGTCTATATCGTTATATATCCTAACCTAAGGGAACCTAACATCTCGGATGTAGTATTTTCCAACATTCCTGGCGGGTCGGACCCTACTTCTCGGTGGGCACATTATATACGTCTATATCGTAATGTAACCTAACCTAACCCATCTAGACCCTCGCTGTTAATGTTTTACAAAATCTCGGTCGTGTCGGCCCGTACTTTTCCGTGGGGACATTATAGACGTCTATAACGTTATATATCCTAACCTAAGGCAACCTAACATCTCGGATGTAGTATTTTCCAACATTCCTGGCGGGTCGGACCCTACTTCTCGGTGGGCACATTATTTACGTCTATATCGTAATGTAACCTAATCTAATCCATCTAGACCCTCGCTGTTAATGTTTTACAAAATCTCGGTCGTGTCGGCCCGTACCTTTCCGTGGGGACATTATATACGTCTATAATTTTATATATCCTAACCTAAGGCAACATAACATCTTGAATGTAGTATTATCCAACATTCCTTGTCGGGTCGGCCCCTACTTCTCGGTGGGCACATTATATAGGTCTGTATCGTAATATAACCAAACCTAACCCATCTAGACCCTCGCTGGTAATGTTCTACAGAATCCCGGTCGTGTCGTCTCGTACGTCTCGGTGCGGACATTATATACGTCTATAACTTTATATATCCTAACCAAAGGCAACTTAACATCTCGGATGTAGTATTTTCCAACATTCCTGGCGGGTCGGACCCTACTTCTCGGTGGGCACATTATATATGTCTATATCGTAATATAACCTAACCTAACCCATCTAGACCCTCGCTGGTAATGTTTTACAAAATCCCGGTCGTGTCGGCCCGTACTTCTCCGTGGGGACATCATATACGTCTATATCGTTATATATCCTAACCAAAGGCAACCTAACATCTCGGATGTAGTATTTTCCAACATTCCTGGCGGGTCGGACCCTACTTCTCGGTGGGCACATTATATACGTCTATATCGTAATGTAACCTAACCTAACCCATCTAGACACTCGCTGTTAATGTTTTACAAAATCTCGGTCGTGTCGGCCCGTACTTTTCCGTGGGGACATTATATACGTCTATAATTTTATATATCCTAACCTAAGGCAACCTAACATCTCGAATGTAGTATTTCACCACATTCCTGGCGGGTCGGCCCCACTTCTCGGTGGGAACATTATATACGTCTATATCGTAATATAACCTAACCTAATCCATCTAGCCCCTAGCTGGGAATGTTTTACAGAATCCCGGTCGTGTCGTCCCGTACGTCTCGGTGGGGACATTATAGACGTCTATAACGTTATATATCCTAACCTAAGGCAACCTAACATCTCGAATGTAGTATTTCACAACATTCCTGGCGGGTCGGCCCCACTTCTCGGTGGGAACATTATATACGTTTATAACGTAATATAACCTAACCTCACCCATCTAGACCCTCGCTGGTAATGTTTTACAAAATCCCTGTCGTGTCGGCCCGTACTCCTCCGTGGGGACATTATATACGTCTATATCGTTATATATCCTAACCTAAGGCAACCTAACATCTCGAATGTAGTATTTCACAACATTCCTGGCGGGTCGGCCCCACTTCTCGGTGGGAACATTATATACGTTTATAACGTAATATAACCTAACCTCACCCATCTAGACCCTCGCTGGTAATGTTTTACAAAATCCCTGTCGTGTCGGCCCGTACTTCTCCGTGGGGACATTATATACGTCTATATCGTTATATATCCTAACCTAAGGCAACCTAACATCTCGGATGTAGTATTTCACAACATTCCTGGCTGGTCGGCCCCACTTCTCGGTGGGAACATTATATACGTCTATATCGTAATATAACCTAACCTAACCCATCTAGACCCTCGCTGGTAATGTTTTACAGAATCCCGGTCGTGTCCTCTCGTACGTCTCGGTGCGGACATTATATACGTCTATAACGTTATATATCCTAACCTAAGGCAACTTAAACTCTCGGATGTAGTATTTTCCAACAGTCTTGTCGGGTCGGACCCTACTTCTCGGTGGGCACATTATATACTTCTATATCGTAATATAACCTAACCTAACCCATCTAGACCCTCGCTGTTAATGTTTTACAAAATCCGGGTCGTGTCGGCCCGTACTTTTCCGTGGGGACATTATATACGTCTATAATTTTATATATCCTAACCTAAGGCAACATAACATCTCGAATGTAGAATTTTCCAACATTCCTGGCGGGTCGGCCCCTACTTCTAGGTGGGCACATTATATACGTCTGTATCGTAATATAACCAAACCTAACCCATCTAGACCCTCGCTGGTAATGTTCTACAGAATCCCGGTCGTGTCGTCTCGTACGTCTCGGTGCGGACATTATATACGTCTATAACTTTATATATCCTAACCAGAGGCAACTTCACATCTCGGATGTAGTATTTTCCAACATTCCTGGCGGGTCGGACCCTACTTCTCGGTGGGCACATTATATACGTCTATATCGTAATATAACCTAACCTAACCCATCTAGACCCTCGCTGGTAATGTTTTACAAAATCCCGGTCGTGTCGGCCCGTACTTCTCCGTGGGGACATTATATACGTCTATATCGTTATATATCCTAACCTAAGGGAACCTAACATCTCGGATGTAGTATTTTCCAACATTCCTGGCGGGTCGGACCCTACTTCTCGGTGGGCACATTATATACGTCTATATCGTAATGTAACCTAACCTAACCCATCTAGACCCTCGCTGTTAATGTTTTACAAAATCTCGGTCGTGTCGGCCCGTACTTTTCCGTGGGGACATTATAGACGTCTATAACGTTATATATCCTAACCTAAGGCAACCTAACATCTCGGATGTAGTATTTTCCAACATTCCTGGCGGGTCGGACCCTACTTCTCGGTGGGCACATTATTTACGTCTATATCGTAATGTAACCTAATCTAACCCATCTAGACCCTCGCTGTTAATGTTTTACAAAATCTCGGTCGTGTCGGCCCGTACCTTTCCGTGGGGACATTATATACGTCTATAATTTTATATATCCTAACCTAAGGCAACATAACATCTTGAATGTAGTATTATCCAACATTCCTTGTCGGGTCGGCCCCTACTTCTCGGTGGGCACATTATATAGGTCTGTATCGTAATATAACCAAACCTAACCCATCTAGACCCTCGCTGGTAATGTTCTACAGAATCCCGGTCGTGTCGTCTCGTACGTCTCGGTGCGGACATTATATACGTCTATAACTTTATATATCCTAACCAAAGGCAACTTAACATCTCGGATGTAGTATTTTCCAACATTCCTGGCGGGTCGGCCCCTACTTCTAGGTGGGCACATTATATACGTCTGTATCGTAATATAACCAAACCTAACCCATCTAGACCCTCGCTGGTAATGTTCTACAGAATCCCGGTCGTGTCGTCTCGTACGTCTCGGTGCGGACATTATATACGTCTATAACTTTATATATCCTAACCAAAGGCAACTTCACATCTCGGATGTAGTATTTTCCAACATTCCTGGCGGGTCGGACCCTACTTCTCGGTGGGCACATTATATACGTCTATATCGTAATATAACCTAACCTAACCCATCTAGACCCTCGCTGGTAATGTTTTACAAAATCCCGGTCGTGTCGGCCCGTACTTCTCCGTGGGGACATTATATACGTCTATATCGTTATATATCCTAACCTAAGGCAACCTAACATCTCGAATGTAGTATTTCACAACATTCCTGGCGGGTCGGCCCCACTTCTCGGTGGGAACATTATATACGTTTATAACGTAATATAACCTAACCTCACCCATCTAGACCCTCGCTGGTAATGTTTTACAAAATCCCTGTCGTGTCGGCCCGTACTCCTCCGTGGGGACATTATATACGTCTATATCGTTATATATCCTAACCTAAGGCAACCTAACATCTCGAATGTAGTATTTCACAACATTCCTGGCGGGTCGGCCCCACTTCTCGGTGGGAACATTATATACGTTTATAACGTAATATAACCTAACCTCACCCATCTAGACCCTCGCTGGTAATGTTTTACAAAATCCCGGTCGTGTCGGCCCGTACTTCTCGGTGGGGACATTATATACGTCTATAACGTTACATACCCTAACCTAAGGGAACCTAACATCTCGGATGCAGTATTTCACAACATTCCTGGCTGGTCGGCCCCACTTCTCGGTGGGAACATTATATACGTCTATATCGTAATATAACCTAACCTAACCCATCTAGACCCTCGCTGGTAATGTTTTACAAAATCCCGGTCGTGTCGGCCCGTACTTCTCGGTGGGGACATTATATACGTCTATAACGTTATTATCCTAACCTAAGGGAACCTAACATCTCGGATGTAGTATTTCACAACATTCCTGGCGGGTCGGCACCAATTCTCGGTGGGAACATTATATACGTCTATAACGGAATATAACCTAACATAAATCATCTAGCCCCTAGCTGGGAATGTTTTACAGAATCCCGGTCGTGTCGTCCCGCACGTGTCGGTGCGAACATTATATACGTCTATAACGTTATATATCCTAACCTAAGGCAACTTAACATCTCCGATGTACTATTTTCCAACATTCCTGGCGGGGCGGCCGCTACTTCTCGGTGGGAACATTATATACGTCTATATCGTAATATAACCTAACCTAACCCATCTAGACCCTCGCTGGTAATGTTTTACAGAATCCCGTTCGTGTCGTCTCGTACGTATCGGTGCGGACATTATATACGTCTATAACGTTATATATCCTAACCTAAGGCAACTTAAACTCTCGGATGTAGTATTTTCCAACAGTCTTGTCGGGTCGGACCCTACTTCTCGGTGGGCACATTATATACTTCTATATCGTAATATAACCTAACCTAACCCATCTAGACCCTCGCTGTTAATGTTTTACAAAATCCGGGTCGTGTCGGCCCGTACTTTTCCGTGGGGACATTATATACGTCTATAATTTTATATATCCTAACCTAAGGCAACATAACATCTCGAATGTAGTATTTTCCAACATTCCTGGCGGGTCGGCCCCTACTTCTAGGTGGGCACATTATATACGTCTGTATCGTAATATAACCAAACCTAACCCATCTAGACCCTCGCTGGTAATGTTCTACAGAATCCCGGTCGTGTCGTCTCGTACGTCTCGGTGCGGACATTATATACGTCTACAACTTTATATATCCTAACCAAAGGCAACTTCACATCTCGGATGTAGTATTTTCCAACATTCCTGGCGGGTCGGACCCTACTTCTCGGTGGGCACATTATATACGTCTATATCGTAATATAACCTAACCTAACCCATCTAGATCCTCGCTGTTAATGTTTTACAAAATCTCGGTCGTGTCGGCCCGTACTTTTCCGTGGGGACATTATAGACGTCTATAACGTTATATATCCTAACCTAAGGCAACCTAACATCTCGGAAGTAGTATTTTCCAACATTCCTGGCGGGTCGGACCCTACTTCTCGGTGGGCACATTATTTACGTCTATATCGTAATGTAACCTAATCTAACCCATCTAGACCCTCGCTGTTAATGTTTTACAAAATCTCGGTCGTGTCGGCCCGTACCTTTCCGTGGGGACATTATATACGTCTATAATTTTATATATCCTAACCTAAGGCAACATAACATCTTGAATGTAGTATTATCCAACATTCCTTGTCGGGTCGGCCCCTACTTCTCGGTGGGCACATTATATAGGTCTGTATCGTAATATAACCAAACCTAACCCATCTAGACCCTCGCTGGTAATGTTCTACAGAATCCCGGTCGTGTCGTCTCGTACGTCTCGGTGCGGACATTATATACGTCTATAACTTTATATATCCTAACCAAAGGCAACTTAACATCTCGGATGTAGTATTTTCCAACATTCCTGGCGGGTCGGACCCTACTTCTCGGTGGGCACATTATATATGTCTATATCGTAATATAACCTAACCTAACCCATCTAGACCCTCGCTGGTAATGTTTTACAAAATCCCGGTCGTGTCGGCCCGTACTTCTCCGTGGGGACATTATATACGTCTATATCGTTATATATCCTAACCAAAGGCAACCTAACATCTCGGATGTAGTATTTTCCAACATTCCTGGCGGGTCGGACCCTACTTCTCGGTGGGCACATTATATACGTCTATATCGTAATATAACCTAACCTAACACATCTAGACCCTCGCTGGTAATGTTTTACAAAATCCCGGTCGTGTCGGCCCGTACTTCTCGGTGGGGACATTATATACGTCTATAACGTTACATACCCTAACCTAAGGGAACCTAACTACTCGGATGCAGTATTTCACAACATTCCTGGCGGGTCGGCGCCAATTCTCGGTGGGAACATTATTTACGTCTATAACGTAATATACCCTAACCTAACCCATCTAGCCCCTACCTGGGAATGTTTTACAAAATCCCGGTCGTGTCGGCCCGTACTTCTCCGTGGGGGCATTATATACGTCTATATCGTTATATATCCTAGCCAAAGGCAAGTTAACATCTCGGATGTAGTATAGTCCAACATTCCTGGCGGGTCGGACCCTACTTCTCGGTGGGCACATTATATACGTCTATATCGTAATATAACCTAACCTAACCCATCTAGACCCTCGCTGGAAATGTTTTACAAAATCCCGGTCGTGTCGGCCCGTACTTCTCGGTGGGGACATTATATACGTCTATAACGTTACATACCCTAACCTAAGGGAACCTAACATCTCGGATGCAGTATTTCACAACATTCCTGGCTGGTCGGCCCCACTTCTCGGTGGGAACATTATATACGTCTATATCGTAATATAACCTAACCTAACCCATCTAGACCCTCGCTGGTAATGTTTTACAAAATCCCGGTCGTGTCGGCCCGTACTTCTCGGTGGGGACATTATATACGTCTATAACGTTATTCTCCTAACCTAAGGGAACCTAACATCTCGGATGTAGTATTTCACAACATTCCTGGCGGGTCGGCACCAATTCTCGGTGGGAACATTATATACGTCTATAACGGAATATAACCTAACATAAATCATCTAGCCCCTAGCTGGGAATGTTTTACAGAATCCCGGTCGTGTCGTCCCGCACGTCTCGGTGCGAACATTATATACGTCTATAACGTTATATATCCTAACCTAAGGCAACTTAACATCTCCGATGTACTATTTTCCAACATTCCTGGCGGGTCGGACCCTACTTCTCGGTGGGCACATTATATACGTCTATATCGTAATATAACCTAACCTAACCCATCTAGACCATCGCTGGTAATGTTTTACAAAATCCCGGTCGTGTCGGCCCGTACTTCTACGTGGGGACATTATATACGTCTATATCGTTATATATCCTAACCTAAGGCAACCTAACATCTCGGATGTAGTATTTTCCAACATTCCTGGCGGGTCGGACCCTACTTCTCGGTGGGCACATTATATACGTCTATATCGTAATGTAACCTAACCTAACCCATCTAGACCCTCGCTGTTAATGTTTTACAAAATCTCGGTCGTGTCCACCCGTACTTTTCCGTGGGGACATTATATACGTCTATAATTTTATATATCCTAACCTAAGGCAACCTAACATCTCGGATGTAGTATTTTCCAACATTACTGGCGGGGCGGCCCCTACTTCTCGGTGGGAACATTATTTACGTCTATAACGTAATATAACCTAACCTAACCCATCTAGACCCTCGCTGGTAATGTTTTACAAAATCCCGGTCGTGTCGGCCCGTACTTCTCCGTGGGGACATTATATACGTCTATATCGTTATATATCCTAACCTAAGGCAACTTAACATCTCCGATGTAGTATTTTCCAACATTCCTGGCGGGCTGGCCCCTACTCCTCGGTGGGCACATTATATACGTCTATAACGTAATATACCCTAACCTAACCCATCTAGTCCCTACCTGGGAATGTTTTACAAAATCTCGGTCGTGTCGGCCCGTACTTCTCCGTGGGGGCATTACATACGTCTATATCGTTATATATCCTAGCCAAAGGCAAGTTAACATCTCGGATGTAGTATATTCCAACATTCCTGGCGGGTCTGACCCTACTTCTCGGTGGGCACATTATATACGTCTATATCGTAATATAACCTAACCTAACCCATCTAGACCCTCGCTGGTAATGTTTTACAAAATCCCGGCCGTGTCGGCCCGTACTTCTCGGTGGGGACATTATATACGTCTATAACGTTACATACCCTAACCTAAGGGAACCTAACATCTCGGATGCAGTATTTCACAACATTCCTGGCTGGTCGGCCCCACTTCTCGGTGGGAACATTATATACGTCTATATCGTAATATAACCTAACCTAACCCATCTAGACCCTCGCTGGTAATGTTTTACAAAATCCCGGTCGTGTCGGCCCGTACTTCTCGGTGGGGACATTATATACGTCTATAACGTTATTATCCTAACCTAAGGGAACCTAACATCTCGGATGTAGTATTTCACAACATTCCTGGCGGGTCGGCACCAATTCTCGGTGGGAACATTATATACGTCTATAACGGAATATAACCTAACATAAATCATCTAGCCCCTAGCTGGGAATGTTTTACAGAATCCCGGTCGTGTCGTCCCGCACGTCTCGGTGCGAACATTATATACGTCTATAACGTTATATATCCTAACCTAAGGCAACTTAACATCTCCGATGTACTATTTTCCAACATTCCTGGCGGGGCGGCCGCTACTTCTCGGTGGGAACATTATATACGTCTATATCGTAATATAACCTAACCTAACCCATCTAGACCCTCGCTGGTAATGTTTTACAGAATCCCGTTCGTGTCGTCTCGTACGTATCGGTGCGGACATTATATACGTCTATAACGTTATATATCCTAACCTAAGGCAACTTAAACTCTCGGATGTAGTATTTTCCAACAGTCTTGTCGGGTCGGACCCTACTTCTCGGTGGGCACATTATATACTTCTATATCGTAATATAACCTAACCTAACCCATCTAGACCCTCGCTGTTAATGTTTTACAAAATCCGGGTCGTGTCGGCCCGTACTTTTCCGTGGGGACATTATATACGTCTATAATTTTATATATCCTAACCTAAGGCAACATAACATCTCGAATGTAGTATTTTCCAACATTCCTGGCGGGTCGGCCCCTACATCTAGGTGGGCACATTATATACGTCTGTATCGTAATATAACCAAACCTAACCCATCTAGACCCTCGCTGGTAATGTTCTACAGAATCCCGGTCGTGTCGTCTCGTACGTCTCGGTGCGGACATTATATACGTCTATAACTTTATATATCCTAACCAAAGGCAACTTCACATCTCGGATGTAGTATTTTCCAACATTCCTGGCGGGTCGGACCCTACTTCTCGGTGGGCACATTATATACGTCTATATCGTAATATAACCTAACCTAACCCATCTAGACCCTCGCTGGTAATGTTTTACAAAATCCCGGTCGTGTCGGCCCGTACTTCTCCGTGGGGACATTATATACGTCTATATCGTTATATATCCTAACCTAAGGCAACCTAACATCTCGGATGTAGTATTTTCCAACATTCCTGGCGGGTCGGACCCTACTTCTCGGTGGGCACATTATATACGTCTATATCGTAATGTAACCTAACCTAACCCATCTAGACCCTCGCTGTTAATGTTTTACAAAATCTCGGTCGTGTCGGCCCGTACTTTTCCGTGGGGACATTATAGACGTCTATAACGTTATATATCCTAACCTAAGGCAACCTAACATCTCGGATGCAGTATTTCACAACATTCCTGGCGGGTCGGCACCAATTCTCGGTGGGAACATGATATACGTCTATAACGTAATATACCCTAACCTAACCCATCTAGCCCCTAGCTGGGAATGTTTTACAAAATCCCGGTCATGTAGGCCCGTACTTTTCCGTGGGGACATTTTATACGTCTATAATTTTATATATCCTAACCTAAGGGAACCTAACATCTCGGATGTAGTATTTTCCAACATTCCTGGCGGGTCGGCCCCCACTTCTCGGTGGGAACATTATATACGTCTATATCGTAATATAACCTAACCTAACCCATCTAGACCCTCGCTGGTAATGTTTTACAAAATCCCGGTCGTGTCGGCCCGTACTTCTCCGTGGGGACATTATATACGTCTATAACGTTATTATCCTAACCTAAGGGAACCTAACATCTCGGATGTAGTATTTCACAACATTCCTGGCGGGTCGGCACCAATTCTCGGTGGGAACATTATATACGTCTATAACGGAATATAACCTAACATAAATCATCTAGCCCCTAGCTGGGAATGTTTTACAGAATCCCGGTCGTGTCGTCCCGCACGTCTCGGTGCGAACATTATATACGTCTATAACGTTATATATCCTAACCTAAGGCAACTTAAACTCTCGGATGTAGTATTTTCCAACAGTCTTGTCGGGTCGGACCCTACTTCTCGGTGGGAACATTATATACGTCTATATCGTAATATAACCTAACCTAACCCATCTAGACCCTCGCTGGTAATGTTTTACAAAATCCCGGTCGTGTCGGCCCGTACTTCTCCGTGGGGACATTATATACGTCTATATCGTTATATATCCTAACCTAAGGCAACTTAACATCTCCGATGTAGTATTTTCCAACATTCCTGGCGGGCTGGCCCCTACTCCTCGGTGGGCACATTATATACGTCTATAACGTAATATACCCTAACCTAACCCATCTAGTCCCTACCTGGGAATGTTTTACAAAATCTCGGTCGTGTCGGCCCGTACTTCTCCGTGGGGGCATTACATACGTCTATATCGTTATATATCCTAGCCAAAGGCAAGTTAACATCTCGGATGTAGTATATTCCAACATTCCTGGCGGGTCTGACCCTACTTCTCGGTGGGCACATTATATACGTCTATATCGTAATATAACCTAACCTAACCCATCTAGACCCTCGCTGGTAATGTTTTACAAAATCCCGGCCGTGTCGGCCCGTACTTCTCGGTGGGGACATTATATACGTCTATAACGTTACATACCCTAACCTAAGGGAACCTAACATCTCGGATGCAGTATTTCACAACATTCCTGGCTGGTCGGCCCCACTTCTCGGTGGGAACATTATATACGTCTATATCGTAATATAACCTAACCTAACCCATCTAGACCCTCGCTGGTAATGTTTTACAAAATCCCGGTCGTGTCGGCCCGTACTTCTCGGTGGGGACATTATATACGTCTATAACGTTATTATCCTAACCTAAGGGAACCTAACATCTCGGATGTAGTATTTCACAACATTCCTGGCGGGTCGGCACCAATTCTCGGTGGGAACATTATATACGTCTATAACGGAATATAACCTAACATAAATCATCTAGCCCCTAGCTGGGAATGTTTTACAGAATCCCGGTCGTGTCGTCCCGCACGTCTCGGTGCGAACATTATATACGTCTATAACGTTATATATCCTAACCTAAGGCAACTTAACATCTCCGATGTACTATTTTCCAACATTCCTGGCGGGGCGGCCGCTACTTCTCGGTGGGAACATTATATACGTCTATATCGTAATATAACCTAACCTAACCCATCTAGACCCTCGCTGGTAATGTTTTACAGAATCCCGTTCGTGTCGTCTCGTACGTATCGGTGCGGACATTATATACGTCTATAACGTTATATATCCTAACCTAAGGCAACTTAAACTCTCGGATGTAGTATTTTCCAACAGTCTTGTCGGGTCGGACCCTACTTCTCGGTGGGCACATTATATACTTCTATATCGTAATATAACCTAACCTAACCCATCTAGACCCTCGCTGTTAATGTTTTACAAAATCCGGGTCGTGTCGGCCCGTACTTTTCCGTGGGGACATTATATACGTCTATAATTTTATATATCCTAACCTAAGGCAACATAACATCTCGAATGTAGTATTTTCCAACATTCCTGGCGGGTCGGCCCCTACATCTAGGTGGGCACATTATATACGTCTGTATCGTAATATAACCAAACCTAACCCATCTAGACCCTCGCTGGTAATGTTCTACAGAATCCCGGTCGTGTCGTCTCGTACGTCTCGGTGCGGACATTATATACGTCTATAACTTTATATATCCTAACCAAAGGCAACTTCACATCTCGGATGTAGTATTTTCCAACATTCCTGGCGGGTCGGACCCTACTTCTCGGTGGGCACATTATATACGTCTATATCGTAATATAACCTAACCTAACCCATCTAGACCCTCGCTGGTAATGTTTTACAAAATCCCGGTCGTGTCGGCCCGTACTTCTCCGTGGGGACATTATATACGTCTATATCGTTATATATCCTAACCTAAGGCAACCTAACATCTCGGATGTAGTATTTTCCAACATTCCTGGCGGGTCGGACCCTACTTCTCGGTGGGCACATTATATACGTCTATATCGTAATGTAACCTAACCTAACCCATCTAGACCCTCGCTGTTAATGTTTTACAAAATCTCGGTCGTGTCGGCCCGTACTTTTCCGTGGGGACATTATAGACGTCTATAACGTTATATATCCTAACCTAAGGCAACCTAACATCTCGGATGCAGTATTTCACAACATTCCTGGCGGGTCGGCACCAATTCTCGGTGGGAACATGATATACGTCTATAACGTAATATACCCTAACCTAACCCATCTAGCCCCTAGCTGGGAATGTTTTACAAAATCCCGGTCATGTAGGCCCGTACTTTTCCGTGGGGACATTTTATACGTCTATAATTTTATATATCCTAACCTAAGGGAACCTAACATCTCGGATGTAGTATTTTCCAACATTCCTGGCGGGTCGGCCCCCACTTCTCGGTGGGAACATTATATACGTCTATATCGTAATATAACCTAACCTAACCCATCTAGACCCTCGCTGGTAATGTTTTACAAAATCCCGGTCGTGTCGGCCCGTACTTCTCCGTGGGGACATTATATACGTCTATAACGTTATTATCCTAACCTAAGGGAACCTAACATCTCGGATGTAGTATTTCACAACATTCCTGGCGGGTCGGCACCAATTCTCGGTGGGAACATTATATACGTCTATAACGGAATATAACCTAACATAAATCATCTAGCCCCTAGCTGGGAATGTTTTACAGAATCCCGGTCGTGTCGTCCCGCACGTCTCGGTGCGAACATTATATACGTCTATAACGTTATATATCCTAACCTAAGGCAACTTAAACTCTCGGATGTAGTATTTTCCAACAGTCTTGTCGGGTCGGACCCTACTTCTCGGTGGGAACATTATATACGTCTATATCGTAATATAACCTAACCTAACCCATCTAGACCCTCGCTGGTAATGTTTTACAAAATCCCGGTCGTGTCGGCCCGTACTTCTCCGTGGGGACATTATATACGTCTATATCGTTATATATCCTAACCTAAGGCAACTTAACATCTCCGATGTAGTATTTTCCAACATTCCTGGCGGGCTGGCCCCTACTCCTCGGTGGGCACATTATATACGTCTATAACGTAATATACCCTAACCTAACCCATCTAGCCCCTAGCTGGGAATGTTTTACAAAATCCCGGTCGTGTCGGCCCGTACTTCTCCGTGGGGGCATTATATACGTCTATATCGTTATATATCCTAGCCAAAGGCAAGTTAACATCTCGGATGTGGTATATTCCAACATTCCTGGCGGGTCGGACCCTACTTCTCGGTGGGCACATTATATACGTATATATCGTAATATAACCTAACCTAACACATCTAGACCCTCGCTGGTAATGTTTTACAAAATCCCGGTCGTGTCGGCCCGTACTTCTCGGTGGGGACATTATATACGTCTATAACGTTACATACCCTAACCTAAGGGAACCTAACTACTCGGATGTTGTATTTTCCAACATTCCTGGCGGGTCGGACCCTACTTCTCGGTAGGCACATTATATACGTCTATATCGTACCATAACCTAACCTAACCCATCTAGACCCTCGCTGGTAATGTTTTACAAAATCCCGGTCATGTAGGCCCGTACTTTTCCGTGGGGACATTTTATACGTCTATAATTTTATATATCCTAACCTAAGGGAACCTAACATCTCGGATGTAGTATTTTCCAACATTCCTGGCGGGTCGGCCCCCACTTCTCGGTGGGAACATTATATACGTCTATATCGTAATATAACCTAACCTAACCCATCTAGACCCTCGCTGGTAATGTTTTACAAAATCCCGGTCGTGTCGGCCCGTACTTCTCCGTGGGGACATTATATACGTCTATATCGTTATATATCCTAACCTAAGGGAACCTAACATCTCGGATGTAGTATTTTCCAACATTCCTGGCGGGTCGGACCCTACTTCTCGGTGGGCACATTATATACGTCTATATCGTAATGTAACCTAACCTAACCCATCTAGACCCTCGCTGTTAATGTTTTACAAAATCTCGGTCGTGTCGGCCCGTACTTTTCCGTGGGGACATTATAGACGTCTATAACGTTATATATCCTAACCTAAGGCAACCTAACATCTCGGATGTAGTATTTTCCAACATTCCTGGCGGGTCGGACCCTACTTCTCGGTGGGCACATTATTTACGTCTATATCGTAATGTAACCTAATCTAACCCATCTAGACCCTCGCTGTTAATGTTTTACAAAATCTCGGTCGTGTCGGCCCGTACCTTTCCGTGGGGACATTATATACGTCTATAATTTTATATATCCTAACCTAAGGCAACATAACATCTTGAATGTAGTATTATCCAACATTCCTTGTCGGGTCGGCCCCTACTTCTCGGTGGGCACATTATATAGGTCTGTATCGTAATATAACCAAACCTAACCCATCTAGACCCTCGCTGGTAATGTTCTACAGAATCCCGGTCGTGTCGTCTCGTACGTCTCGGTGCGGACATTATATACGTCTATAACTTTATATATCCTAACCAAAGGCAACTTAACATCTCGGATGTAGTATTTTCCAACATTCCTGGCGGGTCGGCCCCTACTTCTAGGTGGGCACATTATATATGTCTATATCGTAATATAACCTAACCTAACCCATCTAGACCCTCGCTGGTAATGTTTTACAAAATCCCGGTCGTGTCGGCCCGTACTTCTCCGTGGGGACATCATATACGTCTATATCGTTACATATCCTAACCAAAGGCAACCTAACATCTCGGATGTAGTATTTTCCAACATTCCTGGCGGGTCGGACCCTACTTCTCGGTGGGCACATTATATACGTCTATATCGTAATGTAACCTAACCTAACCCATCTAGACACTCGCTGTTAATGTTTTACAAAATCTCGGTCGTGTCGGCCCGTACTTTTCCGTGGGGACATTATATACGTCTATAATTTTATATATCCTAACCTAAGGCAACCTAACATCTCGAATGTAGTATTTCACCACATTCCTGGCGGGTCGGCCCCACTTCTCGGTGGGAACATTATATACGTCTATATCGTAATATAACCTAACCTAATCCATCTAGCCCCTAGCTGGGAATGTTTTACAGAATCCCGGTCGTGTCGTCCCGTACGTCTCGGTGGGGACATTATAGACGTCTATAACGTTATATATCCTAACCTAAGGCAACCTAACATCTCGAATGTAGTATTTCACAACATTCCTGTCGGGTCGGCCCCACTTCTCGGTGGGAACATTATATACGTTTATAACGTAATATAACCTAACCTCACCCATCTAGACCCTCGCTGGTAATGTTTTACAAAATCCCTGTCGTGTCGGCCCGTACTCCTCCGTGGGGACATTATATACGTCTATATCGTTATATATCCTAACCTAAGGCAACCTAACATCTCGAATGTAGTATTTCACAACATTCCTGGCGGGTCGGCCCCACTTCTCGGTGGGAACATTATATACGTTTATAACGTAATATAACCTAACCTCACCCATCTAGACCCTCGCTGGTAATGTTTTACAAAATCCCTGTCGTGTCGGCCCGTACTTCTCCGTGGGGACATTATATACGTCTATATCGTTATATATCCTAACCTAAGGCAACCTAACATCTCGGATGTAGTATTTCACAACATTCCTGGCTGGTCGGCCCCACTTCTCGGTGGGAACATTATATACGTCTATATCGTAATATAACCTAACCTAACCCATCTAGACCCTCGCTGGTAATGTTTTACAGAATCCCGGTCGTGTCCTCTCGTACGTCTCGGTGCGGACATTATATACGTCTATAACTTTATATATCCTAACCAAAGGCAACTTAACATCTCGGATGTAGTATTTTCCAACATTCCTGGCGGGGCGGCCCCTACTTCTCGGTGGGAACATTATATACGTCTATATCGTAATATAACCTAACCTAACCCATCTAGACCCTCGCTGGTAATGTTTTACAAAATCCCGGTCGTGTCGGCCCGTACTTCTCCGTGGGGACATTATATACGTCTATATCGTTATATATCCTAACCTATGGCAACTTAACATCTCCGATGTAGTATTTTCCAACATTCCTGGCGGGCTGGCCCCTACTCCTCGGTGGGCACATTATATACGTCTATAACGTAATATACCCTAACCTAACCCATCTAGCACCTAGCTGGGAATGTTTTACAAAATCCCGGTCGTGTCGGCCCGTACTTCTCCGTGGGGGCATTATATACGTCTATATCGTTATATTTCCTAGCCAAAGGCAAGTTAACATCTCGGATGTAGTATATTCCAACATTCCTGGCGGGTCGGACCCTACTTCTCGGTGGGCACATTATATACGTCTATATCGTAATATAACCTAACCTAACACATCTAGACCCTCGCTGGTAATGTTTTACAAAATCCCGGTCGTGTCGGCCCGTACTTCTCGGTGGGGACATTATATACGTCTATAACGTTACATACCCTAACCTAAGGGAACCTAACTACTCGGATGCAGTATTTCACAACATTCCTGGCGGGTCGGCACCAATTCTCGGTGGGAACATTATATACGTCTATAACGTAATATACCCTAACCTAACCCATCTAGCCCCTAGCTGGGAATGTTTTACAAAATCCCGGTCATGTAGGCCCGTACTTTTCCGTGGGGACATTTTATACGTCTATAATTTTATATATCCTAACCTAAGGGAACCTAACATCTCGGATGTAGTATTTTCCAACATTCCTGGCGGGTCGGCCCCCACTTCTCGGTGGGAACATTATATACGTCTATATCGTAATATAACCTAACCTAACCCATCTAGACCCTCGCTGGTAATGTTTTACAAAATCCCGGTCGTGTCGGCCCGTACTTCTCCGTGGGGACATTATATACGTCTATAACGTTATTATCCTAACCTAAGGGAACCTAACATCTCGGATGTAGTATTTCACAACATTCCTGGCGGGTCGGCACCAATTCTCGGTGGGAACATTATATACGTCTATAACGGAATATAACCTAACATAAATCATCTAGCCCCTAGCTGGGAATGTTTTACAGAATCCCGGTCGTGTCGTCCCGCACGTCTCGGTGCGAACATTATATACGTCTATAACGTTATATATCCTAACCTAAGGCAACTTAAACTCTCGGATGTAGTATTTTCCAACAGTCTTGTCGGGTCGGACCCTACTTCTCGGTGGGCACATTATATACTTCTATATCGTAATATAACCTAACCTAACCCATCTAGACCCTCGCTGTTAATGTTTTACAAAATCCGGGTCGTGTCGGCCCGTACTTTTCCGTGGGGACATTATATACGTCTATAATTTTATATATCCTAACCTAAGGCAACATAACATCTCGAATGTAGTATTTTCCAACATTCCTGGCGGGTCGGCCCCTACTTCTAGGTGGGCACATTATATACGTCTGTATCGTAATATAACCAAACCTAACCCATCTATACCCTCGCTGGTAATGTTCTACAGAATCCCGGTCGTGTCGTCTCGTACGTCTCGGTGCGGACATTATATACGTCTATAACTTTATATATCCTAACCAAAGGCAACTTCACATCTCGGATGTAGTATTTTCCAACATTCCTGGCGGGTCGGACCCTACTTCTCGGTGGGCACATTATATACGTCTATATCGTAATATAACCTAACCTAACCCATCTAGACCCTCGCTGGTAATGTTTTACAAAATCCCGGTCGTGTCGGCCCGTACTTCTCCGTGGGGACATTATATACGTCTATATCGTTATATATCCTAACCTAAGGCAACTTAACATCTCCGATGTAGTATTTTCCAACATTCCTGGCGGGCTGGCCCCTACTCCTCGGTGGGCACATTATATACGTCTATAACGTAATATACCCTAACCTAACCCATCTAGCCCCTAGCTGGGAATGTTTTACAAAATCCCGGTCGTGTCGGCCCGTACTTCTCCGTGGGGGCATTATATACGTCTATATCGTTATATATCCTAGCCAAAGGCAAGTTAACATCTCGGATGTGGTATATTCCAACATTCCTGGCGGGTCGGACCCTACTTCTCGGTGGGCACATTATATACGTATATATCGTAATATAACCTAACCTAACACATCTAGACCCTCGCTGGTAATGTTTTACAAAATCCCGGTCGTGTCGGCCCGTACTTCTCGGTGGGGACATTATATACGTCTATAACGTTACATACCCTAACCTAAGGGAACCTAACTACTCGGATGTTGTATTTTCCAACATTCCTGGCGGGTCGGACCCTACTTCTCGGTAGGCACATTATATACGTCTATATCGTACCATAACCTAACCTAACCCATCTAGACCCTCGCTGGTAATGTTTTACAAAATCCCGGTCATGTAGGCCCGTACTTTTCCGTGGGGACATTTTATACGTCTATAATTTTATATATCCTAACCTAAGGGAACCTAACATCTCGGATGTAGTATTTTCCAACATTCCTGGCGGGTCGGCCCCCACTTCTCGGTGGGAACATTATATACGTCTATATCGTAATATAACCTAACCTAACCCATCTAGACCCTCGCTGGTAATGTTTTACAAAATCCCGGTCGTGTCGGCCCGTACTTCTCGGTGGGGACATTATATACGTCTATAACGTTATTATCCTAACCTAAGGGAACCTAACATCTCGGATGTAGTATTTCACAACATTCCTGGCGGGTCGGCACCAATTCTCGGTGGGAACATTATATACGTCTATAACGGAATATAACCTAACATAAATCATCTAGCCCCTAGCTGGGAATGTTTTACAGAATCCCGGTCGTGTCGTCCCGCACGTCTCGGTGCGAACATTATATACGTCTATAACGTTATATATCCTAACCTAAGGCAACTTAACATCTCCGATGTACTATTTTCCAACATTCCTGGCGGGGCGGCCGCTACTTCTCGGTGGGAACATTATATACGTCTATATCGTAATATAACCTAACCTAACCCATCTAGACCCTCGCTGGTAATGTTTTACAGAATCCCGTTCGTGTCGTCTCGTACGTCTCGGTGCGGACATTGTATACGTCTATAACGTTATATATCCTAACCTAAGGGAACCTAACATCTCGGATGTAGTACTTCACAACATTCCTGGCTGGTCGGCCCCACTTCTCGGTGGGAACATTATATACGTTTATAACGTATTATAACCTAACATAACCCATCTAGCCCCTCGCTTGTAATGTTTTACAGAATCCCGGTCGTGTCGTCCCGTACGTCTCGGTGCGGACATTATATACGTCTGTAACGTTATATATCCTAACCAAAGGCAACCTAACATCTCGAATGTAGTATTTCACAACATTCCTGGCGGGTCTGCCCCACTTCTCGGTGGGAACATTATTTACGTCTATAACGTAATATAACCTAACCTAACCCATCTAGCCCCTAGCTGGGAATGTTTTACAGAATCCCGGTCGTGTCGTCCCGTACGTCTCGGTGCGAACATTATATACGTCTATAACGTTATATATCCTAACCTAAGGCAACTTAACCTCTCGGATGTAGTATTTTCCAACAGTCTTGTCGGGGCGGACCCTACTTCTCGGTGGGCACATTATATACCTCTATATCGTAATATAACCTAACCTAACCCATCTAGACCCTCGCTGTTAATGTTTTACAAAATCCGGGTCGTGTCGGCCCGTACTTCTCCGTGGGGACATTATATACGTCTATATCGTTATATATCCTAACCTAAGGCAACCTAACATCTCGGATGTAGTATTTTCCAACATTCCTGGCGGGTCGGACCCTACTTCTCGGTGGGCACATTATATACGTCTATATCGTAATATAACCTAACCTAACCCATCTAGACCCTCGCTGGTAATGTTTTACAAAATCCCGGTCGTGTCGGCCCGTACTTCTCCGTGGGGACATTATATACGTCTATATCGTTATATATCCTAACCTAAGGCAACCTAACATCTCGGATGTAGTATTTTCCAACATTCCTGGCGGGTCGGACCCTACTTCTCGGTGGGCACATTATATACGTCTATATCGTAATGTACCCTAACCTAACCCATCTAGACCCTCGCTGTTAATGTTTTACAAAATCTCGGTCGTGTCGGCCCGTACTTTTCCGTGGGGACATTATATACGTCTATAATTTTATATATCCTAACCTAAGGCAACCTAACATCTCGAATGTAGTATTTCACCACATTCCTGGCGGGTCGGCCCCACTTCTCGGTGGGAACATTATATAAGTCTATATCGTAATATAACCTAACCTAATCCATCTAGCCCCTAGCTGGGAATGTTTTACAGAATCCCGGTCGTGTCGTCCCGTACGTCTCGGTGGGGACATTATAGACGTCTATAACGTTATATATCCTAACCTAAGGCAAGTTAACATCTCGGATGTAGTATATTCCAACATTCCTGGCGGGTCGGACCCTACTTCTCGGTGGGCACATTATATACGTCTATATCGTTATATATCCTAACCTAAGGCAACTTAACATCTCCGATGTAGTATTTTCCAACATTCCTGGCGGGCTGGCCCCTACTCCTCGGTGGGCACATTATATACGTCTATAACGTAATATACCCTAACCTAACCCATCTAGCCCCTAGCTGGGAATGTTTTACAAAATCCCGGTCGTGTCGGCCCGTACTTCTCCGTGGGGGCATTATATACGTCTATATCGTTATATATCCTAGCCAAAGGCAAGTTAACATCTCGGATGTGGTATATTCCAACATTCCTGGCGGGTCGGACCCTACTTCTCGGTGGGCACATTATATACGTATATATCGTAATATAACCTAACCTAACACATCTAGACCCTCGCTGGTAATGTTTTACAAAATCCCGGTCGTGTCGGCCCGTACTTCTCGGTGGGGACATTATATACGTCTATAACGTTACATACCCTAACCTAAGGGAACCTAACTACTCGGATGTTGTATTTTCCAACATTCCTGGCGGGTCGGACCCTACTTCTCGGTAGGCACATTATATACGTCTATATCGTACCATAACCTAACCTAACCCATCTAGACCCTCGCTGGTAATGTTTTACAAAATCCCGGTCATGTAGGCCCGTACTTTTCCGTGGGGACATTTTATACGTCTATAATTTTATATATCCTAACCTAAGGGAACCTAACATCTCGGATGTAGTATTTTCCAACATTCCTGGCGGGTCGGCCCCCACTTCTCGGTGGGAACATTATATACGTCTATATCGTAATATAACCTAACCTAACCCATCTCGACCCTCGCTGGTAATGTTTTACAAAATCCCGGTCGTGTCGGCCCGTACTTCTCGGTGGGGACATTATATACGTCTATAACGTTATTATCCTAACCTAAGGGAACCTAACATCTCGGATGTAGTATTTCACAACATTCCTGGCGGGTCGGCACCAATTCTCGGTGGGAACATTATATACGTCTATAACGGAATATAACCTAACATAAATCATCTAGCCCCTAGCTGGGAATGTTTTACAGAATCCCGGTCGTGTCGTCCCGCACGTCTCGGTGCGAACATTATATACGTCTATAACGTTATATATCCTAACCTAAGGCAACTTAACATCTCCGATGTACTATTTTCCAACATTCCTGGCGGGGCGGCCGCTACTTCTCGGTGGGAACATTATATACGTCTATATCGTAATATAACCTAACCTAACCCATCTAGACCCTCGCTGGTAATGTTTTACAGAATCCCGTTCGTGTCGTCTCGTACGTCTCGGTGCGGACATTGTATACGTCTATAACGTTATATATCCTAACCTAAGGGAACCTAACATCTCGGATGTAGTACTTCACAACATTCCTGGCTGGTCGGCCCCACTTCTCGGTGGGAACATTATATACGTTTATAACGTATTATAACCTAACATAACCCATCTAGCCCCTCGCTTGTAATGTTTTACAGAATCCCGGTCGTGTCGTCCCGTACGTCTCGGTGCGGACATTATATACGTCTGTAACGTTATATATCCTAACCAAAGGCAACCTAACATCCCGAATGTAGTATTTCACAACATTCCTGGCGGGTCTGCCCCACTTCTCGGTGGGAACATTATTTACGTCTATAACGTAATATAACCTAACCTAACCCATCTAGCCCCTAGCTGGGAATGTTTTACAGAATCCCGGTCGTGTCGTCCCGTACGTCTCGGTGCGAACATTATATACGTCTATAACGTTATATATCCTAACCTAAGGCAACTTAACCTCTCGGATGTAGTATTTTCCAACAGTCTTGTCGGGGCGGACCCTACTTCTCGGTGGGCACATTATATACCTCTATATCGTAATATAACCTAACCTAACCCATCTAGACCCTCGCTGTTAATGTTTTACAAAATCCGGGTCGTGTCGGCCCGTACTTCTCCGTGGGGACATTATATACGTCTATATCGTTATATATCCTAACCTAAGGCAACCTAACATCTCGGATGTAGTATTTTCCAACATTCCTGGCGGGTCGGACCCTACTTCTCGGTGGGCACATTATATACGTCTATATCGTAATATAACCTAACCTAACCCATCTAGACCCTCGCTGGTAATGTTTTACAAAATCCCGGTCGTGTCGGCCCGTACTTCTCCGTGGGGACATTATATACGTCTATATCGTAATGTAACCTAACCTAACCCATCTAGACCCTCGCTGTTAATGTTTTACAAAATCTCGGTCGTGTCGGCCCGTACTTTTCCGTGGGGACATTATATACGTCTATAATTTTATATATCCTAACCTAAGGCAACCTAACATCTCGAATGTAGTATTTCACCACATTCCTGGCGGGTCGGCCCCACTTCTCGGTGGGAACATTATATAAGTCTATATCGTAATATAACCTAACCTAATCCATCTAGCCCCTAGCTGGGAATGTTTTACAGAATCCCGGTCGTGTCGTCCCGTACGTCTCGGTGGGGACATTATAGACGTCTATAACGTTATATATCCTAACCTAAGGCAAGTTAACATCTCGGATGTAGTATATTCCAACATTCCTGGCGGGTCGGACCCTACTTCTCGGTGGGCACATTATATACGTCTATATCGTTATATATCCTAACCTAAGGCAACTTAACATCTCCGATGTAGTATTTTCCAACATTCCTGGCGGGCTGGCCCCTACTCCTCGGTGGGCACATTATATACGTCTATAACGTAATATACCCTAACCTAACCCATCTAGCCCCTAGCTGGGAATGTTTTACAAAATCCCGGTCGTGTCGGCCCGTACTTCTCCGTGGGGGCATTATATACGTCTATATCGTTATATATCCTAGCCAAAGGCAAGTTAACATCTCGGATGTGGTATATTCCAACATTCCTGGCGGGTCGGACCCTACTTCTCGGTGGGCACATTATATACGTATATATCGTAATATAACCTAACCTAACACATCTAGACCCTCGCTGGTAATGTTTTACAAAATCCCGGTCGTGTCGGCCCGTACTTCTCGGTGGGGACATTATATACGTCTATAACGTTACATACCCTAACCTAAGGGAACCTAACTACTCGGATGTTGTATTTTCCAACATTCCTGGCGGGTCGGACCCTACTTCTCGGTAGGCACATTATATACGTCTATATCGTACCATAACCTAACCTAACCCATCTAGACCCTCGCTGGTAATGTTTTACAAAATCCCGGTCATGTAGGCCCGTACTTTTCCGTGGGGACATTTTATACGTCTATAACTTTATATATCCTAACCTAAGGGAACCTAACATCTCGGATGTAGTATTTTCCAACATTCCTGGCGGGTCGGCCCCCACTTCTCGGTGGGAACATTATATACGTCTATATCGTAATATAACCTAACCTAACCCATCTAGACCCTCGCTGGTAATGTTTTACAAAATCCCGGTCGTGTCGGCCCGTACTTCTCGGTGGGGACATTATATACGTCTATAACGTTATTATCCTAACCTAAGGGAACCTAACATCTCGGATGTAGTATTTCACAACATTCCTGGCGGGTCGGCACCAATTCTCGGTGGGAACATTATATACGTCTATAACGGAATATAACCTAACATAAATCATCTAGCCCCTAGCTGGGAATGTTTTACAGAATCCCGGTCGTGTCGTCCCGCGCGTCTCGGTGCGAACATTATATACGTCTATAACGTTATATATCCTAACCTAAGGCAACTTAACATCTCCGATGTACTATTTTCCAACATTCCTGGCGGGGCGGCCGCTACTTCTCGGTGGGAACATTATATACGTCTATATCGTAATATAACCTAACCTAACCCATCTAGACCCTCGCTGGTAATGTTTTACAGAATCCCGTTCGTGTCGTCTCGTACGTCTCGGTGCGGACATTGTATACGTCTATAACGTTATATATCCTAACCTAAGGGAACCTAACATCTCGGATGTAGTACTTCACAACATTCCTGGCTGGTCGGCCCCACTTCTCGGTGGGAACATTATATACGTTTATAACGTATTATAACCTAACATAACCCATCTAGCCCCTCGCTTGTAATGTTTTACAGAATCCCGGTCGTGTCGTCCCGTACGTCTCGGTGCGGACATTATATACGTCTGTAACGTTATATATCCTAACCAAAGGCAACCTAACATCTCGAATGTAGTATTTCACAACATTCCTGGCGGGTCTGCCCCACTTCTCGGTGGGAACATTATTTACGTCTATAACGTAATATAACCTAACCTAATCCATCTAGCCCCTAGCTGGGAATGTTTTACAGAATCCCGGTCGTGTCGTCCCGTACGTCTCGGTGCGAACATTATATACGTCTATAACGTTATATATCCTAACCTAAGGCAACTTAACCTCTCGGATGTAGTATTTTCCAACAGTCTTGTCGGGGCGGACCCTACTTCTCGGTGGGCACATTATATACCTCTATATCGTAATATAACCTAACCTAACCCATCTAGACCCTCGCTGTTAATGTTTTACAAAATCCGGGTCGTGTCGGCCCGTACTTCTCCGTGGGGACATTATATACGTCTATATCGTTATATATCCTAACCTAAGGCAACCTAACATCTCGGATGTAGTATTTTCCAACATTCCTGGCGGGTCGGACCCTACTTCTCGGTGGGCACATTATATACGTCTATATCGTAATGTAACCTAACCTAACCCATCTAGACCCTCGCTGTTAATGTTTTACAAAATCTCGGTCGTGTCGGCCCGTACTTTTCCGTGGGGACATTATAGACGTCTATAACGTTATATATCCTAACCTAAGGCAACCTAACACCTCGGATGTAGTATTTTCCAACATTCCTGGCGGGTCGGACCCTACTTCTCGGTGGGCACATTATTTACGTCTATATCGTAATGTAACCTAATCTAACCCATCTAGACCCTCGCTGTTAATGTTTTACAAAATCTCGGTCGTGTCGGCCCGTACCTTTCCGTGGGGACATTATATACGTCTATAATTTTATATATCCTAACCTAAGGCAACATAACATCTTGAATGTAGTATTATCCAACATTCCTTGTCGGGTCGGCC
The DNA here is from genome assembly GCA_963969225.1 of Xylocopa violacea. Classification (NCBI taxonomy): domain Eukaryota; kingdom Metazoa; phylum Arthropoda; class Insecta; order Hymenoptera; family Apidae; genus Xylocopa; species Xylocopa violacea. Next base: position 5,294,196 of record CAXAJV010000011.1, on the reverse strand, counting down.
CCTACTTCTCGGTGGGCACATTATATAGGTCTGTATCGTAATATAACCAAACCTAACCCATCTAGACCCTCGCTGGTAATGTTCTACAGAATCCCGGTCGTGTCGGCCCGTACTTCTCCGTGGGGACATTATATACGTCTATAACTTTATATATCCTAACCAAAGGCAACTTAACATCTCGGATGTAGTATTTTCCAACATTCCTGGCGGGTCGGACCCTACTTCTCGGTGGGCACATTATATACGTCTATATCGTAATGTAACCTAACCTAACCCATCTAGACCCTCGCTGTTAATGTTTTACAAAATCTCGGTCGTGTCGGCCCGTACTTTTCCGTGGGGACATTATAGACGTATATAACGTTATATATCCTAACCTAAGGCAACCTAACACCTCGGATGTAGTATTTTCCAACATTCCTGGCGGGTCGGACCCTACTTCTCGGTGGGCACATTATTTACGTCTATATCGTAATGTAACCTAATATAACCCATCTAGACCCTCGCTGTTAATGTTTTACAAAATCTCGGTCGTGTCGGCCCGTACCTTTCCGTGGGGACATTATATACGTCTATAATTTTATATATCCTAACCTAAGGCAACATAACATCTTGAATGTAGTATTATCCAACATTCCTTGTCGGGTCGGCCCCTACTTCTCGGTGGGCACATTATATAGGTCTGTATCGTAATATAACCAAACCTAACCCATCTAGACCCTCGCTGGTAATGTTCTACAGAATCCCGGTCGTGTCGTCTCGTACGTCTCGGTGCGGACATTATATACGTCTATAACTTTATATATCCTAACCAACGGCAACTTAACATCTCGGATGTAGTATTTTCCAACATTCCTGGCGGGTCGGACCCTACTTCTCGGTGGGCACATTATATATGTCTATATCGTAATATAACCTAACCTAACCCATCGAGACCCTCGCTGGTAATGTTTTACAAAATCCCGGTCGTGTCGGCCCGTACTTCTCCGTGGGGACATTATATACGTCTATATCGTTATATATCCTAACCAAAGGCAACCTAACATCTCGGATGTAGTATTTTCCAACATTCCTGGCGGGTCGGACCCTACTTCTCGGTGGGCACATTATATACGTCTATATCGTAATGTAACCTAACCTAACCCATCTAGACACTCGCTGTTAATGTTTTACAAAATCTCGGTCGTGTCGGCCCGTACTTTTCCGTGGGGACATTATATACGTCTATAATTTTATATATCCTAACCTAAGGCAACCTAACATCTCGAATGTAGTATTTCACCACATTCCTGGCGGGTCGGCCCCACTTCTCGGTGGGAACATTATATAAGTCTATATCGTAATATAACCTAACCTAATCCATCTAGCCCCTAGCTGGGAATGTTTTACAGAATTCCGGTCGTGTCGTCCCGTACGTCTCGGTGGGGACATTATAGACGTCTATAACGTTATATATCCTAACCTAAGGCAAGTTAACATCTCGGATGTAGTATATTCCAACATTCCTGGCGGGTCGGACCCTACTTCTCGGTGGGCACATTATATACGTCTATATCGTTATATATCCTAACCTAAGGCAACTTAACATCTCCGATGTAGTATTTTCCAACATTCCTGGCGGGCTGGCCCCTACTCCTCGGTGGGCACATTATATACGTCTATAACGTAATATACCCTAACCTAACCCATCTAGCCCCTAGCTGGGAATGTTTTACAAAATCCCGGTCGTGTCGGCCCGTACTTCTCCGTGGGGGCATTATATACGTCTATATCGTTATATATCCTAGCCAAAGGCAAGTTAACATCTCGGATGTGGTATATTCCAACATTCCTGGCGGGTCGGACCCTACTTCTCGGTGGGCACATTATATACGTATATATCGTAATATAACCTAACCTAACACATCTAGACCCTCGCTGGTAATGTTTTACAAAATCCCGGTCGTGTCGGCCCGTACTTCTCGGTGGGGACATTATATACGTCTATAACGTTACATACCCTAACCTAAGGGAACCTAACTACTCGGATGTTGTATTTTCCAACATTCCTGGCGGGTCGGACCCTACTTCTCGGTAGGCACATTATATACGTCTATATCGTACCATAACCTAACCTAACCCATCTAGACCCTCGCTTGTAATGTTTTACAAAATCCCGGTCATGTAGGCCCGTACTTTTCCGTGGGGACATTTTATACGTCTATAATTTTATATATCCTAACCTAAGGGAACCTAACATCTCGGATGTAGTATTTTCCAACATTCCTGGCGGGTCGGCCCCCACTTCTCGGTGGGAACATTATATACGTCTATATCGTAATATAACCTAACCTAACCCATCTAGACCCTCGCTGGTAATGTTTTACAAAATCCCGGTCGTGTCGGCCCGTACTTCTCGGTGGGGACATTATATACGTCTATAACGTTATTATCCTAACCTAAGGGAACCTAACATCTCGGATGTAGTATTTCACAACATTCCTGGCGGGTCGGCACCAATTCTCGGTGGGAACATTATATACGTCTATAACGGAATATAACCTAACATAAATCATCTAGCCCCTAGCTGGGAATGTTTTACAGAATCCCGGTCGTGTCGTCCCGCACGTCTCGGTGCGAACATTATATACGTCTATAACGTTATATATCCTAACCTAAGGCAACTTAAACTCTCGGATGTAGTATTTTCCAACAGTCTTGTCGGGTCGGACCCTACTTCTCGGTGGGCACATTATATACTTCTATATCGTAATATAACCTAACCTAACCCATCTAGACCCTCGCTGTTAATGTTTTACAAAATCCGGGTCGTGTCGGCCCGTACTTTTCCGTGGGGACATTATATACGTCTATAATTTTATATATCCTAACCTAAGGCAACATAACATCTCGAATGTAGTATTTTCCAACATTCCTGGCGGGTCGGCCCCGACTTCTAGGTGGGCACATTATATACGTCTGTATCGTAATATAACCAAACCTAACCCATCTATACCCTCGCTGGTAATGTTCTACAGAATCCCGGTCGTGTCGTCTCGTACGTCTCGGTGCGGACATTATATACGTCTATAACTTTATATATCCTAACCAAAGGCAACTTCACATCTCGGATGTAGCATTTTCCAACATTCCTGGCGGGTCGGACCCTACTTCTCGGTAGGCACATTATATACGTCTATATCGTAATATAACCTAACCTAACCCATCTAGACCCTCGCTGGTAATGTTTTACAAAATCCCGGTCGTGTCGGCCCGTACTTCTCCGTGGGGACATTATATACGTCTATATCGTTATATATCCTAACCTAAGGCAACCTAACATCTCGGATGTAGTATTTTCCAACATTCCTGGCGGGTCGGACCCTACTTCTCGGTGGGCACATTATATACGTCTATATCGTAATGTAACCTAACCTAACCCATCTAGACCCTCGCTGTTAATGTTTTACAAAATCTCGGTCGTGTCGGCCCGTACTTTTCCGTGGGGACATTATAGACGTCTATAACGTTATATATCCTAACCTAAGGCAACCTAACACCTCGGATGTAGTATTTTCCAACATTCCTGGCGGGTCGGACCCTACTTCTCGGTGGGCACATTATTTACGTCTATATCGTAATGTAACCTAATCTAACCCATCTAGACCCTCGCTGTTAATGTTTTACAAAATCTCGGTCGTGTCGGCCCGTACCTTTCCGTGGGGACATTATATACGTCTATAATTTTATATATCCTAACCTAAGGCAACATAACATCTTGAATGTAGTATTATCCAACATTCCTTGTCGGGTCGGCCCCTACTTCTCGGTGGGCACATTATATAGGTCTGTATCGTAATATAACCAAACCTAACCCATCTAGACCCTCGCTGGTAATGTTCTACAGAATCCCGGTCGTGTCGTCTCGTACGTCTCGGTGCGGACATTATATACGTCTATAACTTTATATATCCTAACCAAAGGCAACTTAACATCTCGGATGTAGTATTTTCCAACATTCCTGGCGGGTCGGACCCTACTTCTCGGTGGGCACATTATATACGTCTATATCGTAATGTAACCTAACCTAACCCATCTAGACCCTCGCTGTTAATGTTTTACAAAATCTCGGTCGTGTCGGCCCGTACTTTTCCGTGGGGACATTATAGACGTCTATAACGTTATATATCCTAACCTAAGGCAACCTAACACCTCGGATGTAGTATTTTCCAACATTCCTGGCGGGTCGGACCCTACTTCTCGGTGGGCACATTATTTACGTCTATATCGTAATGTAACCTAATCTAACCCATCTAGACCCTCGCTGTTAATGTTTTACAAAATCTCGGTCGTGTCGGCCCGTACCTTTCCGTGGGGACATTATATACGTCTATAATTTTATATATCCTAACCTAAGGCAACATAACATCTTGAATGTAGTATTATCCAACATTCCTTGTCGGGTCGGCCCCTACTTCTCGGTGGGCACATTATATAGGTCTGTATCGTAATATAACCAAACCTAACCCATCTAGACCCTCGCTGGTAATGTTCTACAGAATCCCGGTCGTGTCGTCTCGTACGTCTCGGTGCGGACATTATATACGTCTATAACTTTATATATCCTAACCAAAGGCAACTTAACATCTCGGATGTAGTATTTTCCAACATTCCTGGCGGGTCGGACCCTACTTCTCGGTGGGCACATTATATACGTCTATATCGTAATGTAACCTAACCTAACCCATCTAGACCCTCGCTGTTAATGTTTTACAAAATCTCGGTCGTGTCGGCCCGTACTTTTCCGTGGGGACATTATAGACGTATATAACGTTATATATCCTAACCTAAGGCAACCTAACACCTCGGATGTAGTATTTTCCAACATTCCTGGCGGGTCGGACCCTACTTCTCGGTGGGCACATTATTTACGTCTATATCGTAATGTAACCTAATCTAACCCATCTAGACCCTCGCTGTTAATGTTTTACAAAATCTCGGTCGTGTCGGCCCGTACCTTTCCGTGGGGACATTATATACGTCTATAATTTTATATATCCTAACCTAAGGCAACATAACATCTTGAATGTAGTATTATCCAACATTCCTTGTCGGGTCGGCCCCTACTTCTCGGTGGGCACATTATATAGGTCTGTATCGTAATATAACCAAACCTAACCCATCTAGACCCTCGCTGGTAATGTTCTACAGAATCCCGGTCGTGTCGTCTCGTACGTCTCGGTGCGGACATTATATACGTCTATAACTTTATATATCCTAACCAAAGGCAACTTAACATCTCGGATGTAGTATTTTCCAACATTCCTGGCGGGTCGGACCCTACTTCTCGGTGGGCACATTATATATGTCTATATCGTAATATAACCTAACCTAACCCATCTAGATCCTCGCTGTTAATGTTTTACAAAATCTCGGTCGTGTCGGCCCGTACTTTTCCGTGGGGACATTATAGACGTCTATAACGTTATATATCCTAACCTAAGGCAACCTAACATCTCGGATGTAGTATTTTCCAACATTCCTGGCGGGTCGGACCCTACTTCTCGGTGGGCACATAATTTACGTCTATATCGTAATGTAACCTAATCTAACCCATCTAGACCCTCGCTGTTAATGTTTTACAAAATCTCGGTCGTGTCGGCCCGTACCTTTCCGTGGGGACATTATATACGTCTATAATTTTATATATCCTAACCTAAGGCAACATAACATCTTGAATGTAGTATTATCCAACATTCCTTGTCGGGTCGGCCCCTACTTCTCGGTGGGCACATTATATAGGTCTGTATCGTAATATAACCAAACCTAACCCATCTAGACCCTCGCTGGTAATGTTCTACAGAATCCCGGTCGTGTCGTCTCGTACGTCTCGGTGCGGACATTATATACGTCTATAACTTTATATATCCTAACCAAAGGCAACTTAACATCTCGGATGTAGTATTTTCCAACATTCCTGGCGGGTCGGACCCTACTTCTCGGTGGGCACATTATATATGTCTATATCGTAATATAACCTAACCTAACCCATCTAGACCCTCGCTGGTAATGTTTTACAAAATCCCGGTCGTGTCGGCCCGTACTTCTCCGTGGGGACATTATATACGTCTATATCGTTATATATCCTAACCAAAGGCAACCTAACATCTCGGATGTAGTATTTTCCAACATTCCTGGCGGGTCGGACCCTACTTCTCGGTGGGCACATTATATACGTCTATATCGTAATGTAACCTAACCTAACCCATCTAGACACTCGCTGTTAATGTTTTACAAAATCTCGGTCGTGTCGGCCCGTACTTTTCCGTGGGGACATTATATACGTCTATAATTTTATATATCCTAACCTAAGGCAACCTAACATCTCGAATGTAGTATTTCACCACATTCCTGGCGGGTCGGCCCCACTTCTCGGTGGGAACATTATATAAGTCTATATCGTAATATAACCTAACCTAATCCATCTAGCCCCTAGCTGGGAATGTTTTACAGAATCCCGGTCGTGTCGTCCCGTACGTCTCGGTGGGGACATTATAGACGTCTATAACGTTATATATCCTAACCTAAGGCAAGTTAACATCTCGGATGTAGTATATTCCAACATTCCTGGCGGGTCGGACCCTACTTCTCGGTGGGCACATTATATACGTCTATATCGTTATATATCCTAACCTAAGGCAACTTAACATCTCCGATGTAGTATTTTCCAACATTCCTGGCGGGCTGGCCCCTACTCCTCGGTGGGCACATTATATACGTCTATAACGTAATATACCCTAACCTAACCCATCTAGCCCCTAGCTGGGAATGTTTTACAAAATCCCGGTCGTGTCGGCCCGTACTTCTCCGTGGGGGCATTATATACGTCTATATCGTTATATATCCTAGCCAAAGGCAAGTTAACGTCTCGGATGTGGTATATTCCAACATTCCTGGCGGGTCGGACCCTACTTCTCGGTGGGCACATTATATAGGTATATATCGTAATATAACCTAACCTAACACATCTAGACCCTCGCTGGTAATGTTTTACAAAATCCCGGTCGTGTCGGCCCGTACTTCTCGGTGGGGACATTATATACGTCTATAACGTTACATACCCTAACCTAAGGGAACCTAACTACTCGGATGCAGTATTTCACAACATTCCTGGCGGGTCGGCGCCAATTCTCGGTGGGAACATTATATACGTCTATAACGTAATATACCCTAACCTAACCCATCTACCCCTAGCTGGGAATGTTTTACAAAATCCCGGTCGTGTCGGCCCGTACTTCTCCGTGCGGGCATTATATACGTCTATATCGTTATATATCCTAGCCAAAGGCAAGTTAACATCTCGGATATAGTATTTTCCAACATTCCTGGCGGGTCGGACCCTACTTCTCGGTAGGCACATTATATACGTCTATATCGTACTATAACCTAACCTAACCCATCTAGACCCTCGCTGGTAATGTTTTACAAAATCCCGGTCATGTAGGCCCGTACTTTTCCGTGGGGACATTTTATACGTCTATAATTTTATATATCCTAACCTAAGGGAACCTAACATCTCGGATGTAGTATTTTCCAACATTCCTGGCGGGTCGGCCCCTACTTCTCGGTGGGCACATTATATACGTCTGTAACGTAATATAACCTAACCTAAGCCACCTACACCCTCGCTGGTAATGTTTCACAGAATCCCGTTCGTGTCTTCCCGTACGTCTCGAAGCCGGACATTATATACGTCTATCAAGTTATATACCCTAACCTAAGGGAACCTAACATCTCGGATGCAGTATTTCACAACATTCCTGGATGGTCGGCCCCACTTCTCGGTGGGAACATTATATACGTCTATATCGTAATATAACCTAACCTAACCCATCTAGACCCTCGCTGGTAATGTTTTACAAAATCCCGGTCGTGTCGGCCCGTACTTCTCCGTGGGGACATTATATACGTCTATATCGTTATATATCCTAACCTAAGGCAACCTAACATCTCGGATGTAGTATTTTCCAACATTCCTGGCGGGGCGGCCGCTACTTCTCGGTGGGAACATTATATACGTCTATATCGTAATATAACCTAACCTAACCCATCTAGACCCTCGCTGGTAATGTTTTACAGAATCCCGTTCGTGTCGTCTCGTACGTCTCGGTGCGGACATTATATACGTCTATAACGTTATATATCCTAACCTAAGGGAACCTAACATCTCGGATGTAGTACTTCACAACATTCCTGGCTGGTCGGCCCCACTTCTCGGTGGGAACATTATATACGTTTATAACGTATTATAACCTAACATAACCCATCTAGCCCCTCGCTTGTAATGTTTTACAGAATCCCGGTCGTGTCGTCCCGTACGTCTCGGTGCGGACATTATATACGTCTATAACGTTATATATCCTAACCAAAGGCAACCTAACATCTCGAATGTAGTATTTCACAACATTCCTGGCGGGTCTGCCCCACTTCTCGGTGGGAACATTATTTACGTCTATAACGTAATATAACCTAACCTAACCCATCTAGCCCCTAGCTGGGAATGTTTTACAGAATCCCGGTCGTGTCGTCCCGTACGTCTCGGTGCGGACATTATATACGTCTATAACGTTATATATCCTAACCTAAGGCAACTTAACCTCTCGGATGTAGTATTTTCCAACAGTCTTGTCGGGGCGGACCCTACTTCTCGGTGGGCACATTATATACCTCTATATCGTAATATAACCTAACCTAACCCATCTAGACCCTCGCTGTTAATGTTTTACAGAATCCCGGTCGTGTCGTCCCGCACGTCTCGGTGCGAACATTATATACGTCTATAACGTTATATATCCTAACCTAAGGCAACTTAACATCTCCGATGTACTATTTTCCAACATTCCTGGCGGGGCGGCCGCTACTTCTCGGTGGGAACATTATATACGTCTATATCGTAATATAACCTAACCTAACCCATCTAGACCCTCGCTGGTAATGTTTTACAGAATCCCGTTCGTGTCGTCTCGTACGTCTCGGTGCGGACATTGTATACGTCTATAACGTTATATATCCTAACCTAACGGAACCTAACATCTCGGATGTAGTACTTCACAACATTCCTGGCTGGTCGGCCCCACTTCTCGGTGGGAACATTATATACGTTTATAACGTATTATAACCTAACATAACCCATCTAGCCCCTCGCTTGTAATGTTTTACAGAATCCCGGTCGTGTCGTCCCGTACGTCTCGGTGCGGACATTATATACGTCTGTAACGTTATATATCCTAACCAAAGGCAACCTAACATCTCGAATGTAGTATTTCACAACATTCCTGGCGGGTCTGCCCCACTTCTCGGTGGGAACATTATTTACGTCTATAACGTAATATAACCTAACCTAACCCATCTAGCCCCTAGCTGGGAATGTTTTACAGAATCCCGGTCGTGTCGTCCCGTACGTCTCGGTGCGGACATTATATACGTCTATAACGTTATATATCCTAACCTAAGGCAACTTAACCTCTCGGATGTAGTATTTTCCAACAGTCTTGTCGGGGCGGACCCTACTTCTCGGTGGGCACATTATATACCTCTATATCGTAATATAACCTAACCTAACCCATCTAGACCCTCGCTGTTAATGTTTTACAAAATCCGGGTCGTGTCGGCCCGTACTTCTCCGTGGGGACATTATATACGTCTATATCGTTATATATCCTAACCTAAGGCAACCTAACATCTCGGATTTAGTATTTTCCAACATTCCTGGCGGGTCGGACCCTACTTCTCGGTGGGCACATTATATACGTCTATATCGTAATGTAACCTAACCTAACCCATCTAGACCCTCGCTGTTAATGTTTTACAAAATCTCGGTCGTGTCGGCCCGTACTTTTCCGTGGGGACATTATAGACGTCTATAACGTTATATATCCTAACCTAAGGCAACCTAACACCTCGGATGTAGTATTTTCCAACATTCCTGGCGGGTCGGACCCTACTTCTAGGTGGGCACATTATTTACGTCTATATCGTAATGTAACCTAATCTAACCCATCTAGACCCTCGCTGTTAATGTTTTACAAAATCTCGGTCGTGTCGGCCCGTACCTTTCCGTGGGGACATTATATACGTCTATAATTTTATATATCCTACCCTAAGGCAACATAACATCTTGAATGTAGTATTATCCAACATTCCTTGTCGGGTCGGCCCCTACTTCTCGGTGGGCACATTATATAGGTCTGTATCGTAATATAACCAAACCTAACCCATCTAGACCCTCGCTGGTAATGTTCTACAGAATCCCGGTCGTGTCGTCTCGTACGTCTCGGTGCGGACATTATATACGTCTATAACTTTATATATCCTAACCAAAGGCAACTTAACATCTCGGATGTAGTATTTTCCAACATTCCTGGCGGGTCGGACCCTACTTCTCGGTGGGCACATTATATATGTCTATATCGTAATATAACCTAACCTAACCCATCTAGATCCTCGCTGTTAATGTTTTACAAAATCTCGGTCGTGTCGGCCCGTACTTTTCCGTGGGGACATTATAGACGTCTATAACGTTATATATCCTAACCTAAGGCAACCTAACATCTCGGATGTAGTATTTTCCAACATTCCTGGCGGGTCGGACCCTACTTCTCGGTGGGCACATTATTTACGTCTATATCGTAATGTAACCTAATCTAACCCATCTAGGACCCTCGCTGTTAATGTTTTACAAAATCTCGGTCGTGTCGGCCCGTACCTTTCCGTGGGGACATTATATACGTCTATAATTTTATATATCCTAACCTAAGGCAACATAACATCTTGAATGTAGTATTATCCAACATTCCTTGTCGGGTCGGCCCCTACTTCTCGGTGGGCACATTATATAGGTCTGTATCGTAATATAACCAAACCTAACCCATCTAGACCCTCGCTGGTAATGTTCTACAGAATCCCGGTCGTGTCGTCTCGTACGTCTCGGTGGGGACATTATATACGTCTATAATTTTATATATCCTAACCTAAGGCAACCTAACATCTCGAATGTAGTATTTCACCACATTCCTGGCGGGTCGGCCCCACTTCTCGGTGGGAACATTATATAAGTCTATATCGTAATATAACCTAACCTAATCCATCTAGCCCCTAGCTGGGAATGTTTTACAGAATCCCGGTCGTGTCGTCCCGTACGTCTCGGTGGGGACATTATAGACGTCTATAACGTTATATATCCTAACCTAAGGCAAGTTAACATCTCGGATGTAGTATATTCCAACATTCCTGGCGGGTCGGACCCTACTTCTCGGTGGGCACATTATATACGTCTGTAACGTAATATAACCTAACCTAAGCCACCTACACCCTCGCTGGTAATGTTTCACAGAATCCCGTTCGTGTCTTCCCGTACGTCTCGAAGCCGGACATTATATACGTCTATCAAGTTATATACCCTAACCTAAGGGAACCTAACATCTCGGATGCAGTATTTCACAACATTCCTGGATGGTCGGCCCCACTTCTCGGTGGGAACATTATATACGTCTATATCGTAATATAACCTAACCTAACCCATCTAGACCCTCGCTGGTAATGTTTTACAAAATCCCGGTCGTGTCGGCCCGTACTTCTCCGTGGGGACATTATATACGTCTATATCGTTATATATCCTAACCTAAGGCAACCTAACATCTCGGATGTAGTATTTTCCAACATTCCTGGCGGGGCGGCCGCTACTTCTCGGTGGGAACATTATATACGTCTATATCGTAATATAACCTAACCTAACCCATCTAGACCCTCGCTGGTAATGTTTTACAGAATCCCGTTCGTGTCGTCTCGTACGTCTCGGTGCGGACATTATATACGTCTATAACGTTATATATCCTAACCTAAGGGAACCTAACATCTCGGATGTAGTACTTCACAACATTCCTGGCTGGTCGGCCCCACTTCTCGGTGGGAACATTATATACGTTTATAACGTATTATAACCTAACATAACCCATCTAGCCCCTCGCTTGTAATGTTTTACAGAATCCCGGTCGTGTCGTCCCGTACGTCTCGGTGCGGACATTATATACGTCTATAACGTTATATATCCTAACCAAAGGCAACCTAACATCTCGAATGTAGTATTTCACAACATTCCTGGCGGGTCTGCCCCACTTCTCGGTGGGAACATTATTTACGTCTATAACGTAATATAACCTAACCTAACCCATCTAGCCCCTAGCTGGGAATGTTTTACAGAATCCCGGTCGTGTCGTCCCGTACGTCTCGGTGCGGACATTATATACGTCTATAACGTTATATATCCTAACCTAAGGCAACTTAACCTCTCGGATGTAGTATTTTCCAACAGTCTTGTCGGGGCGGACCCTACTTCTCGGTGGGCACATTATATACCTCTATATCGTAATATAACCTAACCTAACCCATCTAGACCCTCGCTGTTAATGTTTTACAAAATCCGGGTCGTGTCGGCCCGTACTTTTCCGTGGGGACATTATATACGTCTATAACTTTATATATCCTAACCTAAGGCAACATAACATCTCGAATGTAGTATTTTCCAACATTCCTGGCGGGTCGGCCCCTACTTCTAGGTGGGCACATTATATACGTCTGTATCGTAATATAACCAAACCTAACCCATCTAGACCCTCGCTGGTAATGTTCTACAGAATCCCGGTCGTGTCGTCTCGTACGTCTCGGTGCGGACATTATATACGTCTATAACTTTATATATCCTAACCAAAGGCAACTTAACATCTCGGATGTAGTATTTTCCAACATTCCTGGCGGGTCGGACCCTACTTCTCAGTGGGCACATTATATACGTCTATATCGTAATATAACCTAACCAAACCCATCTAGACCCTCGCTGGTAATGTTTTACAAAATCCCGGTCGTGTCGGCCCGTACTTCTCCGCGGGGACATTATATACGTCTATAATTTTATACATCCTAACCTAAGGCAACCTAACATCTCGAATGTAGTATTTCACAACATTCCTGGCGGGTCGGCCCCACTTCTCGGTGGGAACATTATATACGTCTATATCGTAATATAACCTAACCTAATCCATCTAGACCCTCGCTGGTAATATTTTACAGAATCCCGGTCGTGTCGTCCCGTACGTCTCGGTGGGGACATTATAGACGTCTATAACGTTATATATCCTAACCTAAGGCAACCTAACATCTCGGATGTAGTATTTTCCAACATTCCTGGCGGGTCGGACCCTACTTCTCGGTGGGCACATTATATACGTCTATATCGTAATGTAACCTAATCTAACCCATCTAGACCCTCGCTGTTAATGTTTTACAAAATCTCGGTCGTGTCGGCCCGTACCTTTCCGTGGGGACATTATATACGTCTATAATTTTATATATCCTAACCTAAGGCAACATAACACCTTGAATGTAGTATTTTCCAACATTCCTTGTCGGGTCGGCCCCTACTTCTCGGTGGGCACATTATATACGTCTATAACGTAATATAACCTAACCTAACCCATCTAGACCCTCGCTGGTAATGTTTTACAAAATCCCGGTCGTGTCGGCCCGTACTTCTCGGTGGGGACATTATATACGTTTATAACGTTATATATCCTAACCTAAGGGAACCTAACATCTCGGATGTAGTATTTCACAACATTCCTGGATGGTCGGCCCCACTTCTCGGTGGGAACATTATATACGTCTATATCGTAATATAACCTAACCTAACCCAACTAGACCCTAGCTGGGAATGTTTTACAGAATCCCGGTCGTGTCGTCCCGTACGTCTCGGTGCGGACATTATATACGTCTATAACGTTATATATCCTAACCTAAGGGAACCTAACATCTCGGATGTAGTATTTCACAACATTCCTGGCTGGTCGGCCCCACTTCTCGGTGGGAACATTATATACGTCTATAACGTTATATATCCTAGCCAAAGGCAACCTAACATCTCGGATGTAGTATTTTCCAACATTCCTGGCGGGTCGGACCCTACTTCTCGGTGGGCACATTATATACGTCTATATCGTAATGTAACCTAACCTAACCCATCTAGACACTCGCTGTTAATGTTTTACAAAATCTCGGTCGTGTCGGCCCGTACTTTTCCGTGGGGACATTATATACGTCTATAATTTTATATATCCTAACCTAAGGCAACCTAACATCTCGAATGTAGTATTTCACCACATTCCTGGCGGGTCGGCCCCACTTCTCGGTGGGAACATTATATAAGTCTATATCGTAATATAACCTAACCTAATCCATCTAGCCCCTAGCTGGGAATGTTTTACAGAATCCCGGTCGTGTCGTCCCGTACGTCTCGGTGGGGACATTATAGACGTCTATAACGTTATATATCCTAACCTAAGGCAAGTTAACATCTCGGATGTAGTATATTCCAACATTCCTGGCGGGTCGGACCCTACTTCTCGGTGGGCACATTATATACGTCTATATCGTTATATATCCTAACCTAAGGCAACTTAACATCTCCGATGTAGTGTTTTCCAACATTCCTGGCGGGCTGGCCCCTACTCCTCGGTGGGCACATTATATACGTCTATAACGTAATATACCCTAACCTAACCCATCTAGCCCCTAGCTGGGAATGTTTTACAAAATCCCGGTCGTGTCGGCCCGTACTTCTCCGTGGGGGCATTATATACGTCTATATCGTTATATATCTTAGCCAAAGGCAAGTTAACATCTCGGATGTGGTATATTCCAACATTCCTGGCGGGTCGGACCCTACTTCTCGGTGGGCACATTATATACGTATATATCGTAATATAACCTAACCTAACACATCTAGACCCTCGCTGGTAATGTTTTACAAAATCCCGGTCGTGTCGGCCCGTACTTCTCGGTGGGGACATTATATACGTCTATAACGTTACATACCCTAACCTAAGGGAACCTAACTACTCGGATGCAGTATTTCACAACATTCCTGGCGGGTCGGCGCCAATTCTCGGTGGGAACATTATATACGTCTATAACGTAATATACCCTAACCTAACCCATCTACCCCTAGCTGGGAATGTTTTACAAAATCCCGGTCGTGTCGGCCCGTACTTCTCCGTGCGGGCATTATATACGTCTATATCGTTATATATCCTAGCCAAAGGCAAGTTAACATCTCGGATGTAGTATTTTCCAACATTCCTGGCGGGTCGGACCCTACTTCTCGGTAGGCACATTATATACGTCTATATCGTACTATAACCTAACCTAACCCATCTAGACCCTCGCTGGTAATGTTTTACAAAATCCCGGTCATGTAGGCCCGTACTTTTCCGTGGGAACATTTTATACGTCTATAATTTTATATATCCTAACCTAAGGGAACCTAACATCTCGGATGTAGTATTTTCCAACATTCCTGGCGGGTCGGCCCCTACTTCTCGGTGGGCACATTATATACGTCTGTAACGTAATATAACCTAACCTAAGCCACCTACACCCTCGCTGGTAATGTTTCACAGAATCCCGTTCGTGTCTTCCCGTACGTCTCGAAGCCGGACATTATATACGTCTATCAAGTTATATACCCTAACCTAAGGGAACCTAACATCTCGGATGCAGTATTTCACAACATTCCTGGATGGTCGGCCCCACTTCTCGGTGGGAACATTATATACGTCTATATCGTAATATAACCTAACCTAACCCATCTAGACCCTCGCTGGTAATGTTTTACAAAATCCCGGTCGTGTCGGCCCGTACTTCTCCGTGGGGACATTATATACGTCTATATCGTTATATATCCTAACCTAAGGCAACCTAACATCTCGGATGTAGTATTTTCCAACATTCCTGGCGGGGCGGCCGCTACTTCTCGGTGGGAACATTATATACGTCTATATCGTAATATAACCTAACCTAACCCATCTAGACCCTCGCTGGTAATGTTTTACAGAATCCCGTTCGTGTCGTCTCGTACGTCTCGGTGCGGACATTATATACGTCTATAACGTTATATATCCTAACCTAAGGGAACCTAACATCTCGGATGTAGTACTTCACAACATTCCTGGCTGGTCGGCCCCACTTCTCGGTGGGAACATTATATACGTTTATAACGTATTATAACCTAACATAACCCATCTAGCCCCTCGCTTGTAATGTTTTACAGAATCCCGGTCGTGTCGTCCCGTACGTCTCGGTGCGGACATTATATACGTCTATAACGTTATATATCCTAACCAAAGGCAACCTAACATCTCGAATGTAGTATTTCACAACATTCCTGGCGGGTCTGCCCCACTTCTCGGTGGGAACATTATTTACGTCTATAACGTAATATAACCTAACCTAACCCATCTAGCCCCTAGCTGGGAATGTTTTACAGAATCCCGGTCGTGTCGTCCCGTACGTCTCGGTGCGGACATTATATACGTCTATAACGTTATATATCCTAACCTAAGGCAACTTAACCTCTCGGATGTAGTATTTTCCAACAGTCTTGTCGGGGCGGACCCTACTTCTCGGTGGGCACATTATATACCTCTATATCGTAATATAACCTAACCTAACCCATCTAGACCCTCGCTGTTAATGTTTTACAAAATCCGGGTCGTGTCGGCCCGTACTTTTCCGTGGGGACATTATATACGTCTATAACTTTATATATCCTAACCTAAGGCAACATAACATCTCGAATGTAGTATTTTCCAACATTCCTGGCGGGTCGGCCCCTACTTCTAGGTGGGCACATTATATACGTCTGTATCGTAATATAACCAAACCTAACCCATCTAGACCCTCGCTGGTAATGTTCTACAGAATCCCGGTCGTGTCGTCTCGTACGTCTCGGTGCGGACATTATATACGTCTATAACTTTATATATCCTAACCAAAGGCAACTTAACATCTCGGATGTAGTATTTTCCAACATTCCTGTCGGGTCGGACCCTACTTCTCGGTGGGCACATTATATACGTCTATATCGTAATATAACCTAACCTAACCCATCTAGACCCTCGCGGGTAATGTTTTACAAAATCCCGGTCGTGTCGGCCCGTACTTCTCCGCGGGGACATTATATACGTCTATAATTTTATACATCCTAACCTAAGGCAACCTAACATCTCGAATGTAGTATTTCACAACATTCCTGGCGGGTCGGCCCCACTTCTCGGTGGGAACATTATATACGTCTATATCGTAATATAACCTAACCTAATCCATCTAGACCCTCGCTGGTAATGTTTTACAGAATCCCGGTCGTGTCGTCCCGTACGTCTCGGTGGGGACATTATAGACGTCTATAACGTTACATATCCTAACCTAAGGCAACCTAACATCTCGGATGTAGTATTTTCCAACATTCCTGGCGGGTCGGACCCTACTTCTCGGTGGGCACATTATATACGTCTATATCGTAATGTAACCTAATCTAACCCATCTAGACCCTCGCTGTTAATGTTTTACAAAATCTCGGTCGTGTCGGCCCGTACCTTTCCGTGGGGACATTATATACGTCTATAACGTTACATACCCCAACCTAAGGGAACCTAACTACTCGGATGCAGTATTTCACAAAATTCCTGGCGGGTCGGCGCCAATTCTCGGTGGGAACATTATATACGTCTATAACGCAATATAACCTAACATAACCCATCTAGCCCCTAGCTGGGAATGTTTTACAGAATCCCGGTCGTGTCGTCCCGCACGTCTCGGTGCGAACATTATATACGTCTATAACGTTATATATCCTAACCTAAGGCAACTTAACATCTCGAATGTAGTATTTCACAACATTCCTGGCGGGTCTGCCCCACTTCTCGGTGGGAACATTATTTACGTCTATAACGTAATATAACCTAACCTAACCCATCTAGCCCCTAGCTGGGAATGTTTTACAGAATCCCGGTCGTGTCGTCCCGTACGTCTCGGTGCGGACATTATATACGTCTATAACGTTATATATCCTAACCAAAGGCAACCTAACATCTCGGATGTTGTATTTTCCAACATTCCTGGCGGTTCGGACCCTACTTCTCGGTAGGCACATTATATACGTCTATATCGTACCATAACCTAACCTAACCCATCTAGACCCTGGCTGGTAATGTTTTACAAAATCCCGGTCATGTAGGCCCGTACTTTTCCGTGGGGACATTTTATACGTCTATAATTTTATATATCCTAACCTAAGGGAACCTAACATCTCGGATGTAGTATTTTCCAACATTCCTGGCGGGTCGGCCCCTACTTCTCGGTGGGCACATTATATACGTCTGTAACGTAATATAACCTAACCTAAGCCACCTACACCCTCGCTGGTAATGTGTCACAGAATCCCGTTCGTGTCTTCCCGTACGTCTCGAAGCCGGACATTATATACGTCTATCAAGTTATATACCCTAACCTAAGGGAACCTAACATCTCGGATGCAGTATTTCACAACATTCCGGGCGGGTCGGACCCTACTTCTCGGTGGGCACATTATATACGTCTATATCGTAATGTAACCGAACATAACCCATCTAGACCCTCGCTGTTAATGTTTTACAAAATCTCGGTCGTGTCGACCCGTACTTTTCCGTGGGGACATTATATACGTCTATATCGTTATATATCCTAACCTAAGGCAAATTAACATCTCCGATGTAGTATTTTCCAACATTCCTGGCGGGCTGGCCCCTACTCCTCGGTGGGCACATTATATACGTCTATAACGTAATATACCCTAACCTAACCCATCTAGCCCCTAGCTGGGAATGTTTTACAAAATCCCGGTCGTGTCGGCCCGTACTTCTCCGTGGGGGCATTATATACGTCTATATCGTTATATATCCTAGCCAAAGGCAAGTTAACATCTCGGATGTAGTATATTCCAACATTCCTGGCGGGTCGGACCCTACTTCTCGGTGGGCACATTATATACGTCTATATCGTAATATAACCTAACCTAACCCATCTAGACCCTCGCTGGTAATGTTTTACAAAATCCCGGTCGTGTCGGCCCGTACTTCTCGGTGGGGACATTATATACGTCTATAACGTTACATACCCCAACCTAAGGGAACCTAACTACTCGGATGCAGTATTTCACAAAATTCCTGGCGGGTCGGCGCCAATTCTCGGTGGGAACATTATATACGTCTATAACGCAATATAACCTAACATAACCCATCTAGCCCCTAGCTGGGAATGTTTTACAGAATCCCGGTCGTGTCGTCCCGCACGTCTCGGTGCGAACATTATATACGTCTATAACGTTATATATCCTAACCTAAGGCAACTTAACATCTCGAATGTAGTATTTCACAACATTCCTGGCGGGTCTGCCCCACTTCTCGGTGGGAACATTATTTACGTCTATAACGTAATATAACCTAACCTAACCCATCTAGCCCCTAGCTGGGAATGTTTTACAGAATCCCGGTCGTGTCGTCCCGTACGTCTCGGTGCGGACATTATATACGTCTGTAACGTTATATATCCTAACCAAAGGCAACCTAACATCTCGGATGTTGTATTTTCCAACATTCCTGGCGGTTCGGACCCTACTTCTCGGTAGGCACATTATATACGTCTATATCGTACCATAACCTAACCTAACCCATCTAGACCCTGGCTGGTAATGTTTTACAAAATCCCGGTCATGTAGGCCCGTACTTTTCCGTGGGGACATTTTATACGTCTATAATTTTATATATCCTAACCTAAGGGAACCTAACATCTCGGATGTAGTATTTTCCAACATTCCTGGCGGGTCGGCCCCTACTTCTCGGTGGGCACATTATATACGTCTGTAACGTAATATAACCTAACCTAAGCCACCTACACCCTCGCTGGTAATGTGTCACAGAATCCCGTTCGTGTCTTCCCGTACGTCTCGAAGCCGGACATTATATACGTCTATCAAGTTATATACCCTAACCTAAGGGAACCTAACATCTCGGATGCAGTATTTCACAACATTCCTGGCTGGTCGGCCCCACTTCTCGGTGGGAACATTATATACGTCTATATCGTAATATAACCTAACCTAACCCATGTAGACCATCGCTGGTAATGTTTTACAAAATCCCGGTCGTGTCGGCCCGTACTTCTCGGTGGGGACATTATATACGTCTATAACGTTATTATCCTAACCTAAGGGAACCTAACATCTCGGATGTAGTATTTCACAACATTCCTGGCGGGTCGGCACCAATTCTCGGTGGGAACATTATATACGTGTATAACGGAATATAACCTAACATAAATCATCTAGCCCCTAGCTGGGAATGTTTTACAGAATCCCGGTCGTGTCGTCCCGCACGTCTCGGTGCGAACATTATATACGTCTATAACGTTATATATCCTAACCTAAGGCAACTTAACATCTCCGATGTACTATTTTCCAACATTCCTGGCGGGGCGGCCGCTACTTCTCGGTGGGAACATTATATACGTCTATATCGTAATATAACCTAACCTAACCCATCTAGACCCTCGCTGGTAATGTTTTACAGAATCCCGTTCGTGTCGTCTCGTACGTCTCGGTGCGGACATTATATACGTCTATAACGTTATATATCCTAACCAAAGGCAACCTAACATCTCGAATGTAGTATTTCACAACATTCCTGGCGGGTCTGCCCCACTTCTCGGTGGGCACATTATATACGTCTATATCGTAATATACCCTAACCTAACCCATCTAGCCCCTAGCTGGGAATGTTTTACAAAATCCCGGTCGTGTCGGCCCGTACTTTTCCGTGGGGACATTATATACGTCTATAACTTTATATATCCTAACCTAAGGCAACATAACATCTCGAATGTAGTATTTTCCAACATTCCTGGCGGGTCGGCCCCTACTTCTAGGTGGGCACATTATATACGTCTGTATCGTAATATAACCAAACCTAACCCATCTAGACCCTCGCTGGTAATGTTCTACAGAATCCCGGTCGTGTCGTCTCGTACGTCTCGGTGCGGACATTATATACGTCTATAACTTTATATATCCTAACCAAAGGCAACTTAACATCTCGGATGTAGTATTTTCCAACATTCCTGGCGGGTGGGACCCTACTTCTCGGTGGGCACATTATATACGTCTATATCGTAATATAACCTAACCTAACCCATCTAGACCCTCGCTGGTAATGTTTTACAAAATCCCGGTCGTGTCGGCCCGTACTTCTCCGCGGGGACATTATATACGTCTATAATTTTATACATCCTAACCTAAGGCAATCTAACATCTCGAATGTAGTATTTCACAACATTCCTGGCGGGTCGGCCCCACTTCTCGGTGGGAACATTATATACGTCTATATCGTAATATAACCTAACCTAATCCATCTAGACCCTCGCTGGTAATGTTTTACAGAATCCCGGTCGTGTCGTCCCGTACGTCTCGGTGGGGACATTATAGACGTCTATAGCGTTATATATCCTAACCTAAGGCAACCTAACATCTCGGATGTAGTATTTTCCAACATTCCTGGCGGGTCGGCACCAATTCTCGGTGGGAACATTATATACGTCTATAACGGAATATAACCTAACATAAATCATCTAGCCCCTAGCTGGGAATGTTTTACAGAATCCCGGTCGTGTCGTCCCGCACGTCTCGGTGCGAACATTATATACGTCTATAACGTTATATATCCTAACCTAAGGCAACTTAACATCTCCGATGTACTATTTTCCAACATTCCTGGCGGGGCGGCCGCTACGTCTCGGTGGGAACATTATATACGTCTATATCGTAATATAACCTAACCTAACCCATCTAGACCCTCGCTGGTAATGTTTTACAGAATCCCGTTCGTGTCGTCTCGTACGTCTCGGTGCGGACATTATATACGTCTATAACGTTATATATCCTAACCTAAGGGAACCTAACATCTCGGCTGTAGTACTTCACAACATTCCTGGCTGGTCGGCCCCACTTCTCGGTGGGAACATTATATACGTTTATAACGTATTATAACCTAACATAACCCATCTAGCCCCTCGCTTGTAATGTTTTACAGAATCCCGGTCGTGTCGTCCCGTACGTCTCGGTGCGGACATTATATACGTCTATAACGTTATATATCCTAACCAAAGGCAACCTAACATCTCGAATGTAGTATTTCACAACATTCCTGGCGGGTCTGCCCCACTTCTCGGTGGGAACATTATTTACGTCTATAACGTAATATAACCTAACCTAACCCATCTAGCCCCAAGCTGGGAATGTTTTACAGAATCCCGGTCGTGTCGTCCCGTACGTCTCGGTGCGGACATTATATACGTCTATAACGTTATATATCCTAACCTAAGGCAACTTAACCTCTCGGATGTTGTATTTTCCAACATTCCTGGCGGGCCGGCCCCTACTTCTCGGTGGGCACATTATATACGTCCATATCGTAATATAACCTAACCTAACCCATCTAGACCCTCGCTGTTAATGTTTTACAAAATCCGGGTCGTGTCGGCCCGTACTTTTCCGTGGGGACATTATATACGTCTATAACTTTATATATCCTAACCTAAGGCAACATAACATCTCGAATGTAGTATTTTCCAACATTCCTGGCGGGTCGGCCCCTACATCTAGGTGGGCACATTATATACGTCTGTATCGTAATATAACCAAACCTAACCCATCTAGACCCTCGCTGGTAATGTTCTACAGAATCCCGGTCGTGTCGTCTCGTACGTCTCGGTGCGGACATTATATACGTCTATAACTTTATATATCCTAACCAAAGGCAACTTAACATCTCGGATGTAGTATTTTCCAACATTCCTGGCGGGTCGGAGCCTACTTCTCGGTGGGCACATTATATACGTCTATATCGTAATATAACCTACCCTAACCCATCTAGACCCTCGCTGGTAATGTTTTACAAAATCCCGGTCGTGTCGGCCCATACTTCTCGGTGGGGACATTATATACGTCTATAACGTTATATATCCTAACCTAAGGGAACCTAACATCTCGGATGTAGTATTTCACAACATTCCTGGATGGTCGGCCCCACTTCTCGGTGGGAACATTATATACGTCTATATCGTAATATAACCTAACCTAACCCATCTAGACCCTAGCTGGGAATGTTTTACAGAATCCCGGTCGTGTCGTCCCGTACGTCTCGGTGCGGACATTATATACGTCTATAACGTTATATATCCTAACCTAAGGGAACCTAACATCTCGGATGTAGTATTTCACAACATTCCTGGCGGGTCGGCCCCACTTCTCGGTGGGAACATTATATACGTTTATAACGTAATATAACCTAACCTCACCCATCTAGACCCTCGCTGGTAATGTTTTACAAAATCCCTGTCGTGTCGGCCCGTACTTCTCCGTGGGGACATTATATACGTCTATATCGTTATATATCCTAACCTAAGGCAACCTAACATCTCGGATGTAGTATTTTCCAACATTCCTGGCGGGGCGGCCCCTACTTCTCGGTGGGAACATTATATACGTCTATATCGTAATATAACCTAACCTAACCCATCTAGACCCTCGCTGGTAATGTTTTACAAAATCCCGGTCGTGTCGGCCCATACTTCTCGGTGGGGACATTATATACGTCTATAACGTTATATATCCTAACCTAAGGGAACCTAACATCTCGGATGTAGTATTTCACAACATTCCTGGCTGGTCGGCCCCACTTCTCGGTGGGAACATTATATACGTCTATATCGTAATATAACCTAACCTAACCCATCTAGACCCTCGCTGGTAATGTTTTACAAAATCCCGGTCGTGTCGGCCCGTACTTCTCCGTGGGGACATTATATACGTCTATATCGTTATATATTCTAACCTAAGGCAACTTAACATCTCCGATGTAGTATTTTCCAACATTCCTGGCGGGCTGGCCCCTACTCCTCGGTGGGCACATTATATACGTCTATATCGTAATATACCCTAACCTAACCCATCTAGCCCCTAGCTGGGAATGTTTTACAAAATCCCGGTCGTGTCGGCCCGTACTTCTCCGTGGGGGCATTATATACGTCTATATCGTTATATATCCTAGCCAAAGGCAAGTTAACATCTCGGATGTAGTATATTCCAACATTCCTGGCGGGTCGGAGCCTACTTCTCGGTGGGCACATTATATACGTCTATATCGTAATATAACCTAACCTAACCCATCTAGACCCTCGCTGGTAATGTTTTACAAAATCCCGGTCGTGTCGGCCCGTACTTCTCGGTGGGGACATTATATACGTCTATAACGTTACATACCCTAACCTAAGGGAACCTAACTTCTCGGATGCAGTATTTCACAACATTCCTGGCGGGTCGGCGCCAATTCTCGGTGGGAACATTATATACGTCTATAACGCAATA
Organism: Xylocopa violacea; assembly: GCA_963969225.1. NCBI lineage: Eukaryota > Metazoa > Arthropoda > Insecta > Hymenoptera > Apidae > Xylocopa > Xylocopa violacea. The sequence continues at coordinate 5,269,874 of CAXAJV010000011.1, read as the reverse complement.
TAACCTAACATAACCCATCTAGCCCCTAGCTGGGAATGTTTTACAGAATCCCGGTCGTGTCGTCTCGTACGTCTCGGTGCGGACATTATATACGTCTATAACGTTATATATCCTAACCAAAGGCAACTTAACATCTCGGATGTTGTATTTTCCAACATTCCTGGCGGGTCGGACCCTACTTCTCGGTAGGCACATTATATACGTCTATATCGTACTATAACCTAACCTAACCCATTTAGACCCTCGCTGGTAATGTTTTACAAAATCCCGGTCATGTAGGCCCGTACTTTTCCGTGGGGACATTTTATACGTCTATAATTTTATATATCCTAACCTAAGGGAACCTAACATCTCGGATGTAGTATTTTCCAACATTCCTGGCGGGTCGGCCCCTACTTCTCGGTGGGCACATTATATACGTCTGTAACGTGATATAACCTAACCTAAGCCACCTACACCCTCGCTGGTAATGTGTCACAGAATCCCGTTCGTGTGTTCCCGTACGTCTCGAAGCCGGACATTATATACGTCTATCAAGTTATATACCCTAACCTAAGGGAACCTAACATCTCGGATGCAGTATTTCACAACATTCCTGGCTGGTCGGCCCCACTTCTCGGTGGGAACATTATATACGTCTATATCGTAATATAACCTAACCTAACCCATCTAGACCCTCGCTGGTAATGTTTTACAAAATCCCGGTCATGTCGGCCCGTACTTCTCGGTGGGGACATTATATACGTCTATAACGTTATTATCCTAACCTAAGGGAACCTAACATCTCGGATGTAGTATTTCACAACATTCCTGTCGGGTCGGCACCAATTCTCGGTGGGAACATTATATACGTCTATAACGGAATATAACCTAACATAAATCATCTAGCCCCTAGCTGGGAATGTTTTACAGAATCCCGGTCGTGTCGTCCCGCACGTCTCGGTGCGAACATTATATACGTCTATAACGTTATATATCCTAACCTAAGGCAACTTAACATCTCCGATGTACTATTTCCCAACATTCCTGGCGGGGCGGCCGCTACTTCTCGGTGGGAACATTATATACGTCTATATCGTAATATAACCTAACCTAACCCATCTAGACCCTCGCTGGTAATGTTTTACAGAATCCCGTTCGTGTCGTCTCGTACGTCTCGGTGCGGACATTATATACGTCTATAACGTTATATATCCTAACCTAAGGGAACCTAACATCTCGGATGTAGTACTTCACAACATTCCTGGCTGGTCGGCCCCACTTCTCGGTGGGAACATTATATACGTTTATAACGTAGTATAACCTAACATAACCCATCTAGCCCCTCGCTTGTAATGTTTTACAGAATCCCGGTCGTGTCGTCCCGTACGTCTCGGTGCGGACGTTATATACGTCTATAACGTTATATATCGTAACGTAAGGCAACTTAACCTCTCGGATGTAGTATTTTCCAACAGTCTTGTCGGGTCGGACCCTACTTCTCGGTGGGCACATTATATACTTCTATATCGTAATATAACCGAACCTAACCCATCTAGACCCTCGCTGTTAATGTTTTACAAAATCCGGGTCGTGTCGGCCCGTACTTTTCCGTGGGGACATTATATACGTCTATAATTTTATATATCCTAACCTAAGGCAACATCACATCTCGAATGTAGTATTTTCCAACATTCCTGGCGGGTCGGCCCCTACTTCTAGGTGGGCACATTATATACGTCAGTATCGTAATATAACCAAACCTAACCCATCTAGACCCTCGCTGGTAATGTTCTACAGAATGCCGGTCGTGTCGTCTCGTACGTCTCGGTGCGGACATTATATACGTCTATAACTTTATATATCCTAACCAAAGGCAACTTAACATCTCGGATGTTGTATTTTCCAACATTCCTGGCGGGTCGGACCCTACTTCTCGGTAGGCACATTATATACGTCTATATCGTACTATAACCTAACCTAACCCATTTAGACCCTCGCTGGTAATGTTTTACAAAATCCCGGTCATGTAGGCCCGTACTTTTCCGTGGGGACATTTTATACGTCTATAATTTTATATATCCTAACCTAAGGGAACCTAACATCTCGGATGTAGTATTTTCCAACATTCCTGGCGGGTCGGCCCCTACTTCTCGGTGGGCACATTATATACGTCTGTAACGTGATATAACCTAACCTAAGCCACCTACACCCTCGCTGGTAATGTGTCACAGAATCCCGTTCGTGTGTTCCCGTACGTCTCGAAGCCGGACATTATATACGTCTATCAAGTTATATACCCTAACCTAAGGGAACCTAACATCTCGGATGCAGTATTTCACAACATTCCTGGCTGGTCGGCCCCACTTCTCGGTGGGAACATTATATACGTCTATATCGTAATATAACCTAACCTAACCCATCTAGACCCTCGCTGGTAATGTTTTACAAAATCCCGGTCATGTCGGCCCGTACTTCTCGGTGGGGACATTATATACGTCTATAACGTTATTATCCTAACCTAAGGGAACCTAACATCTCGGATGTAGTATTTCACAACATTCCTGTCGGGTCGGCACCAATTCTCGGTGGGAACATTATATACGTCTATAACGGAATATAACCTAACATAAATCATCTAGCCCCTAGCTGGGAATGTTTTACAGAATCCCGGTCGTGTCGTCCCGCACGTCTCGGTGCGAACATTATATACGTCTATAACGTTATATATCCTAACCTAAGGCAACTTAACATCTCCGATGTACTATTTCCCAACATTCCTGGCGGGGCGGCCGCTACTTCTCGGTGGGAACATTATATACGTCTATATCGTAATATAACCTAACCTAACCCATCTAGACCCTCGCTGGTAATGTTTTACAGAATCCCGTTCGTGTCGTCTCGTACGTCTCGGTGCGGACATTATATACGTCTATAACGTTATATATCCTAACCTAAGGGAACCTAACATCTCGGATGTAGTACTTCACAACATTCCTGGCTGGTCGGCCCCACTTCTCGGTGGGAACATTATATACGTTTATAACGTAGTATAACCTAACATAACCCATCTAGCCCCTCGCTTGTAATGTTTTACAGAATCCCGGTCGTGTCGTCCCGTACGTCTCGGTGCGGACGTTATATACGTCTATAACGTTATATATCGTAACGTAAGGCAACTTAACCTCTCGGATGTAGTATTTTCCAACAGTCTTGTCGGGTCGGACCCTACTTCTCGGTGGGCACATTATATACTTCTATATCGTAATATAACCGAACCTAACCCATCTAGACCCTCGCTGTTAATGTTTTACAAAATCCGGGTCGTGTCGGCCCGTACTTTTCCGTGGGGACATTATATACGTCTATAATTTTATATATCCTAACCTAAGGCAACATCACATCTCGAATGTAGTATTTTCCAACATTCCTGGCGGGTCGGCCCCTACTTCTAGGTGGGCACATTATATACGTCAGTATCGTAATATAACCAAACCTAACCCATCTAGACCCTCGCTGGTAATGTTCTACAGAATGCCGGTCGTGTCGTCTCGTACGTCTCGGTGCGGACATTATATACGTCTATAACTTTATATATCCTAACCAAAGGCAACTTAACATCTCGGATGTAGTATTTTCCAACATTCCTGGCGGGTCGGTCCCTACTTCTCGGTGGGCACATTATATACGTCTATATCGTAATATAACCTAACCTAACCCATCTAGACCCTCGCTGGTAATGTTTTACAAAATCCCGGACGTGTCGGCCCGTACTTCTCCGTGGGGACATTATATACGTCTATATCGTTATATATCCTAACCTAAGGCAACCTAACATCTCGGATGTAGTATTTTCCAACATTCCTGGCGGGTCGGACCCTACTTCTCGGTGGGCACATTATATACGTCTATATCGTAATATAACCTAACCTAACCCATCTAGACCCTCGCTGTTAATGTTTTACAAAATCTCGGTCGTGTCGGCCCGTACTTTTCCGTGGGGACATTATATACGTCTATAATTTTATATATCCTAACCTAAGGCAACCTAACATCTCGAATGTAGTATTTCACAACATTCCTGGCGGGTCGGCCCCTACTTCTCGGTGGGAACATTATATACGTCTATATCGTAATATAACCTAACCTAATCCATCTAGACCCTCGCTGGTAATGTTTTACAGAATCCCGGTCGTGTCGTCCCGTACGTCTCGGTGGGGACATTATAGACGTCTATAACGTTATATATCCTAACCTAAGGCAACCTAACATCTCGGATGTAGTATTTTCCAACATTCCTGGCGGGTCGGACCCTACTTCTCGGTGGGCACATTATATACGTCTATGTCGTAATGTAACCTAATCTAACCCATCTAGACCCTCGCTGTTAATGTTTTACAAAATCTCGGTCGTGTCGGCCCGTACCTTTCCGTGGGGACATTATATACGTCTATAATTTTATATATCCTAACCTAAGGCAACATAACACCTTGAATGTAGTATTTTCCAACATTCCTTGTCGGGTCGGCCCCTACTTCTCGGTGGGCACATTATATACGTCTATAACGTAATATAACCTAACCTAACCCATCTAGACCCTCGCTGGTAATGTTTTACAAAATCCCGGTCGTGTCGGCCCGTACTTCTCGGTGGGGACATTATATACGTTTATAACGTTATATATCCTAACCTAAGGGAACCTAACATCTCGGATGTAGTATTTCACAACATTCCTGGCGGGTCGGCACCAATTCTCGGTGGGAACATTATATACGTGTATAACGGAATATAACCTAACATAAATCATCTAGCCCCTAGCTGGGAATGTTTTACAGAATCCCGGTCGTGTCGTCCCGCACGTCTCGGTGCGAACATTATATACGTCTATAACGTTATATATCCTAACCTAAGGCAACTTAACATCTCCGATGTACTATTTTCCAACATTCCTGGCGGGGCGGCCGCTACTTCTCGGTGGGAACATTATATACGTCTATATCGTAATATAACCTAACCTAACCCATCTAGACCCTCGCTGGTAATGTTTTACAGAATCCCGTTCGTGTCGTCTCGTACGTCTCGGTGCGGACATTATATACGTCTATAACGTTATATATCCTAACCAAAGGCAACCTAACATCTCGAATGTAGTATTTCACAACATTCCTGGCGGGTCTGCCCCACTTCTCGGTGGGCACATTATATACGTCTATATCGTAATATACCCTAACCTAACCCATCTAGCCCCTAGCTGGGAATGTTTTACAAAATCCCGGTCGTGTCGGCCCGTACTTTTCCGTGGGGACATTATATACGTCTATAACTTTATATATCCTAACCTAAGGCAACATAACATCTCGAATGTAGTATTTTCCAACATTCCTGGCGGGTCGGCCCCTACTTCTAGGTGGGCACATTATATACGTCTGTATCGTAATATAACCAAACCTAACCCATCTAGACCCTCGCTGGTAATGTTCTACAGAATCCCGGTCGTGTCGTCTCGTACGTCTCGGTGCGGACATTATATACGTCTATAACTTTATATATCCTAACCAAAGGCAACTTAACATCTCGGATGTAGTATTTTCCAACATTCCTGGCGGGTGGGACCCTACTTCTCGGTGGGCACATTATATACGTCTATATCGTAATATAACCTAACCTAACCCATCTAGACCCTCGCTGGTAATGTTTTACAAAATCCCGGTCGTGTCGGCCCGTACTTCTCCGCGGGGACATTATATACGTCTATAATTTTATACATCCTAACCTAAGGCAATCTAACATCTCGAATGTAGTATTTCACAACATTCCTGGCGGGTCGGCCCCACTTCTCGGTGGGAACATTATATACGTCTATATCGTAATATAACCTAACCTAATCCATCTAGACCCTCGCTGGTAATGTTTTACAGAATCCCGGTCGTGTCGTCCCGTACGTCTCGGTGGGGACATTATAGACGTCTATAGCGTTATATATCCTAACCTAAGGCAACCTAACATCTCGGATGTAGTATTTTCCAACATTCCTGGCGGGTCGGCACCAATTCTCGGTGGGAACATTATATACGTCTATAACGGAATATAACCTAACATAAATCATCTAGCCCCTAGCTGGGAATGTTTTACAGAATCCCGGTCGTGTCGTCCCGCACGTCTCGGTGCGAACATTATATACGTCTATAACGTTATATATCCTAACCTAAGGCAACTTAACATCTCCGATGTACTATTTTCCAACATTCCTGGCGGGGCGGCCGCTACGTCTCGGTGGGAACATTATATACGTCTATATCGTAATATAACCTAACCTAACCCATCTAGACCCTCGCTGGTAATGTTTTACAGAATCCCGTTCGTGTCGTCTCGTACGTCTCGGTGCGGACATTATATACGTCTATAACGTTATATATCCTAACCTAAGGGAACCTAACATCTCGGCTGTAGTACTTCACAACATTCCTGGCTGGTCGGCCCCACTTCTCGGTGGGAACATTATATACGTTTATAACGTATTATAACCTAACATAACCCATCTAGCCCCTCGCTTGTAATGTTTTACAGAATCCCGGTCGTGTCGTCCCGTACGTCTCGGTGCGGACATTATATACGTCTATAACGTTATATATCCTAACCAAAGGCAACCTAACATCTCGAATGTAGTATTTCACAACATTCCTGGCGGGTCTGCCCCACTTCTCGGTGGGAACATTATTTACGTCTATAACGTAATATAACCTAACCTAACCCATCTAGCCCCAAGCTGGGAATGTTTTACAGAATCCCGGTCGTGTCGTCCCGTACGTCTCGGTGCGGACATTATATACGTCTATAACGTTATATATCCTAACCTAAGGCAACTTAACCTCTCGGATGTTGTATTTTCCAACATTCCTGGCGGGCCGGCCCCTACTTCTCGGTGGGCACATTATATACGTCCATATCGTAATATAACCTAACCTAACCCATCTAGACCCTCGCTGTTAATGTTTTACAAAATCCGGGTCGTGTCGGCCCGTACTTTTCCGTGGGGACATTATATACGTCTATAACTTTATATATCCTAACCTAAGGCAACATAACATCTCGAATGTAGTATTTTCCAACATTCCTGGCGGGTCGGCCCCTACATCTAGGTGGGCACATTATATACGTCTGTATCGTAATATAACCAAACCTAACCCATCTAGACCCTCGCTGGTAATGTTCTACAGAATCCCGGTCGTGTCGTCTCGTACGTCTCGGTGCGGACATTATATACGTCTATAACTTTATATATCCTAACCAAAGGCAACTTAACATCTCGGATGTAGTATTTTCCAACATTCCTGGCGGGTCGGAGCCTACTTCTCGGTGGGCACATTATATACGTCTATATCGTAATATAACCTACCCTAACCCATCTAGACCCTCGCTGGTAATGTTTTACAAAATCCCGGTCGTGTCGGCCCATACTTCTCGGTGGGGACATTATATACGTCTATAACGTTATATATCCTAACCTAAGGGAACCTAACATCTCGGATGTAGTATTTCACAACATTCCTGGATGGTCGGCCCCACTTCTCGGTGGGAACATTATATACGTCTATATCGTAATATAACCTAACCTAACCCATCTAGACCCTAGCTGGGAATGTTTTACAGAATCCCGGTCGTGTCGTCCCGTACGTCTCGGTGCGGACATTATATACGTCTATAACGTTATATATCCTAACCTAAGGGAACCTAACATCTCGGATGTAGTATTTCACAACATTCCTGGCGGGTCGGCCCCACTTCTCGGTGGGAACATTATATACGTTTATAACGTAATATAACCTAACCTCACCCATCTAGACCCTCGCTGGTAATGTTTTACAAAATCCCTGTCGTGTCGGCCCGTACTTCTCCGTGGGGACATTATATACGTCTATATCGTTATATATCCTAACCTAAGGCAACCTAACATCTCGGATGTAGTATTTTCCAACATTCCTGGCGGGGCGGCCCCTACTTCTCGGTGGGAACATTATATACGTCTATATCGTAATATAACCTAACCTAACCCATCTAGACCCTCGCTGGTAATGTTTTACAAAATCCCGGTCGTGTCGGCCCATACTTCTCGGTGGGGACATTATATACGTCTATAACGTTATATATCCTAACCTAAGGGAACCTAACATCTCGGATGTAGTATTTCACAACATTCCTGGCTGGTCGGCCCCACTTCTCGGTGGGAACATTATATACGTCTATATCGTAATATAACCTAACCTAACCCATCTAGACCCTCGCTGGTAATGTTTTACAAAATCCCGGTCGTGTCGGCCCGTACTTCTCCGTGGGGACATTATATACGTCTATATCGTTATATATTCTAACCTAAGGCAACTTAACATCTCCGATGTAGTATTTTCCAACATTCCTGGCGGGCTGGCCCCTACTCCTCGGTGGGCACATTATATACGTCTATATCGTAATATACCCTAACCTAACCCATCTAGCCCCTAGCTGGGAATGTTTTACAAAATCCCGGTCGTGTCGGCCCGTACTTCTCCGTGGGGGCATTATATACGTCTATATCGTTATATATCCTAGCCAAAGGCAAGTTAACATCTCGGATGTAGTATATTCCAACATTCCTGGCGGGTCGGAGCCTACTTCTCGGTGGGCACATTATATACGTCTATATCGTAATATAACCTAACCTAACCCATCTAGACCCTCGCTGGTAATGTTTTACAAAATCCCGGTCGTGTCGGCCCGTACTTCTCGGTGGGGACATTATATACGTCTATAACGTTACATACCCTAACCTAAGGGAACCTAACTTCTCGGATGCAGTATTTCACAACATTCCTGGCGGGTCGGCGCCAATTCTCGGTGGGAACATTATATACGTCTATAACGCAATATAACCTAACATAACCCATCTAGCCCCTAGCTGGGAATGTTTTACAGAATCCCGGTCGTGTCGTCTCGTACGTCTCGGTGCGGACATTATATACGTCTATAACGTTATATATCCTAACCAAAGGCAACTTAACATCTCGGATGTTGTATTTTCCAACATTCCTGGCGGGTCGGACCCTACTTCTCGGTAGGCACATTATATACGTCTATATCGTACTATAACCTAACCTAACCCATTTAGACCCTCGCTGGTAATGTTTTACAAAATCCCGGTCATGTAGGCCCGTACTTTTCCGTGGGGACATTTTATACGTCTATAATTTTATATATCCTAACCTAAGGGAACCTAACATCTCGGATGTAGTATTTTCCAACATTCCTGGCGGGTCGGCCCCTACTTCTCGGTGGGCACATTATATACGTCTGTAACGTGATATAACCTAACCTAAGCCACCTACACCCTCGCTGGTAATGTGTCACAGAATCCCGTTCGTGTGTTCCCGTACGTCTCGAAGCCGGACATTATATACGTCTATCAAGTTATATACCCTAACCTAAGGGAACCTAACATCTCGGATGCAGTATTTCACAACATTCCTGGCTGGTCGGCCCCACTTCTCGGTGGGAACATTATATACGTCTATATCGTAATATAACCTAACCTAACCCATCTAGACCCTCGCTGGTAATGTTTTACAAAATCCCGGTCATGTCGGCCCGTACTTCTCGGTGGGGACATTATATACGTCTATAACGTTATTATCCTAACCTAAGGGAACCTAACATCTCGGATGTAGTATTTCACAACATTCCTGTCGGGTCGGCACCAATTCTCGGTGGGAACATTATATACGTCTATAACGGAATATAACCTAACATAAATCATCTAGCCCCTAGCTGGGAATGTTTTACAGAATCCCGGTCGTGTCGTCCCGCACGTCTCGGTGCGAACATTATATACGTCTATAACGTTATATATCCTAACCTAAGGCAACTTAACATCTCCGATGTACTATTTCCCAACATTCCTGGCGGGGCGGCCGCTACTTCTCGGTGGGAACATTATATACGTCTATATCGTAATATAACCTAACCTAACCCATCTAGACCCTCGCTGGTAATGTTTTACAGAATCCCGTTCGTGTCGTCTCGTACGTCTCGGTGCGGACATTATATACGTCTATAACGTTATATATCCTAACCTAAGGGAACCTAACATCTCGGATGTAGTACTTCACAACATTCCTGGCTGGTCGGCCCCACTTCTCGGTGGGAACATTATATACGTTTATAACGTAGTATAACCTAACATAACCCATCTAGCCCCTCGCTTGTAATGTTTTACAGAATCCCGGTCGTGTCGTCCCGTACGTCTCGGTGCGGACGTTATATACGTCTATAACGTTATATATCGTAACGTAAGGCAACTTAACCTCTCGGATGTAGTATTTTCCAACAGTCTTGTCGGGTCGGACCCTACTTCTCGGTGGGCACATTATATACTTCTATATCGTAATATAACCGAACCTAACCCATCTAGACCCTCGCTGTTAATGTTTTACAAAATCCGGGTCGTGTCGGCCCGTACTTTTCCGTGGGGACATTATATACGTCTATAATTTTATATATCCTAACCTAAGGCAACATCACATCTCGAATGTAGTATTTTCCAACATTCCTGGCGGGTCGGCCCCTACTTCTAGGTGGGCACATTATATACGTCAGTATCGTAATATAACCAAACCTAACCCATCTAGACCCTCGCTGGTAATGTTCTACAGAATGCCGGTCGTGTCGTCTCGTACGTCTCGGTGCGGACATTATATACGTCTATAACTTTATATATCCTAACCAAAGGCAACTTAACATCTCGGATGTTGTATTTTCCAACATTCCTGGCGGGTCGGACCCTACTTCTCGGTAGGCACATTATATACGTCTATATCGTACTATAACCTAACCTAACCCATTTAGACCCTCGCTGGTAATGTTTTACAAAATCCCGGTCATGTAGGCCCGTACTTTTCCGTGGGGACATTTTATACGTCTATAATTTTATATATCCTAACCTAAGGGAACCTAACATCTCGGATGTAGTATTTTCCAACATTCCTGGCGGGTCGGCCCCTACTTCTCGGTGGGCACATTATATACGTCTGTAACGTGATATAACCTAACCTAAGCCACCTACACCCTCGCTGGTAATGTGTCACAGAATCCCGTTCGTGTGTTCCCGTACGTCTCGAAGCCGGACATTATATACGTCTATCAAGTTATATACCCTAACCTAAGGGAACCTAACATCTCGGATGCAGTATTTCACAACATTCCTGGCTGGTCGGCCCCACTTCTCGGTGGGAACATTATATACGTCTATATCGTAATATAACCTAACCTAACCCATCTAGACCCTCGCTGGTAATGTTTTACAAAATCCCGGTCATGTCGGCCCGTACTTCTCGGTGGGGACATTATATACGTCTATAACGTTATTATCCTAACCTAAGGGAACCTAACATCTCGGATGTAGTATTTCACAACATTCCTGTCGGGTCGGCACCAATTCTCGGTGGGAACATTATATACGTCTATAACGGAATATAACCTAACATAAATCATCTAGCCCCTAGCTGGGAATGTTTTACAGAATCCCGGTCGTGTCGTCCCGCACGTCTCGGTGCGAACATTATATACGTCTATAACGTTATATATCCTAACCTAAGGCAACTTAACATCTCCGATGTACTATTTCCCAACATTCCTGGCGGGGCGGCCGCTACTTCTCGGTGGGAACATTATATACGTCTATATCGTAATATAACCTAACCTAACCCATCTAGACCCTCGCTGGTAATGTTTTACAGAATCCCGTTCGTGTCGTCTCGTACGTCTCGGTGCGGACATTATATACGTCTATAACGTTATATATCCTAACCTAAGGGAACCTAACATCTCGGATGTAGTACTTCACAACATTCCTGGCTGGTCGGCCCCACTTCTCGGTGGGAACATTATATACGTTTATAACGTAGTATAACCTAACATAACCCATCTAGCCCCTCGCTTGTAATGTTTTACAGAATCCCGGTCGTGTCGTCCCGTACGTCTCGGTGCGGACGTTATATACGTCTATAACGTTATATATCGTAACGTAAGGCAACTTAACCTCTCGGATGTAGTATTTTCCAACAGTCTTGTCGGGTCGGACCCTACTTCTCGGTGGGCACATTATATACTTCTATATCGTAATATAACCGAACCTAACCCATCTAGACCCTCGCTGTTAATGTTTTACAAAATCCGGGTCGTGTCGGCCCGTACTTTTCCGTGGGGACATTATATACGTCTATAATTTTATATATCCTAACCTAAGGCAACATCACATCTCGAATGTAGTATTTTCCAACATTCCTGGCGGGTCGGCCCCTACTTCTAGGTGGGCACATTATATACGTCAGTATCGTAATATAACCAAACCTAACCCATCTAGACCCTCGCTGGTAATGTTCTACAGAATGCCGGTCGTGTCGTCTCGTACGTCTCGGTGCGGACATTATATACGTCTATAACTTTATATATCCTAACCAAAGGCAACTTAACATCTCGGATGTAGTATTTTCCAACATTCCTGGCGGGTCGGTCCCTACTTCTCGGTGGGCACATTATATACGTCTATATCGTAATATAACCTAACCTAACCCATCTAGACCCTCGCTGGTAATGTTTTACAAAATCCCGGACGTGTCGGCCCGTACTTCTCCGTGGGGACATTATATACGTCTATATCGTTATATATCCTAACCTAAGGCAACCTAACATCTCGGATGTAGTATTTTCCAACATTCCTGGCGGGTCGGACCCTACTTCTCGGTGGGCACATTATATACGTCTATATCGTAATATAACCTAACCTAACCCATCTAGACCCTCGCTGTTAATGTTTTACAAAATCTCGGTCGTGTCGGCCCGTACTTTTCCGTGGGGACATTATATACGTCTATAATTTTATATATCCTAACCTAAGGCAACCTAACATCTCGAATGTAGTATTTCACAACATTCCTGGCGGGTCGGCCCCTACTTCTCGGTGGGAACATTATATACGTCTATATCGTAATATAACCTAACCTAATCCATCTAGACCCTCGCTGGTAATGTTTTACAGAATCCCGGTCGTGTCGTCCCGTACGTCTCGGTGGGGACATTATAGACGTCTATAACGTTATATATCCTAACCTAAGGCAACCTAACATCTCGGATGTAGTATTTTCCAACATTCCTGGCGGGTCGGACCCTACTTCTCGGTGGGCACATTATATACGTCTATGTCGTAATGTAACCTAATCTAACCCATCTAGACCCTCGCTGTTAATGTTTTACAAAATCTCGGTCGTGTCGGCCCGTACCTTTCCGTGGGGACATTATATACGTCTATAATTTTATATATCCTAACCTAAGGCAACATAACACCTTGAATGTAGTATTTTCCAACATTCCTTGTCGGGTCGGCCCCTACTTCTCGGTGGGCACATTATATACGTCTATAACGTAATATAACCTAACCTAACCCATCTAGACCCTCGCTGGTAATGTTTTACAAAATCCCGGTCGTGTCGGCCCGTACTTCTCGGTGGGGACATTATATACGTTTATAACGTTATATATCCTAACCTAAGGGAACCTAACATCTCGGATGTAGTATTTCACAACATTCCTGGATGGTCGGCCCCACTTCTCGGTGGGAACATTATATACGTCTATATCGTAATATAACCTAACCTAACCCATCTAGACCCTCGCTGGTAATGTTTTACAAAATCCCGGTCGTGTCGGCCCGTACTTCTCCGTGGGGACATTATATACGTCTATATCGTTATATATTCTAACCTAAGGCAACTTAACATCTCCGATGTAGTATTTTCCAACATTCCTGGCGGGCTGGCCCCTACTCCTCGGTGGGCACATTATATACGTCTATATCGTAATATACCCTAACCTAACCCATCTAGCCCCTAGCTGGGAATGTTTTACAAAATCCCGGTCGTGTCGGCCCGTACTTCTCCGTGGGGGCATTATATACGTCTATATCGTTATATATCCTAGCCAAAGGCAAGTTAACATCTCGGATGTAGTATATTCCAACATTCCTGGCGGGTCGGAGCCTACTTCTCGGTGGGCACATTATATACGTCTATATCGTAATATAACCTAACCTAACCCATCTAGACCCTCGCTGGTAATGTTTTACAAAATCCCGGTCGTGTCGGCCCGTACTTCTCGGTGGGGACATTATATACGTCTATAACGTTACATACCCTAACCTAAGGGAACCTAACTTCTCGGATGCAGTATTTCACAACATTCCTGGCGGGTCGGCGCCAATTCTCGGTGGGAACATTATATACGTCTATAACGCAATATAACCTAACATAACCCATCTAGCCCCTAGCTGGGAATGTTTTACAGAATCCCGGTCGTGTCGTCTCGTACGTCTCGGTGCGGACATTATATACGTCTATAACGTTATATATCCTAACCAAAGGCAACTTAACATCTCGGATGTTGTATTTTCCAACATTCCTGGCGGGTCGGACCCTACTTCTCGGTAGGCACATTATATACGTCTATATCGTACTATAACCTAACCTAACCCATTTAGACCCTCGCTGGTAATGTTTTACAAAATCCCGGTCATGTAGGCCCGTACTTTTCCGTGGGGACATTTTATACGTCTATAATTTTATATATCCTAACCTAAGGGAACCTAACATCTCGGATGTAGTATTTTCCAACATTCCTGGCGGGTCGGCCCCTACTTCTCGGTGGGCACATTATATACGTCTGTAACGTGATATAACCTAACCTAAGCCACCTACACCCTCGCTGGTAATGTGTCACAGAATCCCGTTCGTGTGTTCCCGTACGTCTCGAAGCCGGACATTATATACGTCTATCAAGTTATATACCCTAACCTAAGGGAACCTAACATCTCGGATGCAGTATTTCACAACATTCCTGGCTGGTCGGCCCCACTTCTCGGTGGGAACATTATATACGTCTATATCGTAATATAACCTAACCTAACCCATCTAGACCCTCGCTGGTAATGTTTTACAAAATCCCGGTCATGTCGGCCCGTACTTCTCGGTGGGGACATTATATACGTCTATAACGTTATTATCCTAACCTAAGGGAACCTAACATCTCGGATGTAGTATTTCACAACATTCCTGTCGGGTCGGCACCAATTCTCGGTGGGAACATTATATACGTCTATAACGGAATATAACCTAACATAAATCATCTAGCCCCTAGCTGGGAATGTTTTACAGAATCCCGGTCGTGTCGTCCCGCACGTCTCGGTGCGAACATTATATACGTCTATAACGTTATATATCCTAACCTAAGGCAACTTAACATCTCCGATGTACTATTTCCCAACATTCCTGGCGGGGCGGCCGCTACTTCTCGGTGGGAACATTATATACGTCTATATCGTAATATAACCTAACCTAACCCATCTAGACCCTCGCTGGTAATGTTTTACAGAATCCCGTTCGTGTCGTCTCGTACGTCTCGGTGCGGACGTTATATACGTCTATAACGTTATATATCCTAACCTAAGGGAACCTAACATCTCGGATGTAGTACTTCACAACATTCCTGGCTGGTCGGCCCCACTTCTCGGTGGGAACATTATATACGTTTATAACGTAGTATAACCTAACATAACCCATCTAGCCCCTCGCTTGTAATGTTTTACAGAATCCCGGTCGTGTCGTCCCGTACGTCTCGGTGCGGACGTTATATACGTCTATAACGTTATATATCGTAACGTAAGGCAACTTAACCTCTCGGATGTAGTATTTTCCAACAGTCTTGTCGGGTCGGACCCTACTTCTCGGTGGGCACATTATATACTTCTATATCGTAATATAACCGAACCTAACCCATCTAGACCCTCGCTGTTAATGTTTTACAAAATCCGGGTCGTGTCGGCCCGTACTTTTCCGTGGGGACATTATATACGTCTATAATTTTATATATCCTAACCTAAGGCAACATCACATCTCGAATGTAGTATTTTCCAACATTCCTGGCGGGTCGGCCCCTACTTCTAGGTGGGCACATTATATACGTCAGTATCGTAATATAACCAAACCTAACCCATCTAGACCCTCGCTGGTAATGTTCTACAGAATGCCGGTCGTGTCGTCTCGTACGTCTCGGTGCGGACATTATATACGTCTATAACTTTATATATCCTAACCAAAGGCAACTTAACATCTCGGATGTAGTATTTTCCAACATTCCTGGCGGGTCGGTCCCTACTTCTCGGTGGGCACATTATATACGTCTATATCGTAATATAACCTAACCTAACCCATCTAGACCCTCGCTGGTAATGTTTTACAAAATCCCGGACGTGTCGGCCCGTACTTCTCCGTGGGGACATTATATACGTCTATATCGTTATATATCCTAACCTAAGGCAACCTAACATCTCGGATGTAGTATTTTCCAACATTCCTGGCGGGTCGGACCCTACTTCTCGGTGGGCACATTATATACGTCTATATCGTAATATAACCTAACCTAACCCATCTAGACCCTCGCTGTTAATGTTTTACAAAATCTCGGTCGTGTCGGCCCGTACTTTTCCGTGGGGACATTATATACGTCTATAATTTTATATATCCTAACCTAAGGCAACCTAACATCTCGAATGTAGTATTTCACAACATTCCTGGCGGGTCGGCCCCTACTTCTCGGTGGGAACATTATATACGTCTATATCGTAATATAACCTAACCTAATCCATCTAGACCCTCGCTGGTAATGTTTTACAGAATCCCGGTCGTGTCGTCCCGTACGTCTCGGTGGGGACATTATAGACGTCTATAACGTTATATATCCTAACCTAAGGCAACCTAACATCTCGGATGTAGTATTTTCCAACATTCCTGGCGGGTCGGACCCTACTTCTCGGTGGGCACATTATATACGTCTATGTCGTAATGTAACCTAATCTAACCCATCTAGACCCTCGCTGTTAATGTTTTACAAAATCTCGGTCGTGTCGGCCCGTACCTTTCCGTGGGGACATTATATACGTCTATAATTTTATATATCCTAACCTAAGGCAACATAACACCTTGAATGTAGTATTTTCCAACATTCCTTGTCGGGTCGGCCCCTACTTCTCGGTGGGCACATTATATACGTCTATAACGTAATATAACCTAACCTAACCCATTTAGACCCTCGCTGGTAATGTTTTACAAAATCCCGGTCGTGTCGGCCCGTACTTCTCGGTGGGGACATTATATACGTTTATAACGTTATATATCCTAACCTAAGGGAACCTAACATCTCGGATGTAGTATTTCACAACATTCCTGGATGGTCGGCCCCACTTCTCGGTGGGAACATTATATACGTCTATATCGTAATATAACCTAACCTAACCCATCTAGACCCTAGCTGGGAATGTTTTACAGAATCCCGGTCGTGTCGTCCCGTACGTCTCGGTGCGGACATTATATACGTCTATAACGTTATATATCCTAACCTAAGGGAACCTAACATCTCGGATGAAGTATTTCACAACATTCCTGGCTGGTCGGCCCCACTTCTCGGTGGGAACATTATATACGTCTATAACGTTATATATCCTAGCCAAAGGCAACTTAACATCTCGGATGTTGTATTTTCCCACATTCCTGGCGGGTCGGACCCTACTTCTCGGTGGGGACATTATATACGTCTGTAACGTAATATAACGGAACCTAAGCCACCTACACCCTCGCTGGTAATGATTCACAGAATCCCGTTCGTGTCTTCCCGTACGTCTCGATGCCGGACATTATATACGTCTATCAAGTTATATATCCTAACCTAAGGCAACCTAACATCTCGAATGTAGTATTTCACAACATTCCTGGCGGGTCGGCCCCACTTCTCGGTGGGAACATTATATACGTTTATAACGTAATATAACCTAACCTCACCCATCTAGACCCTCGCTGGTAATGTTTTACAAAATCCCTGTCGTGTCGGCCCGTACTTCTCCGTGGGGACATTATATACGTCTATATCGTTATATATCCTAACCTAAGGCAACCTAACATCTCGGATGTAGTATTTTCCAACATTCCTGGCGGGGCGGCCCCTACTTCTCGGTGGGAACATTATATACGTCTATATCGTAATATAACCTAACCTAACCCATCTAGACCCTCGCTGGTAATGTTTTACAAAATCCCGGTCGTGTCGGCCCATACTTCTCGGTGGGGACATTATATACGTCTATAACGTTATATATCCTAACCTAAGGGAACCTAACATCTCGGATGTAGTATTTCACAACATTCCTGGCTGGTCGGCCCCACTTCTCGGTGGGAACATTATATACGTCTATATCGTAATATAACCTAACGTAACCCATCTAGACCCTCGCTGGTAATGTTTTACAAAATCCCGGTCGTGTCGGCCCGTACTTCTCCGTGGGGACATTATATACGTCTATATCGTTATATATTCTAACCTAAGGCAACTTAACATCTCCGATGTAGTATTTTCCAACATTCCTGGCGGGCTGGCCCCTACTCCTCGGTGGGCACATTATATACGTCTATATCGTAATATACCCTAACCTAACCCATCTAGCCCCTAGCTGGGAATGTTTTACAAAATCCCGGTCGTGTCGGCCCGTACTTCTCCGTGGGGGCATTATATACGTCTATATCGTTATACATCCTAGCCAAAGGCAAGTTAACATCTCGGATGTAGTATATTCCAACATTCCTGGCGGGTCGGACCCTACTTCTCGGTGGGCACATTATATACGTCTATATCGTAATATAACCTAACCTAACCCATCTAGACCCTCGCTGGTAATGTTTTACAAAATCCCGGTCGTGTCGGCCCGTACTTCTCGGTGGGGACATTATATACGTCTATAACGTTACAAACCCTAACCTAAGGGAACCTAACTTCTCGGATGCAGTATTTCACAACATTCCTGGCGGGTCGGCGCCAATTCTCGGTGGGAACATTATATACGTCTATAACGCAATATAACCTAACATAACCCATCTAGCCCCTAGCTGGGAATGTTTTACAGAATCCCGGTCGTGTCGTCTCGTACGTCTCGGTGCGGACATTATATACGTCTATAACGTTATATATCCTAACCAAAGGCAACTTAACATCTCGGATGTTGTATTTTCCAACATTCCTGGCGGGTCGGACCCTACTTCTCGGTAGGCACATTATATACGTCTATATCGTACTATAACCTAACCTAACCCATTTAGACCCTCGCTGGTAATGTTTTACAAAATCCCGGTCGTGTCGGCCCATACTTCTCGGTGGGGACATTATATACGTCTATAACGTTATATATCCTAACCTAAGGGAACCTAACATCTCGGATGTAGTATTTTCCAACATTCCTGGCGGGCTGGCCCCTACTCCTCGGTGGGCACATTATATACGTCTATATCGTAATATACCCTAACCTAACCCATCTAGCCCCTAGCTGGGAATGTTTTACAAAATCCCGGTCGTGTCGGCCCGTACTTCTCCGTGGGGGCATTATATACGTCTATATCGTTATACATCCTAGCCAAAGGCAAGTTAACATCTCGGATGTAGTATATTCCAACATTCCTGGCGGGTCGGACCCTACTTCTCGGTGGGCACATTATATACGTCTATATCGTAATATAACCTAACCTAACCCATCTAGACCCTCGCTGGTAATGTTTTACAAAATCCCGGTCGTGTCGGCCCGTACTTCTCGGTGGGGACATTATATACGTCTATAACGTTACAAACCCTAACCTAAGGGAACCTAACTTCTCGGATGCAGTATTTCACAACATTCCTGGCGGGTCGGCGCCAATTCTCGGTGGGAACATTATATACGTCTATAACGCAATATAACCTAACATAACCCATCTATCCCCTAGCTGGGAATGTTTTACAGAATCCCGGTCGTGTCGTCTCGTACGTCTCGGTGCGGACATTATATACGTCTATAACGTTATATATCCTAACCAAAGGCAACTTAACATCTCGGATGTTGTATTTTCCAACATTCCTGGCGGGTCGGACCCTACTTCTCGGTTGGCACATTATATACGTCTATATCGTACTATAACCTAACCTAACCCATTTAGACCCTCGCTGGTAATGTTTTACAAAATCCCGGTCATGTAGGCCCGTACTTTTCCGTGGGGACATTTTATACGTCTATAATTTTATATATCCTAACCTAAGGGAACCTAACATCTCGGATGTAGTATTTTCCAACATTCCTGGCGGGTCGGCCCCTACTTCTCGGTGGGCACATTATATACGTCTGTAACGTGATATAACCTAACCTAAGCCACCTACACCCTCGCTGGTAATGTGTCACAGAATCCCGTTCGTGTGTTCCCGTACGTCTCGAAGCCGGTCATTATATACGTCTATCAAGTTATATACCCTAACCTAAGGGAACCTAACATCTCGGATGCAGTATTTCACAACATTCCTGGCTGGTCGGCCCCACTTCTCGGTGGGAACATTATATACGTCTATATCGTAATATAACCTAACCTAACCCATCTAGACCCTCGCTGGTAATGTTTTACAAATTCCCGGTCGTGTCGGCCCGTACTTCTCGGTGGGGACATTATATACGTCTATAACGTTATTATCCTAACCTAAGGGAACTTAACATCTCGGATGTAGTATTTCACAACATTCCTGTCGGGTCGGCACCAATTCTCGGTGGGAACATTATATACGTCTATAACGGAATATAACCTAACATAAATCATCTAGCCCCTAGCTGGGAATGTTTTACAGAATCCCGGTCGTGTCGTCCCGCACGTCTCGGTGCGAACATTATATACGTCTATAACGTTATATATCCTAACCTAAGGCAACTTAACATCTCCGATGTACTATTTCCCAACATTCCTGGCGGGGCGGCCGCTACTTCTCGGTGGGAACATTATATACGTCTATATCGTAATATAACCTAACCTAACCCATCTAGACCCTCGCTGGTAATGTTTTACAGAATCCCGTTCGTGTCGTCTCGTACGTCTCGGTGCGGACATTATATACGTCTATAACGTTATATATCCTAACCTAAGGGAACCTAACATCTCGGATGTAGTACTTCACAACATTCCTGGCTGGTCGGCCCCACTTCTCGGTGGGAACATTATATACGTTTATAACGTAGTATAACCTAACATAACCCATCTAGCCCCTCGCTTGTAATGTTTTACAGAATCCCGGTCGTGTCGTCCCGTACGTCTCGGTGCGGACATTATATACGTCTATAACGTTATATATCGTAACGTAAGGCAACTTAACCTCTCGGATGTAGTATTTTCCAACAGTCTTGTCGGGTCGGACCCTACTTCTCGGTGGGCACATTATATACTTCTATATCGTAATATAAACGAACCTATCCCATCTAGACCCTCGCTGTTAATGTTTTACAAAATCCGGGTCGTGTCGGCCCGTACTTTTCCGTGGGGACATTATATACGTCTATAATTTTATATATCCTAACCTAAGGCAACATCACATCTCGAATGTAGTATTTTCCAACATTCCTGGCGGGTCGGCCCCTACTTCTAGGTGGGCACATTATATACGTCTGTATCGTAATATAACCAAACCTAACCCATCTAGACCCTCGCTGGTAATGTTCTACAGAATGCCGGTCGTGTCGTCTCGTACGTCTCGGTGCGGACATTATATACGTCTATAACTTTATATATCCTAACCAAAGGCAACTTAACATCTCGGATGTAGTATTTTCCAACATTCCTGGCGGGTCGGACCCTACTTCTCGGTGGGCACATTATATACGTCTATATCGTAATATAACCTAACCTAACCCATCTAGACCCTCGCTGGTAATGTTTTACAAAATCCCGGACGTGTCGGCCCGTACTTCTCCGTGGGGACATTATATACGTCTATATCGTTATATATCCTAACCTAAGGCAACCTAACATCTCGGATGTAGTATTTTCCAACATTCCTGGCGGGTCGGACCCTACTTCTCGGTGGGCACATTATATACGTCTATATCGTAATATAACCTAACCTAACCCATCTTGACCCTCGCTGTTAATGTTTTACAAAATCTCGGTCGTGTCGGCCCGTACTTTTCCGTGGGGACATTATATACGTCTATAATTTTATATATCCTAACCTAAGGCAACCTAACATCTCGAATGTAGTATTTCACAACATTCCTGGCGGGTCGGCCCCTACTTCTCGGTGGGAACATTATATACGTCTATATCGTAATATAACCTAACCTAACCCATCTAGACCCTCGCTGGTAATGTTTTACAAAATCCCGGTCGTGTCGGCCCATACTTCTCGGTGGGGACATTATATACGTCTATAACGTTATATATCCTAACCTAAGGGAACCTAACATCTCGGATGTAGTATTTCACAACATTCCTGGCTGGTCGGCCCCACTTCTCGGTGGGAACATTATATACGTCTATATCGTAATATAACCTAACCTAACCCATCTAGACCCTCGCTGGTAATGTTTTACAGAATCCCGGTCGTGTCCTCTCGTACGTCCCGGTGCGGACATTATATACGTCTATAACGTTATATATCCTAACCAAAGGCAACCTAACATCTCGAATGTAGTATTTCACAACATTCCTGGCGGGTCGGCCCCACTTCTCGGTGGGAACATTATTTACGTCTATAACGTAATATAACCTAACCTAACCCATCTAGACCCTCGCTGGTAATGTTTTACAGAATCCCGGTCGTGTCGTCTCGTATGTCTCGGTGCGGACATTATATACGTCTATAACGTTATATATCCTAACCTAAGGGAACCTAACATCTCGGATGTAGTATTTCACAAAATTCCTGGCTGGTCGGCCCCACTTCTCGGTGGGAACATTATATACGTTTATAACGTAGTATAACCTAACATAACCCATCTAGCCCCTCGCTTGTAATGTTTTACAGAATCCCGGTCGTGTCGTCTCGTACGTCTCGGTGCGGACATTATATACATCTATAACTTTATATATCCTAACCAAAGGCAACTTAACATCTCGGATGTAGTATTTTCCAACATTCCTGGCGGGTCGGACCCTACTTCTCGGTGGGCACATTATATACGTCTATATCGTAATATAACCTAACCTAACCCATCTAGACCATCGCTGGTAATGTTTTACAAAATCCCGGTCGTGTCGGCCCGTACTTCTCCGTGGGGACATTATATACGTCTATATCGTTATATATCCTAACCAAAGGCAACCTAACATCTCGGATGTAGTATTTTCCAACATTCCTGGCGGGTCGGACCCTACTTCTCGGTGGGCACATTATATACGTCTATATCGTAATGTAACCTAACCTAACCCATCTAGACACTCGCTGTTAATGTTTTACAAAATCTCGGTCGTGTCGGCCCGTACTTTTCCGTGGGGACATTATATACGTCTATAATTTTATATATCCTAACCTAAGGCAACCTAACATCTCGAATGTAGTATTTCACCACATTCCTGGCGGGTCGGCCCCACTTCTCGGTGGGAACATTATATACGTCTATATCGTAATATAACCTAACCTAATCCATCTAGCCCCTAGCTGGGAATGTTTTACAGAATCCCGGTCGTGTCGTCCCGTACGTCTCGGTGGGGACATTATAGACGTCTATAACGTTATATATCCTAACCTAAGGCAACCTAACATCTCGGATGTAGTATTTTCCAACATTCCTGGCGGGTCGGACCCTACTTCTCGGTGGGCACATTATATACGTCTATATCGTAATGTAACCTAATCTAACCCATCTAGACCCTCGCTGTTAATGTTTTACAAAATCTCGGTCGTGTCGGCCCGTACCTTTTCGTGGGGACATTATATACGTCTATAATTTTATATATCCTAACCTAAGGCAACATAACATCTTGAATGTAGTATTTTCCAACATTGCTTGTCGGGTCGGCCCCTACTTCTCGGTGGGCACATTATATACGTCTATAACGTAATATAACCTAACCTAACCCATCTAGACCCTCGCTGGTAATGTTTTACAAAATCCCGGTCGTGTCGGGCCGTACTTCTCGGTGGGGACATTATATACGTCTATAACGTTATATATCCTAACCTAAGGGAACCTAACATCTCGGATGTAGTATTTCACAACATTCCTGGATGGTCGGCCCCACTTCTCGGTGGGAACATTATATACGTCTATATCGTAATATAACCTAACCTAACCCATCTAGACCCTAGCTGGGAATGTTTTACAGAATCCCGGTCGTGTCGTCCCGTACGTCTCGGTGCGGACATTATATACGTCTATAACGTTATATATCCTAACCTAAGGGAACCTAACATCTCGGATGTAGTATTTCACAACATTCCTGGCTGGTCGGCCCCACTTCTCGGTGGGAACATTATATACGTCTATAACGTTATATATCCTAGCCAAAGGCAACTTAACATCTCGGATGTTGTATTTTCCAACATTCCTGGCGGGTCGGACCCTACTTCTCGGTGGGCACATTATATACGTCTGTAACGTAATATAACCGAACCTAAGCCACCTACACCCTCGCTGGTAATGATTCACAGAATCCCGTTCGTGTCTTCCCGTACGTCTCGAAGCCGGACATTATATACGTCTATCAAGTTATATATCCTAGCCTAAGGCAACCTAACATCTCGAATGTAGTATTTCACAACATTCCTGGCGGGTCGGCCCCACTTCTCGGTGGGAACATTATATACGTTTATAACGTAATATAACCTAACCTCACCCATCTAGACCCTCGCTGGTAATGTTTTACAAAATCCCTGTCATGTCGGCCCGTACTTCTCCGTGGGGACATTATATACGTCTATATCGTTATATATGCTAACCTAAGGCAACCTAATATCTCGGATGTAGTATTTTCCAACATTCCTGGCGGGGCGGCCCCTACTTCTCGGTGGGAACATTATATACGTCTATATCGTAATATAACCTAACCTAACCCATCTAGACCCTCGCTGGTAATGTTTTACAAAATCCCGGTCGTGTCGGCCCATACTTCTCGGTGGGGACATTATATACGTCTATAACGTTATATATCCTAACCTAAGGGAACCTAACATCTCGGATGTAGTATTTCACAACATTCCTGGCTGGTCGGCCCCACTTCTCGGTGGGAACATTATATACGTCTATATCGAAATATAACCTAACCTAACCCATCTAGACCCTCGCTGGTAATGTTTTACAAAATCCCGGTCGTGTCGGCCCGTACTTCTCCGTGGGGACATTATATACGTCTATATCGTTATATATTCTAACCTAAGGCAACTTAACATCTCCGATGTAGTATTTTCCAACATTCCTGGCGGGCTGGCCCCTACTCCTCGGTGGGCACATTATATACGTCTATATCGTAATATACCCTAACCTAACCCATCTAGCCCCTAGCTGGGAATGTTTTACAAAATCCCGGTCGTGTCGGCCCGTACTTCTCCGTGGGGGCATTATATACGTCTATATCGTTATACATCCTAGCCAAAGGCAAGTTAACATCTCGGATGTAGTATATTCCAACATTCCTGGCGGGTCGGACCCTACTTCTCGGTGGGCACATTATATACGTCTATATCGTAATATAACCTAACCTAACCCATCTAGACCCTCGCTGGTAATGTTTTACAAAATCCCGGTCGTGTCGGCCCGTACTTCTCGGTGGGGACATTATATACGTCTATAACGTTACAAACCCTAACCTAAGGGAACCTAACTTCTCGGATGCAGTATTTCACAACATTCCTGGATGGTCGGCGCCAATTCTCGGTGGGAACATTTTATACGTCTATAACGCAATATAACCTAACATAACCCATCTAGCCCCTAGCTGGGAATGTTTTACAGAATCCCGGTCGTGTCGTCTCGTACGTCTCGGTGCGGACATTATATACGTCTATAACGTTATATATCCTAACCAAAGGCAACTTAACATCTCGGATGTTGTATTTTCCAACATTCCTGGCGGGTCGGACCCTACTTCTCGGTAGGCACATTATATACGTCTATATCGTACTATAACCTAACCTAACCCATTTAGACCCTCGCTGGTAATGTTTTACAAAATCCCGGTCATGTAGGCCCGTACTTTTCCGTGGGGACATTTTATACGTCTATAATTTTATATATCCTAACTTAAGGGAACCTAACATCTCGGATGTAGTATTTTCCAACATTCCTGGCGGGTCGGCCCCTACTTCTCGGTGGGCACATTATATACGTCTGTAACGTGATATAACCTAACCTAAGCCACCTACACCCTCGCTGGTAATGTGTCACAGAATCCCGTTCGTGTGTTCCCGTACGTCTCGAAGCCGGACATTATATACGTCTATCAAGTTATATACCCTAACCTAAGGGAACCTAACATCTCGGATGCAGTATTTCACAACATTCCTGGCGGGTCGGCCCCTACTTCTCGGTGGGAACATTATATACGTCTATATCGTAATATAACCTAACCTAACCCATCTAGACCCTCGCTGGTAATGTTTTACAAAATCCCGGTCGTGTCGGCCCGTACTTCTCGGTGGGGACATTATATACGTCTATAACGTTATTATCCTAACCTAAGGGAACCTAACATCTCGGACGTAGTATTTCACAACATTCCTGGCTGGTCGGCACCAATTCTCGGTGGGAACATTATATACGTCTATATCGTAATATAACCTAACCTAACCCATCTAGACCCTCGCTGGTAATGTTTTACAGAATCCCGGTCGTGTCCTCTCGTACGTCCCGGTGCGGACATTATATACGTCTATAACGTTATATATCCTAACCAAAGGCAACCTAACATCTCGAATGTAGTATTTCACAACATTCCTGGCTGGTCGGCCCCACTTCTCGGTGGGAACATTATATACGTTTATAACGTAGTATAACCTAACATAACCCATCTAGCCCCTCGCTTGTAATGTTTTACAGAATCCCGGTCGTGTCGTCTCGTACGTCTCGGTGCGGACATTATATACATCTATAACTTTATATATCCTAACCAAAGGCAACTTAACATCTCGGATGTAGTATTTTCCAACATTCCTGGCGGGTCGGACCCTACTTCTCGGTGGGCACATTATATACGTCTATATCGTAATATAACCTAACCTAACCCATCTAGACCATCGCTGGTAATGTTTTACAAAATCCCGGTCGTGTCGGCCCGTACTTCTCCGTGGGGACATTATATACGTCTATATCGTTATATATCCTAACCTAAGGCAACCTAACATCTCGGATGTAGTATTTCACAACATTCCTGGCTGGTCGGCCCCACTTCTCGGTGGGAACATTATATACGTCTATAACGTTATATATCCTAGCCAAAGGCAACTTAACATCTCGGATGTTGTATTTTCCAACATTCCTGGCGGGTCGGACCCTACTTCTCGGTGGGCACATTATATACGTCTGTAACGTAATATAACCGAACCTAAGCCACCTACACCCTCGCTGGTAATGATTCACAGAATCCCGTTCGTGTCTTCCCGTACGTCTCGAAGCCGGACATTATATACGTCTATCAAGTTATATATCCTAACCTGAGGCAACCTAACATCTCGAATGTAGTATTTCACAACATTCCTGGCGGGTCGGCCCCACTTCTCGGTGGGAACATTATATACGTTTATATCGTAATATAACCTAACCTCACCCATCTAGACCCTCGCTGGTAATGTTTTACAAAATCCCGGTCGTGTCGGCCCGTACTTCTCCGTGGGGACCTTATATACGTCTATATCGTTATATATCCTAACCAAAGGCAACCTAACATCTCGGATGTAGTATTTTCCAACATTCCTGGCGGGTCGGACCCTACTTCTCGGTGGGCACATTATATACGTCTATATCGTAATGTAACCTAACCTAACCCATCTAGACCCTCGCTGGTAATGTTTTACAAAATCCCGGTCGTGTCGGCCCGTACTTCTCCGTGGGGACATTATATACGTCTATATCGTTATATATCCTAACCAAAGGCAACCTAACATCTCGGATGTAGTATTTTCCAACATTCCTGGCGGGTCGGACCCTACTTCTCGGTGGGCACATTATATACGTCTATATCGTAATGTAACCTAACCTAACCCATCTAGACACTCGCTGTTAATGTTTTACAAAATCTCGGTCGTGTCGGCCCGTACTTTTCCGTGGGGACATTATATACGTCTATAATTTTATATATCCTAACCTAAGGCAACCTAACATCTCGAATGTAGTATTTCACCACATTCCTGGCGGGTCGGCCCCACTTCTCGGTGGGAACATTATATACGTCTATATCGTAATATAACCTAACCTAATCCATCTAGCCCCTAGCTGGGAATGTTTTACAGAATCCCGGTCGTGTCGTCCCGTACGTCTCGGTGGGGACATTATAGACGTCTATAACGTTATATATCCTAACCTAAGGCAACCTAACATCTCGGATGTAGTATTTTCCAACATTCCTGGCGGGTCGGACCCTACTTCTCGGTGGGCACATTATATACGTCTATATCGTAATGTAACCTAATCTAACCCATCTAGACCCTCGCTGTTAATGTTTTACAAAATCTCGGTCGTGTCGGCCCGTACCTTTCCGTGGGGACATTATATACGTCTATAATTTTATATATCCTAACCTAAGGCAACATAACATCTTGAATGTAGTATTTTCCAACATTGCTTGTCGGGTCGGCCCCTACTTCTCGGTGGGCACATTATATACGTCTATAACGTAATATAACCTAACCTAACCCATCTAGACCCTCGCTGGTAATGTTTTACAAAATCCCGGTCGTGTCGGCCCGTACTTCTCGGTGGGGACATTATATACGTCTATAACGTTATATATCCTAACCTAAGGGAACCTAACATCTCGGATGTAGTATTTCACAACATTCCTGGATGGTCGGCCCCACTTCTCGGTGGGAACATTATATACGTCTATATCGTAATATAACCTAACCTAACCCATCTAGACCCTAGCTGGGAATGTTTTACAGAATCCCGGTCGTGTCGTCCCGTACGTCTCGGTGCGGACATTATATACGTCTATAACGTTATATATCCTAACCTAAGGGAACCTAACATCTCGGATGTAGTATTCCACAACATTCCTGGCTGGTCGGCCCCACTTCTCGGTGGGAACATTATATACGTCTATAACGTTATATATCCTAGCCAAAGGCAACTTAACATCTCGGATGTTGTATTTTCCAACATTCCTGGCGGGTCGGACCCTACTTCTCGGTGGGCACATTATATACGTCTGTAACGTAATATAACCGAACCTAAGCCACCTACACCCTCGCTGGTAATGATTCACAGAATCCCGTTCGTGTCTTCCCGTACGTCTCGAAGCCGGACATTATATACGTCTATCAAGTTATATATCCTAGCCTAAGGCAACCTAACATCTCGAATGTAGTATTTCACAACATTCCTGGCGGGTCGGCCCCACTTCTCGGTGGGCACATTATATACGTCTATATCGTAATATAACCTAACCTAACACATCTAGACCCTCGCTGGTAATGTTTTACAAAATCCCGGTCGTGTCGGCCCGTACTTCTCGGTGGGGACATTATATACGTCTATAACGTTACATACCCTAACCTAAGGGAACCTAACTACTCGGATGCAGTATTTCACAACATTCCTGGCGGGTCGGCGCCAATTCTCGGTGGGAACATTATATACGTCTATAACGTAATATACCCTAACCTAACCCATCTAGCCCCTAGCTGGGAATGTTTTACAAAATCCCGGTCGTGTCGGCCCGTACTTCTCCGTGGGGGCATTATATACGTCTATATCGTTATATATCCTAGCCAAAGGCAAGTTAACATCTCGGATGTAGTATTTTCCAACATTCCTGGCGGGTCGGACCCAACTTCTCGGTAGGCACATTATATACGTCTATATCGTACTATAACCTAACCTAACCCATCTAGACCCTCGCTGGTAATGTTTTACAAAATCCCGGTCATGTAGGCCCGTACTTTTCCGTGGGGACATTTTATACGTCTATAATTTTATATATCCTAACCTAAGGGAACCTAACATCTCGGATGTAGTATTTTCCAACATTCCTGGCGGGTCGGCCCCTACTTCTCGGTGGGCACATTATATACGTCTGTAACGTAATATAACCTAACCTAAGCCACCTACACCCTCGCTGGTAGTGTTTCACAGAATCCCGTTCGTGTCTTCCCGTACGTCTCGAAGCCGGACATTATATACGTCTATCAAGTTATATACCCTAACCTAAGGGAACCTAACATCTCGGATGCAGTATTTCACAACATTCCTGGATGGTCGGCCCCACTTCTCGGTGGGAACATTATATACGTCTATATCGTAATATAACCTAACCTAACCCATCTAGACCCTCGCTGGTAATGTTTTACAAAATCCCGGTCGTGTCGGCCCGTACTTCTCCGTGGGGACATTATATACGTCTATATCGTTATATATCCTAACCTAAGGCAACCTAACATCTCGGACGTAGTATTTTCCAACATTCCTGGCGGGTCGGACCCTACTTCTCGGTGGGCACATTATATACGTCTATATCGTAATATAACCTAACCTAACCCATCTAGACCATCGCTGGTAATGTTTTACAAAATCCCGGTCGTGTCGGCCCGTACTTCTCCGTGGGGACATTATATACGTCTATATCGTTATATATCCTAACCTAAGGCAACCTAACACCTCGGATGTAGTATTTTCCAACATTCCTGGCGGGTCGGCCCCACTTCTCGGTGGGAACATTATATACGTCTATATCGTAATATAACCTAACCTCACCCATCTAGACCCTAGCTGGGAATGTTTTACAGAATCCCGGTCGTGTCGTCCCGTACGTCTCGGTGCGGACATTATATACGTCTATAACGTTATATATCCTAACCTAAGGGAACCTAACATCTCGGATGTAGTATTTCACAACATTCCTGGCTGGTCGGCCCCACTTCTCGGTGGGAACATTATATACGTCTATAACGTTATATATCCTAGCCAAAGGCAACTTAACATCTCGGATGTTGTATTTTCCAACATTCCTGGCGGGTCGGACCCTACTTCTCGGTGGGGACATTATATACGTCTGTAACGTAATATAACGGAACCTAAGCCACCTACACCCTCGCTGGTAATGATTCACAGAATCCCGTTCGTGTCTTCCCGTACGTATCGAAGCCGGACATTATATACGTCTATCAAGTTATATATCCTAACCTAAGGCAACCTAACATCTCGAATGTAGTATTTCACAACATTCCTGGCGGGTCGGCCCCACTTCTCGGTGGGAACATTATATACGTTTATAACGTAATATAACCTAACCTCACCCATCTAGACCCTCGCTGGTAATGTTTTACAAAATCCCTGTCGTGTCGGCCCGTACTTCTCCGTGGGGACATTATATACGTCTATATCGTTATATATCCTAACCTAAGGCAACCTAACATCTCGGATGTAGTATTTTCCAACATTCCTGGCGGGGCGGCCCCTACTTCTCGGTGGGAACATTATATACGTCTATACCGTAATATAACCTAACCTAACCCACCTAGACCCTCGCTGGTAATGTTTTACAAAATCCCGGTCGTGTCGGCCCATACTTCTCGGTGGGGACATTATATACGTCTATAACGTTATATATCCTAACCTAAGGGAACCTAACATCTCGGATGTAGTATTTCACAACATTCCTGGCTGGTCGGCCCCACTTCTCGGTGGGAACATTATATACGTCTATATCGTAATATAACCTAACCTAACCCATCTAGACCCTCGCTGGTAATGTTTTACAAAATCCCGGTCGTGTCGGCCCGTACTTCTCCGTGGGGACATTATATACGTCTATATCGTTATATATTCTAACCTAAGGCAACTTAACATCTCCGATGTAGTATTTTCCAACATTCCTGGCGGGCTGGCCCCTACTCCTCGGTGGGCACATTATATACGTCTATAACGTAATATACCCTAACCTAACCCATCTAGCCCCTAGCTGGGAATGTTTTACAAAATCCCGGTCGTGTCGGCCCGTACTTCTCCGTGGGGGCATTATATACGTCTATATCGTTATATATCCTAGCCAAAGGCAAGTTAACATCTCGGATGTAGTATATTCCAACATTCCTGGCGGGTCGGACCCTACTTCTCGGTGGGCACATTATATACGTCTATATCGTAATAGAACCTAACCTAACCCATCAAGACCCTCGCTGGTAATGTTTTACAAAATCCCGGTCGTGTCGGCCCGTACTTCTCGGTGGGGACATTATATACGTCTATAACGTTACATACCCTAACCTAAGGGAACCTAACTTCTCGGATGCAGTATTTCACAACATTCCTGGCGGGTCGGCGCCAATTCTCGGTGGGAACATTATATACGTTTATAACGCAATATAACCTAACATAACCCATCTAGCCCCTAGCTGGGAATGTTTTACAGAATCCCGGTCGTGTCGTCTCGTACGTCTCGGTGCGGACATTATATACGTCTATAACGTTATATATCCTAACCAAAGGCAACTTAACATCTCGGATGTTGTATTTTCCAACATTCCTGGCGGGTCGGACCCTACTTCTCGGTAGGCACATTATATACGTCTATATCGTACTATAACCTAACCTAACCCATTTAGACCCTCGCTGGTAATGTTTCACAAAATCCCGGTCATGTAGGCCCGTACTTTTCCGTGGGGACATTTTATACGTCTATAATTTTATATATCCTAACCTAAGGGAACCTAACATCTCGGATGTAGTATTTTCCAACATTCCTGGCGGGTCGGCCCCTACTTCTCGGTGGGCACATTATATACGTCTGTAACGTAATATAACCTAACCTAAGCCACCTACACCCTCGCTTGTAATGTGTCACAGAATCCCGTTCGTGTCTTCCCGTACGTCTCGAAGCCGGACATTATATACGTCTATCAAGTTATATACCCTAACCTAAGGGAACCTAACATCTCGGATGCAGTATTTCACAACATTCCTGGCTGGTCGGCCACACTTCTCGGTGCAAACATTATATACGTCTATATCGTAATATAACCTAACCTAACCCATCTAGACCCTCGCTGGTAATGTTTTACAAAATCCCGGTCGTGTCGGCCCGTACTTCTCGGTGGGGACATTATATACGTCTATAACGTTATTATCCTAACCTAAGGGAACCTAACATCTCGGATGTAGTATTTCACAACATTCCTGGCGGGTCGGCACCAATTCTCGGTGGGAACATTATATACGTCTATAACGGAATATAACCTAACATAAATCATCTAGCCCCTAGCTGGGAATGTTTTACAGAATCCCGGTCGTGTCGTCCCGCACGTCTCGGTGCGAACATTATATACGTCTATAACGTTATATATCCTAACCTAAGGCAACTTAACATCTCCGATGTACTATTTCCCAACATTCCTGGCGGGGCGGCCGCTACTTCTCGGTGGGAACATTATATACGTCTATATCGTAATATAACCTAACCTAACCCATCTAGACCCTCGCTGGTAATGTTTTACAGAATCCCGTTCGTGTCGTCTCGTACGTCTCGGTGCGGACATTATATACGTCTATAACGTTATAT
This sequence comes from Xylocopa violacea, assembly GCA_963969225.1. Classification (NCBI taxonomy): domain Eukaryota; kingdom Metazoa; phylum Arthropoda; class Insecta; order Hymenoptera; family Apidae; genus Xylocopa; species Xylocopa violacea. Next base: position 5,236,287 of record CAXAJV010000011.1, on the reverse strand, counting down.
ATCCTAACCTAAGGGAACCTAACATCTCGGATGTAGTACTTCACAACATTCCTGGCTGGTCGGCCCCACTTCTCGGTGGGAACATTATATACGTTTATAACGTAGTATAACCTAACATAACCCATCTAGCCCCTCGCTTGTAATGTTTTACAGAATCCCGGTCGTGTCGTCCCGTACGTCTCGGTGCGGACATTATATACGTCTATAACGTTATATATCGTAACGTAAGGCAACTTAACCTCTCGGATGTAGTATTTTCCAACAGTCTTGTCGGGTCGGACCCTACTTCTCGGTGGGCACATTATATACTTCTATATCGTAATATAACCGAACCTAACCCATCTAGACCCTCGCTGTTAATGTTTTACAAAATCCGGGTCGTGTCGGCCCGTACTTTTCCGTGGGGACATTATATACGTCTATAATTTTATATATCCTATCCTAAGGCAACATCACATCTCGAATGTAGTATTTTCCAACATTCCTGGCGGGTCGGCCCCTACTTCTAGGTGGGCACATTATATACGTCTGTATCGTAATATAACCAAACCTAACCCATCTAGACCCTCGCTGGTAATGTTCTACAGAATGCCGGTCGTGTCGTCTCGTACGTCTCGGTGCGGACATTATATACGTCTATAACTTTATATATCCTAACCAAAGGCAACTTAACATCTCGGATGTAGTATTTTCCAACATTCCTGGCGGGTCGGACCCTACTTCTCGGTGGGCACATTATATACGTCTATATCGTAATATAACCTAACCTAACCCATCTAGACCCTCGCTGGTAAAGTTTTACAAAATCCCGGTCGTGTCGGCCCGTACTTCTCCGTGGGGACATTATATACGTCTATATCGTTATATATCCTAACCTAAGGCAACCTAACATCTCGGATGTAGTATTTTCCAACATTCCTGGCGGGTCGGACCCTACTTCTCGGTGGGCACATTATATACGTCTATATCGTAATGTAACCTAACCTAACCCATCTAGACCCTCGCTGTTAATGTTTTACAAAATCTCGGTCGTGTCGGCCCGTACTTTTCCGTGGGGACATTATATACGTCTATAATTTTATATGTCCTAACCTAAGGCAACCTAACATCTCGAATGTAGTATTTCACAACATTCCTGGCGGGTCGGCCCCTACTTCTCGGTGGGAACATTATATACGTCTATATCGTAATATAACCTAACCTAACCCATCTAGACCCTCGCTGGTAATGTTTTACAAAATCCCGGTCGTGTCGGCCCATACTTCTCGGTGGGGACATTATATACGTCTATAACGTTATATATCCTAACCTAAGGGAACCTAACATCTCGGATGTAGTATTTCACAACATTCCTGGCTGGTCGGCCCCACTTCTCGGTGGGAACATTATATACGTCTATATCGTAATATAACCTAACCTAACCCATCTAGACCCTCGCTGGTAATGTTTTACAGAATCCCGGTCGTGTCGTCTCGTACGTCTCGGTGCGGACATTATATACGTCTATAACGTTATATATCCTAACCTAAGGGAACCTAACATCTCGGATGTAGTATTTCACAACATTCCTGGCTGGTCGGCCCCACTTCTCGGTGGGAACATTATATACGTCTATATCGTAATATAACCTAACCTAACCCATCTAGACCCTCGCTGGTAATGTTTTACAAAATCCCGGCCGTGTCGGCCCGTACTTTTCCGTGGGGACATTATATACGTATATATCGTTATATATCCTAACCTAAGGCAAGCTAACATCTCCGATGTAGTATTTTCCAACATTCCTGGCGGGTAGGACCCTACTTCTCGGTGGGCACATTATATACGTCTATATCGTAATATAACCTAACCTAACCCATCTAGACCCTCGCTGTTAATGTTTTACAAAATCCCGGTCGTGTCGGCCCGTACTTCTCCGTGGGGACATTATATACGTCTATATCGTTATATATCCTAACCTAAGGGAACCTAACATCTCGGATGTAGTATTTCAAAACATTCCTGCCGGGGCGGCGCCAATTCACGGTGGGCACATTATATACGTCTATATCGTAATATAACCTAACCTAACCCATCTAGACCCTCGCTGGTAATGTTTTACAGAATCCCGGTCGTGTCGTCTCGTACGTCTCGGTGCGGACATTATATACGTCTATAACGTTATATATCCTAACCTAAGGGAACTTAACATCTCGGATGTAGTATTTCACAACATTCCTGGCTGGTCGGCCCCACTTCTCGGTGGGAACATTATATACGTCTATATCGTAATATAACCTAACCTAACCCATCTAGCCCCTCGCTTGTAATGTTTTACAGAATCCCGGGCGTGTCGTCCCGTACGTCTCGGTGCGGACATTTTATACGTCTATAACTTTATATATCCTAACCAAAGGCAACTTAAACTCTCGGATGTAGTATTTTCCAACATTCCTGGCGGGTCGGACCCTACTTCTCGGTGGGCACATTATATACGTCTATATCGTAATATAACCTAACCTAACCCATCTAGACCCTCGCTGGTAATGTTTTACAAAATCCCGGTCGTGTCGGCCCGTACTTCTCCGTGGGGACATTATATACGTCTATATCGTTATATATCCTAACCTAAGGCAACCTAACATCTCGGATGTAGTATTTTCCAATATTCCTGGCGGGGCGGCCCCTACTTTTCGGTGGGAACATTATTTACGTCTATAACGTAATATAACCTAACCTAACCCATCTAGACCCTCGCTGGTAATGTTTTACAAAATCCCGGTCTTGTCGGCCCGTACTTCTCCGTGGGGACATTATATACGTCTATGTCGTTATATATCCTAACCTAAGGCAACTTAACATCTCCGATGTAATATTTTCCAACATTCCTGGCGGGCCGGCCCCTACTTCTCGGTGGGCACATTATATACGTCTAAAACGTAATATAACCTAACCTAACCCATCTAGCCCCTAGCTGGGAATGTTTTACAAAATCCCGGTCGTGTCGGCCCGTTCTTCTCCGTGGGGGCATTATATACGTCTATAAAGTTATATATCCTAACCTAAGGCAACATAACATCTCGAATGTAGTATTTTCCAACATTCCTGGCGTGGCGGCCCCTACTTCTCGGTGGGCATTTATATACGTCTAGAACGTAATATAACCTAACCTAAGCCACCTACACACTCGCTGGTAATGTTTCACAGAATCCCGTTCGTGTCTTCCCGTACGTCTCGAAGCCGGACATTATATACGTCTATAAAGTTATATATCCTAACCTAAGGCAACATAACATCTCGAATGTAGTATTTTCCAACATTCCTGGCGGGTCGGCCCCTACTTCTAGGTGGGCACATTATATACGTCTATATCGTAATATAACCTAACCTAACCCATCTAGACCCTCGCTGGTAATGTTTTACAAAATCCCGGTCGTGTCGGCCCGTACTTCTCCGTGGGGACATTATATACGTCTATATCGTTATATATCCTAACCTAAGGCAACTTAACATCTCCGATGTAGTATTTTCCAACATTCCTGGCGGGCTGGCCCCTACTCCTCGGTGGGCACATTATATACGTCTATAACGTAATATACCCTAACCTAACCCATCTAGCCCCTAGCTGGGAATGTTTTACAAAATCCCGGTCGTGTCGGCCCGTACTTCTCCCTGGGGGCATTATATACGTCTATATCGTTATATATCCTAGCCAAAGGCAAGTTAACATCTCGGATGTAGTATTTTCCAACATTCCTGGCGGGTCGGACCCTACTTCTCGGTAGGCACATTATATACGTCTATATCGTACTATAACCTAACCTAACCCATCTAGACCCTCGCTGGTAATGTTTTACAAAATCCCGGTCATGTAGGCCTGTACTTTTCCGTGGGGACATTTTATACGTCTATAATTTTATATATCCTAACCTAAGGGAACCTAACATCTCGGATGTAGTATTTTCCAACATTCCTGGCGGGTCGGCCCCTACTTCTCGGTGGGCACATTATATACGTCTGTAACATAATATAACCTAACCTAAGCCACCTACACCCTCGCTGGTAATGTTTCACAGAATCCCGTTCGTGTCTTCCCGTACGTCTCGAAGCCGGACATTATATACGTCTATCAAGTTATATACCCTAACCTAAGGGAACCTAACATCTCGGATGCAGTATTTCACAACATTCCTGGATGGTCGGCCCCACTTCTCGGTGGGAACATTATATACGTCTATATCGTAATATAACCTAACCTAACCCATCTAGACCCTCGCTGGTAATGTTTTACAAAATCCCGGACGTGTCGGCCCGTACTTCTCTGTGGGGACATTATATACGTCTATATCGTTATATATCCTAACCTAAGGCAACCTAACATCTCGGATGTAGTATTTTCCAACATTCCTGGCCGGTCGGACCCTACTTCTCGGTGGGCACATTATATACGTCTATATCGTAATATAACCTAACCTAACCCATCTAGACCATCGCTGGTAATGTTTTACAAAATCCCGGTCGTGTCGGCCCGTACTTCTCCGTGGGGACATTATATACGTCTATATCGTTATATATCCTAACCTAAGGCAACCTAACATCTCGGATGTAGTATTTTCCAACATTCCTGGCGGGTCGGACCCTACTTCTCGGTGGGCACATTATATACGTCTATATCGTAATGTAACCTAACATAACCCATCTAGACCCTCGCTGTTAATGTTTTACAAAATCTCGGTCGTGTCGGCCCGTACTTTTCCGTGGGGACATTATATACGTCTATATCGTTATATATCCTAACCTAAGGCAACCTAACATCTCGGATGTAGTATTTTCCAACATTCCTGGCGGGGCGGCCCCTACTTCTCGGTGGGAACATTATATACGTCTATATCGTAATATAACCTAACCTAACCCATCTAGACCCTCGCTGGTAATGTTTTACAAAATCCCGGGCGTGTCGGCCCGTACTTCTCGGTGGGGACATTATATACGTTTATAACGTTATATATCCTAACCTAAGGGAACCTAACATCTCGGATGTAGTATTTCACAACATTCCTGGATGGTCGGCCCCACTTCTCGGTGGGAACATTATATACGTCTATATCGTAATATAACCTAACCTCACCCATCTAGACCCTAGCTGGGAATGTTTTACAGAATCCCGGTCGTGTCGTCCCGTACGTCTCGGTGCGGACATTATATACGTCTATAACGTTATATATCCTAACCTAAGGGAACCTAACATCTCGGATGTAGTATTTCACAACATTCCTGGCTGGTCGGCCCCACTTCTCGGTGGGAACATTATATACGTCTATAACGTTATATATCCTAGCCAAAGGCAACTTAACATCTCGGATGTTGTATTTTCCAACATTCCTGGCGGGTCGGACCCTACTTCTCGGTGGGGACATTATATACGTCTGTAACGTAATATAACGGAACCTAAGCCACCTACACCCTCGCTGGTAATGATTCACAGAATCCCGTTCGTGTCTTCCCGTACGTATCGAAGCCGGACATTATATACGTCTATCAAGTTATATATCCTAACCTAAGGCAACCTAACATCTCGAATGTAGTATTTCACAACATTCCTGGCGGGTCGGCCCCACTTCTCGGTGGGAACATTATATACGTTTATAACGTAATATAACCTAACCTCACCCATCTAGACCCTCGCTGGTAATGTTTTACAAAATCCCTGTCGTGTCGGCCCGTACTTCTCCGTGGGGACATTATATACGTCTATATCGTTATATATCCTAACCTAAGGCAACCTAACATCTCGGATGTAGTATTTTCCAACATTCCTGGCGGGGCGGCCCCTACTTCTCGGTGGGAACATTATATACGTCTATATCGTAATATAACCTAACCTAACCCACCTAGACCCTCGCTGGTAATGTTTTACAAAATGCCGGTCGTGTCGGCCCATACTTCTCGGTGGGGACATTATATACGTCTATAACGTTATATATCCTAACCTAAGGGAACCTAACATCTCGGATGTAGTATTTCACAACATTCCTGGCTGGTCGGCCCCACTTCTCGGTGGGAACATTATATACGTCTATATCGTAATATAACCTAACCTAACCCATCTAGACCCTCGCTGGTAATGTTTTACAAAATCCCGGTCGTGTCGGCCCGTACTTCTCCGTGGGGACATTATATACGTCTATATCGTTATATATTCTAACCTAAGGCAACTTAACATCTCCGATGTAGTATTTTCCAACATTCCTGGCGGGCTGGCCCCTACTCCTCGGTGGGCACATTATATACGTCTATAACGTAATATACCCTAACCTAACCCATCTAGCCCCTAGCTGGGAATGTTTTACAAAATCCCGGTCGTGTCGGCCCGTACTTCTCCGTGGGGGCATTATATACGTCTATATCGTTATATATCCTAGCCAAAGGCAAGTTAACATCTCGGATGTAGTATATTCCAACATTCCTGGCGGGTCGGACCCTACTTCTCGGTGGGCACATTATATACGTCTATATCGTAATAGAACCTAACCTAACCCATCAAGACCCTCGCTGGTAATGTTTTACAAAATCCCGGTCGTGTCGGCCCGTACTTCTCGGTGGGGACATTATATACGTCTATAACGTTACATACCCTAACCTAAGGGAACCTAACTTCTCGGATGCAGTATTTCACAACATTCCTGGCGGGTCGGCGCCAATTCTCGGTGGGAACATTATATACGTTTATAACGCAATATAACCTAACATAACCCATCTAGCCCCTAGCTGGGAATGTTTTACAGAATCCCGGTCGTGTCGTCTCGTACGTCTCGGTGCGGACATTATATACGTCTATAACGTTATATATCCTAACCAAAGGCAACTTAACATCTCGGATGTTGTATTTTCCAACATTCCTGGCGGGTCGGACCCTACTTCTCGGTAGGCACATTATATACGTCTATATCGTACTATAACCTAACCTAACCCATTTAGACCCTCGCTGGTAATGTTTCACAAAATCCCGGTCATGTAGGCCCGTACTTTTCCGTGGGGACATTTTATACGTCTATAATTTTATATATCCTAACCTAAGGGAACCTAACATCTCGGATGTAGTATTTTCCAACATTCCTGGCGGGTCGGCCCCTACTTCTCGGTGGGCACATTATATACGTCTGTAACGTGATATAACCTAACCTAAGCCACCTACACCCTCGCTGGTAATGTGTCACAGAATCCCGTTCGTGTGTTCCCGTACGTCTCGAAGCCGGACATTATATACGTCTATCAAGTTATATACCCTAACCTAAGGGAACCTAACATCTCGGATGCAGTATTTCACAACATTCCTGGCTGGTCGGCCCCACTTCTCGGTGGGAACATTATATACGTCTATATCGTAATATAACCTAACCTAACCCATCTAGACCCTCGCTGGTAATGTTTTACAAAATCCCGGTCGTGTCGGCCCGTACTTCTCGGTGGGGACATTATATACGTCTATAACGTTATTATCCTAACCTAAGGGAACCTAACATCTCGGATGTAGTATTTCACAACATTCCTGTCGGGTCGGCACCAATTCTCGGTGGGAACATTATATACGTCTATAACGGAATATAACCTAACATAAATCATCTAGCCCCTAGCTGGGAATGTTTTACAGAATCCCGGTCGTGTCGTCCCGCCCGTCTCGGTGCGAACATTATATACGTCTATAACGTTATATATCCTAACCTAAGGCAACTTAACATCTCCGATGTACTATTTCCCAACATTCCTGGCGGCGCGGCCGCTACTTCTCGGTGGGAACATTATATACGTCTATATCGTAATATAACCTAACCTAACCCATCTAGACCCTAGCTGGGAATGTTTTACAGAATCCCGGTCGTGTCGTCCCGTACGTCTCGGTGCGGACATTATATACGTCTATAACGTTATATATCCTAACCTAAGGGAACCTAACATCTCGGATGTAGTATTTCACAACATTCCTGGCTGGTCGGCCCCACTTCTCGGTGGGAACATTATATACGTCTATAACGTTATATATCCTAGCCAAAGGCAACTTAACATCTCGGATGTTGTATTTTCCAACATTCCTGGCGGGTCGGACCCTACTTCTCGGTGGGCACATTATATACGTCTGTAACGTAATATAACCGAACCTAAGCCACCTACACCCTCGCTGGTAATGATTCACAGAATCCCGTTCGTGTCTTCCCGTACGTCTCGAAGCCGGACATTATATACGTCTATCAAGTTATATATCCTAGCCTAAGGCAACCTAACATCTCGAATGTAGTATTTCACAACATTCCTGGCGGGTCGGCCCCACTTCTCGGTGGGCACATTATATACGTCTATATCGTAATATAACCTAACCTAACACATCTAGACCCTCGCTGGTAATGTTTTACAAAATCCCGGTCGTGTCGGCCCGTACTTCTCGGTGGGGACATTATATACGTCTATAACGTTACATACCCTAACCTAAGGGAACCTAACTACTCGGATGCAGTATTTCACAACATTCCTGGCGGGTCGGCGCCAATTCTCGGTGGGAACATTATATACGTCTATAACGTAATATACCCTAACCTAACCCATCTAGCCCCTAGCTGGGAATGTTTTACAAAATCCCGGTCGTGTCGGCCCGTACTTCTCCGTGGGGGCATTATATACGTCTATATCGTTATATATCCTAGCCAAAGGCAAGTTAACATCTCGGATGTAGTATTTTCCAACATTCCTGGCGGGTCGGACCCAACTTCTCGGTAGGCACATTATATACGTCTATATCGTACTATAACCTAACCTAACCCATCTAGACCCTCGCTGGTAATGTTTTACAAAATCCCGGTCATGTAGGCCCGTACTTTTCCGTGGGGACATTTTATACGTCTATAATTTTATATATCCTAACCTAAGGGAACCTAACATCTCGGATGTAGTATTTTCCAACATTCCTGGCGGGTCGGCCCCTACTTCTCGGTGGGCACATTATATACGTCTGTAACGTAATATAACCTAACCTAAGCCACCTACACCCTCGCTGGTAGTGTTTCACAGAATCCCGTTCGTGTCTTCCCGTACGTCTCGAAGCCGGACATTATATACGTCTATCAAGTTATATACCCTAACCTAAGGGAACCTAACATCTCGGATGCAGTATTTCACAACATTCCTGGATGGTCGGCCCCACTTCTCGGTGGGAACATTATATACGTCTATATCGTAATATAACCTAACCTAACCCATCTAGACCCTCGCTGGTAATGTTTTACAAAATCCCGGTCGTGTCGGCCCGTACTTCTCCGTGGGGACATTATATACGTCTATATCGTTATATATCCTAACCTAAGGCAACCTAACATCTCGGACGTAGTATTTTCCAACATTCCTGGCGGGTCGGACCCTACTTCTCGGTGGGCACATTATATACGTCTATATCGTAATATAACCTAACCTAACCCATCTAGACCATCGCTGGTAATGTTTTACAAAATCCCGGTCGTGTCGGCCCGTACTTCTCCGTGGGGACATTATATACGTCTATATCGTTATATATCCTAACCTAAGGCAACCTAACATCTCGGATGTAGTATTTTCCAACATTCCTGGCGGGTCGGACCCAACTTCTCGGTAGGCACATTATATACGTCTATATCGTACTATAACCTAACCTAACCCATCTAGACCCTCGCTGGTAATGTTTTACAAAATCCCGGTCATGTAGGCCCGTACTTTTACGTGGGGACATTTTATACGTCTATAATTTTATATATCCTAACCTAAGGGAACCTAACATCTCGGATGTAGTATTTTCCAACATTCCTGGCGGGTCGGCCCCTACTTCTCGGTGGGCACATTATATACGTCTGTAACGTAATATAACCTAACCTAAGCCACCTACACCCTCGCTGGTAGTGTTTCACAGAATCCCGTTCGTGTCTTCCCGTACGTCTCGAAGCCGGACATTATATACGTCTATCAAGTTATATACCCTAACCTAAGGGAACCTAACATCTCGGATGCAGTATTTCACAACATTCCTGGATGGTCGGCCCCACTTCTCGGTGGGAACATTATATACGTCTATATCGTAATATAACCTAACCTAACCCATCTAGACCCTCGCTGGTAATGTTTTACAAAATCCCGGTCGTGTCGGCCCGTACTTCTCCGTGGGGACATTATATACGTCTATATCGTTATATATCCTAACCTAAGGCAACCTAACATCTCGGATGTAGTATTTTCCAACATTCCTGGCGGGTCGGACCCTACTTCTCGGTGGGCACATTATATACGTCTATATCGTAATATAACCTAACCTAGCCCATCTAGACCATCGCTGGTAATGTTTTACAAAATCCCGGTCGTGTCGGCCCGTACTTCTCCGTGGGGACATTATATACGTCTATATCGTTATATATCCTAACCTAAGGCAACCTAACATCTCGGATGTAGTATTTTCCAACATTCCTGGCGGGTCGGACCCTACTTCTCGGTGGGCACATTATATACGTCTATATCGTAATGTAACCTAACATAACCCATCTAGACCCTCGCTGTTAATGTTTTACAAAATCTCGGTCGTGTCGGCCCGTACTTTTCCGTGGGGACATTATATACGTCTATATCGTTATATATCCTAACCTAAGGCAACCTAACATCTCGGATGTAGTATTTTCCAACATTCCTGGCGGGGCGGCCCCTACTTCTCGGTGGGAACATTATATACGTCTATATCGTAATATAACCTAACCTAACCCATCTAGACCCTCGCTGGTAATGTTTTACAGAATCCCGGTCGTGTCCTCTCGTACGTCTCGGTGCGGACATTATATACGTCTATAACGTTATATATCCTAACCTAAGGGAACCTAACATCTCGGATGTAGTATTTCACAAAATTCCTGGCTGGTCGGCCCCACTTCTCGGTGGGAACATTATATACGTTTATAACGTAGTATAACCTAACATAACCCATCTAGCCCCTCGCTTGTAATGTTTTACAGAATCCCGGTCGTGTCGTCTCGTACGTCTCGGTGCGGACATTATATACGTCTATAACTTTATATATCCTAACCAAAGGCAACTTAACATCTCGGATGTAGTATTTTCCAACATTCCCGGCGGGTCGGACCCTACTTCTCGGTGGGCACATTATATACGTCTATATCGTAATGTAACCTAACATAACCCATCTAGACCCTCGCTGTTAATGTTTTACAAAATCTCGGTCGTGTCGGCCCGTACTTTTCCGTGGGGACATTATATACGTCTATATCGTTATATATCCTAACCTAAGGCAACCTAACATCTCGGATGTAGTATTTTCCAACATTCCTGGCGGGGCGGCCCCTACTTCTCGGTGGGAACATTATATACGTCTATATCGTAATATAACCTAACCTAACCCATCTAGACCCTCGCTGGTAATGTTTTACAGAATCCCGGTCGTGTCCTCTCGTACGTCTCGGTGCGGACATTATATACGTCTATAACGTTATATATCCTAACCTAAGGGAACCTAACATCTCGGATGTAGTATTTCACAAAATTCCTGGCTGGTCGGCCCCACTTCTCGGTGGGAACATTATATACGTTTATAACGTAGTATAACCTAACATAACCCATCTAGCCCCTCGCTTGTAATGTTTTACAGAATCCCGGTCGTGTCGTCTCGTACGTCTCGGTGCGGACATTATATACGTCTATAACTTTATATATCCTAACCAAAGGCAACTTAACATCTCGGATGTAGTATTTTCCAACATTCCCGGCGGGTCGGACCCTACTTCTCGGTGGGCACATTATATACGTCTATATCGTAATATAACCTAACCTAACCCATCTAGAACATCGCTGGTAATGTTTTACAAAATCCCGGTCGTGTCGGCCCGTACTTCTCCGTGGGGACATTATATACGTCTATATCGTTATATGTCCTAACCTAAGGCAACCTAACATCTCGGATGTAGTATTTTCCAACATTCCTGGCGGGTCGGACCCTACTTCTCGGTGGGCACATTATATACGTCTATATCGTAATGTAACCTAACATAACCCATCTAGACCATCGCTGTTAATGTTTTACAAAATCTCGGTCGTGTCGGCCCGTACTTTTCCGTGTGGACATTATATACGTCTATATCGTTATATATCCTAACCTAAGGCAACCTAACATCTCGGATGTAGTATTTTCCAACATTCCTGGCGGGGCGGCCCCTACTTCTCGGTGGGAACATTATATACGTCTATATCGTAATATAACCTAACCTAACCCATCTAGACCCTCGCTGGTAATGTTTTACAAAATCCCGGTCGTGTCGGCCCGTACTTCTCCGTGGGGACATTATATACGTCTATATCGTTATATATCCTAACCTAAGGCAACTTAACATCTCCGATGTAGTATTTTCCAACATTCCTGGCGGGCTGGCCCCTACTCCTCGGTGGGCACATTATATACGTCTATAACGTAATATACCCTAACCTAACCCATCTAGCCCCTAGCTGGGAATGTTTTACAAAATCCCGGTCGTGTCGGCCCGTACTTCTCCGTGGGGGCATTATATACGTCTATATCGTTATATATCCTAGCCAAAGGCAAGTTAACATCTCGGATGTAGTATATTCCAACATTCCTGGCGGGTCGGACCCTACTTCTCGGTGGGCACATTATATACGTCTATATCGTAATATAACCTAACCTAACACATCTAGACCCTCGGTGGTAATGTTTTACAAAATCCCGGTCGTGTCGGCCCGTACTTCTCGGTGGGGACATTATATACGTCTATAACGTTACATACCCTAACCTAAGGGAACCTAACTACTCGGATGCAGTATTTCACAACATTCCTGGCGGGTCGGCGCCAATTCTCGGTGGGAACATTATATACGTCTATAACGTAATATACCCTAACCTAACCCATCTAGCCCCTAGCTGGGAATGTTTTACAAAATCCCGGTCGTGTCGGACCGTACTTCTCCGTGGGGGCATTATATACGTCTATATCGTTATATATCCTAGCCAAAGGCAAGTTAACATCTCGGATGTAGTATTTTCCAACATTCCTGGCGGGTCGGACCCAACTTCTCGGTAGGCACATTATATACGTCTATATCGTACTATAACCTAACCTAACCCATCTAGACCCTCGCTGGTAATGTTTTACAAAATCCCGGTCATGTAGGCCCGTACTTTTCCGTGGGGACATTTTATACGTCTATAATTTTATATATCCTAACCTAAGGGAACCTAACATCTCGGATGTAGTATTTTCCAACATTCCTGGCGGGTCGGCCCCTACTTCTCGGTGGGCACATTATATACGTCTGTAACGTAATATAACCTAACCTAAGCCACCTACACCCTCGCTGGTAGTGTTTCACAGAATCCCGTTCGTGTCTTCCCGTACGTCTCGAAGCCGGACATTATATACGTCTATCAAGTTATATACCCTAACCTAAGGGAACCTAACATCTCGGATGCAGTATTTCACAACATTCCTGGATGGTCGGCCCCACTTCTCGGTGGGAACATTATATACGTCTATATCGTAATATAACCTAACCTAACCCATCTAGACCCTCGCTGGTAATGTTTTACAAAATCCCGGTCGTGTCGGCCCGTACTTCTCCGTGGGGACATTATATACGTCTATATCGTTATATATCCTAACCTAAGGCAACCTAACATCTCGGATGTAGTATTTTCCAACATTCCTGGCGGGTCGGACCCTACTTCTCGGTGGGCACATTATATACGTCTATATCGTAATATAACCTAACCTAACCCATCTAGACCATCGCTGGTAATGTTTTACAAAATCCCGGTCGTGTCGGCCCGTACTTCTCCGTGGGGACATTATATACGTCTATATCGTTATATATCCTAACCTAAGGCAACCTAACATCTCGGATGTAGTATTTTCCAACATTCCTGGCGGGTCGGACCCAACTTCTCGGTAGGCACATTATATACGTCTATATCGTACTATAACCTAACCTAACCCATCTAGACCCTCGCTGGTAATGTTTTACAAAATCCCGGTCATGTAGGCCCGTACTTTTCCGTGGGGACATTTGATACGTCTATAATTTTATATATCCTAACCTAAGGGAACCGAACATCTCGGATGTAGTATTTTCCAACATTCCTGGCGGGGCGGCCCCTACTTCTCGGTGGGAACATTATATACGTCTATATCGTAATATAACCTAACCTAACCCATCTAGACCCTCGCTGGTAATGTTTTACAGAATCCCGGTCGTGTCCTCTCGTACGTCTCGGTGCGGACATTATATACGTCTATAACGTTATATATCCTAACCTAAGGGAACCTAACATCTCGGATGTAGTATTTCACAAAATTCCTGGCTGGTCGGCCCCACTTCTCGGTGGGAACATTATATACGTTTATAACGTAGTATAACCTAACATAACCCATCTAGCCCCTCGCTTGTAATGTTTTACAGAATCCCGGTCGTGTCGTCTCGTACGTCTCGGTGCGGACATTATATACGTCTATAACTTTATATATCCTAACCAAAGGCAACTTAACATCTCGGATGTAGTATTTTCCAACATTCCCGGCGGGTCGGACCCTACTTCTCGGTGGGCACATTATATACGTCTATATCGTAATATAACCTAACCTAACCCATCTAGACCATCGCTGGTAATGTTTTACAAAATCCCGGTCGTGTCGGCCCGTACTTCTCCGTGGGGACATTATATACGTCTATATCGTTATATATCCTAACCTAAGGCAACCTAACATCTCGGATGTAGTATTTTCCAACATTCCTGGCGGGTCGGACCCTACTTCTCGGTGGGCACATTATATACGTCTATATCGCAATGTAACCTAACATAACCCATCTAGACCATCGCTGTTAATGTTTTACAAAATCTCGGTCGTGTCGGCCCGTACTTTTCCGTGTGGACATTATATACGTCTATATCGTTATATATCCTAACCTAAGGCAACCTAACATCTCGGATGTAGTATTTTCCAACATTCCTGGCGGGGCGGCCCCTACTTCTCGGTGGGAACATTATATACGTCTATATCGTAATATAACCTAACCTAACCCATCTAGACCCTCGCTGGTAATGTTTTACAAAATCCCGGTCGTGTCGGCCCGTACTTCTCCGTGGGGACATTATATACGTCTATATCGTTATATATCCTAGCCAAAGGCAAGTTAACATCTCGGATGTAGTATATTCCAACATTCCTGGCGGGTCGGACCCTACTTCTCGGTGGGCACATTATATACGTCTATATCGTAATATAACCTAACCTAACACATCTAGACCCTCGCTGGTAATGTTTTACAAAATCCCGGTCGTGTCGGCCCGTACTTCTCGGTGGGGACATTATATACGTCTATAACGTTACATACCCTAACCTAAGGGAACCTAACTACTCGGATGCAGTATTTCACAACATTCCTGGCGGGTCGGCGCCAATTCTCGGTGGGAACATTATATACGTCTATAACGTAATATACCCTAACCTAACCCATCTAGCCCCTAGCTGGGAATGTTTTACAAAATCCCGGTCGTGTCGGCCCGTACTTCTCCCTGGGGGCATTATATACGTCTATATCGTTATATATCCTAGCCAAAGGCAAGTTAACATCTCGGATGTAGTATTTTCCAACATTCCTGGCGGGTCGGACCCTACTTCTCGGTAGGCACATTATATACGTCTATATCGTACTATAACCTAACCTAACCCATCTAGACCCTCGCTGGTAATGTTTTACAAAATCCCGGTCATGTAGGCCTGTACTTTTCCGTGGGGACATTTTATACGTCTATAATTTTATATATCCTAACCTAAGGGAACCTAACATCTCGGATGTAGTATTTTCCAACATTCTTGGCGGGTCGGCCCCTACTTCTCGGTGGGCACATTATATACGTCTGTAACATAATATAACCTAACCTAAGCCACCTACACCCTCGCTGGTAATGTTTCACAGAATCCCGTTCGTGTCTTCCCGTACGTCTCGAAGCCGGACATTATATACGTCTATCAAGTTATATACCCTAACCTAAGGGAACCTAACATCTCGGATGCAGTATTTCACAACATTCCTGGATGGTCGGCCCCACTTCTCGGTGGGAACATTATATACGTCTATATCGTAATATAACCTAACCTAACCCATCTAGACCCTCGCTGGTAATGTTTTACAAAATCCCGGTCGTGTCGGCCCGTACTTCTCTGTGGGGACATTATATACGTCTATATCGTTATATATCCTAACCTAAGGCAACCTAACATCTCGGATGTAGTATTTTCCAACATTCCTGGCGGGTCGGACCCTACTTCTCGGTGGGCACATTATATACGTCTATATCGTAATATAACCTAACCTAACCCATCTAGACCATCGCTGGTAATGTTTTACAAAATCCCGGTCGTGTCGGCCCGTACTTCTCCGTGGGGACATTATATACGTCTATATCGTTATATATCCTAACCTAAGGCAACCTAACATCTCGGATGTAGTATTTTCCAACATTCCTGGCGGGTCGGACCCTACTTCTCGGTGGGCACATTATATACGTCTATATCGTAATGTAACCTAACATAACCCATCTAGACCCTCGCTGTTAATGTTTTACAAAATCTCGGTCGTGTCGGCCCGTACTTTTCCGTGGGGACATTATATACGTCTATATCGTTATATATCCTAACCTAAGGCAACCTAACATCTCGGATGTAGTATTTTCCAACATTCCTGGCGGGGCGGCCCCTACTTCTCGGTGGGAACATTATATACGTCTATATCGTAATATAACCTAACCTAACCCATCTAGACCCTCGCTGGTAATGTTTTACAAAATCCCGGGCGTGTCGGCCCGTACTTCTCGGTGGGGACATTATATACGTTTATAACGTTATATATCCTAACCTAAGGGAACCTAACATCTCGGATGTAGTATTTCACAACATTCCTGGATGGTCGGCCCCACTTCTCGGTGGGAACATTATATACGTCTATATCGTAATATAACCTAACCTCACCCATCTAGACCCTAGCTGGGAATGTTTTACAGAATCCCGGTCGTGTCGTCCCGTACGTCTCGGTGCGGACATTATATACGTCTATAACGTTATATATCCTAACCTAAGGGAACCTAACATCTCGGATGTAGTATTTCACAACATTCCTGGCTGGTCGGCCCCACTTCTCGGTGGGAACATTATATACGTCTATAACGTTATATATCCTAGCCAAAGGCAACTTAACATCTCGGATGTTGTATTTTCCAACATTCCTGGCGGGTCGGACCCTACTTCTCGGTGGGGACATTATATACGTCTGTAACGTAATATAACGGAACCTAAGCCACCTACACCCTCGCTGGTAATGATTCACAGAATCCCGTTCGTGTCTTCCCGTACGTATCGAAGCCGGACATTATATACGTCTATCAAGTTATATATCCTAACCTAAGGCAACCTAACATCTCGAATGTAGTATTTCACAACATTCCTGGCGGGTCGGCCCCACTTCTCGGTGGGAACATTATATACGTTTATAACGTAATATAACCTAACCTCACCCATCTAGACCCTCGCTGGTAATGTTTTACAAAATCCCTGTCGTGTCGGCCCGTACTTCTCCGTGGGGACATTATATACGTCTATATCGTTATATATCCTAACCTAAGGCAACCTAACATCTCGGATGTAGTATTTTCCAACATTCCTGGCGGGGCGGCCCCTACTTCTCGGTGGGAACATTATATACGTCTATATCGTAATATAACCTAACCTAACCCACCTAGACCCTCGCTGGTAATGTTTTACAAAATCCCGGTCGTGTCGGCCCATACTTCTCGGTGGGGACATTATATACGTCTATAACGTTATATATCCTAACCTAAGGGAACCTAACATCTCGGATGTAGTATTTCACAACATTCCTGGCTGGTCGGCCCCACTTCTCGGTGGGAACATTATATACGTCTATATCGTAATATAACCTAACCTAACCCATCTAGACCCTCGCTGGTAATGTTTTACAAAATCCCGGTCGTGTCGGCCCGTACTTCTCCGTGGGGACATTATATACGTCTATATCGTTATATATTCTAACCTAAGGCAACTTAACATCTCCGATGTAGTATTTTCCAACATTCCTGGCGGGCTGGCCCCTACTCCTCGGTGGGCACATTATATACGTCTATAACGTAATATACCCTAACCTAACCCATCTAGCCCCTAGCTGGGAATGTTTTACAAAATCCCGGTCGTGTCGGCCCGTACTTCTCCGTGGGGGCATTATATACGTCTATATCGTTATATATCCTAGCCAAAGGCAAGTTAACATCTCGGATGTAGTATATTCCAACATTCCTGGCGGGTCGGACCCTACTTCTCGGTGGGCACATTATATACGTCTATATCGTAATAGAACCTAACCTAACCCATCAAGACCCTCGCTGGTAATGTTTTACAAAATCCCGGTCGTGTCGGCCCGTACTTCTCGGTGGGGACATTATATACGTCTATAACGTTACATACCCTAACCTAAGGGAACCTAACTTCTCGGATGCAGTATTTCACAACATTCCTGGCGGGTCGGCGCCAATTCTCGGTGGGAACATTATATACGTTTATAACGCAATATAACCTAACATAACCCATCTAGCCCCTAGCTGGGAATGTTTTACAGAATCCCGGTCGTGTCGTCTCGTACGTCTCGGTGCGGACATTATATACGTCTATAACGTTATATATCCTAACCAAAGGCAACTTAACATCTCGGATGTTGTATTTTCCAACATTCCTGGCGGGTCGGACCCTACTTCTCGGTAGGCACATTATATACGTCTATATCGTACTATAACCTAACCTAACCCATTTAGACCCTCGCTGGTAATGTTTCACAAAATCCCGGTCATGTAGGCCCGTACTTTTCCGTGGGGACATTTTATACGTCTATAATTTTATATATCCTAACCTAAGGGAACCTAACATCTCGGATGTAGTATTTTCCAACATTCCTGGCGGGTCGGCCCCTACTTCTCGGTGGGCACATTATATACGTCTGTAACGTAATATAACCTAACCTAAGCCACCTACACCCTCGCTTGTAATGTGTCACAGAATCCCGTTCGTGTCTTCCCGTACGTCTCGAAGCCGGACATTATATACGTCTATCAAGTTATATACCCTAACCTAAGGGAACCTAACATCTCGGATGCAGTATTTCACAACATTCCTGGCTGGTCGGCCACACTTCTCGGTGCAAACATTATATACGTCTATATCGTAATATAACCTAACCTAACCCATCTAGACCCTCGCTGGTAATGTTTTACAAAATCCCGGTCGTGTCGGCCCGTACTTCTCGGTGGGGACATTATATACGTCTATAACGTTATTATCCTAACCTAAGGGAACCTAACATCTCGGATGTAGTATTTCACAACATTCCTGGCGGGTCGGCACCAATTCTCGGTGGGAACATTATATACGTCTATAACGGAATATAACCTAACATAAATCATCTAGCCCCTAGCTGGGAATGTTTTACAGAATCCCGGTCGTGTCGTCCCGCACGTCTCGGTGCGAACATTATATACGTCTATAACGTTATATATCCTAACCTAAGGCAACTTAACATCTCCGATGTACTATTTCCCAACATTCCTGGCGGGGCGGCCGCTACTTCTCGGTGGGAACATTATATACGTCTATATCGTAATATAACCTAACCTAACCCATCTAGACCCTCGCTGGTAATGTTTTACAGAATCCCGTTCGTGTCGTCTCGTACGTCTCGGTGCGGACATTATATACGTCTATAACGTTATATATCCTAACCTAAGGGAACCTAACATCTCGGATGTAGTACTTCACAACATTCCTGGCTGGTCGGCCCCACTTCTCGGTGGGAACATTATATACGTTTATAACGTAGTATAACCTAACATAACCCATCTAGCCCCTCGCTTGTAATGTTTTACAGAATCCCGGTCGTGTCGTCCCGTACGTCTCGGTGCGGACATTATATACGTCTATAACGTTATATATCGTAACGTAAGGCAACTTAACCTCTCGGATGTAGTATTTTCCAACAGTCTTGTCGGGTCGGACCCTACTTCTCGGTGGGCACATTATATACTTCTATATCGTAATATAACCGAACCTAACCCATCTAGACCCTCGCTGTTAATGTTTTACAAAATCCGGGTCGTGTCGGCCCGTACTTTTCCGTGGGGACATTATATACGTCTATAATTTTATATATCCTATCCTAAGGCAACATCACATCTCGAATGTAGTATTTTCCAACATTCCTGGCGGGTCGGCCCCTACTTCTAGGTGGGCACATTATATACGTCTGTATCGTAATATAACCAAACCTAACCCATCTAGACCCTCGCTGGTAATGTTCTACAGAATGCCGGTCGTGTCGTCTCGTACGTCTCGGTGCGGACATTATATACGTCTATAACTTTATATATCCTAACCAAAGGCAACTTAACATCTCGGATGTAGTATTTTCCAACATTCCTGGCGGGTCGGACCCTACTTCTCGGTGGGCACATTATATACGTCTATATCGTAATATAACCTAACCTAACCCATCTAGACCCTCGCTGGTAATGTTTTACAAAATCCGGGTCGTGTCGGCCCGTACTTTTCCGTGGGGACATTATATACGTCTATAATTTTATATGTCCTAACCTAAGGCAACCTAACATCTCGAATGTAGTATTTCACAACATTCCTGGCGGGTCGGCCCCTACTTCTCGGTGGGAACATTATATACGTCTATATCGTAATATAACCTAACCTAACCCATCTAGACCCTCGCTGGTAATGTTTTACAAAATCCCGGTCGTGTCGGCCCATACTTCTCGGTGGGGACATTATATACGTCTATAACGTTATATATCCTAACCTAAGGGAACCTAACATCTCGGATGTAGTATTTCACAACATTCCTGGCTGGTCGGCCCCACTTCTCGGTGGGAACATTATATACGTCTATATCGTAATATAACCTAACCTAACCCATCTAGACCCTCGCTGGTAATGTTTTATAGAATCCCGGTCGTGTCGTCTCGTACGTCTCGGTGCGGACATTATATACGTCTATAACGTTATATATCCTAACCTAAGGGAACCTAACATCTCGGATGTAGTATTTCACAACATTCCTGGCTGGTCGGCCCCACTTCTCGGTGGGAACATTATATACGTCTATATCGTAATATAACCTAACCTAACCCATCTAGACCCTCGCTGGTAATGTTTTACAAAATCCCGGCCGTGTCGGCCCGTACTTTTCCGTGGGGACATTATATACGTATATATCGTTATATATCCTAACCTAAGGCAAGCTAACATCTCCGATGTAGTATTTTCCAACATTCCTGGCGGGTAGGACCCTACTTCTCGGTGGGCACATTATATACGTCTATATCGTAATATAACCTAACCTAACCCATCTAGACCCTCGCTGTTAATGTTTTACAAAATCCCGGTCGTGTCGGCCCGTACTTCTCCGTGGGGACATTATATACGTCTATATCGTTATATATCCTAACCTAAGGGAACCTAACATCTCGGATGTAGTATTTCAAAACATTCCTGCCGGGGCGGCGCCAATTCACGGTGGGCACATTATATACGTCTATATCGTAATATAACCTAACCTAACCCATCTAGACCCTCGCTGGTAATGTTTTACAGAATCCCGGTCGTGTCGTCTCGTACGTCTCGGTGCGGACATTATATACGTCTATAACGTTATATATCCTAACCTAAGGGAACCTAACATCTCGGATGTAGTATTTCACAACATTCCTGGCTGGTCGGCCCCACTTCTCGGTGGGAACATTATATACGTCTATATCGTAATATAACCTAACCTAACCCATCTAGCCCCTCGCTTGTAATGTTTTACAGAATCCCGGGCGTGTCGTCCCGTACGTCTCGGTGCGGACATTTTATACGTCTATAACTTTATATATCCTAACCAAAGGCAACTTAAACTCTCGGATGTAGTATTTTCCAACATTCCTGGCGGGTCGGACCCTACTTCTCGGTGGGCACATTATATACGTCTATATCGTAATATAACCTAACCTAACCCATCTAGACCCTCGCTGGTAATGTTTTACAAAATCCCGGTCGTTTCGGCCCGTACTTCTCCGTGGGGACATTATATACGTCTATATCGTTATATATCCTAACCTAAGGCAACCTAACATCTCGGATGTAGTATTTTCCAATATTCCTGGCGGGGCGGCCCCTACTTTTCGGTGGGAACATTATTTACGTCTATAACGTAATATAACCTAACCTAACCCATCTAGACCCTCGCTGGTAATGTTTTACAAAATCCCGGTCTTGTCGGCCCGTACTTCTCCGTGGGGACATTATATACGTCTATGTCGTTATATATCCTAACCTAAGGCAACTTAACATCTCCGATGTAATATTTTCCAACATTCCTGGCGGGCCGGCCCCTACTTCTCGGTGGGCACATTATATACGTCTATAACGTAATATAACCTAACCTAACCCATCTAGCCCCTAGCTGGGAATGTTTTACAAAATCCCGGTCGTGTCGGCCCGTTCTTCTCCGTGGGGGCATTATATACGTCTATAAAGTTATATATCCTAACCTAAGGCAACATAACATCTCGAATGTAGTATTTTCCAACATTCCTGGCGGGGCGGCCCCTACTTCTCGGTGGGCATTTATATACGTCTAGAACGTAATATAACCTAACCTAAGCCACCTACACACTCGCTGGTAATGTTTCACAGAATCCCGTTCGTGTCTTCCCGTACGTCTCGAAGCCGGACATTATATACGTCTATAAAGTTATATATCCTAACCTAAGGCAACATAACATCTCGAATGTAGTATTTTCCAACATTCCTGGCGGGTCGGCCCCTACTTCTAGGTGGGCACATTATATACGTCTATATCGTAATATAACCTAACCTAATCCATCTAGACCTTCGCTGGTAATGTTTTACAGAATCCCGGTCGTGACGTCTCGTACGTCTCGGTGCGGACATTATATACGTCCATGACGTTATATATCCTAACCTAAGGGAACCTAACATCTCGGATGTAGTATTTTCCAACATTCCCGGCGGGTCGGACCCTACTTCTCGGTGGGCACATTATATACGTCTATATCGTAATATAACCTAACCTAACCCATCTAGACCCTCGCTGGTAATGTTTTACAAAATCCCGGTCGTGTCGTCTCGTACGTCTCGGTGCGGACATTATATACGTCTATATCGTTATATATCCTAACCTAAGGCAACCTAACATCTCGGATGTAGTATTTTCCAATATTCCGGGCGGGGCGGCCCCTACTTTTCGGTGGGAACATTATTTACGTCTATAACGTAATATAACCTAACCTAACCCATCTAGCCCCTAGCTGGGAATGTTTTACAGAATCCCGGTCGTGTCGTCCCGTACGTTTCGGTGCGGACACTATATACGTCTATACCGTTATATGTCCTAACCTAAGGCAACTTAACCTCTCGGATGTAGTATTTTCCAACATTCTTGGCGGGTCGGACCCTACTTCTCGGTGGGCACATTATATACGTCTATATCGTAATATAACCTAACCTAACCCATCTAGAACCTCGCTGTTAATGTTTTACAAAATCCCGGTCGCGTCGGCACGTACGTCTCGGTGCGGACATTATATACGTCCATAACTTTATATATCCTAACCAAAGGCAACTTAACATCTCCGATGTAGTATTTTCCAACATTCCTGGCGGGCCAGCCCCTACTTCTCGGTGGGCACATTATATACGTCTATATCGTAATATAACCTAACCTAATCCATCTAGACCTTCGCTGGTAATGTTTTACAGAATCCCGGTCGTGACGTCTCGTACGTCTCGGTGCGGACATTATATACGTCCATGACGTTATATATCCTAACCTAAGGGAACCTGACATCTCGGATGTAGTATTTTCCAACATTCCCGGCGGGTCGGACCCTACTTCTCGGTGGGCACATTATATACGTCTATATCGTAATATAACCTAACCTAACCCATCTAGACCCTCGCCGGTAATGTTTTACAAAATGTCGGTCGTGTCGGCCCGTACTTCTCGGTGGGAACATTATATACGTCTATAACGTTATATACCCTAACCTAAGGGAACCTAACATCTCGGATGCAGTATTTCACAACATTCCTGGCGGGTCGGCGCCAATTCTCGGTGGAAACATTATATACGTCTATAACGGAATATAACCTAACATAACCCATCTAGCCCCTAGCTGGGAATGTTTTACAGAATCCCTGTCGTGTCGTCCCGCACGTCTCGGTGCGGACATCATATACGTCTATAACGTTATATATCCTAACCTAAGGCAACTTAACATCTCCGATGTTGTATTTTCCAACATTCCTGGCGGGTCAGCCCCTACTTCTCGGTGGGCACATTATATACGTCTATATCGTAATATAACCTAACCTAACCCATCTAGAACCTCGCTGTTAATGTTTTACAAAATCCCGGTCGTGTCGGCCCGTACTTCTCCGTGGGGACATTATATACGTCTATATCGTTATATATCCTAACCTAAGGCAACTTAACCTCTCGGATGTAGTATTTTCCAACATTCATGGCGGGTCGGACCCTACTTCTCGGTGGGCACATTATATACGTCTATATCGTAATATAACCTAACCTAACCCATCTAGACCCTCGCTGTTAATGTTTTACAAAATCCCGGTCGCGTCGGCACGTACGTCTCGGTGCGGACATTATATACGTCTATAACGTTATATATCCTAACCTAAGGCAACTTAACCTCTCGGATGTAGTATTTCCCAACATTCTTGGCGGGTCGGACCCTACGTCTCGGTGGGCACATTATATACGTCTATATCGTAATATAACCTAACCTAACCCATCTAGACCCTCGCTGGTAATGTTTTACAAAATCCCGGTCGTGTCGGCCCGTACTTTTCCGTGGGGACATTATATACGTCTATATCGTTATATATCCTAACCTAAGGCAAGCTAACATCTCCGATGTAGTATTTTCCAACATTCCTGGCGGGTCGGACCCTACTTCTCGGTGGGCACATTATATACGTCTATATCGTAATATAACCTAACCTAACCCATCTAGACCATCGCTGTTAATGTTTTACAAAATCCCGGTCGTGTCGGCCCGTACTTTTCCGTGGGGACATTATATACGTCTATAATTTTATATATCCTAACCTAAGGCAACATAACATCTTGAATGTAGTATTTTCCAACATTCCTGGCGGGTCGGCCCCTACTTCTCGGTGGGCACATTATATAGGTCTATAACGTAATATAACCTAACCTAACCCATCTAGACCCTCGCTGGTAATGTTTTACAAAATCCCGGTCGTGTCGTCTCGTACGTCTCGGTGCGGACATTATATACGTCTATATCGTTATATATCCTAACCTAAGGCAACCTAACATCTCGGATGTAGTATTTTCCAATATTCCTGGCGGGGCGGCCCCTACTTTTCGGTGGGAACATTATTTACGTCTATAACGTAATATAACCTAACCTAACCCATCTAGACCCTCGCTGGTAATGTTTTACAAAATCCCGGTCTTGTCGGCCCGTACTTCTCCGTGGGGACATTATATACGTCTATATCGTTATATATCCTAACCTAAGGCAACCTAACATCTCGGATGTAGTATTTTCCAATATTCCTGGCGGGGCGGCCCCTACTTTTCGGTGGGAACATTATTTACGTCTATAACGTAATATAACCTAACCTAACCCATCTAGACCCTCGCTGGTAATGTTTTACAAAATCCCGGTCTTGTCGGCCCGTACTTCTCCGTGGGGACATTATATACGTCTATGTCGTTATATATCCTAACCTAAGGCAACTTAACATCTCCGATGTAATATTTTCCAACATTCCTGGCGGGCCGGCCCCTACTTCTCGGTGGGCACATTATATACGTCTATAACGTAATATAACCTAACCTAACCCATCTAGCCCCTAGCTGGGAATGTTTTACAAAATCCCGGTCGTGTCGGCCCGTTCTTCTCCGTGGGGGCATTATATACGTCTATAAAGTTATATATCCTAACCTAAGGCAACATAACATCTCGAATGTAGTATTTTCCAACATTCCTGGCGGGGCGGCCCCTACTTCTCGGTGGGCACATTATATACGTCTAGAACGTAATATAACCTAACCTAAGCCACCTACACACTCGCTGGTAATGTTTCACAGAATCCCGTTCGTGTCTTCCCGTACGTCTCTTAGCCGGACATTATATACGTCTATAAAGTTATATATCCTAACCTAAGGCAACATAACATCTCGAATGTAGTATTTTCCAACATTCCTGGCGGGTCGGCCCCTACTTCTAGGTGGGCACATTATATACGTCTATATCGTAATATAACCTAACCTAATCCATCTAGACCTTCGCTGGTAATGTTTTACAGAATCCCGGTCGTGTCGTCTCGTACGTCTCGGTGCGGACATTATATACGTCTATGACGTTATATATCCTAACCTAAGGGAACCTAACATCTCGGATGTAGTATTTCACAACATTCCTGGCGGGTCGGCACCAATTCTCGGTGGGAACATTATATACGTCTATAACGGAATATAACCTAACATAACCCATCTAGCCCCTAGCTGGGAATGTTTTACAGAATCCCTGTCGTGTCGTCCCGCACGTCTCGGTGCGGACATCATATACGTCTATAACGTTATATATCCTAACCTAAGGCAACTTAACATCTCCGATGTTGTATTTTCCAACATTCCTGGCGGGTCAGCCCCTACTTCTCGGTGGGCACATTATATACGTCTATATCGTAATATAACCTAACCTAACCCATCTAGACCCTCGCTGGTAATGTTTTACAAAATCCCGGTCGTGTCGTCTCGTACGTCTCGGTGCGGACATTATATACGTCTATATCGTTATATATCCTAACCTAAGGCAACCTAACATCTCGGATGTAGTATTTTCCAATATTCCGGGCGGGGCGGCCCCTACTTTTCGGTGGGAACATTATTTACGTCTATAACGTAATATAACCTAACCTAACCCATCTAGCCCCTAGCTGGGAATGTTTTACAGAATCCCGGTCGTGTCGTCCCGTACGTTTCGGTGCGGACACTATATACGTCTATACCGTTATATGTCCTAACCTAAGGCAACTTAACCTCTCGGATGTAGTATTTTCCAACATTCTTGGCGGGTCGGACCCTACTTCTCGGTGGGCACATTATATACGTCTATATCGTAATATAACCTAACCTAACCCATCTAGAACCTCGCTGTTAATGTTTTACAAAATCCCGGTCGCGTCGGCACGTACGTCTCGGTGCGGACATTATATACGTCCATAACTTTATATATCCTAACCAAAGGCAACTTAACATCTCCGATGTAGTATTTTCCAACATTCCTGGCGGGCCAGCCCCTACTTCTCGGTGGGCACATTATATACGTCTATATCGTAATATAACCTAACCTAATCCATCTAGACCTTCGCTGGTAATGTTTTACAGAATCCCGGTCGTGACGTCTCGTACGTCTCGGTGCGGACATTATATACGTCCATGACGTTATATATCCTAACCTAAGGGAACCTGACATCTCGGATGTAGTATTTTCCAACATTCCCGGCGGGTCGGACCCTACTTCTCGGTGGGCACATTATATACGTCTATATCGTAATATAACCTAACCTAACCCATCTAGACCCTCGCCGGTAATGTTTTACAAAATGTCGGTCGTGTCGGCCCGTACTTCTCGGTGGGAACATTATATACGTCTATAACGTTATATACCCTAACCTAAGGGAACCTAACATCTCGGATGCAGTATTTCACAACATTCCTGGCGGGTCGGCGCCAATTCTCGGTGGAAACATTATATACGTCTATAACGGAATATAACCTAACATAACCCATCTAGCCCCTAGCTGGGAATGTTTTACAGAATCCCTGTCGTGTCGTCCCGCACGTCTCGGTGCGGACATCATATACGTCTATAACGTTATATATCCTAACCTAAGGCAACTTAACATCTCCGATGTTGTATTTTCCAACATTCCTGGCGGGTCAGCCCCTACTTCTCGGTGGGCACATTATATACGTCTATATCGTAATATAACCTAACCTAACCCATCTAGAACCTCGCTGTTAATGTTTTACAAAATCCCGGTCGTGTCGGCCCGTACTTCTCCGTGGGGACATTATATACGTCTATATCGTTATATATCCTAACCTAAGGCAACTTAACCTCTCGGATGTAGTATTTTCCAACATTCATGGCGGGTCGGACCCTACTTCTCGGTGGGCACATTATATACGTCTATATCGTAATATAACCTAACCTAACCCATCTAGACCCTCGCTGTTAATGTTTTACAAAATCCCGGTCGCGTCGGCACGTACGTCTCGGTGCGGACATTATATACGTCTATAACGTTATATATCCTAACCTAAGGCAACTTAACCTCTCGGATGTAGTATTTCCCAACATTCTTGGCGGGTCGGACCCTACGTCTCGGTGGGCACATTATATACGTCTATATCGTAATATAACCTAACCTAACCCATCTAGACCCTCGCTGGTAATGTTTTACAAAATCCCGGTCGTGTCGGCCCGTACTTTTCCGTGGGGACATTATATACGTCTATATCGTTATATATCCTAACCTAAGGCAAGCTAACATCTCCGATGTAGTATTTTCCAACATTCCTGGCGGGTCGGACCCTACTTCTCGGTGGGCACATTATATACGTCTATATCGTAATATAACCTAACCTAACCCATCTAGACCATCGCTGTTAATGTTTTACAAAATCCCGGTCGTGTCGGCCCGTACTTTTCCGTGGGGACATTATATACGTCTATAATTTTATATATCCTAACCTAAGGCAACATAACATCTTGAATGTAGTATTTTCCAACATTCCTGGCGGGTCGGCCCCTACTTCTCGGTGGGCACATTATATAGGTCTATAACGTAATATAACCTAACCTAACCCATCTAGACCCTCGCTGGTAATGTTTTACAAAATCCCGGTCGTGTCGTCTCGTACGTCTCGGTGCGGACAATATATACGTCTATATCGTTATATATCCTAACCTAAGGCAACCTAACATCTCGGATGTAGTATTTTCCAATATTCCTGGCGGGGCGGCCCCTACTTTTCGGTGGGAACATTATTTACGTCTATAACGTAATATAACCTAACCTAACCCATCTAGACCCTCGCTGGTAATGTTTTACAAAATCCCGGTCTTGTCGGCCCGTACTTCTCCGTGGGGACATTATATACGTCTATATCGTTATATATCCTAACCTAAGGCAACCTAACATCTCGGATGTAGTATTTTCCAATATTCCTGGCGGGGCGGCCCCTACTTTTCGGTGGGAACATTATTTACGTCTATAACGTAATATAACCTAACCTAACCCATCTAGACCCTCGCTGGTAATGTTTTACAAAATCCCGGTCTTGTCGGCCCGTACTTCTCCGTGGGGACATTATATACGTCTATGTCGTTATATATCCTAACCTAAGGCAACTTAACATCTCCGATGTAATATTTTCCAACATTCCTGGCGGGCCGGCCCCTACTTCTCGGTGGGCACATTATATACGTCTATAACGTAATATAACCTAACCTAACCCATCTAGCCCCTAGCTGGGAATGTTTTACAAAATCCCGGTCGTGTCGGCCCGTTCTTCTCCGTGGGGGCATTATATACGTCTATAAAGTTATATATCCTAACCTAAGGCAACATAACATCTCGAATGTAGTATTTTCCAACATTCCTGGCGGGGCGGCCCCTACTTCTCGGTGGGCACATTATATACGTCTAGAACGTAATATAACCTAACCTAAGCCACCTACACACTCGCTGGTAATGTTTCACAGAATCCCGTTCGTGTCTTCCCGTACGTCTCTTAGCCGGACATTATATACGTCTATAAAGTTATATATCCTAACCTAAGGCAACATAACATCTCGAATGTAGTATTTTCCAACATTCCTGGCGGGTCGGCCCCTACTTCTAGGTGGGCACATTATATACGTCTATATCGTAATATAACCTAACCTAATCCATCTAGACCTTCGCTGGTAATGTTTTACAGAATCCCGGTCGTGTCGTCTCGTACGTCTCGGTGCGGACATTATATACGTCTATGACGTTATATATCCTAACCTAAGGGAACCTAACATCTCGGATGTAGTATTTCACAACATTCCTGGCGGGTCGGCACCAATTCTCGGTGGGAACATTATATACGTCTATAACGGAATATAACCTAACATAACCCATCTAGCCCCTAGCTGGGAATGTTTTACAGAATCCCTGTCGTGTCGTCCCGCACGTCTCGGTGCGGACATCATATACGTCTATAACGTTATATATCCTAACCTAAGGCAACTTAACATCTCCGATGTTGTATTTTCCAACATTCCTGGCGGGTCAGCCCCTACCTCTCGGTGGGCACATTATATACGTCTATATCGTAATATAACCTAACCTAACCCATCTAGAACCTCGCTGTTAATGTTTTACAAAATCCCGGTCGTGTCGGCCCGTACTTCTCCGTGGGCACATTATATACGTCTATATCGTTATATATCCTAACCTAAGGCAACTTAACCTCTCGGATGTAGTATTTTCCAACATTCCTGGCGGGGCGGCCGCTACTTCTCGGTGGGAACACTATATACGTCTATATCGTAATATAACCTAACCTAAGCCACCTACACCCTCGCTGGTAATGTTTCACAGAATCCCGTTCGTGTCTTCCCGTACGTCTCGAAGCCGGACATTATATACGTCTATAAAGTTATATATCCTAACCTAAGGCAACATAACATCTCGAATGTAGTATTTTCCAACATTCCTGTCGGGTCGGCCCCTACTTCTAGGTGGGCACATTATATACGTCTATATCGTAATATAACCTAACCTAATCCATCTAGACCTTCGCTGGTAATGTTCTACAGAATCCCGGTCGTGTCGTCCCGCACGTCTCGGTGCGGACATCATATACGTCTATGACCCTATATATCCTAACCTAAGGGAACCTAACATCTCGGATGTAGTATTTCACAACATTCCTGGCTGGTCGGCCCCACTTCTCGGTGGGAACATTATATACGTTTATAACGTAGTATAACCTAACCTAACCCATCTAGCCCCTCGCTTGTAATGTTTTACAGAATCCCGGGCGTGTCGTCCCGTACGTCTCGGTGCGGACATTATATACGTCTATAACGTTATATATCCTAACCAAAGGCAACTTAACATCTCGGATGTAGTATTCTCCAACATTCCCGGCGGGTCGGACCCTACTTCTCGGTGGGCACATTATATACGTCTATATCGTAATATAACCTAACCTAACCCATCTAGACCCTCGCTGGTAATGTTTTACAAAATCCCGGTCGTGTCGGCCCGTACTTCTCCGTGGGGACATTATATACGTCTATATCGTTATATACCCTAACCTAAGGGAACCTAACATCTCGAATGTAGTATTTTCCAACATTCCTGGCGGGGCGGCGCCAATTCTCGGTGGGAACATTATATACGTCTATAACGGAATATAACCTAACATAACCCATCTAGCCCCTAGCTGGGAATGTTTTACAGAATCCCGGTCGTGTCGTCCCGCACGTCTCGGTGCGGACATCATATACGTCTATAACGTTATATATCCTAACCTAAGGCAACTTAACATCTCCGATGTTGTAATTTCCAACATTCCTGGCGGGTCAGCCCCTACTTCTCGGTGGGCACATTATATACGTCTATAACGTAATATAACCTAACCTAACCCATCTAGCCTCTAGCTGGGTATATTTTACAGAATCCCGGTCGTGTCGACCCGTACGTCTCGGTGCGGACATTCTATACGTCTATATCGTTATATATCCTAACCTAAGGCAACCTAACATCTCGGATGTAGTATTTTCCAACATTGATGGCGGGGCGGCCCCTACTTCTCGGTGGGAACATTATTTACGTCTATAACGTAATATAACCTAACCTAACCCATCTAGACCCTCGCTGGTAATGTTTTACATAATCCCGGTCGTGTCGGCCCGTACTTCTCCGTGGGGACATTATATACGTCTATATCGTTATATATCCTAACCTAAGGAAACTTAATATCTCCGATGTAGTATTTTCCAACATTCCTGGCGGGGCGGCCCCTACTTCTCGGTGGGCACATTATATACGTCTATAACGTAATATAACCTAACCTAAGCCACCTACACCCTCGCTGGTAATGTTTCACAGAATCCCGTTCGTGTCCTCCCGTACGTCTCGAAGCCGGACATTATATACGTCTATAAAGTTATATATCCTAACCTAAGGCAACGTAACCTCTCGGATGTAGTATTTCCCAACATTCTTGGCGGGTCGGACCCTACGTCTCGGTGGGCACATTATATACGTCTATATCGTAATATAACCTAACCTAACCCATCTAGACCCTCGCTGGTAATGTTTTACAAAATCCCGGTCGTGTCGGCCCGTACTTTTCCGTGGGGACATTATATACGTCTATATCGTTATATATCCTAACCTAAGGCAAGCTAACATCTCCGATGTAGTATTTTCCAAGATTCCTGGCGGGTCGGACCCTACTTCTCGGTGGGCACATTATATACGTCTATATCGTAATATAACCTAACCTAACCCATCTAGACCCTCGCTGGTAATGTTTTACAAAATCCCGGTCGTGTCGGCCCGTACTTCTCCGTGGGGACATTATATACGTCTATATCGTTATACATCCTAACCTAAGGCAACTTAATATCTCCGATGTAGTATCTTCCAACAATCCTGACGGGGCGGCCCCTACTTCTCGGTGGGCACATTATATACGTCTATAACGTAATATAACCTAACCTAAGCCACCTACACCCTCGCTGGTAATGTTTCACAGAATCCCGTTCGTGTCTTCCCGTACGTTTCGAAGCCGGATATTATATACGTCTATAAAGTTATATTTCCTAACCTAAGGCAACATAACATCTCGAATGTAGTATTTTCCAACATTCCTGGCGGGTCGGCCCCCACTTCTAGGTGGGCACATTATATACGTCTATATCGTAATATAACCTAACCTAATCCATCTAGACCCTCGCTGGTAATGTTTTACAGAATCCCGGTCGTGTCGTCTCGTACGTCTCGGTGCGGACATTATATACGTCTATAACGTTATATATCCTAACCTAAGGGAACCTAACATCTCGGATGTAGTATTTCACAACATTCCTGGCTGGTCGGCCCCACTTCTCGGTGGGAACATTATATACTTTTATAACGTAGTATAACCTAACCTAACCCATCTAGCCCCTCGCTTGTAATGTTTTACAGAACCCCGGGCGTGTCGTCCCGTACGTCTCGGTGCGGACATTATATACGTCTATAACTTTATATATCCTAACCAAAGGCAACTTAAACTCTCGGATGTAGTATTTTCCAACATTCCTGGCGGGTCGGACCCTACTTCTCGGTGGGCACATTATATACGTCTATATCGTAATATAACCTAACCTAACCCATCTAGACCCTCGCTGGTAATGTTTTACAAAATCCCGGTCGTGTCGGCCCCTACTTCTCGGTGGGCACATTATATACGTCTATATCGTAATATAACCTAACCTAACCCATCTAGACCCTCGCTGGTAATGTTTTACAAAATCCCGGTCGTGTCGGCCCGTACTTCTCCGTGGGAACATTATTTACGTCTATAACGTTATATATCCTAACCTAAGGGAACCTAACATCTCGGATGTAGTATTTCACAACATTCCTGCCGGGGCGGCGCCAATTCTCGGTGGGCACATTATATACGTCTATATCGTAATATAACCTAACCTAACCCATCTAGACCCTCGCTGGTAATGTTTTACAGAATCCCGGTCGTGTCGTCTCGTACGTCTCGGTGCGGACATTATATACGTCTATAGCGTTATATATCCTAACCTAAGGGAACCTAACATCTCGGATGTAGTATTTCACAACATTCCTGGCGGGTCGGACCCTACTTCTCGGTGGGCACATTATATACGTCTATATCGTAATATAACCTAACCTAACCCATCTAGACCCTCGCTGGTAATGTTTTACAAAATCCCGGTCGTGTCGGCCCGTACTTGTCGGTGGGGACATTATTTACGTCTGTAACGTTATATATCCTTACCTAAGGGAACCTAACATCTCGGATGTAGTATTTCACAACATTCCTGGCGAGTCGGCCCCTACTTCTCGGTGGGCACATTATATACGTCTACATCGTAATATAACCTAACCTAACCCATCTAGACCCTCGCTGGTAATGTTTTACAAAATCCCGGTAGTGTCAGCCCGTACTTCGCGGTGGGGACATTATTTACGTTTATAACGTTATATATCCTAACCTAAGGGAACCTAACATCTCGGATGTAGTATTTTCCAACATTCCTGGCGGGGCGGCCGCTACTTCTCGGTGGGAACATTATATACGTCTATATCGTAATATAACCTAACCTAACCCATCTAGACCCTCGCTGGTAATGTCTTACAAAATCCCGGTCGTGTCGGCCCGTACTTTTCCGCGGGGACATTATATACGTCTATAATTTTATATATCCTAACCTAAGGCAACTTAACATCTCGGATGTAGTATTTTCGAACATTCCTGGCGGGTCGGACCCTACTTCTCGGTGGGCACATTATATACGTCCATATCGTAATATAACCTAACCTAACCCATCTAGACCCCCGCTGTTAATGTTTTACAAAATCCCGGTCGCGTCGGCACGTACCTCTCGGTGCGGACATTATATACGTCTATAACGTTATATATCCTAACCAAAGGCAACTTAACATCTCCGATGTAGTATTTTCCAACATTCCTGGCGGGCCGGCCCCTACTTCTCGGTGGGCACATTATAAACGTCTATATCGTAATATAACCTAACCTAATCCATCTAGACCTTCGCTGGTAATGTTTTACAGAATCCCGGTCGTGTCGGCCCGTACTTCTCCGTGGGGACATTATATACGTCTATATCGTTATATATCCTAACCTAAGGAAACTTAATATCTCCGATGTAGTATTTTCCAACATTCCTGGCGGGCCGGCCCCTACTTCTCGGTGCGCACATTATAAACGTCTATATCGTAATATAACCTAACCTAATCCATCTAGACCTTCGCTGGTAATGTTTTACAGAATCCCGGTCGTGTCGTCTCGTACGTCTCGGTGCGGACATTATATACGTCCATGACGTTATATATCCTAACCTAAGGGAACCTAACATCTCGGATGTAGTATTTTCCAACATTCCCGGCGGGTCGGATCCTACTTCTCGGTGGGCACATTATATACGTCTACATCGTAATATAACCTAACCTAACCCATCTAGACCCTCGCTGGTAATGTTTTACAAAGTCTCGGTCGTGTCGGCCCGTACTTCTCGGTTGGGACATTATATACGTCTATAACGTTATATACTCTAACCTAAGGGAACCTAACATCTCGGATGCAGTATTTCACAACATTCCTGGCGGGGCGGCCCCTACTTCTCGGTGGGAACATTATTTACGTCTATAACGTAATATAACCTAACCTAACCCATCTAGACCCTCGCTGGTAATGTTTTACAAAATCCCGGTCGTGTCGGCCCGTAGTTCTCCGTGGGGACATTATATACGTCTATATCGTTATATATCCTAACCTAAGGAAACTTAATATCTCCGAAGTAGTATTTTCCAACATTCCTGGCGGGGCGGCCCCTACTTCTCGGTGGGCACATTATATACGTCTATAACGTAATATAACCTAACCTAAGCCACCTACACCCTCGCTGGTAATGTTTCACAGAATCCCGTTCGTGTCTTCCCGTACGTCTCGAAGCCGGACATTATATACGTCTATAAAGTTATATATCCTAACCTAAGGCAACATAACATCTCGAATGTAGTATTTTCCAACATTCCTGGCGGGTCGGCCACTACTTCTCGGTGGGCACATTATATACGTCTATATCGTAATATAACCTAACCTAACCCATCTAGACCCTCGCTGGTAATGTTTTACAATATCTCGGTCGTGTCGGCCCGTACTTCTCGGTTGGGACATTATATACGTCTATAACGTTATATACTCTAACCTAAGGGAACCTAACATCTCGGATGCAGTATTTCACAACATTCCTGGCGGGGCGGCCCCTACTTCTCGGTGGGAACATTATTTACGTCTATAACGTAATATAACCTAACCTAACCCATCTAGACCCTCGCTGGTAATGTTTTACAAAATCCCGGTCGTGTCGGCCCGTACTTCTCCGTGGGGACATTATATACGTCTATATCGTTATATATCCTAACCTAAGGAAACTTAATATCTCCGATGTAGTATTTTCCAACATTCCTTGCGGGGCGGCCCCTACTTCTCGGTGGGCACATTATATACGTCTATAACGTAATATAACCTAACCTAAGCCACCTACACCCTCGCTGGTAATGTTTCACAGAATCCCGTTCGTGTCTTCCCGTACGTCTCGAAGCCGGACATTATATACGTCTATAAAGTTATAAATCCTAACCTAAGGCAACATAACATCTCGAATGTAGTATTTTCCAACATTCCTGGCGGGTCGGCCCCTACTTCTAGGTGGGCACATTATATACGTCTATATCGTAATATAACCTAACCTAATCCATCTAGTCCCTCGCTGGTAATGTTTTACAGAATCCCGGTCGTGTCGTCTCGTACGTCTCGGTGCGGACATTATATACGTCTATAACGTTATATATCCTAACCTAAGGGAACCTAACATCTCGGATGTAGTATTTCACAACATTCCTGGCTGGTCGGCCCCACTTCTCGGTGGGAACATTATATACGTTTATAACGTAGTATAACCTAACCTAACCCATCTAGCCCCTCGCTTGTAATGTTTTACAGAATCCCGGGCGTGTCGTCCCGTACGTCTCGGTGCGGACATTATATACGTCTATAACGTTATATATCCTAACCAAAGGCAACTTAACATCTCGGATGTAGTATTTTCCAACATTCCCGGCGGGTCGGACCCTACTTCTCGGTGGGCACATTTTATACGTCTATATCGTAATATAACCTAACCTAACCCATCTAGACCCTCGCTGGTAATGTTTTACAAAATCCCGGTCGTGTCGGCCCGTACTTCTCCGTGGGGACATTATATACGTCTATATCGTTATATACCCTAACCTAAGGGAACCTAACATCTCGAATGTAGTATTTTCCAACATTCCTGGCGGGGCGGCGCCAATTCTCGGTGGGAACATTATATACGTCTATAACGGAATATAACCTAACATAACCCATCTAGCCCCTAGCTGGGAATGTTTTACAGAATCCCGGTCGTGTCGTCCCGCACGTCTCGGTGCGGACATCATATACGTCTGTAACGTTATATATCCTAACCTAAGGCAACTTAACATCTCCGATGTTGTATTTTCCAACATTCCTGGCGGGTCAGCCCCTACTTCTCGGTGGGCACATTATATACGTCTATAACGTAATATAACCTAACCTAACCCATCTAGACCCTCGCTGGTAATGTTTTACAAAATCCCGGTCGTGTCGGCCCGTACTTTTCCGTGGGGACATTATATACGTCTATATCGTTATATATCCTAACCTAAGGCAACTTAACATCTCCGATGTTGTATTTTCCAACATTCCTGGCGGGTCAGCCCCTACTTCTCGGTGGGCACATTATAAACGTCTATATCGTAATATAACCTAACCTAATCCATCTAGACCTTCGCTGGTAATGTTTTACAGAATCCCGGTCGTGTCGTCTCGTACGTCTCGGTGCGGACATTATATACGTCCATGACGTTATATATCCTAACCTAAGGGAACCTAACATCTCGGATGTAGTATTTTCCAACATTCCCGGCGGGTCGGACCCTACTTCTCGGTGGGCACATTATATACGTCCATATCGTAATATAACCTAACCTAACCCATCTAGACCCTCGCTGTTAATGTTTTACAAAATCCCGGTCGCGTCGGCACGTACGTCTCGGTGCGGACATTATATACGTCTATAACGTTATATATCCTAACCAAAGGCAACTTAACATCTCCGATGTAGTATTTTCCAACATTCCTGGCGGGCCGGCCCCTACTTCTCGGTGGGCACATTATAAACGTCTATATCGTAATATAACCTAACCTAATCCATCTAGACCTTCGCTGGTAATGTTTTACAGAATCCCGGTCGTGTCGTCTCGTACGTCTCGGTGCGGACATTATATACGTCCATGACGTTATATATCCTAACCTAAGGGAACCTAACATCTCGGATGTAGTATTTTCCAACATTCCCGGCGGGTCGGACCCTACTTCTCGGTGGGCACATTATATACGTCTATATCGTAATATAACCTAACCTAACCCATCTAGACCCTCGCTGGTAATGTTTTACAAAATCTCGGTCGTGTCGGCCCGTACTTCTCGGTTGGGACATTATATACGTCTATAACGTTATATACTCTAACCTAAGGGAACCTAACATCTCGGATGCAGTATTTCACAACATTCCTGGCGGGGCGGCCCCTACTTCTCGGTGGGAACATTATATACGTCTATATCGTAATATAACCTAACCTAACCCATCTAGACCCTCGCTGGTAATCTTTTACAAAATCCCGGTCGTGTCGGCCCGTACTTTTCCGCGGGGACATTATATACGTCTATAATTTTATATATCCTAACCTAAGGCAACATAACATCTCGGATGTAGTATTTTCGAACATTCCTGGCGGGTCGGACCCTACTTCTCGGTGGGCACATTATATACGTCTATATCGTAATATAACCTAACCTAACCCATCTAGACCCTCGCTGGTAATGTTTTACAAAATCTCGGTCATGTCGGCCCGTACTTCTCGGTTGGGACATTATATACGTCTATAACGTTATATACTCTAACCTAAGGGAACCTAACATCTCGGATGCAGTATTTCACAACATTCCTGGCGGGGCGGCCCCTACTTCTCGGTGGGAACATTATTTACGTCTATAACGTAATATAACCTAACCTAACCCATCTACACCCTCGCTGGTAATGTTTTACAAAATCCCGGTCGTGTCGGCCCGTACTTCTCCGTGGGGACATTATATACGTCTATATCGTTATATATCCTAACCTAAGGAAACTTAATATCTCCGATGTAGTATTTTCCAAGATTCCTGGCGGGGCGGCCCCTACTTCTCGGTGGGCACATTATATACGTCTATAACGTAATATAACCTAACCTAAGCCACCTACACCCTCGCTGGTAATGTTTCACAGAATCCCGTTCGTGTCTTCCCGTACGTCTCGAAGCCGGACATTATATACGTCTATAAAGTTATATATCCTAACCTAAGGCAACATAACATCTCGAATGTAGTATTTTCCAACATTCCTGGCGGGTCGGCCCCTACTTCTAGGTGGGCACATTATATACGTCTATATCGTAATATAACCTAACCTAACCCATCTAGACCCTCGCTGGTAATGTTTTACAAAATCTCGGTCATGTCGGCCCGTACTTCTCGGTTGGGACATTATATACGTCTATAACGTTATATACTCTAACCTAAGGGAACCTAACATCTCGGATGCAGTATTTCACAACATTCCTGGCGGGGCGGCCCCTACTTCTCGGTGGGAACATTATTTACGTCTATAACGTAATATAACCTAACCTAACCCATCTAGCCCCTCGCTTGTAATGTTTTACAGAATCCCCGGCGTGTCGTCCCGTACGTCTCGGTGCGGACATTATATACGTCTATAACGTTATATATCCTAACCAAAGGCAACTTAACATCTCCGATGTTGTATTTTCCAACATTCCTGGCGGGTCAGCCCCTACTTCTCGGTGGGTACATTATATACGTCTATAACGTAATATAACCTAACCTAACCCAACTAGCCTCTAGCTGGGAATGTTTTACAGAATCCCGGTCGTGTCGACCCGTACGTCTCGGTGCGGACATTCTATACGTCTATATCGTTATATATCCTAACCTAAGGCAACCTAACATCTCGGATGTAGTATTTTCCAACATTCCTGGCGGGTCGGCCCCTACTTCTAGGTGGGCACATTATATACGTTTATATCGTAATATAACCTAACCTAACCCATCTAGACCCTCGCTGGTAATGTTTTACAAAATCCCGGTCGTGTCGGCCCGTACTTTTCCGTGGGGACATTATATACGTCTATATCGTTATATATCCTAACCTAAGGCAACTTAACATCTCCGATGTTGTATTTTCCAACATTCCTGGCGGGTCAGCCCCTACTTCTCGGTGGGCACATTATATACGTCTATAACGTAATATAACCTAACCTAAGCCACCTACACACTCGCTGGTAATGTTTCACAGAATCCCGTTCGTGTCTTCCCGTACGTCTCGAAGCCGGACATTATATACGTCTATAAAGTTATATATCCTAACCTAAGGCAACATAACATCTCGAATGTAGTATTTTCCAACATTCCTGGCGGGTCGGCCCCTACGTCTCGGTGGGCACATTATATACGTCTATATCGTAATATAACCTAACCTAACCCATCTAGACCCTCGCTGGTAATGTTTTACAAAATCCCGGTAGTGTCGGCCCGTACTTCGCGGTGGGGACATTATTTACGTCTATAACGTTATATATCCTAACCTAAGGGAACCTAACATCTCGGATGTAGTATTTTCCAACATTCCTGGCGGGGCGGCCGCTACTTCTCGGTGGGAACATTATATACGTCTATATCGTAATATAACCTAACCTAACCCATCTAGACCCTCGCTGGTAATGTCTTACAAAATCCCGGTCGTGTCGGCCCGTACTTTTCCGCGGGGACATTATATACGTCTATAATTTTATATATCCTAACCTAAGGCAACTTAACATCTCGGATGTAGTATTTTCGAACATTCCTGGCGGGTCGGACCCTACTTCTCGGTGGGCACATTATATACGTCCATATCGTAATATAACCTAACCTAACCCATCTAGACCCTCGCTGTTAATGTTTTACAAAATCCCGGTCGCGTCGGCACGTACCTCTCGGTGCGGACATTATATACGTCTATAACGTTATATATCCTAACCAAAGGCAACTTAACATCTCCGATGTAGTATTTTCCAACATTCCTGGCGGGCCGGCCCCTACTTCTCGGTGGGCACATTATAAACGTCTATATCGTAATATAACCTAACCTAATCCATCTAGACCTTCGCTGGTAATGTTTTACAGAATCCCGGTCGTGTCGGCCCGTACTTCTCCGTGGGGACATTATATACGTCTATAAAGTTATATATCCTAACCTAAGGCAACATAACATCTCGAATGTAGTATTTTCCAACATTCCTGGCGGGTCGGCCCCTACTTCTAGGTGGGCACATTATATACGTCTATATCGTAATATAACCTAACCTAATCCATCTAGTCCCTCGCTGGTAATGTTTTACAGAATCCCGGTCGTGTCGTCTCGTACGTCTCGGTGCGGACATTATATACGTCTATAACGTTATATATCCTAACCTAAGGGAACCTAACATCTCGGATGTAGTATTTTCCAACATTCCTGGCGGGTCGGCCCCTACTTCTCGGTGGGCACATTATATACGTCTATATCGTAATATAACCTAACCTAACCCATCTAGACCCTCGCTGGTAATGTTTTACAAAATCTCGGTCGTGTCGGCCCGTACTTCTCGGTTGGGACATTATATACGTCTATAACGTTATATACTCTAACCTAAGGGAACCTAACATCTCGGATGCAGTATTTCACAACATTCCTGGCGGGGCGGCCCCTACTTCTCGGTGGGAACATTATTTACGTCTATAACGTAATATAACCTAACCTAACCCATCTAGACCCTCGCTGGTAATGTTTTACAAAATCCCGGTCGTGTCGGCCCGTACTTCTCCGTGGGGACATTATATACGTCTATATCGTTATATATCCTAACCTAAGGAAACTTAATATCTCCGATGTAGTATTTTCCAAGATTCCTGGCGGGGCGGCCCCTACTTCTCGGTGGGCACATTATATACGTCTATAACGTAATAGAACCTAACCTAAGCCACCTACAGCCTCGCTGGTAATGTTTCACAGAATCCCGTTCGTGTCTTCCCGTACGTCTCGAAGCCGGACATTATATACGTCTATAAAGTTATATATCCTAACCTAAGGCAACATAACATCTCGAATGTAGTATTTTCCAACATTCCTGGCGGGTCGGCCCCTACTTCTAGGTGGGCACATTATATACGTCTATATCGTAATATAACCTAACCTAATCCATCTAGTCCCTCGCTGGTAATGTTTTACAGAATCCCGGTCGTGTCGTCTCGTACGTCTCGGTGCGGACATTATATACGTCTATAACGTTATATATCCTAACCTAAGGGAACCTAACATCTCGGATGTAGTATTTTCCAACATTCCTGG
This sequence comes from Xylocopa violacea, assembly GCA_963969225.1. Classification (NCBI taxonomy): domain Eukaryota; kingdom Metazoa; phylum Arthropoda; class Insecta; order Hymenoptera; family Apidae; genus Xylocopa; species Xylocopa violacea. Next base: position 5,193,728 of record CAXAJV010000011.1, on the reverse strand, counting down.
CGGGGCGGCCGCTACTTCTCGGTGGGAACATTATAAACGTCTATATCGTAATATAACCTAACCTAACCCATCTAGACCCTCGCTGGTAATGTCTTACAAAATCCCGGTCGTGTCGGCCCGTACTTTTCCGCGGGGACATTATATACGTCTATAATTTTATATATCCTAACCTAAGGCAACTTAACATCTCGGATGTAGTATTTTCGAACATTCCTGGCGGGTCGGACCCTACTTCTCGGTGGGCACATTATATACGTCTATATCGTAATATAACCTAACCTAACCCATCTAGACCCTCGCTGGTAATGTTTTACAAAATCCCGGTCGTGTCGGCCCGTACTTTTCCGCGGGGACATTATATACGTCTATAATTTTATATATCCTAACCTAAGGCAACTTAACATCTCGGATGTAGTATTTTCGAACATTCCTGGCGGGTCGGACCCTACTTCTCGGTGGGCACATTATATACGTCTATATCGTAATATAACCTAACCTAACCCATCTAGACCCTCGCTGGTAATGTTTTACAGAATCCCGGACGTGTCGTCTCGTACGTCTCGGTGCGGACATTATATACGTCTATACCGTTATATATCCTAACCTAAGGGAACCTAACATCTCGGATGTAGTATTTCACAACATTCCTGGCTGGTCGGCCCCACTTCTCGGTGGGCACATTATATACGTCTATATCGTAATATAACCTAACCTAACCCATCTAGACCCTCGCTGGTAATGTTTTACAAAATCCCGGTAGTGTCGGCCCGTACTTCGCGGTGGGGACATTATTTACGTCTATAACGTTATATATCCTAACCTAAGGGAACCTAACATCTCGGATGTAGTATTTTCCAACATTCCTGGCGGGGCGGCCGCTACTTCTCGGTGGGAACATTATATACGTCTATATCGTAATATAACCTAACCTAACCCATCTAGACCCTCGCTGGTAATGTCTTACAAAATCCCGGTCGTGTCGGCCCGTACTTTTCCGCGGGGACATTATATACGTCTATAATTTTATATATCCTAACCTAAGGCAACTTAACATCTCGGATGTAGTATTTTCGAACATTCCTGGCGGGTCGGACCCTACTTCTCGGTGGGCACATTATATACGTCCATATCGTAATATAACCTAACCTAACCCATCTAGACCCTCGCTGTTAATGTTTTACAAAATCCCGGTCGCGTCGGCACGTACCTCTCGGTGCGGACATTATATACGTCTATAACGTTATATATCCTAACCAAAGGCAACTTAACATCTCCGATGTAGTATTTTCCAACATTCCTGGCGGGCCGGCCCCTACTTCTCGGTGGGCACATTATAAACGTCTATATCGTAATATAACCTAACCTAATCCATCTAGACCTTCGCTGGTAATGTTTTACAGAATCCCGGTCGTGTCGGCCCGTACTTCTCCGTGGGGACATTATATACGTCTATATCGTTATATATCCTAACCTAAGGAAACTTAATATCTCCGATGTAGTATTTTCCAACATTCCTGGCGGGCCGGCCCCTACTTCTCGGTGGGCACATTATAAACGTCTATATCGTAATATAACCTAACCTAATCCATCTAGACCTTCGCTGGTAATGTTTTACAGAATCCCGGTCGTGTCGTCTCGTACGTCTCGGTGCGGACATTATATACGTCCATGACGTTATATATCCTAACCTAAGGGAACCTAACATCTCGGATGTAGTATTTTCCAACATTCCCGGCGGGTCGGACCCTACTTCTCGGTGGGCACATTATATACGTCTATATCGTAATATAACCTAACCTAACCCATCTAGACCCTCGCTGGTAATGTTTTACAAAATCTCGGTCGTGTCGGCCCGTACTTCTCGGTTGGGACATTATATACGTCTATAACGTTATATACTCTAACCTAAGGGAACCTAACATCTCGGATGCAGTATTTCACAACATTCCTGGCGGGGCGGCCCCTACTTCTCGGTGGGAACATTATTTACGTCTATAACGTAATATAACCTACCCTAACCCATCTAGACCCTCGCTGGTAATGTTTTACAAAATCCCGGTCGTGTCGGCCCGTACTTCTCCGTGGGGACATTATATACGTCTATATCGTTATATATCCTAACCTAAGGAAACTTAATATCTCCGATGTAGTATTTTCCAACATTCCTGGCGGGGCGGCCCCTACTTCTCGGTGGGCACATTATATACGTCTATAACGTAATATAACCTAACCTAAGCCACCTACACCCTCGCTGGTAATGTTTCACAGAATCCCGTTCGTGTCTTCCCGTACGTCTCGAAGCCGGACATTATATACGTCTATAAAGTTATATATCCTAACCTAAGGCAACATAACATCTCGAATGTAGTATTTTCCAACATTCCTGGCGGGTCGGCCCCTACTTCTCGGTGGGCACATTATATACGTCTATATCGTAATATAACCTAACCTAACCCATCTAGACCCTCGCTGGTAATGTTTTACAAAATCTCGGTCGTGTCGGCCCGTACTTCTCGGTTGGGACATTATATACGTCTATAACGTTATATACTCTAACCTAAGGGAACCTAACATCTCGGATGCAGTATTTCACAACATTCCTGGCGGGGCGGCCCCTACTTCTCGGTGGGAACATTATTTACGTCTATAACGTAATATAACCTAACCTAACCCATCTAGACCCTCGCTGGTAATGTTTTACAAAATCCCGGTCGTGTCGGCCCGTACTTCGCGGTGGGGACATTATTTACGTCTATAACGTTATATATCCTAACCTAAGGGAACCTAACATCTCGGATGTAGTATTTTCCAACATTCCTGGCGGGGCGGCCGCTACTTCTCGGTGGGAACATTATAAACGTCTATATCGTAATATAACCTAACCTAACCCATCTAGACCCTCGCTGGTAATGTCTTACAAAATCCCGGTCGTGTCGGCCCGTACTTTTCCGCGGGGACATTATATACGTCTATAATTTTATATATCCTAACCTAAGGCAACTTAACATCTCGGATGTAGTATTTTCGAACATTCCTGGCGGGTCGGACCCTACTTCTCGGTGGGCACATTATATACGTCTATATCGTAATATAACCTAACCTAACCCATCTAGACCCTCGCTGGTAATGTTTTACAAAATCCCGGTCGTGTCGGCCCGTACTTTTCCGCGGGGACATTATATACGTCTATAATTTTATATATCCTAACCTAAGGCAACTTAACATCTCGGATGTAGTATTTTCGAACATTCCTGGCGGGTCGGACCCTACTTCTCGGTGGGCACATTATATACGTCTATATCGTAATATAACCTAACCTAACCCATCTAGACCCTCGCTGGTAATGTTTTACAGAATCCCGGACGTGTCGTCTCGTACGTCTCGGTGCGGACATTATATACGTCTATACCGTTATATATCCTAACCTAAGGGAACCTAACATCTCGGATGTAGTATTTCACAACATTCCTGGCTGGTCGGCCCCACTTCTCGGTGGGAACATTATATACGTCTATATCGTAATATAACCTAAACTAACCAATCTAGACCATCGCTGGTAATGTTTTACAAAATCCCGGTCATGTCGGCCCGTACTTTTCCGTGGGGACATTATATACGTCTATAATTTTATATATCCTAACCTAAGGGAACCTAACATCTCGGATGTAGTATTTTCCAACATTCTTGGCGGGTCGGCCCCTACTTCTCGGTGGGCACATTATATACGTCTGTAACGTAATATAACCTAACCTAAGCCATCTAGACCCTCGCTGGTAATGTTTTACAAAATCCCGGTCGTGTCGGCCCGTACTTTTCCGCGGGGACATTATATACGTCTATAATTTTATATATCCTAACCTAAGGCAACTTAACATCTCGGATGTAGTATTTTCGAACATTCCTGGCGGGTCGGACCCTACTTCTCGGTGGGCACATTATATACGTCTATATCGTAATATAACCTAAACTAACCCATCTAGACCCTCGCTGGTAATGTTTTACAAAATCCCGGTCGCGTCGGCCCGTACTTCTCCGTGGGGACATTATATACGTATATATCGTTATATATCCTAAACTAAGGCAACTTAACATCTCCGATGTAGTATTTTCCAACATTCCTGGCGGGCCGGCCCCTACTTCTCGGTCGGCACATTATATACGTCTATAACGTAATATAACCTAACCTAACCCATCTAGCCTCTAGCTGGGAATGTTTTACAGAATCCCGGTCGTGTCGTCCCGTACGTCTCGGTGCGGACATTATATACGTCTATAACGTTATATATCCTAACCTAAGGGAACCTAACATCTCGGATGTAGTATTTCACAACATTCCTGGCTGGTCGGCCCCACTTCTCGGTGGGAACATTATATACTTTTATAACGTAGTATAACCTAACCTAACCCATCTAGCCTCTCGCTTGTAATGTTTTACAGAATCCCGGGCGTGTCGTCCCGTACGTCTCGGTGCGGACATTATATACGTCTATAACTTTATATATCCTAACCAAAGGCAACTTAAACTCTCGGATGTAGTATTTTCCAACATTCCTGGCGGGTCGGACCCTACTTATCGGTGGGCACATTATATACGTCTATATCGTAATATAACCTAACCTAACCCATCTAGACCCTCGCTGGTAATGTTTTACAAAATCCCGGTCGTGTCGGCCCGTACTTCTCCGTGGGGACATTATATACGTCTATATCGTTATATATCCTAACCTAAGGCAACTTAATACCTTCGATGTAGTATTTTCCAACATTCCTGGCGGGGCGGCCCCTACTTCTCGGTGGGCACATTATATACGTCTATAACGTAATATAACCTAACCTAAGCCACCTACACCCTCGCTGGTAATGTTTCACAGAACCCCGTTCGTGTCTTCCCGTACGTCACGAAGCCGGACATTATATACGTCTATAAAGTTACATATCCTAACCTAAGGCAACCTAACATCTCGAATGTAGTATTTCACAACATTCCTGGCGGGTCGGACCCACTTCTCGGTGGGAACATTATTTACGTCTATAACGTAATATAACCTAACCTAAGCAATCTAGACCCTCGCTGGTAATGTTTTACAAAATCCCGGTCGTGTCGGCCCCTACTTCTCGGTGGGCACATTATATACGTCTATATCGTAATATAACCTAACCTAACCCATCTAGACCCTCGCTGGTAATGTTTTACAAAATCCCGGTCGTGTCGGCCCGTACTTCTCCGTGGGAACATTATTTACGTCTATAACGTTATATATCCTAACCTAAGGGAACCTAACATCTCGGATGTAGTATTTCACAACATTCCTGCCGGGGCGGCGCCAATTCTCGGTGGGCACATTATATACGTCTATATCGTAATATAACCTAACCTAACCCATCTAGACCCTCGCTGGTAATGTTTTACAGAATCCCGGTCGTGTCGTCTCGTACGTCTCGGTGCGGACATTATATACGTCTATAACGTTATATATCCTAACCTAAGGGAACCTAACATCTCGGATGTAGTATTTCACAACATTCCTGGCGGGTCGGACCCTACTTCTCGGTGGGCACATTATATACGTCTATATCGTAATATAACCTAAACTAACCCATCTAGACCCTCGCTGGTAATGTTTTACAAAATCCCGGTCATGTCGGCCCGTACTTTTCCGTGGGGACATTATATACGTCTATAACTTTATATATCCTAACCTAAGGGAACCTAACATCTCGGATGTATTATTTTCCAACATTCCTGGCGGGTCGGCCCCTACTTCTCGGTGGGCACATTATATACGTCTGTAACGTAATATAACCTAACCTAACCAATCTAGACCCTCGCTGGTAATGTTTTACAAAATCCCGGTCATGTCGGCCCGTACTTTTCCGTGGGGACATTATATACGTCTATAATTTTATATATCCTAACCTAAGGCAACTTAACATCTCGGATGTAGTATTTTCGAACATTCCTGGCGGGTCGGACCCTACTTCTCGGTGGGCACACTATATACGTCTATATCGTAATATAATCTAACCTAAGCCACCTACACCCTCGCTGGTAATGTTTCACAGAATTCCGTTCGTGTCTTCCCGTACGTCTCGAAGCCGGACATTATATACGTCTATAAAGTTATATATCCTAACCTAAGGCAACCTAACATCTCGAATGTAGTATTTCACAACATTCCTGGCGGGTCGGCCCCACTTCTCGGTGGGAACATTATTTACGTCTATAACGTAATATAACCTAACCTAACCAATCTAGACCCTCGCTGGTAATGTTTCATAAAATCCCGGTCGTGTCGGCCCGTACTTGTCGGTGGGGACATTATTTACGTCTGTAACGTTATATATCCTTACCTAAGGGAACCTAACATCTGGGATGTAGTATTTCACAACATTCCTGGCGAGTCGGCCCCTACTTCTCGGTGGGCACATTATATACGTCTACATCGTAATATAACCTAACCTAACCCATCTAGACCCTCGCTGGTAATGTTTTACAAAATCCCGGTCGTGTCGGCCCGTACTTCGCGGTGGGGACATTATTTACGTCTATAACGTTATATATCCTAACCTAAGGGAACCTAACATCTCGGATGTAGTATTTCACAACATTCCTGGCTGGTCGGCCCCACTTCTCGGTGGGAACATTATATACGTCTATATCGTAATATAACCTAAACTAACCAATCTAGACCATCGCTGGTAATGTTTTACAAAATCCCGGTCATGTCGGCCCGTACTTTTCCGTGGGGACATTATATACGTCTATAATTTTATATATCCTAACCTAAGGGAACCTAACATCTCGGATGTAGTATTTTCCAACATTCCTGGCGGGTCGGCCCCTACTTCTCGGTGGGCACATTATATACGTCTGTAACGTAATATAACCTAACCTAAGCCATCTAGACCCTCGCTGGTAATGTTTTACCAAATCCCGGTCGTGTCGGCCCGTACTTTTCCGCGGGGACATTATATACGTCTATAATTTTATATATCCTAACCTAAGGCAACTTAACATCTCGGATGTAGTATTTTCGAACATTCCTGGCGGGTCGGACCCTACTTCTCGGTGGGCACATTATATACGTCTATATCGTAATATAACCTAAACTAACCCATCTAGAACCTCGCTGGTAATGTTTTCGAAAATCCCGGTCATATCGGCCCGTACTTTTCCGTGGGGACATTTTATACGTCTATAATTTTATATATGCTAACCTAAGGGAACCTAACATCTCGGATGTAGTATTTTCCAACATTCCCGGCGGGTCGGAACCTACTTCTCGGTGGGCACATTATATACGTCTATATCGTAATATAACCTAACCTAACCCATCTAGACCCTCGCTGGTAATGTTTTACAAAATCTCGGTCGTGTCGGCCCGCACTTCTCGGTGGGGACATTATATACGTCTATAACGTTATATATCCTAACCTGAGGGAACCTAACATCTCGGATGTAGTATTTTCCAACATTCCTGGCGGGTCGGCCCCACTTCTCGGTGGGAACATTATTTACGTCTATAACGTAATATAACCTAACCTAACCAATCTAGACCCTCGCTGGTAATGTTTTACAAAATCCCGGCCGTGTCGGCCCGTACTTGTCGGTGGGGACATTATATACGTCTATAATTTTATATATGCTAACCTAAGGGAACCTAACATCTCGGATGTAGTATTTTCCAACATTCCTGGCGGGTCGGCCCCTACTTCTCGGTGGGCACATTATATACGTCTGTAACGTAATATAACCTAACCTAAGCCACCTACACCCTCGCTGGTAATGTTTCACAGAATCCCGTTCATGTCTTCCCGTAAGTCTCGAAGCCGGACATTATATACGTCTATAACTTTATATATCCTAACCTAAGGGAACCTAACATCCCGGATGTAGTATTTCACAACATTCCTGGCTGGTCGGCCCCACTTCTCGGTGGGAACATTATATACGTTTATAACGTAATATAACCTAACCTAACCCATCTAGCCCCTCGCTTGTAATGTTTTACGGAATCCCGGTCGTGTCGGCCCGTACTTCTCCGTGGGGACATTATATACGTCTATAACGTTAAATATCCTAACCAGAGGCAACTTAACATCTCGGATGTAGTATTTTCCAACATTCCTGGCGGGTCGGCCCCTACTTCTCGGTGGGCACATTATATACGTCTATAACGTAATATGGTCTAACCTAAGCCACCTACACCCTCGCTGGTAATGTTTCACAGAATTCCGTTCGTGTCTTCCCGTACGTCTCGAAGCCGGACATTATATACGTCTATAAAGTTATATATCCTAACCTAAGGCAACCTAACATCTCGAATGTAGTATTTCACAACATTCCTGGCGGGTCGGCCCCACTTCTCGGTGGGAACATTATTTACGTCTATAACGTAATATAACCTAACCTAACCAATCCAGACCCTCGCTGGTAATGTTTTACAAAATCCCGGTCGTGTCGGCCCGTACTTGTCGGTGGGGACATTATTTACGTCTGTAATGTTATATATCCTTACCTAAGGGAACCTAACATCTGGGATGTAGTATTTCACAACATTCCTGGCGGGTCGGCCCCACTTCTCGGTGGGAACATTATTTACGTCTATAACGTAATATAACCTAACCTAACCAATCTAGACCCTCGCTGGTAATGTTTTACAAAATCCCGGTCGTGTCGGCCCGTACTTGTCGGTGGGGACATTATTTACGTCTGTAACGTTATATATCCTTACCTAGGGGAACCTAACATCTGGGATGTAGTATTTCACAACATTCCTGGCGGGTCGGCCCCTACTTCTCGGTGGGCACATTATATACGTCTATATCGTAATATAACCTAAGCTAACCCATCTAGACCCTCGCTGGTAATGTTTTACAAAATCCCGGTCGTGTCGGCCCATACTTCTCCGTGGGCACATTATATACGTCTATATCGTAATATAACCTAACCTAACCAATCTAGACCCTCGCTGGTAATGTTTTACAAAATCCCGGCCGTGTCGGCCCGTACTTGTCGGTGGGGACATTATATACGTCTATAATTTTATATATGCTAACCTAAGGGAACCTAACATCTCGGATGTAGTATTTTCCAACATTCCTGGCGGGTCGGCCCCTACTTCTCGGTGGGCACATTATATACGTCTGTAACGTAATATAACCTAACCTAAGCCACCTACACCCTCGCTGGTAATGTTTCACAGAATCCCGTTCATGTCTTCCCGTAAGTCTCGAAGCCGGACATTATATACGTCTATAACTTTATATATCCTAACCTAAGGGAACCTAACATCTCGGATGTAGTATTTCACAACATTCCTGGCTGGTCGGCCCCACTTCTCGGTGGGAACATTATATACGTTTATAACGTAATATAACCTAACCTAACCCATCTAGCCCCTCGCTTGTAATGTTTTACGGAATCCCGGTCGTGTCGGCCCGTACTTCTCCGTGGGGACATTATATACGTCTATAACGTTAAATATCCTAACCAAAGGCAACTTAACATCTCGGATGTAGTATTTTCCAACATTCCTGGCGGGTCGGCCCCTACTTCTCGGTGGGCACATTATATACGTCTATAACGTAATATGGTCTAACCTAAGCCACCTACACCCTCGCTGGTAATGTTTCACAGAATTCCGTTCGTGTCTTCCCGTACGTCTCGAAGCCGGACATTATATACGTCTATAAAGTTATATATCCTAACCTAAGGCAACCTAACATCTCGAATGTAGTATTTCACAACATTCCTGGCGGGTCGGCCCCACTTCTCGGTGGGAACATTATTTACGTCTATAACGTAATATAACCTAACCTAACCAATCCAGACCTTCGCTGGTAATGTTTTACAAAATCCCGGTCGTGTCGGCCCGTACTTGTCGGTGGGGACATTATTTACGTCTGTAACGTTATATATCCTTACCTAAGGGAACCTAACATCTGGGATGTAGTATTTCACAACATTCCTGGCGGGTCGGCCCCACTTCTCGGTGGGAACATTATTTACGTCTATAACGTAATATAACCTAACCTAACCAATCTAGACCCTCGCTGGTAATGTTTTACAAAATCCCGGTCGTGTCGGCCCGTACTTGTCGGTGGGGACATTATTTACGTCTGTAACGTTATATATCCTTACCTAGGGGAACCTAACATCTGGGATGTAGTATTTCACAACATTCCTGGCGGGTCGGCCCCTACTTCTCGGTGGGCACATTATATACGTCTATATCGTAATATAACCTAAGCTAACCCATCTAGACCCTCGCTGGCAATGTTTTACAAAATCCCGGTCGTGTCGGCCCATACTTCTCCGTGGGCACATTATATACGTCTATATCGTAATATAACCTAACCTAACCCATCTAGACCCTCGCTGGTAATGTTTTACAAAATCCCGGTCGTGTCGGCCCGTACTTTTCCGCGGGGACATTATATACGTCTATAATTTTATATATCCTAACCTAAGGCAACATAACATCTCGGATGTAGTATTTTCGAACATTCCTGGCGGGTCGGACCCTACTTCTCGGTGGGCACATTATATACGTCTATATCGTAATATAACCTAACCTAACCCATCTAGACCCTCGCTGGTAATGTTTTACAAAATCCCGGTCATGTCGGCCCGTACTTTTCCGTGGGGACATTATATACGTCTATAATTTTATATATCCTAACCTAAGGGAATCTAACATCTCGGATGTAGTATTTTCCAACATTCCTGGCGGGTCGGCCCCTACTTCTCGGTGGGCACATTATATACGTCTGTAACGTAATATAACCTAACCTAAGCCACCTACACCCTCGCTGGTAATGTTTCACAGAATCCCGTTCATGTCTTCCCGTACGTCTCGAAGCCGGACATTATATACGTCTATAACTTTATATATCCTGACCTATGGGAACCTAACATCTCGGATGTAGTATTTCACAACATTCCCGGCTGGTCGGCCCCACTTCTCGGTGGGAACATTATATACGTTTATAACGTAATATAACCTAACCTAACCCATCTAGCTCCTCGCTTGTAATGTTTTACAGAATCCCGGTCGTGTCGGCCCGTACTTCTCCGTGGGGACATTATATACGTCTATAACGTTAAATATCCTAACCAAAGGTAACCTAATATCTCGGATGTAGTATTTTCGAACATTCCTGGCGGGTCGGACCCTACTTCTCGGTGGGCACATTATATACGTCTATATCGTAATATAACCTAAACTAACCCATCTAGAACCTCGCTGGTAATGTTTTCGAAAATCCCGGTCATATTGGCCCGTACTTTTCCGTGGGGACATTTTATACGTCTATAACGTTATATATCCTAACCTAAGGCAACCTAACATCTCGAATGTAGTATTTCACAACATTCCTGGCGAGTCGGCCCCTACTTCTCGGTGGGAACATTATATACGTCTATATCGTAATATAACCTAAACTAACCCATCTAGACCCTCGCTGGTAATGTTTCACAGAATTCCGTTCGTGTCTTCCCGTACGTATCGAAGCCGGACACTATATACGTCTATAAAGTTATATATCCTAACCTAAGGCAACCTAACATCTCGAATGTAGTATTTCACAACATTCCTGGCGGGTCGGCCCCACTTCTCGGTGGGAACATTATTTACGTCTATATCGTAATATAACCTAAGCTAACCCATCTAGACCCTCGCTGGTAATGTTTTACAAAATCCCGGTCGTGTCGGCCCATACATCTCCGTGGGCACATTATATGCTTCTATATCGTAATATAACCTAACCTAACCCATCTAGACCCTCGCTGGTAATGTTTTACAAAATCCCGGTCGTGTCGGCCCGTACTTTTCCGCGGGGACATTATATACGTCTATAATTTTATATATCCTAACCTAAGGTAACGTAACATCTCGGATGTAGTATTTTCCAACATTCCTGGCGGGGCGGCCGCTACTTCTCGGTGGGAACATTATATACTTCTATATCGTAATATAACCTAACCTAAACCATCTAGACCCTCGCTGGTAATGTTTCACAAAATCCCGGTCGTGTCGGCCCGTACTTCTCGGTGGGGACATTATTTACGTCTATGACGTTATATATCCTAACCTAAGGGAACCTAAAATCTCGGATGTAGTGTTTCACAACATACCTGGCGAGTCGGCCCCTACTTCTCGGTGGGCACATTATATACGTCTACATCGTAATATAACCTAACCTAACCCATCTAGACCCTCGCTGGTAATGTTTTACAAAATCCCGGTCGTGTCGGCCCGTACTTCGCGGTGGGGACATTATTTACGTCTATAACGTTATATATCCTAACCTAAGGGAACCTAACATCTCGGATGTAGTATTTCACAACATTCCTGGCCAGTCGGCCCCTACTTCTCGGTGGGCACATTATATACGTCTATATCGTAATATAACCTAAGCTAACCCATCTAGACCCTCGCTGGTAATGTTTTACAAAATCCCGGTCGTGTCGGCCCATACATCTCCGTGGGCACATTATATGCTTCTATATCGTAATATAACCTAACCTAACCCATCTAGACCCTCGCTGGTAATGTTTTACAAAATCCCGGTCGTGTCGGCCCGTACTTTTCCGCGGGGACATTATATACGTCTATAATTTTATATATCCTAACCTAAGGTAACGTAACATCTCGGATGTAGTATTTTCCAACATTCCTGGCGGGGCGGCCGCTACTTCTCGGTGGGAACATTATATACTTCTATATCGTAATATAACCTAACCTAAACCATCTAGACCCTCGCTGGTAATGTTTCACAAAATCCCGGTCGTGTCGGCCCGTACTTCTCGGTGGGAACATTATTTACGTCTATGACGTTATATATCCTAACCTAAGGGAACCTAAAATCTCGGATGTAGTGTTTCACAACATACCTGGCGAGTCGGCCCCTACTTCTCGGTGGGCACATTATATACGTCTACATCGTAATATAACCTAACCTAACCCATCTAGACCCTCGCTGGTAATGTTTTACAAAATCCCGGTCGTGTCGGCCCGTACTTCGCGGTGGGGACATTATTTACGTCTATAACGTTATATATCCTAACCTAAGGGAACCTAACATCTCGGATGTAGTATTTCACAACATTCCTGGCGGGTCGGCCCCTACTTCTCGGTGGGCACATTATATACGTATATGTCGTAATATAACCTAAGCTAACCCATCTAGACCCTCGCTGGTAATGTTTTACAAAATCCCGGTCGTGTCGGCCCATACTTCTCCGTGGGGACATTATATACGTCTATATCGTTATATATCCTAACCTAAGGCAACCTAACATCTCGGATGTAGTATTTTCCAACATTCCTGGCGGGGCGGCTCCACTTCTCGGTGGGAACATTATTTACGTCTATAACGTAATATAACCTAACCTAACCAATCTAGACCCTCGCTGGTAATGTTTTACAAAATCCCGGTCGTGTCGGCCCGTACTTCTCGGTGGGGACATTATATACGTCTATAAAGTTATATATCCTAGCCTAAGGCAACCTAACATCTCGAATGTAGTATTTCACAAAATTTCTGGCGGGTCGGCCCCGCTTCTCGGTGGGAACATTATTTACGTCTATAACGTAATATAACCTAACCTAACCAATCTAGACCCTCGCTGGTAATGTTTTACAAAATCCCGGTCGTGTCGGCCCCTACTTCTCGGTGGGCACATTATATACGTCTATATCGTAATATAACCTAACCTAACCCATGTAGACCCTCGCTGGTAATGTTTTACAAAATCGCGATCGTGTCGGCCCGTACTTTTCCGCGGGGACATTATATACGTCTATATCGTTATATATCCTAACCTAAGGCAACTTAACACCTCCGATGTAGTATTTTCCAACATTCCTGGCGGGTCGGCCCCTACTTCTCGGTGGGCACATTATATACGTATATGTCGTAATATAACCTAACCCAACCCAACTAGAGCCTCGCTGGTAATGTTTTACAAAATCCCGGTCGTGTCGGCCCGTACTTCTCGGAGGGGACATTATATACGTCTATATCGTTATATATCCTTACCTAAGGGAACATAACATCTCGGATGTAGTATTTTCCAACATTCATGGCGGGTCGGCCCCTACTTCTCGGTGGGCACATTATATACGTCTATATCGCAATATAACCTAACCTAACCCATCTAGACCCTCGCTGGTAATGTTTTACAAAATTCCGGTCGTGTCGGCCCGTACTTTGCCTTGGGGACATTATATACGTCTATAACGTTTTATATCCTAACCTAAGGGAACCTAACATCTCGGATGTAGTATTTTCCAACATTCCTGGCGGGTCGGCCCCTACTTCTCGGTGGGCACATTATATACGTCTATAACGTAATATAACCTAACCTAACCAATCCAGACCTTCGCTGGTAATGTTTTACAAAATCCCGGTCGTGTCGGCCCGTACTTGTCGGTGGGGACATTATTTACGTCTGTAACGTTATATATCCTTACCTAAGGGAACCTAACATCTCGAATGTAGTATTTCACAACATTCCTGGCGAGTCGGCCCCTACTTCTCGGTGGGAACATTATATACGTCTATATCGTAATATAACCTAAACTAACCCATCTAGACCCTCGCTGGTAATGTTTCACAGAATTCCGTTCGTGTCTTCCCGTACGTATCGAAGCCGGACACTATATACGTCTATAAAGTTATATATCCTAACCTAAGGCAACCTAACATCTCGAATGTAGTATTTCACAACATTCCTGGCGGGTCGGCCCCACTTCTCGGTGGGAACATTATTTACGTCTATATCGTAATATAACCTAAGCTAACCCATCTAGACCCTCGCTGGTAATGTTTTACAAAATCCCGGTCGTGTCGGCCCATACATCTCCGTGGGCACATTATATGCTTCTATATCGTAATATAACCTAACCTAACCCATCTAGACCCTCGCTGGTAATGTTTTACAAAATCCCGGTCGTGTCGGCCCGTACTTTTCCGCGGGGACATTATATACGTCTATAATTTTATATATCCTAACCTAAGGTAACGTAACATCTCGGATGTAGTATTTTCCAACATTCCTGGCGGGGCGGCCGCTACTTCTCGGTGGGAACATTATATACTTCTATATCGTAATATAACCTAACCTAAACCATCTAGACCCTCGCTGGTAATGTTTCACAAAATCCCGGTCGTGTCGGCCCGTACTTCTCGGTGGGGACATTATTTACGTCTATGACGTTATATATCCTAACCTAAGGGAACCTAAAATCTCGGATGTAGTGTTTCACAACATACCTGGCGAGTCGGCCCCTACTTCTCGGTGGGCACATTATATACGTCTACATCGTAATATAACCTAACCTAACCCATCTAGACCCTCGCTGGTAATGTTTTACAAAATCCCGGTCGTGTCGGCCCGTACTTCGCGGTGGGGACATTATTTACGTCTATAACGTTATATATCCTAACCTAAGGGAACCTAACATCTCGGATGTAGTATTTCACAACATTCCTGGCCAGTCGGCCCCTACTTCTCGGTGGGCACATTATATACGTCTATATCGTAATATAACCTAAGCTAACCCATCTAGACCCTCGCTGGTAATGTTTTACAAAATCCCGGTCGTGTCGGCCCATACATCTCCGTGGGCACATTATATGCTTCTATATCGTAATATAACCTAACCTAACCCATCTAGACCCTCGCTGGTAATGTTTTACAAAATCCCGGTCGTGTCGGCCCGTACTTTTCCGCGGGGACATTATATACGTCTATAATTTTATATATCCTAACCTAAGGTAACGTAACATCTCGGATGTAGTATTTTCCAACATTCCTGGCGGGGCGGCCGCTACTTCTCGGTGGGAACATTATATACTTCTATATCGTAATATAACCTAACCTAAACCATCTAGACCCTCGCTGGTAATGTTTCACAAAATCCCGGTCGTGTCGGCCCGTACTTCTCGGTGGGAACATTATTTACGTCTATGACGTTATATATCCTAACCTAAGGGAACCTAAAATCTCGGATGTAGTGTTTCACAACATACCTGGCGAGTCGGCCCCTACTTCTCGGTGGGCACATTATATACGTCTACATCGTAATATAACCTAACCTAACCCATCTAGACCCTCGCTGGTAATGTTTTACAAAATCCCGGTCGTGTCGGCCCGTACTTCGCGGTGGGGACATTATTTACGTCTATAACGTTATATATCCTAACCTAAGGGAACCTAACATCTCGGATGTAGTATTTCACAACATTCCTGGCGGGTCGGCCCCTACTTCTCGGTGGGCACATTATATACGTATATGTCGTAATATAACCTAAGCTAACCCATCTAGACCCTCGCTGGTAATGTTTTACAAAATCCCGGTCGTGTCGGCCCATACTTCTCCGTGGGGACATTATATACGTCTATATCGTTATATATCCTAACCTAAGGCAACCTAACATCTCGGATGTAGTATTTTCCAACATTCCTGGCGGGGCGGCTCCACTTCTCGGTGGGAACATTATTTACGTCTATAACGTAATATAACCTAACCTAACCAATCTAGACCCTCGCTGGTAATGTTTTACAAAATCCCGGTCGTGTCGGCCCGTACTTCTCGGTGGGGACATTATATACGTCTATAAAGTTATATATCCTAGCCTAAGGCAACCTAACATCTCGAATGTAGTATTTCACAAAATTTCTGGCGGGTCGGCCCCGCTTCTCGGTGGGAACATTATTTACGTCTATAACGTAATATAACCTAACCTAACCAATCTAGACCCTCGCTGGTAATGTTTTACAAAATCCCGGTCGTGTCGGCCCCTACTTCTCGGTGGGCACATTATATACGTCTATATCGTAATATAACCTAACCTAACCCATGTAGACCCACGCTGGTAATGTTTTACAAAATCGCGATCGTGTCGGCCCGTACTTTTCCGCGGGGACATTATATACGTCTATATCGTTATATATCCTAACCTAAGGCAACTTAACACCTCCGATGTAGTATTTTCCAACATTCCTGGCGGGTCGGCCCCTACTTCTCGGTGGGCACATTATATACGTATATGTCGTAATATAACCTAACCCAACCCAACTAGAGCCTCGCTGGTAATGTTTTACAAAATCCCGGTCGTGTCGGCCCGTACTTCTCGGAGGGGACATTATATACGTCTATATCGTTATATATCCTTACCTAAGGGAACATAACATCTCGGATGTAGTATTTTCCAACATTCATGGCGGGTCGGCCCCTACTTCTCGGTGGGCACATTATATACGTCTATATCGCAATATAACCTAACCTAACCCATCTAGACCCTCGCTGGTAATGTTTTACAAAATTCCGGTCGTGTCGGCCCGTACTTTGCCTTGGGGACATTATATACGTCTATAACGTTTTATATCCTAACCTAAGGGAACCTAACATCTCGGATGTAGTATTTTCCAACATTCCTGGCGGGTCGGCCCCTACTTCTCGGTGGGCACATTATATACGTCTATATCGCAATATAACCTAACCTAACCCATATAGACCCTCGCTGGTAATGTTTTACAAAATCCCGGTCGTGTCGGCCCGCACTTCTCGGTGGGGACATTATATACGTCTATATCGTTATATATCCTAACCTAAGGGAACATAACATCTCAGATGTAGTATTTTCCAACATTCCTGGCGGGCCGGCCCCTACTTCTCGGTGGGCACATTACATACGTCCATATCGTAATATAACCTGACCTAACCCATCTAGACCCTCGCTGGTAATGTTTTACAAAATTCCGGTCGTGTCGGCCCGTACTTTGCCGTGGGGACATTATATACGTCTATAACCTTTTATATCCTAACATAAGGGAACCTAACATCTCGGAAGTAGTATTTTCCAACATTTCTGGCGGGTCGGCCCCTACTTCTCGGTGGGAACATTATATACGTCTATAATGTAATATAACCTAACCTAACCCACCTAGACCCTTGCTGGTAATGTTTCACAGAATCCCGGTCGTGTCGGCTCGTACTTCTCGGTGGGGACATTATATACGTCTATAACGTTATATATCCTAACCTAAGGGAACCTAACATCTCGGATGTAGTATTTTCCAACATTCCTGGCGGGTCGGCCCCTACTTCTCGGTGGGCACATTATATACGTCTATATCGTAATATAACCTAACCTAACCCATCTAGACCCTCGCTGGTAATGTTTTACAAAATTCCGGTCGTGTCGGCCCGTACTTTGCCGTGGGGACATTATATACGTCTATAACGTTTTATATCCTAACCTAAGGGAACCTAACATCTCGGATGTAGTATTTTCCAACATTCCTGGCGGGTCGGCCCCTACTTCTCGGTGGGCACATTATATACGTCTATATCGTAATATAACCTAACCTAACCCATATAGACCCTCGCTGGTGATGTTTTAAAAAATCCCGGTCGTGTCTGCCCGTACTTTGCCGTGGGGACATTATATACGTCTATAACTTTATATATCCTAACCTGAGGGAACCTAACATCTCGGATGTAGTATTTTCCAACATTCCTGGCGGGTCGGCCCCCACTTCTCGGTGGACACATTATATACGTCTATATCGTAATATAACCTAACCTAACCCACCTAGACCCTTGCTGGTAATGTTTCACAGAATCCCGGTCGTGTCGGCTCGTACTTCTCGGAGGGGACATTATATACGTCTATATCGTTATATATCCTTACCTAAGGGAACATAACATCTCGGATGTAGTATTTTCCAACATTCCTCGCGGGCCGGCCCCTACTTCTCGGTGGGCACATTATATACGTCTATATCGCAATATAACCTAACCTAACCCATATAGACCCTCGCTGGTGATGTTTTAAAAAATCCCGGTCGTGTCTGCCCGTACTTCTCGGTGGGGACATTATATACGTCTATAACGTTATATATCCTAACCCAAGGGAACCTAACATCTCGGATGTAGTATTTTCCAACATTCCTGGCGGGTCGGCCCCTACTTCTCGGTGGGCACATTATATACGTCTATATCGCAATATAACCTAACCTAACCCAACTAGACCCACGCTGGTAATGTTTTACAAAATCCCGGTCGTGTCTGCCCGTACTTCTCGGTGGGGACATTATATACGTCTATAACGTTATATATCCTAACCCAAGGGAACCTAACATCTCGGATGTAGTATTTTCCAACATTCCTGGCGGGTCGGCCCCTACTTCTCGGTGGGCACATTATATACGTCTATATCGCAATATAACCTAACCCAAACCAACTAGACCCTCGCTGGTAATGTTTTACAAAATCCCTGTCGTGTCGGCCCGTACTTCTCGGAGGGGACATTATATACGTCTATATCGTTATATATCCTTACCTAAGGGAACATAACATCTCGGATGTAGTATTTTCCAACATTCCTGGCGGGCCGGCCCCTACTTCTCGGTGGGCACATTATATACGTCTATATCGCAATATAACCTAACCTAACCCATATAGACCCTCGCTGGTGATGTTTTAAAAAATCCCGGTCGTGTCTGCCCGTACTTCTCGGTGGGGACATTATATACGTCTATAACGTTATATATCCTAACCCATGGGAACCTAACATCTCGGATGTAGTATTTTCCAACATTCCTGGCGGGTCGGCCCCTACTTCTCGGTGGGAACATTATATACGTCTATAACGTAATATAACCTAACCTAACCCACCTAGACCCTTGCTGGTAATGTTTCACAGAATCCCGGTCGTGTCGGCTCGTACTTCTCGGTGGGGACATTATATACGTCTATAACGTTATATATCCTAACCTAAGGGAACCTAACATCTCGGATGTAGTATTTTCCAACATTCCTGGCGGGTCGGCCCCTACTTCTCGGTGGGCACATTATATACGTCTATATCGTAATATAACCTAACCTAACCCATCTAGACCCTCGCTGGTAATGTTTTACAAAATTCCGGTCGTGTCGGCCCGTACTTTGCCGTGGGGCATTATATACGTCTATAACGTTTTATATCCTAACCTAAGGGAACCTAACATCTCGGATGTAGTATTTTCCAACATTCCTGGCGGGTCGGCCCCTACTTCTCGGTGGGCACATTATATACGTCTATATCGTAATATAACCTAACCTAACCCATATAGACCCTCGCTGGTGATGTTTTAAAAAATCCCGGTCGTGTCTGCCCGTACTTTGCCGTGGGGACATTATATACGTCTATAACTTTATATATCCTAACCTGAGGGAACCTAACATCTCGGATGTAGTATTTTCCAACATTCCTGGCGGGTCGGCCCCCACTTCTCGGTGGACACATTATATACGTCTATATCGTAATATAACCTAACCTAACCCCCCTAGACCCTTGCTGGTAATGTTTCACAGAATCCCGGTCGTGTCGGCTCGTACTTCTCGGAGGGGACATTATATACGTCTATATCGTTATATATCCTTACCTAAGGGAACATAACATCTCGGATGTAGTATTTTCCAACATTCCTCGCGGGCCGGCCCCTACTTCTCGGTGGGCACATTATATACGTCTATATCGCAATATAACCTAACCTAACCCATATAGACCCTCGCTGGTGATGTTTTAAAAAATCCCGGTCGTGTCTGCCCGTACTTCTCGGTGGGGACATTATATACGTCTATAACGTTATATATCCTAACCCAAGGGAACCTAACATCTCGGATGTAGTATTTTCCAACATTCCTGGCGGGTCGGCCCCTACTTCTCGGTGGGCACATTATATACGTCTATATCGCAATATAACCTAACCTAACCCAACTAGACCCACGCTGGTAATGTTTTACAAAATCCCGGTCGTGTCTGCCCGTACTTCTCGGTGGGGACATTATATACGTCTATAACGTTATATATCCTAACCCAAGGGAACCTAACATCTCGGATGTAGTATTTTCCAACATTCCTGGCGGGTCGGCCCCTACTTCTCGGTGGGCACATTATATACGTCTATATCGCAATATAACCTAACCCAAACCAACTAGACCCTCGCTGGTAATGTTTTACAAAATCCCTGTCGTGTCGGCCCGTACTTCTCGGAGGGGACATTATATACGTCTATATCGTTATATATCCTTACCTAAGGGAACATAACATCTCGGATGTAGTATTTTCCAACATTCCTGGCGGGCCGGCCCCTACTTCTCGGTGGGCACATTATATACGTCTATATCGCAATATAACCTAACCTAACCCATATAGACCCTCGCTGGTGATGTTTTAAAAAATCCCGGTCGTGTCTGCCCGTACTTCTCGGTGGGGACATTATATACGTCTATAACGTTATATATCCTAACCCATGGGAACCTGACATCTCGGATGTAGTATTTTCCAACATTCCTGGCGGGTCGGCCCCTACTTCTCGGTGGGCACATTATATACGTCTATATCGCAATATAACCTAACCTAACCCAACTAGACCCTCGCTGGTAATGTTTTACAAAATCCCGGTCGTGTCGGCCCGCACTTCTCGGTGGGGACATTATATACGTCTATATCGTTATATATCCTAACCTAAGGGAACATAACATCTCAGATGTAGTATTTTCCAACATTCCTGGCGGGCCGGCCCCTACTTCTCGGTGGGCACATTATATACGTCCATATCGTAATATAACCTGACCTAACCCATCTAGACCCTCGCTGGTAATGTTTTACAAAATTCCGGTCGTGTCGGCCCGTACTTTGCCGTGGGGACATTATATACGTCTATAACCTTTTATATCCTAACCTAAGGGAACCTAACATCTCGGAAGTAGTATTTTCCAACATTTCTGGCGGGTCGGCCCCTACTTCTCGGTGGGAACATTATATACGTCTATAACGTAATATAACCTAACCTAACCCACCTAGACCCTTGCTGGTAATGTTTCACAGAATCCCGGTCGTGTCGGCTCGTACTTCTCGGTGGGGACATTATACACGTCTATAACGTTATATATCCTAACCTAAGGGAACCTAACATCTCGGATGTAGTATTTTCCAACATTCCTGGCGGGTCGGCGCCTACTTCTCGGTGGGCACATTATATACGTCTATATCGTAATATAACCTAACCTAACCCACCTAGACCCTTGCTGGTAATGTTTCACAGAATCCCGGTCGTGTCGGCTCGTACTTCTCGGAGGGGACATTATATACGTCTATATCGTTATATATCCTTACCTAAGGGAACATAACATCTCGGATGTAGTATTTTCCAACATTCCTCGCGGGCCGGCACCTACTTCTCGGTGGGCACATTATATACGTCTATATCGCAATATAACCTAACCTAACCCAACTAGAACCTCGCTGGTAATGTTTTACAAAATTCCGGTCGTGTCGGCCCGTACTTTGCCTTGGGGACATTATATACGTCTATAACGTTTTATATCCTAACCTAAGGGAATCTAACTTCTCGGATGTAGTATTTTCCAACATTCCTGGCGGGTCGGCCCCTACTTCTCAGTGGGCACATTATGTACGTCTATATCGCAATATAACCTAACCTAACCCAACTAGACCCTCGCTGGTAATGTTTTACGAAATCCCGGTCGTGTCGGCCCGTACTTCTCGGTGGGGACATTATTTACGTCTATAACGTTATATATCCTAAGCCAAGGGAACCTAACATCTCGGATGTAGTATTTTCCAACATTCCTGGCGGGTCGGCCCCCACTTCTCGGTGGACACATTATATACGTCTATGTCGTAATATAACCTAACCTAACCCACCTAGACCCTTGCTGGTAATGTTTCACAGAATCCCGGTCGTGTCGGCTCGTACTTCTCGGAGGGGACATTATATACGTCTATATCGTTATATATCCTTACCTAAGGGAACATAACATCTCGGATGTAGTATTTTCCAACATTCCTCGCGGGCCGGCGCCTACTTCTCGGTGGGCACATTATATACGTCTATATCGCAATATAACCTAACCTAACCCAACTAGAACCTCGCTGGTAATGTTTTACAAAATTCCGGTCGTGTCGGCCCGTACTTTGCCTTGGGGACATTATATACGTCTATAACGTTTTATATCCTAACCTAAGGGAACCTAACATCTCGGATGTAGTATTTTCCAACATTCCTGGCGGGTCGGCCCCTACTTCTCGGTGGGCACATTATATACGTCTATATCGTAATATAACCTAACCTAACCCATATAGACCCTCGCTGGTGATGTTTTAAAAAATCCCGGTCGTGTCTGCCCGTACTTTGCCGTGGGGACATTATATACGTCTATAACTTTATATATCCTAACCTGAGGGAACCTAACATCTCGGATGTAGTATTTTCCAACATTCCTCGCGGGCCGGCGCCTACTTCTCGGTGGGCACATTATATACGTCTATATCGCAATATAACCTAACCTAACCCAACTAGAACCTCGCTGGTAATGTTTTACAAAATTCCGGTCGTGTCGGCCCGTACTTTGCCTTGGGGACATTATATACGTCTATAACGTTTAATATCCTAACCTAAGGGAACCTAACATCTCGGATGTAGTATTTTCCAACATTCCTGGCGGGTCGGCCCCTACTTCTCGGTGGGCACATTATATACGTCTATATCGTAATATAACCTAACCTAACCCATATAGACCCTCGCTGGTGATGTTTTAAAAAATCCCGGTCGTGTCTGCCCGTACTTTGCCGTGGGGACATTATATACGTCTATAACTTTATATATCCTAACCTGAGGGAACCTAACATCTCGGATGTAGTATTTTCCAACATTCCTGGCGGGTCGGCCCCCACTTCTCGGTGGACACATTATATACGTCTATATCGTAATATAACCTAACCTAACCCACCTAGACCCTTGCTGGTAATGTTTCACAGAATCCCGGTCGTGTCGGCTCGTACTTCTCGGAGGGGACATTATATACGTCTATATCGTTATATATCCTTACCTAAGGGAACATAACATCTCGGATGTAGTATTTTCCAACATTCCTCGCGGGCCGGCCCCTACTTCTCGGTGGGCACATTATATACGTCTATATCGCAATATAACCTAACCTAACCCATATAGACCCTCGCTGGTGATGTTTTAAAAAATCCCGGTCGTGTCTGCCCGTACTTCTCGGTGGGGACATTATATACGTCTATAACGTTATATATCCTAACCCAAGGGAACCTAACATCTCGGATGTAGTATTTTCCAACATTCCTGGCGGGTCGGCCCCTACTTCTCGGTGGGCACATTATATACGTCTATATCGCAATATAACCTAACCTAACCCAACTAGACCCACGCTGGTAATGTTTTACAAAATCCCGGTCGTGTCTGCCCGTACTTCTCGGTGGGGACATTATATACGTCTATAACGTTATATATCCTAACCCAAGGGAACCTAACATCTCGGATGTAGTATTTTCCAACATTCCTGGCGGGTCGGCCCCTACTTCTCGGTGGGCACATTATATACGTCTATATCGTAATATAACCTAACCTAACCCATCTAGACCCTCACTGGTAATGTTTTACAAAATTCCGGTCGTGTCGACCCGTACTTCTTGGTGAGGACATTGTATACGTCTATAACGTTATATATCCTAACCTAAGGGAACCTAACATCTCGGATGTAGTATTTCACAACATTCCTGGCGGGTCGGCGCCAATTCTCGGTGGGATCATTATATACGTCTATAACGTAATATAACCTAACCTAACACATCTAGCCCCTAGCTGGGAATGTTTTACAGAATCCCGGTCGTGTCTGCCCGTACGTCTCGGTGGGGACATTATATACGTCTATAACGTTATATATCCTAACCCAAGGGAACCTAATATCTCGGATGTATTATTTTCCAACATTCCTGGCGGGTCGGCCCCTACTTCTCGGTGGGCACATTATATACGTCTATATCGCAATATAACCTAACCTAACCCAACTAGACCCTCGCTGGTAATGTTTTACAAAATCCCGGGCGTGTCGGCCCGTACTTTGCCGTGGGGACATTATATACGTCTATAACTTCATATATCCTAACCTGAGGGAACCTAACATCTCGGATGTAGTATTTTCCAACATTCCTGGCGGGTCGGCCCCTACTTCTCGGTGGGCACATTATATACGTCTATATCGCAATATAACCTAACCCAACCCAACTAGACCCTCGCTGGTAATGTTTTACAAAATCCCTGTCGTGTCGGCCCGTACTTCTCGGAGGGGACATTATATACGTCTATATCGTTATATATCCTTACCTAAGGGAACATAACATCTCGGATGTAGTATTTTCCAACATTCCTGGCGGGCCGGCCCCTACTTCTCGGTGGGCACATTATATACGTCTATATCGCAATATAACCTAACCTAACCCATATAGACCCTCGCTGGTGATGTTTTAAAAAATCCCGGTCGTGTCTGCCCGTACTTCTCGGTGGGGACATTATATACGTCTATAACGTTGTATATCCTAACCCATGGGAACCTAACATCTCGGATGTAGTATTTTCCAACATTCCTGGCGGGTCGGCCCCTACTTCTCGGTGGGCACATTATATACGTCTATATCGCAATATAACCTAACCTAACCCAACTAGACCCTCGCTGGTAATGTTTTACAAAATCCCGGTCGTGTCGGCCCGCACTTCTCGGTGGGGACATTATATACGTCTATATCGTTATATATCCTAACCTAAGGGAACATAACATCTCAGATGTAGTATTTTCCAACATTCCTGGCGGGCCGGCCCCTACTTCTCGGTGGGCACATTATATACGTCCATATCGTAATATAACCTGACCTAACCCATCTAGACCCTCGCTGGTAATGTTTTACAAAATTCCGGTCGTGTCGGCTCGTACTTCTCGGAGGGGACATTATATACGTCTATATCGTTATATATCCTTACCTAAGGGAACATAACATCTCGGATGTAGTATTTTCCAACATTCCTCGCGGGCCGGCACCTACTTCTCGGTGGGCACATTATATACGTCTATATCGCAATATAACCTAACCTAACCCAACTAGAACCTCGCTGGTAATGTTTTACAAAATTCCGGTCGTGTCGGCCCGTACTTTGCCTTGGGGACATTATATACGTCTATAACGTTTTATATCCTAACCTAAGGGAACCTAACATCTCGGATGTAGTATTTTCCAACATTCCTGGCGGGTCGGCCCCTACTTCTCGGTGGGCACATTATATACGTCTATATCGTAATATAACCTAACCTAACCCATATAGACCCTCGCTGGTGATGTTTTAAAAAATCCCGGTCGTGTCTGCCCGTACTTTGCCGTGGGGACATTATATACGTCTATAACTTTATATATCCTAACCTGAGGGAACCTAACATCTCGGATGTAGTATTTTCCAACATTCCTGGCGGGTCGGCCCCCACTTCTCGGTGGACACATTATATACGTCTATATCGTAATATAACCTAACCTAACCCACCTAGACCCTTGCTGGTAATGTTTCACAGAATCCCGGTCGTGTCGGCTCGTACTTCTCGGAGGGGACATTATATACGTCTATATCGTTATATATCCTTACCTAAGGGAACATAACATCTCGGATGTAGTATTTTCCAACATTCCTCGCGGGCCGGCCCCTACTTCTCGGTGGGCACATTATATACGTCTATATCGCAATATAACCTAACCTAACCCATATAGACCCTCGCTGGTGATGTTTTAAAAAATCCCGGTCGTGTCTGCCCGTACTTCTCGGTGGGGACATTATATACGTCTATAACGTTATATATCCTAACCCAAGGGAACCTAACATCTCGGATGTAGTATTTTCCAACATTCCTGGCGGGTCGGCCCCTACTTCTCGGTGGGCACATTATATACGTCTATATCGCAATATAACCTAACCTAACCCAACTAGACCCACGCTGGTAATGTTTTACAAAATCCCGGTCGTGTCTGCCCGTACTTCTCGGTGGGGACATTATATACGTCTATAACGTTATATATCCTAACCCAAGGGAACCTAACATCTCGGATGTAGTATTTTCCAACATTCCTGGCGGGTCGGCCCCTACTTCTCGGTGGGCACATTATATACGTCTATATCGTAATATAACCTAACCTAACCCATCTAGACCCTCACTGGTAATGTTTTACAAAATTCCGGTCGTGTCGACCCGTACTTCTTGGTGAGGACATTGTATACGTCTATAACGTTATATATCCTAACCTAAGGGAACCTAACATCTCGGATGTAGTATTTCACAACATTCCTGGCGGGTCGGCGCCAATTCTCGGTGGGATCATTATATACGTCTATAACGTAATATAACCTAACCTAACACATCTAGCCCCTAGCTGGGAATGTTTTACAGAATCCCGGTCGTGTCTGCCCGTACGTCTCGGTGGGGACATTATATACGTCTATAACGTTATATATCCTAACCCAAGGGAACCTAATATCTCGGATGTATTATTTTCCAACATTCCTGGCGGGTCGGCCCCTACTTCTCGGTGGGCACATTATATACGTCTATATCGCAATATAACCTAACCTAACCCAACTAGACCCTCGCTGGTAATGTTTTACAAAATCCCGGGCGTGTCGGCCCGTACTTTGCCGTGGGGACATTATATACGTCTATAACTTCATATATCCTAACCTGAGGGAACCTAACATCTCGGATGTAGTATTTTCCAACATTCCTGGCGGGTCGGCCCCTACTTCTCGGTGGGCACATTATATACGTCTATATCGCAATATAACCTAACCCAACCCAACTAGACCCTCGCTGGTAATGTTTTACAAAATCCCTGTCGTGTCGGCCCGTACTTCTCGGAGGGGACATTATATACGTCTATATCGTTATATATCCTTACCTAAGGGAACATAACATCTCGGATGTAGTATTTTCCAACATTCCTGGCGGGCCGGCCCCTACTTCTCGGTGGGCACATTATATACGTCTATATCGCAATATAACCTAACCTAACCCATATAGACCCTCGCTGGTGATGTTTTAAAAAATCCCGGTCGTGTCTGCCCGTACTTCTCGGTGGGGACATTATATACGTCTATAACGTTGTATATCCTAACCCATGGGAACCTAACATCTCGGATGTAGTATTTTCCAACATTCCTGGCGGGTCGGCCCCTACTTCTCGGTGGGCACATTATATACGTCTATATCGCAATATAACCTAACCTAACCCAACTAGACCCTCGCTGGTAATGTTTTACAAAATCCCGGTCGTGTCGGCCCGCACTTCTCGGTGGGGACATTATATACGTCTATATCGTTATATATCCTAACCTAAGGGAACATAACATCTCAGATGTAGTATTTTCCAACATTCCTGGCGGGCCGGCCCCTACTTCTCGGTGGGCACATTATATACGTCCATATCGTAATATAACCTGACCTAACCCATCTAGACCCTCGCTGGTAATGTTTTACAAAATTCCGGTCGTGTCGGCCCGTACTTTGCCGTGGGGACATTATATACGTCTATAACCTTTTATATCCTAACCTAAGGGAACCTAACATCTCGGAAGTAGTATTTTCCAACATTTCTGGCGGGTCGGCCCCTACTTCTCGGTGGGAACATTATATACGTCTATAACGTAATATAACCTAACCTAACCCACCTAGACCCTTGCTGGTAATGTTTCACAGAATCCCGGTCGTGTCGGCTCGTACTTCTCGGTGGGGACATTATACACGTCTATAACGTTATATATCCTAACCTAAGGGAACCTAACATCTCGGATGTAGTATTTTCCAACATTCCTGGCGGGTCGGCGCCTACTTCTCGGTGGGCACATTATATACGTCTATATCGTAATATAACCTAACCTAACCCACCTAGACCCTTGCTGGTAATGTTTCACAGAATCCCGGTCGTGTCGGCTCGTACTTCTCGGAGGGGACATTATATACGTCTATATCGTTATATATCCTTACCTAAGGGAACATAACATCTCGGATGTAGTATTTTCCAACATTCCTCGCGGGCCGGCACCTACTTCTCGGTGGGCACATTATATACGTCTATATCGCAATATAACCTAACCTAACCCAACTAGAACCTCGCTGGTAATGTTTTACAAAATTCCGGTCGTGTCGGCCCGTACTTTGCCTTGGGGACATTATATACGTCTATAACGTTTTATATCCTAACCTAAGGGAATCTAACTTCTCGGATGTAGTATTTTCCAACATTCCTGGCGGGTCGGCCCCTACTTCTCAGTGGGCACATTATGTACGTCAATATCGCAATATAACCTAACCTAACCCAACTAGACCCTCGCTGGTAATGTTTTACGAAATCCCGGTCGTGTCGGCCCGTACTTCTCGGTGGGGACATTATTTACGTCTATAACGTTATATATCCTAAGCCAAGGGAACCTAACATCTCGGATGTAGTATTTTCCAACATTCCTGGCGGGTCGGCCCCCACTTCTCGGTGGACACATTATATACGTCTATGTCGTAATATAACCTAACCTAACCCACCTAGACCCTTGCTGGTAATGTTTCACAGAATCCCGGTCGTGTCGGCTCGTACTTCTCGGAGGGGACATTATATACGTCTATATCGTTATATATGCTTACCTAAGGGAACATAACATCTCGGATGTAGTATTTTCCAACATTCCTCGCGGGCCGGCGCCTACTTCTCGGTGGGCACATTATATACGTCTATATCGCAATATAACCTAACCTAACCCAACTAGAACCTCGCTGGTAATGTTTTACAAAATTCCGGTCGTGTCGGCCCGTACTTTGCCTTGGGGACATTATATACGTCTATAACGTTTTATATCCTAACCTAAGGGAACCTAACATCTCGGATGTAGTATTTTCCAACATTCCTGGCGGGTCGGCCCCTACTTCTCGGTGGGCACATTATATACGTCTATATCGTAATATAACCTAACCTAACCCATATAGACCCTCGCTGGTGATGTTTTAAAAAATCCCGGTCGTGTCTGCCCGTACTTTGCCGTGGGGACATTATATACGTCTATAACTTTATATATCCTAACCTGAGGGAACCTAACATCTCGGATGTAGTATTTTCCAACATTCCTGGCGGGTCGGCCCCCACTTCTCGGTGGACACATTATATACGTCTATATCGTAATATAACCTAACCTAACCCACCTAGACCCTTGCTGGTAATGTTTCACAGAATCCCGGTCGTGTCGGCTCGTACTTCTCGGAGGGGACATTATATACGTCTATATCGTTATATATCCTTACCTAAGGGAACATAACATCTCGGATGTAGTATTTTCCAACATTCCTCGCGGGCCGGCCCCTACTTCTCGGTGGGCACATTATATACGTCTATATCGTAATATAACCTAACCTAACCCATCTAGACCCTCACTGGTAATGTTTTACAAAATTCCGGTCGTGTCGACCCGTACTTCTTGGTGAGGACATTGTATACGTCTATAACGTTATATATCCTAACCTAAGGGAACCTAACATCTCGGATGTAGTATTTCACAACATTCCTGGCGGGTCGGCGCCAATTCTCGGTGGGATCATTATATACGTCTATAACGTAATATAACCTAACCTAACACATCTAGCCCCTAGCTGGGAATGTTTTACAGAATCCCGGTCGTGTCTGCCCGTACGTCTCGGTGGGGACATTATATACGTCTATAACGTTATATATCCTAACCCAAGGGAACCTAATATCTCGGATGTATTATTTTCCAACATTCCTGGCGGGTCGGCCCCTACTTCTCGGTGGGCACATTATATACGTCTATATCGCAATATAACCTAACCTAACCCAACTAGACCCTCGCTGGTAATGTTTTACAAAATCCCGGGCGTGTCGGCCCGTACTTTGCCGTGGGGACATTATATACGTCTATAACTTCATATATCCTAACCTGAGGGAACCTAACATCTCGGATGTAGTATTTTCCAACATTCCTGGCGGGTCGGCCCCTACTTCTCGGTGGGCACATTATATACGTCTATATCGCAATATAACCTAACCCAACCCAACTAGACCCTCGCTGGTAATGTTTTACAAAATCCCTGTCGTGTCGGCCCATACTTCTCGGAGGGGACATTATATACGTCTATATCGTTATATATCCTTACCTAAGGGAACATAACATCTCGGATGTAGTATTTTCCAACATTCCTGGCGGGCCGGCCCCTACTTCTCGGTGGGCACATTATATACGTCTATATCGCAATATAACCTAACCTAACCCATATAGACCCTCGCTGGTGATGTTTTAAAAAATCCCGGTCGTGTCTGCCCGTACTTCTCGGTGGGGACATTATATACGTCTATAACGTTATATATCCTAACCCATGGGAACCTAACATCTCGGATGTAGTATTTTCCAACATTCCTGGCGGGTCGGCCCCTACTTCTCGGTGGGCACATTATATACGTCTATATCGCAATATAACCTAACCTAACCCAACTAGACCCTCGCTGGTAATGTTTTACAAAATCCCGGTCGTGTCGGCCCGCACTTCTCGGTGGGGACATTATATACGTCTATATCGTTATATATCCTAACCTAAGGGAACATAACATCTCAGATGTAGTATTTTCCAACATTCCTGGCGGGCCGGCCCCTACTTCTCGGTGGGCACATTATATACGTCCATATCGTAATATAACCTGACCTAACCCATCTAGACCCTCGCTGGTAATGTTTTACAAAATTCCGGTCGTGTCGGCCCGTACTTTGCCGTGGGGACATTATATACGTCTATAACCTTTTATATCCTAACCTAAGGGAACCTAACATCTCGGAAGTAGTATTTTCCAACATTTCTGGCGGGTCGGCCCCTACTTCTCGGTGGGAACATTATATACGTCTATAACGTAATATAACCTAACCTAACCCACCTAGACCCTTGCTGGTAATGTTTCACAGAATCCCGGTCGTGTCGGCTCGTACTTCTCGGTGGGGACATTATACACGTCTATAACGTTATATATCCTAACCTAAGGGAACCTAACATCTCTGATGTAGTATTTTCCAACATTCCTGGCGGGTCGGCCCCCACTTCTCGGTGGACACATTATATACGTCTATGTCGTAATATAACCTAACCTAACCCACCTAGACCCTTGCTGGTAATGTTTCACAGAATCCCGGTCGTGTCGGCTCGTACTTCTCGGAGGGGACATTATATACGTCTATATCGTTATATATCCTTACCTAAGGGAACATAACATCTCGGATGTAGTATTTTCCAACATTCCTCGCGGGCCGGCGCCTACTTCTCGGTGGGCACATTATGTACGTCTATATCGCAATATAACCTAACCTAACCCAACTAGAACCTCGCTGGTAATGTTTTACAAAATTCCGGTCGTGTCGGCCCGTACTTTGCCTTGGGGACATTATATACGTCTATAACGTTTTATATCCTAACCTAAGGGAACCTAACATCTCGGATGTAGTATTTTCCAACATTCCTGGCGGGTCGGCCCCTACTTCTCGGTGGGCACATTATATACGTCTATATCGTAATATAACCTAACCTAACCCATATAGACCCTCGCTGGTGATGTTTTAAAAAATCCCGGTCGTGTCTGCCCGTACTTTGCCGTGGGGACATTATATACGTCTATAACTTTATATATCCTAACCTGAGGGAACCTAACATCTCGGATGTAGTATTTTCCAACATTCCTGGCGGGTCGGCCCCCACTTCTCGGTGGACACATTATATACGTCTATATCGTAATATAACCTAACCTAACCCACCTAGACCCTTGCTGGTAATGTTTCACAGAATCCCGGTCGTGTCGGCTCGTACTTCTCGGAGGGGACATTATATACGTCTATATCGTTATATATCCTTACCTAAGGGAACATAAGATCTCGGATGTAGTATTTTCCAACATTCCTCGCGGGCCGGCCCCTACTTCTCGGTGGGCACATTATATACGTCTATATCGTAATATAACCTAACCTAACCCATCTAGACCCTCACTGGTAATGTTTTACAAAATTCCGGTCGTGTCGACCCGTACTTCTTGGTGAGGACATTGTATACGTCTATAACGTTATATATCCTAACCTAAGGGAACCTAACATCTCGGATGTAGTATTTCACAACATTCCTGGCGGGTCGGCGCCAATTCTCGGTGGGATCATTATATACGTCTATAACGTAATATAACCTAACCTAACACATCTAGCCCCTAGCTGGGAATGTTTTACAGAATCCCGGTCGTGTCTGCCCGTACGTCTCGGTGGGGACATTATATACGTCTATAACGTTATATATCCTAACCCAAGGGAACCTAATATCTCGGATGTATTATTTTCCAACATTCCTGGCGGGTCGGCCCCTACTTCTCGGTGGGCACATTATATACGTCTATATCGCAATATAACCTAACCTAACCCAACTAGACCCTCGCTGGTAATGTTTTACAAAATCCCGGGCGTGTCGGCCCGTACTTTGCCGTGGGGACATTATATACGTCTATAACTTCATATATCCTAACCTGAGGGAACCTAACATCTCGGATGTAGTATTTTCCAACATTCCTGGCGGGTCGGCCCCTACTTCTCGGTGGGCACATTATATACGTCTATATCGCAATATAACCTAACCCAACCCAACTAGACCCTCGCTGGTAATGTTTTACAAAATCCCTGTCGTGTCGGCCCATACTTCTCGGAGGGGACATTATATACGTCTATATCGTTATATATCCTTACCTAAGGGAACATAACATCTCGGATGTAGTATTTTCCAACATTCCTGGCGGGCCGGCCCCTACTTCTCGGTGGGCACATTATATACGTCTATATCGCAATATAACCTAACCTAACCCATATAGACCCTCGCTGGTGATGTTTTAAAAAATCCCGGTCGTGTCTGCCCGTACTTCTCGGTGGGGACATTATATACGTCTATAACGTTATATATCCTAACCCATGGGAACCTAACATCTCGGATGTAGTATTTTCCAACATTCCTGGCGGGTCGGCCCCTACTTCTCGGTGGGCACATTATATACGTCTATATCGCAATATAACCTAACCTAACCCAACTAGACCCTCGCTGGTAATGTTTTACAAAATCCCGGTCGTGTCGGCCCGCACTTCTCGGTGGGGACATTATATACGTCTATATCGTTATATATCCTAACCTAAGGGAACATAACATCTCAGATGTAGTATTTTCCAACATTCCTGGCGGGCCGGCCCCTACTTCTCGGTGGGCACATTATATACGTCCATATCGTAATATAACCTGACCTAACCCATCTAGACCCTCGCTGGTAATGTTTTACAAAATTCCGGTCGTGTCGGCCCGTACTTTGCCGTGGGGACATTATATACGTCTATAACCTTTTATATCCTAACCTAAGGGAACCTAACATCTCGGAAGTAGTATTTTCCAACATTTCTGGCGGGTCGGCCCCTACTTCTCGGTGGGAACATTATATACGTCTATAACGTAATATAACCTAACCTAACCCACCTAGACCCTTGCTGGTAATGTTTCACAGAATCCCGGTCGTGTCGGCTCGTACTTCTCGGTGGGGACATTATACACGTCTATAACGTTATATATCCTAACCTAAGGGAACCTAACATCTCGGATGTAGTATTTTCCAACATTCCTGGCGGGTCGGCGCCTACTTCTCGGTGGGCACATTATATACGTCTATATCGTAATATAACCTAACCTAACCCACCTAGACCCTTGCTGGTAATGTTTCACAGAATCCCGGTCGTGTCGGCTCGTACTTCTCGGAGGGGACATTATATACGTCTATATCGTTATATATCCTTACCTAAGGGAACATAACATCTCGGATGTAGTATTTTCCAACATTCCTCGCGGGCCGGCACCTACTTCTCGGTGGGCACATTATATACGTCTATATCGCAATATAACCTAACCTAACCCAACTAGAACCTCGCTGGTAATGTTTTACAAAATTCCGGTCGTGTCGGCCCGTACTTTGCCTTGGGGACATTATATACGTCTATAACGTTTTATATCCTAACCTAAGGGAATCTAACTTCTCGGATGTAGTATTTTCCAACATTCCTGGCGGGTCGGCCCCTACTTCTCAGTGGGCACATTATGTACGTCTATATCGCAATATAACCTAACCTAACCCAACTAGACCCTCGCTGGTAATGTTTTACGAAATCCCGGTCGTGTCGGCCCGTACTTCTCGGTGGGGACATTATTTACGTCTATAACGTTATATATCCTAAGCCAAGGGAACCTAACATCTCGGATGTAGTATTTTCCAACATTCCTGGCGGGTCGGCCCCCACTTCTCGGTGGACACATTATATACGTCTATGTCGTAATATAACCTAACCTAACCCAACTAGACCCTCGCTGGTAATGTTTTACAAAATTCCGGTCGTGTCGGCCCGTACTTTGCCTTGGGGACATTATATACGTCTATAACGTTTTATATCCTAACCTAAGGGAACCTAACATCTCGGATGTAGTATTTTCCAACATTCCTGGCGGGTCGGCCCCTACTTCTCGGTGGGCACATTATATACGTCTATATCGCAATATAACCTAACCTAACCCAACTAGACCCTCGCTGGTAATGTTTTACAAAATCCCGGGCGTGTCGGCCCGTACTTTGCCGTGGGGACATTATATACGTCTATAACTTCATATATCCTAACCTGAGGGAACCTAACATCTCGGATGTAGTATTTTCCAACATTCCTGGCGGGTCGGCCCCTACTTCTCGGTGGGCACATTATATACGTCTATATCGCAATATAACCTAACCCAACCCAACTAGACCCTCGCTGGTAATGTTTTACAAAATCCCTGTCGTGTCGGCCCATACTTCTCGGAGGGGACATTATATACGTCTATATCGTTATATATCCTTACCTAAGGGAACATAACATCTCGGATGTAGTATTTTCCAACATTCCTGGCGGGCCGGCCCCTACTTCTCGGTGGGCACATTATATACGTCTATATCGCAATATAACCTAACCTAACCCATATAGACCCTCGCTGGTGATGTTTTAAAAAATCCCGGTCGTGTCTGCCCGTACTTCTCGGTGGGGACATTATATACGTCTATAACGTTATATATCCTAACCCATGGGAACCTAACATCTCGGATGTAGTATTTTCCAACATTCCTGGCGGGTCGGCCCCTACTTCTCGGTGGGCACATTATATACGTCTATATCGCAATATAACCTAACCTAACCCAACTAGACCCTCGCTGGTAATGTTTTACAAAATCCCGGTCGTGTCGGCCCGCACTTCTCGGTGGGGACATTATATACGTCTATATCGTTATATATCCTAACCTAAGGGAACATAACATCTCAGATGTAGTATTTTCCAACATTCCTGGCGGGCCGGCCCCTACTTCTCGGTGGGCACATTATATACGTCCATATCGTAATATAACCTGACCTAACCCATCTAGACCCTCGCTGGTAATGTTTTACAAAATTCCGGTCGTGTCGGCCCGTACTTTGCCGTGGGGACATTATATACGTCTATAACCTTTTATATCCTAACCTAAGGGAACCTAACATCTCGGAAGTAGTATTTTCCAACATTTCTGGCGGGTCGGCCCCTACTTCTCGGTGGGAACATTATATACGTCTATAACGTAATATAACCTAACCTAACCCACCTAGACCCTTGCTGGTAATGTTTCACAGAATCCCGGTCGTGTCGGCTCGTACTTCTCGGTGGGGACATTATACACGTCTATAACGTTATATATCCTAACCTAAGGGAACCTAACATCTCGGATGTAGTATTTTCCAACATTCCTGGCGGGTCGGCGCCTACTTCTCGGTGGGCACATTATATACGTCTATATCGTAATATAACCTAACCTAACCCACCTAGACCCTTGCTGGTAATGTTTCACAGAATCCCGGTCGTGTCGGCTCGTACTTCTCGGAGGGGACATTATATACGTCTATATCGTTATATATCCTTACCTAAGGGAACATAACATCTCGGATGTAGTATTTTCCAACATTCCTCGCGGGCCGGCCCCTACTTCTCGGTGGGCACATTATATACGTCTATATCGTAATATAACCTAACCTAACCCATCTAGACCCTCACTGGTAATGTTTTACAAAATTCCGGTCGTGTCGACCCGTACTTCTTGGTGAGGACATTGTATACGTCTATAACGTTATATATCCTAACCTAAGGGAACCTAACATCTCGGATGTAGTATTTCACAACATTCCTGGCGGGTCGGCGCCAATTCTCGGTGGGATCATTATATACGTCTATAACGTAATATAACCTAACCTAACACATCTAGCCCCTAGCTGGGAATGTTTTACAGAATCCCGGTCGTGTCTGCCCGTACGTCTCGGTGGGGACATTATATACGTCTATAACGTTATATATCCTAACCCAAGGGAACCTAATATCTCGGATGTATTATTTTCCAACATTCCTGGCGGGTCGGCCCCTACTTCTCGGTGGGCACATTATATACGTCTATATCGCAATATAACCTAACCTAACCCAACTAGACCCTCGCTGGTAATGTTTTACAAAATCCCGGGCGTGTCGGCCCGTACTTTGCCGTGGGGACATTATATACGTCTATAACTTCATATATCCTAACCTGAGGGAACCTAACATCTCGGATGTAGTATTTTCCAACATTCCTGGCGGGTCGGCCCCTACTTCTCGGTGGGCACATTATATACGTCTATATCGCAATATAACCTAACCCAACCCAACTAGACCCTCGCTGGTAATGTTTTACAAAATCCCTGTCGTGTCGGCCCATACTTCTCGGAGGGGACATTATATACGTCTATATCGTTATATATCCTTACCTAAGGGAACATAACATCTCGGATGTAGTATTTTCCAACATTCCTGGCGGGCCGGCCCCTACTTCTCGGTGGGCACATTATATACGTCTATATCGCAATATAACCTAACCTAACCCATATAGACCCTCGCTGGTGATGTTTTAAAAAATCCCGGTCGTGTCTGCCCGTACTTCTCGGTGGGGACATTATATACGTCTATAACGTTATATATCCTAACCCATGGGAACCTAACATCTCGGATGTAGTATTTTCCAACATTCCTGGCGGGTCGGCCCCTACTTCTCGGTGGGCACATTATATACGTCTATATCGCAATATAACCTAACCTAACCCAACTAGACCCTCGCTGGTAATGTTTTACAAAATCCCGGTCGTGTCGGCCCGCACTTCTCGGTGGGGACATTATATACGTCTATATCGTTATATATCCTAACCTAAGGGAACATAACATCTCAGATGTAGTATTTTCCAACATTCCTGGCGGGCCGGCCCCTACTTCTCGGTGGGCACATTATATACGTCCATATCGTAATATAACCTGACCTAACCCATCTAGACCCTCGCTGGTAATGTTTTACAAAATTCCGGTCGTGTCGGCCCGTACTTTGCCGTGGGGACATTATATACGTCTATAACCTTTTATATCCTAACCTAAGGGAACCTAACATCTCGGAAGTAGTATTTTCCAACATTTCTGGCGGGTCGGCCCCTACTTCTCGGTGGGAACATTATATACGTCTATAACGTAATATAACCTAACCTAACCCACCTAGACCCTTGCTGGTAATGTTTCACAGAATCCCGGTCGTGTCGGCTCGTACTTCTCGGTGGGGACATTATACACGTCTATAACGTTATATATGCTAACCTAAGGGAACCTAACATCTCTGATGTAGTATTTTCCAACATTCCTGGCGGGTCGGCCCCCACTTCTCGGTGGACACATTATATACGTCTATGTCGTAATATAACCTAACCTAACCCACCTAGACCCTTGCTGGTAATGTTTCACAGAATCCCGGTCGTGTCGGCTCGTACTTCTCGGAGGGGACATTATATACGTCTATATCGTTATATATCCTTACCTAAGGGAACATAACATCTCGGATGTAGTATTTTCCAACATTCCTCGCGGGCCGGCGCCTACTTCTCGGTGGGCACATTATATACGTCTATATCGCAATATAACCTAACCTAACCCAACTAGAACCTCGCTGGTAATGTTTTACAAAATTCCGGTCGTGTCGGCCCGTACTTTGCCTTGGGGACATTATATACGTCTATAACGTTTTATATCCTAACCTAAGGGAACCTAACATCTCGGATGTAGTATTTTCCAACATTCCTGGCGGGTCGGCCCCTACTTCTCGGTGGGCACATTATATACGTCTATATCGTAATATAACCTAACCTAACCCATATAGACCCTCGCTGGTGATGTTTTAAAAAATCCCGGTCGTGTCTGCCCGTACTTTGCCGTGGGGACATTATATACGTCTATAACTTTATATATCCTAACCTGAGGGAACCTAACATCTCGGATGTAGTATTTTCCAACATTCCTGGCGGGTCGGCCCCCACTTCTCGGTGGACACATTATATACGTCTATATCGTAATATAACCTAACCTAACCCACCTAGACCCTTGCTGGTAATGTTTCACAGAATCCCGGTCGTGTCGGCTCGTACTTCTCGGAGGGGACATTATATACGTCTATATCGTTATATATCCTTACCTAAGGGAACATAACATCTCGGATGTAGTATTTTCCAACATTCCTCGCGGGCCGGCCCCTACTTCTCGGTGGGCACATTATATACGTCTATATCGTAATATAACCTAACCTAACCCATCTAGACCCTCACTGGTAATGTTTTACAAAATTCCGGTCGTGTCGACCCGTACTTCTTGGTGAGGACATTGTATACGTCTATAACGTTATATATCCTAACCTAAGGGAACCTAACATCTCGGATGTAGTATTTCACAACATTCCTGGCGGGTCGGCGCCAATTCTCGGTGGGATCATTATATACGTCTATAACGTAATATAACCTAACCTAACACATCTAGCCCCTAGCTGGGAATGTTTTACAGAATCCCGGTCGTGTCTGCCCGTACGTCTCGGTGGGGACATTATATACGTCTATAACGTTATATATCCTAACCCAAGGGAACCTAATATCTCGGATGTATTATTTTCCAACATTCCTGGCGGGTCGGCCCCTACTTCTCGGTGGGCACATTATATACGTCTATATCGCAATATAACCTAACCTAACCCAACTAGACCCTCGCTGGTAATGTTTTACAAAATCCCGGGCGTGTCGGCCCGTACTTTGCCGTGGGGACATTATATACGTCTATAACTTCATATATCCTAACCTGAGGGAACCTAACATCTCGGATGTAGTATTTTCCAACATTCCTGGCGGGTCGGCCCCTACTTCTCGGTGGGCACATTATATACGTCTATATCGCAATATAACCTAACCCAACCCAACTAGACCCTCGCTGGTAATGTTTTACAAAATCCCTGTCGTGTCGGCCCATACTTCTCGGAGGGGACATTATATACGTCTATATCGTTATATATCCTTACCTAAGGGAACATAACATCTCGGATGTAGTATTTTCCAACATTCCTGGCGGGCCGGCCCCTACTTCTCGGTGGGCACATTATATACGTCTATATCGCAATATAACCTAACCTAACCCATATAGACCCTCGCTGGTGATGTTTTAAAAAATCCCGGTCGTGTCTGCCCGTACTTCTCGGTGGGGACATTATATACGTCTATAACGTTATATATCCTAACCCATGGGAACCTAACATCTCGGATGTAGTATTTTCCAACATTGCTGGCGGGTCGGCCCCTACTTCTCGGTGGGCACATTATATACGTCTATATCGCAATATAACCTAACCTAACCCAACTAGACCCTCGCTGGTAATGTTTTACAAAATCCCGGTCGTGTCGGCCCGCACTTCTCGGTGGGGACATTATATACGTCTATATCGTTATATATCCTAACCTAAGGGAACATAACATCTCAGATGTAGTATTTTCCAACATTCCTGGCGGGCCGGCCCCTACTTCTCGGTGGGCACATTATATACGTCCATATCGTAATATAACCTGACCTAACCCATCTAGACCCTCGCTGGTAATGTTTTACAAAATTCCGGTCGTGTCGGCCCGTACTTTGCCGTGGGGACATTATATACGTCTATAACCTTTTATATCCTAACCTAAGGGAACCTAACATCTCGGAAGTAGTATTTTCCAACATTTCTGGCGGGTCGGCCCCTACTTCTCGGTGGGAACATTATATACGTCTATAACGTAATATAACCTAACCTAACCCACCTAGACCCTTGCTGGTAATGTTTCACAGAATCCCGGTCGTGTCGGCTCGTACTTCTCGGTGGGGACATTATACACGTCTATAACGTTATATATCCTAACCTAAGGGAACCTAACATCTCGGATGTAGTATTTTCCAACATTCCTGGCGGGTCGGCGCCTACTTCTCGGTGGGCACATTATATACGTCTATATCGTAATATAACCTAACCTAACCCACCTAGACCCTTGCTGGTAATGTTTCACAGAATCCCGGTCGTGTCGGCTCGTACTTCTCGGAGGGGACATTATATACGTCTATATCGTTATATATCCTTACCTAAGGGAACATAACATCTCGGATGTAGTATTTTCCAACATTCCTCGCGGGCCGGCACCTACTTCTCGGTGGGCACATTATATACGTCTATATCGCAATATAACCTAACCTAACCCAACTAGAACCTCGCTGGTAATGTTTTACAAAATTCCGGTCGTGTCGGCCCGTACTTTGCCTTGGGGACATTATATACGTCTATAACGTTTTATATCCTAACCTAAGGGAATCTAACTTCTCGGATGTAGTATTTTCCAACATTCCTGGCGGGTCGGCCCCTACTTCTCAGTGGGCACATTATGTACGTCTATATCGCAATATAACCTAACCTAACCCAACTAGACCCTCGCTGGTAATGTTTTACGAAATCCCGGTCGTGTCGGCCCGTACTTCTCGGTGGGGACATTATTTACGTCTATAACGTTATATATCCTAAGCCAAGGGAACCTAACATCTCGGATGTAGTATTTTCCAACATTCCTGGCGGGTCGGCCCCCACTTCTCGGTGGACACATTATATACGTCTATGTCGTAATATAACCTAACCTAACCCAACTAGACCCTCGCTGGTAATGTTTTACAAAATTCCGGTCGTGTCGGCCCGTACTTTGCCTTGGGGACATTATATACGTCTATAACGTTTTATATCCTAACCTAAGGGAACCTAACATCTCGGATGTAGTATTTTCCAACATTCCTGGCGGGTCGGCCCCTACTTCTCGGTGGGCACATTATATACGTCTATATCGCAATATAACCTAACCTAACCCAACTAGACCCTCGCTGGTAATGTTTTACAAAATCCCGGGCGTGTCGGCCCGTACTTTGCCGTGGGGACATTATATACGTCTATAACTTCATATATCCTAACCTGAGGGAACCTAACATCTCGGATGTAGTATTTTCCAACATTCCTGGCGGGTCGGCCCCTACTTCTCGGTGGGCACATTATATACGTCTATATCGCAATATAACCTAACCCAACCCAACTAGACCCTCGCTGGTAATGTTTTACAAAATCCCTGTCGTGTCGGCCCATACTTCTCGGAGGGGACATTATATACGTCTATATCGTTATATATCCTTACCTAAGGGAACATAACATCTCGGATGTAGTATTTTCCAACATTCCTGGCGGGCCGGCCCCTACTTCTCGGTGGGCACATTATATACGTCTATATCGCAATATAACCTAACCTAACCCATATAGACCCTCGCTGGTGATGTTTTAAAAAATCCCGGTCGTGTCTGCCCGTACTTCTCGGTGGGGACATTATATACGTCTATAACGTTATATATCCTAACCCATGGGAACCTAACATCTCGGATGTAGTATTTTCCAACATTCCTGGCGGGTCGGCCCCTACTTCTCGGTGGGCACATTATATACGTCTATATCGCAATATAACCTAACCTAACCCAACTAGACCCTCGCTGGTAATGTTTTACAAAATCCCGGTCGTGTCGGCCCGCACTTCTCGGTGGGGACATTATATACGTCTATATCGTTATATATCCTAACCTAAGGGAACATAACATCTCAGATGTAGTATTTTCCAACATTCCTGGCGGGCCGGCCCCTACTTCTCGGTGGGCACATTATATACGTCCATATCGTAATATAACCTGACCTAACCCATCTAGACCCTCGCTGGTAATGTTTTACAAAATTCCGGTCGTGTCGGCCCGTACTTTGCCGTGGGGACATTATATACGTCTATAACCTTTTATATCCTAACCTAAGGGAACCTAACATCTCGGAAGTAGTATTTTCCAACATTTCTGGCGGGTCGGCCCCTACTTCTCGGTGGGAACATTATATACGTCTATAACGTAATATAACCTAACCTAACCCACCTAGACCCTTGCTGGTAATGTTTCACAGAATCCCGGTCGTGTCGGCTCGTACTTCTCGGTGGGGACATTATACACGTCTATAACGTTATATATCCTAACCTAAGGGAACCTAACATCTCGGATGTAGTATTTTCCAACATTCCTGGCGGGTCGGCGCCTACTTCTCGGTGGGCACATTATATACGTCTATATCGTAATATAACCTAACCTAACCCACCTAGACCCTTGCTGGTAATGTTTCACAGAATCCCGGTCGTGTCGGCTCGTACTTCTCGGAGGGGACATTATATACGTCTATATCGTTATATATCCTTACCTAAGGGAACATAACATCTCGGATGTAGTATTTTCCAACATTCCTCGCGGGCCGGCACCTACTTCTCGGTGGGCACATTATATACGTCTATATCGCAATATAACCTAACCTAACCCAACTAGAACCTCGCTGG
This sequence comes from Xylocopa violacea, assembly GCA_963969225.1. NCBI lineage: Eukaryota > Metazoa > Arthropoda > Insecta > Hymenoptera > Apidae > Xylocopa > Xylocopa violacea. The sequence goes on along the minus strand of CAXAJV010000011.1, from coordinate 5,149,939 downwards.
TAATGTTTTACAAAATTCCGGTCGTGTCGGCCCGTACTTTGCCTTGGGGACATTATATACGTCTATAACGTTTTATATCCTAACCTAAGGGAATCTAACTTCTCGGATGTAGTATTTTCCAACATTCCTGGCGGGTCGGCCCCTACTTCTCAGTGGGCACATTATGTACGTCTATATCGCAATATAACCTAACCTAACCCAACTAGACCCTCGCTGGTAATGTTTTACGAAATCCCGGTCGTGTCGGCCCGTACTTCTCGGTGGGGACATTATTTACGTCTATAACGTTATATATCCTAAGCCAAGGGAACCTAACATCTCGGATGTAGTATTTTCCAACATTCCTGGCGGGTCGGCCCCCACTTCTCGGTGGACACATTATATACGTCTATGTCGTAATATAACCTAACCTAACCCACCTAGACCCTTGCTGGTAATGTTTCACAGAATCCCGGTCGTGTCGGCTCGTACTTCTCGGAGGGGACATTATATACGTCTATATCGTTATATATCCTTACCTAAGGGAACATAACATCTCGGATGTAGTATTTTCCAACATTCCTCGCGGGCCGGCCCCTACTTCTCGGTGGGCACATTATATACGTCTATATCGCAATATAACCTAACCTAACCCATATAGACCCTCGCTGGTGATGTTTTAAAAAATCCCGGTCGTGTCTGCCCGTACTTCTCGGTGGGGACATTATATACGTCTATAACGTTATATATCCTAACCCAAGGGAACCTAACATCTCGGATGTAGTATTTTCCAACATTCCTGGCCGGTCGGCCCCTACTTCTCGGTGGGCACATTATATACGTCTATATCGTAATATAACCTAACCTAACCCATCTAGACCCTCACTGGTAATGTTTTACAAAATTCCGGTCGTGTCGACCCGTACTTCTTGGTGAGGACATTGTATACGTCTATAACGTTATATATCCTAACCTAAGGGAACCTAACATCTCGGATGTAGTATTTCACAACATTCCTGGCGGGTCGGCGCCAATTCTCGGTGGGATCATTATATACGTCTATAACGTAATATAACCTAACCTAACACATCTAGCCCCTAGCTGGGAATGTTTTACAGAATCCCGGTCGTGTCTGCCCGTACGTCTCGGTGGGGACATTATATACGTCTATAACGTTATATATCCTAACCCAAGGGAACCTAATATCTCGGATGTATTATTTTCCAACATTCCTGGCGGGTCGGCCCCTACTTCTCGGTGGGCACATTATATACGTCTGTATCGCAATATAATCTAACCTAACCCAACTAGACCCTCGCTGGTAATGTTTTACAAAATCCCGGGCGTGTCGGCCCGTACTTTGCCGTGGGGACATTATATACGTCTATAACTTCATATATTCTAACCTGAGGGAACCTAACATCTCGGATGTAGTATTTTCCAACATTCCTGGCGGGCCGGCCCCTACTTCTCGGTGGGCACATTATATACGTCCATATCGTAATATAACCTAACGTAACCCATCTAGACCCTCGCTGGTAATGTTTTACAAAATTCCGGTCGTGTCGGCCCGTACTTTGCCGTGGGGACATCATATACGTCTATAACTTTATATATCCTAACCTGAGGGAACCTAACATCTCGGATGTAGTATTTTCCAACATTCCTGGCGGGTCGGCCCCTACTTCTCGGTGGGCACATTATATACGTCTATATCGCAATATAACCTAACCTAACCCATCTAGACCCTCGCTGGTAATGTTTTACAAAATCCCGGTCGTGTTGGCCCGTACTTCTCGGTGCGTACATTATATACGTCTATAAATTTATATATCCTAACCTAAGGGAACCTAACATCTCGGATGTAGTATTTTCCAACATTCCTGGCTGGGCGGCCCCTACTTCTCGTTGGGCACATTATATACGTCCATATCGTAATATAACCTAACCTAACCCAACTAGACCCTCGCTGGTAATGTTTTACAAAATCCCGGTCGTGTCGGCCCGCACTTCTCGGTGGGGACATTATATACGTCTATATCGTTATATATCCTAACCTAAGGGAACATAACATCTCAGATGTATTATTTTCCAACATTCCTGGCGGGCCGGCCCCTACTTCTCGGTGGGCACATTATATACGTCAATATCGTAATATAACCTGACCTAACCCATCTAGACCCTCGCTGGTAATGTTTTACAAAATTCCGGTCGTGTCGGCCCGTACTTTGCCGTGGGGACATTATATACGTCTATAACCTTTTATATCCTAACCTAAGGGAACCTAACATCTCGGAAGTAGTATTTTCCAACATTTCTGGCGGGTCGGCCCCTACTTCTCGGTGGGAACATTATATACGTCTATAACGTAATATAACCTAACCTAACCCACCTAGACCCTTGCTGGTAATGTTTCACAGAATCCCGGTCGTGTCGGCTCGTACTTCTCGGTGGGGACATTATATACGTCTATAACGTTATATATCCTAACCTAAGGGAACCTAACATCTCGGATGTAGTATTTTCCAACATTCCTGGCGGATCGGCCCCTACTTCTCGGTGGGCACATTATATACGTCTATATCGTAATATAACCTAACCTAACCCACCTAGACCCTTGCTGGTAATGTTTCACAGAATCCCGGTCGTGTCGGCTCGTACTTCTCGGAGGGGACATTATATACGTCTATATCGTTATATATCCTTACCTAAGGGAACATAACATCTCGGATGTAGTATTTTCCAACATTCCTCGCGGGCCGGCACCTACTTCTCGGTGGGCACATTATATACGTCTATATCGCAATATAACCTAACCTAACCCAACTAGACCCTCGCTGGTAATGTTTTACAAAATTCCGGTCGTGTCGGCCCGTACTTTGCCTTGGGGACATTATATACGTCTATAACGTTTTATATCCTAACCTAAGGGAACCTAACATCTCGGATGTAGTATTTTCCAACATTCCTGGCGGGTCGGCCCCTACTTCTCGGTGGGCACATTATATACGTCTATATCGTAATATAACCTAACCTAACCCATATAGACCCTCGCTGGTGATGTTTTAAAAAATCCCGGTCGTGTCTGCCCGTATTTTGCCGTGGGGACATTATATACGTCTATAACTTTATATATCCTAACCTGAGGGAACCTAACATCTCGGATGTAGTATTTTCCAACATTCCTGGCGGGTCGGCCCCCACTTCTCGGTGGACACATTATATACGTCTATATCGTAATATAACCTAACCTAACCCACCTAGACCCTTGCTGGTAATGTTTCACAGAATCCCGGTCGTGTCGGCTCGTACTTCTCGGAGGGGACATTATATACGTCTATATCGTTATATATCCTTACCTAAGGGAACATAACATCTCGGATGTAGTATTTTCCAACATTCCTCGCGGGCCGGCCCCTACTTCTCGGTGGGCACATTATATACGTCTATATCGCAATATAACCTAACCTAACCCATATAGACCCTCGCTGGTGATGTTTTAAAAAATCCCGGTCGTGTCTGCCCGTACTTCTCGGTGGGGACATTATATACGTCTATAACGTTATATATCCTAACCCAAGGGAACCTAACATCTCGGATGTAGTATTTTCCAACAATCCTGGCGGGTCGGCACCTAGTTCTCGGTGGGCACATTATATACGTCTATATCGCAATATAACCTAACCTAACCCAAATAGACCCTCGCTGGTAATGTTTTACAAAATCCCGGTCGTGTCTGCCCGTACTTCTCGGTGGGGACATTATATACGTCTATAACGTTATATATCCTAACCCAAGGGAACCTAACACCTCGGATGTAGTATTTTCCAACATTCCTGGCCGGTCGGCCCCTACTTCTCGGTGGGCACATTATATACGTCTATATCGTAATATAACCTAACCTAACCCATCTAGACCCTCACTGGTAATGTTTTACAAAATTCCGGTCGTGTCGACCCGTACTTCTTGGTGAGGACATTGTATACGTCTATAACGTTATATATCCTAACCTAAGGGAACCTAACATCTCGGATGTAGTATTTCACAACATTCCTGGCGGGTCGGCGCCAATTCTCGGTGGGATCATTATATACGTCTATAACGTAATATAACCTAACCTAACACATCTAGCCCCTAGCTGGGAATGTTTTACAGAATCCCGGTCGTGTCTGCCCGTACGTCTCGGTGGGGACATTATATACGTCTATAACGTTATATATCCTAACCCAAGGGAACCTAATATCTCGGATGTATTATTTTCCAACATTCCTGGCGGGTCGGCCCCTACTTCTCGGTGGGCACATTATATACGTCTGTATCGCAATATAATCTAACCTAACCCAACTAGACCCTCGCTGGTAATGTTTTACAAAATCCCGGGCGTGTCGGCCCGTACTTTGCCGTGGGGACATTATATACGTCTATAACTTCATATATTCTAACCTGAGGGAACCTAACATCTCGGATGTAGTATTTTCCAACATTCCTGGCGGGCCGGCCCCTACTTCTCGGTGGGCACATTATATACGTCCATATCGTAATATAACCTAACGTAACCCATCTAGACCCTCGCTGGTAATGTTTTACAAAATTCCGGTCGTGTCGGCCCGTACTTTGCCGTGGGGACATCATATACGTCTATAACTTTATATATCCTAACCTGAGGGAACCTAACATCTCGGATGTAGTATTTTCCAACATTCCTGGCGGGTCGGCCCCTACTTCTCGGTGGGCACATTATATACGTCTATATCGCAATATAACCTAACCTAACCCATCTAGACCCTCGCTGGTAATGTTTTACAAAATCCCGGTCGTGTTGGCCCGTACTTCTCGGTGCGTACATTATATACGTCTATAAATTTATATATCCTAACCTAAGGGAACCTAACATCTCGGATGTAGTATTTTCCAACATTCCTGGCGGGTCGGCCCCTACTTCTCGGTGGGCACATTATATACGTCTATATCGTAATATAACCTAACCTAACCCATCTAGACCCTCACTGGTAATGTTTTACAAAATTCCGGTCGTGTCGACCCGTACTTCACGGTGAGGACATTGTATACGTCTATAACGTTATATATCCTAACCTAAGGGAACCTAACATCTCGGATGTAGTATTTCACAACATTCCTGGCGGGTCGGCGCCAATTCTCGGTGGGATCATTATATACGTCTATAACGTAATATAACCTAACCTAACACATCTAGCCCCTAGCTGGGAATGTTTTACAGAATCCCGGTCGTGTCTGCCCGTACGTCTCGGTGGGGACATTATATACGTCTATAACGTTATATATCCTAACCCAAGGGAACATAACATCTCGGATGTAGTATTTTCCAACATTCCTCGCGGGCCGGCCCCTACTTCTCGGTGGGCACATTATATACGTCTATATCGCAATATAACCTAACCTAACCCATATAGACCCTCGCTGGTGATGTTTTAAAAAATCCCGGTCGTGTCTGCCCGTACTTCTCGGTGGGGACATTATATACGTCTATAACGTTATATATCCTAACCCAAGGGAACCTAACATCTCGGATGTAGTATTTTCCAACATTCCTGGCGGGTCGGCACCTACTTCTCGGTGGGCACATTATATACGTCTATATCGCAATATAACCTAACCTAACCCAAATAGACCCTCGCTGGTAATGTTTTACAAAATCCCGGTCGTGTCTGCCCGTACTTCTCGGTGGTGACATTATATACGTCTATAACGTTATATATCCTAACCCAAGGGAACCTAACATCTCGGATGTAGTATTTTCCAACATTCCTGGCCGGTCGGCCCCTACTTCTCGGTGGGCACATTATATACGTCAATATCGTAATATAACCTGACCTAACCCATCTAGACCCTCGCTGGTAATGTTTTACAAAATTCCGGTCGTGTCGGCCCGTACTTTGCCGTGGGGACATTATATACGTCTATAACCTTTTATATCCTAACCTAAGGGAACCTAACATCTCGGAAGTAGTATTTTCCAACATTTCTGGCGGGTCGGCCCCTACTTCTCGGTGGGAACATTATATACGTCTATAACGTAATATAACCTAACCTAACCCACCTAGACCCTTGCTGGTAATGTTTCACAGAATCCCGGTCGTGTCGGCTCGTACTTCTCGGTGGGGACATTATATACGTCTATAACGTTATATATCCTAACCTAAGGGAACCTAACATCTCGGATGTAGTATTTTCCAACATTCCTGGCGGGTCGGCCCCTACTTCTCGGTGGGCACATTATATACGTCTATATCGTAATATAACCTAACCTAACCCACCTAGACCCTTGCTGGTAATGTTTCACAGAATCCCGGTCGTGTCGGCTCGTACTTCTCGGAGGGGACATTATATACGTCTATATCGTTATATATCCTTACCTAAGGGAACATAACATCTCGGATGTAGTATTTTCCAACATTCCTCGCGGGCCGGCACCTACTTCTCGGTGGGCACATTATATACGTCTATATCGCAATATAACCTAACCTAACCCAACTAGACCCTCGCTGGCAATGTTTTACAAAATTCCGGTCGTGTCGGCCCGTACTTTGCCTTGGGGACATTATATACGTCTATAACGTTTTATATCCTAACCTAAGGGAACCTAACATCTCGGATGTAGTATTTTCCAACATTCCTGGCGGGTCGGCCCCTACTTCTCGGTGGGCACATTATATACGTCTATATCGTAATATAACCTAACCTAACCCATATAGACCCTCGCTGGTGATGTTTTAAAAAATCCCGGTCGTGTCTGCCCGTATTTTGCCGTGGGGACATTATATACGTCTATAACTTTATATATCCTAACCTGAGGGAACCTAACATCTCGGATGTAGTATTTTCCAACATTCCTGGCGGGTCGGCCCCCACTTCTCGGTGGACACATTATATACGTCTATATCGTAATATAACCTAACCTAACCCACCTAGACCCTTGCTGGTAATGTTTCACAGAATCCCGGTCGTGTCGGCTCGTACTTCTCGGAGGGGACATTATATACGTCTATATCGTTATATATCCTTACCTAAGGGAACATAACATCTCGGATGTAGTATTTTCCAACATTCCTCGCGGGCCGGCCCCTACTTCTCGGTGGGCACATTATATACGTCTATATCGCAATATAACCTAACCTAACCCATATAGACCCTCGCTGGTGATGTTTTAAAAAATCCCGGTCGTGTCTGCCCGTACTTCTCGGTGGGGACATTATATACGTCTATAACGTTATATATCCTAACCCAAGGGAACCTAACATCTCGGATGTAGTATTTTCCAACATTCCTGGCGGGTCGGCACCTAGTTCTCGGTGGGCACATTATATACGTCTATATCGCAATATAACCTAACCTAACCCAAATAGACCCTCGCTGGTAATGTTTTACAAAATCCCGGTCGTGTCTGCCCGTACTTCTCGGTGGGGACATTATATACGTCTATAACGTTATATATCCTAACCCAAGGGAACCTAACATCTCGGATGTAGTATTTTCCAACATTCCTGGCCGGTCGGCCCCTACTTCTCGGTGGGCACATTATATACGTCTATATCGTAATATAACCTAACCTAACCCATCTAGACCCTCACTGGTAATGTTTTACAAAATTCCGGTCGTGTCGACCCGTACTTCTTGGTGAGGACATTGTATACGTCTATAACGTTATATATCCTAACCTAAGGGAACCTAACATCTCGGATGTAGTATTTCACAACATTCCTGGCGGGTCGGCGCCAATTCTCGGTGGGATCATTATATACGTCTATAACGTAATATAACCTAACCTAACACATCTAGCCCCTAGCTGGGAATGTTTTACAGAATCCCGGTCGTGTCTGCCCGTACGTCTCGGTGGGGACATTATATACGTCTATAACGTTATATATCCTAACCCAAGGGAACCTAACATCTCGGATGTAGTATTTTCCAACATTCCTGGCGGGTCGGCCCCTACTTCTCGGTGGGCACATTATATACGTCTATATCGCAATATAACCTAACCTAACCCAACTAGACCCTCGCTGGTAATGTTTTACAAAATTCCGCGCGTGTCGGCCCGTACTTTGCCGTGGGGACACTATATACGTCTATAACTTCATATATCCTAACCTGAGGGAACCTAACATCTCGGATGTAGTATTTTCCAACATTCCTGGCGGGCCGGCCCCTACTTCTCGGTGGGCACATTATATACGTCCATATCGTAATATAATCTAACGTAACCCATCTAGACCCTCGCTGGTAATGTTTTACAAAATTCCGGTCGTGTCGGCCCGTACTTTGCCGTGGGGACATCATATACGTCTATAACTTTATATATCCTAACCTGAGGGAACCTAACATCTCGGATGTAGTATTTTCCAACATTCCTGGCGGGACGGCCCCTACTTCTCGGTGGGCACATTATATACGTCTGTATCGCAATATAATCTAACCTAACCCAACTAGACCCTCGCTGGTAATGTGTTTACAAAATCCCGGTCGTGTCTGCCCGTACTTCTCGGTGGGGACATTATATACGTCTATAACGTTATATATCCTAACCCAAGGGAACCTAACATCTCGGATGTAGTATTTTCCAATATTCCTGGCGGGTCGGCCCCTACTTCTCGGTGGGCACATTATATACGTCTATATCGTAATATAACCTAACCTAACCCATCTAGACCCTCACTGGTAATGTTTTACAAAATTCCGGTCGTGTCGACCCGTACTTCTCGGTGGGGACATTATATACGTCTATATCGTTATATATCCTAACCGAAGCAACCTAACATCTCGGATGTAGTATTTTCCAACATTCCTGGCTGGGCGGCCCCTACTTCTCGGTGGGCACATTATATACGTCCATATCGTAATATAACCTAACCTAACCCATCTAGACCCTCGCTGGTAATGTTTCACAGAATCCCGTTCATGTCTTCCCGTACGTCTCGGTGCGGATATTATATACGTCTATAAATTTATATATCCTAACCTAAGGGTACCTAACATCTCGGATGTAGTATTTTCCAACATTCCTGGCGGGTCGGCCCCTACTTCTCGGTGAGCACATTATATACGTCTGTATCGTAATATAACCCAACCTAACCCATCTAGACCGTCGCTGGTAATGTTTTACAAAATCCCGGTCGTGTCGACCCGTACTTCTCGGTGGGGACATTATATACGTCTATAACGTTATATATCCTAACCCAAGGGAACCTAACATGTCGGATGTAGTATTTTCCAACAATCCTGGCGGGTCGGCCCCTACTTCTCGGTGGGCACATTATTGACGTCTATATCGCAATATAACCTAACCTAACCCATCTAGATCCTCGCTGGTAATGTTTTACAAAATCCCGGTCGTGTCTGCCCGTACTTCTCGGTGGGGACATTATTTACGTCTATAACGTTATACATCCTAACCCAAGGGAACCTAACATCTCGGATGTAGTATTTTCCAACATTCCTGGCGGGTAGGCCCCTACTTCTCGGTGGGCACATTATATACGTCTATATCGCAATATAACCTAACCTAACCCATCTAGACTCTCGCTGGTGATGTTTTACAAAATCCCGGTCGTGTCTGCCCGTACTTCTCGGTGCGGACATTTTATACGTCTATAACGTTATATATCCTAACCCAAGGGAACCTAGCTTCTCGGATGTAGTATTTTCCAACATTCCTGGCGGGTCGGCCCCTACTTCCCGATGGGCACATTATATACGTCTATATCGCAATATAACCTAACCTAACCCAACTAGACCCTCGCTGGTAATGTTTTACAAAATCCGGGTCGTGTCTGCCCGTACTTCTCGGTGGGGACATTATATACGTCTATAACGTTATATATCCTAACCCAAGGGAACCTAATATCTCGGATGTATTATTTTCCAACATTCCTGGCGGGTCGGCCCCTACTTCTCGGTGGGCACATTATATACGTCTGTATCGCAATATAATCTAACCTAACCCAACTAGACCCTCGCTGGTAATGTTTTACAAAATCCCGGGCGTGTCGGCCCGTACTTTGCCGTGGGGACATTATATACGTCTATAACTTCATATATCCTAACCTGAGGGAACCTAACATCTCGGATGTAGTATTTTCCAACATTCCTGGCGGGCCGGCCCCTACTTCTCGGTGGGCACATTATATACGTCCATATCGTAATATAACCTAACGTAACCCATCTAGACCCTCGCTGGTAATGTTTTACAAAATTCCGGTCGTGTCGGCCCGTACTTTGCCGTGGGGACATCATATACGTCTATAACTTTATATATCCTAACCTGAGGGAACCTAACATCTCGGATGTAGTATTTTCCAACATTCCTGGCGGGTCGGCCCCTACTTCTCGGTGGGCACATTATATACGTCTATATCGCAATATAACCTAACCTAACCCATCTAGACCCTCGCTGGTAATGTTTTACAAAATCCCGGTCGTGTTGGCCCGTACTTCTCGGTGCGTACATTATATACGTCTATAAATTTATATATCCTAACCTAAGGGAACCTAACATCTCGGATGTAGTATTTTCCAACATTCCTGGCGGGTCGGCCCCTACTTCTCGGTGGGCATATTATATACGTCTATATCGTAATATAACCTAACCTAACCCATCTAGACCCTCACTGGTAATGTTTTACAAAATTCCGGTCGTGTCGACCCGTACTTCTCGGTGAGGACATTGTATACGTCTATAACGTTATATATCCTAACCTAAGGGAACCTAACATCTCGGATGTAGTATTTCACAACATTCCTGGCGGGTCGGCGCCAATTCTCGGTGGGATCATTATATACGTCTATAACGTAATATAACCTAACCTAACACATCTAGCCCCTAGCTGGGAATGTTTTACAGAATCCCGGTCGTGTCTGCCCGTACGTCTCGGTGGGGACATTATATACGTCTATAACGTTATATATCCTAACCCAAGGGAACCTAATATCTCGGATGTATTATTTTCCAACATTCCTGGCGGGTCGGCCCCTACTTCTCGGTGGGCACATTATATACGTCTGTATCGCAATATAATCTAACCTAACCCAACTAGACCCTCGCTGGTAATGTTTTACAAAATCCCGGGCGTGTCTGCCCGTACTTTGCCGTGGGGACATTATATACGTCTATAACTTCATATATTCTAACCTGAGGGAACCTAACATCTCGGATGTAGTATTTTCCAACATTCCTGGCGGGCCGGCCCCTACTTCTCGGTGGGCACATTATATACGTCCATATCGTAATATAACCTAACGTAACCCATCTAGACCCTCGCTGGTAATGTTTTACAAAATTCCGGTCGTGTCGGCCCGTACTTTGCCGTGGGGACATCATATACGTCTATAACTTTATATATCCTAACCTGAGGGAACCTAACATCTCGGATGTAGTATTTTCCAACATTCCTGGCGGGTCGGCCCCTACTTCTCGGTGGGCACATTATATACGTCTATATCGCAATATAACCTAACCTAACCCATCTAGACCCTCGCTGGTAATGTTTTACAAAATCCCGGTCGTGTTGGCCCGTACTTCTCGGTGCGTACATTATATACGTCTATAAATTTATATATCCTAACCTAAGGGAACCTAACATTTCGGATGTAGTATTTTCCAACATTCCTGGCGGGTCGGCCCCTACTTCTCGGTGGGCACATTATATACGTCTATATCGTAATATAACCTAACCTAACCCATCTAGACCCTCACTGGTAATGTTTTACAAAATTCCGGTCGTGTCGACCCGTACTTCACGGTGAGGACATTGTATACCTCTATAACGTTATATATCCTAACCTAAGGGAACCTAACATCTCGGATGTAGTATTTCACAACATTCCTGGCGGGTCGGCGCCAATTCTCGGTGGGATCATTATATACGTCTATAACGTAATATAACCTAACCTAACACATCTAGCCCCTAGCTGGGAATGTTTTACAGAATCCCGGTCGTGTCTGCCCGTACGTCTCGGTGGGGACATTATATACGTCTATAACGTTATATATCCTAACCCAAGGGAACCTAACATCTCGGATGTAGTATTTTCCAACATTCCTGGCGGGTCGGCCCCTACTTCTCGGTGGGCACATTATATACGTCTATATCGCAATATAACCTAACCTAACCCAACTAGACCCTCGCTGGTAATGTTTTACAAAATTCCGCGCGTGTCGGCCCGTACTTTGCCGTGGGGACACTATATACGTCTATAACTTCATATATCCTAACCTGAGGGAACCTAACATCTCGGATGTAGTATTTTCCAACATTCCTGGCGGGCCGGCCCCTACTTCTCGGTGGGCACATTATATACGTCCATATCGTAATATAATCTAACGTAACCCATCTAGACCCTCGCTGGTAATGTTTTACAAAATTCCGGTCGTGTCGGCCCGTACTTTGCCGTGGGGACATCATATACGTCTATAACTTTATATATCCTAACCTGAGGGAACCTAACATCTCGGATGTAGTATTTTCCAACATTCCTGGCGGGACGGCCCCTACTTCTCGGTGGGCACATTATATACGTCTGTATCGCAATATAATCTAACCTAAACCAACTAGACCCTCGCTGGTAATGTGTTTACAAAATCCCGGTCGTGTCTGCCCGTACTTCTCGGTGGGGACATTATATACGTCTATAACGTTATATATCCTAACCCAAGGGAACCTAACATCTCGGATGTAGTATTTTCCAATATTCCTGGCGGGTCGGCCCCTACTTCTCGGTGGGCACATTATATACGTCTATATCGTAATATAACCTAACCTAACCCATCTAGACCCTCACTGGTAATGTTTTACAAAATTCCGGTCGTGTCGACCCGTACTTCTCGGTGGGGACATTATATACGTCTATATCGTTATATATCCTAACCGAAGCAACCTAACATCTCGGATGTAGTATTTTCCAACATTCCTGGCTGGGCGGCCCCTACTTCTCGGTGGGCACATTATATACGTCCATATCGTAATATAACCTAACCTAACCCATCTAGACCCTCGCTGGTAATGTTTCACAGAATCCCGTTCATGTCTTCCCGTACGTCTCGGTGCGGATATTATATACGTCTATAAATTTATATATCCTAACCTAAGGGTACCTAACATCTCGGATGTAGTATTTTCCAACATTCCTGGCGGGTCGGCCCCTACTTCTCGGTGAGCACATTATATACGTCTATATCGTAATATAACCCAACCTAACCCATCTAGACCGTCGCTGGTAATGTTTTACGAAATCCCGGTCGTGTCGACCCGTACTTCTCGGTGGGGACATTATATACGTCTATAACGTTATATATCCTAACCCAAGGGAACCTAACATGTCGGATGTAGTATTTTCCAACAATCCTGGCGGGTCGGCCCCTACTTCTCGGTGGGCACATTATTGACGTCTATATCGCAATATAACCTAACCTAACCCATCTAGATCCTCGCTGGTAATGTTTTACAAAATCCCGGTCGTGTCTGCCCGTACTTCTCGGTGCGTACATTATATACGTCTATAAATTTATATATCCTAACCTAAGGGAACCTAACATCTCGGATGTAGTATTTTCCAACATTCCTGGCGGGTCGGCCCCTACTTCTCGGTGGGCACATTATATACGCCCATATCGTAATATAACCTTACCTAACCCATCTAGACCCTCGCTGGTAATGTTTTACAAAATCCCGGTGGTGTCGGCCCGTACTTCTCGGCGGGACATTATATATGTCTATAACGTTATATATCCTAACCTAAGGGAACCTAACTTCTCGGATGTAGTATTTTCCAATATTCATTGCGGGTCGGCCCCTACTTCTCGGTGGGCACATTATATACGTCCATATCGTAATATAACCTAACCTAACCCATCTAGATCCTCGCTGGTAATATTTTACAAAATTCCGGTCGTGTCGGCCCGTACTTTGCCGTGGGGACATTATATACGTCTATAACTTTATATATCCTAACCTGAGGGAACCTAACATCTCGGATGTAGTATTTTCCAACATTCCTGGCGGGTCGGCCCCTACTTCTCGGTGGACACATTATATACGTCTATATCGTAATATAACCTAACCTAACCCATCTAGACCGTCGCTGGTAATGTTTTACAAAATCCCGGTCTTGTCGGCCCGTACTTCTCGGTGGGGACATTATTTACGTCTATAACGTTATACATCCTAACCCAAGGGAACCTAACATCTCGGATGTAGTATTTTCCAACATTCCTGGCGGGTAGGCCCCTACTTCTCGGTGGGCACATTATATACGTCTATATCGCAATATAACCTAACCTAACCCATCTAGACTCTCGCTGGTGATGTTTTACAAAATCCCGGTCGTGTCTGCCCGTACTTCTCGGTGCGGACATTTTATACGTCTATAACGTTATATATCCTAACCCAAGGGAACCTAGCTTCTCGGATGTAGTATTTTCCAACATTCCTGGCGGGTCGGCCCCTACTTCCCGGTGGGCACATTATATACGTCTATATCGCAATATAACCTAACCTAACCCATCTAGACCCTCACTGGTAATGTTTTACAAAATTCCGGTCGTGTCGACCCGTACTTCTTGGTGAGGACATTGTATACGTCTATAACGTTATATATCCTAACCTAAGGGAACCTAACATCTCGGATGTAGTATTTCACAACATTCCTGGCGGGTCGGCGCCAATTCTCGGTGGGATCATTATATACGTCTATAACGTAATATAACCTAACCTAACACATCTAGCCCCTAGCTGGGAATGTTTTACAGAATCCCGGTCGTGTCTGCCCGTACGTCTCGGTGGGGACATTGTATACGTCTATAACGTTATATATCCTAACCCAAGGGAACCTAATATCTCGGATGTATTATTTTCCAACATTCCTGGCGGGTCGGCCCCTACTTCTCGGTGGGCACATTATATACGTCTGTATCGCAATATAATCTAACCTAACCCAACTAGACCCTCGCTGGTAATGTTTTACAAAATCCCGGGCGTGTCGGCCCGTACTTTGCCGTGGGGACATTATATACGTCTATAACTTCATATATCCTAACCTGAGGGAACCTAACATCTCGGATGTAGTATTTTCCAACATTCCTGGCGGGCCGGCCCCTACTTCTCGGTGGGCACATTATATACGTCCATATCGTAATATAACCTAACGTAACCCATCTAGACCCTCGCTGGTAATGTTTTACAAAATTCCGGTCGTGTCGGCCCGTACTTTGCCGTGGGGACATCATATACGTCTATAACTTTATATATCCTAACCTGAGGGAACCTAACATCTCGGATGTAGTATTTTCCAACATTCCTGGCGGGTCGGCCCCTACTTCTCGGTGGGCACATTATATACGTCTATATCGCAATATAACCTAACCTAACCCATCTAGACCCTCGCTGGTAATGTTTTACAAAATCCCGGTCGTGTTGGCCCGTACTTCTCGGTGCGTACATTATATACGTCTATAAATTTATATATCCTAACCTAAGGGAACCTAACATCTCGGATGTAGTATTTTCCAACATTCCTGGCGGGTCGGCCCCTACTTCTCGGTGGGCACATTATATACGTCTATATCGTAATATAACCTAACCTAACCCATCTAGACCCTCACTGGTAATGTTTTACAAAATTCCGGTCGTGTCGACCCGTACTTCTCGGTGAGGACATTGTATACGTCTATAACGTTATATATCCTAACCTAAGGGAACCTAACATCTCGGATGTAGTATTTCACAACATTCCTGGCGGGTCGGCGCCAATTCTCGGTGGGATCATTATATACGTCTATAACGTAATATAACCTAACCTAACACATCTAGCCCCTAGCTGGGAATGTTTTACAGAATCCCGGTCGTGTCTGCCCGTACTTTGCCGTGGGGACATCATATACGTCTATAACTTTATGTATCCTAACCTGAGGGAACCTAATATCTCGGATGTATTATTTTCCAACATTCCTGGCGGGTCGGCCCCTACTTCTCGGTGGGCACATTATATACGTCTGTATCGCAATATAATCTAACGTAACCCAACTAGACCCTCGCTGGTAATGTTTTACAAAATCCCGGGCGTGTCGGCCCGTACTTTGCCGTGGGGACATTATATACGTCTATAACTTCATATATCCTAACCTGAGGGAACCTAACATCTCGGATGTAGTATTTTCCAACATTCCTGGCGGGCCGGCCCCTACTTCTCGGTGGGCACATTATATACGTCCATATCGTAATATAACCTAACGTAACCCATCTAGACCCTCGCTGGTAATGTTTTACAAAATTCCGGTCGTGTCGGCCCGTACTTTGCCGTGGGGACATCATATACGTCTATAACTTTATATATCCTAACCTGAGGGAACCTAACATCTCGGATGTAGTATTTTCCAACATTCCTGGCGGGTCGGCCCCTACTTCTCGGTGGGCACATTATATACGTCTATAACGCAATATAACCTAACCTAACCCATCTAGACCCTCGCTGGTAATGTTTTACAAAATCCCGGTCGTGTTGGCCCGTACTTCTCGGTGCGTACATTATATACGTCTATAAATTTATATATCCTAACCTAAGGGAACCTAACATATCTTATGTAGTATTTTCCAACATTCCTGGCGGGTCGGCCCCTACTTCTCGGTGGGCACATTATATACGTCTATATCGTAATATAACCTAACCTAACCCATCTAGACCCTCACTGGTAATGTTTTACAAAATTCCGGTCGTGTCGACCCGTACTTCTCGGTGCGTACATTATATACGTCTATAACGTTATATATCCTAACCCAAGGGAACCTAACATCTCGGATGTAGTCTTTTCCAACATTCCTGGCGGGTCGGCCCCTACTTCTCGGTGGGCACATTATATACGTCTATATCGCAATATAACCTAACCTAACCCAACTAGACCCTCGCTGGTAATGTTTTACAAAATCCTGCGCGTGTCGGCCCGTACTTTGCCGTGGGGACACTATATACGTCTATAACTTCATATATCCTAACCTGAGGGAACCTAACATCTCGGATGTAGTATTTTCCAACATTCCTGGCGGGCCGGCCCCTACTTCTCGGTGGGCACATTATATACGTCCATATCGTAATATAATCTAACGTAACCCATCTAGACCCTCGCTGGTAATGTTTTACAAAATTCCGGTCGTGTCGGCCCGTACTTTGCCGTGGGGACATCATATACGTCTATAACTTTATATATCCTAACCTGAGGGAACCTAACATCTCGGATGTAGTATTTTCCAACATTCCTGGCGGGACGGCCCCTACTTCTCGGTGGGCACATTATATACGTCTATAACGTAATATAACCTAACCTAACCCACCTAGACCCTTGCTGGTAATGTTTCACAGAATCCCGGTCGTGTCGGCTCGTACTTCTCGGTGGGGACATTATATACGTCTATAACGTTATATATCCTAACCTAAGGGAACCTAACATCTCGGATGTAGTATTTTCCAACATTCCTGGCGGGTCGGCCCCTACTTCTCGGTGGGCACATTATATACGTCTATATCGTAATATAACCTAACCTAACCCACCTAGACCCTTGCTGGTAATGTTTCACAGAATCCCGGTCGTGTCGGCTCGTACTTCTCGGAGGGGACATTATATACGTCTATATCGTTATATATCCTTACCTAAGGGAACATAACATCTCGGATGTAGTATTTTCCAACATTCCTCGCGGGCCGGCACCTACTTCTCGGTGGGCACATTATATACGTCTATATCGCAATATAACCTAACCTAACCCAACTAGACCCTCGCTGGTAATGTTTTACAAAATTCCGGTCGTGTCGGCCCGTACTTTGCCTTGGGGACATTATATACGTCTATAAAGTTTTATATCCTAACCTAAGGGAACCTAACATCTCGGATGTAGTATTTTCCAACATTCCTGGCGGGTCGGCCCCTACTTCTCGGTGGGCACATTATATACGTCTATATCGTAATATAACCTAACCTAACCCATATAGACCCTCGCTGGTGATGTTTTAAAAAATCCCGGTCGTGTCTGCCCGTATTTTGCCGTGGGGACATTATATACGTCTATAACTTTATATATCCTAACCTGAGGGAACCTAACATCTCGGATGTAGTATTTTCCAACATTCCTGGCGGGTCGGCCCCCACTTCTCGGTGGACACATTATATACGTCTATATCGTAATATAACCTAACCTAACCCACCTAGACCCTTGCTGGTAATGTTTCACAGAATCCCGGTCGTGTCGGCTCGTACTTCTCGGAGGGGACATTATATACGTCTATATCGTTATATATCCTTACCTAAGGGAACATAACATCTCGGATGTAGTATTTTCCAACATTCCTCGCGGGCCGGCCCCTACTTCTCGGTGGGCACATTATATACGTCTATATCGCAATATAACCTAACCTAACCCATATAGACCCTCGCTGGTGATGTTTTAAAAAATCCCGGTCGTGTCTGCCCGTACTTCTCGGTGGGGACATTATATACGTCTATAACGTTATATATCCTAACCCAAGGGAACCTAACATCTCGGATGTAGTATTTTCCAACATTCCTGGCGGGTCGGCCCCTACTTCTCGGTGGGCACATTATATACGTCTATATCGCAATATAACCTAACCTAACCCAACTAGACCCTCGCTGGTAATGTTTTACAAAATCCCGGTCGTGTCTGCCCGTACTTCTCGGTGGGGACATTATATACGTCTATAACGTTATACATCCTAACCCAAGGGAACCTAACATCTCGGATGTAGTATTTTCCAACATTCCTGGCGGGTCGGCCCCTACTTCTCGGTGGGCACATTATATACGTCTATATCGTAATATAACCTAACCTAACCCATCTAGACCCTCACTGGTAATGTTTTACAAAATTCCGGTCGTGTCGACCCGTACTTCTTGGTGAGGACATTGTATACGTCTATAACGTTATATATCCTAACCTAAGGGAACCTAACATCTCGGATGTAGTATTTCACAACATTCCTGGCGGGTCGGCGCCAATTCTCGGTGGGATCATTATATACGTCTATAACGTAATATAACCTAACCTAACACATCTAGCCCCTAGCTGGGAATGTTTTACAGAATCCCGGTCGTGTCTGCCCGTACTTTGCCGTGGGGACATCATATACGTCTATAACTTTATATATCCTAACCTGAGGGAACCTAATATCTCGGATGTATTATTTTCCAACATTCCTGGCGGGTCGGCCCCTACTTCTCGGTGGACACATTATATACGTCTGTATCGCAATATAATCTAACCTAACCCAACTAGACCCTCGCTGGTAATGTTTTACAAAATCCCGGGCGTGTCGGCCCGTACTTTGCCGTGGGGACATTATATACGTCTATAACTTCATATATCCTAACCTGAGGGAACCTAACATCTCGGATGTAGTATTTTCCAACATTCCTGGCGGGCCGGCCCCTACTTCTCGGTGGGCACATTATATACGTCCATATCGTAATATAACCTAACGTAACCCATCTAGACCCTCGCTGGTAATGTTTTACAAAATTCCGGTCGTGTCGGCCCGTACTTTGCCGTGGGGACATCATATACGTCTATAACTTTATATATCCTAACCTGAGGGAACCTAACATCTCGGATGTAGTATTTTCCAACATTCCTGGCGGGTCGGCCCCTACTTCTCGGTGGGCACATTATATACGTCTATAACGCAATATAACCTAACCTAACCCATCTAGACCCTCGCTGGTAATGTTTTACAAAATCCCGGTCGTGTTGGCCCGTACTTCTCGGTGCGTACATTATATACGTCTATAAATTTATATATCCTAACCTAAGGGAACCTAACATCTCGGATGTAGTATTTTCCAACATTCCTGGCGGGTCGGCCCCTACTTCTCGGTGGGCACATTATATACGTCTATATCGTAATATAACCTAACCTAACCCATCTAGACCCTCACTGGTAATGTTTTACAAAATTCCGGTCGTGTCGACCCGTACTTCTCGGTGAGGACATTGTATACGTCTATAACGTTATATATCCTAACCTAAGGGAACCTAACATCTCGGATGTAGTATTTCACAACATTCCTGGCGGTTCGGCGCCAATTCTCGGTGGGATCATTATATACGTCTATAACGTAATATAACCTAACCTAACACATCTAGCCCCTAGCTGGGAATGTTTTACAGAATCCCGGTCGTGTCTGCCCGTACGTCTCGGTGGGGACATTATATACGTCTATAACGTTATATATCCTAACCCAAGGGAACCTAACATCTCGGATGTAGTATTTTCCAACATTCCTGGCGGGTCGGCCCCTACTTCTCGGTGGGCACATTATATACGTCTATATCGCAATATAACCTAACCTAACCCAACTAGACCCTCGCTGGTAATGTTTTACAAAATTCCGCGCGTGTCGGCCCGTACTTTGCCGTGGGGACACTATATACGTCTATAACTTCATATATCCTAACCTGAGGGAACCTAACATCTCGGATGTAGTATTTTCCAACATTCCTGGCGGGCCGGCCCCTACTTCTCGGTGGGCACATTATATACGTCCATATCGTAATATAATCTAACGTAACCCATCTAGACCCTCGCTGGTAATGTTTTACAAAATTCCGGTCGTGTCGGCCCGTACTTTGCCGTGGGGACATCATATACGTCTATAACTTTATATATCCTAACCTGAGGGAACCTAACATCTCGGATGTAGTATTTTCCAACATTCCTGGCGGGTCGGCCCCCACTTCTCGGTGGACACATTATATACGTCTATATCGTAATATAACCTAACCTAACCCATCTTGACCGTCGCTGGTAATGTTTTTACAAAATCCCGGTCGTGTCTGCCCGTACTTCTCGGTGGGGACATTATATACGTCTATAACGTTATATATCCTAACCCAAGGGAACCTAACATCTCGGATGTAGTATTTTCCAATATTCCTGGCGGGTCGGCCCCTACTTCTCGGTGGGCACATTATATACGTCTATATCGTAATATAACCTAACCTAACCCATCTAGACCCTCACTGGTAATGTTTTACAAAATTCCGGTCGTGTCGACCCGTACTTCTCGGTGGGGACATTATATACGTCTATATCGTTATATATCCTAACCGAAGGGAACCTAACATCTCGGATGTAGTATTTTCCAACATTCCTGGCTGGGCGGCCCCTACTTCTCGGTGGGCACATTATATACTTCCATATCGTAATATAACCTAACCTAACCCATCTAGACCCTCGCTGGTAATGTTTCACAGAATCCCGTTCATGTCTTCCCGTACGTCTCGGTGCGGATATTATATACGTCTATAAATTTATATATCCTAACCTAAGGGTACCTAACATCTCGGATGTAGTATTTTCCAACATTCCTGGCGGGTCGGCCCCTACTTCTCGGTGAGCACATTATATACGTCTATATCGTAATATAACCCAACTTAACCCATCTAGACCGTCGCTGGTAATGTTTTACAAAATCCCGGTCGTGTCGACCCGTACTTCTCGGTGGGGACATTATATACGTCTATAACGTTATATATCCTAACCCAAGGGAACCTAACATCTCGGATGTAGTATTTTCCAACAATCCTGGCGGGTCGGCCCCTACTTCTCGGTGGGCACATTATTGACGTCTATATCGCAATATAACCTAACCTAACCCATCTAGATCCTCGCTCTTAATGTTTTACAAAATCCCGGTCGTGTCTGCCCGTACTTCTCGGTGCGTACATTATATACGTCTATAAATTTATATATCCTAACCTAAGGGAACCTAACATCTCGGATGTAGTATTTTCCAACATTCCTGGCGGGTCGGCCCCTACTTCTCGGTGGGCACATTATATACGTCCATATCGTAATATAACCTTACCTAACCCATCTAGACCCTCGCTGGTAATGTTTTACAAAATCCCGGTGGTGTCGGCCCGTACTTCTCGGCGGGAAATTATATATGTCTATAACGTTATATATCCTAACCTAAGGGAACCTAACTTCTCGGATGTAGTATTTTCCAATATTCATTGCGGGTCGGCCCCTACTTCTCGGTGGGCACATTATATACGTCCATATCGTAATATAACCTAACCTAACCCATCTAGATCCTCGCTGGTAATATTTTACAAAATTCCGGTTGTGTCGGCCCGTACTTTGCCGTGGGGACATTATATACGTCTATAACTTTATATATCCTAACCTGAGGGAACCTAACATCTCGGATGTAGTATTTTCCACCATTCCTGGCGGGTCGGCCCCTACTTCTCGGTGGACACATTATATACGTCTATATCGTAATATAACCTAACCTAACCCATCTAGACCGTCGCTGGTAATGTTTTACAAAATCCCGGTCTTGTCGGCCCGTACTTCTCGGTGGGGACATTATTTACGTCTATAACGTTATACATCCTAACCCAAGGGAACCTAACATCTCGGATGTAGTATTTTCCAACATTCCTGGCGGGTAGGCCCCTACTTCTCGGTGGGCACATTATATACGTCTATATCGCAATATAACCTAACCTAACCCATCTAGACTCTCGCTGGTGATGTTTTACAAAATCCCGGTCGTGTCTGCCCGTACTTTTCGGTGCGGACATTTTATACGTCTATAACGTTATATATCCTAACCCAAGGGAACCTAGCTTCTCGGATGTAGTATTTTCCAACATTCCTGGCGGGTCGGCCCCTACTTCCCGGTGGGCACATTATATACGTCTATATCGTAATATAACCTAACCTAACCGATCTAGACCCTCACTGGTAATGTTTTACAAAATCCCGATAGTGTCGGCCCGTACTTCTCGGTGGGGACATTATATACGTCTATAACGTTATATATCCTAACCTAAGGGAATCTAACTTCTCGGATGTAGTATTTTCCAACATTCCTGGCGGGTCGGCCCCTACTTCTCGGTGGGCACATTATATACGTCTTTATCGCAATATAACCTAACCTAACCCATCTGGACCCTCGCTGGTAATGTTTTACAAAATCCCGGTCGTGTCGGCCCGTACTTCTCGGTGGGGACATTATATACGTCTATATCGTTATATATCCTAACCGAAGGGAACCTAACATCTCGGATGTAGTGTTTTCCAACATTCCTGGCTGGGCGGCCCCTACTTCTCGGTGGGCACATTATATACGTCCATATCGTAATATAACCTAACCTAACCCATCTAGACCCTCGCTGGTAATGTTTTACAAAATTCCGGTCGCGTCGGCCCGTACTTTGCCGTGGGGACATTATATACGTCTAGAACGTTATATATCCTAAACTAAGGGAACATAACATCTCGGATGTAGTATTTTCCAACATTCCTCATGGGCCGGCCCCTACTTCTCGGTGGGCACATTATATACGTCTATATCGCAATATAACCTAACCTAACCCATATAGACCCTCGCTGGTGATGTTTTAAAAAATCCCGGTCGTGTCTGCCCGTACTTCTCGGTGGGGACATTATATACGTCTATAACGTTATATATCCTAACCCAAGGGAACCTAACATCTCGGATGTAGTATTTTCCAACATTCCTGGCGGGTCGGCCCCTACTTCTCGGTGGGCACATTATATACGTCTATATCGTAATATAACCTAACCTAACCCAACTAGACCCTCGCTGGTAATGTTTTACAAAATCCCGGTCGTGTCTGCCCGTACTTCTCGGTGGGGACATTATATACGTCTATAAATTTATATATCCTAACCTAAGGGTACCTAACATCTCGGATGTAGTATTTTCCAACATTCCTGGCGGGTCGGCCCCTACTTCTCGGTCGGCACATTATATACGTCTATATCGTAATATAACCCAACCTAACCCATCGAGACCGTCGCTGGTAATGTTTTACAAAATCCCGGTAGTGTCGACCCATACTTCTCGGTGGGGACATTATATACGTCTATAACGTTATATATCCTAACCCAAGGGAACCTAACATCTCGGATGTAGTATTTTCCAACATTCCTGGCGGGTCGGCCCCTACTTCTCGGTGGGCACATTATAGACGTTTATATCGCAATATAACCTACCCTAACCCATCTAGACCCTCGCTGGTAATGTTTTACAAAATGCCGGTCCTGTCGGCCCGTACTTCTCGGTGGGGACATTATATACGTCTATATCGTTATATATCCTAACCTAAGGGAACCTAACATCTCGGATGTAGTATTTTCCAACATTCCTGGCGGGTCGGCCCCTACTTCTCGGTGGGCACATTATATACGTCTACATCGTAATATAACCTAACCTAACCCATCTAGACCCTCGCTGGTAATGTTCTACAAAATCCCGGTCTTATCGGCCCGTACTTCTCGGTGGGGACATTATATACGTCTATAACGTTATATATCCTAACCCAAGGGAACCTAACATCGCGGATGTAGTGTTTTCCAACATTCCTGGCGGGTCGACCCCTACTTCTCGGTGGGCACATTATTGACGTCTATATCGCAATATAACCTAACCTAACCCAACTAGACCCTCGCTGGTAATGTTTTACGAAATCCCGGTCGTGTCGGCCCGTACTTCTCGGTGGGGACATTATTTACGTCTATAAATTTATATATCCTAACCTAAGGGAACCTAACATCTCGGATGTATTATTTTCCAACATTCCTGGCGGTTCGGCCCCTACTTCTCGGTGGGCACATTATATACGTCCATATCGTAATATAAGTTAACCTAACCCATCTAGACCCTCGCTGGTAATATTTTACAAAATTCCGGTCGTGTCGGCCCGTACTTTGCCGTGGGGACATTATATATGTCTATAACTTTATATATCCTAACCTAAGGGAACCTAACATCGCGGATGTAGTATTTTCCAACATTCCTGGCGGGCCGGCCCCTACTTCTCGGTGGGCACATTATATACGTCTGTATCGCAATATAATCTAACCTAACCCAACTAGACCCTCGCTGGTAATGTTTCACAGAATCCCGTTCATGTCTTCCCGTACGTCTCGGTGTGGATATTATATACGTCTATAAATTTATATATCCTAACCTAAGGGTACCTAACATCTCGGATGTAGTATTTTCCAACATTCCTGGCGGGTCGGCCCCTACTTCTCGGGGGGCACATTATATACGTCTATATCGTAATATGACCCAACCTAACCCATCTAGACCGTCGCTGGTAATGTTTTACAAAATCCCGGTAGTGTCGACCCATACTTCTCGGTGGGGACATTATATACGTCTATAACGTTATGTATCCTAAGCCAAGGGAACCTAACATCTCGGATGTAGTATTTTCCAACATTCCTGGCGGGTCGGCCCCTACTTCTCGGTGGGCACATTATAGACGTTTATATCGCAATATAACCTACCCTAACCCATCTAGACCCTCGCTGGTAATGTTTTCCAAATTGCCGGTCGTGTCGGCCCGTACTTCTCGGTGGGGACATTATATACGTCTATATCGTTATATATCCTAACCTAAGGGAACCTAACATCTCGGATGTAGTATTTTCCAACATTCCTGGCGGGCCGGCCCCTACTTCTCGGTGGGCACATTATATACGTCTATATCGTAATATAACCTAACCTAACCCATCTAGACCCTCGCTGGTAATGTTTCACAGAATCCCGTTCATGTCTTCCCGTACGTCTCGGTGCGGATATTATATACGTCTATAAATTTATATATCCTAACCTCAGGGAACCTAACATCTCGGATGTATTATTTTCCAACATTCCTGGCGGGTCGGCCCCTACTTCTCGGTGGGTACATTATATACGTCTATATCGTAATATAACCTAACCTAACCCATCTAGACCCTCGCTGGTAATGTTTTACAAAATCCCGGTCGTGTCGGCCCGTACTTCTCGGTGGGGACATTATATAAGTCTATAACGTTATATATCCTAACCTAAGGGATCCTAACTTCTCGGATATAGTATTTTCCAACATTCCTGGCGGGTCGGCCCCTACTTCTCGGTGGGCACATTATATACGTCTACATCGTAATATAACCTAACCTAACCCATCTAGACCCTCGCTGGTAATGTTTTACAAAATCCCGGTCTTATCGGCCTGTACTTCTCGGTGGGGACATTATATACGTCTATAACGTTATATATCCTAACCCAAGGGAACCTAACATCGCGGATGTAGTATTTTCCAACATTCCTGGCGGGTCGGCCCCTACTTCTCGGTGGGCACATTATTGACGTCTATATCGCAATATAACCTAACCTAACCCATCTAGACCCTCGCTGGTAATGTTTTACAAAATCCCGGTCGTGTCTGCCCGTACTTCTCGGTGGGGACATTATATACGTCTATAACGTTATATATCCTAACCCAAGGGAACCTAACATCTCGGATGTAGTATTTTCCAACATTTCTGGCGGGTCGGCCCCTACTTCTCGGTGGGAACATTATATACGTCTATAACGTAATATAACCTAACCTAACCCACCTAGACCCTTGCTGGTAATGTTTCACAGAATCCCGGTCGTGTCGGCTCGTACTTCTCGGTGGGGACATTATATACGTCTATAACGTTATATATCCTAACCCAAGGGAACCTAACATCTCGGATGTAGTATTTTCCAACATTCCTGGCGGGTCGGCCCCTACTTCTCGGGGGGCACATTATATACGTCTATATCGTAATATGACCCAACCTAACCCATCTAGACCGTCGCTGGTAATGTTTTACAAAATCCCGGTAGTGTCGACCCATACTTCTCGGTGGGGACATTATATACGTCTATAACGTTATGTATCCTAAGCCAAGGGAACCTAACATCTCGGATGTAGTATTTTCCAACATTCCTGGCGGGTCGGCCCCTACTTCTCGGTGGGCACATTATAGACGTTTATATCGCAATATAACCTACCCTAACCCATCTAGACCCTCGCTGGTAATGTTTTACAAAATGCCGGTCGTGTCGGCCCGTACTTCTCGGTGGGGACATTATATACGTCTATATCGTTATATATCCTAACCTAAGGGAACCTAACATCTCGGATGTAGTATTTTCCAACATTCCTGGCGGGCCGGCCCCTACTTCTCGGTGGGCACATTATATACGTCCATATCGTAATATAACCTAACCTAACACATCTAGACCCTCGCCGGTAATGTTTTACAAAATTCCGGTCTTGTCGGCCCGCACTTTGCCGTGGGGACATTATATACGTCTACAACGTTATATATCCTAACCTAAGGGAACCTAACATCTCGGATGTAGTATTTTCCAAGATTCCTGGCAGGTCGGACCCTACTTCTCGGTGGGCACATTATATACGTCTATATCGTAATATAACCTAACCTAACCCATCTAGACCCTCGCTGGTAATGTTTCACAGAATCCCGTTCATGTCTTCCCGTACGTCTCGGTGTGGATATTATATACGTCTATAAATTTATATATCCTAACTTAAGGGTACCTAACATCTCGGATGTAGTATTTTCCAACATTCCTGGCGGGTCGGCCCCTACTTCTCGGTGGGCACATTATAGACGTTTATATCGCAATATAACCTACCCTAACCCATCTAGACCCTCGCTGGTAATGTTTTACAAAATGCCGGTCGTGTCGGCCCGTACTTCTCGGTGGGGACATTATATACGTCTATATCGTTATATATCCTAACCTAAGGGAACCTAACATCTCGGATGTAGTATTTTCCAACATTCCTGGCGGGCCGGCCCCTACTTCTCGGTCGGCACATTATATACGTCTATATCGTAATATAACCCAACCTAACCCATCTAGACCGTCGCTGGTAATGTTTTACAAAATCCCGGTAGTGTCGACCCATACTTCTCGGTGGGGACATTATATACGTCTATAACGTTATATATCCTAACCCAAGGGAACCTAACATCTCGGATGTAGTATTTTCCAACATTCCTGGCGGGTCGGCCCCTACTTCTCGGTGGGCACATTATAGACGTTTATATCGCAATATAACCTACCCTAACCCATCTAGACCCTCGCTGGTAATGTTTTACAAAATGCCGGTCGTGTCGGCCCGTACTTCTCGGTGGGGACATTATATACGTCTATATCGTTATATATCCTAACCTAAGGGAACCTAACATCTCGGATGTAGTATTTTCCAACATTCCTGGCGGGCCGGCCCCTACTTCTCGGTGGGCACATTATATACGTCTATATCGTAATATAACCTAACCTAACCCATCTAGACCCTCGCTGGTAATGTTTCACAGAATCCCGTTCATGTCTTCCCGTACGTCTCGGTGCGGATATTATATACGTCTATAAATTTATATATCCTAACCTAAGGGAACCTAACATCTCGGATGTATTATTTTCCAACATTCCTGGCGGGTCGGCCCCTACTTCTCGGTGGGTACATTATATACGTCTATATCGTAATATAACCTAACCTAACCCATCTAGACCCTCGCTGGTAATGTTTTACAAAATCCCGGTCGTGTCGGCCCGTACTTCTCGGTGGGGACATTATATAAGTCTATAACGTTATATATCCTAACCTAAGGGATCCTAACTTCTCGGATATAGTATTTTCCAACATTCCTGGCGGGTCGGCCCCTACTTCTCGGTGGGCACATTATATACGTCTACATCGTAATATAACCTACCCTAACCCATCTATACCCTCGCTGGTAATGTTTTACAAAATGCCGGTCGTGTCGGCCCGTACTTCTCGGTGGGGACATTATATACGTCTATATCGTTATATATCCTAACCTAAGGGAACCTAACATCTCGGATGTAGTATTTTCCAACATTCCTGGCGGGCCGGCCCCTACTTCTCGGTGGGCACATTATAGACGTTTATATCGCAATATTACCTACCCTAACCCATCTAGACCCTCGCTGGTAATGTTTTACAAAATGCCGGTCGTGTCTGCCCGTACTTCTCGGTGGGGACATTATATACGTCTATATCGTTATATATCCTAACCTAAGGGAACCTAACATCTCGGATGTAGTATTTTCCAACATTCCTGGCGGGCCGGCCCCTACTTCTCGGTGGGCACATTATATACGTCTATATCGTAATATAACCTAACCTAACCCATCTAGACCCTCGCTGGTAATGTTTCACAGAATCCCGTTCATGTCTTCCCGTACGTCTCGGTGCGGATATTATATACGTCTATAAATTTATATATCCTAACCTAAGGGAACCTAACATCTCGGATGTATTATTTTCCAACATTCCTGGCGGTTCGGCCCCTACTTCTCGGTGGGTACATTATATACGTCTATATCGTAATATAACCTAACCTAACCCATCTAGACCCTCGCTGGTAATGTTTTACAAAATCCCGGTCGTGTCGGCCCGTACTTCTCGGTGGGGACATTATATAAGTCTATAACGTTATATATCCTAACCTAAGGGATCCTAACTTCTCGGAATTAGTATTTTCCAACATTCCTGGCGGGTCGGCCCCTACTTCTCGGTGGGCACATTATATACGTCTACATCGTAATATAACCTAACCTAACCCATCTAGACCCTCGCTGGTAATGTTTTACAAAATCCCGGTCTTATCGGCCTGTACTTCTCGGTGGGGACATTATATACGTCTATAACGTTATATATCCTAACCCAAGGGAACCTAACATCGCGGATGTAGTATTTTCCAACATTCCTGGCGGGTCGGCCCCTACTTCTCGGTGGGCACATTATTGACGTCTATATCGCAATATAACCTAACCTAACCCATCTAGACCCTTGCTGGTAATGTTTCACAGAATCCCGGTCGTGTCGGCTCGTACTTCTCGGTGGGGACATTATATACGTCTATAACGTTATATATCCTAACCCAAGGGAACCTAACATCTCGGATGTAGTATTTTCCAACATTCCTGGCGGGTCGGCCCCTACTTCTCGGTGGGCACATTATAGACGTTTATATCGCAATATAACCTACCCTAACCCATCTAGACCCTCGCTGGTAATGTTTTACAAAATGCCGGTCGTGTCGGCCCGTACTTCTCGGTGGGGACATTATATACGTCTATATCGTTATATATCCTAACCTAAGGGAACCTAACATCTCGGATGTAGTATTTTCCAACATTCCTGGCGGGCCGGCCCCTACTTCTCGGTCGGCACATTATATACGTCTATATCGTAATATAACCCAACCTAACCCATCTAGACCGTCGCTGGTAATGTTTTACAAAATCCCGGTAGTGTCGACCCATACTTCTCGGTGGGGACATTATATACGTCTATAACGTTATATATCCTAACCCAAGGGAACCTAACATCTCGGATGTAGTATTTTCCAACATTCCTGGCGGGTCGGCCCCTACTTCTCGGTGGGCACATTATAGACGTTTATATCGCAATATAACCTACCCTAACCCATCTAGACCCTCGCTGGTAATGTTTTACAAAATGCCGGTCGTGTCGGCCCGTACTTCTCGGTGGGGACATTATATACGTCTATATCGTTATATATCCTAACCTAAGGGAACCTAACATCTCGGATGTAGTATTTTCCAACATTCCTGGCGGGCCGGCCCCTACTTCTCGGTGGGCACATTATATACGTCCATATCGTAATATAACCTAACCTAACACATCTAGACCCTCGCCGGTAATGTTTTACAAAATTCCGGTCTTGTCGGCCCGCACTTTGCCGTGGGGACATTATATACGTCTACAACGTTATATATCCTAACCTAAGGGAACCTAACATCTCGGATGTAGTATTTTCCAAGATTCCTGGCAGGTCGGCCCCTACTTCTCGGTGGGCACATTATATACGTCTATATCGTAATATAACCTAACCTAACCCATCTAGACCCTCGCTGGTAATGTTTCACAGAATCCCGTTCATGTCTTCCCGTACGTCTCGGTGCGGATATTATATACGTCTATAAATTTATATATCCTAACCTAAGGGAACCTAACATCTCGGATGTATTATTCTCCAACATTCCTGGCGGGTCGGCCCCTACTTCTCGGTGGGTACATTATATACGTCTATATCGTAATATAACCTAACCTAACCCATCTAGACCCTCGCTGGTAATGTTTTACAAAATCCCGGTCGTGTCGGCCCGTACTTCTCGGTGGGGACATTATATAAGTCTATAACGTTATATATCCTAACCTAAGGGATCCTAACTTCTCGGATATAGTATTTTCCAACATTCCTGGCGGGTCGGCCCCTACTTCTCGGTGGGCACATTATATACGTCTACATCGTAATATAACCTAACCTAACCCATCTAGACCCTCGCTGGTAATGTTTTACAAAATCCCGGTCTTATCGGCCCGTACTTCTCGGTGGGGACATTATATACGTCTATAACGTTATATATCCTAACCCAAGGGAACCTAACATCGCGGATGTAGTATTTTCCAACATTCCTGGCGGGTCGACCCCTACTTCTCGGTGGGCACATTATTGACGTCTATATCGCAATATAACCTAACCTAACCCAACTAGACCCTCGCTGGTAATGTTTTACGAAATCCCGGTCGTGTCGGCCCGTACTTCTCGGTGGGGACATTATTTACGTCTATAACGTTATATATCCTAACCCAAGGGAACCTAACATCTCGGATGTAGTATTTTCCAACATTCCTGGCGGGTCGGCCCCTACTTCTCGGTGGGCACATTATAAACGTCTATATCGTAATATAACCTAACCTAACCCATCTAGACCCTCGCTGGTAATGTTTTACAAAATCCCGGTGGTGTCGGCCCGTACTTCTCGGTGGGGACATTATATATGTCTATAACGTTATATATCCTAACCTAAGGGAACCTAACTTCTCGGATGTAGTATTTTCCAACATTCCTGGCGGGTCGGCCCCTACTTCTCGGTGGGCACATTATAGACGTTTATATCGCAATATAACCTACCCTAACCCATCTAGACCCTCGCTGGTAATGTTTTCCAAATTGACGGTCGTGTCGGCCCGTACTTCTCGGTGGGGACATTATATACGTCTATATCGTTATATATCCTAACCTAAGGGAACCTAACATCTGGGATGTAGTATTTTCCAACATTCCTGGCGGGCCGGCCCCTACTTCTCGGTGGGCACATTATATACGTCTATATCGTAATATAACCTAACCTAACACATCTAGACCCTCGCTGGTAATGTTTCACAGAATCCCGTTCATGTCTTCCCGTACGTCTCGGTGCGGATATTATATACGTCTATAAATTTATATATCCTAACCTAAGGGAACCTAACATCTCGGATGTATTATTTTCCAACATTCCTGGCGGGTCGGCCCCTACTTCTCGGTGGGTACATTATAT
The DNA here is from genome assembly GCA_963969225.1 of Xylocopa violacea. Lineage (NCBI taxonomy): Eukaryota > Metazoa > Arthropoda > Insecta > Hymenoptera > Apidae > Xylocopa > Xylocopa violacea. The sequence continues at coordinate 5,117,667 of CAXAJV010000011.1, read as the reverse complement.
ACGTCTATATCGTAATATAACCTAACCTAACCCATCTAGACCCTCGCTGGTAATGTTTTACAAAATCCCGGTCGTGTCGGCCCGTACTTCTCGGTGGGGACATTATATAAGTCTATAACGTTATATATCCTAACCTAAGGGATCCTAACTTCTCGGATATAGTATTTTCCAACATTCCTGGCGGGTCGGCCCCTACTTCTCGGTGGGCACATTATAGACGTTTATATCGCAATATAACCTACCCTAACCCATCTAGACCCTCGCTGGTAATGTTTTACAAAATGCCGGTCGTGTCGGCCCGTACTTCTCGGTGGGGACATTATATACGTCTATATCGTTATATATCCTAACCTAAGGGAACCTAACATCTCGGATGTAGTATTTTCCAACATTCCTGGCGGGCCGGCCCCTACTTCTCGGTGGGCACATTATATACGTCTATATCGTAATATAACCTAACCTAACCCATCTAGACCCTCGCTGGTAATGTTTCACAGAATCCCGTTCATGTCTTCCCGTACGTCTCGGTGCGGATATTATATACGTCTATAAATTTATATATCCTAACCTAAGGGAACCTAACATCTCGGATGTATTATTTTCCAACATTCCTGGCGGGTCGGCCCCTACTTCTCGGTGGGCACATTATATACGTCTACATCGTAATATAACTTAACCTAACCCATCTAGACCCTCGCTGGTAATGTTTTACAAAATCCCGGTCTTATCGGCCTGTACTTCTCGGTGGGGACATTATATACGTCTATAACGTTATATATCCTAACCCAAGGGAACCTAACATCGCGGATGTAGTATTTTCCAACATTCCTGGCGGGTCGGCCCCTACTTCTCGGTGGGCACATTATTGACGTCTATATCGCAATATAACCTAACCTAACCCATCTAGACCCTCGCTGGTAATGTTTTACAAAATCCCGGTCGTGTCGGCCCGTACTTCTCGGTGGGGACATTATATACGTCTATATCGTTATATATCCTAACCCAAGGGAACCTAACATCTCGGATGTAGTATTTTCCAACATTCCTGGCGGGTAGGCCCCTACTTCTCGGTGGGCACATTATATACGTCTATATCGCAATATAACCTAACCTAACCCATCTAGACTCTCGCTGGTGATGTTTTACAAAATCCCGGTCGTGTCTGCCCGTACTTCTCGGTGGGGACATTATATACGTCTATATCGTTATATATCCTAACCGAAGGGAACCTAACATCTCGGATGTAGTATTTTCCAACATTCCTGGCTGGGCGGCCCCTACTTCTCGGTGGGCACATTATATACGTCCATATCGTAATATAACCTAACCTAACCCATCTAGACCCTCGCTGGTAATGTTTTACAAAATTCCGGTCGTGTCGGCCCGTACTTTGCCGTGGGGACATTATATACGTCTAGAACGTTATATATCCTAAACTAAGGGAACATAACATCTCGGATGTAGTATTTTCCAACATTCCTCATGGGCCGGCCCCTACTTCTCGGTGGGCACATTATATACGTCTATATCGCAATATAACCTAACCTAACCCATATAGACCCTCGCTGGTGATGTTTTAAAAAATCCCGGTCGTGTCTGCCCGTACTTCTCGGTGGGGACATTATATACGTCTATAACGTTATATATCCTAACCCAAGGGAACCTAACATCTCGGATGTAGTATTTTCCAACATTCCTGGCGGCTCGGCCCCTACTTCTCGGTGGGCACATTATATACGTCTATATCGCAATATAACCTAACCTAACCCAACTAGACCCTCGCTGGTAATGTTTTACAAAATCCCGGTCGTGTCTGCCCGTACTTCTCGGTGGGGACATTATATACGTCTATAACGTTATATATCCTAACCCAAGGGAACCTAACATCTCGGATGTAGTATTTTCCAACATTCCTGGCGGGTCGGCCCCTACTTCTCGGTGGGCACATTATATACGTCTATATCGCAATATAACCTAACCTAACCCAACTAGACCCTCGCTGGTAATGTTTTACAAAATCCCGGGCGTGTCGGCCCGTACTTTGCCGTGGGGACATTATATACGTCTATAACTTCATATATCCTAACCGAAGGGAACCTAACATCTCGGATGTAGTATTTTCCAACATTCCTGGCTGGGCGGCCCCTACTTCTCGGTGGGCACATTATATACGTCCATATCGCAATATAACCTAACCTAACCCATCTAGACCCTCGCTGGTAATGTTTTACAAAATTCCGGTCGTGTCGGCCCGTACTTTGCCGTGGGGACATTATATACGTCTAGAACGTTATATATCCTAAACTAAGGGAACATAGCATCTCGGATGTAGTATTTTCCAACATTCCTCATGGGCCGGCCCCTACTTCTCGGTGGGCACATTATATACGTCTATATCGCAATATAATCTAACCTAACCCAACTAGACCCTCGCTGGTAATGTTTTACAAAATCCCGGGCGTGTCGGCCCGTACTTTGCCGTGGGGACATTATATACGTCTATAACTTCATATATCCTAACCTGAGGGAACCTAACATCTCGGATGTAGTATTTTCCAACATTCCTGGCGGGCCGGCCCCTACTTCTCGGTGGGCACATTATATACGTCCATATCGTAATATAACCTAACCTAACCCATCTAGATCCTCGCTGGTAATATTTTACAAAATTACGGTCGTGTCGGCCCGTACTTTGCCGTGGGGACATTATATACGTCTATAACTTTATATATCCTAACCTGAGGGAACCTAACATCTCGGATGTAGTATTTTCCAACATTCCTGGCGGGTCGGCCCCTACTTCTCGGTGGACACATTATATACGTCTATATCGTAATATAACCTAACCTAACCCATCTAGACCCTCGCTGGTAATGTTTCACAGAATCCCGTTCATGTCTTCCCGTACGTCTCGGTGTGGATATTATATACGTCTATAAATTTATATATCCTAACCTAAGGGTACCTAACATCTCGGATGTAGTATTTTCCAACATTCCTGGCGGGTCGGCCCCTACTTCTCGGTGGGCACATTATAGACGTTTATATCGCAATATAACCTACCCTAACCCATCTAGACCCTCGCTGGTAATGTTTTACAAAATGCCGGTCGTGTCGGCCCGTACTTCTCGGTGGGGACATTATATACGTCTATATCGTTATATATCCTAACCTAAGGGAACCTAACATCTCGGATGTAGTATTTTCCAACATTCCTGGCGGGCCGGCCCCTACTTCTCGGTCGGCACATTATATACGTCTATATCGTAATATAACCCAACCTAACCCATCTAGACCGTCGCTGGTAATGTTTTACAAAATCCCGGTAGTGTCGACCCATACTTCTCGGTGGGGACATTATATACGTCTATAACGTTATATATCCTAACCCAAGGGAACCTAACATCTCGGATGTAGTATTTTCCAACATTCCTGGCGGGTCGGCCCCTACTTCTCGGTGGGCACATTATAGACGTTTATATCGCAATATAACCTACCCTAACCCATCTAGACCCTCGCTGGTAATGTTTTACAAAATGCCGGTCGTGTCGGCCCGTACTTCTCGGTGGGGACATTATATACGTCTATATCGTTATATATCCTAACCTAAGGGAACCTAACATCTCGGATGTAGTATTTTCCAACATTCCTGGCGGGCCGGCCCCTACTTCTCGGTGGGCACATTATATACGTCCATATCGTAATATAACCTAACCTAACACATCTAGACCCTCGCCGGTAATGTTTTACAAAATTCCGGTCTTGTCGGCCCGCACTTTGCCGTGGGGACATTATATACGTCTACAACGTTATATATCCTAACCTAAGGGAACCTAACATCTCGGATGTAGTATTTTCCAAGATTCCTGGCAGGTCGGCCCCTACTTCTCGGTGGGCACATTATATACGTCTATATCGTAATATAACCTAACCTAACCCATCTAGACCCTCGCTGGTAATGTTTCACAGAATCCCGTTCATGTCTTCCCGTACGTCTCGGTGCGGATATTATATACGTCTATAAATTTATATATCCTAACCTAAGGGAACCTAACATCTCGGATGTATTATTCTCCAACATTCCTGGCGGGTCGGCCCCTACTTCTCGGTGGGTACATTATATACGTCTATATCGTAATATAACCTAACCTAACCCATCTAGACCCTCGCTGGTAATGTTTTACAAAATCCCGGTCGTGTCGGCCCGTACTTCTCGGTGGGGACATTATATAAGTCTATAACGTTATATATCCTAACCTAAGGGATCCTAACTTCTCGGATATAGTATTTTCCAACATTCCTGGCGGGTCGGCCCCTACTTCTCGGTGGGCACATTATATACGTCTACATCGTAATATAACCTAACCTAACCCATCTAGACCCTCGCTGGTAATGTTTTACAAAATCCCGGTCTTATCGGCCCGTACTTCTCGGTGGGGACATTATATACGTCTATAACGTTATATATCCTAACCCAAGGGAACCTAACATCGCGGATGTAGTATTTTCCAACATTCCTGGCGGGTCGACCCCTACTTCTCGGTGGGCACATTATTGACGTCTATATCGCAATATAACCTAACCTAACCCAACTAGACCCTCGCTGGTAATGTTTTACGAAATCCCGGTCGTGTCGGCCCGTACTTCTCGGTGGGGACATTATTTACGTCTATAACGTTATATATCCTAACCCAAGGGAACCTAACATCTCGGATGTAGTATTTTCCAACATTCCTGGCGGGTCGGCCCCTACTTCTCGGTGGGCACATTATAAACGTCTATATCGTAATATAACCTAACCTAACCCATCTAGACCCTCGCTGGTAATGTTTTACAAAATCCCGGTGGTGTCGGCCCGTACTTCTCGGTGGGGACATTATATATGTCTATAACGTTATATATCCTAACCTAAGGGAACCTAACTTCTCGGATGTAGTATTTTCCAACATTCCTGGCGGGTCGGCCCCTACTTCTCGGTGGGCACATTATAGACGTTTATATCGCAATATAACCTACCCTAACCCATCTAGACCCTCGCTGGTAATGTTTTCCAAATTGACGGTCGTGTCGGCCCGTACTTCTCGGTGGGGACATTATATACGTCTATATCGTTATATATCCTAACCTAAGGGAACCTAACATCTGGGATGTAGTATTTTCCAACATTCCTGGCGGGCCGGCCCCTACTTCTCGGTGGGCACATTATATACGTCTATATCGTAATATAACCTAACCTAACACATCTAGACCCTCGCTGGTAATGTTTCACAGAATCCCGTTCATGTCTTCCCGTACGTCTCGGTGCGGATATTATATACGTCTATAAATTTATATATCCTAACCTAAGGGAACCTAACATCTCGGATGTATTATTTTCCAACATTCCTGGCGGGTCGGCCCCTACTTCTCGGTGGGTACATTATATACGTCTATATCGTAATATAACCTAACCTAACCCATCTAGACCCTCGCTGGTAATGTTTTACAAAATCCCGGTCGTGTCGGCCCGTACTTCTCGGTGGGGACATTATATAAGTCTATAACGTTATATATCCTAACCTAAGGGATCCTAACTTCTCGGATATAGTATTTTCCAACATTCCTGGCGGGTCGGCCCCTACTTCTCGGTGGGCACATTATAGACGTTTATATCGCAATATAACCTACCCTAACCCATCTAGACCCTCGCTGGTAATGTTTTACAAAATGCCGGTCGTGTCGGCCCGTACTTCTCGGTGGGGACATTATATACGTCTATATCGTTATATATCCTAACCTAAGGGAACCTAACATCTCGGATGTAGTATTTTCCAACATTCCTGGCGGGCCGGCCCCTACTTCTCGGTGGGCACATTATATACGTCTATATCGTAATATAACCTAACCTAACCCATCTAGACCCTCGCTGGTAATGTTTCACAGAATCCCGTTCATGTCTTCCCGTACGTCTCGGTGCGGATATTATATACGTCTATAAATTTATATATCCTAACCTAAGGGAACCTAACATCTCGGATGTATTATTTTCCAACATTCCTGGCGGGTCGGCCCCTACTTCTCGGTGGGCACATTATATACGTCTACATCGTAATATAACTTAACCTAACCCATCTAGACCCTCGCTGGTAATGTTTTACAAAATCCCGGTCTTATCGGCCTGTACTTCTCGGTGGGGACATTATATACGTCTATAACGTTATATATCCTAACCCAAGGGAACCTAACATCGCGGATGTAGTATTTTCCAACATTCCTGGCGGGTCGGCCCCTACTTCTCGGTGGGCACATTATTGACGTCTATATCGCAATATAACCTAACCTAACCCATCTAGACCCTCGCTGGTAATGTTTTACAAAATCCCGGTCGTGTCGGCCCGTACTTCTCGGTGGGGACATTATATACGTCTATATCGTTATATATCCTAACCCAAGGGAACCTAACATCTCGGATGTAGTATTTTCCAACATTCCTGGCGGGTAGGCCCCTACTTCTCGGTGGGCACATTATATACGTCTATATCGCAATATAACCTAACCTAACCCATCTAGACTCTCGCTGGTGATGTTTTACAAAATCCCGGTCGTGTCTGCCCGTACTTCTCGGTGGGGACATTATATACGTCTATATCGTTATATATCCTAACCGAAGGGAACCTAACATCTCGGATGTAGTATTTTCCAACATTCCTGGCTGGGCGGCCCCTACTTCTCGGTGGGCACATTATATACGTCCATATCGTAATATAACCTAACCTAACCCATCTAGACCCTCGCTGGTAATGTTTTACAAAATTCCGGTCGTGTCGGCCCGTACTTTGCCGTGGGGACATTATATACGTCTAGAACGTTATATATCCTAAACTAAGGGAACATAACATCTCGGATGTAGTATTTTCCAACATTCCTCATGGGCCGGCCCCTACTTCTCGGTGGGCACATTATATACGTCTATATCGCAATATAACCTAACCTAACCCATATAGACCCTCGCTGGTGATGTTTTAAAAAATCCCGGTCGTGTCTGCCCGTACTTCTCGGTGGGGACATTATATACGTCTATAACGTTATATATCCTAACCCAAGGGAACCTAACATCTCGGATGTAGTATTTTCCAACATTCCTGGCGGCTCGGCCCCTACTTCTCGGTGGGCACATTATATACGTCTATATCGCAATATAACCTAACCTAACCCAACTAGACCCTCGCTGGTAATGTTTTACAAAATCCCGGTCGTGTCTGCCCGTACTTCTCGGTGGGGACATTATATACGTCTATAACGTTATATATCCTAACCCAAGGGAACCTAACATCTCGGATGTAGTATTTTCCAACATTCCTGGCGGGTCGGCCCCTACTTCTCGGTGGGCACATTATATACGTCTATATCGCAATATAACCTAACCTAACCCAACTAGACCCTCGCTGGTAATGTTTTACAAAATCCCGGGCGTGTCGGCCCGTACTTTGCCGTGGGGACATTATATACGTCTATAACTTCATATATCCTAACCGAAGGGAACCTAACATCTCGGATGTAGTATTTTCCAACATTCCTGGCTGGGCGGCCCCTACTTCTCGGTGGGCACATTATATACGTCCATATCGTAATATAACCTAACCTAACCCATCTAGACCCTCGCTGGTAATGTTTTACAAAATTCCGGTCGTGTCGGCCCGTACTTTGCCGTGGGGACATTATATACGTCTAGAACGTTATATATCCTAAACTAAGGGAACATAACATCTCGGATGTAGTATTTTCCAACATTCCTCATGGGCCGGCCCCTACTTCTCGGTGGGCACATTATATACGTCTATATCGCAATATAATCTAACCTAACCCAACTAGACCCTCGCTGGTAATGTTTTACAAAATCCCGGGCGTGTCGGCCCGTACTTTGCCGTGGGGACATTATATACGTCTATAACTTCATATATCCTAACCTGAGGGAACCTAACATCTCGGATGTAGTATTTTCCAACATTCCTGGCGGGCCGGCCCCTACTTCTCGGTGGGCACATTATATACGTCTATATCGCAATATAATCTAACCTAACCCAACTAGACCCTCGCTGGTAATGTTTTACAAAATCCCGGTCGTGTCGGCCCGTACTTTGCCGTGGGGACATCATATACGTCTATAACTTTATATATCCTAACCTGAGGGAACCTAACATCTCGGATGTAGTATTTTCCAACATTCCTGGCGGGTCGGCCCCTACTTCTCGGTGGGCACATTATATACGTCTGTATCGCAATATAATCTAACGTAACCCAACTAGACCCTCGCTGGTAATGTTTTACAAAATCCCGGGCGTGTCGGCCCGTACTTTGCCGTGGGGACATTATATACGTCTATAACTTCACATACCCTAACCTGAGGGAACCTAACATCTCGGATGTAGTATTTTCCAACATTCCTGGCGGGCCGGCCCCTACTTCTCGGTGGGCACATTATATACGTCCATATCGTAATATAACCTAACCTAACCCATCTAGATCCTCGCTGGTAATATTTTACAAAATTACGGTCGTGTCGGCCCGTACTTTGCCGTGGGGACATTATATACGTCTATAACTTTATATATCCTAACCTGAGGGAACCTAACATCTCGGATGTAGTATTTTCCAACATTCCTGGCGGGTCGGCCCCTACTTCTCGGTGGACACATTATATACGTCTATATCGTAATATAACCTAACCTAACCCATCTAGACCGTCGCTGGTAATGTTTTACAAAATCCCGGTCTTGTCGGCCCGTACTTCTCGGTGGGGACATTATTTACGTCTATAACGTTATACATCCTAACCCAAGGGAACCTAACATCTCGGATGTAGTATTTTCCAACATTCCTGGCGGGTAGGCCCCTACTTCTCGGTGGGCACATTATATACGTCTATATCGCAATATAACCTAACCTAACCCATCTAGACTCTCGCTGGTGATGTTTTACAAAATCCCGGTCGTGTCTGCCCGTACTTCTCGGTGCGGACATTTTATACGTCTATAACGTTATATATCCTAACCCAAGGGAACCTAGCTTCTCGGATGTAGTATTTTCCAACATTCCTGGCGGGTCGGCCCCTACTTCCCGGTGGGCACATTATATACGTCTATATCGTAATATAACCTAACCTAACCGATCTAGACCCTCACTGGTAATGTTTTACAAAATCCCGGTAGTGTCGGCCCGTACTTCTCGGTGGGGACATTATATACGTCTATAACGTTATATATCCTAACCTAAGGGAATCTAACTTCTCGGATGTAGTATTTTCCAACATTCCTGGCGGGTCGGCCCCTACTTCTCGGTGGGCACATTATATACGTCTATATCGCAATATAACCTAACCTAACCCATCTGGACACTCGCTGGTAATGTTTTACAAAATCCCGGTCGTGTCGGCCCGTACTTCTCGGTGGGGACATTATATACGTCTATATCGTTATATATCCTAACCGAAGGGAACCTAACATCTCGGATGTAGTGTTTTCCAACATTCCTGGCTGGGCGGCCCCTACTTCTCGGTGGGCACATTATATACGTCCATATCGTAATATAACCTAACCTAACCCATCTAGACCCTCGCTGGTAATGTTTTACAAAATTCCGGTCGCGTCGGCCCGTACTTTGCCGTGGGGACATTATATACGTCTAGAACGTTATATATCCTAAACTAAGGGAACATAACATCTCGGATGTAGTATTTTCCAACATTCCTCATGGGCCGGCCCCTACTTCTCGGTGGGCACATTATATACGTCTATATCGCAATATAACCTAACCTAACCCATATAGACCCTCGCTGGTGATGTTTTAAAAAATCCCGGTCGTGTCTGCCCGTACTTCTCGGTGGGGACATTATATACGTCTATAACGTTATATATCCTAACCCAAGGGAACCTAACATCTCGGATGTAGTATTTTCCAACATTCCTGGCGGCTCGGCCCCTACTTCTCGGTGGGCACATTATATACGTCTATATCGCAATATAACCTAACCTAACCCAACTAGACCCTCGCTGGTAATGTTTTACAAAATCCCGGTCGTGTCTGCCCGTACTTCTCGGTGGGGACATTATATACGTCTATAACGTTATATATCCTAACCCAAGGGAACCTAACATCTCGGATGTAGTATTTTCCAACACTCCGGGCTGGTCGGCCCCTACTTCTCGGTGGGCACATTATATACGTCTATATCGCAATATAACCTAACCTAACCCAACTAGACCCTCGCTGGTAATGTTTTACAAAATCCCGGTCGTGTCTGCCCGTACTTCTCGGTGGGGACATTATATACGTCTATAACGTTATATATCCTAACCCAAGGGAACCTAACATCTCGGATGTAGTATTTTCCAACATTCCTGGCGGGTCGGCCCCTACTTCTCGGTGGGCACATTATATACGTCTATATCGCAATATAACCTAACCTAACCCATATAGACCCTCGGTGGTGATGTTTTAAAAAATCCCGGTCGTGTCTGCCCGTACTTCTCGGTGGGCACATTATATACGTCTATATCGTAATATAACCTAACCTAACCCATCTAGACCCTCACTGGTAATGTTTTACAAAATTCCGGTCGTGTCGACCCGTACTTCTCGGTGAGGACATTGTATACGTCTATAACGTTATATATCCTAACCTAAGGGAACCTAACATCTCGGATGTAGTATTTCACAACATTCCTGGCGGGTCGGCGCCAATTCTCGTGGGGATCATTATATACGTCTATAACGTAATATAACCTAACCTAACACATCTAGCCCCTAGCTGGGAATGTTTTACAGAATCCCGGTCGTGTCTGCCCGTACGTCTCGGTGGGGACATTATATACGTCTATAACGTTATATATCCTAACCCAAGGGAACCTAATATCTCGGATGTAGTATTTTCCAACATTCCTGGCGGGTCGGCCCCTACTTCTCGGTGGGCACATTATATACGTCTGTATCGCAATATAAACTAACCTAACCCAACTAGACCCTCGCTGGTAATGTTTTACAAAATCCCGGGCGTGTCGGCCCGTACTTTGCCGTGGGGACATTATATACGTCTATAACTTCATATATCCTAACCTGAGGGAACCTAACATCTCGGATGTAGTATTTTCCAACATTCCTGGCGGGCCGGCCCCTACTTCTCGGTGGGCACATTATATACGTCCATATCGTAATATAATCTAACGTAACCCATCTAGACCCTCGCTGGTAATGTTTTACAAAATTCCGGTCGTGTCGGCCCGTACTTTGCCGTGGGGACATCATATACGTCTATAACTTTATATATCCTAACCTGAGGGAACCTAACATCTCGGATGTAGTATTTTCCAACATTCCTGGCGGGTCGGCCCCTACTTCTCGGTGGGCACATTATAAACGTCTATATCGTAATATAACCTAACCTAACCCATCTAGACCCTCGCTGGTAATGTTTTACAAAATCCCGGTGGTGTCGGCCCGTACTTCTGGGCGGGACATTATATATGTCTATAACGTTATATATCCTAACCTAAGGGAACCTAACTTCTCGGATGTAGTATTTTCCAACATTCCTGGCGGGTCGGCCTCTACTTCTCGGTGAGCACATTATATACGTCTATATCGTAATATAACCCAACCTAACCCATCTAGACCCTCGCTGGTAATGTTTTGCAAAATCCCGGTCGTGTCGGCCCGTACTTCTCGGTGGGGACATTATATACGTCTATATCGTTATATATCCTAACCCAAGGGAACCTAACATCTCGGATGTAGTATTTTCCAACATTCCTGGCGGGTCGGCCTCTACTTCTCGGTGGGCACATTACTGACGTCTATATCGCAATATAACCTAACCTAACCCATCTAGATCCTCGCTGGTAATGTTTTACAAAATCCCGGTCGTGTCTGACCGTACTTCTCGGTGCGTACATTATATACGTCTATAAATTTATATATCCTAACCTAAGGGAACCTAACATCTCGGATGTAGTATTTTCCAACATTCCTGGCGGGTCGGCCCCTACTTCTCGGTGGGCACATTATATACGTCCATATCGTAATATAACCTTACCTAACCCATCTAGACCCTCGCTGGTAATGTTTTACAAAATCCCGGTGGTGTCGGCCCGTACTTCTCGGCGGGACATTATATATGTCTATAACGTTATATATCCTAACCTAAGGGAACCTAACTTCTCGGATGTAGTATTTTCCAACATTCATTGCGGGTCGGCCCCTATTTCTCGGTGGGCACATTATATACGTCCATATCGTAACATAACCTAACCTAGCCCATCTAGATCCTCGCTGGTAATATTTTACAAAATTCCGGTCGTGTCGGCCCGTACTTTGCCGTGGGGACATTATATACGTCTATAACTTTATATATCCTAACCTGAGGGAACCTAACATCTCGGATGTAGTATTTTCCAACATTCCTGGCGGGTCGGCCCCCACTTCTCGGTGGACACATTATATACGTCTATATCGTAATATAACCTAACCTAACCCATCTTGACCGTCGCTGGTAATGTTTTTACAAAATCCCGGTCGTGTCTGCCCGTACTTCTCGGTGGGGACATTATATACGTCTATAACGTTATATATCCTAACCCAAGGGAACCTAACATCTCGGATGTAGTATTTTCCAATATTCCTGGCGGGTCGGCCCCTACTTCTCGGTGGGCACATTATATACGTCTATATCGTAATATAACCTAACCTAACCCTATCTAGACCCTCACTGGTAATGTTTTACAAAATTCCGGTCGTGTCGACCCGTACTTCTCGGTGGGGACATTATATACGTCTATATCGTTATATATCCTAACCGAAGGGAACCTAACATCTCGGATGTAGTATTTTCCAACATTCCTGGCTGGGCGGCCCCTACTTCTCGGTGGGCACATTATATACGTCCATATCGTAATATAACCTAACCTAACCCATCTAGACCCTCGCTGGTAATGTTTCACAGAATCCCGTTCATGTCTTCCCGTACGTCTCGGTGCGGATATTATATACGTCTATAAATTTATATATCCTAACCTAAGGGTACCTAACATCTCGGATGTAGTATTTTCCAACATTCCTGGCGGGTCGGCCTCTACTTCTCGGTGAGCACATTATATACGTCTATATCGTAATATAACCCAACCTAACCCATCTAGACCGTCGCTGGTAATGTTTTACAAAATCCCGGTCGTGTCGACCCGTACTTCTCGGTGGGGACATTATATACGTCTATAACGTTATATATCCTAACCCAAGGGAACCTAACATCTCGGATGTAGTATTTTCCAACAATCCTGGCGAGTCGGCCCCTACTTCTCGGTGGGCACATTATTGACGTCTATATCGCAATATAACCTAACCTAACCCATCTAGACCCTCGCTGGTAATGTTTTGCAAAATCCCGGTCGTGTCGGCCCGTACTTCTCGGCGGGACATTATATATGTCTATAACGTTATATATCCTAACCTAAGGGAACCTAACTTCTCGGATGTAGTATTTTCCAACATTCATTGCGGGTCGGCCCCTATTTCTCGGTGGGCACATTATATACGTCCATATCGTAACATAACCTAACCTAGCCCATCTAGATCCTCGCTGGTAATATTTTACAAAATTCCGGTCGTGTCGGCCCGTACTTTGCCGTGGGGACATTATATACGTCTATAACTTTATATATCCTAACCTGAGGGAACCTAACATCTCGGATGTAGTATTTTCCAACATTCCTGGCGGGTCGGCCCCCACTTCTCGGTGGACACATTATATACGTCTATATCGTAATATAACCTAACCTAACCCATCTTGACCGTCGCTGGTAATGTTTTTACAAAATCCCGGTCGTGTCTGCCCGTACTTCTCGGTGGGGACATTATATACGTCTATAACGTTATATATCCTAACCCAAGGGAACCTAACATCTCGGATGTAGTATTTTCCAACATTCCTGGCTGGGCGGCCCCTACTTCTCGGTGGGCACATTATATACGTCCATATCGTAATATAACCTAACCTAACCCATCTAGACCCTCGCTGGTAATGTTTCACAGAATCCCGTTCATGTCTTCCCGTACGTCTCGGTGCGGATATTATATACGTCTATAAATTTATATATCCTAACCTAAGGGTACCTAACATCTCGGATGTAGTATTTTCCAACATTCCTGGCGGGTCGGCCTCTACTTCTCGGTGAGCACATTATATACGTCTATATCGTAATATAACCCAACCTAACCCATCTAGACCGTCGCTGGTAATGTTTTACAAAATCCCGGTCGTGTCGACCCGTACTTCTCGGTGGGGACATTATATACGTCTATAACGTTATATATCCTAACCCAAGGGAACCTAACATCTCGGATGTAGTATTTTCCAACAATCCTGGCGAGTCGGCCCCTACTTCTCGGTGGGCACATTATTGACGTCTATATCGCAATATAACCTAACCTAACCCATCTAGACCCTCGCTGGTAATGTTTTGCAAAATCCCGGTCGTGTCGGCCCGTACTTCTCGGTGGGGACATTATATACGTCTATATCGTTATATATCCTAACCCAAGGGAACCTAACATCTCGGATGTAGTATTTTCCAACATTCCTGGCGGGTCGGCCTCTACTTCTCGGTGGGCACATTACTGACGTCTATATCGCAATATAACCTAACCTAACCCATCTAGATCCTCGCTGGTAATGTTTTACAAAATCCCGGTCGTGTCTGACCGTACTTCTCGGTGCGTACATTATATACGTCTATAAATTTATATATCCTAACCTAAGGGAACCTAACATCTCGGATGTAGTATTTTCCAACATTCCTGGCGGGTCGGCCCCTACTTCTCGGTGGGCACATTATATACGTCCATATCGTAATATAACCTTACCTAACCCATCTAGACCCTCGCTGGTAATGTTTTACAAAATCCCGGTGGTGTCGGCCCGTACTTCTCGGCGGGACATTATATATGTCTATAACGTTATATATCCTAACCTAAGGGAACCTAACTTCTCGGATGTAGTATTTTCCAACATTCATTGCGGGTCGGCCCCTATTTCTCGGTGGGCACATTATATACGTCCATATCGTAACATAACCTAACCTAGCCCATCTAGATCCTCGCTGGTAATATTTTACAAAATTCCGGTCGTGTCGGCCCGTACTTTGCCGTGGGGACATTATATACGTCTATAACGTTATATGTCCTAACCTGAGGGAACCTAACATCTCGGATGTAGTATTTTCCAACATTCCTGGCGGGTCGGCCCCCACTTCTCGGTGGACACATTATATACGTCTATATCGTAATATAACCTAACCTAACCCATCTTGACCGTCGCTGGTAATGTTTTTACAAAATCCCGGTCGTGTCTGCCCGTACTTCTCGGTGGGGACATTATATACGTCTATAACGTTATATATCCTAACCCAAGGGAACCTAACATCTCGGATGTAGTATTTTCCAATATTCCTGGCGGGTCGGCCCCTACTTCTCGGTGGGCACATTATATACGTCTATATCGTAATATAACCTAACCTAACCCATCTAGACCCTCACTGGTAATGTTTTACAAAATTCCGGTCGTGTCGACCCGTACTTCTCGGTGGGGACATTATATACGTCTATATCGTTATATATCCTAACCGAAGGGAACCTAACATCTCGGATGTAGTATTTTCCAACATTCCTGGCTGGGCGGCCCCTACTTCTCGGTGGGCACATTATATACGTCCATATCGTAATATAACCTAACCTAACCCATCTAGACCCTCGCTGGTAATGTTTCACAGAATCACGTTCATGTCTTCCCGTACGTCTCGGTGCGGATATTATATACGTCTATAAATTTATATATCCTAACCTAAGGGTACCTAACATCTCGGATGTAGTATTTTCCAACATTCCTGGCGGGTCGGCCCCTACTTCTCGGTGAGCACATTATATACGTCTATATCGTAATATAACCCAACCTAACCCATCTAGACCGTCGCTGGTAATGTTTTACAAAATCCCGGTCGTGTCGACCCGTACTTCTCGGTGGGGACATTATATACGTCTATAACGTTATATATCCTAACCCAAGGGAACCTAACATCTCGGATGTAGTATTTTCCAACAATCCTGGCGAGTCGGCCCCTACTTCTCGGTGGGCACATTATTGACGTCTATATCGCAATATAACCTAACCTAACCCATCTAGACCCTCGCTGGTAATGTTTTGCAAAATCCCGGTCGTGTCGGCCCGTACTTCTCGGTGGGGACATTATATACGTCTATATCGTTATATATCCTAACCCAAGGGAACCTAACATCTCGGATGTAGTATTTTCCAACATTCCTGGCGGGTCGGCCTCTACTTCTCGGTGGGCACATTACTGACGTCTATATCGCAATATAACCTAACCTAACCCATCTAGATCCTCGCTGGTAATGTTTTACAAAATCCCGGTCGTGTCTGACCGTACTTCTCGGTGCGTACATTATATACGTCTATAAATTTATATATCCTAACCTAAGGGAACCTAACATCTCGGATGTAGTATTTTCCAACATTCCTGGCGGGTCGGCCCCTACTTCTCGGTGGGCACATTATATACGTCCATATCGTAATATAACCTTTCCTAACCCATCTAGACCCTCGCTGGTAATGTTTTACAAAATCCCGGTGGTGTCGGCCCGTACTTCTCGGCGGGACATTATATATGTCTATAACGTTATATATCCTAACCTAAGGGAACCTAACTTCTCGGATGTAGTATTTTCCAACATTCATTGCGGGTCGGCCCCTATTTCTCGGTGGGCACATTATATACGTCCATATCGTAACATAACCTAACCTAACCCATCTAGATCCTCGCTGGTAATATTTTACAAAATTCCGGTCGTGTCGGCCCGTACTTCGCCGTGGGGACATTATATACGTCTATAACTTTATATATCCTAACCTGAGGGAACCTAACATCTCGGATGTAGTATTTTCCAACATTCCTGGCGGGTCGGCCCCCACTTCTCGGTGGACACATTATATACGTCTATATCGTAATATAACCTAACCTAACCCATCTTGACCGTCGCTGGTAATGTTTTTACAAAATCCCGGTCGTGTCTGCCCGTACTTCTCGGTGGGGACATTATATACGTCTATAACGTTATATATCCTAACCCAAGGGAACCTAACATCTCGGATGTAGTATTTTCCAACAATCCTGGCGAGTCGGCCCCTACTTCTCGGTGGGCACATTATTGACGTCTATATCGCAATATAACCTAACCTAACCCATCTAGACCCTCGCTGGTAATGTTTTGCAAAATCCCGGTCGTGTCGGCCCGTACTTCTCGGTGGGGACATTATATACGTCTATATCGTTATATATCCTAACCCAAGGGAACCTAACATCTCGGATGTAGTATTTTCCAACATTCCTGGCGGGTCGGCCTCTACTTCTCGGTGGGCACATTACTGACGTCTATATCGCAATATAACCTAACCTAACCCATCTAGATCCTCGCTGGTAATGTTTTACAAAATCCCGGTCGTGTCTGCCCGTACTTCTCGGTGCGTACATTATATACGTCTATAAATTTATATATCCTAACCTAAGGGAACCTAACATCTCGGATGTAGTATTTTCCAACATTCCTGGCGGGTCGGCCCCTACTTCTCGGTGGGCACATTATATACGTCCATATCGTAATATAACCTTACCTAACCCATCTAGACCCTCGCTGGTAATGTTTTTACAAAATCCCGGTCGTGTCTGCCCGTACTTCTCGGTGGGGACATTATATACGTCTATAACGTTATATATCCTAACCCAAGGGAACCTAACATCTCGGATGTAGTATTTTCCAATATTCCTGGCGGGTCGGCCCCTACTTCTCGGTGGGCACATTATATACGTCTATATCGTAATATAACCTAACCTAACCCATCTAGACCCTCACTGGTAATGTTTTACAAAATTCCGGTCGTGTCGACCCGTACTTCTCGGTGGGGACATTATATACGTCTATATCGTTATATATCCTAACCGAAGGGAACCTAACATCTCGGATGTAGTATTTTCCAACATTCCTGGCTGGGCGGCCCCTACTTCTCGGTGGGCACATTATATACGTCCATATCGTAATATAACCTAACCTAACCCATCTAGACCCTCGCTGGTAATATTTCACAGAATCCCGTTCATGTCTTCCCGTACGTCTCGGTGCGGATATTATATACGTCTATAAATTTATATATCCTAACCTAAGGGTACCTAACATCTCGGATGTAGTATTTTCCAACATTCCTGGCGGGTCGGCCCCTACTTCTCGGTGAGCACATTATATACGTCTATATCGTAATATAACCCAACCTAACCCATCTAGACCGTCGCTGGTAATGTTTTACAAAATCCCGGTCGTGTCGACCCGTACTTCTCGGTGGGGACATTATATACGTCTATAACGTTATATATCCTAACCCAAGGGAACCTAACATCTCGGATGTAGTATTTTCCAACAATCCTGGCGAGTCGGCCCCTACTTCTCGGTGGGCACATTATTGACGTCTATATCGCAATATAACCTAACCTAACCCATCTAGATCCTCGCTGGTAATGTTTTACAAAATCCCGGTCGTGTCTGCCCGTACTTCTCGGTGCGTACATTATATACGTCTATAAATTTATATATCCTAACCTAAGGGAACCTAACATCTCGGATGTAGTATTTTCCAACATTCCTGGCGGGTCGGCCCCTACTTCTCGGTGGGCACATTATATACGTCCATATCGTAATATAACCTTACCTAACCCATCTAGACCCTCGCTGGTAATGTTTTACAAAATCCCGGTGGTGTCGGCCCGTACTTCTCGGCGGGACATTATATATGTCTATAACGTTATATATCCTAACCTAAGGGAACCTAACTTCTCGGATGTAGTATTTTCCAACATTCATTGCGGGTCGGCCCCTATTTCTCGGTGGGCACATTATATACGTCCATATCGTAACGTAACCTAACCTAACCCATCTAGATCCTCGCTGGTAATATTTTACAAAATTCCGGTCGTGTCGGCCCGTACTTTGCCGTGGGGACATTATATACGTCTATAACTTTATATATCCTAACCTGAGGGAACCTAACATCTCGGATGTAGTATTTTCCAACATTCCTGGCGGGTCGGCCCCCACTTCTCGGTGGACACATTATATACGTCTATATCGTAATATAACCTAACCTAACCCATCTTGACCGTCGCTGGTAATGTTTTTACAAAATCCCGGTCGTGTCTGCCCGTACTTCTCGGTGGGGACATTATATACGTCTATAACGTTATATATCCTAACCCAAGGGAACCTAACATCTGGGATGTAGTATTTTCCAACAATCCTGGCGAGTCGGCCCCTACTTCTCGGTGGGCACATTATTGACGTCTATATCGCAATATAACCTAACCTAACCCATCTAGACCCTCGCTGGTAATGTTTTGCAAAATCCCGGTCGTGTCGGCCCGTACTTCTCGGTGGGGACATTATATACGTCTATATCGTTATATATCCTAACCCAAGGGAACCTAACATCTCGGATGTAGTATTTTCCAACATTCCTGGCGGGTCGGCCTCTACTTCTCGGTGGGCACATTACTGACGTCTATATCGCAATATAACCTAACCTAACCCATCTAGATCCTCGCTGGTAATGTTTTACAAAATCCCGGTCGTGTCTGCCCGTACTTCTCGGTGCGTACATTATATACGTCTATAAATTTATATATCCTAACCTAAGGGAACCTAACATCTCGGATGTAGTATTTTCCAACATTCCTGGCGGGTCGGCCCCTACTTCTCGGTGGGCACATTATATACGTCCATATCGTAATATAACCTTACCTAACCCATCTAGACCCTCGCTGGTAATGTTTTTACAAAATCCCGGTCGTGTCTGCCCGTACTTCTCGGTGGGGACATTATATACGTCTATAACGTTATATATCCTAACCCAAGGGAACCTAACATCTCGGATGTAGTATTTTCCAATATTCCTGGCGGGTCGGCCCCTACTTCTCGGTGGGCACATTATATACGTCTATATCGTAATATAACCTAACCTAACCCATCTAGACCCTCACTGGTAATGTTTTACAAAATTCCGGTCGTGTCGACCCGTACTTCTCGGTGGGGACATTATATACGTCTATATCGTTATATATCCTAACCGAAGGGAACCTAACATCTCGGATGTAGTATTTTCCAACATTCCTGGCTGGGCGGCCCCTACTTCTCGGTGGGCACATTATATACGTCCATATCGTAATATAACCTAACCTAACCCATCTAGACCCTCGCTGGTAATATTTCACAGAATCCCGTTCATGTCTTCCCGTACGTCTCGGTGCGGATATTATATACGTCTATAAATTTATATATCCTAACCTAAGGGTACCTAACATCTCGGATGTAGTATTTTCCAACATTCCTGGCGGGTCGGCCCCTACTTCTCGGTGAGCACATTATATACGTCTATATCGTAATATAACCCAACCTAACCCATCTAGACCGTCGCTGGTAATGTTTTACAAAATCCCGGTCGTGTCGACCCGTACTTCTCGGTGGGGACATTATATACGTCTATAACGTTATATATCCTAACCCAAGGGAACCTAACATCTCGGATGTAGTATTTTCCAACAATCCTGGCGAGTCGGCCCCTACTTCTCGGTGGGCACATTATTAACGTCTATATCGCAATATAACCTAACCTAACCCATCTAGATCCTCGCTGGTAATGTTTTACAAAATCCCGGTCGTGTCTGCCCGTACTTCTCGGTGCGTACATTATATACGTCTATAAATTTATATATCCTAACCTGAGGGAACCTAACATCTCGGATGTAGTATTTTCCAACATTCCTGGCGGGTCGGCCTCTACTTCTCGGTGGGCACATTACTGACGTCTATATCGCAATATAACCTAACCTAACCCATCTAGATCCTCGCTGGTAATGTTTTACAAAATCCCGGTCGTGTCTGCCCGTACTTCTCGGTGCGTACATTATATACGTCTATAAATTTATATATCCTAACCTAAGGGAACCTAACATCTCGGATGTAGTATTTTCCAACATTCCTGGCGGGTCGGCCCCTACTTCTCGGTGGGCACATTATATACGTCCATATCGTAATATAACCTTACCTAACCCATCTAGACCCTCGCTGGTAATATTTTACAAAATTCCGGTCGTGTCGGCCCGTACTTTGCCGTGGGGGCATTATATACGTCTATAACTTTATATATCCTAACCTGAGGGAACCTAACATCTCGGATGTAGTATTTTCCAACATTCCTGGCGGGTCGGCCCCCACTTCTCGGTGGACACATTATATACGTCTATATCGTAATATAACCTAACCTAACCCATCTTGACCGTCGCTGGTAATGTTTTTACAAAATCCCGGTCGTGTCTGCCCGTACTTCTCGGTGGGGACATTATATACGTCTATATCGTTATATATCCTAACCGAAGGGAACCTAACATCTCGGATGTAGTATTTTCCAACATTCCTGGCTGGGCGGCCCCTACTTCTCGGTGGGCACATTATATACGTCCATATCGTAATATAACCTAACCTAACCCATCTAGACCCTCGCTGGTAATGTTTCACAGAATCCCGTTCATGTCTTCCCGTACGTCTCGGTGCGGATATTATATACGTCTATAAATTTATATATCCTAACCTAAGGGTACCTAACATCTCGGATGTAGTATTTTCCAACATTCCTGGCGGGTCGGCCCCTACTTCTCGGTGAGCACATTATATACGTCTATATCGTAATATAACCCAACCTAACCCATCTAGACCGTCGCTGGTAATGTTTTACAAAATCCCGGTCGTGTCGACCCGTACTTCTCGGTGGGGACATTATATACGTCTATAACGTTATATATCCTAACCCAAGGGAACCTAACATCTCGGATGTAGTATTTTCCAACAATCCTGGCGAGTCGGCCCCTACTTCTCGGTGGGCACATTATTGACGTCTATATCGCAATATAACCTAACCTAACCCATCTAGACCCTCGCTGGTAATGTTTTGCAAAATCCCGGTCGTGTCGGCCCGTACTTCTCGGTGGGGACATTATATACGTCTATATCGTTATATATCCTAACCCAAGGGAACCTAACATCTCGGATGTAGTATTTTCCAACATTCCTGGCGGGTCGGCCTCTACTTCTCGGTGGGCACATTACTGACGTCTATATCGCAATATAACCTAACCTAACCCATCTAGATCCTCGCTGGTAATGTTTTACAAAATCCCGGTCGTGTCTGCCCGTACTTCTCGGTGCGTACATTATATACGTCTATAAATTTATATATCCTAACCTAAGGGAACCTACCATCTCGGATGTAGTATTTTCCAACATTCCTGGCGGGTCGGCCCCTACTTCTCGGTGGGCACATTATATACGTCCATATCGTAATATAACCTTACCTAACCCATCTAGACCCTCGCTTGTAATGTTTTACAAAATCCCGGTGGTGTCGGCCCGTACTTCTCGGCGGGACATTATATATGTCTATAACGTTATATATCCTAACCTAAGGGAACCTAACTTCTCGGATGTAGTATTTTCCAACATTCATTGCGGGTCGGCCCCTATTTCTCGGTGGGCACATTATACACGTCCATATCGTAACATAACCTAACCTAACCCATCTAGATCCTCGCTGGTAATATTTTACAAAATTCCGGTCGTGTCGGCCCGTACTTTGCCGTGGGGACATTATATACGTCTATAACTTTATATATCCTAACCTGAGGGAACCTAACATCTCGGATGTAGTATTTTCCAACATTCCTGGCGGGTCGGCCCCCACTTCTCGGTGGACACATTATATACGTCTATATCGTAATATAACCTAACCTAACCCATCTTGACCGTCGCTGGTAATGTTTTTACAAAATCCCGGTCGTGTCTGCCCGTACTTCTCGGTGGGGACATTATATACGTCTATAACGTTATATATCCTAACCCAAGGGAACCTAACATCTCGGATGTAGTATTTTCCAATATTCCTGGCGGGTCGGCCCCTACTTCTCGGTGGGCACATTATATACGTCTATATCGTAATATAACCTAACCTAACCCATCTAGACCCTCACTGGTAATGTTTTACAAAATCCCGGTGGTGTCGGCCCGTACTTCTCGGTGGGGACATTATATACGTCTATATCGTTATATATCCTAACCGAAGGGAACCTAACATCTCGGATGTAGTATTTTCCAACATTCATTGCGGGTCGGCCCCTATTTCTCGGTGGGCACATTATACACGTCCATATCGTAACATAACCTAACCTAACCCATCTAGATCCTCGCTGGTAATATTTTACAAAATTCCGGTCGTGTCGGCCCGTACTTTGCCGTGGGGACATTATATACGTCTATAACTTTATATATCCTAACCTGAGGGAACCTAACATCTCGGATGTAGTATTTTCCAACATTCCTGGCGGGTCGGCCTCTACTTCTCGGTGGGCACATTACTGACGTCTATATCGCAATATAACCTAACCTAACCCATCTAGATCCTCGCTGGTAATGTTTTACAAAATCCCGGTCGTGTCTGCCCGTACTTCTCGGTGCGTACATTATATACGTCTATAAATTTATATATCCTAACCTAAGGGAACCTAACATCTCGGATGTAGTATTTTCCAACATTCCTGGCGGGTCGGCCCCTACTTCTCGGTGGGCACATTATATACGTCCATATCGTAATATAACCTTACCTAACCCATCTAGACCCTCGCTGGTAATGTTTTACAAAATCCCGGTGGTGTCGGCCCGTACTTCTCGGCGGGACATTATATATGTCTATAACGTTATATATCCTAACCTAAGGGAACCTAACTTCTCGGATGTAGTATTTTCCAACATTCATTGCGGGTCGGCCCCTATTTCTCGGTGGGCACATTATATACGTCCATATCGTAACATAACCTAACCTAACCCATCTAGATCCTCGCTGGTAATATTTTACAAAATTCCGGTCGTGTCGGCCCGTACTTTGCCGTGGGGACATTATATACGTCTATAACTTTATATATCCTAACCTGAGGGAACCTAACATCTCGGATGTAGTATTTTCCAACATTCCTGGCGGGTCGGCCCCTACTTCTCGGTGGACACATTATATACGTCTATATCGTAATATAACCTAACCTAACCCATCTAGACCGTCGCTGGTAATGTTTTACAAAATCCCGGTCTTGTCGGCCCGTACTTCTCGGTGGGGACATTATTTACGTCTATAACGTTATACATCCTAACCCAAGGGAACCTAACATCTCGGATGTAGTATTTTCCAACATTCCTGGCGGGTAGGCCCCTACTTCTCGGTGGGCACATTATATACGTCTATATCGCAATATAACCTAACCTAACCCATATAGACCCTCGCTGGTGATGTTTTAAAAAATCCCGGTCGTGTCTGCCCGTACTTCTCGGTGGGGACATTATATACGTCTATAACGTTATATATCCTAACCCAAGGGAACCTAACATCTCGGATGTAGTATTTTCCAACATTCCTGGCGGGTCGGCCCCTACTTCTCGGTGGGCACATTATATACGTCTATATCGTAATATAACCTAACCTAACCCATCTAGACCCTCACTGGTAATGTTTTACAAAATTCCGGTCGTGTCGACCCGTACTTCTCGGTGAGGACATTGTATACGTCTATAACGTTATATATCCTAACCTAAGGGAACCTAACATCTCGGATGTAGTATTTCACAACATTCCTGGTGGGTCGGCGCCAATTCTCGGTGGGATCATTATATACGTCTATAACGTAATATAACCTAACCTAACACATCTAGCCCCTAGCTGGGAATGTTTTACAGAATCCCGGTCGTGTCTGCCCGTACGTCTCGGAGGGGACATTGTATACGTCTATAACGTTATATATCCTAACCTAAGGGAACCTAACATCTCGGATGTAGTATTTCACAACATTCCCGGCGGGTCGGCGCCAATTCTCGGTGGGATCATTATATACGTCTATAACGTAATATAACCTAACCTAACACATCTAGCCCCTAGCTGGGAATGTTTTACAGAATCCCGGTCGTGTCTGCCCGTACGTCTCGGTGGGGACATTATATACGTCTATAACGTTATATATCCTAACCCAAGGGAACCTAACATCTCGGATGTAGTATTTTCCAACATTTCTGGCGGGTCGGCCCCTACTTCTCGGTGGGAACATTATATACGTCTATAACGTAATATAACCTAACCTAACCCTCCTAGACCCTTGCTGGTAATGTTTCACAGAATCCCGGTCGTGTCGGCTCGTACTTCTCGGTGGGGACATTATATACGTCTATAACGTTATATATCCTAACCCAAGGGAACCTAACATCTCGGATGTAGTATTTTCCAACATTCCTGGCGGGTCGGCCCCTACTTCTCAGTGGGCACATTATGTACGTCTATATCGCAATATAACCTAACCTAACCCAACTAGACCCTCGCTGGTAATGTTTTACGAAATCCCGGTCGTGTCGGCCCGTACTTCTCGGTGGGGACATTATTTACGTCTATAACGTTATATATCCTAACCCACGGGAACCTAACATCTCGGATGTAGTATTTTCCAACATTCCTGGCGGGTCGGCCCCTACTTCTCGGTGGGCACATTATAAACGTCTATATCGTAATATAACCTAACCTAATCCATCTAGACCCTCGCTGGTAATGTTTTACAAAATCCCGGTGGTGTCGGCCCGTACTTCTCGGTGGGGACATTATATATGTCTATAACGTTATATATCCTAACCTAAGGGAACCTAACCTCTCGGATGTAGTATTTCCCAACATTCCTGGCGGGTCGGCCCCTACTTCTCGGTGGGCACATTATATACGTCCATATCGTAATATAAGCTAACCTAACCCATCTAGACCCTCGCTGGTAATATTTTACAAAATTCCGGTCGTGTCGGCCCGTACTTTGCCGTGGGGACATTATATACGTCTATATCTTTATATATCCTAACCTAAGGGATCCTAACATCGCGGATGTAGTATTTTCCAACATTCCTGGCGGGCCGGCCCCTACTTCTCGGTGGGCACATTATATACGTCCATATCGTAATATAACCTAACCTAACCCATCTAGACCCTCGCTGGTAATGTTTTACAAAATTCCGGTCGCGTCGGCCCGTACTTTGCCGTGGGGACATTATATACGTCTAGAACGTTATATATCCTAAACTAAGGGAACATAACATCTCGGATGTAGTATTTTCCAACATTCCTCATGGGCCGGCCCCTACTTCTCGGTGGGCACATTATATACGTCTATATCGCAATATAACCTAACCTAACCCATATAGACCCTCGGTGGTGATGTTTTAAAAAATCCCGGTCGTGTCTGCCCGTACTTCTCGGTGGGCACATTATATACGTCTATATCGTAATATAACCTATCCTAACCCATCTAGACCCTCACTGGTAATGTTTTACAAAATTCCGGTCGTGTCGACCCGTACTTCTCGGTGAGGACATTGTATACGTCTATAACGTTATATATCCTAACCTAAGGGAACCTAACATCTCGGATGTAGTATTTCACAACATTCCTGGCGGGTCGGCGCCAATTCTCGGGGGGATCATTATATACGTCTATAACGTAATATAACCTAACCTAACACATCTAGCCCCTAGCTGGGAATGTTTTACAGAATCCCGGTCGTGTCTGCCCGTACGTCTCGGTGGGGACATTATATACGTCTATAACGTTATATATCCTAACCCAAGGGAACCTAATATCTCGGATGTAGTATTTTCCAACATTCCTGGCGGGTCGGCCCCTACTTCTCGGTGGGCACATTATATACGTCTGTATCGCAATATAATCTAACCTAACCCAACTAGACCCTCGCTGGTAATGTTTTACAAAATCCCGGGCGTGTCGGCCCGTACTTTGCCGTGGGGACATTATATACGTCTATAACTTCATATATCCTAACCTGAGGGAACCTAACATCTCGGATGTAGTATTTTCCAACATTCCTGGCGGGCCGGCCCCTACTTCTCGGTGGGCACATTATATACGTCCATATCGTAATATAATCTAACGTAACCCATCTAGACCCTCGCTGGTAATGTTTTACAAATTTCCGGTCGTGTCGGCCCGTACTTTGCCGTGGGGACATCATATACGTCTATAACTTTATATATCCTAACCTGAGGGAACCTAACATCTCGGATGTAGTATTATCCAACATTCCTGGCGGGTCGGCCCCTACTTCTCGGTGGGCACATTATATACGTCTGTATCGCAATATAATCTAACCTAACCCAACTAGACCCTCGCTGGTAATGTTTTACAAAATCCCGGGCGTGTCGGCCCGTACTTTGCCGTGGGGACATTATATACGTCTATAACTTCACATATCCTAACCTGAGGGGGAACCTAACATCTCGGATGTAGTATTTTCCAACATTCCTGGCGGGCCGGCCCCTACTTCTCGGTGGGCACATTATATACGTCCATATCGTAATATAACCTAACGTAACCCATCTAGACCCTCGCTGGTAATGTTTTACAAAATTCCGGACGTGTCGGCCCGTACTTTGCCGTGGGGACATCATATACGTCTATAACTTTATATATCCTAACCTGAGGGAACCTAACATCTCGGATGTAGTATTTTCCAACATTCCTGGCGGGTCGGCCCCTACTTCTCGGTGGGCACATTATATACGTCCATATCGTAATATAACCTAACCTAACCCATCTAGACCCTCGCTGGTAATGTTTTACAAAATCGCGGTCGTGTCTGCCCGTACTTCGCGGTGGGGACATTATATACGTCTATAACGTTATATATCCTAACCCAAGGGAACCTAACATCTCGGATGTAGTATTTTCCAACATTCCTGGCGGGTCGGCCCCTACTTCACGGTGGGCACATTATATACGTCCATATCGTAATATAACCTAACCTAACCCATCTAGAACCTCGCTGGTAATGTTTTACAAAATCCCGGGCGTGTCTGCCCGTACTTCTCGGTGGGGACATTATATACGTCTATAACGTTATATATCCTAACCCAAGGGAACCTAACATCTCGGATGTAGTATTTTCCAACATTCCTGGCGGGTCGGCCCCTACTTCTCGGTGGGCACATTATATACGTCCATATCGTAATATAACCTAACCTAACCCATCTAGAACCTCGCTGGTAATGTTTCACAGAATCCCGGTCGTGTCGGCTCGTACTTCTCGGTGGGGACATTATATACGTCTATAACGTTATATATCCTAACCCAAGGGAAACTAACATCTCGGATGTAGTATTTTCCAACATTCCTGGCGGGTCGGCCCCTACTTCACGGTGGGCACATTATATACGTCCATATCGTAATATAACCTAACCTAACCCATCTAGAACCTCGCTGGTAATGTTTTACAAAATCCCGGTCGTGTCTGCCCGTACTTCTCGGTGGGGACATTATATACGTCTATAACGTTATATATCCTAACCCAAGGGAACCTAACATCTCGGATGTAGTATTTTCCAACATTCCTGGCGGGTCGGCCCCTACTTCTCGGTGGGCACATTATATACGTCCATATCGTAATATAACCTAACCTAACCCATCTAGAACCTCGCTGGTAATGCTTCACAGAATCCCGGTCGTGTCGGCTCGTACTTCTCGGTGGGGATATTATATACGTCTATAACGTTATATATCCTAACCCAAGGGAACCTAACATCTCGGATGTAGTATTTTCCAACATTCCTGGCGGGTTGGCCCCTACTTCTCAGTGGGCACATTATGTACGTCTATATCGCAATATAACCTAACCTAACCCAACTAGACCCTCGCTGGTAATGTTTTACGAAATCCCGGTCGTGTCGGCCCGTACTTCTCGGTGGGGACATTATTTACGTCTATAACGTTATATATCCTAACCCAAGGGAACCTAACATCTCGGATGTAGTATTTTCCAACATTCCTGGCGGGTCGGCCCCTACTTCTCGGTGGGCACATTATAAACGTCTATATCGTAATATAACCTAACCTAACCCATCTAGACCCTCGCTGGTAATGTTTTACAAAATCCCGGTGGTGTCGGCCCGTACTTCTCGGCGGGACATTATATATGTCTATAACGTTATATATCCTAACCTAAGGGAACCTAACTTCTCGGATGTAGTATTTTCCAACATACCTGGAGGGTCGGCCCCTACTTCTCGGTGGGCACATTATATACGTCCATATCGTAATATAAGCTAACCTAACCCATCTAGACCCTCGCTGGTAATATTTTACAAAATTCCGGTCGTGTCGGCCCGTACTTTGCCGTGGGGACATTATATACGTCTATAACTTTATATATCCTAACTTGAGGGAACCTAACATCTCGGATGTAGTATTTTCCAACATTCCTGGCGGGTCGGCCCCCACTTCTCGGTGGACACATTATATACGTCTATATCGTAATATAACCTAACCTAACCCATCTTGACCGTCGCTGGTAATGTTTTTACAAAATCCCGGTCGTGTCTGCCCGTACTTCTCGGTGGGGACATTATATACGTCTATAACGTTATATATCCTAACCCAAGGGAACCTAACATCTCGGATGTAGTATTTTCCAATATTCCTGGCGGGTCGGCCCCTACTTCTCGGTGGGCACATTATATACGTCTATATCGTAATATAACCTAACCTAACCCATCTAGACCCTCACTGGTAATGTTTTACAAAATTCCGGTCGTGTCGACCCGTACTTCTCGGTGGGGACATTATATACGTCTATATCGTTATATATCCTAACCGAAGGGAACCTAACATCTCGGATGTAGTATTTTCCAACATTCCTGGCTGGGCGGCCCCTACTTCTCGGTGGGCACATTATATACGTCCATATCGTAATATAACCTAACCTAACCCATCTAGACCCTCGCTGGTAATGTTTCACAGAATCCCGTTCATGTCTTCCCGTACGTCTCGGTGCGGATATTATATACGTCTATAAATTTATATATCCTAACCTAAGGGTACCTAACATCTCGGATGTAGTATTTTCCAACATTCCTGGCGGGTCGGCCCCTACTTCTCGGTGAGCACATTATATACGTCTATATCGTAATATAACCCAACCTAACCCATCTAGACCGTCGCTGGTAATGTTTTACAAAATCCCGGTCGTGTCGACCCGTACTTCTCGGTGGGGACATTATATACGTCTATATCGTTATATATCCTAACCCAAGGGAACCTAACATCTCGGATGTAGTATTTTCCAACATTCCTGGCGGGTCGGCCTCTACTTCTCGGTGGGCACATTACTGACGTCTATATCGCAATATAACCTAACCTAACCCATCTAGATCCTCGCTGGTAATGTTTTACAAAATCCCGGTCGTGTCTGCCCGTACTTCTCGGTGCGTACATTATATACGTCTATAAATTTATATATCCTAACCTAAGGGTACCTAACATCTCGGATGTAGTATTTTCCAACATTCCTGGCGGGTCGGCCCCTACTCCTCGGTGGGCACATTATATACGTCCATATCGTAATATAACCTTACCTAACCCATCTAGACCCTCGCTGGTAATGTTTTACAAAATCCCGGTGGTGTCGGCCCGTACTTCTCGGCGGGACATTATATATGTCTATAACGTTATATATCCTAACCTAAGGGAACCTAACTTCTCGGATGTAGTATTTTCCAACATTCATTGCGGGTCGGCCCCTATTTCTCGGTGGGCACATTATATACGTCCATATCGTAACATAACCTAACCTAACCCATCTAGATCCTCGCTGGTAATATTTTACAAAATTCCGGTCGTGTCGGCCCGTACTTTGCCGTGGGGACATTATATACGTCTATAACTTTATATATCCTAACCTGAGGGAACCTAACATCTCGGATGTAGTATTTTCCAACATTCCTGGCGGGTCGGCCCCTACTTCTCGGTGGACACATTATATACGTCTATATCGTAATATAACCTAACCTAACCCATCTAGACCGTCGCTGGTAATGTTTTACAAAATCCCGGTCTTGTCGGCCCGTACTTCTCGGTGGGGACATTATTTACGTCTATAACGTTATACATCCTAACCCAAGGGAACCTAACATCTCGGATGTAGTATTTTCCAACATTCCTGGCGGGTAGGCCCCTACTTCTCGGTGGGCACATTATATACGTCTATATCGCAATATAACCTAACCTAACCCATATAGACCCTCGCTGGTGATGTTTTAAAAAATCCCGGTCGTGTCTGCCCGTACTTCTCGGTGGGGACATTATATACGTCTATAACGTTATATATCCTAACCCAAGGGAACCTAACATCTCGGATGTAGTATTTTCCAACATTCCTGGCGGGTCGGCCCCTACTTCTCGGTGGGCACATTATATACGTCTATATCGTAATATAACCTAACCTAACCCATCTAGACCCTCACTGGTAATGTTTTACAAAATTCCGGTCGTGTCGACCCGTACTTCTCGGTGAGGACATTGTATACGTCTATAACGTTATATATCCTAACCTAAGGGAACCTAACATCTCGGATGTAGTATTTCACAACATTCCTGGCGGGTCGGCGCCAATTCTCGGTGGGATCATTATATACGTCTATAACGTAATATAACCTAACCTAACACATCTAGCCCCTAGCTGGGAATGTTTTACAGAATCCCGGTCGTGTCTGCCCGTACGTCTCGGAGGGGACATTGTATACGTCTATAACGTTATATATCCTAACCTAAGGGAACCTAACATCTCGGATGTAGTATTTCACAACATTCCTGGCGGGTCGGCGCCAATTCTCGGTGGGATCATTATATACGTCTATATCGTAATATAACCTAACCTAACCCATCTAGACCCTCACTGGTAATGTTTTACAAAATCCCGGTCGTGTCGGCTCGTACTTCTCGGTGGGGACATTATATACGTCTATAACGTTATATATCCTAACCCAAGGGAACCTAACATCTCGGATGTAGTATTTTCCAACATTCCTGGCGGGTCGGCCCCTACTTCTCAGTGGGCACATTATGTACGTCTATATCGCAATATAACCTCACCTAACCCAACTAGACCCTCGCTGGTAATGTTTTACGAAATCCCGGTCGTGTCGGCCCGTACTTCTCGGTGGGGACATTATTTACGTCTATAACGTTATATATCCTAACCCACGGGAACCTAACATCTCGGATGTAGTATTTTCCAACATTCCTGGCGGGTCGGCCCCTACTTCTCGGTGGGCACATTATAAACGTCTATATCGTAATATAACCTAACCTAATCCATCTAGACCCTCGCTGGTAATGTTTTACAAAATCCCGGTGGTGTCGGCCCGTACTTCTCGGTGGGGACATTATATATGTCTATAACGTTATATATCCTAACCTAAGGGAACCTAACCTCTCGGATGTAGTATTTCCCAACATTCCTGGCGGGTCGGCCCCTACTTCTCGGTGGGCACATTATATACGTCCATATCGTAATATAAGCTAACCTAACCCATCTAGACCCTCGCTGGTAATATTTTACAAAATTCCGGTCGTGTCGGCCCGTACTTTGCCGTGGGGACATTATATACGTCTATATCTTTATATATCCTAACCTAAGGGATCCTAACATCGCGGATGTAGTATTTTCCAACATTCCTGGCGGGCCGGCCCCTACTTCTCGGTGGGCACATTATATACGTCCATATCGTAATATAACCTAACCTAACCCATCTAGACCCTCGCTGGTAATGTTTTACAAAATTCCGGTCGCGTCGGCCCGTACTTTGCCGTGGGGACATTATATACGTCTAGAACGTTATATATCCTAAACTAAGGGAACATAACATCTCGGATGTAGTATTTTCCAACATTCCTCATGGGCCGGCCCCTACTTCTCGGTGGGCACATTATATACGTCTATATCGCAATATAACCTAACCTAACCCATATAGACCCTCGGTGGTGATGTTTTAAAAAATCCCGGTCGTGTCTGCCCGTACTTCTCGGTGGGCACATTATATACGTCTATATCGTAATATAACCTATCCTAACCCATCTAGACCCTCACTGGTAATGTTTTACAAAATTCCGGTCGTGTCGACCCGTACTTCTCGGTGAGGACATTGTATACGTCTATAACGTTATATATCCTAACCTAAGGGAACCTAACATCTCGGATGTAGTATTTCACAACATTCCTGGCGGGTCGGCGCCAATTCTCGGGGGGATCATTATATACGTCTATAACGTAATATAACCTAACCTAACACATCTAGCCCCTAGCTGGGAATGTTTTACAGAATCCCGGTCGTGTCTGCCCGTACGTCTCGGTGGGGACATTATATACGTCTATAACGTTATATATCCTAACCCAAGGGAACCTAATATCTCGGATGTAGTATTTTCCAACATTCCTGGCGGGTCGGCCCCTACTTCTCGGTGGGCACATTATATACGTCTGTATCGCAATATAATCTAACCTAACCCAACTAGACCCTCGCTGGTAATGTTTTACAAAATCCCGGGCGTGTCGGCCCGTACTTTGCCGTGGGGACATTATATACGTCTATAACTTCATATATCCTAACCTGAGGGAACCTAACATCTCGGATGTAGTATTTTCCAACATTCCTGGCGGGCCGGCCCCTACTTCTCGGTGGGCACATTATATACGTCCATATCGTAATATAATCTAACGTAACCCATCTAGACCCTCGCTGGTAATGTTTTACAAATTTCCGGTCGTGTCGGCCCGTACTTTGCCGTGGGGACATCATATACGTCTATAACTTTATATATCCTAACCTGAGGGAACCTAACATCTCGGATGTAGTATTATCCAACATTCCTGGCGGGTCGGCCCCTACTTCTCGGTGGGCACATTATATACGTCTGTATCGCAATATAATCTAACCTAACCCAACTAGACCCTCGCTGGTAATGTTTTACAAAATCCCGGGCGTGTCGGCCCGTACTTTGCCGTGGGGACATTATATACGTCTATAACTTCACATATCCTAACCTGAGGGGGAACCTAACATCTCGGATGTAGTATTTTCCAACATTCCTGGCGGGCCGGCCCCTACTTCTCGGTGGGCACATTATATACGTCCATATCGTAATATAACCTAACGTAACCCATCTAGACCCTCGCTGGTAATGTTTTACAAAATTCCGGACGTGTCGGCCCGTACTTTGCCGTGGGGACATCATATACGTCTATAACTTTATATATCCTAACCTGAGGGAACCTAACATCTCGGATGTAGTATTTTCCAACATTCCTGGCGGGTCGGCCCCTACTTCTCGGTGGGCACATTATATACGTCCATATCGTAATATAACCTAACCTAACCCATCTAGACCCTCGCTGGTAATGTTTTACAAAATCGCGGTCGTGTCTGCCCGTACTTCGCGGTGGGGACATTATATACGTCTATAACGTTATATATCCTAACCCAAGGGAACCTAACATCTCGGATGTAGTATTTTCCAACATTCCTGGCGGGTCGGCCCCTACTTCACGGTGGGCACATTATATACGTCCATATCGTAATATAACCTAACCTAACCCATCTAGAACCTCGCTGGTAATGTTTTACAAAATCCCGGGCGTGTCTGCCCGTACTTCTCGGTGGGGACATTATATACGTCTATAACGTTATATATCCTAACCCAAGGGAACCTAACATCTCGGATGTAGTATTTTCCAACATTCCTGGCGGGTCGGCCCCTACTTCTCGGTGGGCACATTATATACGTCCATATCGTAATATAACCTAACCTAACCCATCTAGAACCTCGCTGGTAATGTTTCACAGAATCCCGGTCGTGTCGGCTCGTACTTCTCGGTGGGGACATTATATACGTCTATAACGTTATATATCCTAACCCAAGGGAAACTAACATCTCGGATGTAGTATTTTCCAACATTCCTGGCGGGTCGGCCCCTACTTCACGGTGGGCACATTATATACGTCCATATCGTAATATAACCTAACCTAACCCATCTAGAACCTCGCTGGTAATGTTTTACAAAATCCCGGTCGTGTCTGCCCGTACTTCTCGGTGGGGACATTATATACGTCTATAACGTTATATATCCTAACCCAAGGGAACCTAACATCTCGGATGTAGTATTTTCCAACATTCCTGGCGGGTCGGCCCCTACTTCTCGGTGGGCACATTATATACGTCCATATCGTAATATAACCTAACCTAACCCATCTAGAACCTCGCTGGTAATGCTTCACAGAATCCCGGTCGTGTCGGCTCGTACTTCTCGGTGGGGATATTATATACGTCTATAACGTTATATATCCTAACCCAAGGGAACCTAACATCTCGGATGTAGTATTTTCCAACATTCCTGGCGGGTTGGCCCCTACTTCTCAGTGGGCACATTATGTACGTCTATATCGCAATATAACCTAACCTAACCCAACTAGACCCTCGCTGGTAATGTTTTACGAAATCCCGGTCGTGTCGGCCCGTACTTCTCGGTGGGGACATTATTTACGTCTATAACGTTATATATCCTAACCCAAGGGAACCTAACATCTCGGATGTAGTATTTTCCAACATTCCTGGCGGGTCGGCCCCTACTTCTCGGTGGGCACATTATAAACGTCTATATCGTAATATAACCTAACCTAACCCATCTAGACCCTCGCTGGTAATGTTTTACAAAATCCCGGTGGTGTCGGCCCGTACTTCTCGGCGGGACATTATATATGTCTATAACGTTATATATCCTAACCTAAGGGAACCTAACTTCTCGGATGTAGTATTTTCCAACATTCCTGGAGGGTCGGCCCCTACTTCTCGGTGGGCACATTATATACGTCCATATCGTAATATAAGCTAACCTAACCCATCTAGACCCTCGCTGGTAATATTTTACAAAATTCCGGTCGTGTCGGCCCGTACTTTGCCGTGGGGACATTATATACGTCTATAACTTTATATATCCTAACTTGAGGGAACCTAACATCTCGGATGTAGTATTTTCCAACATTCCTGGCGGGTCGGCCCCCACTTCTCGGTGGACACATTATATACGTCTATATCGTAATATAACCTAACCTAACCCATCTTGACCGTCGCTGGTAATGTTTTTACAAAATCCCGGTCGTGTCTGCCCGTACTTCTCGGTGGGGACATTATATACGTCTATAACGTTATATATCCTAACCCAAGGGAACCTAACATCTCGGATGTAGTATTTTCCAATATTCCTGGCGGGTCGGCCCCTACTTCTCGGTGGGCACATTATATACGTCTATATCGTAATATAACCTAACCTAACCCATCTAGACCCTCACTGGTAATGTTTTACAAAATTCCGGTCGTGTCGACCCGTACTTCTCGGTGGGGACATTATATACGTCTATATCGTTATATATCCTAACCGAAGGGAACCTAACATCTCGGATGTAGTATTTTCCAACATTCCTGGCTGGGCGGCCCCTACTTCTCGGTGGGCACATTATATACGTCCATATCGTAATATAACCTAACCTAACCCATCTAGACCCTCGCTGGTAATGTTTCACAGAATCCCGTTCATGTCTTCCCGTACGTCTCGGTGCGGATATTATATACGTCTATAAATTTATATATCCTAACCTAAGGGTACCTAACATCTCGGATGTAGTATTTTCCAACATTCCTGGCGGGTCGGCCCCTACTTCTCGGTGAGCACATTATATACGTCTATATCGTAATATAACCCAACCTAACCCATCTAGACCGTCGCTGGTAATGTTTTACAAAATCCCGGTCGTGTCGACCCGTACTTCTCGGTGGGGACATTATATACGTCTATATCGTTATATATCCTAACCCAAGGGAACCTAACATCTCGGATGTAGTATTTTCCAACATTCCTGGCGGGTCGGCCTCTACTTCTCGGTGGGCACATTACTGACGTCTATATCGCAATATAACCTAACCTAACCCATCTAGATCCTCGCTGGTAATGTTTTACAAAATCCCGGTCGTGTCTGCCCGTACTTCTCGGTGCGTACATTATATACGTCTATAAATTTATATATCCTAACCTAAGGGTACCTAACATCTCGGATGTAGTATTTTCCAACATTCCTGGCGGGTCGGCCCCTACTCCTCGGTGGGCACATTATATACGTCCATATCGTAATATAACCTTACCTAACCCATCTAGACCCTCGCTGGTAATGTTTTACAAAATCCCGGTGGTGTCGGCCCGTACTTCTCGGCGGGACATTATATATGTCTATAACGTTATATATCCTAACCTAAGGGAACCTAACTTCTCGGATGTAGTATTTTCCAACATTCATTGCGGGTCGGCCCCTATTTCTCGGTGGGCACATTATATACGTCCATATCGTAACATAACCTAACCTAACCCATCTAGATCCTCGCTGGTAATATTTTACAAAATTCCGGTCGTGTCGGCCCGTACTTTGCCGTGGGGACATTATATACGTCTATAACTTTATATATCCTAACCTGAGGGAACCTAACATCTCGGATGTAGTATTTTCCAACATTCCTGGCGGGTCGGCCCCTACTTCTCGGTGGACACATTATATACGTCTATATCGTAATATAACCTAACCTAACCCATCTAGACCGTCGCTGGTAATGTTTTACAAAATCCCGGTCTTGTCGGCCCGTACTTCTCGGTGGGGACATTATTTACGTCTATAACGTTATACATCCTAACCCAAGGGAACCTAACATCTCGGATGTAGTATTTTCCAACATTCCTGGCGGGTAGGCCCCTACTTCTCGGTGGGC
This sequence comes from Xylocopa violacea, assembly GCA_963969225.1. Taxonomy (NCBI): domain Eukaryota; kingdom Metazoa; phylum Arthropoda; class Insecta; order Hymenoptera; family Apidae; genus Xylocopa; species Xylocopa violacea. The sequence continues at coordinate 5,079,814 of CAXAJV010000011.1, read as the reverse complement.
ACATTATATACGTCTATATCGCAATATAACCTAACCTAACCCATATAGACCCTCGCTGGTGATGTTTTAAAAAATCCCGGTCGTGTCTGCCCGTACTTCTCGGTGGGGACATTATATACGTCTATAACGTTATATATCCTAACCCAAGGGAACCTAACATCTCGGATGTAGTATTTTCCAACATTCCTGGCGGGTCGGCCCCTACTTCTCGGTGGGCACATTATATACGTCTATATCGTAATATAACCTAACCTAACCCATCTAGACCCTCACTGGTAATGTTTTACAAAATTCCGGTCGTGTCGACCCGTACTTCTCGGTGAGGACATTGTATACGTCTATAACGTTATATATCCTAACCTAAGGGAACCTAACATCTCGGATGTAGTATTTCACAACATTCCTGGCGGGTCGGCGCCAATTCTCGGTGGGATCATTATATACGTCTATAACGTAATATAACCTAACCTAACACATCTAGCCCCTAGCTGGGAATGTTTTACAGAATCCCGGTCGTGTCTGCCCGTACGTCTCGGAGGGGACATTGTATACGTCTATAACGTTATATATCCTAACCTAAGGGAACCTAACATCTCGGATGTAGTATTTCACAACATTCCTGGCGGGTCGGCGCCAATTCTCGGTGGGATCATTATATACGTCTATATCGTAATATAACCTAACCTAACCCATCTAGACCCTCACTGGTAATGTTTTACAAAATCCCGGTCGTGTCGGCTCGTACTTCTCGGTGGGGACATTATATACGTCTATAACGTTATATATCCTAACCCAAGGGAACCTAACATCTCGGATGTAGTATTTTCCAACATTCCTGGCGGGTCGGCCCCTACTTCTCAGTGGGCACATTATGTACGTCTATATCGCAATATAACCTCACCTAACCCAACTAGACCCTCGCTGGTAATGTTTTACGAAATCCCGGTCGTGTCGGCCCGTACTTCTCGGTGGGGACATTATTTACGTCTATAACGTTATATATCCTAACCCAAGGGAACCTAACATCTCGGATGTAGTATTTTCCAACATTCCTGGCGGGTCGGCCCCTACTTCTCGGTGGGCACATTATAAACGTCTATATCGTAATATAACCTAACCTAATCCATCTAGACCCTCGCTGGTAATGTTTTACAAAATCCCGGTGGTGTCGGCCCGTACTTCTCGGTGGGGACATTATATATGTCTATAACGTTATATATCCTAACCTAAGGGAACCTAACCTCTCGGATGTAGTATTTCCCAACATTCCTGGCGGGTCGGCCCCTACTTCTCGGTGGGCACATTATATACGTCCATATCGTAATATAAGCTAACCTAACCCATCTAGACCCTCGCTGGTAATATTTTACAAAATTCCGGTCGTGTCGGCCCGTACTTTGCCGTGGGGACATTGTATACGTCTATAACTTTATATATCCTAACCTAAGGGATCCTAACATCGCGGATGTAGTATTTTCCAACATTCCTGGCGGGCCGGCACCTACTTCTCGGCGGGCACATTATATACGTCCATATCGTAATATAACCTAACCTAACCCATCTAGACCCTCGCTGGTAATGTTTTACAAAATTCCGGTCGCGCCGGCCCGTACTTTGCCGTGGGGACATTATATACGTCTAGAACGTTATATATCCTAAACTAAGGGAACATAACATCTCGGATGTAGTATTTTCCAACATTCCTCATGGGCCGGCCCCTACTTCTCGGTGGGCACATTACATACGTCTATATCGCAATATAACCTAACCTAACCCATATAGACCCTCGGTGGTGATGTTTTAAAAAATCCCGGTCGTGTCTGCCCGTACTTCTCGGTGGGCACATTATATACGTCTATATCGTAATATAACCTAACCTAACCCATCTAGACCCTCACTGGTAATGTTTTACAAAATTCCGGTCGTGTCGACCCGTACTTCTCGGTGAGGACATTGTATACGTCTATAACGTTATATATCCTAACCTAAGGGAACCTAACATCTCGGATGTAGTATTTCACAACATTCCTGGCGGGTCGGCGCCAATTCTCGGGGGGATCATTATATACGTCTATAACGTAATATAACCTAACCTAACACATCTAGCCCCTAGCTGGGAATGTTTTACAGAATCCCGGTCGTGTCTGCCCGTACGTCTCGGTAGGGACATTATATACGTCTATAACGTTATATATCCTAACCCAAGGGAACCTAATATCTCGGATGTAGTATTTTCCAACATTCCTGGCGGGTCGGCCCCTACTTCTCGGTGGGCACATTATATACGTCTGTATCGCAATATAATCTAACCTAACCCAACTAGACCCTCGCTGGTAATGTTTTACAAAATCCCGGGCGTGTCGGCCCGTACTTTGCCGTGGGGACATTATATACGTCTATAACTTCATATATCCTAACCTGAGGGAACCTAACATCTCGGATGTAGTATTTTCCAACATTCCTGGCGGGCCGGCCCCTACTTCTCGGTGGGCACATTATATACGTCCATATCGTAATATAATCTAACGTAACCCATCTAGACCCTCGCCGGTAATGTTTTACAAATTTCCGGTCGTGTCGGCCCGTACTTTGCCGTGGGGACATCATATACGTCTATAACTTTATATATCCTAACCTGAGGGAACCTAACATCTCGGATGTAGTATTATCCAACATTCCTGGCGGGTCGGCCCCTACTTCTCGGTGGGCACATTATATACGTCTGTATCGCAATATAATCTAACCTAACCCAACTAGACCCTCGCTGGTAATGTTTTACAAATTCCCGGGCGTGTCGGCCCGTACTTTGCCGTGGGGACATTATATACGTCTATAACTTCACATATCCTAACCTGAGGGGGAACCTAACATCTCGGATGTAGTATTTTCCAACATTCCTGGCGGGCCGGCCCCTACTTCTCGGTGGGCACATTATATACGTCCATATCGTAATATAACCTAACGTAACCCATCTAGACCCTCGCTGGTAATGTTTTACAAAATTCCGGTCGTGTCGGCCCGTACTTTGCCGTGGGGACATCATATACGTCTATAACTTTATATATCCTAACCTGAGGGAACCTAACATCTCGGATGTAGTATTTTCCAACATTCCTGGCGGGTCGGCCCCTACTTCTCGGTGGGCACATTATATACGTCCATATCGTAATATAACCTAACCTAACCCATCTAGACCCTCGCTGGTAATGTTTTACAAAATCGCGGTCGTGTCTGCCCGTACTTCTCGGTGGGGACATTATATACGTCTATAACGTTATATATCCTAACCCAAGGGAACCTAACATCTCGGATGTAGTATTTTCCAACATTCCTGGCGGGTCGGCCCCTACTTCACGGTGGGCACATTATATACGTCCATATCGTAATATAACCTAACCTAACCCATCTAGAACCTCGCTGGTAATGTTTTACAAAATCCCGGGCGTGTCTGCCCGTACTTCTCGGTGGGGACATTATATACGTCTATAACGTTATATATCCTAACCCAAGGGAACCTAACATCTCGGATGTAGTATTTTCCAACATTCCTGGCGGGTCGGCCCCTACTTCTCGGTGGGCACATTATATACGTCCATATCGTAATATAACCTAACCTAACCCATCTAGAACCTCGCTGGTAATGTTTCACAGAATCCCGGTCGTGTCGGCTCGTACTTCTCGGTGGGGACATTATATACGTCTATAACGTTATATATCCTAACCCAAGGGAACCTAACATCTCGGATGTAGTATTTTCCAACATTCCTGGCGGGTCGGCCCCTACTTCACGGTGGGCACATTATATACGTCCATATCGTAATATAACCTAACCTAACCCATCTAGAACCTCGCTGGTAATGTTTTACAAAATCCCGGTCGTGTCTGCCCGTACTTCTCGGTGGGGACATTATATACGTCTATAACGTTATATATCCTAACCCAAGGGAACCTAACATCTCGGATGTAGTATTTTCCAACATTCCTGGCGGGTCGGCCCCTACTTCTCGGTGGGCACATTATATACGTCCATATCGTAATATAACCTAACCTAACCCATCTAGAACCTCGCTGGTAATGTTTCACAGAATCCCGGTCGTGTCGGCTCGTACTTCTCGGTGGGGACATTATATACGTCTATAACGTTATATATCCTAACCCAAGGGAACCTAACATCTCGGATGTAGTATTTTCCAACATTCCTGGCGGGTTGGCCCCTACTTCTCAGTGGGCACATTATGTACGTCTATATCGCAATATAACCTAACCTAACCCAACTAGACCCTCGCTGGTAATGTTTTACGAAATCCCGGTCGTGTCGGCCCGTACTTCTCGGTGGGGACATTATTTACGTCTATAACGTTATATATCCTAACCCAAGAGAGCCTAACATCTCGGATGTAGTATTTTCCAACATTCCTGGCGGGTCGGCCCCTACTTCTCGGTGGGCACATTATAAACGTCTATATCGTAATATAACCTAACCTAACCCATCTAGACCCTCGCTGGTAATGTTTTACAAAATCCCGGTGGTGTCGGCCCGTACTTCTCGGCGGGACATTATATATGTCTATAACGTTATATATCCTAACCTAAGGGAACCTAACTTCTCGGATGTAGTATTTTCCAACATTCCTGGAGGGTCGGCCCCTACTTCTCGATGGGCACATTATATACGTCCATATCGTAATATAAGCTAACCTAACCCATCTAGACCCTCGCTGGTAATATTTTACAAAATTCCGGTCGTGTCGGCCCGTACTTTGCCGTGGGGACATTATATACGTCTATAACTTTATATATCCTAACTTGAGGGAACCTAACATCTCGGATGTAGTATTTTCCAACATTCCTGGCGGGTCGGCCCCCACTTCTCGGTGGACACATTATATACGTCTATATCGTAATATAACCTAACCTAACCCATCTTGACCGTCGCTGGTAATGTTTTTACAAAATCCCGGTCGTGTCTGCCGTACTTCTCGGTGGGGACATTATATACGTCTATAACGTTATATATCCTAACCCAAGGGAACCTAACATCTCGGATGTAGTATTTTCCAATATTCCTGGCGGGTCGGCCCCTACTTCTCGGTGGGCACATTATATACGTCTATATCGTAATATAACCTAACCTAACCCATCTAGACCCTCACTGGTAATGTTTTACAAAATTCCGGTCGTGTCGACCCGTACTTCTCGGTGGGGACATTATATACGTCTATATCGTTATATATCCTAACCGAAGGGAACCTAACATCTCGGATGTAGTATTTTCCAACATTCCTGGCTGGGCGGCCCCTACTTCTCGGTGGGCACATTATATACGTCCATATCGTAATATAACCTAACCTAACCCATCTAGACCCTCGCTGGTAATGTTTCACAGAATCCCGTTCATGTCTTCCCGTACGTCTCGGTGCGGATATTATATACGTCTATAAATTTATATATCCTAACCTAAGGGTACCTAACATCTCGGATGTAGTATTTTCCAACATTCCTGGCGGGTCGGCCCCTACTTCTCGGTGAGCACATTATATACGTCTATATCGTAATATAACCCAACCTAACCCATCTAGACCGTCGCTGGTAATGTTTTACAAAATCCCGGTCGTGTCGACCCGTACTTCTCGGTGGGGACATTATATACGTCTATATCGTTATATATCCTAACCCAAGGGAACCTAACATCTCGGATGTAGTATTTTCCAACATTCCTGGCGGGTCGGCCTCTACTTCTCGGTGGGCACATTACTGACGTCTATATCGCAATATAACCTAACCTAACCCATCTAGATCCTCGCTGGTAATGTTTTACAAAATCCCGGTCGTGTCTGCCCGTACTTCTCGGTGCGTACATTATATACGTCTATAAATTTATATATCCTAACCTAAGGGTACCTAACATCTCGGATGTAGTATTTTCCAACATTCCTGGCGGGTCGGCCCCTACTTCTCGGTGGGCACATTATATACGTCCATATCGTAATATAACCTTACCTAACCCATCTAGAACCTCGCTGGTAATGTTTTACAAAATCCCGGTGGTGTCGGCCCGTACTTCTCGGCGGGACATTATATATGTCTATAACGTTATATATCCTAACCTAAGGGAACCTAACTTCTCGGATGTAGTATTTTCCAACATTCATTGCGGGTCGGCCCCTATTTCTCGGTGGGCACATTATATACGTCCATATCGTAACATAACCTAACCTAACCCATCTAGATCCTCGCTGGTAATATTTTACAAAATTCCGGTCGTGTCGGCCCGTACTTTGCCGTGGGGACATTATATACGTCTATAACTTTATATATCCTAACCTGAGGGAACCTAACATCTCGGATGTAGTATTTTCCAACATTCCTGGCGGGTCGGCCCCTACTTCTCGGTGGACACATTATATACGTCTATATCGTAATATAACCTAACCTAACCCATCTAGACCGTCGCTGGTAATGTTTTACAAAATCCCGGTCTTGTCGGCCCGTACTTCTCGGTGGGGACATTATTTACGTCTATAACGTTATACATCCTAACCCAAGGGAACCTAACATCTCGGATGTAGTATTTTCCAACATTCCTGGCGGGTAGGCCCCTACTTCTCGGTGGGCACATTATATACGTCTATATCGCAATATAACCTAACCTAACCCATATAGACCCTCGCTGGTGATGTTTTAAAAAATCCCGGTCGTGTCTGCCCGTACTTCTCGGTGGGGACATTATATACGTCTATAACGTTATATATCCTAACCCAAGGGAACCTAACATCTCGGATGTAGTATTTTCCAACATTCCTGGCGGGTCGGCCCCTACTTCTCGGTGGGCACATTATATACGTCTATATCGTAATATAACCTAACCTAACCCATCTAGACCCTCACTGGTAATGTTTTACAAAATTCCGGTCGTGTCGACCCGTACTTCTCGGTGAGGACATTGTATACGTCTATAACGTTATATATCCTAACCTAAGGGAACCTAACATCTCGGATGTAGTATTTCACAACATTCCTGGCGGGTCGGCGCCAATTCTCGGTGGGATCATTATATACGTCTATAACGTAATATAACCTAACCTAACACATCTAGCCCCTAGCTGGGAATGTTTTACAGAATCCCGGTCGTGTCTGCCCGTACGTCTCGGAGGGGACATTGTATACGTCTATAACGTTATATATCCTAACCTAAGGGAACCTAACATCTCGGATGTAGTATTTCACAACATTCCTGGCGGGTCGGCGCCAATTCTCGGTGGGATCATTATATACGTCTATAACGTAATATAACCTAACCTAACACATCTAGCCCCTAGCTGGGAATGTTTTACAGAATCCCGGTCGTGTCTGCCCGTACGTCTCGGTGGGGACATTATATACGTCTATAACGTTATATATCCTAACCCAAGGGAACCTAACATCTCGGATGTAGTATTTTCCAACATTTCTGGCGGGTCGGCCCCTACTTCTCGGTGGGAACATTATATACGTCTATAACGTAATATAACCTAACCTAACCCTCCTAGACCCTTGCTGGTAATGTTTCACAGAATCCCGGTCGTGTCGGCTCGTACTTCTCGGTGGGGACATTATATACGTCTATAACGTTATATATCCTAACCCAAGGGAACCTAACATCTCGGATGTAGTATTTTCCAACATTCCTGGCGGGTCGGCCCCTACTTCTCAGTGGGCACATTATGTACGTCTATATCGCAATATAACCTAACCTAACCCATATAGACCCTCGCTGGTGATGTTTTAAAAAATCCCGGTCGTGTCTGCCCGTACTTCTCGGTGGGGACATTATATACGTCTATAACGTTATATATCCTAACCCAAGGGAACCTAACATCTCGGATGTAGTATTTTCCAACATTCCTGGCGGGTCGGCCCCTACTTCTCGGTGGGCACATTATATACGTCTATATCGTAATATAACCTAACCTAACCCATCTAGACCCTCACTGGTAATGTTTTACAAAATTCCGGTCGTGTCGACCCGTACTTCTCGGTGAGGACATTGTATACGTCTATAACGTTATATATCCTAACCTAAGGGAACCTAACATCTCGGATGTAGTATTTCACAACATTCCTGGCGGGTCGGCGCCAATTCTCGGTGGGATCATTATATACGTCTATAACGTAATATAACCTAACCTAACACATCTAGCCCCTAGCTGGGAATGTTTTACAGAATCCCGGTCGTGTCTGCCCGTACGTCTCGGAGGGGACATTGTATACGTCTATAACGTTATATATCCTAACCTAAGGGAACCTAACATCTCGGATGTAGTATTTCACAACATTCCTGGCGGGTCGGCGCCAATTCTCGGTGGGATCATTATATACGTCTATAACGTAATATAACCTAACCTAACACATCTAGCCCCTAGCTGGGAATGTTTTACAGAATCCCGGTCGTGTCTGCCCGTACGTCTCGGTGGGGACATTATATACGTCTATAACGTTATATATCCTAACCCAAGGGAACCTAACATCTCGGATGTAGTATTTTCCAACATTTCTGGCGGGTCGGCCCCTACTTCTCGGTGGGAACATTATATACGTCTATAACGTAATATAACCTAACCTAACCCTCCTAGACCCTTGCTGGTAATGTTTCACAGAATCCCGGTCGTGTCGGCTCGTACTTCTCGGTGGGGACATTATATACGTCTATAACGTTATATATCCTAACCCAAGGGAACCTAACATCTCGGATGTAGTATTTTCCAACATTCCTGGCGGGTCGGCCCCTACTTCACGGTGGGCACATTATATACGTCCATATCGTAATATAACCTAACCTAACCCATCTAGAACCTCGCTGGTAATGTTTTACAAAATCCCGGTCGTGTCTGCCCGTACTTCTCGGTGGGGACATTATATACGTCTATAACGTTATATATCCTAACCCAAGGGAACCTAACATCTCGGATGTAGTATTTTCCAACATTCCTGGCGGGTCGGCCCCTACTTCTCGGTGGGCACATTATATACGTCCATATCGTAATATAACCTAACCTAACCCATCTAGAACCTCGCTGGTAATGTTTCACAGAATCCCGGTCGTGTCGGCTCGTACTTCTCGGTGGGGACATTATATACGTCTATAACGTTATATATCCTAACGCAAGGGAACCTAACATCTCGGATGTAGTATTTTCCAACATTCCTGGCGGGTTGGCCCCTACTTCTCAGTGGGCACATTATGTACGTCTATATCGCAATATAACCTAACCTAACCCAACTAGACCCTCGCTGGTAATGTTTTACGAAATCCCGGTCGTGTCGGCCCGTACTTCTCGGTGGGGACATTATTTACGTCTATAACGTTATATATCCTAACCCAAGAGAGCCTAACATCTCGGATGTAGTATTTTCCAACATTCCTGGCGGGTCGGCCCCTACTTCTCGGTGGGCACATTATAAACGTCTATATCGTAATATAACCTAACCTAACCCATCTAGACCCTCGCTGGTAATGTTTTACAAAATCCCGGTGGTGTCGGCCCGTACTTCTCGGCGGGACATTATATATGTCTATAACGTTATATATCCTAACCTAAGGGAACCTAACTTCTCGGATGTAGTATTTTCCAACATTCCTGGAGGGTCGGCCCCTACTTCTCGATGGGCACATTATATACGTCCATATCGTAATATAAGCTAACCTAACCCATCTAGACCCTCGCTGGTAATATTTTACAAAATTCCGGTCGTGTCGGCCCGTACTTTGCCGTGGGGACATTATATACGTCTATAACTTTATATATCCTAACTTGAGGGAACCTAACATCTCGGATGTAGTATTTTCCAACATTCCTGGCGGGTCGGCCCCCACTTCTCGGTGGACACATTATATACGTCTATATCGTAATATAACCTAACCTAACCCATCTTGACCGTCGCTGGTAATGTTTTTACAAAATCCCGGTCGTGTCTGCCCGTACTTCTCGGTGGGGACATTATATACGTCTATAACGTTATATATCCTAACCCAAGGGAACCTAACATCTCGGATGTAGTATTTTCCAATATTCCTGGCGGGTCGGCCCCTACTTCTCGGTGGGCACATTATATACGTCTATATCGTAATATAACCTAACCTAACCCATCTAGACCCTCACTGGTAATGTTTTACAAAACTCCGGTCGTGTCGACCCGTACTTCTCGGTGGGCACATTATATACGTCCATATCGTAATATAACCTAACCTAACCCATCTAGACCCTCGCTGGTAATGTTTCACAGAATCCCGTTCATGTCTTCCCGTACGTCTCGGTGCGGATATTATATACGTCTATAAATTTATATATCCTAACCCAAGGGAACCTAACATCGCGGATGTAGTATTTTCCAACATTCCTGGCGGGTCGGCCCCTACTTCTCGGTGGGCACATTATTGACGTCTATATCGCAATATAACCTAACCTAACCCATCTAGACCCTCGCTGGTAATGTTTTACAAAATCCCGGTCGTGTCGGCCCGTACTTCTCGGTGGGGACATTATATACGTCTATATCGTTATATATCCTAACCTAAGGGAACCTAACATCTCGGATGTAGTATTTTCCAACATTCCTGGCGGGCCGGCTCCTACTTCTCGGTGGGCACATTATATACGTCTATATCGTAATATAACCTAACCTAACCCATCTAGACCCTCGCTGGTAATGTTTCACAGAATCCCGTTCATGTCTTCCCGTACGTCTCGGTGCGGATATTATATACGTCTATAAATTTATATATCCTAACCTAAGGGAACCTAACATCTCGGATGTATTATTTTCCAACATTCCTGGCGGGTCGGCCCCTACTTCTCGGTGGGTACATTATATACGTCTATATCGTAATATAACCTAACCTAACCCATCTAGACCCTCGCTGGTAATGTTTTACAAAATCCCGGTCGTGTCGGCCCGTACTTCACGGTGGGGACATTATATAAGTCTATAACGTTATATATCCTAACCTAAGGGATCCTAACTTCTCGGATATAGTATTTTCCAACATTCCTGGCGGGTCGGCGCCAATTCTCGGTGGGATCATTATATACGTCTATAACGTAATATAACCTAACCTAACACATCTAGCCCCTAGCTGGGAATGTTTTACAGAATCCCGGTCGTGTCTGCCCGTACGTCTCGGTGGGGACATTATATACGTCTATAACGTTATATATCCTAACCCAAGGGAACCTAACATCTCGGATGTAGTATTTTCCAACATTCCTGGCGGGTCGGCCCCTACTTCTCGGTGGGCACATTATATACGTCTATATCGCAATATAACCTAACCTAACCCAACTAGACCCTCGCTGGTAATGTTTTACAAAATCCCGCGCGTGTCGGCCCGTACTTTGCCGTGGGGACATTATATACGTCTATAACTTCATATATCCTAACCTGAGGGAACCTAACATCTCGGATGTAGTATTTTCCAACATTCCTGGCGGGCCGGCCCCTACTTCTCGGTGGGCACATTATATACGTCCATATCGTAATATAACCTAACCTAACCCATCTAGAACCTCGCTGGTAATGTTTCACAGAATCCCGGTCGTGTCGGCTCGTACTTCTCGGTGGGGACATTATATACGTCTATAACGTTATATATCCTAACCCAAGGGAACCTAACATCTCGGATGTAGTATTTTCCAACATTCCTGGCGGGTTGGCCCCTACTTCTCAGTGGGCACATTATGTACGTCTATATCGCAATATAACCTAACCTAACCCAACTAGACCCTCGCTGGTAATGTTTTACGAAATCCCGGTCGTGTCGGCCCGTACTTCTCGGTGGGGACATTATATAAGTCTATAACGTTATATATCCTAACCTAAGGGAACCTAACTTCTCGGATGTAGTATTTTCCAACATTCCTGGCGGGTCGGCCCCTACTTCTCAGTGGGCACATTATGTACGTCTATATCGCAATATAACCTAACCTAAACCAACTAGACCCTCGCTGGTAATGTTTTACGAAATCCCGGTCGTGTCGGCCCGTACTTCTCGGTGGGGACATTATTTACGTCTATAACGTTATATATCCTAACCCAAGGGAACCTAACATCTCGGATGTAGTATTTTCCAACATTCCTGGCGGGTCGGCCCCTACTTCTCGGTGGGCACATTATAAACGTCTATATCGTAATATAACCTAACCTAACCCATCTAGACCCTCGCTGGTAATGTTTTACAAAATCCCGGTCTTATCGGCCTGTACTTCTCGGTGGAGACATTATATACGTCTATAACGTTATATATCCTAACCCAAGGGAACCTAACATCGCGGATGTAGTATTTTCCAACATTCCTGGCGGGTCGGCCCCTACTTCTCGGTGGGCACATTATTGACGTCTATATCGCAATATAACCTAACCTAACCCATCTAGACCCTCGCTGGTAATGTTTTACAAAATCCCGGTCGTGTCGGCCCGTACTTCTCGGTGGGGACATTATATACGTCTATATCGTTATATATCCTAACCCAAGGGAACCTAACATCTCGGATGTAGTATTTTCCAACATTCCTGGCGGGTAGGCCCCTACTTCTCGGTGGGCACATTATATACGTCTATATCGCAATATAACCTAACCTAACCCGTCTAGACTCTCGCTGGTGATGTTTTACAAAATCCCGGTCGTGTCTGCCCGTACTTCTCGGTGGGGACATTATATACGTCTATATCGTTATATATTCTAACCGAAGGGAACCTAACATCTCGGATGTAGTATTTTCCAACATTCCTGGCTGGGCGGCCCCTACTTCTCGGTGGGCACATTATATACGTCCATATCGTAATATAACCTAACCTAACCCATATAGACCCTCGCTGGTGATGTTTTAAAAAATCCCGGTCGTGTCTGCCCGTACTTCTCGGTGGGGACATTATATACGTCTATAACGTTATATATCCTAACCTAAGGGAACCTAACATCACGGATGTAGTATTTCACAACATTCCTGGCGGGTCGGCGCCAATTCTCGGTGGGATCATTATATACGTCTATAACGTAATATAACCTAACCTAACACATCTAGCCCCTAGCTGGGAATGTTTTACAGAATCCCGGTCGTGTCTGCCCGTACGTCTCGGTGGGGACATTATATACGTCTATAACGTTATATATCCTAACCCAAGGGAACCTAACATCTCGGATGTAGTATTTTCCAACATTCCTGGCGGGTCGGCCCCTACTTCTCGGTGGGCACATTATATACGTCTATATCGCAATATAACCTAACCTAACCCAACTAGACCCTCGCTGGTAATGTTTTACAAAATCCCGCGCGTGTCGGCCCGTACTTTGCCGTGGGGACATTATATACGTCTATAACTTCATATATCCTAACCTGAGGGAACCTAACATCTCGGATGTAGTATTTTCCAACATTCCTGGCGGGCCGGCCCCTACTTCTCGGTGGGCACATTATATACGTCCCTATCGTAATATAACCTAACCTAACCCATCTAGACCCTCAGTGGTAATGTTTTACAAAATGCCGGTCGTGTCGGCCCGTACTTCTCGGTGGGGACATTATATACGTCTATATCGTTATATATCCTAACCTAAGGGAACCTAACATCTCGGATGTAGTATTTTCCAACATTCCTGGCGGGCCGGCCCCTACTTCTCGGTGGGCACATTATATACGTCTATATCGTAATATAACCTAACCTAACCCATCTAGACCCTCGCTGGTAATGTTTCACAGAATCCCGTTCATGTCTTCCCGTACGTCTCGGTGCGGATATTATATACGTCTATAAATTTATATATCCTAACCTAAGGGAACCTAACATCTCGGATGTATTATTTTCCAACATTCCTGGCCGGTCGGCCCCTACTTCTCGGTGGGTACATTATATACGTCTATATCGTAATATAACCTAACCTAACCCATCTAGACCCTCGCTGGTAATGTTTTACAAAATCCCGGTCGTGTCGGCCCGTACTTCACGGTGGGGACATTATATAAGTCTATAACGTTATATATCCTAACCTAAGGGATCCTAACTTCTCGGATATAGTATTTTCCAACATTCCTGGCGGGTCGGCCCCTACTTCTCGGTGGGCACATTATATACGTCTACATCGTAATATAACCTAACCTAACCCATCTAGACCCTCGCTGGTAATGTTTTACAAAATCCCGGTCTTATCGGCCTGTACTTCTCGGTGGGGACATTATATACGTCTATAACGTTATATATCCTAACCCAAGGGAACCTAACATCGCGGATGTAGTATTTTCCAACATTCCTGGCGGGTCGGCCCCTACTTCTCGGTGGGCACATTATTGACGTCTATATCGCAATATAACCTAACCTAACCCATCTAGACCCTCGCTGGTAATGTTTTACAAAATCCCGGTCGTGTCGGCCCGTACTTCTCGGTGGGGACATTATATACGTCTATATCGTTATATATCCTAACCCAAGGGAACCTAACATCTCGGATGTAGTATTTTCCAACATTCCTGGCGGGTAGGCCCCTACTTCTCGGTGGGCACATTATATACGTCTATATCGCAATATAACCTAACCTAACCCATCTAGACTCTCGCTGGTGATGTTTTACAAAATCCCGGTCGTGTCTGCCCGTACTTCTCGGTGGGGACATTATATACGTCTATATCGTTATATATCCTAACCGAAGGGAACCTAACATCTCGGATGTAGTATTTTCCAACATTCCTGGCTGGGCGGCCCCTACTTCTCGGTGGGCACATTATATACGTCCATATCGTAATATAACCTAACCTAACCCATATAGACCCTCGCTGGTGATGTTTTAAAAAATCCCGGTCGTGTCTGCCCGTACTTCTCGGTGGGGACATTATATACGTCTATAACGTTATATATCCTAACCCAAGGGAACCTAACATCTCGGATGTAGTATTTTCCAACATTCCTGGCGGCTCGGCCCCTACTTCTCGGTGGGCACATTATATACGTCTATATCGCAATATAACCTAACCTAACCCAACTAGACCCTCGCTGGTAATGTTTTACAAAATCCCGGTCGTGTCTGCCCGTACTTCTCGGTGGGGACATTATATACGTCTATAACGTTATATATCCTAACCCAAGGGAACCTAACATCTCGGATGTAGTATTTTCCAACATTCCTGGCGGCTCGGCCCCTACTTCTCGGTGGGCACATTATATACGTCTATATCGCAATATAACCTAACCTAACCCAACTAGACCCTCGCTGGTAATGTTTTACAAAATCCCGGTCGTGTCTGCCCGTACTTCTCGGTGGGGACATTATATACGTCTATAACGTTATATATCCTAACCCAAGGGAACCTAACATCTCGGATGTAGTATTTTCCAACATTCCTGGCGGGTCGGCCTCTACTTCTCGGTGGGCACATTATATACGTCTATATCGCAATATAACCTAACCTAACCCAACTAGACCCTCGCTGGTAATGTTTTACAAAATCCCGGTCGTGTCTGCCCGTACTTCTCGGTGGGGACATTATATACGTCTATAACGTTATATATCCTAACCCAAGGGAACCTAACATCTCGGATGTAGTATTTTCCAACATTCCTGGCGGGTCGGCCCCTACTTCTCGGTGGGCACATTATATACGTCTATATCGCAATATAACCTAACCTAACCCAACTAGACCCTCGCTGGTAATGTTTTACAAAATCCCGCGCGTGTCGGCCCGTACTTTGCCGTGGGGACATTATATACGTCTATAACTTCATATATCCTAACCTAAGGGAACCTAACTTCTCGGATGTAGTATTTTCCAACATTCCTGGCGGGTCGGCCCCTACTTCTCGGTGGGCACATTATTGACGTCTATATCGCAATATAACCTAACCTAACCCATCTAGACCCTCGCTGGTAATGTTTTACAAAATCCCGGTCGTGTCGGCCCGTACTTCTCGGTGGGGACATTATATACGTCTATATCGTTATATATCCTAACCCAAGGGAACCTAACATCTCGGATGTAGTATTTTCCAACATTCCTGGCGGGTAGGCCCCTACTTCTCGGTGGGCACATTATATACGTCTATATCGCAATATAACCTAACCTAACCCGTCTAGACTCTCGCTGGTGATGTTTTACAAAATCCCGGTCGTGTCTGCCCGTACTTCTCGGTGGGGACATTATATACGTCTATATCGTTATATATTCTAACCGAAGGGAACCTAACATCTCGGATGTAGTATTTTCCAACATTCCTGGCTGGGCGGCCCCTACTTCTCGGTGGGCACATTATATACGTCCATATCGTAATATAACCTAACCTAACCCATATAGACCCTCGCTGGTGATGTTTTAAAAAATCCCGGTCGTGTCTGCCCGTACTTCTCGGTGGGGACATTATATACGTCTATAACGTTATATATCCTAACCTAAGGGAACCTAACATCACGGATGTAGTATTTCACAACATTCCTGGCGGGTCGGCGCCAATTCTCGGTGGGATCATTATATACGTCTATAACGTAATATAACCTAACCTAACACATCTAGCCCCTAGCTGGGAATGTTTTACAGAATCCCGGTCGTGTCTGCCCGTACGTCTCGGTGGGGACATTATATACGTCTATAACGTTATATATCCTAACCCAAGGGAACCTAACATCTCGGATGTAGTATTTTCCAACATTCCTGGCGGGTCGGCCCCTACTTCTCGGTGGGCACATTATATACGTCTATATCGCAATATAACCTAACCTAACCCAACTAGACCCTCGCTGGTAATGTTTTACAAAATCCCGCGCGTGTCGGCCCGTACTTTGCCGTGGGGACATTATATACGTCTATAACTTCATATATCCTAACCTGAGGGAACCTAACATCTCGGATGTAGTATTTTCCAACATTCCTGGCGGGCCGGCCCCTACTTCTCGGTGGGCACATTATATACGTCCCTATCGTAATATAACCTAACCTAACCCATCTAGACCCTCAGTGGTAATGTTTTACAAAATGCCGGTCGTGTCGGCCCGTACTTCTCGGTGGGGACATTATATACGTCTATATCGTTATATATCCTAACCTAAGGGAACCTAACATCTCGGATGTAGTATTTTCCAACATTCCTGGCGGGCCGGCCCCTACTTCTCGGTGGGCACATTATATACGTCTATATCGTAATATAACCTAACCTAACCCATCTAGACCCTCGCTGGTAATGTTTCACAGAATCCCGTTCATGTCTTCCCGTACGTCTCGGTGCGGATATTATATACGTCTATAAATTTATATATCCTAACCTAAGGGAACCTAACATCTCGGATGTATTATTTTCCAACATTCCTGGCCGGTCGGCCCCTACTTCTCGGTGGGTACATTATATACGTCTATATCGTAATATAACCTAACCTAACCCATCTAGACCCTCGCTGGTAATGTTTTACAAAATCCCGGTCGTGTCGGCCCGTACTTCACGGTGGGGACATTATATAAGTCTATAACGTTATATATCCTAACCTAAGGGATCCTAACTTCTCGGATATAGTATTTTCCAACATTCCTGGCGGGTCGGCCCCTACTTCTCGGTGGGCACATTATATACGTCTATATCGCAATATAACCTAACCTAACCCAACTAGACCCTCGCTGGTAATGTTTTACAAAATCCCGGTCGTGTCTGCCCGTACTTCTCGGTGGGGACATTATATACGTCTATAACGTTATATATCCTAACCCAAGGGAACCTAACATCTCGGATGTAGTATTTTCCAACATTCCTGGCGGGTCGGCCCCTACTTCTCGGTGGGCACATTATATACGTCTATATCGTAATATAACCTAACCTAACCCATCTAGACCCTCACTGGTAATGTTTTACAAAATTCCGGTCGTGTCGACCCGTACTTCTCGGTGAGGACATTGTATACGTCTATAACGTTATATATCCTAACCTAAGGGAACCTAACATCTCGGATGTAGTATTTCACAACATTCCTGGCGGGTCGGCGCCAATTCTCGGTGGGATCATTATATACGTCTATAACGTAATATAACCTAACCTAACACATCTAGCCCCTAGCTGGGAATGTTTTACAGAATCCCGGTCGTGTCTGCCCGTACGTCTCGGTGGGGACATTATATACGTCTATAACGTTATATATCCTAACCCAAGGGAACCTAACATCTCGGATGTAGTATTTTCCAACATTCCTGGCGGGCCGGCCCCTACTTCTCGGTGGGCACATTATATACGTCCATATCGTAATATAACCAAACCTAACCCATCTAGACCCTCAGTGGTAATGTTTTACAAAATTCCGGTCGTGTCGGACGGTACTTTGCCGTGGGGACATCATATACGTCTATAACTTTATATATCCTAACCTGAGGGAACCTAACATCTCGGATGTAGTATTTTCCAACATTCCTGGCGGGTCGGCCCCTACTTCTCGTTGGGCACATTATATACGTCTATATCGCAATATAACCTAACCTAACCCAACTAGACCCTCGCTGGTAATGTTTTACAAAATCCCGGTCGTGTCGGCCCGTACTTCTCGGTGGGGACATTATATAAGTCTATAACGTTATATATCCTAACCCAAGGGAACCTAACATCTCGGATGTAGTATTTTCCAACATTCCTGGCGGGTCGGCCCCTACTTCTCGGTGGGCACATTATAGACGTTTATATCGCAATATAACCTACCCTAACCCATCTAGACCCTCGCTGGTAATGTTTTACAAAATGCCGGTCGTGTCGGCCCGTACTTCTCGGTGGGGACATTATATACGTCTATATCGTTATATATCCTAACCTAAGGGAACCTAACATCTCGGATGTAGTATTTTCCAACATTCCTGGCGGGTCGGCCCCTACTTCTCGGTGGGCACATTATATACGTCTATATCGCAATATAACCTAACCTAACCCAACTAGACCCTCGCTGGTAATGTTTTACAAAATCCCGCGCGTGTCGGCCCGTACTTTGCCGTGGGGACATTATATACGTCTATAACTTCATATATCCTAACCTGAGGGAACCTAACATCTCGGATGTAGTATTTTCCAACATTCCTGGCGGGCCGGCCCCTACTTCTCGGTGGGCACATTATATACGTCCCTATCGTAATATAACCTAACCTAACCCATCTAGACCCTCAGTGGTAATGTTTTACAAAATGCCGGTCGTGTCGGCCCGTACTTCTCGGTGGGGACATTATATACGTCTATATCGTTATATATCCTAACCTAAGGGAACCTAACATCTCGGATGTAGTATTTTCCAACATTCCTGGCGGGCCGGCCCCTACTTCTCGGTGGGCACATTATATACGTCTATATCGTAATATAACCTAACCTAACCCATCTAGACCCTCGCTGGTAATGTTTCACAGAATCCCGTTCATGTCTTCCCGTACGTCTCGGTGCGGATATTATATACGTCTATAAATTTATATATCCTAACCTAAGGGAACCTAACATCTCGGATGAATTATTTTCCAACATTCCTGGCCGGTCGGCCCCTACTTCTCGGTGGGTACATTATATACGTCTATATCGTAATATAACCTAACCTAACCCATCTAGACCCTCGCTGGTAATGTTTTACAAAATCCCGGTCGTGTCGGCCCGTACTTCACGGTGGGGACATTATATAAGTCTATAACGTTATATATCCTAACCTAAGGGATCCTAACTTCTCGGATATAGTATTTTCCAACATTCCTGGCGGGTCGGCCCCTACTTCTCGGTGGGCACATTATATACGTCTACATCGTAATATAACCTAACCTAACCCATCTAGACCCTCGCTGGTAATGTTTTACAAAATCCCGGTCTTATCGGCCTGTACTTCTCGGTGGGGACATTATATACGTCTATAACGTTATATATCCTAACCCAAGGGAACCTAACATCGCGGATGTAGTATTTTCCAACATTCCTGGCGGGTCGGCCCCTACTTCTCGGTGGGCACATTATTGACGTCTATATCGCAATATAACCTAACCTAACCCATCTAGACCCTCGCTGGTAATGTTTTACAAAATCCCGGTCGTGTCGGCCCGTACTTCTCGGTGGGGACATTATATACGTCTATATCGTTATATATCCTAACCCAAGGGAACCTAACATCTCGGATGTAGTATTTTCCAACATTCCTGGCGGGTAGGCCCCTACTTCTCGGTGGGCACATTATATACGTCTATATCGCAATATAACCTAACCTAACCCATCTAGACTCTCGCTGGTGATGTTTTACAATATCCCGGTCGTGTCTGCCCGTACTTCTCGGTGGGGACATTATATACGTCTATATCGTTATATATCCTAACCGAAGGGAACCTAACATCTCGGATGTAGTATTTTCCAACATTCCTGGCTGGGCGGCCCCTACTTCTCGGTGGGCACATTATATACGTCCATATCGTAATATAACCTAACCTAACCCATATAGACCCTCGCTGGTGATGTTTTAAAAAATCCCGGTCGTGTCTGCCCGTACTTCTCGGTGGGGACATTATATACGTCTATAACGTTATATATCCTAACCCAAGGGAACCTAACATCTCGGATGTAGTATTTTCCAACATTCCTGGCGGCTCGGCCCCTACTTCTCGGTGGGCACATTATATACGTCTATATCGCAATATAACCTAACCTAACCCAACTAGACCCTCGCTGGTAATGTTTTACAAAATCCCGGTCGTGTCTGCCCGTACTTCTCGGTGGGGACATTATATACGTCTATATCGTTATATATCCTAACCCAAGGGAACCTAACATCTCGGATGTAGTATTTTCCAACATTCCTGGCGGGTAGGCCCCTACTTCTCGGTGGGCACATTATATACGTCTATATCGCAATATAACCTAACCTAACCCATCTAGACTCTCGCTGGTGATGTTTTACAATATCCCGGTCGTGTCTGCCCGTACTTCTCGGTGGGGACATTATATACGTCTATATCGTTATATATCCTAACCGAAGGGAACCTAACATCTCGGATGTAGTATTTTCCAACATTCCTGGCTGGGCGGCCCCTACTTCTCGGTGGGCACATTATATACGTCCATATCGTAATATAACCTAACCTAACCCATATAGACCCTCGCTGGTGATGTTTTAAAAAATCCCGGTCGTGTCTGCCCGTACTTCTCGGTGGGGACATTATATACGTCTATAACGTTATATATCCTAACCCAAGGGAACCTAACATCTCGGATGTAGTATTTTCCAACATTCCTGGCGGCTCGGCCCCTACTTCTCGGTGGGCACATTATATACGTCTATATCGCAATATAACCTAACCTAACCCAACTAGACCCTCGCTGGTAATGTTTTACAAAATCCCGGTCGTGTCTGCCCGTACTTCTCGGTGGGGACATTATATACGTCTATAACGTTATATATCCTAACCCAAGGGAACCTAACATCTCGGATGTAGTATTTTCCAACATTCCTGGCGGCTCGGCCCCTACTTCTCGGTGGGCACATTATATACGTCTATATCGCAATATAACCTAACCTAACCCAACTAGACCCTCGCTGGTAATGTTTTACAAAATCCCGGTCGTGTCTGCCCGTACTTCTCGGTGGGGACATTATATACGTCTATAACGTTATATATCCTAACCCAAGGGAACCTAACATCTCGGATGTAGTATTTTCCAACATTCCTGGCGGGTCGGCCTCTACTTCTCGGTGGGCACATTATATACGTCTATATCGCAATATAACCTAACCTAACCCAACTAGACCCTCGCTGGTAATGTTTTACAAAATCCCGGTCGTGTCTCCCCGTACTTCTCGGTGGGGACATTATATACGTCTATAACGTTATATATCCTAACCCAAGGGAACCTAACATCTCGGATGTAGTATTTTCCAACATTCCTGGCGGGTCGGCCCCTACTTCTCGGTGGGCACATTATATACGTCTATATCGCAATATAACCTAACCTAACCCAACTAGACCCTCGCTGGTAATGTTTTACAAAATCCCGCGCGTGTCGGCCCGTACTTTGCCGTGGGGACATTATATACGTCTATAACTTCATATATCCTAACCTAAGGGAACCTAACTTCTCGGATGTAGTATTTTCCAACATTCCTGGCGGGTCGGCCCCTACTTCTCGGTGGGCACATTATTGACGTCTATATCGCAATATAACCTAACCTAACCCATCTAGACCCTCGCTGGTAATGTTTTACAAAATCCCGGTCGTGTCGGCCCGTACTTCTCGGTGGGGACATTATATACGTCTATATCGTTATATATCCTAACCCAAGGGAACCTAACATCTCGGATGTAGTATTTTCCAACATTCCTGGCGGGTAGGCCCCTACTTCTCGGTGGGCACATTAAATACGTCTATATCGCAATATAACCTAACCTAACCCGTCTAGACTCTCGCTGGTGATGTTTTACAAAATCCCGGTCGTGTCTGCCCGTACTTCTCGGTGGGGACATTATATACGTCTATATCGTTATATATTCTAACCGAAGGGAACCTAACATCTCGGATGTAGTATTTTCCAACATTCCTGGCTGGGCGGCCCCTACTTCTCGGTGGGCACATTATATACGTCCATATCGTAATATAACCTAACCTAACCCATATAGACCCTCGCTGGTGATGTTTTAAAAAATCCCGGTCGTGTCTGCCCGTACTTCTCGGTGGGGACATTATATACGTCTATAACGTTATATATCCTAACCTAAGGGAACCTAACATCACGGATGTAGTATTTCACAACATTCCTGGCGGGTCGGCGCCAATTCTCGGTGGGATCATTATATACGTCTATAACGTAATATAACCTAACCTAACACATCTAGCCCCTAGCTGGGAATGTTTTACAGAATCCCGGTCGTGTCTGCCCGTACGTCTCGGTGGGGACATTATATACGTCTATAACGTTATATATCCTAACCCAAGGGAACCTAACATCTCGGATGTAGTATTTTCCAACATTCCTGGCGGGTCGGCCCCTACTTCTCGGTGGGCACATTATATACGTCTATATCGCAATATAACCTAACCTAACCCAACTAGACCCTCGCTGGTAATGTTTTACAAAATCCCGCGCGTGTCGGCCCGTACTTTGCCGTGGGGACATTATATACGTCTATAACTTCATATATCCTAACCTGAGGGAACCTAACATCTCGGATGTAGTATTTTCCAACATTCCTGGCGGGCCGGCCCCTACTTCTCGGT
The DNA here is from genome assembly GCA_963969225.1 of Xylocopa violacea. Lineage (NCBI taxonomy): Eukaryota > Metazoa > Arthropoda > Insecta > Hymenoptera > Apidae > Xylocopa > Xylocopa violacea. Next base: position 5,056,612 of record CAXAJV010000011.1, on the reverse strand, counting down.
GGGCACATTATATACGTCCCTATCGTAATATAACCTAACCTAACCCATCTAGACCCTCAGTGGTAATGTTTTACAAAATGCCGGTCGTGTCGGCCCGTACTTCTCGGTGGGGACATTATATACGTCTATATCGTTATATATCCTAACCTAAGGGAACCTAACATCTCGGATGTAGTATTTTCCAACATTCCTGGCGGGCCGGCCCCTACTTCTCGGTGGGCACATTATATACGTCTATATCGTAATATAACCTAACCTAACCCATCTAGACCCTCGCTGGTAATGTTTCACAGAATCCCGTTCATGTCTTCCCGTACGTCTCGGTGCGGATATTATATACGTCTATAAATTTATATATCCTAACCTAAGGGAACCTAACATCTCGGATGTATTATTTTCCAACATTCCTGGCCGGTCGGCCCCTACTTCTCGGTGGGTACATTATATACGTCTATATCGTAATATAACCTAACCTAACCCATCTAGACCCTCGCTGGTAATGTTTTACAAAATCCCGGTCGTGTCGGCCCGTACTTCACGGTGGGGACATTATATAAGTCTATAACGTTATATATCCTAACCTAAGGGATCCTAACTTCTCGGATATAGTATTTTCCAACATTCCTGGCGGGTCGGCCCCTACTTCTCGGTGGGCACATTATATACGTCTACATCGTAATATAACCTAACCTAACCCATCTAGACCCTCGCTGGTAATGTTTTACAAAATCCCGGTCTTATCGGCCTGTACTTCTCGGTGGGGACATTATATACGTCTATAACGTTATATATCCTAACCCAAGGGAACCTAACATCGCGGATGTAGTATTTTCCAACATTCCTGGCGGGTCGGCCCCTACTTCTCGGTGGGCACATTATTGACGTCTATATCGCAATATAACCTAACCTAACCCATCTAGACCCTCGCTGGTAATGTTTTACAAAATCCCGGTCGTGTCGGCCCGTACTTCTCGGTGGGGACATTATATACGTCTATATCGTTATATATCCTAACCCAAGGGAACCTAACACCTCGGATGTAGTATTTTCCAACATTCCTGGCGGGTAGGCCCCTACTTCTCGGTGGGCACATTATATACGTCTATATCGCAATATAACCTAACCTAACCCATCTAGACTCTCGCTGGTGATGTTTTACAAAATCCCGGTCGTGTCTGCCCGTACTTCTCGGTGGGGACATTATATACGTCTATATCGTTATATATCCTAACCGAAGGGAACCTAACATCTCGGATGTAGTATTTTCCAACATTCCTGGCTGGGCGGCCCCTACTTCTCGGTGGGCACATTATATACGTCCATATCGTAATATAACCTAACCTAACCCATATAGACCCTCGCTGGTGATGTTTTAAAAAATCCCGGTCGTGTCTGCCCGTACTTCTCGGTGGGGACATTATATACGTCTATAACGTTATATATCCTAACCCAAGGGAACCTAACATCTCGGATGTAGTATTTTCCAACATTCCTGGCGGCTCGGCCCCTACTTCTCGGTGGGCACATTATATACGTCTATATCGCAATATAACCTAACCTAACCCAACTAGACCCTCGCTGGTAATGTTTTACAAAATCCCGGTCGTGTCTGCCCGTACTTCTCGGTGGGGACATTATATACGTCTATAACGTTATATATCCTAACCCAAGGGAACCTAACATCTCGGATGTAGTATTTTCCAACATTCCTGGCGGGTCGGCGCCAATTCTCGGTGGGATCATTATATACGTCTATAACGTAATATAACCTAACCTAACACATCTAGCCCCTAGCTGGGAATGTTTTACAGAATCCCGGTCGTGTCTGCCCGTACGTCTCGGTGGGGACATTATATACGTCTATAACGTTATATATCCTAACCCAAGGGAACCTAACATCTCGGATGTAGTATTTTCCAACATTCCTGGCGGGTCGGCCCCTACTTCTCGGTGGGCACATTATATACGTCTATATCGCAATATAACCTAACCTAACCCAACTAGACCCTCGCTGGTAATGTTTTACAAAATCCCGCGCGTGTCGGCCCGTACTTTGCCGTGGGGACATTATATACGTCTATAACTTCATATATCCTAACCTGAGGGAACCTAACATCTCGGATGTAGTATTTTCCAACATTCCTGGCGGGCCGGCCCCTACTTCTCGGTGGGCACATTATATACGTCCCTATCGTAATATAACCTAACCTAACCCATCTAGACCCTCAGTGGTAATGTTTTACAAAATGCCGGTCGTGTCGGCCCGTACTTCTCGGTGGGGACATTATATACGTCTATATCGTTATATATCCTAACCTAAGGGAACCTAACATCTCGGATGTAGTATTTTCCAACATTCCTGGCGGGCCGGCCCCTACTTCTCGGTGGGCACATTATATACGTCTATATCGTAATATAACCTAACCTAACCCATCTAGACCCTCGCTGGTAATGTTTCACAGAATCCCGTTCATGTCTTCCCGTACGTCTCGGTGCGGATATTATATACGTCTATAAATTTATATATCCTAACCTAAGGGAACCTAACATCTCGGATGTATTATTTTCCAACATTCCTGGCCGGTCGGCCCCTACTTCTCGGTGGGTACATTATATACGTCTATATCGTAATATAACCTAACCTAACCCATCTAGACCCTCGCTGGTAATGTTTTACAAAATCCCGGTCGTGTCGGCCCGTACTTCACGGTGGGGACATTATATAAGTCTATAACGTTATATATCCTAACCTAAGGGATCCTAACTTCTCGGATATAGTATTTTCCAACATTCCTGGCGGGTCGGCCCCTACTTCTCGGTGGGCACATTATATACGTCTACATCGTAATATAACCTAACCTAACCCATCTAGACCCTCGCTGGTAATGTTTTACAAAATCCCGGTCTTATCGGCCTGTACTTCTCGGTGGGGACATTATATACGTCTATAACGTTATATATCCTAACCCAAGGGAACCTAACATCGCGGATGTAGTATTTTCCAACATTCCTGGCGGGTCGGCCCCTACTTCTCGGTGGGCACATTATTGACGTCTATATCGCAATATAACCTAACCTAACCCATCTAGACCCTCGCTGGTAATGTTTTACAAAATCCCGGTCGTGTCGGCCCGTACTTCTCGGTGGGGACATTATATACGTCTATATCGTTATATATCCTAACCCAAGGGAACCTAACACCTCGGATGTAGTATTTTCCAACATTCCTGGCGGGTAGGCCCCTACTTCTCGGTGGGCACATTATATACGTCTATATCGCAATATAACCTAACCTAACCCATCTAGACTCTCGCTGGTGATGTTTTACAAAATCCCGGTCGTGTCTGCCCGTACTTCTCGGTGGGGACATTATATACGTCTATATCGTTATATATCCTAACCGAAGGGAACCTAACATCTCGGATGTAGTATTTTCCAACATTCCTGGCTGGGCGGCCCCTACTTCTCGGTGGGCACATTATATACGTCCATATCGTAATATAACCTAACCTAACCCATATAGACCCTCGCTGGTGATGTTTTAAAAAATCCCGGTCGTGTCTGCCCGTACTTCTCGGTGGGGACATTATATACGTCTATAACGTTATATATCCTAACCCAAGGGAACCTAACATCTCGGATGTAGTATTTTCCAACATTCCTGGCGGCTCGGCCCCTACTTCTCGGTGGGCACATTATATACGTCTATATCGCAATATAACCTAACCTAACCCAACTAGACCCTCGCTGGTAATGTTTTACAAAATCCCGGTCGTGTCTGCCCGTACTTCTCGGTGGGGACATTATATACGTCTATAACGTTATATATCCTAACCCAAGGGAACCTAACATCTCGGATGTAGTATTTTCCAACATTCCTGGCGGCTCGGCCCCTACTTCTCGGTGGGCACATTATATACGTCTATATCGCAATATAACCTAACCTAACCCAACTAGACCCTCGCTGGTAATGTTTTACAAAATCCCGGTCGTGTCTGCCCGTACTTCTCGGTGGGGACATTATATACGTCTATAACGTTATATATCCTAACCCAAGGGAACCTAACATCTCGGATGTAGTATTTTCCAACATTCCTGGCGGGTCGGCCTCTACTTCTCGGTGGGCACATTATATACGTCTATATCGCAATATAACCTAACCTAACCCAACTAGACCCTCGCTGGTAATGTTTTACAAAATCCCGGTCGTGTCTGCCCGTACTTCTCGGTGGGGACATTATATACGTCTATAACGTTATATATCCTAACCCAAGGGAACCTAACATCTCGGATGTAGTATTTTCCAACATTCCTGGCGGGTCGGCCCTTACTTCTCAGTGGGCACATTATGTACGTCTATATCGCAATATAGCCTAACCTAACCCAACTAGACCCTCGCTGGTAATGTTTTACGAAATCCCGGTCGTGTCGGCCCGTACTTCTCGGTGGGGACATTATTTACGTCTATAACGTTATATATCCTAACCCAAGGGACCCTAACATCTCGGATATAGTATTTTCCAACATTCCTGGCGGGTCGGCCCCTACTTCTCGGTGGGCACATTATAAACGTCTATATCGTAATATAACCTAACCTAACCCATCTAGACCCTCGCTGGTAATGTTTTACAAAATCCCGGTGGTGTCGGCCCGTACTTCTCGGTGGGGACATTATTTACGTCTATAACGTTATATATCCTAACCCAAGGGAACCTAACATCTCGGATATAGTATTTTCCAACATTCCTGGCGGGTCGGCCCCTACTTCTCGGTGGGCACATTATAAACGTCTATATCGTAATATAACCTAACCTAACCCATCTAGACCCTCGCTGGTAATGTTTTACAAAATCCCGGTGGTGTCGGCCCGTACTTCTCGGTGGGGACATTATATATGTCTATAACGTTATATATCCTAACCTAAGGGAACCTAACTTCTCGGATGTAGTATTTTCCAACATTCCTGGCGGGTCGGCCCCTACTTCTCGGTGGGCACATTATATACGTCCATATCGTAATATAAGCTAACCTAACCCATCTAGACCCTCGCTGGTAATATTTTACAAAATTCCGGTCGTGTCGGCCCGTACTTTGCCGTGGGGACATTATATACGTCTATAACTTTATATATCCTAACCTAAGGGAACCTAACATCGCGGATGTAGTATTTTCCAACATTCCTGGCGGGCCGGCCCCTACTTCTCGGTGGGCACATTATATACGTCCATATCGTAATATAACCTAACCTAACACATCTAGACGCTCGCCGGTAATGTTTTACAAAGTTCCGGTCTTGTCGGCCCGCACTTTGCCGTGGGGACATTATATACGTCTATAACGTTATATATCCTAACCCAAGGGAACCTAACATCTCGGATATAGTATTTTCCAACATTCCTGGCGGGTCGGCCCCTACTTCTCGGTGGGCACATTATAAACGTCTATATCGTAATATAACCTAACCTAACCCATCTAGACCCTCGCTGGTAATGTTTTACAAAATCCCGGTGGTGTCGGCCCGTACTTCTCGGTGGGGACATTATTTACGTCTATAACGTTATATATCCTAACCCAAGGGAACCTAACATCTCGGATATAGTATTTTCCAACATTCCTGGCGGGTCGGCCCCTACTTCTCGGTGGGCACATTATAAACGTCTATATCGTAATATAACCTAACCTAACCCGTCTAGACCCTCGTTGGTAATGTTTTACAAAATCCCGGTGGTGTCGGCCCGTACTTCTCGGTGGGGACATTATATATGTCTATAACGTTATATATCCTAACCTAAGGGAACCTAACTTCTCGGATGTAGTATTTTCCAACATTCCTGGCGGGTCGGCCCCTACTTCTCGGTGGGCACATTATATACGTCCATATCGTAATATAAGCTAACCTAACCCATCTAGACCCTCGCTGGTAATATTTTACTAAATTCCGGTCGTGTCGGCCCGTACTTTGCCGTGGGGACATTATATACGTCTATAACTTTATATATCCTAACCTAAGGGAACCTAACATCGCGGATGTAGTATTTTCCAACATTCCTGGCGGGCCGGCCCCTACTTCTCGGTGGGCACATTATATACGTCCATATCGTAATATAACCTAACCTAACACATCTAGACGCTCGCCGGTAATGTTTTACAAAATTCCGGTCTTGTCGGCCCGCACTTTGCCGTGGGGACATTATATACGTCTATAACTTCATATATCCTAACCTGAGGGAACCTAACATCTCGGATGTAGTATTTTCCAACATTCCTGGCGGGCCGGCCCCTACTTCTCGGTGGGCACATTATATACGTCCATATCGTAATATAACCAAACCTAACCCATCTAGACCCTCGCTGGTAATGTTTTACAAAATCCCGGTCGTGTCGGCCCGTACTTCTCGGTGGGGACATTATATATGTCTATAACGTTATATATCCTAACCTAAGGGAACCTAACTTCTCGGATGTAGTATTTTCCAACATTCCTGGCGGGTCGGCCCCTACTTCTCGGTGGGCACATTATATACGTCCATATCGTAATATAAGCTAACCTAACCCATCTAGACCCTCGCTGGTAATATTTTACAAAATTCCGGTCGTGTCGGCCCGTACTTTGCCGTGGGGACATTATATACGTCTATAACTTTATATATCCTAACCTAAGGGAACCTAACATCGCGGATGTAGTATTTTCCAACATTCCTGGCGGGCCGGCCCCTACTTCTCTGTGGGCACATTATATACGTCCATATCGTAATATAACCTAACCTAACACATCTAGACGCTCGCCGGTAATGTTTTACAAAGTTCCGGTCTTGTCGGCCCGCACTTTGCCGTGGGGACATTATATACGTCTATAACGTTATATATCCTAACCCAAGGGAACCTAACATCTCGGATATAGTATTTTCCAACATTCCTGGCGGGTCGGCCCCTACTTCTCGGTGGGCACATTATAAACGTCTATATCGTAATATAACGTAACCTAACCCATCTAGACCCTCGCTGGTAATGTTTTACAAAATCCCGGTGGTGTCGGCCCGTACTTCTCGGTGGGGACATTATTTACGTCTATAACGTTATATATCCTAACCCAAGGGAACCTAACATCTCGGATATAGTATTTTCCAACATTCCTGGCGGGTCGGCCCCTACTTCTCGGTGGGCACATTATAAACGTCTATATCGTAATATAACCTAACCTAACCCGTCTAGACCCTCGTTGGTAATGTTTTACAAAATCCCGGTGGTGTCGGCCCGTACTTCTCGGTGGGGACATTATATATGTCTATAACGTTATATATCCTAACCTAAGGGAACCTAACTTCTCGGATGTAGTATTTTCCAACATTCCTGGCGGGTCGGCCCCTACTTCTCGGTGGGCACATTATATACGTCCATATCGTAATATAAGCTAACCTAACCCATCCAGACCCTCGCTGGTAATATTTTACAAAATTCCGGTCGTGTCGGCCCGTACTTTGCCGTGGGGACATTATATACGCCTATAACTTTATATATCCTAACCTAAGGGAACCTAACATCGCGGATGTAGTATTTTCCAACATTCCTGGCGGGCCGGCCCCTACTTCTCGGTGGGCACATTATATACGTCCATATCGTAATATAACCTAACCTAACACATCTAGACGCTCGCCGGTAATGTTTTACAAAATTCCGGTCTTGTCGGCCCGCACTTTGCCGTGGGGACATTATATACGTCTATAACTTCATATATCCTAACCTGAGGGAACCTAACATCTCGGATGTAGTATTTTCCAACATTCCTGGCGGGCCGGCCCCTACTTCTCGGTGGGCACATTATATACGTCCATATCGTAATATAACCAAACCTAACCCATCTAGACCCTCGCTGGTAATGTTTTACAAAATCCCTGTCGTGTCGGCCCGTACTTCTCGGTGGGGACATTATATAAGTCTATAACGTTATATATCCTAACCTAAGGGAACCTAACTTCTCGGATGTAGTATTTTCCAACATTCCTGGCGTGTCGACCCCTATATCTCGGTGGGCACATTATATACGTCTATATCGCAATATAACCTAACCTAACCCAACTAGACCCTCGCTGGTAATGTTTTACAAAATCCCGGTCGTGTCGGCCCGTACTTCTCGGTGGGGACATTATATAAGTCTATAACGTTATATATCCTAACCTAAGGGAACCTAACTTCTCGGATGTAGTATTTTCCAACATTCCTGGCGTGTCGACCCCTATATCTCGGTGGGCACATTATATACGTCTATATCGCAATATAACCTAACCTAACCCAACTAGACCCTCGCTGGTAATGTTTTACAAAATCCCGGTCGTGTCGGCCCGTACTTCTCGGTGGGGACATTACATAAGTCTATAACGTTATATATCCTAACCTAAGGGAACCTAACTTCTCGGATGTAGTATTTTCCAACATTCCTGGCGTGTCGACCCCTATATCTCGGTGGGCACATTATATACGTCTATATCGCAATATAACCTAACCTAACCCAACTAGACCCTCGCTGGTAATGTTTTACAAAATCCCGGTCGTGTCGGCCCGTACTTCTCGGTGGGGACATTATATAAGTCTATAACGTTATATATCCTAACCTAAGGGAACCTAACTTCTCGGATGTAGTATTTTCCAACATTCCTGGCGTGTCGACCCCTACATCTCGGTGGGCACACTATATACGTCTATATCGCAATATAACCTAACCTAACCCATCTAGACCCTCGCTGGTAATGTTTTACAAAATCCCGGTCGTGTCGGCCCGTACTTCTCGGTGGGGACATTATATACGTCTATATCGTTATATATCCTAACCCAAGGGAACCTAACATCTCGGATGTAGTATTTTCCAACATTCCTGGCGGGTCGGCCCCTACTTCTCGGTGGGCACATTATATACGTCTATATCGTAATATAACCTAACCTAACCCATCTAGACCCTCGCTGGTAATGTTTCACAGAATCCCGTTCATGTCTTCCCGTACGTCTCGGTGCGGATATTATATACGTCTATAAATTTATATATCCTAACCTAAGGGAACCTAACATCTCGGATGTATTATTTTCCAACATTCCTGGCCGGTCGGCCCCTACTTCTCGGTGGGTACATTATATACGTCTATATCGTAATATAACCTAACCTAACCCATCTAGACCCTCGCTGGTAATGTTTTACAAAATCCCGGTCGTGTCGGCCCGTACTTCACGGTGGGGACATTATATAAGTCTATAACGTTATATATCCTAACCTAAGGGATCCTAACTTCTCGGATATAGTATTTTCCAACATTCCTGGCGGGTCGGCCCCTACCTCTCGGTGGGCACATTATATACGTCTACATCGTAATATAACCTAACCTAACCCATCTAGACCCTCGCTGGTAATGTTTTACAAAATCCCGGTCGTGTCTGCCCGTACTTCTCGGTGGGGACATTATATACGTCTATAACGTTATATATCCTAACCCAAGGGAACCTAACATCTCGGATGTAGTATTTTCCAACATTCCTGGCGGGTCGGCCTCTACTTCTCGGTGGGCACATTATATACGTCTATATCGCAATATAACCTAACCTAACCCAACTAGACCCTCGCTGGTAATGTTTTACAAAATCCCGGTCGTGTCTGCCCGTACTTCTCGGTGGGGACATTATATACGTCTATAACGTTATATATCCTAACCCAAGGGAACCTAACATCTCGGATGTAGTATTTTCCAACATTCCTGGCGGGTCGGCCCCTACTTCTCGGTGGGCACATTATATACGTCTATATCGTAATATAACCTAACCTAACCCATCTAGACCCTCACTGGTAATGTTTTACAAAATTCCGGTCGTGTCGACCCGTACTTCTCGGTGAGGACATTGTATACGTCTATAACGTTATATATCCTAACCTAAGGGAACCTAACATCTCGGATGTAGTATTTCACAACATTCCTGGCGGGTCGGCGCCAATTCTCGGTGGGATCATTATATACGTCTATAACGTAATATAACCTAACCTAACACATCTAGCCCCTAGCTGGGAATGTTTTACAGAATCCCGGTCGTGTCTGCCCGTACGTCTCGGTGGGGACATTATATACGTCTATAACGTTATATATCCTAACCCAAGGGAACCTAACATCTCGGATGTAGTATTTTCCAACATTCCTGGCGGGTCGGCCCCTACTTCTCGGTGGGCACATTATATACGTCTATATCGCAATATAACCTAACCTAACCCAACTAGACCCTCGCTGGTAATGTTTTACAAAATCCCGCGCGTGTCGGCCCGTACTTTGCCGTGGGGACATTATATACGTCTATAACGTTATATATCCTAACCCAAGGGAACCTAACATCTCGGATGTAGTATTTTCCAACATTCCTGGCGGCTCGGCCCCTACTTCTCGGTGGGCACATTATATACGTCTATATCGCAATATAACCTAACCTAACCCAACTAGACCCTCGCTGGTAATGTTTTACAAAATCCCGGTCGTGTCTGCCCGTACTTCTCGGTGGGGACATTATATACGTCTATAACGTTATATATCCTAACCCAAGGGAACCTAACATCTCGGATGTAGTATTTTCCAACATTCCTGGCGGGTCGGCCCCTACTTCTCGGTGGGCACATTATATACGTCTATATCGCAATATAACCTAACCTAACCCAACTAGACCCTCGCTGGTAATGTTTTACAAAATCCCGGTCGTGTCGGCCCGTACTTCTCGGTGGGGACATTATATAAGTCTATAACGTTATATATCCTAACCCAAGGGAACCTAACATCTCGGATGTAGTATTTTCCAACATTCCTGGCGGGTCTGCCCCTACTTCTCGGTGGGCACATTATAGACGTTTATATCGCAATATAACCTACCCTAACCCATCTAGACCCTCGCTGGTAATGTTTTACAAAATGCCGGTCGTGTCGGCCCGTACTTCTCGGTGGGGACATTATATACGTCTATATCGTTATATATCCTAACCTAAGGGAACCTAACATCTCGGATGTAGTATTTTCCAACATTCCTGGCGGGCCGGCCCCTACTTCTCGGTGGGCACATTATATAGGTCTATATCGTAATATAACCTAACCTAACCCATCTAGACCCTCGCTGGTAATGTTTCACAGAATCCCGTTCATGTCTTCCCGTACGTCTCGGTGCGGATATTATATACGTCTATAAATTTATATATCCTAACGTAAGGGAACCTAACATCTCGGATGTATTATTTTCCAACATTCCTGGCGGGTCGGCCCTTACTTCTCAGTGGGCACATTATGTACGTCTATATCGCAATATAACCTAACCTAACCCAACTAGACCCTCGCTGGTAATGTTTTACGAAATCCCGGTCGTGTCGGCCCGTACTTCTCGGTGGGGACATTATTTACGTCTATAACGTTATATATCCTAACCCAAGGGACCCTAACATCTCGGATATAGTATTTTCCAACATTCCTGGCGGGTCGGCCCCTACTTCTCGGTGGGCACATTATAAACGTCTATATCGTAATATAACCTAACCTAACCCATCTAGACCCTCGCTGGTAATGTTTTACAAAATCCCGGTGGTGTCGGCCCGTACTTCTCGGTGGGGACATTATTTACGTCTATAACGTTATATATCCTAACCCAAGGGAACCTAACATCTCGGATATAGTATTTTCCAACATTCCTGGCGGGTCGGCCCCTACTTCTCGGTGGGCACATTATAAACGTCTATATCGTAATATAACCTAACCTAACCCATCTAGACCCTCGCTGGTAATGTTTTACAAAATCCCGGTGGTGTCGGCCCGTACTTCTCGGTGGGGACATTATATATGTCTATAACTTTATATATCCTAACCTAAGGGAACCTAACATCGCGGATGTAGTATTTTCCAACATTCCTGGCGGGCCGGCCCCTACTTCTCGGTGGGCACATTATATACGTCCATATCGTAATATAACCTAACCTAACACATCTAGACGCTCGCCGGTAATGTTTTACAAAGTTCCGGTCTTGTCGGCCCGCACTTTGCCGTGGGGACATTATATACGTCTATAACGTTATATATCCTAACCCAAGGGAACCTAACATCTCGGATATAGTATTTTCCAACATTCCTGGCGGGTCGGCCCCTACTTCTCGGTGGGCACATTATAAACGTCTATATCGTAATATAACCTAACCTAACCCATCTAGACCCTCGCTGGTAATGTTTTACAAAATCCCGGTGGTGTCGGCCCGTACTTCTCGGTGGGGACATTATTTACGTCTATAACGTTATATATCCTAACCCAAGGGAACCTAACATCTCGGATATAGTATTTTCCAACATTCCTGGCGGGTCGGCCCCTACTTCTCGGTGGGCACATTATAAACGTCTATATCGTAATATAACCTAACCTAACCCGTCTAGACCCTCGTTGGTAATGTTTTACAAAATCCCGGTGGTGTCGGCCCGTACTTCTCGGTGGGGACATTATATATGTCTATAACGTTATATATCCTAACCTAAGGGAACCTAACTTCTCGGATGTAGTATTTTCCAACATTCCTGGCGGGTCGGCCCCTACTTCTCGGTGGGCACATTATATACGTCCATATCGTAATATAAGCTAACCTAACCCATCTAGACCCTCGCTGGTAATATTTTACTAAATTCCGGTCGTGTCGGCCCGTACTTTGCCGTGGGGACATTATATACGTCTATAACTTTATATATCCTAACCTAAGGGAACCTAACATCGCGGATGTAGTATTTTCCAACATTCCTGGCGGGCCGGCCCCTACTTCTCGGTGGGCACATTATATACGTCCATATCGTAATATAACCTAACCTAACACATCTAGACGCTCGCCGGTAATGTTTTACAAAATTCCGGTCTTGTCGGCCCGCACTTTGCCGTGGGGACATTATATACGTCTATAACTTCATATATCCTAACCTGAGGGAACCTAACATCTCGGATGTAGTATTTTCCAACATTCCTGGCGGGCCGGCCCCTACTTCTCGGTGGGCACATTATATACGTCCATATCGTAATATAACCAAACCTAACCCATCTAGACCCTCGCTGGTAATGTTTTACAAAATCCCGGTCGTGTCGGCCCGTACTTCTCGGTGGGGACATTATATATGTCTATAACGTTATATATCCTAACCTAAGGGAACCTAACTTCTCGGATGTAGTATTTTCCAACATTCCTGGCGGGTCGGCCCCTACTTCTCGGTGGGCACATTATATACGTCCATATCGTAATATAAGCTAACCTAACCCATCTAGACCCTCGCTGGTAATATTTTACAAAATTCCGGTCGTGTCGGCCCGTACTTTGCCGTGGGGACATTATATACGTCTATAACTTTATATATCCTAACCTAAGGGAACCTAACATCGCGGATGTAGTATTTTCCAACATTCCTGGCGGGCCGGCCCCTACTTCTCTGTGGGCACATTATATACGTCCATATCGTAATATAACCTAACCTAACACATCTAGACGCTCGCCGGTAATGTTTTACAAAGTTCCGGTCTTGTCGGCCCGCACTTTGCCGTGGGGACATTATATACGTCTATAACGTTATATATCCTAACCCAAGGGAACCTAACATCTCGGATATAGTATTTTCCAACATTCCTGGCGGGTCGGCCCCTACTTCTCGGTGGGCACATTATAAACGTCTATATCGTAATATAACGTAACCTAACCCATCTAGACCCTCGCTGGTAATGTTTTACAAAATCCCGGTGGTGTCGGCCCGTACTTCTCGGTGGGGACATTATTTACGTCTATAACGTTATATATCCTAACCCAAGGGAACCTAACATCTCGGATATAGTATTTTCCAACATTCCTGGCGGGTCGGCCCCTACTTCTCGGTGGGCACATTATAAACGTCTATATCGTAATATAACCTAACCTAACCCGTCTAGACCCTCGTTGGTAATGTTTTACAAAATCCCGGTGGTGTCGGCCCGTACTTCTCGGTGGGGACATTATATATGTCTATAACGTTATATATCCTAACCTAAGGGAACCTAACTTCTCGGATGTAGTATTTTCCAACATTCCTGGCGGGTCGGCCCCTACTTCTCGGTGGGCACATTATATACGTCCATATCGTAATATAAGCTAACCTAACCCATCCAGACCCTCGCTGGTAATATTTTACAAAATTCCGGTCGTGTCGGCCCGTACTTTGCCGTGGGGACATTATATACGCCTATAACTTTATATATCCTAACCTAAGGGAACCTAACATCGCGGATGTAGTATTTTCCAACATTCCTGGCGGGCCGGCCCCTACTTCTCGGTGGGCACATTATATACGTCCATATCGTAATATAACCTAACCTAACACATCTAGACGCTCGCCGGTAATGTTTTACAAAATTCCGGTCTTGTCGGCCCGCACTTTGCCGTGGGGACATTATATACGTCTATAACTTCATATATCCTAACCTGAGGGAACCTAACATCTCGGATGTAGTATTTTCCAACATTCCTGGCGGGCCGGCCCCTACTTCTCGGTGGGCACATTATATACGTCCATATCGTAATATAACCAAACCTAACCCATCTAGACCCTCGCTGGTAATGTTTTACAAAATCCCTGTCGTGTCGGCCCGTACTTTTCGGTGGGGACATTATATAAGTCTATAACGTTATATATCCTAACCTAAGGGAACCTAACTTCTCGGATGTAGTATTTTCCAACATTCCTGGCGTGTCGACCCCTATATCTCGGTGGGCACATTATATACGTCTATATCGCAATATAACCTAACCTAACCCAACTAGACCCTCGCTGGTAATGTTTTACAAAATCCCGGTCGTGTCGGCCCGTACTTCTCGGTGGGGACATTATATAAGTCTATAACGTTATATATCCTAACCTAAGGGAACCTAACTTCTCGGATGTAGTATTTTCCAACATTCCTGGCGTGTCGACCCCTATATCTCGGTGGGCACATTATATACGTCTATATCGCAATATAACCTAACCTAACCCAACTAGACCCTCGCTGGTAATGTTTTACAAAATCCCGGTCGTGTCGGCCCGTACTTCTCGGTGGGGACATTATATAAGTCTATAACGTTATATATCCTAACCTAAGGGAACCTAACTTCTCGGATGTAGTATTTTCCAACATTCCTGGCGTGTCGACCCCTACATCTCGGTGGGCACACTATATACGTCTATATCGCAATATAACCTAACCTAACCCATCTAGACCCTCGCTGGTAATGTTTTACAAAATCCCGGTCGTGTCGGCCCGTACTTCTCGGTGGGGACATTATATACGTCTATATCGTTATATATCCTAACCCAAGGGAACCTAACATCTCGGATGTAGTATTTTCCAACATTCCTGGCGGGTCGGCCCCTACTTCTCGGTGGGCACATTATATACGTCCATATCGTAATATAACCTAACCTAACCCATCTAGACCCTCGCTGGTAATGTTTTACAAAATCCCGGTCGTGTCTGCCCGTACTTCTCGGTGGGGACATTATATACGTCTATAACGTTATATATCCTAACCCAAGGGAACCTAACATCTCGGATGTAGTATTTTCCAACATTTCTGGCGGGTCGGCCCCTACTTCTCGGTGGGCACATTATATACGTCTATATCGTAATATAACCTAACCTAACCCATCTAGACCCTCGCTGGTAATGTTTCACAGAATCCCGTTCATGTCTTCCCGTACGTCTCGGTGCGGATATTATATACGTCTATAAATTTATATATCCTAACCTAAGGGAACCTAACATCTCGGATGTATTATTTTCCAACATTCCTGGCGGGTCGGCCCCTACTTCTCAGTGGGCACATTATGTACGTCTATATCGCAATATAACCTAACCTAACCCAACTAGACCCTCGCTGGTAATGTTTTACGAAATCCCGGTCGTGTCGGCCCGTACTTCTCGGTGGGGACATTATTTACGTCTATAACGTTATATATCCTAACCCAAGGGAACCTAACATCTCGGATATAGTATTTTCCAACATTCCTGGCGGGTCGGCCCCTACTTCTCGGTGGGCACATTATAAACGTCTATATCGTAATATAACCTAACCTAACCCATCTAGACCCTCGCTGGTAATGTTTTACAAAATCCCGGTGGTGTCGGCCCGTACTTCTCGGTGGGGACATTATTTACGTCTATAACGTTATATATCCTAACCCAAGGGAACCTAACATCTCGGATATAGTATTTTCCAACATTCCTGGCGGGTCGGCCCCTACTTCTCGGTGGGCACATTGTAAACGTCTATATCGTATTATAACCTAACCTAACCCATCTAGACCCTCGCTGGTAATGTTTTACAAAATCCCGGTGGTGTCGGCCCGTACTTCTCGGTGGGGACATTATATATGTCTATAACGTTATATATCCTAACCTAAGGGAACCTAACTTCTCGGATGTAGTATTTTCCAACATTCCTGGCGTGTCGACCCCTATATCTCGGTGGGCACATTATATACGTCTATATCGCAATATAACCTAACCTAACCCAACTAGACCCTCGCTGGTAATGTTTTACAAAATCCCGGTCGTGTCGGCCCGTACTTCTCGGTGGGGACATTATATAAGTCTATAACGTTATATATCCTAACCTAAGGGAACCTAACTTCTCGGATGTAGTATTTTCCAACATTCCTGGCGTGTCGACCCCTACATCTCGGTGGGCACACTATATACGTCTATATCGCAATATAACCTAACCTAACCCATCTAGACCCTCGCTGGTAATGTTTTACAAAATCCCGGTCGTGTCGGCCCGTACTTCTCGGTGGGGACATTATATACGTCTATATCGTTATATATCCTAACCCAAGGGAACCTAACATCTCGGATGTAGTATTTTCCAACATTCCTGGCGGGTCGGCCCCTACTTCTCGGTGGGCACATTATATACGTCCATATCGTAATATAACCTAACCTAACCCATCTAGACCCTCGCTGGTAATGTTTTACAAAATCCCGGTCGTGTCTGCCCGTACTTCTCGGTGGGGACATTATATACGTCTATAACGTTATATATCCTAACCCAAGGGAACCTAACATCTCGGATGTAGTATTTTCCAACATTTCTGGCGGGTCGGCCCCTACTTCTCGGTGGGAACATTATATACGTCTATAACGTAATATAACCTAACCTAACCCACCTAGACCCTTGCTGGTAATGTTTCACAGAATCCCGGTCGTGTCGGCTCGTACTTCTCGGTGGGGACATTATATACGTCTATAACGTTATATATCCTAACCCAAGGGAACCTAACATCTCGGATGTAGTATTTTCCAACATTCCTGGCGGGTCGGCCCCTACTTCTCGGTGGGCACATTATAAACGTCTATATCGTAATATAACCTAACCTAACCCATCTAGACCCTCGCTGGTAATATTTTACAAAATTCCGGTCGTGTCGGCCCGTACTTTGCCGTGGGGACATTATATACGTCTATAACTTTATATATCCTAACCTAAGGGAACCTAACATCGCGGATGTAGTATTTTCCAACATTCCTGGCTGGCCGGCCCCGACTTCTCGGTGGGCACATTATATACGTCCATATCGTAATATAACCTAACCTAACACATCTAGACGCTCGCCGGTAATGTTTTACAAAATTCCGGTCTTGTCGGCCCGCACTTTGCCGTGGGAACATTATATACGTCTATAACTTCATATATCCTAACCTGAGGGAACCTAACATCTCGGATGTAGTATTTTCCAACATTCCTGGCGGGCCGGCCCCTACTTCTCGGTGGGCACATTATATACGTCCATATCGTAATATAACCAAACCTAACCCATCTAGACCCTCGCTGGTAATGTTTTACAAAATCCCGGTCGTGTCGGCCCGTACTTCTCGGTGGGGACATTATATAAGTCTATAACGTTATATATCCTAACCTAAGGGAACCTAACTTCTCGGATGTAGTATTTTCCAACATTCCTGGCGTGTCGACCCCTATATCTCGGTGGGCACATTATATACGTCTATATCGCAATATAACCTAACCTAACCCAACTAGACCCTCGCTGGTAATGTTTTACAAAATCCCGGTCGTGTCGGCCCGTACTTCTCGGTGGGGACATTATTTACGTCTATAACGTTATATATCCTAACCTAAGGGAACCTAACTTCTCGGATGTAGTATTTTCCAACATTCCTGGCGTGTCGACCCCTATATCTCGGTGGGCACATTATATACGTCTATATCGCAATATAACCTAACCTAACCCAACTAGACCCTCGCTGGTAATGTTTTACATAATCCCGGTGGTGTCGGCCCGTACTTCTCGGTGGGGACATTATATATGTCTATAACGTTATATATCCTAACCTAAGGGAACCTAACTTCTCGGATGTAGTATTTTCCAACATTCCTGGCGGGTCGGCCCCTACTTCTCGGTGGGCACATTATATACGTCCATATCGTAATATAAGCTAACCTAACCCATCTAGACCCTCGCTGGTAATATTTTACAAAATTCCGGTCGTGTCGGCCCGTACTTTGCCGTGGGGACATTATATACGTCTATAACTTTATATATCCTAACCTAAGGGAACCTAACATCGCGGATGTAGTATTTTCCAACATTCCTGGCGGGCCGGCCCCTACTTCTCGGTGGGCACATTATATACGTCCATATCGTAATATAACCTAACCTAACACATCTAGACGCTCGCCGGTAATGTTTTACAAAGTTCCGGTCTTGTCGGCCCGCACTTTGCCGTGGGGACATTATATACGTCTATAACGTTATATATCCTAACCCAAGGGAACCTAACATCTCGGATATAGTATTTTCCAACATTCCTGGCGGGTCGGCCCCTACTTCTCGGTGGGCACATTATAAACGTCTATATCGTAATATAACCTAACCTAACCCATCTAGACCCTCGCTGGTAATGTTTTACAAAATCCCGGTGGTGTCGGCCCGTACTTCTCGGTGGGGACATTATTTACGTCTATAACGTTATATATCCTAACCCAAGGGAACCTAACATCTCGGATATAGTATTTTCCAACATTCCTGGCGGGTCGGCCCCTACTTCTCGGTGGGCACATTATAAACGTCTATATCGTAATATAACCTAACCTAACCCGTCTAGACCCTCGTTGGTAATGTTTTACAAAATCCCGGTGGTGTCGGCCCGTACTTCTCGGTGGGGACATTATATATGTCTATAACGTTATATATCCTAACCTAAGGGAACCTAACTTCTCGGATGTAGTATTTTCCAACATTCCTGGCGGGTCGGCCCCTACTTCTCGGTGGGCACATTATATACGTCCATATCGTAATATAAGCTAACCTAACCCATCTAGACCCTCGCTGGTAATATTTTACTAAATTCCGGTCGTGTCGGCCCGTACTTTGCCGTGGGGACATTATATACGTCTATAACTTTATATATCCTAACCTAAGGGAACCTAACATCGCGGATGTAGTATTTTCCAACATTCCTGGCGGGCCGGCCCCTACTTCTCGGTGGGCACATTATATACGTCCATATCGTAATATAACCTAACCTAACACATCTAGACGCTCGCCGGTAATGTTTTACAAAATTCCGGTCTTGTCGGCCCGCACTTTGCCGTGGGGACATTATATACGTCTATAACTTCATATATCCTAACCTGAGGGAACCTAACATCTCGGATGTAGTATTTTCCAACATTCCTGGCGGGCCGACCCCTACTTCTCGGTGGGCACATTATATACGTCCATATCGTAATATAACCAAACCTAACCCATCTAGACCCTCGCTGGTAATGTTTTACAAAATCCCGGTCGTGTCGGCCCGTACTTCTCGGTGGGGACATTATATATGTCTATAACGTTATATATCCTAACCTAAGGGAACCTAACTTCTCGGATGTAGTATTTTCCAACATTCCTGGCGGGTCGGCCCCTACTTCTCGGTGGGCACATTATATACGTCCATATCGTAATATAAGCTAACCTAACCCATCTAGACCCTCGCTGGTAATATTTTACAAAATTCCGGTCGTGTCGGCCCGTACTTTGCCGTGGGGACATTATATACGTCTATAACTTTATATATCCTAACCTAAGGGAACCTAACATCGCGGATGTAGTATTTTCCAACATTCCTGGCGGGCCGGCCCCTACTTCTCTGTGGGCACATTATATACGTCCATATCGTAATATAACCTAACCTAACACATCTAGACGCTCGCCGGTAATGTTTTACAAAGTTCCGGTCTTGTCGGCCCGCACTTTGCCGTGGGGACATTATATACGTCTATAACGTTATATATCCTAACCCAAGGGAACCTAACATCTCGGATATAGTATTTTCCAACATTCCTGGCGGGTCGGCCCCTACTTCTCGGTGGGCACATTATAAACGTCTATATCGTAATATAACGTAACCTAACCCATCTAGACCCTCGCTGGTAATGTTTTACAAAATCCCGGTGGTGTCGGCCCGTACTTCTCGGTGGGGACATTATTTACGTCTATAACGTTATATATCCTAACCCAAGGGAACCTAACATCTCGGATATAGTATTTTCCAACATTCCTGGCGGGTCGGCCCCTACTTCTCGGTGGGCACATTATAAACGTCTATATCGTAATATAACCTAACCTAACCCGTCTAGACCCTCGTTGGTAATGTTTTACAAAATCCCGGTGGTGTCGGCCCGTACTTCTCGGTGGGGACATTATATATGTCTATAACGTTATATATCCTAACCTAAGGGAACCTAACTTCTCGGATGTAGTATTTTCCAACATTCCTGGCGGGTCGGCCCCTACTTCTCGGTGGGCACATTATATACGTCCATATCGTAATATAAGCTAACCTAACCCATCCAGACCCTCGCTGGTAATATTTTACAAAATTCCGGTCGTGTCGGCCCGTACTTTGCCGTGGGGACATTATATACGCCTATAACTTTATATATCCTAACCTAAGGGAACCTAACATCGCGGATGTAGTATTTTCCAACATTCCTGGCGGGCCGGCCCCTACTTCTCGGTGGGCACATTATATACGTCCATATCGTATTATAACCTAACCTAACACATCTAGACGCTCGCCGGTAATGTTTTACAAAATTCCGGTCTTGTCGGCCCGCACTTTGCCGTGGGGACATTATATACGTCTATAACTTCATATATCCTAACCTGAGGGAACCTAACATCTCGGATGTAGTATTTTCCAACATTCCTGGCGGGCCGGCCCCTACTTCTCGGTGGGCACATTATATACGTCCATATCGTAATATAACCAAACCTAACCCATCTAGACCCTCGCTGGTAATGTTTTACAAAATCCCTGTCGTGTCGGCCCGTACTTCTCGGTGGGGACTTTATATAAGTCTATAACGTTATATATCCTAACCTAAGGGAACCTAACTTCTCGGATGTAGTATTTTCCAACATTCCTGGCGTGTCGACCCCTATATCTCGGTGGGCACATTATATACGTCTATATCGCAATATAACCTAACCTAACCCAACTAGACCCTCGCTGGTAATGTTTTACAAAATCCCGGTCGTGTCGGCCCGTACTTCTCGGTGGGGACATTATATAAGTCTATAACGTTATATATCCTAACCTAAGGGAACCTAACTTCTCGGATGTAGTATTTTCCAACATTCCTGGCCTGTCGACCCCTATATCTCGGTGGGCACATTATATACGTCTATATCGCAATATAACCTAACCTAACCCAACTAGACCCTCGCTGGTAATGTTTTACAAAATCCCGGTCGTGTCGGCCCGTACTTCTCGGTGGGGACATTATATAAGTCTATAACGTTATATATCCTAACCTAAGGGAACCTAACTTCTCGGATGTAGTATTTTCCAACATTCCTGGCGTGTCGACCCCTCCATCTCGGTGGGCACACTATATACGTCTATATCGCAATATAACCTAACCTAACCCATCTAGACCCTCGCTGGTAATGTTTTACAAAATCCCGGTCGTGTCGGCCCGTACTTCTCGGTGGGGACATTATATACGTCTATATCGTTATATATCCTAACCCAAGGGAACCTAACATCTCGGATGTAGTATTTTCCAACATTCCTGGCGGGTCGGCCCCTACTTCTCGGTGGGCACATTATATACGTCCATATCGTAATATAACCTAACCTAACCCATCTAGACCCTCGCTGGTAATGTTTTACAAAATCCCGGTCGTGTCTGCCCGTACTTCTCGGTGGGGACATTATATACGTCTATAACGTTATATATCCTAACCCAAGGGAACCTAACATCTCGGATGTAGTATTTTCCAACATTTCTGGCGGGTCGGCCCCTACTTCTCGGTGGGCACATTATATACGTCTATATCGTAATATAACCTAACCTAACCCATCTAGACCCTCGCTGGTAATGTTTCACAGAATCCCGTTCATGTCTTCCCGTACGTCTCGGTGCGGATATTATATACGTCTATAAATTTATATATCCTAACCTAAGGGAACCTAACATCTCGGATGTATTATTTTCCAACATTCCTGGCGGGTCGGCCCCTACTTCTCAGTGGGCACATTATGTACGTCTATATCGCAATATAACCTAACCTAACCCAACTAGACCCTCGCTGGTAATGTTTTACGAAATCCCGGTCGTGTCGGCCCGTACTTCTCGGTGGGGACATTATTTACGTCTATAACGTTATATATCCTAACCCAAGGGAACCTAACATCTCGGATATAGTATTTTCCAACATTCCTGGCGGGTCGGCCCCTACTTCTCGGTGGGCACATTATAAACGTCTATATCGTAATATAACCTAACCTAACCCATCTAGACCCTCGCTGGTAATGTTTTACAAAATCCCGGTGGTGTCGGCCCGTACTTCTCGGTGGGGACATTATTTACGTCTATAACGTTATATATCCTAACCCAAGGGAACCTAACATCTCGGATATAGTATTTTCCAACATTCCTGGCGGGTCGGCCCCTACTTCTCGGTGGGCACATTGTAAACGTCTATATCGTATTATAACCTAACCTAACCCATCTAGACCCTCGCTGGTAATGTTTTACAAAATCCCGGTGGTGTCGGCCCGTACTTCTCGGTGGGGACATTATATATGTCTATAACGTTATATATCCTAACCTAAGGGAACCTAACTTCTCGGATGTAGTATTTTCCAACATTCCTGGCGTGTCGACCCCTATATCTCGGTGGGCACATTATATACGTCTATATCGCAATATAACCTAACCTAACCCAACTAGACCCTCGCTGGTAATGTTTTACAAAATCCCGGTCGTGTCGGCCCGTACTTCTCGGTGGGGACATTATATAAGTCTATAACGTTATATATCCTAACCTAAGGGAACCTAACTTCTCGGATGTAGTATTTTCCAACATTCCTGGCGTGTCGACCCCTACATCTCGGTGGGCACACTATATACGTCTATATCGCAATATAACCTAACCTAACCCATCTAGACCCTCGCTGGTAATGTTTTACAAAATCCCGGTCGTGTCGGCCCGTACTTCTCGGTGGGGACATTATATACGTCTATATCGTTATATATCCTAACCCAAGGGAACCTAACATCTCGGATGTAGTATTTTCCAACATTCCTGGCGGGTCGGCCCCTACTTCTCGGTGGGCACATTATATACGTCCATATCGTAATATAACCTAACCTAACCCATCTAGACCCTCGCTGGTAATGTTTTACAAAATCCCGGTCGTGTCTGCCCGTACTTCTCGGTGGGGACATTATATACGTCTATAACGTTATATATCCTAACCCAAGGGAACCTAACATCTCGGATGTAGTATTTTCCAACATTTCTGGCGGGTCGGCCCCTACTTCTCGGTGGGAACATTATATACGTCTATAACGTAATATAACCTAACCTAACCCACCTAGACCCTTGCTGGTAATGTTTCACAGAATCCCGGTCGTGTCGGCTCGTACTTCTCGGTGGGGACATTATATACGTCTATAACGTTATATATCCTAACCCAAGGGAACCTAACATCTCGGATGTAGTATTTTCCAACATTCCTGGCGGGTCGGCCCCTACTTCTCGGTGGGCACATTATAAACGTCTATATCGTAATATAACCTAACCTAACCCATCTAGACCCTCGCTGGTAATATTTTACAAAATTCCGGTCGTGTCGGCCCGTACTTTGCCGTGGGGACATTATATACGTCTATAACTTTATATATCCTAACCTAAGGGAACCTAACATCGCGGATGTAGTATTTTCCAACATTCCTGGCTGGCCGGCCCCGACTTCTCGGTGGGCACATTATATACGTCGATATCGTAATATAACCTAACCTAACACATCTAGACGCTCGCCGGTAATGTTTTACAAAATTCCGGTCTTGTCGGCCCGCACTTTGCCGTGGGGACATTATATACGTCTATACCTTCATATATCCTAACCTGAGGGAACCTAACATCTCGGATGTAGTATTTTCCAACATTCCTGGCGGGCCGGCCCCTACTTCTCGGTGGGCACATTATATACGTCCATATCGTAATATAACCAAACCTAACCCATCTAGACCCTCAGTGGTAATGTTTTACAAAATTCCGGTCGTGTCGGACGGTACTTTGCCGTGGGGACATCATATACGTCTATAACTTTATATATCCTAACCTGAGGGAACCTAACATCTCGGATGTAGTATTTTCCAACATTCCTGGCGGGTCGGCCCCTACTTCTCGGTGGGCACATTATATACGTCTATATCGCAATATAACCTAACCTAACCCAACTAGACCCTCGCTGGTAATGTTTTACAAAATCCCGGTCGTGTCGGCCCGTACTTCTCGGTGGGGACATTATATAAGTCTATAACGTTATATATCCTAACCTAAGGGAACCTAACTTCTCGGATGTAGTATTTTCCAACATTCCTGGCGTGTCGACCCCTATATCTCGGTGGGCACATTATATACGTCTATATCGCAATATAACCTAACCTAACCCAACTAGACCCTCGCTGGTAATGTTTTACAAAATCCCGGTCGTGTCGGCCCGTACTTCTCGGTGGGGACATTATATAAGTCTATAACGTTATATATCCTAACCTAAGGGAACCTAACTTCTCGGATGTAGTATTTTCCAACATTCCTGGCGTGTCGACCCCTACATCTCGGTGGGCACACTATATACGTCTATATCGCAATATAACCTAACCTAACCCATCTAGACCCTCGCTGGTAATGTTTTATAAAATCCCGGTCGTGTCGGCCCGTACTTCTCGGTGGGGACATTATATACGTCTATATCGTTATATATCCTAACCCAAGGGAATCTAACATCTCGGATGTAGTATTTTCCAACATTCCTGGCGGGTCGGCCCCTACTTCTCGGTGGGCACATTATATACGTCCATATCGTAATATAACCTAACCTAACCCATCTAGACCCTCGCTGGTAATGTTTTACAAAATCCCGGTCGTGTCTGCCCGTACTTCTCGGTGGGGACATTATATACGTCTATAACGTTATATATCCTAACCCAAGGGAACCTAACATCTCGGATGTAGTATTTTCCAACATTTCTGGCGGGTCGGCCCCTACTTCTCGGTGGGAACATTATATACGTCTATAACGTAATATAACCTAACCTAACCCACCTAGACCCTTGCTGGTAATGTTTCACAGAATCCCGGTCGTGTCGGCTCGTACTTCTCGGTGGGGACATTATATATGTCTATAACGTTTTATATCCTAACCTAAGGGAACCTAACTTCTCGGATGTAGTATTTTCCAACATTCCTGGCGGGTCGGCCCCTACTTCTCGGTGGGCACATTATATACGTCCATATCGTAATATAAGCTAACCTAACCCATCTAGACCCTCGCTGGTAATATTTTACAAAATTCCGGTCGTGTCGGCCCGTACTTTGCCGTGGGGACATTATATAGGTCTATAACTTTATATATCCTAACCTAAGGGAACCTAACATCGCGGATGTAGTATTTTCCAACATTCCTGGCGGGCCGGCCCCTACTTCTCGGTGGGCACATTATATACGTCCATATCGTAATATAACCTAACCTAACACATCTAGACGCTCGCCGGTAGTGTTTTACAAAATTCCGGTCTTGTCGGCCCGCACTTTGCCGTGGGGACATTATATACGTCTATAACTTCATATATCCTAACCTGAGGGAACCTAACATCTCGGATGTAGTATTTTCCAACATTCCTGGCGGGCCGGCCCCTACTTCTCGGTGGGCACATTATATACGTCCATATCGTAATATAACCAAACCTAACCCATCTAGACCCTCAGTGGTAATGTTTTACAAAATTCCGGTCGTGTCGGACGGTACTTTGCCGTGGGGACATCATATACGTCTATAACTTTATATATCCTAACCTGAGGGAACCTAACATCTCGGATGTAGTATTTTCCAACAAATCCCGGACGTGTCGGCCCGTACTTCTCGGTGGGGACATTATATAAGTCTATAACGTTATATATCCTAACCTAAGGGAACCTAACTTCTCGGATGTAGTATTTTCCAACATTCCTGGCGTGTCGACCCCTACATCTCGGTGGGCAAACTATATACGTCTATATCGCAATATAACCTAACCTAACCCATCTAGACCCTCGCTGGTAATGTTTTACAAAATCCCGGTCGTGTCGGCCCGTACTTCTCGGTGGGGACATTATATACGTCTATATCGTTATATATCCTAACCCAAGGGAACCTAACATCTCGGATGTAGTATTTTCCAACATTCCTGGCGGGTCGGCCCCTACTTCTCGGTGGGCACATTATATACGTCCATATCGTAATATAACCTAACCTAACCCATCTAGACCCTCGCTGGTAATGTTTTACAAAATCCCGGTCGTGTCTGCCCGTACTTCTCGGTGGGGACATTATATACGTCTATAACGTTATATATCCTAACCCAAGGGAACCTAACATCTCGGATGTAGTATTTTCCAACATTTCTGGCGGGTCGGCCCCTACTTCTCGGTGGGCACATTATATACGTCTATATCGTAATATAACCTAACCTAACCCATCTAGACCCTCGCTGGTAATGTTTCACAGAATCCCGTTCATGTCTTCCCGTACGTCTCGGTGCGGATATTATATACGTCTATAAATTTATATATCCTAACCTAAGGGAACCTAACATCTCGGATGTATTATTTTCCAACATTCCTGGCGGGTCGGCCCCTACTTCTCAGTGGGCACATTATGTACGTCTATATCGCAATATAACCTAACCTAACCCAACTAGACCCTCGCTGGTAATGTTTTACGAAATCCCGGTCGTGTCGGCCCGTACTTCTCGGTGGGGACATTATTTACGTCTATAACGTTATATATCCTAACCCAAGGGAACCTAACATCTCGGATATAGTATTTTCCAACATTCCTGGCGGGTCGGCCCCTACTTCTCGGTGGGCACATTATAAACGTCTATATCGTAATATAACCTAACCTAACCCATCTAGACCCTCGCTGGTAATGTTTTACAATATCCCGGTGGTGTCGGCCCGTACTTCTCGGTGGGGACATTATTTACGTCTATAACGTTATATATCCTAACCCAAGGGAACCTAACATCTCGGATATAGTATTTTCCAACATTCCTGGCGGGTCGGCCCCTACTTCTCGGTGGGCACATTGTAAACGTCTATATCGTATTATAACCTAACCTAACCCATCTAGACCCTCGCTGGTAATGTTTTACAAAATCCCGGTGGTGTCGGCCCGTACTTCTCGGTGGGGACATTATATATGTCTATAACGTTATATATCCTAACCTAAGGGAACCTAACTTCTCGGATGTAGTATTTTCCAACATTCCTGGCGTGTCGACCCCTATATCTCGGTGGGCACATTATAAACGTCTATATCGTAATATAACCTAACCTAACCCATCTAGACCCTCGCTGGTAATGTTTTACAAAATCCCGGTGGTGTCGGCCCGTACTTCTCGGTGGGGACATTATTTACGTCTATAACGTTATATATCCTAACCCAAGGGAACCTAACATCTCGGATATAGTATTTTCCAACATTCCTGGCGGGTCGGCCCCTACTTCTCGGTGGGCACATTATAAACGTCTATATCGTAATATAACCTAACCTAACCCGTCTAGACCCTCGTTGGTAATGTTTTACAAAATCCCGGTGGTGTCGGCCCGTACTTCTCGGTGGGGACATTATATATGTCTATAACGTTATATATCCTAACCTAAGGGAACCTAACATCGCGGATGTAGTATTTTCCAACATTCCTGGCGGGCCGGCCCCGACTTCTCGGTGGGCACATTATATACGTCCATATCGTAATATAACCAAACCTAACCCATCTAGACCCTCGCTGGTAATGTTTTACAAAATCCCGGTCGTGTCGGCCCGTACTTCTCGGTGGGGACATTATATAAGTCTATAACGTTATATATCCTAACCTAAGGGAACCTAACTTCTCGGATGTAGTATTTTCCAACATTCCTGGCGTGTCGACCCCTATATCTCGGTGGGCACATTATATACGTCTATATCGCAATATAACCTAACCTAACCCAACTAGACCCTCGCTGGTAATGTTTTACAAAATCCCGGTCGTGTCGGCCCGTACTTCTCGGTGGGGACATTATTTACGTCTATAACGTTATATATCCTAACCTAAGGGAACCTAACTTCTCGGATGTAGTATTTTCCAACATTCCTGGCGTGTCGACCCCTATATCTCGGTGGGCACATTATATACGTCTATATCGCAATATAACCTAACCTAACCCAACTAGACCCTCGCTGGTAATGTTTTACAAAATCCCGGTCGTGTCGGACCGTACTTCTCGGTGGGGACATTATATACGTCTATATCGTTATATATCCTAACCCAAGGGAACCTAACATCTCGGATGTAGTATTTTCCAACATTCCTGGCGGGTCGGCCCCTACTTCTCGGTGGGCACATTATATACGTCCATATCGTAATATAACCTAACCTAACCCATCTAGACCCTCGCTGGTAATGTTTTACAAAATCCCGGTCGTGTCTGCCCGTACTTCTCGGTGGGGACATTATATACATCTATAACGTTATATATCCTAACCCAAGGGAACCTAACATCTCGGATGTAGTATTTTCCAACATTTCTGGCGGGTCGGCCCCTACTTCTCGGTGGGAACATTATATACGTCTATAACGTAATATAACCTAACCTAACCCACCTAGACCCTTGCTGGTAATGTTTCACAGAATCCCGGTCGTGTCGGCTCGTACTTCTCGGTGGGGACATTATATACGTCTATAACGTTATATATCCTAACCCAAGGGAACCTAACATCTCGGATGTAGTATTTTCCAACATTCCTGGCGGGTCGGCCCCTACTTCTCAGTGGGCACATTATGTACGTCTATATCGCAATATAACCTAACCTAACCCAACTAGACCCTCGCTGGTAATGTTTTACGAAATCCCGGTCGTGTCGGCCCGTACTTCTCGGTGGGGACATTATTTACGTCTATAACGTTATATATCCTAACCCAAGGGATCCGAACATCTCGGATATAGTATTTTCCAACATTCCTGGCGGGTCGGCCCCTACTTCTCGGTGGGCACATTATAAACGTCTATATCGTAATATAACCTAACCTAACCCATCTAGACCCTCGCTGGTAATATTTTACAAAATTCCGGTCGTGTCGGCCCGTACTTTGCCGTGGGGACATTATATACGTCTAACTTTATATATCCTAACCTAAGGGAACCTAACATCGCGGATGTAGTATTTTCCAACATTCCTGGCGGGCCGGCCCCTACTTCTCGGTGGGCACATTATATACGTCCATATCGTAATATAACCTAACCTAACACATCTAGACGCTCGCCGGTAATGTTTTACAAAATTCCGGTCTTGTCGGCCCGCACTTTGCCGTGGGGACATTATATACGTCTATAACTTCATATATCCTAACCTGAGGGAACCTAACATCTCGGATGTAGTATTTTCCAACATTCCTGGCGGGCCGGCCCCTACTTCTCGGTGGGCACATTATATACGTCCATATCGTAATATAACCAAACCTAACCCATCTAGACCCTCAGTGGTAATGTTTTACAAAATTCCGGTCGTGTCGGACGGTACTTTGCCGTGGGGACATCATATACGTCTATAACTTTATATATCCTAACCTGAGGGAACCTAACATCTCGGATGTAGTATTTTCCAACATTCCTTGCGGGTCGGCCCCTACTTCTCAGTGGGCACATTATGTACGACTATATCGCAATATAACCTAACCTAACCCAACTAGACCCTCGCTGGTAATGTTTTACGAAATCCCGGTCGTGTCGGCCCGTACTTCTCGGTGGGGACATTATTTACGTCTATAACGTTATATATCCTAACCCAAGGGAACCGAACATCTCGGATATAGTATTTTCCAACATTCCTGGCGGGTCGGCCCCTACTTCTCGGTGGGCACATTATAAACTTCTATATCGTAATATAACCTAACCTAACCCATCTAGACCCTCGCTGGTAATGTTTTACAAAATCCCGGTGGTGTCGGCCCGTACTTCTCGGTGGGGACATTATATATGTCTATAACGTTATATATCCTAACCTAAGGGAACCTAACTTCTCGGATGTAGTATTTTCCAACATTCCTGGCGGGTCGGCCCCTACTTCTCGGTGGGCACATTATATACGTCCATATCGTAATATAAGCTAACCTAACCCATCTAGACCCTCGCTGGTAATATTTTACAAAATTCCGGTCGTGTCGGCCCGTACTTTGCCGTGGGGACATTATATACGTCTATAACTTTATATATCCTAACCTAAGGGAACCTAACATCGCGGATGTAGTATTTTCCAACATTCCTGGCGGGCCGGCCCCTACTTCTCGGTGGGCACATTATATACGTCCATATCGTAATATAACCTAACCTAACACATCTAGACGCTCGCCGGTAATGTTTTACAAAATTCCGGTCTTGTCGGCCCGCACTTTGCCGTGGGGACATTATATACGTCTATAACTTCATATATCCTTACCTGAGGGAACCTAACATCTCGGATGTAGTATTTTCCAACATTCCTGGCGGGCCGGCCCCTACTTCTCGGTGGGCACATTATATACGTCCATATCGTAATATAACCAAACCTAACCCATCTAGACCCTCAGTGGTAATGTTTTACAAAATTCCGGTCGTGTCGGACGGTACTTTGCCGTGGGGACATCATATACGTCTATAACTTTATATATCCTAACCTGAGGCAACCTAACATCTGGGATGTAGTATTTTCCAACATTCCTGGCGGGTCGGCCCCTACTTCTCGGTGGGCACATTATATACGTCTATATCGCAATATAACCTAACCTAACCCAACTAGACCCTCGCTGGTAATGTTTTACAAAATCCCGGTCGTGTCGGCCCGTACTTCTCGGTGGGGACATTATATAAGTCTATAACGTTATATATCCTAACCTAAGGGAACCTAACTTCTCGGATGTAGTATTTTCCAACATTCCTGGCGTGTCGACCCCTATATCTCGGTGGGCACATTATATACGTGTATATCGCAATATAACCTAACCTAACCCAACTAGACCCTCGCTGGTAATGTTTTACAAAATCCCGGTCGTGTCGGCCGGTACTTCTCGGTGGGGACATTATATAAGTCTATAACGTTATATATCCTAACCTAAGGGAACCTAACTTCTCGGATGTAGTATTTTCCAACATTCCTGGCGTGTCGACCCCTATATCTCGGTGGGCACACTATATACGTCTATATCGCAATATAACCTAACCTAACCCATCTAGACCCTCGCTGGTAATGTTTTACAAAATCCCGGTGGTGTCGGCCCGTACTTCTCGGTGGGGACATTATATACGTCTATATCGTTATATATCCTAACCCAAGGGAACCTAACATCTCGGATGTAGTATTTTCCAACATTCCTGGCGGGTCGGCCCCTACTTCTCGGTGGGAACATTATATACGTCTATAACGTAATATAACCTAACCTAACCCACCTAGACCCTTGCTGGTAATGTTTCACAGAATCCCGGTCGTGTCGGCTCGTACTTCTCGGTGGGGACATTATATACGTCTATAACGTTATATATCCTAACCCAAGGGAACCTAACATCTCGGATGTAGTATTTTCCAACATTCCTGGCGGGTCGGCCCCTACTTCTCAGTGGGCACATTATGTACGTCTATATCGCAATATAACCTAACCTAACCCATCTAGACCCTCGCTGGTAATGTTTTACAAAATCCCGGTCGTGTCTGCCCGTACTTCTCGGTGGGGACATTATATACGTCTATAACGTTATATATCCTAACCCAAGGGAACCTAACATCTCGGATGTAGTATTTTCCAACATTTCTGGCGGGTCGGCCCCTACTTCTCGGTGGGAACATTATATACGTCTATAACGTAATATAACCTAACCTAACCCACCTAGACCCTTGCTGGTAATGTTTCACAGAATCCCGGTCGTGTCGGCTCGTACTTCTCGGTGGGGACATTATATACGTCTATAACGTTATATATCCTAACCCAAGGGAACCTAACATCTCGGATGTAGTATTTTCCAACATTCCTGGCGGGTCGGCCCCTACTTCTCAGTGGGCACATTATGTACGTCTATATCGCAATATAACCTAACCTAACCCAACTAGACCCTCGCTGGTAATGTTTTACGAAATCCCGGTCGTGTCGGCCCGTACTTCTCGGTGGGGACATTATTTACGTCTATAACGTTATATATCCTAACCCAAGGGAACCTAACATCTCGGATATAGTATTTTCCAACATTCCTGGCGGGTCGGCCCCTACTTCTCGGTGGGCACATTATAAACGTCTATATCGTAATATAACCTAACCTAACCCATCTAGACCCTCGCTGGTAATGTTTTACAAAATCCCGGTGGTGTCGGCCCGTACTTCTCGGTGGGGACATTATATATGTCTATAACGTTATATATCCTAACCTAAGGGAACCTAACTTCTCGGATGTAGTATTTTCCAACATTCCTGGCGGGCCGGCCCCTACTTCTCGGTGGGCACATTATATACGTCCATATCGTAATATTACCTAACCTAACACATCTAGACGCTCGCCGGTAATGTTTTACAAAATTCCGGTCTTGTCGGCCCGCACTTTGCCGTGGGGACATTATATACGTCTATACCTTCATATATCCTAACCTGAGGGAACCTAACATCTCGGATGTAGTATTTTCCAACATTCCTGGCGGGCCGGCCCCTACTTCTCGGTGGGCACATTATATACGTCCATATCGTAATATAACCAAACCTAACCCATCTAGACCCTCAGTGGTAATGTTTTACAAAATTCCGGTCGTGTCGGACGGTACTTTGCCGTGGGGACATCATATACGTCTATAACTTTATATATCCTAACCTGAGGGAACCTAACATCTCGGATGTAGTATTTTCCAACATTCCTGGCGGGTCGGCCCCTACTTCTCGGTGGGCACATTATATACGTCTATATCGCAATATAACCTAACCTAACCCAACTAGACCCTCGCTGGTAATGTTTTACAAAATCCCGGTCGTGTCGGCCCGTACTTCTCGGTGGGGACATTATATAAGTCTATAACGTTATATATCCTAACCTAAGGGAACCTAACTTCTCGGATGTAGTATTTTCCAACATTCCTGGCGTGTCGACCCCTATATCTCGGTGGGCACATTATATACGTCTATATCGCAATATAACCTAACCTAACCCAACTAGACCCTCGCTGGTAATGTTTTACAAAATCCCGGTCGTGTCGGCCCGTACTTCTCGGTGGGGACATTATATAAGTCTATAACGTTATATATCCTAACCTAAGGGAACCTAACTTCTCGGATGTAGTATTTTCCAACATTCCTGGCGTGTCGACCCCTACATCTCGGTGGGCACACTATATACGTCTATATCGCAATATAACCTAACCTAACCCATCTAGACCCTCGCTGGTAATGTTTTACAAAATCCCGGTCGTGTCGGCCCGTACTTCTCGGTGGGGACATTATATACGTCTATATCGTTATATATCCTAACCCAAGGGAACCTAACATCTCGGATGTAGTATTTTCCAACATTCCTGGCGGGTCGGCCCCTACTTCTCGGTGGGCACATTATATACGTCCATATCGTAATATAACCTAACCTAACCCATCTAGACCCTCGCTGGTAATGTTTTACAAAATCCCGGTCGTGTCTGCCCGTACTTCTCGGTGGGGACATTATATACGTCTATAACGTTATATATCCTAACCCAAGGGAACCTAACATCTCGGATGTAGTATTTTCCAACATTCCTGGCGGGTCGGCCCCTACTTCTCAGTGGGCACATTATGTACGTCTATATCGCAATATAACCTAACCTAACCCAACTAGACCCTCGCTGGTAATGTTTTACGAAATCCCGGTCGTGTCGGCCCGTACTTCTCGGTGGGGACATTATTTACGTCTATAACGTTATATATCCTAACCCAAGGGAACCTAACATCTCGGATATAGTATTTTCCAACATTCCTGGCGGGTCGGCCCCTACTTCTCGGTGGGCACATTATAAACGTCTATATCGTAATATAACCTAACCTAACCCATCTAGACCCTCGCTGGTAATGTTTTACAAAATCCCGGTGGTGTCGGCCCGTACTTCTCGGTGGGGACATTATATATGTCTATAACGTTATATATCCTAACCTAAGGGAACCTAACTTCTCGGATGTAGTATTTTCCAACATTCCTGGCGGGCCGGCCCCTACTTCTCGGTGGGCACATTATATACGTCCATATCGTAATATTACCTAACCTAACACATCTAGACGCTCGCCGGTAATGTTTTACAAAATTCCGGTCTTGTCGGCCCGCACTTTGCCGTGGGGACATTATATACGTCTATACCTTCATATATCCTAACCTGAGGGAACCTAACATCTCGGATGTAGTATTTTCCAACATTCCTGGCGGGCCGGCCCCTACTTCTCGGTGGGCACATTATATACGTCCATATCGTAATATAACCAAACCTAACCCATCTAGACCCTCAGTGGTAATGTTTTACAAAATTCCGGTCGTGTCGGACGGTACTTTGCCGTGGGGACATCATATACGTCTATAACTTTATATATCCTAACCTGAGGGAACCTAACATCTCGGATGTAGTATTTTCCAACATTCCTGGCGGGTCGGCCCCTACTTCTCGGTGGGCACATTATATACGTCTATATCGCAATATAACCTAACCTAACCCAACTAGACCCTCGCTGGTAATGTTTTACAAAATCCCGGTCGTGTCGGCCCGTACTTCTCGGTGGGGACATTATATAAGTCTATAACGTTATATATCCTAACCTAAGGGAACCTAACTTCTCGGATGTAGTATTTTCCAACATTCCTGGCGTGTCGACCCCTATATCTCGGTGGGCACATTATATACGTCTATATCGCAATATAACCTAACCTAACCCAACTAGACCCTCGCTGGTA
The DNA here is from genome assembly GCA_963969225.1 of Xylocopa violacea. Classification (NCBI taxonomy): domain Eukaryota; kingdom Metazoa; phylum Arthropoda; class Insecta; order Hymenoptera; family Apidae; genus Xylocopa; species Xylocopa violacea. Next base: position 5,021,069 of record CAXAJV010000011.1, on the reverse strand, counting down.
ATGTTTTACAAAATCCCGGTCGTGTCGGCCCGTACTTCTCGGTGGGGACATTATATAAGTCTATAACGTTATATATCCTAACCTAAGGGAACCTAACTTCTCGGATGTAGTATTTTCCAACATTCCTGGCGTGTCGACCCCTACATCTCGGTGGGCACACTATATACGTCTATATCGCAATATAACCTAACCTAACCCATCTAGACCCTCGCTGGTAATGTTTTACAAAATCCCGGTCGTGTCGGCCCGTACTTCTCGGTGGGGACATTATATACGTCTATATCGTTATATATCCTAACCCAAGGGAACCTAACATCTCGGATGTAGTATTTTCCAACATTCCTGGCGGGTCGGCCCCTACTTCTCGGTGGGCACATTATATACGTCCATATCGTAATATAACCTAACCTAACCCATCTAGACCCTCGCTGGTAATGTTTTACAAAATCCCGGTCGTGTCTGCCCGTACTTCTCGGTGGGGACATTATATACGTCTATAACGTTATATATCCTAACCCAAGGGAACCTAACATCTCGGATGTAGTATTTTCCAACATTTCTGGCGGGTCGGCCCCTACTTCTCGGTGGGAACATTATATACGTCTATAACGTAATATAACCTAACCTAACCCACCTAGACCCTTGCTGGTAATGTTTCACAGAATCCCGGTCGTGTCGGCTCGTAATTCTCGGTGGGGACATTATATACGTCTATAACGTTATATATCCTAACCCAAGGGAACCTAACATCTCGGATGTAGTATTTTCCAACATTTCTGGCGGGTCGGCCCCTACTTCTCGGTGGGAACATTATATACGTCTATAACGTAATATAACCTAACCTAACCCACCTAGACCCTTGCTGGTAATGTTTCACAGAATCCCGGTCGTGTCGGCTCGTACTTCTCGGTGGGGACATTATATACGTCTATAACGTTATATATCCTAACCCAAGGGAACCTAACATCTCGGATGTAGTATTTTCCAACATTCCTGGCGGGTCGGCCCCTACTTCTCAGTGGGCACATTATGTACGTCTATATCGCAATATAACCTAACCTAACCCAACTAGACCCTCGCTGGTAATGTTTTACGAAATCCCGGTCGTGTCGGCCCGTACTTCTCGGTGGGGACATTATTTACGTCTATAACGTTATATATCCTAACCCAAGGGAACCTAACATCTCGGATATAGTATTTTCCAACATTCCTGGCGGGTCGGCCCCTACTTCTCGGTGGGCACATTATAAACGTCTATATCGTAATATAACCTAACCTAACCCATCTAGACCCTCGCTGGTAATGTTTTACAAAATCCCGGTGGTGTCGGCCCGTACTTCTCGGTGGGGACATTATATATGTCTATAACGTTATATATCCTAACCTAAGGGAACCTAACTTCTCGGATGTAGTATTTTCCAACATTCCTGGCGGGCCGGCCCCTACTTCTCGGTGGGCACATTATATACGTCCATATCGTAATATTACCTAACCTAACACATCTAGACGCTCGCCGGTAATGTTTTACAAAATTCCGGTCTTGTCGGCCCGCACTTTGCCGTGGGGACATTATATACGTCTATACCTTCATATATCCTAACCTGAGGGAACCTAACATCTCGGATGTAGTATTTTCCAACATTCCTGGCGGGCCGGCCCCTACTTCTCGGTGGGCACATTATATACGTCCATATCGTAATATAACCAAACCTAACCCATCTAGACCCTCAGTGGTAATGTTTTACAAAATTCCGGTCGTGTCGGACGGTACTTTGCCGTGGGGACATCATATACGTCTATAACTTTATATATCCTAACCTGAGGGAACCTAACATCTCGGATGTAGTATTTTCCAACATTCCTGGCGGGTCGGCCCCTACTTCTCGGTGGGCACATTATATACGTCTATATCGCAATATAACCTAACCTAACCCAACTAGACCCTCGCTGGTAATGTTTTACAAAATCCCGGTCGTGTCGGCCCGTACTTCTCGGTGGGGACATTATATAAGTCTATAACGTTATATATCCTAACCTAAGGGAACCTAACTTCTCGGATGTAGTATTTTCCAACATTCCTGGCGTGTCGACCCCTATATCTCGGTGGGCACATTATATACGTCTATATCGCAATATAACCTAACCTAACCCAACTAGACCCTCGCTGGTAATGTTTTACAAAATCCCGGTCGTGTCGGCCCGTACTTCTCGGTGGGGACATTATATAAGTCTATAACGTTATATATCCTAACCTAAGGGAACCTAACTTCTCGGATGTAGTATTTTCCAACATTCCTGGCGTGTCGACCCCTACATCTCGGTGGGCACACTATATACGTCTATATCGCAATATAACCTAACCTAACCCATCTAGACCCTCGCTGGTAATGTTTTACAAAATCCCGGTCGTGTCGGCCCGTACTTCTCGGTGGGGACATTATATACGTCTATATCGTTATATATCCTAACCCAAGGGAACCTAACATCTCGGATGTAGTATTTTCCAACATTCCTGGCGGGTCGGCCCCTACTTCTCGGTGGGCACATTATATACGTCCATATCGTAATATAACCTAACCTAACCCATCTAGACCCTCGCTGGTAATGTTTTACAAAATCCCGGTCGTGTCTGCCCGTACTTCTCGGTGGGGACATTATATACGTCTATAACGTTATATATCCTAACCCAAGGGAACCTAACATCTCGGATGTAGTATTTTCCAACATTTCTGGCGGGTCGGCCCCTACTTCTCGGTGGGAACATTATATACGTCTATAACGTAATATAACCTAACCTAACCCACCTAGACCCTTGCTGGTAATGTTTCACAGAATCCCGGTCGTGTCGGCTCGTAATTCTCGGTGGGGACATTATATACGTCTATAACGTTATATATCCTAACCCAAGGGAACCTAACATCTCGGATGTAGTATTTTCCAACATTCCTGGCGGGTCGGCCCCTACTTCTCAGTGGGCAAATTATGTACATCTATATTGCAATATAACCTAACCTAACCCAACTAGACCCTCGCTGGTAATGTTTTACGAAATCCCGGTCGTGTCGGCCCGTACTTCTCGGTGGGGACATTATTTACGTCTATAACGTTATATATCCTAACCCAAGGGAACCTAACATCTCGGATATAGTATTTTCCAACATTCCTGGCGGGTCGGCCCCTACTTCTCGGTGGGCACATTATAAACGTCTATATCGTAATATAACCTAACCTAACCCATCTAGACCCTCGCTGGTAATGTTTTACAAAATCCCGGTGGTGTCGGCCCGTACTTCTCGGTGGGGACATTATATATGTCTATAACGTTATATATCCTAACCTAAGGGAACCTAACTTCTCGGATGTAGTATTTTCCAACATTCCTGGCGGGTCGGCCCCTACTTCTCGGTGGGCACATTATATACGTCCATATCGTAATATAAGCTAACCTAACCCATCTAGACCCTCGCTGGTAATATTTTACAAAATTCCGGTCGTGTCGGCCCGTACTTTGCCGTGGGGACATTATATACGTCTATAACTTTATATATCCTAACCTAAGGGAACCTAACATCGCGGATGTAGTATTTTCCAACATTCCTGGCGGGCCGGCCCCTACTTCTCGGTGGGCACATTATATACGTCCATATCGTAATATAACCTAACCTAACACATCTAGACGCTCGCCGGTAATGTTTTACAAAATTCCGGTCTTGTCGGCCCGCACTTTGCCGTGGGGACATTATATACGTCTATAACTTCATATATCCTAACCTGAGGGAACCTAACATCTCGGATGTAGTATTTTCCAACATTCCTGGCGGGCCGGCCCCTACTTCTCGGTGGGCACATTATATACGTCCATATCGTAATATAACCAAACCTAACCCATCTAGACCCTCAGTGGTAATGTTTTACAAAATTCCGGTCGTGTCGGACGGTACTTTGCCGTGGGGACATCATATACGTCTATAACTTTATATATCCTAACCTGAGGGAACCTAACATCTCGGATGTAGTATTTTCCAACATTCCTGGCGGGTCGGCCCCTACTTCTCGGTGGGCACATTATATACGTCTATATCGCAATATAACCTAACCTAACCCAACTAGACCCTCGCTGGTAATGTTTTACAAAATCCCGGTCGTGTCGGCCCGTACTTCTCGGTGGGGACATTATATAAGTCTATAACGTTATATATCCTAACCTAAGGGAACCTAACTTCTCGGATGTAGTATTTTCCAACATTCCTGGCGTGTCGACCCCTATATCTCGGTGGGCACATTATATACGTCTATATCGCAATATAACCTAACCTAACCCAACTAGACCCTCGCTGGTAATGTTTTACAAAATCCCGGTCGTGTCGGCCCGTACTTCTCGGTGGGGACATTATATAAGTCTATAACGTTATATATCCTAACCTAAGGGAACCTAACTTCTCGGATGTAGTATTTTCCAACATTCCTGGCGTGTCGACCCCTACATCTCGGTGGGCACACTATATACGTCTATATCGCAATATAACCTAACCTAACCCATCTAGACCCTCGCTGGTAATGTTTTACAAAATCCCGGTCGTGTCGGCCCGTACTTCTCGGTGGGGACATTATATACGTCTATATCGTTATATATCCTAACCCAAGGGAACCTAACATCTCGGATGTAGTATTTTCCAACATTCCTGGCGGGTCGGCCCCTACTTCTCGGTGGGCACATTATATACGTCCATATCGTAATATAACCTAACCTAACCCATCTAGACCCTCGCTGGTAATGTTTTACAAAATCCCGGTCGTGTCTGCCCGTACTTCTCGGTGGGGACATTATATACGTCTATAACGTTATATATCCTAACCCAAGGGAACCTAACATCTCGGATGTAGTATTTTCCAACATTTCTGGCGGGTCGGCCCCTACTTCTCGGTGGGAACATTATATACGTCTATAACGTAATATAACCTAACCTAACCCACCTAGACCCTTGCTGGTAATGTTTCACAGAATCCCGGTCGTGTCGGCTCGTACTTCTCGGTGGGGACATTATATACGTCTATAACGTTATATATCCTAACCCAAGGGAACCTAACATCTCGGATGTAGTATTTTCCAACATTCCTGGCGGGTCGGCCCCTACTTCTCAGTGGGCACATTATGTACGTCTATATCGCAATATAACCTAACCTAACCCAACTAGACCCTCGCTGGTAATGTTTTACGAAATCCCGGTCGTGTCGGCCCGTACTTCTCGGTGGGAACATTATTTACGTCTATAACGTTATATATCCTAACCCAAGGGAACCTAACATCTCGGATATAGTATTTTCCAACATTCCTGGCGGGTCGGCACCTACTTCTCGGTGGGCACATTATAAACGTCTATATCGTAATATAACCTAACCTAACCCATCTAGACCCTCGCTGGTAATGTTTTACAAAATCCCGGTGGTGTCGGCCCGTACTTCTCGGTGGGGACATTATATACGTCTATAACTTTTTATATCCTAACCTAAGGGAACCTAACATCGCGGATGTAGTATTTTCCAACATTCCTGGCGGGCCGGCCCCTACTTCTCGGTGGGCACATTATATACGTCCATATCGTAATATAACCTAACCTAACACATCTAGACGCTCGCCGGTAATGTTTTACAAAATTCCGGTCTTGTCGGCCCGCACTTTGCCGTGGGGACATTATATACGTCTATAACTTCATATATCCTAACCTGAGGGAACCTAACATCTCGGATGTAGTATTTTCCAACATTCCTGGCGGGCCGGCCCCTACTTCTCGGTGGGCACATTATATACGTCCATATCGTAATATAACCAAACCTAACCCATCTAGACCCTCAGTGGTAATGTTTTACAAAATTCCGGTCGTGTCGGACGGTACTTTGCCGTGGGGACATCATATACGTCTATAACTTTATATATCCTAACCTGAGGGAACCTAACATCTCGGATGTAGTATTTTCCAACATTCCTGGCGGGTCGGCCCCTACTTCTCGGTGGGCACATTATATACGTCTATATCGCAATATAACCTAACCTAACCCAACTAGACCCTCGCTGGTAATGTTTTACAAAATCCCGGTCGTATCGGCCCGTACTTCTCGGTGGGGACATTATATAAGTCTATATCGTTATATATCCTAACCCAAGGGAACCTAACATCTCGGATGTAGTATTTTCCAACATTCCTGGCGGGTCGGCCCCTACTTCTCGGTGGGCACATTATATACGTCCATATCGTAATATAACCTAACCTAACCCATCTAGACCCTCGCTGGTAATGTTTTACAAAATCCCGGTCGTGTCTGCCCGTACTTCTCGGTGGAGACATTATATACGTCTATAACGTTATATATCCTAACCCAAGGGAACCTAACATCTCGGATGTTGTATTTTCCAACATTTCTGGCGGGTCGGCCCCTACTTCTCGGTGGGAACATTATATACGTCTATAACGTAATATAACCTAACCTAACCCACCTAGACCCTTGCTGGTAATGTTTCACAGAATCCCGGTCGTGTCGGCTCGTACTTCTCGGTGGGGACATTATATACGTCTATAACGTTATATATCCTAACCCAAGGGAACCTAACATCTCGGATGTAGTATTTTCCAACATTCCTGGCGGGTCGGCCCCTACTTCTCAGTGGGCACATTATGTACGTCTATATCGCAATATAACCTAACCTAACCCACCTAGACCCTTGCTGGTAATGTTTCACAGAATCCCGGTCGTGTCGGCTCGTACTTCTCGGTGGGGACATTATATACGTCTATAACGTTATATATCCTAACCCAAGGGAACCTAACATCTCGGATGTAGTATTTTCCAACATTCCTGGCGGGTCGGCCCCTACTTCTCAGTGGGCACATTATGTACGTCTATATCGCAATATAACCTAACCTAACCCAACTAGACCCTCGCTGGTAATGTTTTACGAAATCCCGGTCGTGTCGGCCCGTACTTCTCGGTGGGGACATTATTTACGTCTATTACGTTATATATCCTAACCCAAGGGAACCTAACATCTCGGATGTAGTATTTTCCAACATTCCTGGCGGGTCGGCCCCTACTTCTCGGTGGGCACATTATAAACGTCTATATCGTAATATAACCTAACCTAAAACCCATCTAGACCCTCGCTGGTAATGTTTTACAATATCCCGGTGGTGTCGGCCCGTACTTCTCGGTGGGGACATTATATATGTCTATAACGTTATATATCCTAACCTAAGGGAACCTAACTTCTCGGATGTAGTATTTTCCAACATTCCTGGCGGGTCGGCCCCTACATCTCGGTGGGCACATTATATACGTCCATATCGTAATATAAGCTAACCTAACCCATCTAGACCCTCGCTGGTAATATTTTACAAAATTCCGGTCGTGTCGGGCCGTACTTTGCCGTGGGGACATTATATACGTCTATAACTTTATATATCCTAACCTAAGGGAACCTAACATCGCGGATGTAGTATTTTCCAACATTCCTGGCGGGCCGGCCCCTACTTCTCGGTGGGCACATTATATACGTCCATATCGTAATATAACCTAACCTAACACATCTAGACCCTCGCCGGTAATGTTTTACAAAATTCCGGTCTTGTCGGCCCGCACTTTGCCGTGGGGACATTATATACGTCTACAACGTTATATATCCTAACCTAAGGGAACCTAACATCTCGGATGTAGTATTTTCCAAGATTCCTGGCAGGTCGGCCCCTACTTCTCGGTGGGCACATTATATACGTCTATATCGTAATATAACCTAACCTAACCCATCTAGACCCTCGCTGGTAATGTTTCACAGAATCCCGTTCATGTCTTCCCGTACGTCTCGGTGTGGATATTATATACGTCTATAAATTTATATATCCTAACCTAAGGGTACCTAACATCTCGGATGTAGTATTTTCCAACATTCCTGGCGGGTCGGCCCCTACTTCTCAGTGGGCACATTATGTACGTCTATATCGCAATATAACCTAACCTAAACCAACTAGACCCTCGCTGGTAATGTTTTACGAAATCCCGGTCGTGTCGGCCCGTACTTCTCGGTGGGGACATTATTTACGTCTATAACGTTATATTTCCTAACCCAAGGGAACCTAACATCTCGGATGTAGTATTTTCCAACATTCCTGGCGGGTCGGCCCCTACTTCTCGGTGGGCACATTATAAACGTCTATATCGTAATATAACCTAACCTAACCCATCTAGACCCTCGCTGGTAATGTTTTACAAAATCCCGGTGGTGTCGGCCCGTACTTCTCGGTGGGGACATTATATATGTCTATAACGTTATATATCCTAACCTAAGGGAACCTAACTTCTCGGATGTAGTATTTTCCAACATTCCTGGCGGGTCGGCCCCTACTTCTCGGTGGGCACATTATATACGTCCATATCGTAATATAAGCTAACCTAACCCATCTAGACCCTCGCTGGTAATATTTTACAAAATTCCGGTCGTGTCGGCCCGTACTTTCCCGTGGGGACATTATATACGTCTATAACTTTATATATTCTAACCTAAGGGATCCTTACTTCTCGGATATAGTATTTTCCAACATTCCTGGCGGGTCGGCCCCTACTTCTCGGTGGGCACATTATATACGTCTACATCGTAGTATAACCTAACCTAACCCATCTAGACCCTCGCTGGTAATGTTTTACAAAATCCCGGTCGTGTCGGCCCGTACTTCTCGGTGGGGACATTATATACGTCTATAACGTTATATATCCTAACCCAAGGGAACCTAACATCTCGGATGTAGTATTTTCCAACATTCCTGGCGGGTCGGCCCCTACTTCTCAGTGGGCACATTATGTACGTCTATATCGCAATATAACCTAACCTAACCCAACTAGACCCTCGCTGGTAATGTTTTACGAAATCCCGGTCGTGTCGGCCCGTACTTCTCGGTGGGGACATTATTTACGTCTATAACGTTATATATCCTAACCCAAGGGAACCTAACATCTCGGATGTAGTATTTTCCAACATTCCTGGCGGGTCGGCCCCTACTTCTCAGTGGGCACATTATGTACGTCTATATCGCAATATAACCTAACCTAACCCAACTAGACCCTCGCTGGTAATGTTTTACGAAATCCCGGTCGTGTCGGCCCGTACTTCTCGGTGGGGACATTATTTACGTCTATAACGTTATATATCCTAACCCAAGGGAACCTAACATCTCGGATGTAGTATTTTCCAACATTCCTGGCGGGTCGGCCCCTACTTCTCGGTGGGCACATTATATACGTCCATATCGTAATATAAGCTAACCTAACCCATCTAGACCCTCGCTGGTAATATTTTACAAAATTCCGGTCGTGTCGGCCCGTACTTTGCCGTGGGGACATTATATACGTCTATAACTTTATATATCCTAACCTAAGGGAACCTAACATCGCGGATGTAGTATTTTCCAACATTCCTGGCGGGCCGGCCCCTACTTCTCGGTGGGCACATTATATACGTCCATATCGTAATATAACCTAACCTAACACATCTAGACCCTCGCCGGTAATGTTTTACAAAATTCCGGTCTTGTCGGCCCGCACTTTGCCGTGGGGACATTATATACGTCTACAACGTTATATATCCTAACCTAAGGGAACCTAACATCTCGGATGTAGTATTTTCCAAGATTCCTGGCAGGTCGGCCCCTACTTCTCGGTGGGCACATTATATACGTCTATATCGCAATATAACCTAACCTAACCCAACTAGACCCTCGCTGGTAATGTTTTACAAAATCCCGGTCGTGTCGGCTCGTACTTCTCGGTGGGGACATTATATAAGTCTATAACGTTATATATCCTAACCTAAGGGAACCTAACTTCTCGGATGTAGTATTTTCCAACATTCCTGGCGTGTCGGCCCCTACATCTCGGTGGGCACACTATATACGTCTATATCGCAATATAACCTAACCTAACCCATCTAGACCCTCGCTGGTAATGTTTTACAAAATCCCGGTCGTGTCGGCCCGTACTTCTCGGTGGGGACATTATATACGTCTATATCGTTATATATCCTAACCCAAGGGAACCTAACATCTCGGATGTAGTATTTTCCAACATTCCTGGCGGGTCGGCCCCCACTTCTCGGTGGGCACATTATATACGTCCATATCGTAATATAACCTAACCTAACCCATCTAGACCCTCGCTGGTAATGTTTTACAAAATCCCGGTCGTGTCTGCCCGTACTTCTCGGTGGGGACATTATATACGTCTATAACGTTATATATCCTAACCCAAGGGAACCTAACATCTCGGATGTAGTATTTTCCAACATTTCTGGCGGGTCGGCCCCTACTTCTCGGTGGGAACATTATATACGTCTATAACGTAATATAACCTAACCTAACCCAACTAGACCCTCGCTGGTAATGTTTTACGAAATCCCGGTCGTGTCGGCCCGTACTTCTCGGTGGGGACATTATTTACGTCTATAACGTTATATATCCTAACCCAAGGGAACCTAACATCTCGGATGTAGTATTTTCCAACATTCCTGGCGGGTCGGCCCCTACTTCTCGGTGGGCACATTATATACGTCCATATCGTAATATAAGCTAACCTAACCCATCTAGACCCTCGCTGGTAATATTTTACAAAATTCCGGTCGTGTCGGCCCGTACTTTGCCGTGGGGACATTATATACGTCTATAACTTTATATATCCTAACCTAAGGGAACCTAACATCGCGGATGTAGCATTTTCCAACATTCCTGGCGGGCCGGCCCCTACTTCTCGGTGGGCACATTATAAACGTCTATATCGTAATATAACCTAACCTAAAACCCATCTAGACCCTCGCTGGTAATGTTTTACAATATCCCGGTGGTGTCGGCCCGTACTTCTCGGTGGGGACATTATATATGTCTATAACGTTATATATCCTAACCTAAGGGAACCTAACTTCTCGGATGTAGTATTTTCCAACATTCCTGGCGGGTCGGCCCCTACATCTCGGTGGGCACATTATATACGTCCATATCGTAATATAAGCTAACCTAACCCATCTAGACCCTCGCTGGTAATATTTTACAAAATTCCGGTCGTGTCGGGCCGTACTTTGCCGTGGGGACATTATATACGTCTATAACTTTATATATCCTAACCTAAGGGAACCTAACATCGCGGATGTAGTATTTTCCAACATTCCTGGCGGGCCGGCCCCTACTTCTCGGTGGGCACATTATATACGTCCATATCGTAATATAACCTAACCTAACACATCTAGACCCTCGCCGGTAATGTTTTACAAAATTCCGGTCTTGTCGGCCCGCACTTTCCGTGGGGACATTATATACGTCTACAACGTTATATATCCTAACCTAAGGGAACCTAACATCTCGGATGTAGTATTTTCCAAGATTCCTGGCAGGTCGGCCCCTACTTCTCGGTGGGCACATTATATACGTCTATATCGTAATATAACCTAACCTAACCCATCTAGACCCTCGCTGGTAATGTTTCACAGAATCCCGTTCATGTCTTCCCGTACGTCTCGGTGTGGATATTATATACGTCTATAAATTTATATATCCTAACCTAAGGGTACCTAACATCTCGGATGTAGTATTTTCCAACATTCCTGGCGGGTCGGCCCCTACTTCTCAGTGGGCACATTATGTACGTCTATATCGCAATATAACCTAACCTAATCCAACTAGACCCTCGCTGGTAATGTTTTACGAAATCCCGGTCGTGTCGGCCCGTACTTCTCGGTGGGGACATTATTTACGTCTATAACGTTATATTTCCTAACCCAAGGGAACCTAACATCTCGGATGTAGTATTTTCCAACATTCCTGGCGGGTCGGCCCCTACTTCTCGGTGGGCACATTATAAACGTCTATATCGTAATATAACCTAACCTAACCCATCTAGACCCTCGCTGGTAATGTTTTACAAAATCCCGGTGGTGTCGGCCCGTACTTCTCGGTGGGGACATTATATATGTCTATAACGTTATATATCCTAACCTAAGGGAACCTAACTTCTCGGATGTAGTATTTTCCAACATTCCTGGCGGGTCGGCCCCTACTTCTCGGTGGGCACATTATATACGTCCATATCGTAATATAAGCTAACCTAACCCATCTAGACCCTCGCTGGTAATATTTTACAAAATTCCTGTCGTGTCGGCCCGTACTTTCCCGTGGGGACATTATATACGTCTATAACTTTATATATTCTAACCTAAGGGATCCTAACTTCTCGGATATAGTATTTTCCAACATTCCTGGCGGGTCGGCCCCTACTTCTCGGTGGGCACATTATATACGTCTACATCGTAGTATAACCTAACCTAACCCATCTAGACCCTCGCTGGTAATGTTTTACAAAATCCCGGTCGTGTCGGCCCGTACTTCTCGGTGGGGACATTATATACGTCTATATCGTTATATATCCTAACCCAAGGGAACCTAACATCTCGGATGTAGTATTTTCCAACATTCCTGGCGGGTCGGCCCCTACTTCTCGGTGGGAACGTTATATACGTCTATAACGTAATATAACCTAACCTAACCCACCTAGACCCTTGCTGGTAATGTTTCACAGAATCCCGGTCGTGTCGGCTCGTACTTCTCGGTGGGGACATTATATACGTCTATAACGTTATATATCCTAACCCAAGGGAACCTAACATCTCGGATGTAGTATTTTCCAACATTCCTGGCGGGTCGGCCCCTACTTCTCAGTGGGCACATTATGTACGTCTATATCGCAATATAACCTAACCTAACCCAACTAGACCCTCGCTGGTAATGTTTTACGAAATCCCGGTCGTGTCGGCCCGTACTTCTCGGTGGGGACATTATTTACGTCTATAACGTTATATATCCTAACCCAAGGGAACCTAACATCTCGGATGTAGTATTTTCCAACATTCCTGGCGGGTCGGCCCCTACTTCTCGGTGGGCACATTATATACGTCCATATCGTAATATAAGCTAACCTAACCCATCTAGACCCTCGCTGGTAATATTTTACAAAATTCCGGTCGTGTCGGCCCGTACTTTGCCGTGGGGACATTATATACGTCTATAACTTTATATATCCTAACCTAAGGGAACCTAACATCGCGGATGTAGTATTTTCCAACATTCCTGGCGGGCCGGCCCCTACTTCTCGGTGGGCACATTATATACGTCCATATCGTAATATAACCTAACCTAACACATCTAGACCCTCGCCGGTAATGTTTTACAAAATTCCGGTCTTGTCGGCCCGCACTTTGCCGTGGGGACATTATATACGTCTACAACGTTGTATATCCTAACCTAAGGGAACCTAACATCTCGGATGTAGTATTTTCCGAGATTCCTGGCAGGTCGGCCCCTACTTCTCGGTGGGCACATTATATATGTCTATAACGTTATATATCCTAACCTAAGGGAACCTAACTTCTCGGATGTAGTATTTTCCAACATTCCTGGCGGGGCGGCCCCTACTTCTCGGTGGGCACATTATATACGTCCATATCGTAATATAAGCTATCCTAACCCATCTAGACCCTCGCTGGTAATATTTTACAAAATTCCGGTCGTGTCGGCCCGTACTTTGCCGTGGGGACATTATATACGTCTATAACTTTATATATCCTAACCTAAGGGAACCTAACATCGCGGATGTAGCATTTTCCAACATTCCTGGCGGGCCGGCCCCTACTTCTCGGTGGGCACATTGTATACGTCCATATCGTAATATAACCTAACCTAACACATCTAGACCCTCGCCGGTAATGTTTTACAAAATTCCGGTCTTGTCGGCCCGCACTTTGCCGTGGGGACATTATATACGTCTACAACGTTATATATCCTAACCTAAGGGAACCTAACATCTCGGATGTAGTATTTTCCAAGATTCCTGGCAGGTCGGCCCCTACTTCTCGGTGGGCACATTATATACGTCTATATCGCAATATAACCTAACCTAACCCAACTAGACCCTCGCTGGTAATGTTTTACAAAATCCCGGTCGTGTCGGCTCGTACTTCTCGGTGGGGACATTATATAAGTCTATAACGTTATATATCCTAACCTAAGGGAACCTAACTTCTCGGATGTAGTATTTTCCAACATTCCTGGCGTGTCGGCCCCTACATCTCGGTGGGCACACTATATACGTCTATAACGTAATATAACCTAACCTAACCCACCTAGACCCTTGCTGGTAATGTTTCACAGAATCCCGGTCGTGTCGGCTCGTACTTCTCGGTGGGGACATTATATACGTCTATAACGTTATATATCCTAACCCAAGGGAACCTAACATCTCGGATGTAGTATTTTCCAACATTCCTGGCGGGTCGGCCCCTACTTCTCAGTGGGCACATTATGTACGTCTATATCGCAATATAACCTAACCTAACCCAACTAGACCCTCGCTGGTAATGTTTTACGAAATCCCGGTCGTGTCGGCCCGTACTTCTCGGTGGGGACATTATTTACGTCTATAACGTTATATATCCTAACCCAAGGGAACCTAACATCTCGGATGTAGTATTTTCCAACATTCCTGGCGGGTCAGCCCCTACTTCTCGGTGGGCACATTATAAACGTCTATATCGTAATATAACCTAACCTAAAACCCATCTAGACCCTCGCTGGTAATGTTTTACAATATCCCGGTGGTGTCGGCCCGTACTTCTCGGTGGGGACATTATATATGTCTATAACGTTATATATCCTAACCTAAGGGAACATAACTTCTCGGATGTAGTATTTTCCAACATTCCTGGCGGGTCGGCCCCTACATCTCGGTGGGCACATTATATACGTCCATATCGTAATATAAGCTAACCTAACCCATCTAGACCCTCGCTGGTAATATTTTACAAAATTCCGGTCGTGTCGGGCCGTACTTTGCCGTGGGGACATTATATACGTCTATAACTTTATATATCCTAACCTAAGGGAACCTAACATCGCGGATGTAGTATTTTCCAACATTCCTGGCGGGCCGGCCCCTACTTCTCGGTGGGCACATTATATACGTCCATATCGTAATATAACCTAACCTAACACATCTAGACCCTCGCCGGTAATGTTTTACAAAATTCCGGTCTTGTCGGCCCGCACTTTGCCGTGGGGACATTATATACGTCTACAACGTTATATATCCTAACCTAAGGGAACCTAACATCTCGGATGTAGTATTTTCCAACATTCCTGGCGGGTTGGCCCCTACTTCTCGGTGGGCACATTATTGACGTCTATAACGTAATATAACCTAACCTAACCCACCTAGACCCTCGCTGGTAATGTTTCACAGAATCCCGTTCATGTCTTCCCGTACGTCTCGGTGCGTCCATTATATACGTCTATAACGTTATATATCCTAACCCAAGGGAACCTAACAGCTCGGATGTAGTATTTTCCAACATTCCTGGCGGGTCGGCCCCTACTTCTCGGTGGGCACATTATATACGTCTATATCGGAACATAACCTAACCTAACCCATCTAGACCGTCGCTGGTAATGTTTTACAAAATCCCGTTTATGTCTTCCCGTAAGTCTCGGTGCGTACATTATATACGTCTATAAATTTATATATCCTAACCTAAGGGAACCTAACATCTCGGATGTAGTATTTTCCAACATTCCTGGCGGGTCGGCCCCTACTTCTCGGTGGGCACATTATATACGTCTATATCGCAATATAACCTAACCTAACCCAACTAGACCCTCGCTGGTAATGTTTTACAAAATCCCGCGCGTGTCGGCCCGTACTTTGCCGTGGGGACATTATATACGTCTATAACTTCATATATCCTAACCTGAGGGAACCTAACATCTCGGATGTAGTATTTTCCAACATTCCTGGCGGGCCGGCCCCTACTTCTCGGTGGGCACATTATATACGTCCATATCGTAATATAACCTGACCTAACCCATCTAGACCCTCAGTGGTAATGTTTTACAAAATTCCGGTCGTGTCGGACGGTACTTTGCCGTGGGGACATCATATACGTCTATAACTTTATATATCCTAACCTGAGGGAACCTAACATCTCGGATGTAGTATTTTCCAACATTCCTGGCGGGTCGGCCCCTACTTCTCGGTGGGCACATTATATACGTCTATATCGCAATATAACCTAACCTAACCCAACTAGACCCTCGCTGGAAATGTTTTACAAAATCCCGGTCGTGTCGGCCCGTACTTCTCGGTGGGGACATTATATAAGTCTATAACGTTATATATCCTAACCTAAGGGAACCTAACTTCTCGGATGTAGTATTTTCCAACATTCCTGGCGTGTCGACCCCTACATCCCGGTGGGCACACTATATACGTCTATATCGCAATATAACCTAACCTAACCCATCTAGACCCTCGCTGGTAATGTTTTACAAAATCCCGGTCGTGTCGGCCCGTACTTCTCGGTGGGGACATTATATACGTCTATATCGTTATATATTCTAACCCAAGGGAACCTAACATCTCGGATGTAGTATTTTCCAACATTCCTGGCGGGTCGGCCCCTACTTCTCGGTGGGCACATTATATACGTCCATATCGTAATATAACCTAACCTAACCCATCTAGACCCTCGCTGGTAATGTTTTACAAAATCCCGGTCGTGTCGGCCCGTACTTCTCGGTGGGGACATTATATACGTCTATATCGTTATATATTCTAACCCAAGGGAACCTAACATCTCGGATGTAGTATTTTCCAACATTCCTGGCGGGTCGGCCCCTACTTCTCGGTGGGCACATTATATACGTCCATATCGTAATATAACCTAACCTAACCCATCTAGACCATCGCTGGTAATGTTTTACAAAATCCCGGTCGTGTCTGCCCGTACTTCTCGGTGGGGACATTATATACGTCTATAACGTTATATATCCTAACCCAAGGGAACCTAACATCTCGGATGTAGTATTTTCCAACATTTCTGGCGGGTCGGCCCCTACTTCTCGGTGGGAACATTATATACGTCTATAACGTAATATAACCTAACCTAACCCACCTAGACCCTTGCTGGTAATGTTTCACAGAATCCCGGTCGTGTCGGCTCGTACTTCTCGGTGGGGACATTATATACGTCTATAACGTTATATATCCTAACCTAAGGGAACCTCACTTCTCGGATGTAGTATTTTCCAACATTCCTGGCGGGTCGGCCCCTACTTCTCGGTGGGAACATTATATACGTCTATAACGTAATATAACCTAACCTAACCCACCTAGACCCTTGCTGGTAATGTTTCACAGAATCCCGGTCGTGTCGGCTCGTACTTCTCGGTGGGGACATTATATACGTCTATAACGTTATATATCCTAACCCAAGGGAACCTAACATCTCGGATGTAGTATTTTCCAACATTCCTAGCGGGTCGGCCCCTACTTCTCAGTGGGCACATTATGTACGTCTATATCGCAATATAACCTAACCTAACCCAACTAGACCCTCGCTGGTAATGTTTTACGAAATCCCGGTCGTGTCGGCCCGTACTTCTCGGTGGGGACATTATTTACGTCTATAACGTTATATATCCTAACCCAAGGGAACCTAACATCTCGGATGTAGTATTTTCCAACATTCCTGGCGGGTCGGCCCCTACTTCTCGGTGGGCACATTATATACGTCCATATCGTAATATAAGCTAACCTAACCCATCTAGACCCTCGCTGGTAATATTTTACAAAATTCCGGTCGTGTCGGCCCGTACTTTGCCGTGGGGACATTATATACGTCTATAACTTTATATATCCTAACCTAAGGGAACCTAACATCGCGGATGTAGTATTTTCCAACATTCCTGGCGGGCCGGCCCCTACTTCTCGGTGGGCACATTATATACGTCCATATCGTAATATAACCTAACCTAACACATCTAGACCCTCGCTGGTAATGTTTTACAAAATCCCGGTCGTGTCGAACCGTACTTCTCGGTGGGGACATTATATACGTCTATAACGTTATATATGCTAACCTAAGGGAACCTAACATCTCGGATGTAGTATTTTCCAACATTCCTGGCGGGTCGGCCCCTACTTCCCAGTGGGCACATTATATACGTCTATATCGTAATATAACCTAACCTAACCCATCTAGACCCTCGCTGGTAATGTTTCACAGAATCCCGTTCATGTCTTCCCGTACGTCTCGGTGTGGATATTATATACGTCTATAAATTTATATATCCTAACCTAAGGGTACCTAACATCTCGGATGTAGTATTTTCCAACATTCCTGGCGGGCCGGCCCCTACTTCTCAGTGGGCACATTATGTACGTCTATATCGCAATATAACATAACCTAACCCAACTAGACCCTCGCTGGTAATGTTTTACGAAATCCCGGTCGTGTCGGCCCGTACTTCTCGGTGGGGACATTATATAAGTCTATAACGTTATATATCCTAACCTAAGGGAACCTAACTTCTCGGATGTAGTATTTTCCAACATTCCTGGCGTGTCGGCCCCTACATCTCGGTGGGCACACTATATACGTCTATATCGCAATATAACCTAACCTAACCCATCTAGACCCTCGCTGGTAATGTTTTACAAAATCCCGGTCGTGTCGGCCCGTACTTCTCGGTGGGGACATTATATACGTCTATATCGTTATATATCCTAACCCAAGGGAACCTAACATCTCGGATGTAGTATTTTCCAACATTCCTGGCGGGTCGGCCCCTACTTCTCGGTGGGCACATTATATACGTCCATATCGTAATATGACCTAACCTAACCCATCTAGACCCTCGCTGGTAATGTTTTACAAAATCCCGGTCGTGTCTGCCCGTACTTCTCGGTGGGGACATTATATATGTCTATAACGTTATATATCCTAACCTAAGGGAACCTAACTTCTCGGATGTAGTATTTTCCAACATTCCTGGCGGGTCGGCCCCTACATCTCGGTGGGCACATTATATACGTCCATATCGTAATATAAGCTAACCTAACCCATCTAGACCCTCGCTGGTAATATTTTACAAAATTCCGGTCGTGTCGGCCCGTACTTTGCCGTGGGGACATTATATACGTCTATAACTTTATATATCCTAACCTAAGGGAACCTAACATCGCGGATGTAGTATTTTCCAACATTCCTGGCGGGCCGGCCCCTACTTCTCGGTGGGCACATTATATACGTCCATATCGTAATATAACCTAACCTAACACATCTAGACCCTCGCCGGTAATGTTTTACAAAATTCCGGTCTTGTCGGCCCGCACTTTGCCGTGGGGACATTATATACGTCTACAACGTTATATATCCTAACCTAAGGGAACCTAACATCTCGGATGTAGTATTTTCCAAGATTCCTGGCAGGTCGGCCCCTACTTCTCGGTGGGCACATTATATACGTCTATATCGTAATATAACCTAACCTAACCCATCTAGACCCTCGCTGGTAATGTTTCACAGAATCCCGTTCATGTCTTCCCGTACGTCTCGGTGTGGATATTATATACGTCTATAAATTTATATATCCTAACCTAAGGGTACCTAACATCTCGGATGTAGTATTTTCCAACATTCCTGGCCGGTCGGCCCCTACTTCTCAGTGGGCACATTATGTACGTCTATATCGCAATATAACCTAACCTAAACCAACTAGACCCTCGCTGGTAATGTTTTACGAAATCCCGGTCGTGTCGGCCCGTACTTCTCGGTGGGGACATTATTTACGTCTATAACGTTATATATCCTAACCCAAGGGAACCTAACATCTCGGATGTAGTATTTTCCAACATTCCTAGCGGGTCGGCCCCTACTTCTCGGTGGGCACATTATAAACGTCTATATCGTAATATAACCTAACCTAACCCATCTAGACCCTCGCTGGTAATGTTTTACAAAATCCCGGTGGTGTCGGCCCGTACTTCTCGGTGGGGACATTATATATGTCTATAACGTTATATATCCTAACCTAAGGGAACCTAACTTCTCGGATGTAGTATTTTCCAACATTCCTGGCGGGTCGGCCCCTACTTCTCGGTGGGCACATTATATACGTCCATATCGTAATATAAGCTAACCTAACCCATCTAGACCCTCGCTGGTAATATTTTACAAAATTCCGGTCGTGTCGGCCCGTACTTTGCCGTGGGGACATTATATACGTCTATAACTTTATATATCCTAACCTAAGGGAACCTAACATCGCGGATGTAGTATTTTCCAACATTCCTGGCGGGCCGGCCCCTACATCCCGGTGGGCACACTATATACGTCTATATCGCAATATAACCTAACCTAACCCATCTAGACCCTCGCTGGTAATGTTTTACAAAATCCCGGTCGTGTCGGCCCGTACTTCTCGGTGGGGACATTATATACGTCTATATCGTTATATATTCTAACCCAAGGGAACCTAACATCTCGGATGTAGTATTTTCCAACATTCCTGGCGGGTCGGCCCCTACTTCTCGGTGGGCACATTATATACGTCCATATCGTAATATAACCTAACCTAACCCATCTAGACCCTCGCTGGTAATGTTTTACAAAATCCCGGTCGTGTCGGCCCGTACTTCTCGGTGGGGACATTATATACGTCTATATCGTTATATATTCTAACCCAAGGGAACCTAACATCTCGGATGTAGTATTTTCCAACATTCCTGGCGGGTCGGCCCCTACTTCTCGGTGGGCACATTATATACGTCCATATCGTAATATAACCTAACCTAACCCATCTAGACCATCGCTGGTAATGTTTTACAAAATCCCGGTCGTGTCTGCCCGTACTTCTCGGTGGGGACATTATATACGTCTATAACGTTATATATCCTAACCCAAGGGAACCTAACATCTTGGATGTAGTATTTTCCAACATTTCTGGCGGGTCGGCCCCTACTTCTCGGTGGGAACATTATATACGTCTATAACGTAATATAACCTAACCTAACCCACCTAGACCCTTGCTGGTAATGTTTCACAGAATCCCGGTCGTGTCGGCTCGTACTTCTCGGTGGGGACATTATATACGTCTATAACGTTATATATCCTAACCTAAGGGAACCTCACTTCTCGGATGTAGTATTTTCCAACATTCCTGGCGGGTCGGCCCCTACTTCTCGGTGGGAACATTATATACGTCTATAACGTAATATAACCTAACCTAACCCACCTAGACCCTTGCTGGTAATGTTTCACAGAATCCCGGTCGTGTCGGCTCGTACTTCTCGGTGGGGACATTATATACGTCTATAACGTTATATATCCTAACCCAAGGGAACCTAACATCTCGGATGTAGTATTTTCCAACATTCCTAGCGGGTCGGCCCCTACTTCTCAGTGGGCACATTATGTACGTCTATATCGCAATATAACCTAACCTAACCCAACTAGACCCTCGCTGGTAATGTTTTACGAAATCCCGGTCGTGTCGGCCCGTACTTCTCGGTGGGGACATTATTTACGTCTATAACGTTATATATCCTAACCCAAGGGAACCTAACATCTCGGATGTAGTATTTTCCAACATTCCTGGCGGGTCGGCCCCTACTTCTCGGTGGGCACATTATATACGTCCATATCGTAATATAAGCTAACCTAACCCATCTAGACCCTCGCTGGTAATATTTTACAAAATTCCGGTCGTGTCGGCCCGTACTTTGCCGTGGGGACATTATATACGTCTATAACTTTATATATCCTAACCTAAGGGAACCTAACATCGCGGATGTAGTATTTTCCAACATTCCTGGCGGGCCGGCCCCTACTTCTCGGTGGGCACATTATATACGTCCATATCGTAATATAACCTAACCTAACACATCTAGACCCTCGCTGGTAATGTTTTACAAAATCCCGGTCGTGTCGAACCGTACTTCTCGGTGGGGACATTATATACGTCTATAACGTTATATATGCTAACCTAAGGGAACCTAACATCTCGGATGTAGTATTTTCCAACATTCCTGGCGGGTCGGCCCCTACTTCCCAGTGGGCACATTATATACGTCTATATCGTAATATAACCTAACCTAACCCATCTAGACCCTCGCTGGTAATGTTTCACAGAATCCCGTTCATGTCTTCCCGTACGTCTCGGTGTGGATATTATATACGTCTATAAATTTATATATCCTAACCTAAGGGTACCTAACATCTCGGATGTAGTATTTTCCAACATTCCTGGCGGGCCGGCCCCTACTTCTCAGTGGGCACATTATGTACGTCTATATCGCAATATAACATAACCTAACCCAACTAGACCCTCGCTGGTAATGTTTTACGAAATCCCGGTCGTGTCGGCCCGTACTTCTCGGTGGGGACATTATATAAGTCTATAACGTTATATATCCTAACCTAAGGGAACCTAACTTCTCGGATGTAGTATTTTCCAACATTCCTGGCGTGTCGGCCCCTACATCTCGGTGGGCACACTATATACGTCTATATCGCAATATAACCTAACCTAACCCATCTAGACCCTCGCTGGTAATGTTTTACAAAATCCCGGTCGTGTCGGCCCGTACTTCTCGGTGGGGACATTATATACGTCTATATCGTTATATATCCTAACCCAAGGGAACCTAACATCTCGGATGTAGTATTTTCCAACATTCCTGGCGGGTCGGCCCCTACTTCTCGGTGGGCACATTATATACGTCCATATCGTAATATGACCTAACCTAACCCATCTAGACCCTCGCTGGTAATGTTTTACAAAATCCCGGTCGTGTCTGCCCGTACTTCTCGGTGGGGACATTATATATGTCTATAACGTTATATATCCTAACCTAAGGGAACCTAACTTCTCGGATGTAGTATTTTCCAACATTCCTGGCGGGTCGGCCCCTACATCTCGGTGGGCACATTATATACGTCCATATCGTAATATAAGCTAACCTAACCCATCTAGACCCTCGCTGGTAATATTTTACAAAATTCCGGTCGTGTCGGCCCGTACTTTGCCGTGGGGACATTATATACGTCTATAACTTTATATATCCTAACCTAAGGGAACCTAACATCGCGGATGTAGTATTTTCCAACATTCCTGGCGGGCCGGCCCCTACTTCTCGGTGGGCACATTATATACGTCCATATCGTAATATAACCTAACCTAACACATCTAGACCCTCGCCGGTAATGTTTTACAAAATTCCGGTCTTGTCGGCCCGCACTTTGCCGTGGGGACATTATATACGTCTACAACGTTATATATCCTAACCTAAGGGAACCTAACATCTCGGATGTAGTATTTTCCAAGATTCCTGGCAGGTCGGCCCCTACTTCTCGGTGGGCACATTATATACGTCTATATCGTAATATAACCTAACCTAACCCATCTAGACCCTCGCTGGTAATGTTTCACAGAATCCCGTTCATGTCTTCCCGTACGTCTCGGTGTGGATATTATATACGTCTATAAATTTATATATCCTAACCTAAGGGTACCTAACATCTCGGATGTAGTATTTTCCAACATTCCTGGCCGGTCGGCCCCTACTTCTCAGTGGGCACATTATGTACGTCTATATCGCAATATAACCTAACCTAAACCAACTAGACCCTCGCTGGTAATGTTTTACGAAATCCCGGTCGTGTCGGCCCGTACTTCTCGGTGGGGACATTATTTACGTCTATAACGTTATATATCCTAACCCAAGGGAACCTAACATCTCGGATGTAGTATTTTCCAACATTCCTAGCGGGTCGGCCCCTACTTCTCGGTGGGCACATTATAAACGTCTATATCGTAATATAACCTAACCTAACCCATCTAGACCCTCGCTGGTAATGTTTTACAAAATCCCGGTGGTGTCGGCCCGTACTTCTCGGTGGGGACATTATATATGTCTATAACGTTATATATCCTAACCTAAGGGAACCTAACTTCTCGGATGTAGTATTTTCCAACATTCCTGGCGGGTCGGCCCCTACTTCTCGGTGGGCACATTATATACGTCCATATCGTAATATAAGCTAACCTAACCCATCTAGACCCTCGCTGGTAATATTTTACAAAATTCCGGTCGTGTCGGCCCGTACTTTGCCGTGGGGACATTATATACGTCTATAACTTTATATATCCTAACCTAAGGGAACCTAACATCGCGGATGTAGTATTTTCCAACATTCCTGGCGGGCCGGCCCCTACTTCTCGGTGGGCACATTATATACGTCCATATCGTAATATAACCTAACCTAACACATCTAGACCCTCGCTGGTAATGTTTTACAAAATCCCGGTCGTGTCGAACCGTACTTCTCGGTGGGGACATTATATACGTCTATAACGTTATATATGCTAACCTAAGGGAACCTAACATCTCGGATGTAGTATTTTCCAACATTCCTGGCGGGTCGGCCCCTACTTCCCAGTGGGCACATTATATACGTCTATATCGTAATATAACCTAACCTAACCCATCTAGACCCTCGCTGGTAATGTTTCACAGAATCCCGTTCATGTCTTCCCGTACGTCTCGGTGTGGATATTATATACGTCTATAAATTTATATATCCTAACCTAAGGGTACCTAACATCTCGGATGTAGTATTTTCCAACATTCCTGGCGGGCCGGCCCCTACTTCTCAGTGGGCACATTATACACGTCTATATCGCAATATAACATAACCTAACCCAACTAGACCCTCGCTGGTAATGTTTTACGAAATCCCGGTCGTGTCGGCCCGTACTTCTCGGTGGGGACATTATATAAGTCTATAACGTTATATATCCTAACCTAAGGGAACCTAACTTCTCGGATGTAGTATTTTCCAACATTCCTGGCGTGTCGGCCCCTACATCTCGGTGGGCACACTATATACGTCTATATCGCAATATAACCTAACCTAACCCATCTAGACCCTCGCTGGTAATGTTTTACAAAATCCCGGTCGTGTCGGCCCGTACTTCTCGGTGGGGACATTATATACGTCTATATCGTTATATATCCTAACCCAAGGGAACCTAACATCTCGGATGTAGTATTTTCCAACATTCCTGGCGGGTCGGCCCCTACTTCTCGGTGGGCACATTATATACGTCCATATCGTAATATAACCTAACCTAACCCATCTAGACCCTCGCTGGTAATGTTTTACAAAATCCCGGTCGTGTCTGCCCGTACTTCTCGGTGGGGACATTATATACGTCTATAACGTTATATATCCTAACCCAAGGGAACCTAACATCTCGGATGTAGTATTTTCCAACATTTCTGGCGGGTCGGCCCCTACTTCTCGGTGGGAACATTATATACGTCTATAACGTAATATAACCTAACCTAACCCACCTAGACCCTTGCTGGTAATGTTTCACAGAATCCCGGTCGTGTCGGCTCGTACTTCTCGGTGGGGACATTATATACGTCTATAACGTTATATATCCTAACCCAAGGGAACCTAACATCTCGGATGTAGTATTTTCCAACATTCCTGGCGGGTCGGCCCCTACTTCTCAGTGGGCACATTATGTACGTCTATATCGCAATATAACCTAACCTAACCCAACTAGACCCTCGCTGGTAATGTTTTACGAAATCCCGGTCGTGTCGGCCCGTACTTCTCGGTGGGGACATTATTTACGTCTATAACGTTATATATCCTAACCCAAGGGAACCTAACATCTCGGATGTAGTATTTTCCAACATTCCTGGCGGGTCGGCCCCTACTTCTCGGTGGGCACATTATAAACGTCTATATCGTAATATAACCTAACCTAAAACCCATCTAGACCCTCGCTGGTAATGTTTTTCAAAATCCCGGTGGTGTCGGCCCGTACTTCTCGGTGGGGACATTATATATGTCTATAACGTTATATATCCTAACCTAAGGGAACCTAACTTCTCGGATGTAGTATTTTCCAACATTCCTGGCGGGTCGGCCCCTACATCTCGGTGGGCACATTATATACGTCCATATCGTAATATAAGCTAACCTAACCCATCTAGACCCTCGCTGGTAATATTTTACAAAATTCCGGTCGTGTCGGCCCGTACTTTGCCGTGGGGACATTATATACGTCTATAACTTTATATATCCTAACCTAAGGGAACCTAACATCGCGGATGTAGTATTTTCCAACATTCCTGGCGGGCCGGCCCCTACTTCTCGGTGGGCACATTATATACGTCCATATCGTAATATAACCTAACCTAACACATCTAGACCCTCGCCGGTAATGTTTTACAAAATTCCGGTCTTGTCGGCCCGCACTTTGCCGTGGGGACATTATATACGTCTACAACGTTATATATCCTAACCTAAGGGAACCTAACATCTCGGATGTAGTATTTTCCAAGATTCCTGGCAGGTCGGCCCCTACTTCTCGGTGGGCACATTATACACGTCTATATCGTAATATAACCTAACCTAACCCATCTAGACCCTCGCTGGTAATGTTTCACAGAATCCCGTTCATGTCTTCCCGTACGTCTCGGTGTGGATATTATATACGTCTATAAATTTATATATCCTAACCTAAGGGTACCTAACATCTCGGATGTAGTATTTTCCAACATTCCTGGCCGGTCGGCCCCTACTTCTCAGTGGGCACATTATGTACGTCTATATCGCAATATAACCTAACCTAAACCAACTAGACCCTCGCTGGTAATGTTTTACGAAATCCCGGTCGTGTCGGCCCGTACTTCTCGGTGGGGACATTATTTACGTCTATAACGTTATATATCCTAACCCAAGGGAACCTAACATCTCGGATGTAGTATTTTCCAACATTCCTAGCGGGTCGGCCCCTACTTCTCGGTGGGCACATTATAAACGTCTATATCGTAATATAACCTAACCTAACCCATCTAGACCCTCGCTGGTAATGTTTTACAAAATCCCGGTGGTGTCGGCCCGTACTTCTCGGTGGGGACATTATATATGTCTATAACGTTATATATCCTAACCTAAGGGAACCTAACTTCTCGGATGTAGTATTTTCCAACATTCCTGGCGGGTCGGCCCCTACTTCTCGGTGGGCACATTATATACGTCCATATCGTAATATAAGCTAACCTAACCCATCTAGACCCTCGCTGGTAATATTTTACAAAATTCCGGTCGTGTCGGCCCGTACTTTCCCGTGGGGACATTATATACGTCTATAACTTTATATATCCTAACCTAAGGGATCCTAACTTCTCGGATATAGTATTTTCCAACATTCCTGGCGGGTCGGCCCCTACTTCTCGGTGGGCACATTATATACGTCTACATCGTAATATAACCTAACCTAACCCATCTAGAACCTCGCTGGTAATGTTTTACAAAATCCCGGTCGTGTCGGCCCGTACTTCTCGGTGGGGACATTATATACGTCTATATCGTTATATGTCCTAACCCAAGGGAACCTAACATCTCGGATGTAGTATTTTCCAACATTCCTGGCGGGTCGGCCCCTACTTCTCGGTGGGCACATTATTGACGTCTATATCGCAATATAACCTAACCTAACCCATCTAGACCGTCGCTGGTAATGTTTTACAATATCCCGGTCGTGTCTGCCCGTACTTCTCGGTGCGTGCATTATATACGTCTATAAATTTATGTATTCTAACCTAAGGGAACCTAACATCTCGGATGTAGTATTTTCCAACATTCCTGGCGGATCGGCCCCTACTTCTCGGTGGGCACATTATATGCGTCCATATCGTAATATAACCTTACCTAACCCATCTAGACCCTCGCTGGTAATGTTTTACAAAATTCCGGTCGTGTCGGCCCGTACTTTGCCGTGGGGACATTATATGTGTCTATATCGTTTTATATCCTAACCTAAGGGAACCTAACATCTCGGATGTAGTATTTTCCAACATTTCTGGCGGGTCGGCCCCTACTTCTCGGTGGGAACTTTATATACGTCTATAACGTAATATAACCTAACCTAACCCACCTAGACCCTCGCTGGTAATGTTTCACAGAATCCCGTTCATGTCTTCCCGTACGTCTCGGTGCGTCCATTATATACGTCTATAACGTTATATATCCTAACCCAAGGGAACCTAACATCTCGGATGTAGTATTTTCCAACATTCCTGGCGGGTCGGCCCCTACTTCTCGGTGGGCACATTATAAACGTCTATATCGTAATATAACCTAACCTAACCCATCTAGACCCTCGCTGGTAATGTTTTACAAAATCCCGGTGGTGTCGGCCCGTACTTCTCGGTGGGGACATTATATATGTCTATAACGTTATATATCCTAACCTAAGGGAACCTAACTTCTCGGATGTAGTATTTTCCAACATTCCTGGCGGGTCGGCCCCTATATCTCGGTGGGCACACTATATACGTCTATATCGCAATATAACCTAACCTAACCCATCTAGACCCTCGCTGGTAATGTTTTACAAAATCCCGGTGGTGTCGGCCCGTACTTCTCGGTGGGGACATTATATACGTCTATATCGTTATATATCCTAACCCAAGGGAACCTAACATCTCGGATGTAGTATTTTCCAACATTCCTGGCGGGTCGGCCCCTACTTCTCGGCGGGAACATTATATACGTCTATAACGTAATATAACCTAACCTAACCCATCTAGACCCTTGCTGGTAATGTTTCACAGAATCCCGGTCGTGTCGGCTCGTACTTCTCGGTGGGGACATTATATACGTCTATAACGTTATATATCCTAACCCAAGGGAACCTAACATCTCGGATGTAGTATTTTCCAACATTCCTGGCGGGTCGGCCCCTACTTCTCAGTGGGCACATTATGTACGTCTATATCGCAATATAACCTAACCTAACCCAACTAGACCCTCGCTGGTAATGTTTTACGAAATCCCGGTCGTTTCGGCCCGTACTTCTCGGTGGGGACATTATTTACGTCTATAACATTATATATCCTAACCTAAGGGATCCTAACTTCTCGGATATAGTATTTTCCAACATTCCTGGCGGGTCGGCCCCTACTTCTCGGTGGGCACATTATATACGTCCATATCGTAATATAACCTAACCTAACACATCTAGACCCTCGCTGGTAATGTTTTACAAAATCCCGGTCGTGTCGAACCGTACTTCTCGGTGGGGACATTATATACGTCTATAACGTTATATATCCTAACCCAAGGGAACCTAACATCTCGGATGTAGTATTTTCCAACATTCCTGGCGGGTCGGCCCCTACTTCTCAGTGGGCACATTATGTACGTCTATATCGCAATATAACCTAACCTAACCCAACTAGACCCTCGCTGGTAATGTTTTACGAAATCCCGGTCGTTTCGGCCCGTACTTCTCGGTGGGGACATTATTTACGTCTATAACGTTATATATCCTAACCCAAGGGAACATAACATCTCGGATGTAGTATTTTCCAACATTCCTGGCGGGTCGGCCCCTACTTCTCGGTGGGCACATTATATACGTCCATATCGTAATATAACCTAACCTAACCCATCTAGATCCTCGCTGGTAATATTTTACAAAATTCCGGTCGTGTCGGCCCGTACTTTGCCGTGGGGACATTATATACGTCTATAACTTTATATATCCTAACCTGAGGGAACCTAACATCTCGGATGTAGTATTTTCCAACATTCCTGGCGGGTCGGCCCCCACTTCTCGGTGGACATATTATATACGTCTATATCGTAATATAACCTAACCTAACCCATCTAGACCGTCGCTGGTAATGTTTTACAAAATCCCGGTCTTGTCGGCCCGTACTTCTCGGTGGGGACATTATATTCGTCTATATCGTTATATATCCTAACCTAAGGGAACCTAACATCTCGGATGTAGTATTTTCCAACATTCCTGGCGGGCCGGCCCCTACTTCTCGGTGGGCACATTATATACGTCTATATCGTAATATAACCTAACCTAACCAATCTAGACCCTCGCTGGTAATGTTTCACAGAATCCCGTTCATGTCTTCCCGTACGTCTCGGTGCGGATATTATATACGTCTATAAATTTATATATCCTAACCTAAGGGAACCTAACATCTCGGATGTATTATTTTCCAACATTCCTGGCGGGTCGGCCCCTACTTCCCGGTGGGTACATTATATACGTCTATACCGTAATATAACCTAAGCTAACCCATCTAGACCCTCGCTGGTAATGTTTTACAAAATCCCGGTCGTGTCGGCCCGTACTTCTCGGTGGGGACATTATATAAGTCTATAACGTTATATATCCTAACCTAAGGGATCCTAACTTCTCGGATATAGTATTTTCCAACATTCCTGGCGGGTCGGCCCCTACTTCTCGGTGGGCACATTATATACGTCCATATCGTAATATAACCTAACCTAACCCATCTAGACCCTCGCTGGTAATGTTTTACAAAATCCCGGTGGTGTCGGCCCGTACTTCTCGGTGGGGACATTATATACGTCTATATCGTTATATATCCTAACCCAAGGGAACCTAACATCTCGGATGTAGTATTTTCCAACATTCCTGGCGGGTCGGCCCCTACTTCTCGGTGGGCACATTATATACGTCCATATCGTAATATAACCTAACCTAACCCATCTAGACCCTCGCTGGTAATGTTTTACAAAATCCCGGTCGTGTCTGCCCGTACTTCTCGGTGGGGACATTATATACGTCTATAACGTTATATATCCTAACGCAAGGGAACCTAACATCTCGGATGTAGTATTTTCCAACATTTCTGGCGGGTCGGCCCCTACTTCTCGGTGGGAACATTATATACGTCTATAACGTAATATAACCTAACCTAACCCACCTATACCCTTGCTGGTAATGTTTCACAGAATCCCGGTCGTGTCGGCTCGTACTTCTCGGTGGGGACATTATATACGTCTATAACGTTATATATCCTAACCCAAGGGAACCTAACATCTCGGATGTAGTATTTTCCAACATTCCTGGCGGGTCGGCCCCTACTTCTCAGTGGACACATTATCTACGTCTATATCGCAATATAACCTAACCTAACCCAACTAGACCCTCGCTGGTAATGTTTTACGAAATCCCGGTCGTGTCGGCCCGTACTTCTCGGTGGGGACATTATTTACGTCTATAACGTTATATATCCTAACCCAAGGGAACCTAACATCTCGGATGTAGTATTTTCCAACATTCCTGGCGGGTCGGCCCCTACTTCTCGGTGGGCACATTATATACGTCCATATCGTAATATAACCTAACCTAACCCATTTAGACCCTCGCTGGTAATGTTTTACAAAATCCCGGTCGTGTCGGCCCGTACTTCTCGGTGGGGACATTATATAAGTCTATAACGTTATATATCCTAACCTAAGGGATCCTAACTTCTCGGATATAGTATTTTCCAACATTCCTGGCGGGTCGGCCCCTACTTCTCGGTGGGCACATTATATACGTCCATATCGTAATATAACCTAACCTAACCCATCTAGACCCTCGCTGGTAATGTTTTACAAAATCCCGATGGTGTCGGCCCGTACTTCTCGGTGGGGACATTATATACGTCTATATCGTTATATATCCTAACCCAAGGGAACCTAACATCTCGGATGTAGTATTTTCCAACATTCCTGGCGGGTCGGCCCCTACTTCTCGGTGGGCACATTATATACGTCCATATCGTAATATAACCTAACCTAACCCATCTGGACCCTCGCTGGTAATGTTTTACAAAATCCCGGTCGTGTCTGCCCGTACTTCTCGGTGGGGACATTATATACGTCTATAACGTTATATATCCTAACCCAAGGGAACCTAACATCTCGGATGTAGTATTTTCCAACATTTCTGGCGGGTCGGCCCCTACTTCTCGGTGGGAACATTATATACGTCTATAACGTAATATAACCTAACCTAACCCACCTAGACCCTTGCTGGTAATGTTTCACAGAATCCCGGTCGTGTCGGCTCGTACTTCTCGGTGGGGACATTATATACGTCTATAACGTTATATATCCTAACCCAAGGGAACCCAACATCTCGGATGTAGTATTTTCCAACATTCCTGGCGGGTCGGCCCCTACTTCTCAGTGGGCACATTATCTACGTCTATATCGCAATAGAACCTAACCTAACCCAACTAGACCCTCGCTGGTAATGTTTTACGAAATCCCGGTCGTGTCGGCCCGTACTTCTCGGTGGGGACATTATTTACGTCTATAACGTTATATATCCTAACCCAAGGGAACCTAACATCTCGGATGTAGTATTTTTCAACATTCCTGGCGGGTCGGCCCCTACTTCTCGGTGGGCACATTATATACGTCCATATCGTAATATAAGCTAACCTAACCCATCTAGACCCTCGCTGGTAATATTTACAAAATTCCGGTCGTGTCGGCCCGTACTTTGCCGTGGGGACATTATATACGTCTATAACTTTATATATCCTAACCTAAGGGAACCTAACATCTCGGATGTAGTATTTTCCAACATTCCTGGCGGGCCGGCCCCTACTTCTCAGTGGGCACATTATGTACGTCTATATCGCAATATAACCTAACCTAACCCAACTAGACCCTCGCTGGTAATGTTTTACGAAATCCCGGTCGTGTCGGCCCGTACTTCTCGGTGGGGACATTATTTATGTCTATAATGTTATATATCCTAACCCAAGGGAACCTAACATCTCGGATGTAATATTTTCCAACATTCCTGGCGGGTCGGCCCCTACTTCTCGGTGGGCACATTATAAACGTCTATAACGTAATATAACCTAACCTAACCCACCTAGACCCTCGCTGGTAATGTTTTACAAAATCCCGGTGGTGTCGGCCCGTACTTCTCGGTGGGGACATTATATATGTCTATAACGTTATATATCCTAACCTAAGGGAACCTAACATCTCGGATGTAGTATTTTCCAACATTCCTGGCGGGTCGGCCCCTACTTCTCGGTGGGCACATTATATACGTCTATATCGGAATATAACCTAACCTAACCCATCTAGACCGTCGCTGGTAATGTTTTACAAAATCCCGTTTATGTCTTCCCGTAAGTCTCGGTGCGTACATTATATACGTCTATAAATTTATATATCCTAACCTAAGGGAACCTAACATCTCGGATGTAGTATTTTCCAACATTCCTGGCGGGTCGGCCCTACTTCTCGGTGGGCACAATATATACGTCCATATCGTAATATAACCTCACCTAACCCATCTAGACCCTCGCTGGTAATGTTTTACAAAATCCCGGTCGTGTCGGCCCGTACTTCTCGGTGGGGACATTATATAAGTCTATAACGTTATATATCCTAACCTAAGGGAACCTAACTTCTCGGATGTAGTATTTTCCAACATTCATTGCGGGTCGGCCCCTACTTCTCGGTGGGCACATTATATACGTCCATATCGTAATATAACCTAACCTAACCCATCTAGATCCTCGCTGGTAATATTTTACAAAATTCCGGTCGTATCGGCCCGTACTTTGCCGTGGGGACATTATATACGTCTATAACTTTATATATCCTAACCTGAGGGAACCTAACATCTCGGATGTAGTATTTTCCAACATTCCTGGCGGGTCGGCCCCCACTTCTCGGTGGACACATTATATACGTCTATATCGTAATATAACCTAACCTAACCCATCTAGACCGTCGCTGGTAATGTTTTACAAAATCCCGGTCTTGTCGGCCCGTACTTCTCGGTGGGGACATTATTTACGTCTATAACGTTATACATCCTAACCCAAGGGAACCTAACATCTGGGATGTAGTATTTTCCAACATTCCTGGCGGGTCGGCCCCTACTTCTCGGTGGGCACATTATATACGTCTATATCGCAATATAACCTAACCTAACCCATCTAGACCCTCGCTGGTAATGTTTTACAAAATCCCGGTCGTGTCGGCCCGTACTTCTCGGTGGGGACATTATATACGTCTATAACGTTATATATCCTAACCCAAGGGAACCTAACATCTCGGATGTAGTATTTTCCAACATTCCTGGCGGGTCGGCCCCTACTTCTCGGTGGGCACATTATATACGTCTATATCGGAATATAACCTAACCTAACCCATCTAGACCGTCGCTGGTAATGTTTTACAAAATCCCGTTTATGTCTTCCCGTAAGTCTCGGTGCGTACATTATATACGTCTATAAATTTATATATCCTAACCTAAGGGAACCTAACATCTCGGATGTAGTATTTTCCAACATTCCTGGCGTGTCGGCCCCTACATCTCGGTGGGCACACTATATACGTCTATATCGCAATATAACCTAACCTAACCCATCTAGACCCTCGCTGGTAATGTTTTACAAAATCCCGGTCGTGTCGGCCCGTACTTCTCGGTGGGGACATTATATACGTCTATATCGTTATATATCCTAACCCAAGGGAACCTAACATCTCGGATGTAGTATTTTCCAACATTCCTGGCGGGTCGGCCCCTACTTCTCGGTGGGCACATTATATACGTCCATATCGTAATATGACCTAACCTAACCCATCTAGACCCTCGCTGGTAATGTTTTACAAAATCCCGGTCGTGTCTGCCCGTACTTCTCGGTGGGGACATTATATATGTCTATAACGTTATATATCCTAACCTAAGGGAACCTAACTTCTCGGATGTAGTATTTTCCAACATTCCTGGCGGGTCGGCCCCTACATCTCGGTGGGCACATTATATACGTCCATATCGTAATATAAGCTAACCTAACCCATCTAGACCCTCGCTGGTAATATTTTACAAAATTCCGGTCGTGTCGGCCCGTACTTTGCCGTGGGGACATTATATACGTCTGTAACTTTATATATCCTAACCTAAGGGAACCTAACATCGCGGATGTAGTATTTTCCAACATTCCTGGCGGGCCGGCCCCTACTTCTCGGTGGGCACATTATATACGTCCATATCGTAATATAACCTAACCTAACACATCTAGACCCTCGCCGGTAATGTTTTACAAAATTCCGGTCTTGTCGGCCCGCACTTTGCCGTGGGGACATTATATACGTCTACAACGTTATATATCCTAACCTAAGGGAACCTAACATCTCGGATGTAGTATTTTCCAAGATTCCTGGCAGGTCGGCCCCTACTTCTCGGTGGGCACATTATATACGTCTATATCGTAATATAACCTAACCTAACCCATCTAGACCCTCGCTGGTAATGTTTCACAGAATCCCGTTCATGTCTTCCCGTACGTCTCGGTGTGGATATTATATACGTCTATAAATTTATATATCCTAACCTAAGGGTACCTAACATCTCGGATGTAGTATTTTCCAACATTCCTGGCCGGTCGGCCCCTACTTCTCAGTGGGCACATTATGTACGTCTATATCGCAATATAACCTAACCTAAACCAACTAGACCCTCGCTGGTAATGTTTTACGAAATCCCGGTCGTGTCGGCCCGTACTTCTCGGTGGGGACATTATTTACGTCTATAACGTTATATATCCTAACCCAAGGGAACCTAACATCTCGGATGTAGTATTTTCCAACATTCCTAGCGGGTCGGCCCCTACTTCTCGGTGGGCACATTATAAACGTCTATATCGTAATATAACCTAACCTAACCCATCTAGACCCTCGCTGGTAATGTTTTACAAAATCCCGGTGGTGTCGGCCCGTACTTCTCGGTGGGGACATTATATATGTCTATAACGTTATATATCCTAACCTAAGGGAACCTAACTTCTCGGATGTAGTATTTTCCAACATTCCTGGCGGGTCGGCCCCTACTTCTCGGTGGGCACATTATATACGTCCATATCGTAATATAAGCTAACCTAACCCATCTAGACCCTCGCTGGTAATATTTTACAAAATTCCGGTCGTGTCGGCCCGTACTTTGCCGTGGGGACATTATATACGTCTATAACTTTATATATCCTAACCTAAGGGAACCTAACATCGCGGATGTAGTATTTTCCAACATTCCTGGCGGGCCGGCCCCTACTTCTCGGTGGGCACATTATATACGTCCATATCGTAATATAACCTAACCTAACACATCTAGACCCTCGCTGGTAATGTTTTACAAAATCCCGGTCGTGTCGAACCGTACTTCTCGGTGGGGACATTATATACGTCTATAACGTTATATATGCTAACCTAAGGGAACCTAACATCTCGGATGTAGTATTTTCCAACATTCCTGGCGGGTCGGCCCCTACTTCCCAGTGGGCACATTATATACGTCTATATCGTAATATAACCTAACCTAACCCATCTAGACCCTCGCTGGTAATGTTTCACAGAATCCCGTTCATGTCTTCCCGTACGTCTCGGTGTGGATATTATATACGTCTATAAATTTATATATCCTAACCTAAGGGTACCTAACATCTCGGATGTAGTATTTTCCAACATTCCTGGCGGGCCGGCCCCTACTTCTCAGTGGGCACATTATACACGTCTATATCGCAATATAACATAACCTAACCCAACTAGACCCTCGCTGGTAATGTTTTACGAAATCCCGGTCGTGTCGGCCCGTACTTCTCGGTGGGGACATTATATAAGTCTATAACGTTATATATCCTAACCTAAGGGAACCTAACTTCTCGGATGTAGTATTTTCCAACATTCCTGGCGTGTCGGCCCCTACATCTCGGTGGGCACACTATATACGTCTATATCGCAATATAACCTAACCTAACCCATCTAGACCCTCGCTGGTAATGTTTTACAAAATCCCGGTCGTGTCGGCCCGTACTTCTCGGTGGGGACATTATATACGTCTATATCGTTATATATCCTAACCCAAGGGAACCTAACATCTCGGATGTAGTATTTTCCAACATTCCTGGCGGGTCGGCCCCTACTTCTCGGTGGGCACATTATATACGTCCATATCGTAATATAACCTAACCTAACCCATCTAGACCCTCGCTGGTAATGTTTTACAAAATCCCGGTCGTGTCTGCCCGTACTTCTCGGTGGGGACATTATATACGTCTATAACGTTATATATCCTAACCCAAGGGAACCTAACATCTCGGATGTAGTATTTTCCAACATTTCTGGCGGGTCGGCCCCTACTTCTCGGTGGGAACATTATATACGTCTATAACGTAATATAACCTAACCTAACCCACCTAGACCCTTGCTGGTAATGTTTCACAGAATCCCGGTCGTGTCGGCTCGTACTTCTCGGTGGGGACATTATATACGTCTATAACGTTATATATCCTAACCCAAGGGAACCTAACATCTCGGATGTAGTATTTTCCAACATTCCTGGCGGGTCGGCCCCTACTTCTCAGTGGGCACATTATGTACGTCTATATCGCAATATAACCTAACCTAACCCAACTAGACCCTCGCTGGTAATGTTTTACGAAATCCCGGTCGTGTCGGCCCGTACTTCTCGGTGGGGACATTATTTACGTCTATAACGTTATATATCCTAACCCAAGGGAACCTAACATCTCGGATGTAGTATTTTCCAACATTCCTGGCGGGTCGGCCCCTACTTCTCGGTGGGCACATTATAAACGTCTATATCGTAATATAACCTAACCTAAAACCCATCTAGACCCTCGCTGGTAATGTTTTACAAAATCCCGGTGGTGTCGGCCCGTACTTCTCGGTGGGGACATTATATATGTCTATAACGTTATATATCCTAACCTAAGGGAACCTAACTTCTCGGATGTAGTATTTTCCAACATTCCTGGCGGGTCGGCCCCTACATCTCGGTGGGCACATTATATACGTCCATATCGTAATATAAGCTAACCTAACCCATCTAGACCCTCGCTGGTAATATTTTACAAAATTCCGGTCGTGTCGGCCCGTACTTTGCCGTGGGGACATTATATACGTCTATAACTTTATATATCCTAACCTAAGGGAACCTAACATCGCGGATGTAGTATTTTCCAACATTCCTGGCGGGCCGGCCCCTACTTCTCGGTGGGCACATTATATACGTCCATATCGTAATATAACCTAACCTAACACATCTAGACCCTCGCCGGTAATGTTTTACAAAATTCCGGTCTTGTCGGCCCGCACTTTGCCGTGGGGACATTATATACGTCTACAACGTTATATATCCTAACCTAAGGGAACCTAACATCTCGGATGTAGTATTTTCCAAGATTCCTGGCAGGTCGGCCCCTACTTCTCGGTGGGCACATTATACACGTCTATATCGTAATATAACCTAACCTAACCCATCTAGACCCTCGCTGGTAATGTTTCACAGAATCCCGTTCATGTCTTCCCGTACGTCTCGGTGTGGATATTATATACGTCTATAAATTTATATATCCTAACCTAAGGGTACCTAACATCTCGGATGTAGTATTTTCCAACATTCCTGGCCGGTCGGCCCCTACTTCTCAGTGGGCACATTATGTACGTCTATATCGCAATATAACCTAACCTAAACCAACTAGACCCTCGCTGGTAATGTTTTACGAAATCCCGGTCGTGTCGGCCCGTACTTCTCGGTGGGGACATTATTTACGTCTATAACGTTATATATCCTAACCCAAGGGAACCTAACATCTCGGATGTAGTATTTTCCAACATTCCTAGCGGGTCGGCCCCTACTTCTCGGTGGGCACATTATAAACGTCTATATCGTAATATAACCTAACCTAACCCATCTAGACCCTCGCTGGTAATGTTTTACAAAATCCCGGTGGTGTCGGCCCGTACTTCTCGGTGGGGACATTATATATGTCTATAACGTTATATATCCTAACCTAAGGGAACCTAACTTCTCGGATGTAGTATTTTCCAACATTCCTGGCGGGTCGGCCCCTACTTCTCGGTGGGCACATTATATACGTCCATATCGTAATATAAGCTAACCTAACCCATCTAGACCCTCGCTGGTAATATTTTACAAAATTCCGGTCGTGTCGGCCCGTACTTTCCCGTGGGGACATTATATACGTCTATAACTTTATATATCCTAACCTAAGGGATCCTAACTTCTCGGATATAGTATTTTCCAACATTCCTGGCGGGTCGGCCCCTACTTCTCGGTGGGCACATTATATACGTCTACATCGTAATATAACCTAACCTAACCCATCTAGAACCTCGCTGGTAATGTTTTACAAAATCCCGGTCGTGTCGGCCCGTACTTCTCGGTGGGGACATTATATACGTCTATATCGTTATATGTCCTAACCCAAGGGAACCTAACATCTCGGATGTAGTATTTTCCAACATTCCTGGCGGGTCGGCCCCTACTTCTCGGTGGGCACATTATTGACGTCTATATCGCAATATAACCTAACCTAACCCATCTAGACCGTCGCTGGTAATGTTTTACAAAATCCCGGTCGTGTCTGCCCGTACTTCTCGGTGCGTGCATTATATACGTCTATAAATTTATGTATTCTAACCTAAGGGAACCTAACATCTCGGATGTAGTATTTTCCAACATTCCTGGCGGATCGGCCCCTACTTCTCGGTGGGCACATTATATGCGTCCATATCGTAATATAACCTTACCTAACCCATCTAGACCCTCGCTGGTAATGTTTTACAAAATTCCGGTCGTGTCGGCCCGTACTTTGCCGTGGGGACATTATATGTGTCTATATCGTTTTATATCCTAACCTAAGGGAACCTAACATCTCGGATGTAGTATTTTCCAACATTTCTGGCGGGTCGGCCCCTACTTCTCGGTGGGAACTTTATATACGTCTATAACGTAATATAACCTAACCTAACCCACCTAGACCCTCGCTGGTAATGTTTCACAGAATCCCGTTCATGTCTTCCCGTACGTCTCGGTGCGTCCATTATATACGTCTATAACGTTATATATCCTAACCCAAGGGAACCTAACATCTCGGATGTAGTATTTTCCAACATTCCTGGCGGGTCGGCCCCTACTTCTCGGTGGGCACATTATAAACGTCTATATCGTAATATAACCTAACCTAACCCATCTAGACCCTCGCTGGTAATGTTTTACAAAATCCCGGTGGTGTCGGCCCGTACTTCTCGGTGGGGACATTATATATGTCTATAACGTTATATATCCTAACCTAAGGGAACCTAACTTCTCGGATGTAGTATTTTCCAACATTCCTGGCGGGTCGGCCCCTATATCTCGGTGGGCACACTATATACGTCTATATCGCAATATAACCTAACCTAACCCATCTAGACCCTCGCTGGTAATGTTTTACAAAATCCCGGTGGTGTCGGCCCGTACTTCTCGGTGGGGACATTATATACGTCTATATCGTTATATATCCTAACCCAAGGGAACCTAACATCTCGGATGTAGTATTTTCCAACATTCCTGGCGGGTCGGCCCCTACTTCTCGGCGGGAACATTATATACGTCTATAACGTAATATAACCTAACCTAACCCATCTAGACCCTTGCTGGTAATGTTTCACAGAATCCCGGTCGTGTCGGCTCGTACTTCTCGGTGGGGACATTATATACGTCTATAACGTTATATATCCTAACCCAAGGGAACCTAACATCTCGGATGTAGTATTTTCCAACATTCCTGGCGGGTCGGCCCCTACTTCTCAGTGGGCACATTATGTACGTCTATATCGCAATATAACCTAACCTAACCCAACTAGACCCTCGCTGGTAATGTTTTACGAAATCCCGGTCGTTTCGGCCCGTACTTCTCGGTGGGGACATTATTTACGTCTATAACATTATATATCCTAACCTAAGGGATCCTAACTTCTCGGATATAGTATTTTCCAACATTCCTGGCGGGTCGGCCCCTACTTCTCGGTGGGCACATTATATACGTCCATATCGTAATATAACCTAACCTAACACATCTAGACCCTCGCTGGTAATGTTTTACAAAATCCCGGTCGTGTCGAACCGTACTTCTCGGTGGGGACATTATATACGTCTATAACGTTATATATCCTAACCCAAGGGAACCTAACATCTCGGATGTAGTATTTTCCAACATTCCTGGCGGGTCGGCCCCTACTTCTCAGTGGGCACATTATGTACGTCTATATCGCAATATAACCTAACCTAACCCAACTAGACCCTCGCTGGTAATGTTTTACGAAATCCCGGTCGTTTCGGCCCGTACTTCTCGGTGGGGACATTATTTACGTCTATAACGTTATATATCCTAACCCAAGGGAACATAACATCTCGGATGTAGTATTTTCCAACATTCCTGGCGGGTCGGCCCCTACTTCTCGGTGGGCACATTATATACGTCCATATCGTAATATAACCTAACCTAACCCATCTAGATCCTCGCTGGTAATATTTTACAAAATTCCGGTCGTGTCGGCCCGTACTTTGCCGTGGGGACATTATATACGTCTATAACTTTATATATCCTAACCTGAGGGAACCTAACATCTCGGATGTAGTATTTTCCAACATTCCTGGCGGGTCGGCCCCCACTTCTCGGTGGACATATTATATACGTCTATATCGTAATATAACCTAACCTAACCCATCTAGACCGTCGCTGGTAATGTTTTACAAAATCCCGGTCTTGTCGGCCCGTACTTCTCGGTGGGGACATTATATTCGTCTATATCGTTATATATCCTAACCTAAGGGAACCTAACATCTCGGATGTAGTATTTTCCAACATTCCTGGCGGGCCGGCCCCTACTTCTCGGTGGGCACATTATATACGTCTATATCGTAATATAACCTAACCTAACCAATCTAGACCCTCGCTGGTAATGTTTCACAGAATCCCGTTCATGTCTTCCCGTACGTCTCGGTGCGGATATTATATACGTCTATAAATTTATATATCCTAACCTAAGGGAACCTAACATCTCGGATGTATTATTTTCCAACATTCCTGGCGGGTCGGCCCCTACTTCCCGGTGGGTACATTATATACGTCTATACCGTAATATAACCTAAGCTAACCCATCTAGACCCTCGCTGGTAATGTTTTACAAAATCCCGGTCGTGTCGGCCCGTACTTCTCGGTGGGGACATTATATAAGTCTATAACGTTATATATCCTAACCTAAGGGATCCTAACTTCTCGGATATAGTATTTTCCAACATTCCTGGCGGGTCGGCCCCTACTTCTCGGTGGGCACATTATATACGTCCATATCGTAATATAACCTAACCTAACCCATCTAGACCCTCGCTGGTAATGTTTTACAAAATCCCGGTGGTGTCGGCCCGTACTTCTCGGTGGGGACATTATATACGTCTATATCGTTATATATCCTAACCCAAGGGAACCTAACATCTCGGATGTAGTATTTTCCAACATTCCTGGCGGGTCGGCCCCTACTTCTCGGTGGGCACATTATATACGTCCATATCGTAATATAACCTAACCTAACCCATCTAGACCCTCGCTGGTAATGTTTTACAAAATCCCGGTCGTGTCTGCCCGTACTTCTCGGTGGGGACATTATATACGTCTATAACGTTATATATCCTAACGCAAGGGAACCTAACATCTCGGATGTAGTATTTTCCAACATTTCTGGCGGGTCGGCCCCTACTTCTCGGTGGGAACATTATATACGTCTATAACGTAATATAACCTAACCTAACCCACCTATACCCTTGCTGGTAATGTTTCACAGAATCCCGGTCGTGTCGGCTCGTACTTCTCGGTGGGGACATTATATACGTCTATAACGTTATATATCCTAACCCAAGGGAACCTAACATCTCGGATGTAGTATTTTCCAACATTCCTGGCGGGTCGGCCCCTACTTCTCAGTGGGCACATTATCTACGTCTATATCGCAATATAACCTAACCTAACCCAACTAGACCCTCGCTGGTAATGTTTTACGAAATCCCGGTCGTGTCGGCCCGTACTTCTCGGTGGGGACATTATTTACGTCTATAACGTTATATATCCTAACCCAAGGGAACCTAACATCTCGGATGTAGTATTTTCCAACATTCCTGGCGGGTCGGCCCCTACTTCTCGGTGGGCACATTATATACGTCCATATCGTAATATAACCTAACCTAACCCATTTAGACCCTCGCTGGTAATGTTTTACAAAATCCCGGTCGTGTCGGCCCGTACTTCTCGGTGGGGACATTATATAAGTCTATAACGTTATATATCCTAACCTAAGGGATCCTAACTTCTCGGATATAGTATTTTCCAACATTCCTGGCGGGTCGGCCCCTACTTCTCGGTGGGCACATTATATACGTCCATATCGTAATATAACCTAACCTAACCCATCTAGACCCTCGCTGGTAATGTTTTACAAAATCCCGATGGTGTCGGCCCGTACTTCTCGGTGGGGACATTATATACGTCTATATCGTTATATATCCTAACCCAAGGGAACCTAACATCTCGGATGTAGTATTTTCCAACATTCCTGGCGGGTCGGCCCCTACTTCTCGGTGGGCACATTATATACGTCCATATCGTAATATAACCTAACC
This sequence comes from Xylocopa violacea, assembly GCA_963969225.1. Taxonomy (NCBI): domain Eukaryota; kingdom Metazoa; phylum Arthropoda; class Insecta; order Hymenoptera; family Apidae; genus Xylocopa; species Xylocopa violacea. The sequence continues at coordinate 4,977,795 of CAXAJV010000011.1, read as the reverse complement.
TAACCCATCTAGACCCTCGCTGGTAATGTTTTACAAAATCCCGGTCGTGTCTGCCCGTACTTCTCGGTGGGGACATTATATACGTCTATAACGTTATATATCCTAACCCAAGGGAACCTAACATCTCGGATGTAGTATTTTCCAACATTTCTGGCGGGTCGGCCCCTACTTCTCGGTGGGAACATTATATACGTCTATAACGTAATATAACCTAACCTAACCCACCTAGACCCTTGCTGGTAATGTTTCACAGAATCCCGGTCGTGTCGGCTCGTACTTCTCGGTGGGGACATTATATACGTCTATAACGTTATATATCCTAACCCAAGGGAACCCAACATCTCGGATGTAGTATTTTCCAACATTCCTGGCGGGTCGGCCCCTACTTCTCAGTGGGCACATTATCTACGTCTATATCGCAATAGAACCTAACCTAACCCAACTAGACCCTCGCTGGTAATGTTTTACGAAATCCCGGTCGTGTCGGCCCGTACTTCTCGGTGGGGACATTATTTACGTCTATAACGTTATATATCCTAACCCAAGGGAACCTAACATCTCGGATGTAGTATTTTTCAACATTCCTGGCGGGTCGGCCCCTACTTCTCGGTGGGCACATTATATACGTCCATATCGTAATATAAGCTAACCTAACCCATCTAGACCCTCGCTGGTAATATTTACAAAATTCCGGTCGTGTCGGCCCGTACTTTGCCGTGGGGACATTATATACGTCTATAACTTTATATATCCTAACCTAAGGGAACCTAACATCTCGGATGTAGTATTTTCCAACATTCCTGGCGGGCCGGCCCCTACTTCTCAGTGGGCACATTATGTACGTCTATATCGCAATATAACCTAACCTAACCCAACTAGACCCTCGCTGGTAATGTTTTACGAAATCCCGGTCGTGTCGGCCCGTACTTCTCGGTGGGGACATTATTTATGTCTATAATGTTATATATCCTAACCCAAGGGAACCTAACATCTCGGATGTAATATTTTCCAACATTCCTGGCGGGTCGGCCCCTACTTCTCGGTGGGCACATTATAAACGTCTATAACGTAATATAACCTAACCTAACCCACCTAGACCCTCGCTGGTAATGTTTTACAAAATCCCGGTGGTGTCGGCCCGTACTTCTCGGTGGGGACATTATATATGTCTATAACGTTATATATCCTAACCTAAGGGAACCTAACATCTCGGATGTAGTATTTTCCAACATTCCTGGCGGGTCGGCCCCTACTTCTCGGTGGGCACATTATATACGTCTATATCGGAATATAACCTAACCTAACCCATCTAGACCGTCGCTGGTAATGTTTTACAAAATCCCGTTTATGTCTTCCCGTAAGTCTCGGTGCGTACATTATATACGTCTATAAATTTATATATCCTAACCTAAGGGAACCTAACATCTCGGATGTAGTATTTTCCAACATTCCTGGCGGGTCGGCCCTACTTCTCGGTGGGCACAATATATACGTCCATATCGTAATATAACCTCACCTAACCCATCTAGACCCTCGCTGGTAATGTTTTACAAAATCCCGGTCGTGTCGGCCCGTACTTCTCGGTGGGGACATTATATAAGTCTATAACGTTATATATCCTAACCTAAGGGAACCTAACTTCTCGGATGTAGTATTTTCCAACATTCATTGCGGGTCGGCCCCTACTTCTCGGTGGGCACATTATATACGTCCATATCGTAATATAACCTAACCTAACCCATCTAGATCCTCGCTGGTAATATTTTACAAAATTCCGGTCGTATCGGCCCGTACTTTGCCGTGGGGACATTATATACGTCTATAACTTTATATATCCTAACCTGAGGGAACCTAACATCTCGGATGTAGTATTTTCCAACATTCCTGGCGGGTCGGCCCCCACTTCTCGGTGGACACATTATATACGTCTATATCGTAATATAACCTAACCTAACCCATCTAGACCGTCGCTGGTAATGTTTTACAAAATCCCGGTCTTGTCGGCCCGTACTTCTCGGTGGGGACATTATTTACGTCTATAACGTTATACATCCTAACCCAAGGGAACCTAACATCTGGGATGTAGTATTTTCCAACATTCCTGGCGGGTCGGCCCCTACTTCTCGGTGGGCACATTATATACGTCTATATCGCAATATAACCTAACCTAACCCATCTAGACCCTCGCTGGTAATGTTTTACAAAATCCCGGTCGTGTCGGCCCGTACTTCTCGGTGGGGACATTATATACGTCTATAACGTTATATATCCTAACCCAAGGGAACCTAACATCTCGGATGTAGTATTTTCCAACATTCCTGGCGGGTCGGCCCCTACTTCTCGGTGGGCGCATTATTGACGTCTATATGGCAATATAACCTAACCTAACCCATCTAGACCCTCGCTGGTAATGTTTTACAAAACCCCGGTCGTGTCTGCCCGTACTTCTCGGTGCGTACATTATATACGTCTATAAATTTATATATCCTAACCTAAGGGAACCTAACATCTCGGATGTAGTATTTTCCGACATTCCTGGCGGGTCGGCCCCTACTTCTCGGTGGGCACATTATATACGTCCATATCGTAATATAACCTAACCTAACCCATCTAGACCCTCGCTGGTAATGTTTTACAAAATTCCGGTCGTGTCGGCCCGTACTTTGCCGTGGGGACATTATATACGTCTATAACGTTATATATGCTAACCTAAGGGAACCTAGCTTCTCGGATGTAGTATTTTCCAACATTCCTGGCGGGTCGGCCCCTACTTCTCGGTGGGCACATTATATACGTCCATATCGTAATATAACCTAACCTAACCCATCTAGATCCTCGCTGGTAATATTTTACTAAATTCCGGTCGTGTCGGCCCGTACTTTGCCGTGGGGACATTATATACGTCTATAACTTTATATAGCCTAACCTGAGGGAACCTAACATCTCGGATGTAGTATTTTCCAACATTCCTGGCGGGTCGGCCCTACTTCTCGGTGGGCACAATATATACGTCCATATCGTAATATAACCTCACCTAACCCATCTAGACCCTCGCTGGTAATGTTTTACAAAATCCCGGTCGTGTCGGCCCGTACTTCTCGGTGGGGACATTATATAAGTCTATAACGTTATATATCCTAACCTAAGGGAACCTAACTTCTCGGATGTAGTATTTTCCAACATTCATTGCGGGTCGGCCCCTACTTCTCGGTGGGCACATTATATACGTCCATATCGTAATATAACCTAACCTAACCCATCTAGATCCTCGCTGGTAATATTTTACAAAATTCCGGTCGTATCGGCCCGTACTTTGCCGTGGGGACATTATATACGTCTATAACTTTATATATCCTAACCTGAGGGAACCTAACATCTCGGATGTAGTATTTTCCAACATTCCTGGCGGGTCGGCCCCCACTTCTCGGTGGACACATTATATACGTCTATATCGTAATATAACCTAACCTAACCCATCTAGACCGTCGCTGGTAATGTTTTACAAAATCCCGGTCTTGTCGGCCCGTACTTCTCGGTGGGGACATTATTTACGTCTATAACGTTATACATCCTAACCCAAGGGAACCTAACATCTGGGATGTAGTATTTTCCAACATTCCTGGCGGGTCGGCCCCTACTTCTCGGTGGGCACATTATATACGTCTATATCGCAATATAACCTAACCTAACCCATCTAGACCCTCGCTGGTAATGTTTTACAAAATCCCGGTCGTGTCGGCCCGTACTTCTCGGTGGGGACATTATATACGTCTATAACGTTATATATCCTAACCCAAGGGAACCTAACATCTCGGATGTAGTATTTTCCAACATTCCTGGCGGGTCGGCCCCTACTTCTCGGTGGGCGCATTATTGACGTCTATATGGCAATATAACCTAACCTAACCCATCTAGACCCTCGCTGGTAATGTTTTACAAAACCCCGGTCGTGTCTGCCCGTACTTCTCGGTGCGTACATTATATACGTCTATAAATTTATATATCCTAACCTAAGGGAACCTAACATCTCGGATGTAGTATTTTCCAACATTCCTGGCGGGTCGGCCCCTACTTCTCGGTGGGCACATTATATACGTCCATATCGTAATATAACCTAACCTAACCCATCTAGACCCTCGCTGGTAATGTTTTACAAAATTCCGGTCGTGTCGGCCCGTACTTTGCCGTGGGGACATTATATACGTCTATAACGTTATATATGCTAACCTAAGGGAACCTAGCTTCTCGGATGTAGTATTTTCCAACATTCCTGGCGGGTCGGCCCCTACTTCTCGGTGGGCACATTATATACGTCCATATCGTAATATAACCTAACCTAACCCATCTAGATCCTCGCTGGTAATATTTTACAAAATTCCGGTCGTATCGGCCCGTACTTTGCCGTGGGGACATTATATACGTCTATAACTTTATATATCCTAACCTGAGGGAACCTAACATCTCGGATGTAGTATTTTCCAACATTCCTGGCGGGTCGGCCCCCACTTCTCGGTGGACACATTATATACGTCTATATCGTAATATAACCTAACCTAACCCATCTAGACCGTCGCTGGTAATGTTTTACAAAATCCCGGTCTTGTCGGCCCGTACTTCTCGGTGGGGACATTATTTACGTCTATAACGTTATACATCCTAACCCAAGGGAACCTAACATCTGGGATGTAGTATTTTCCAACATTCCTGGCGGGTCGGCCCCTACTTCTCGGTGGGCACATTATATACGTCCATATCGTAATATAACCTAACCTAACCCATCTAGATCCTCGCTGGTAATATTTTACAAAATTCCGGTCGTGTCGGCCCGTACTTTGCCGTGGGGACATTATATACGTCTATAACTTTATATAGCCTAACCTGAGGGAACCTAACATCTCGGATGTAGTATTTTCCAACATTCCTGGCGGGTCGGCCCCCACTTCTCGGTGGACACATTATATACGTCTGTATCGTAATCTAACCTAACCTAAGCCATCTAGACCGTCGCTGGTAATGTTTTACAAAATCCCGGTCTTGTCGGCCCGTACTTCTCGGTGGGGACATTATTTACGTCTATAACGTTATACATCCTAACCCAAGGGAACCTAACATCTGGGATGTAGTATTTTCCAACATTCCTGGCGGGTAGGCCCCTACTTCTCGGTGGGCACATTATATACGTCTATATCGCAATATAACCTAACCTAACCCATCTAGACTCTCGCTGGTGATGTTTTACAAAATCCCGGTCGTGTCTGCCCGTACTTCTCGGCGCGGACATTTTATACGTCTATAACGTTATATATCCTAACCTAAGGGAACCTAACATCTCGGATGTAGTATTTTCCAACATTCCTGGCGTGTCGACCCCTACATCTCGGTGGGCACACTATATACGTCTATATCGCAATATAACCTAACCTAACCCATCTAGAACCTCGCTGGTAATGTTTTACAAAATCCCGGTCGTGTCGGCCCGTACTTCTCGGTGGGGACATTATATACGTCTATATCGTTATATATCCTAACCCAAGGGAACCTAACATCTCGGATGTAGTATTTTCCAACATTCCTGGCGGGTCGGCCCCTACTTCTCGGTGGGCACATTATATACGTCCATATCGTAATATAACCTAACCTAACCCATCTAGACCCTCGCTGGTAATGTTTTACAAAATCCCGGTCGTGTCTGCCCGTACTTCTCGGTGGGGACATTATATACGTCTATAACGTTATATATCCTAACCCAAGGGAACCTAACATCTCGGATGTAGTATGTTCCAACATTTCTGGCGGGTCGGCCCCTACTTCTCGGTGGGAACATTATATACGTCTATAACGTAATATAACCTAACCTAACCCACCTAGACCCTTGCTGGTAATGTTTCACAGAATCCCGGTCGTGTCGGCTCGTACTTCTCGGTGGGGACATTATATACGTCTATAACGTTATATATCCTAACCCAAGGGAACCTAACATCTCGGATGTAGTATTTTCCAACATTCCTGGCGGGTCGGCCCCTACTTCTGAGTGGGCACATTATGTACGTCTATATCGCAATATAACCTAACCTAACCCAACTAGACCCTCGCTGGTAATGTTTTACGAAATCCCGGTCGTGTCGGCCCGTACTTCTCGGTGGGGACATTATTTACGTCTATAACGTTATATATCCTAACCCAAGGGAACCTAACATCTCGGATGTAGTATTTTCCAACATTCCTGGCGGGTCGGCCCCTACTTCTCGGTGGGCACATTATAAACGTCTATATCGTAATATAACCTAACCTAACCCATCTAGACCCTCGCTGGTAATGTTTTACAAAATCCCGGTGGTGTCGGCCCGTACTTTGCCGTGGGGACATTATATACGTCTATAACTTTATATATCCTAACCTGAGGGAACCTAACATGTCGGATGTAGTATTTTCCAACATTCCTGGCGGGTCGGCCCCCACTTCTCGGTGGACACATTATATACGTCTATATCGTAATATAACCTAACCTAACCCATCTAGACCGTCGCTGGTAATGTTTTACAAAATCCCGGTCTTGTCGGCCCGTACTTCTCGGTGGGGACATTATATTCGTCTATATCGTTATATATCCTAACCTAAGGGAACCTAACATCTCGGATGTAGTATTTTCCAACATTCCTGGCGGGCCGGCCCCTACTTCTCGGTGGGCACATTATGTACGTCCATATCGTAATATAACCTAACCTAACCCATCTAGACCCTCGCTGGTAATGTTTTACAAAATCCCGGTGGTGTCGGCCCGTACTTCTCGGTGGGGACATTATATACGTCTATATCGTTATATATCCTAACCCAAGGGAACCTAACATCTCGGATGTAGTATTTTCCAACATTCCTGGCGGGTCGGCCCCTACTTCTCGGTGGGCACATTATATACGTCCATATCGTAATATAACCTAACCTAACCCATCTAGACCCTCGCTGGTAATATTTACAAAATTCCGGTCGTGTCGGCCCGTACTTTGCCGTGGGGACATTATATACGTCTATAACTTTATATATCCTAACCTAAGGGAACCTAACATCGCGGATGTAGTATTTTCCAACATTCCTGGCGGGCCGGCCCCTACTTCTCGGTGGGCACATTATATACGTCCATATCGTAATATAACCTAACCTAACACATCTAGACCCTCGCCGGTAATGTTTTACAAAATTCCGGTCTTGTCGGCCCGCACTTTGCCGTGGGGACATTATATACGTCTACAACGTTATATATCCTAACCTAAGGGAACCTAACATCTCGGATGTAGTATTTTCCAAGATTCCTGGCAGGTCGGCCCCTACTTCTCGGTGGGCACATTATATACGTCTATATCGTAATATAACCTAACCTAACCCATCTAGACCCTCGCTGGTAATGTTTCACAGAATCCCGTTCATGTCTTCCCGTACGTCTCGGTGTGGATATTATATACGTCTATAAATTTATATATCCTAACCTAAGGGTACCTAACATCTCGGATGTAGTATTTTCCAACATTCCTGGCGGGCCGGCCCCTACTTCTCAATGGGCACATTATGTACGTCTATATCGCAATATAACCTAACCTAACCCAACTAGACCCTCGCTGGTAATGTTTTACGAAATCCCGGTCGTGTCGGCCCGTACTTCTCGGTGGGGACATTATTTACGTCTATAACGTTATATATCCTAACCCAAGGGAACCTAACATCTCGGATGTAATATTTTCCAACATTCCTGGCGGGTCGGCCCCTACTTCTCGGTGGGCACATTATAAACGTCTATAACGTAATATAACCTAACCTAACCCACCTAGACCCTCGCTGGTAATGTTTTACAAAATCCCGGTGGTGTCGGCCCGTACTTCTTGGTGGGGACATTATATATGTCTATAACGTTATATATCCTAACCTAAGGGAACCTAACATCTCGGATGTAGTATTTTCCAACATTCCTGGCGGGTCGGCCCCTACTTCTCGGTGGGCACATTATATACGTCTATATCGGAATATAACCTAACCTAACCCATCTAGACCGTCGCTGGTAATGTTTTACAAAATCCCGTTTATGTCTTCCCGTAAGTCTCGGTGCGTACATTATATACGTCTATAAATTTATATATCCTAACCTAAGGGAACCTAACATCTCGGATGTAGTATTTTCCAACATTCCTGGCGGGTCGGCCCTACTTCTCGGTGGGCACATTATATACGTCCATATCGTAATATAACCTCACCTAACCCATCTAGACCCTCGCTGGTAATGTTTTACAAAATCCCGGTCGTGTCGGCCCGTACTTCTCGGTGGGGACATTATATAAGTCTATAACGTTATATATCCTAACCTAAGGGAACCTAACTTCTCGGATGTAGTATTTTCCAACATTCATTGCGGGTCGGCCCCTACTTCTCGGTGGGCACATTATATACGTCCATATCGTAATATAACCTAACCTAACCCATCTAGATCCTCGCTGGTAATATTTTACAAAATTCCGGTCGTATCGGCCCGTACTTTGCCGTGGGGACATTATATACGTCTATAACTTTATATATCCTAACCTGAGGGAACCTAACATCTCGGATGTAGTATTTTCCAACATTCCTGGCGGGTCGGCCCCTACTTCTCGGTGGGCACATTATATACGTCTATATCGCAATATAACCTAACCTAACCCATCTAGACCCTCGCTGGTAATGTTTTACAAAATCCCGGTCGTGTCGGCCCGTACTTCTCGGTGGGGACATTATATACGTCTATAACGTTATATATCCTAACCCAAGGGAACCTAACATCTCGGATGTAGTATTTTCCAACATTTCTGGCGGGTCGGCCCCTACTTCTCGGTGGGAACTTTATATACGTCTATAACGTAATATAAACTAACCTAACCCACCTAGACCCTCGCTGGTAATGTTCCACAGAATCCCGTTCATATCTTCCCGTACGTCTCGGTGCGTCCATTATATACGTCTATTACGTTATATATCCTAACCCAAGGGAACCTAACATCTCGGATGTAGTATTTTCCAACATTCCTGGCGGGTCGGCCCCTACTTCTCGGTGGGCACATTATATACGTCTATATCGGAATATAACCTAACCTAACCCATCTAGACCCTCGCTGGTAATGTTTTACAAAATTCCAGTCGTGTCGGCCCGTACTTTGCCGTGGGGACATTATATACGTCTATAACGTTATATATGCTAACCTAAGGGAACCTAGCTTCTCGGATGTAGTATTTTCCAACATTCCTGGCGGGTCGGCCCCTACTTCTCGGTGGGCACATTATATACGTCTATATCGCAATATAACCTAACCTAACCCATCTAGACCCTCGCTGGTAATGTTTTACGAAATCCCGGTCGTGTCGGCCCGTACTTCTCGGTGGGGACATTATATACGTCTATAACGTTATATATCCTAACCCAAGGGAACCTAACATCTCGGATGTAGTATTTTCCAACATTCCTGGCGGGTCGGCCCCTACTTCTCAGTGGGCACATTATCTACGTCTATATCGCAATAGAACCTAACCTAACCCAACTAGACCCTCGCTGGTAATGTTTTACGAAATCCCGGTCGTGTCGGCCCGTACTTCTCGGTGGGGACATTATTTACGTCTATAACGTTATATATCCTAACCCAAGGGAACCTAACATCTCGGATGTAGTATTTTCCAACATTCCTGGCGGGTCGGCCCCTACTTCTCGGTGGGCACATTATATACGTCCATATCGTAATATAAGCTAACCTAACCCATCTAGACCCTCGCTGGTAATATTTACAAAATTCCGGTCGTGTCGGCCCGTACTTTGCCGTGGGGACATTATATACGTCTATAACTTTATATATCCTAACCTAAGGGAACCTAACATCGCGGATGTAGTATTTTCCAACATTCCTGGCGGGCCGGCCCCTACTTCTCGGTGGGCACATTATATACGTCCATATCGTAATATAACCTAACCTAACACATCTAGACCCTCGCCGGTAATGTTTTACAAAATTCCGGTCTTGTCGGCCCGCACTTTGCCGTGGGGACATTATATACGTCTACAACGTTATATATCCTAACCTAAGGGAACCTAACATCTCGGATGTAGTATTTTCCAAGATTGCTGGCAGGTCGGCCCCTACTTCTCGGTGGGCACATTATATACGTCTATATCGCAATATAACCTAACCTAACCCAACTAGACCCTCGCTGGTTATGTTTTACGAAATCCCGGTCGTGTCGGCCCGTACTTCTCGGTGGGGACATTATTTACGTCTATAACGTTATATATCCTAACCCAAGGGAACCTAACATCTCGGATGTAATATTTTCCAACATTCCTGGCGGGTCGGCCCCTACTTCTCGGTGGGCACATTATAAACGTCTATAACGTAATATAACCTAACCTAACCCACCTAGACCCTCGCTGGTAATGTTTTACAAAATCCCGGTGGTGTCGGCCCGTACTTCTCGGTGGGGACATTATATATGTCTATAACGTTATATATCCTAACCTAAGGGAACCTAACATCTCGGATGTAGTATTTTCCAACATTCCTGGCGGGTCGGCCCCTACTTCTCGGTGGGCACATTATATACGTCTATATCGGAATATAACCTAACCTAACCCATCTAGACCGTCGCTGGTAATGTTTTACAAAATCCCGTTTATGTCTTCCCGTAAGTCTCGGTGCGTACATTATATACGTCTATAAATTTATATATCCTAACCTAAGGGAACCTAACATCTCGGATGTAGTATTTTCCAACATTCCTGGCGGGTCGGCCCTACTTCTCGGTGGGCACATTATATACGTCCATATCGTAATATAACCTCACCTAACCCATCTAGACCCTCGCTGGTAATGTTTTACAAAATTCCGGTCGTGTCTGCCCGTACTTCTCGGTGGGGACATTATATACGTCTATAACGTTATATATCCTAACCCAAGGGAACCTAACATCTCGGATGTAGTATTTTCCAACATTTCTGGCGGGTCGGCCCCTACTTCTCGGTGGGAACATTATATACGTCTATAACGTAATATAACCTAACCTAACCCAGCTAGACCCTTGCTGGTAATGTTTCACAGAATCTCGGTCGTGTCGGCTCGTACTTCTCGGTGGGGACATTATATACGTCTATAACGTTATATATCCTAACCCAAGGGAACCTAACATCTCGGATGTAGTATTTTCCAACATTCCTGGCGGGTCGGCCCCTACTTCTCAGTCTGCACATTATCTACGTCTATATCGCAATATAACCTAACCTAACCCATCTAGACCCTCGCTGGTAATGTTTTACAAAATCCCGGTCGTGTCGGCCCGTACTTCTCGGTGGGGACATTATATACGTCTATAACGTTATATATCCTAACCCAAGGGAACCTAACATCTCGGATGTAGTATTTTCCAACATTTCTGGCGGGTCGGCCCCTACTTCTCGGTGGGAACTTTATATACGTCTATAACGTAATATAAACTAACCTAACCCACCTAGACCCTCGCTGGTAATGTTCCACAGAATCCCGTTCATATCTTCCCGTACGTCTCGGTGCGTCCATTATATACGTCTATTACGTTATATATCCTAACCCAAGGGAACCTAACATCTCGGATGTAGTATTTTCCAACATTCCTGGCGGGTCGGCCCCTACTTCTCGGTGGGCACATTATATACGTCTATATCGGAATATAACCTAACCTAACCCATCTAGACCCTCGCTGGTAATGTTTTACAAAATTCCAGTCGTGTCGGCCCGTACTTTGCCGTGGGGACATTATATACGTCTATAACGTTATATATGCTAACCTAAGGGAACCTAGCTTCTCGGATGTAGTATTTTCCAACATTCCTGGCGGGTCGGCCCCTACTTCTCGGTGGGCACATTATATACGTCTATATCGCAATATAACCTAACCTAACCCATCTAGACCCTCGCTGGTAATGTTTTACGAAATCCCGGTCGTGTCGGCCCGTACTTCTCGGTGGGGACATTATATACGTCTATAACGTTATATATCCTAACCCAAGGGAACCTAACATCTCGGATGTAGTATTTTCCAACATTCCTGGCGGGTCGGCCCCTACTTCTCAGTGGGCACATTATCTACGTCTATATCGCAATAGAACCTAACCTAACCCAACTAGACCCTCGCTGGTAATGTTTTACGAAATCCCGGTCGTGTCGGCCCGTACTTCTCGGTGGGGACATTATTTACGTCTATAACGTTATATATCCTAACCCAAGGGAACCTAACATCTCGGATGTAGTATTTTCCAACATTCCTGGCGGGTCGGCCCCTACTTCTCGGTGGGCACATTATATACGTCCATATCGTAATATAAGCTAACCTAACCCATCTAGACCCTCGCTGGTAATATTTACAAAATTCCGGTCGTGTCGGCCCGTACTTTGCCGTGGGGACATTATATACGTCTATAACTTTATATATCCTAACCTAAGGGAACCTAACATCGCGGATGTAGTATTTTCCAACATTCCTGGCGGGCCGGCCCCTACTTCTCGGTGGGCACATTATATACGTCCATATCGTAATATAACCTAACCTAACACATCTAGACCCTCGCCGGTAATGTTTTACAAAATTCCGGTCTTGTCGGCCCGCACTTTGCCGTGGGGACATTATATACGTCTACAACGTTATATATCCTAACCTAAGGGAACCTAACATCTCGGATGTAGTATTTTCCAAGATTGCTGGCAGGTCGGCCCCTACTTCTCGGTGGGCACATTATATACGTCTATATCGCAATATAACCTAACCTAACCCAACTAGACCCTCGCTGGTAATGTTTTACGAAATCCCGGTCGTGTCGGCCCGTACTTCTCGGTGGGGACATTATTTACGTCTATAACGTTATATATCCTAACCCAAGGGAACCTAACATCTCGGATGTAATATTTTCCAACATTCCTGGCGGGTCGGCCCCTACTTCTCGGTGGGCACATTATAAACGTCTATAACGTAATATAACCTAACCTAACCCACCTAGACCCTCGCTGGTAATGTTTTACAAAATCCCGGTGGTGTCGGCCCGTACTTCTCGGTGGGGACATTATATATGTCTATAACGTTATATATCCTAACCTAAGGGAACCTAACATCTCGGATGTAGTATTTTCCAACATTCCTGGCGGGTCGGCCCCTACTTCTCGGTGGGCACATTATATACGTCTATATCGGAATATAACCTAACCTAACCCATCTAGACCGTCGCTGGTAATGTTTTACAAAATCCCGTTTATGTCTTCCCGTAAGTCTCGGTGCGTACATTATATACGTCTATAAATTTATATATCCTAACCTAAGGGAACCTAACATCTCGGATGTAGTATTTTCCAACATTCCTGGCGGGTCGGCCCTACTTCTCGGTGGGCACATTATATACGTCCATATCGTAATATAACCTCACCTAACCCATCTAGACCCTCGCTGGTAATGTTTTACAAAATTCCGGTCGTGTCTGCCCGTACTTCTCGGTGGGGACATTATATACGTCTATAACGTTATATATCCTAACCCAAGGGAACCTAACATCTCGGATGTAGTATTTTCCAACATTTCTGGCGGGTCGGCCCCTACTTCTCGGTGGGAACATTATATACGTCTATAACGTAATATAACCTAACCTAACCCAGCTAGACCCTTGCTGGTAATGTTTCACAGAATCTCGGTCGTGTCGGCTCGTACTTCTCGGTGGGGACATTATATACGTCTATAACGTTATATATCCTAACCCAAGGGAACCTAACATCTCGGATGTAGTATTTTCCAACATTCCTGGCGGGTCGGCCCCTACTTCTCAGTCTGCACATTATCTACGTCTATATCGCAATAGAACCTAACCTAACCCAACAAGACCCTCGCTGGTAATGTTTTACGAAATCCCGGTCGTGTCGGCCCGTACTTCTCGGTGGGGACATTATTTACGTCTATAACGTTATATATCCTAACCCAAGGGAACCTAACATCTCGGATGTAGTATTTTCCAACATTTCTGGCGGGTCGGCCCCTACTTCTCGGTGGGAACTTTATATACGTCTATAACGTAATATAAACTAACCTAACCCACCTAGACCCTCGCTGGTAATGTTCCACAGAATCCCGTTCATATCTTCCCGTACGTCTCGGTGCGTCCATTATATACGTCTATTACGTTATATATCCTAACCCAAGGGAACCTAACATCTCGGATGTAGTATTTTCCAACATTCCTGGCGGGTCGGCCCCTACTTCTCGGTGGGCACATTATATACGTCTATATCGGAATATAACCTAACCTAACCCATCTAGACCCTCGCTGGTAATGTTTTACAAAATTCCAGTCGTGTCGGCCCGTACTTTGCCGTGGGGACATTATATACGTCTATAACGTTATATATGCTAACCTAAGGGAACCTAGCTTCTCGGATGTAGTATTTTCCAACATTCCTGGCGGGTCGGCCCCTACTTCTCGGTGGGCACATTATATACGTCTATATCGCAATATAACCTAACCTAACCCATCTAGACCCTCGCTGGTAATGTTTTACGAAATCCCGGTCGTGTCGGCCCGTACTTCTCGGTGGGGACATTATATACGTCTATAACGTTATATATCCTAACCCAAGGGAACCTAACATCTCGGATGTAGTATTTTCCAACATTCCTGGCGGGTCGGCCCCTACTTCTCAGTGGGCACATTATCTACGTCTATATCGCAATAGAACCTAACCTAACCCAACTAGACCCTCGCTGGTAATGTTTTACGAAATCCCGGTCGTGTCGGCCCGTACTTCTCGGTGGGGACATTATTTACGTCTATAACGTTATATATCCTAACCCAAGGGAACCTAACATCTCGGATGTAGTATTTTCCAACATTCCTGGCGGGTCGGCCCCTACTTCTCGGTGGGCACATTATATACGTCCATATCGTAATATAAGCTAACCTAACCCATCTAGACCCTCGCTGGTAATATTTACAAAATTCCGGTCGTGTCGGCCCGTACTTTGCCGTGGGGACATTATATACGTCTATAACTTTATATATCCTAACCTAAGGGAACCTAACATCGCGGATGTAGTATTTTCCAACATTCCTGGCGGGCCGGCCCCTACTTCTCGGTGGGCACATTATATACGTCCATATCGTAATATAACCTAACCTAACACATCTAGACCCTCGCCGGTAATGTTTTACAAAATTCCGGTCTTGTCGGCCCGCACTTTGCCGTGGGGACATTATATACGTCTACAACGTTATATATCCTAACCTAAGGGAACCTAACATCTCGGATGTAGTATTTTCCAAGATTGCTGGCAGGTCGGCCCCTACTTCTCGGTGGGCACATTATATACGTCTATATCGCAATATAACCTAACCTAACCCAACTAGACCCTCGCTGGTAATGTTTTACGAAATCCCGGTCGTGTCGGCCCGTACTTCTCGGTGGGGACATTATTTACGTCTATAACGTTATATATCCTAACCCAAGGGAACCTAACATCTCGGATGTAATATTTTCCAACATTCCTGGCGGGTCGGCCCCTACTTCTCGGTGGGCACATTATAAACGTCTATAACGTAATATAACCTAACCTAACCCACCTAGACCCTCGCTGGTAATGTTTTACAAAATCCCGGTGGTGTCGGCCCGTACTTCTCGGTGGGGACATTATATATGTCTATAACGTTATATATCCTAACCTAAGGGAACCTAACATCTCGGATGTAGTATTTTCCAACATTCCTGGCGGGTCGGCCCCTACTTCTCGGTGGGCACATTATATACGTCTATATCGGAATATAACCTAACCTAACCCATCTAGACCGTCGCTGGTAATGTTTTACAAAATCCCGTTTATGTCTTCCCGTAAGTCTCGGTGCGTACATTATATACGTCTATAAATTTATATATCCTAACCTAAGGGAACCTAACATCTCGGATGTAGTATTTTCCAACATTCCTGGCGGGTCGGCCCTACTTCTCGGTGGGCACATTATATACGTCCATATCGTAATATAACCTCACCTAACCCATCTAGACCCTCGCTGGTAATGTTTTACAAAATTCCGGTCGTGTCTGCCCGTACTTCTCGGTGGGGACATTATATACGTCTATAACGTTATATATCCTAACCCAAGGGAACCTAACATCTCGGATGTAGTATTTTCCAACATTTCTGGCGGGTCGGCCCCTACTTCTCGGTGGGAACATTATATACGTCTATAACGTAATATAACCTAACCTAACCCAGCTAGACCCTTGCTGGTAATGTTTCACAGAATCTCGGTCGTGTCGGCTCGTACTTCTCGGTGGGGACATTATATACGTCTATAACGTTATATATCCTAACCCAAGGGAACCTAACATCTCGGATGTAGTATTTTCCAACATTCCTGGCGGGTCGGCCCCTACTTCTCAGTCTGCACATTATCTACGTCTATATCGCAATAGAACCTAACCTAACCCAACAAGACCCTCGCTGGTAATGTTTTACGAAATCCCGGTCGTGTCGGCCCGTACTTCTCGGTGGGGACATTATTTACGTCTATAACGTTATATATCCTAACCCAAGGGAACCTAACATCTCGGATGTAGTATTTTCCAACATTCCTGGCGGGTCGGCCCCTACTTCTCGGTGGGCACATTATATACGTCCATATCGTAATATAAGCTAACCTAACCCATCTAGACCCTCGCTGGTAATATTTACAAAATTCCGGTCGTGTCGGCCCGTACGTTGCCGTGGGGACATTATATACGTCTATAACTTTATATATCCTAACCTAAGGGAACCTAACATCGCGGATGTAGTATTTTCCAACATTCCTGGCGGGCCGGCCCCTACTTCTCGGTGGGCACATTATATACGTCCATATCGTAATATAACCTAACCTAACACATCTAGACCCTCGCCGGTAATGTTTTACAAAATTCCGGTCTTGTCGGCCCGCACTTTGCCGTGGGGACATTATATACGTCTACAACGTTATATATCCTAACCTAAGGGAACCTAACATCTCGGATGTAGTATTTTCCAAGATTCCTGGCAGGTCGGCCCCTACTTCTCGGTGGGCACATTATATACGTCTATATCGTAATATAACCTAACCTAACCCATCTAGACCCTCGCTGGTAATGTTTCACAGAATCCCGTTCATGTCTTCCCGTACGTCTCGGTGTGGATATTATATACGTCTATAAATTTATATATCCTAACCTAAGGGTACCTAACATCTCGGATGTAGTATTTTCCAACATTCCTGGCGGGCCGGCCCCTACTTCTCAGTGGGCACATTATGTACGTCTATATCGCAATATAACCTAACCTAACCCAACTAGACCCTCGCTGGTAATGTTTTACGAAATCCCGGTCGTGTCGGCCCGTACTTCTCGGTGGGGACATTATTTACGTCTATAACGTTATATATCCTAACCCAAGGGAACCTAACATCTCGGATGTAATATTTTCCAACATTCCTGGCGGGTCGGCCCCTACTTCTCGGTGGGCACATTATAAACGTCTATAACGTAATATAACCTAACCTAACCCACCTAGACCCTCGCTGGTAATGTTTTACAAAATCGCGGTGGTGTCGGCCCGTACTTCTCGGTGGGGACATTATATATGTCTATAACGTTATATATCCTAACCTAAGGGAACCTAACATCTCGGATGTAGTATTTTCCAACATTCCTGGCGGGTCGGCCCCTACTTCTCGGTGGGCACATTATATACGTCTATATCGGAATATAACCTAACCTAACCCATCTAGACCGTCGCTGGTAATGTTTTACAAAATCCCGTTTATGTCTTCCCGTAAGTCTCGGTGCGTACATTATATACGTCTATAAATTTATATATCCTAACCTAAGGGAACCTAACATCTCGGATGTAGTATTTTCCAACATTCCTGGCGGGTCGGCCCTACTTCTCGGTGGGCACATTATATACGTCCATATCGTAATATAACCTCACCTAACCCATCTAGACCCTCGCTGGTAATGTTTTACAAAATCCCGGTCGTGTCGGCCCGTACTTCTCGGTGGGGACATTATATAAGTCTATAACGTTATATATCCTAACCTAAGGGAACCTAACTTCTCGGATGTAGTATTTTCCAACATTCATTGCGGGTCGGCCCCTACTTCTCGGTGGGCACATTATATACGTCCATATCGTAATATAACCTAACCTAACCCATCTAGATCCTCGCTGGTAATATTTTACAAAATTCCGGTCGTATCGGCCCGTACTTTGCCGTGGGGACATTATATACGTCTATAACTTTATATATCCTAACCTGAGGGAACCTAACATCTCGGATGTAGTATTTTCCAACATTCCTGGCGGGTCGGCCCCTACTTCTCGGTGGGCACATTATATACGTCTATATCGCAATATAACCTAACCTAACCCATCTAGACCCTCGCTGGTAATGTTTTACAAAATCCCGGTCGTGTCGGCCCGTACTTCTCGGTGGGGACATTATATACGTCTATAACGTTATATATCCTAACCCAAGGGAACCTAACATCTCGGATGTAGTATTTTCCAACATTCCTGGCGGGTCGGCCCCTACTTCTCGGTGGGCGCATTATTGACGTCTATATCGCAATATAACCTAACCTAACCCATCTAGACCCTCGCTGGTAATGTTTTACAAAATCCCGGTCGTGTCTGCCCGTACTTCTCGGTGCGTACATTATATACGTCTATAAATTTATATATCCTAATCTAAGGGAACCTAACATCTCGGATGTAGTATTTTCCAACATTCCTGGCGGGTCGGCCCCTACTTCTCGGTGGGCACAATATATACGTCCATATCGTAATATAACCTTACCTAACCCATCTAGACCCTCGCTGGTAATGTTTTACAAAATTCCGGTCGTGTCGGCCCGTACTTTGCCGTGGGGACATTATATGTGTCTATTTCGTTTTATATCCTAACCTAAGGGAACCTAACATCTCGGATGTAGTATTTTCCAACATTTCTGGCGGGTCGGCCCCTTCTTCTCGGTGGGAACTTTATATACGTCTATAACGTAATATAAACTAACCTAACCCACCTAGACCCTCGCTGGTAATGTTCCACAGAATCCCGTTCATATCTTCCCGTACGTCTCGGTGCGTCCATTATATACGTCTATTACGTTATATATCCTAACCCAAGGGAACCTAACATCTCGGATGTAGTATTTTCCAACATTCCTGGCGGGTCGGCCCCTACTTCTCGGTGGGCACATTATATACGTCTATATCGGAATATAACCTAACCTAACCCATCTAGACCCTCGCTGGTAATGTTTTACAAAATTCCGGTCGTGTCGGCCCGTACTTTGCCGTGGGGACATTATGTACGTCTATAACGTTATATATGCTAACCTAAGGGAACCTAGCTTCTCGGATGTAGTATTTTCCAACATTCCTGGCGGGTCGGCCCCTACTTCTCGGTGGGCACATTATATACGTCTATATCGCAATATAACCTAACCTAACCCATCTAGACCCTCGCTGGTAATGTTTTACAAAATCCCGGTCGTGTCGGCCCGTACTTCTCGGTGGGGACATTATATACGTCTATAACGTTATATATCCTAACCCAAGGGAACCTAACATCTCGGATGTAGTATTTTCCAACATTCCTGGCGGGTCGGCCCCTACTTCTCAGTGGGCACATTATCTACGTCTATATCGCAATAGAACCTAACCTAACCCAACTAGACCCTCGCTGGTAATGTTTTACGAAATCCCGGTCGTGTCGGCCCGTACTTCTCGGTGGGGACATTATTTACGTCTATAACGTTATATATCCTAACCCAAGGGAACCTAACATCTCGGATGTAGTATTTTCCAACATTCCTGGCGGGTCGGCCCCTACTTCTCGGTGGGCACATTATATACGTCCATATCGTAATATAAGCTAACCTAACCCATCTAGACACTCGCTGGTAATATTTACAAAATTCCGGTCGTGTCGGCCCGTACTTTGCCGTGGGGACATTATATACGTCTATAACTTTATATATCCTAACCTAAGGGAACCTAACATCGCGGATGTAGTATTTTCCAACATTCCTGGCGGGCCGGCCCCTACTTCACGGTGGGCACATTATATACGTCCATATCGTAATATAACCTAACCTAACACATCTAGACCCTCGCCGGTAATGTTTTACAAAATTTCGGTCTTGTCGGCCCGCACTTTGCCGTGGGGACATTATATACGTCTACAACGTTATATATCCTAACCTAAGGGAACCTAACATCTCGGATGTAGTATTTTCCAAGATTCCTGGCAGGTCGGCCCCTACTTCTCGGTGGGCACATTATATACGTCTATATCGTAATATAACCTAACCTAACCCATCTAGACCCTCGCTGGTAATGTTTCACAGAATCCCGTTCATGTCTTCCCGTACGTCTCGGTGTGGATATTATATACGTCTATAAATTTATATATCCTAACCTAAGGGTACCTAACATCTCGGATGTAGTATTTTCCAACATTCCTGGCGGGCCGGCCACTACTTCTCAGTGGGCACATTATGTACGTCTATATCGCAATATAACCTAACCTAACCCAACTAGACCCTCGCTGGTAATGTTTTACGAAATCCCGGTCGTGTCGGCCCGTACTTCTCGGTGGGGACATTATTTACGTCTATAACGTTATATATCCTAACCCAAGGGAACCTAACATCTCGGGTGTAATATTTTCCAACATTCCTGGCGGGTCGGCCCCTACTTCTCGGTGGGCACATTATAAACTTCGATAACGTAATATAACCTAACCTAACCCACCTAGACCCTCGCTGGTAATGTTTTACAAAATCCCGGTGGTGTCGGCCCGTACTTCTCGGTGGGGACATTATATATGTCTATAACGTTATATATCCTAACCTAAGGGAACCTAACATCTCGGATGTAGTATTTTCCAACATTCCTGGCGGGTCGGCCCCTACTTCTCGGTGGGCACATTATATACGTCTATATCGGAATATAACCTAACCTAACCCATCTAGACCGTCGCTGGTAATGTTTTACAAAATCCCGTTTATGTCTTCCCGTAAGTCTCGGTGCGTACATTATATACGTCTATAAATTTATATATCCTAACCTAAGGGAACCTAACATCTCGGATGTAGTATTTTCCAACATTCCTGGCGGGTCGGCCCTACTTCTCGGTGGGCACATTATATACGTCCATATCGTAATATAACCTCACCTAACCCATCTAGACCCTCGCTGGTAATGTTTTACAAAATTCCGGTCGTGTCTGCCCGTACTTCTCGGTGGGGACATTATATACGTCTATAACGTTATATATCCTAACCCAAGGGAACCTAACATCTCGGATGTAGTATTTTCCAACATTTCTGGCGGGTCGGCCCCTACTTCTCGGTGGGAACATTATATACGTCTATAACGTAATATAACCTAACCTAACCCACCTAGACCCTTGCTGGTAATGTTTCACAGAATCCCGGTCGTGTCGGCTCGTACTTCTCGGTGGGGACATTATATACGTCTATAACGTTATATATCCTAACCCAAGGGAACCTAACATCTCGGATGTAGTATTTTCCAACATTCCTGGCGGGTCGGCCCCTACTTCTCAGTCTGCACATTATCTACGTCTATATCGCAATAGAACCTAACCTAACCCAACTAGACCCTCGCTGGTAATGTTTTACGAAATCCCGGTCGTGTCGGCCCGTACTTCTCGGTGGGGACATTATTTACGTCTATAACGTTATATATCCTAACCCAAGGGAACCTAACATCTCGGATGTAGTATTTTCCAACATTCCTGGCGGGTCGGCCCCTACTTCTCGGTGGGCACATTATATACGTCCATATCGTAATATAAGCTAACCTAACCCATCTAGACCCTCGCTGGTAATATTTACAAAATTCCGGTCGTGTCGGCCCGTACTTTGCCGTGGGGACATTATATACGTCTATAACTTTATATATCCTAACCTAAGGGAACCTAACATCGCGGATGTAGTATTTTCCAACATTCCTGGCGGGCCGGCCCCTACTTCTCGGTGGGCACATTATATACGTCCATATCGTAATATAACCTATCCTAACACATCTAGACCCTCGCCGGTAATGTTTTACAAAATTCCGGTCTTGTCGGCCCGCACTTTGCCGTGGGGACATTATATACGTCTACAACGTTATATATCCTAACCTAAGGGAACCTAACATCTCGGATGTAGTATTTTCCAAGATTCCTGGCAGGTCGGCCCCTACTTCTCGGTGGGCACATTATATACGTCTATATCGTAATATAACCTAACCTAACCCATCTAGACCCTCGCTGGTAATGTTTCACAGAATCCCGTTCATGTCTTCCCGTACGTCTCGGTGTGGATATTATATACGTCTATAAATTTATATATCCTAACCTAAGGGTACCTAACATCTCGGATGTAGTATTTTCCAACATTCCTGGCGGGCCGGCCCCTACTTCTCAGTGGGCACATTATGTACGTCTATATCGCAATATAACCTAACCTAACCCAACTAGACCCTCGCTGGTAATGTTTTACGAAATCCCGGTCGTGTCGGCCCGTACTTCTCGGTGGGGACATTATTTACGTCTATAACGTTATATATCCTAACCCAAGGGAACCTAACATCTCGGATGTAATATTTTCCAACATTCCTGGCGGGTCGGCCCCTACCTCTCGGTGGGCACATTATAAACGTCTATAACGTAATATAACCTAACCTAACCCACCTAGACCCTCGCTGGTAATGTTTTACAAAATCCCGGTGGTGTCGGCCCGTACTTCTCGGTGGGGACATTATATATGTCTATAACGTTATATATCCTAACCTAAGGGAACCTAACATCTCGGATGTAGTATTTTCCAACATTCCTGGCGGGTCGGCCCCTACTTCTCGATGGGCACATTATATACGTCTATATCGGAATATAACCTAACCTAACCCATCTAGACCGTCGCTGGTAATGTTTTACAAAATCCCGTTTATGTCTTCCCGTAAGTCTCGGTGCGTACATTATATACGTCTATAAATTTATATATCCTAACCTAAGGGAACCTAACATCTCGGATGTAGTATTTTCCAACATTCCTGGCGGGTCGGCCCTACTTCTCGGTGGGCACATTATATACGTCCATATCGTAATATAACCTCACCTAACCCATCCAGACCCTCGCTGGTAATGTTTTACAAAATCCCGGTCGTGTCGGCCCGTACTTCTCGGTGGGGACATTATATAAGTCTACAACGTTATATATCCTAACCTAAGGGAACCTAACTTCTCGGATGTAGTATTTTCCAACATTCATTGCGGGTCGGCCCCTACTTCTCGGTGGGCACATTATATACGTCCATAACGTAATATAACCTAACCTAACCCATCTAGATCCTCGCTGGTAATATTTTACAAAATTCCGGTCGTATCGGCCCGTACTTTGCCGTGGGGACATTATATACGTCTATAACTTTATATATCCTAACCTGAGGGAACCTAACATCTCGGATGTAGTATTTTCCAACATTCCTGGCGGGTCGGCCCCTACTTCTCGGTGGGCACATTATATACGTCTATATCGCAATATAACCTAACCTAACCCATCTAGACCCTCGCTGGTAATGTTTTACAAAATCCCGGTCGTGTCGGCCCGTACTTCTCGGTGGGGACATTATATACGTCTATAACGTTATATATCCTAACCCAAGGGAACCTAACATCTCGGATGTAGTATTTTCCAACATTCCTGGCGGGTCGGCCCCTACTTCTCGGTGGGCGCATTATTGACGTCTATATCGCAATATAACCTAACCTAACCCATCTAGACCCTCGCTGGTAATGTTTTACAAAATCCCGGTCGTGTCTGCCCGTACTTCTCGGTGCGTACATTATATACGTCTATAAATTTATATATCCTAATCTAAGGGAACCTAACATCTCGGATGTAGTATTTTCCAACATTCCTGGCGGGTCGGCCCCTACTTCTCGGTGGGCACATTATATACGTCCATATCGTAATATAACCTTACCTAACCCATCTAGACCCTCGCTGGTAATGTTTTACAAAATTCCGGTCGTGTCGGCCCGTACTTTGCCGTGGGGACATTATATGTGTCTATTTCGTTTTATATCCTAACCTAAGGGAACCTAACATCTCGGATGTAGTATTTTCCAACATTTCTGGCGGGTCGGCCCCTACTTCTCGGTGGGAACTTTATATACGTCTATAACGTAATATAAACTAACCTAACCCACCTAGACCCTCGCTGGTAATGTTCCACAGAATCCCGTTCATATCTTCCCGTACGTCTCGGTGCGTCCATTATATACGTCTATTACGTTATATATCCTAACCCAAGGGAACCTAACATCTCGGATGTAGTATTTTCCAACATTCCTGGCGGGTCGGCCCCTACTTCTCGGTGGGCACATTATATACGTCTATATCGGAATATAACCTAACCTAACCCATCTAGACCCTCGCTGGTAATGTTTTACAAAATTCCGGTCGTGTCGGCCCGTACTTTGCCGTGGGGACATTATATACGTCTATAACGTTATATATGCTAACCTAAGGGAACCTAGCTTCTCGGATGTAGTATTTTCCAACATTCCTGGCGGGTCGGCCCCTACTTCTCGGTGGGCACATTATATACGTCTATATCGCAATATAACCTAACCTAACCCATCTAGACCCTCGCTGGTAATGTTTTACAAAATCCCGGTCGTGTCGGCCCGTACTTCTCGGTGGGGACATTATATACGTCTATAACGTTATATATCCTAACCCAAGGGAACCTAACATCTCGGATGTAGTATTTTCCAACATTCCTGGCGGGTCGGCCCCTACTTCTCGGTGGGCACATTATATACGTCCATATCGTAATATAACCTAACCTAACCCATCTAGATCCTCGCTGGTAATATTTTACAAAATTCCGGTCGTGTCGGCCCGTACTTTGCCGTAGGGACATTATATACGTCTATAACTTTATATAGCCTAACCTGAGGGAACCTAACATCTCGGATGTAGTATTTTCCAACATTCCTGGCGGGTTGGCCCCCACTTCTCGGTGGACACATTATATACGTCTGTATCGTAATCTAACCTAACCTAAGCCATCTAGACCGTCGCTGGTAATGTTTTACAAAATCCCGGTCTTGTCGGCCCGTACTTCTTGGTGGGGACATTATTTACGTCTATAACGTTATACATCCTAACCCAAGGGAACCTAACATCTGGGATGTAGTATTTTCCAACATTCCTGGCGGGTAGGCCCCTACTTCTCGGTGGGCACATTATATACGTCTATATCGCAATATAACCTAACCTAACCCATCTAGACTCTCGCTGGTGATGTTTTACAAAATCCCGGTCGTGTCTGCCCGTACTTCTCGGCGCGGACATTTTATACGTCTATAACGTTATATATCCTAACCTAAGGGAACCTATCTTCTCGGATGTAGTATTTTCCAACATTCATAGCGGGTCGGCCCCTACTTCTCGGTGGGCACATTATATACGTCCATATCGTAATATAACCTAACCTAACCCATCTAGATCCTCGCTGGTAATATTTTACAAAATTCCGGTCGTGTCGGCCCGTACTTTGCCGTGGGGACATTATATACGTCTATAACTTTATATAGCCTAACCTGAGGGAACCTAACATCTCGGATGTAGTATTTTCCAACATTCCTGGCGGGTCGGCCCCCACTTCTCGGTGGACACATTATATACGTCTGTATCGTAATCTAACCTAACCTAAGCCATCTAGACCGTCGCTGGTAATGTTTTACAAAATCCCGGTCTTGTCGGCCCGTACTTCTCGGTGGGGACATTATTTACGTCTACAACGTTATACATCCTAACCCAAGGGAACCTAACATCTCGGATGTAGTATTTTCCAACATTCCTGGCGGGTAGGCCCCTACTTCTCGGTGGGCACATTATATACGTCTATATCGCAATATAACCTAACCTAACCCATCTAGACTCTCGCTGGTGATGTTTTACAAAATCCCGGTCGTGTCTGCCCGTACTTCTCGGCGCGGACATTTTATACGTCTATAACGTTATACATCCTAACCCAAGGGAACCTAACATCTCGGATGTAGTATTTTCCAACATTCCTGGCGGGCCAGCCCCTACTTCTCGGTGGGCACATTATATACGTCTATATCGCAATATAACCTAACCTAACCCAACTAGACCTTCGCTGGTAATGTTTTACAAAATCCCGGTCGTGTCGGCCCGTACTTCTCGGTGGGGACATTATTTACGTCTATAACGTTATATATCCTAACACAAGGGAACCTAACATCTCGGATGTAGTATTTTCCAACATTCCTGGCGGGTCGGCCCCTACTTCTCGGTGGGCGCATTATTGACGTCTATATCGCAATATAACCTAACCTAACCCATCTAGATCCTCGCTGGTAATGTTTTACAAAATCCCGGTCGTGTCTGCCCGTACTTCTCGGTGCGTACATTATATACGTCTATAAATTTATATATCCTAACCTAAGGGAACCTAACATCTCGGATGTAGTATTTTCCAACATTCCTGGCGGGTCGGCCCCTACTTCTCGGTGGGCACATTATATACGTCCATATCGTAATATAACCTTACCTAACCCATCTAGACCCTCGCTGGTAATGTTTTACAAAATTCCGGTCGTGTCGGCCCGTACTTTGCCGTGGGGACATTATATGTGTCTATTTCGTTTTATATCCTAACCTAAGGGAACCTAACATCTCGGATGTAGTATTTTCCAACATTTCTGGCGGGTCGGCGCCTACTTCTCGGTGGGAACTTTATATACGTCTATAACGTAATATAAACTAACCTAACCCACCTAGACCCTCGCTGGTAATGTTCCACAGAATCCCGTTCATATCTTCCCGTACGTCTCGGTGCGTCCATTATTTACGTCTATAACGTTATATATCCTAACCCAAGGGAACCTAACATCTCGGGTGTAATATTTTCCAACATTCCTGGCGGGTCGGCCCCTACTTCTCGGTGGGCACATTATAAACTTCGATAACGTAATATAACCTAACCTAACCCACCTAGACCCTCGCTGGTAATGTTTTACAAAATCCCGGTGGTGTCGGCCCGTACTTCTCGGTGGGGACATTATATATGTCTATAACGTTATATATCCTAACCTAAGGGAACCTAACATCTCGGATGTAGTATTTTCCAACATTCCTGGCGGGTCGGCCCCTACTTCTCGGTGGGCACATTATATACGTCTATATCGGAATATAACCTAACCTAACCCATCTAGACCGTCGCTGGTAATGTTTTACAAAATCCCGTTTATGTCTTCCCGTAAGTCTCGGTGCGTACATTATATACGTCTATAAATTTATATATCCTAACCTAAGGGAACCTAACATCTCGGATGTAGTATTTTCCAACATTCCTGGCGGGTCGGCCCTACTTCTCGGTGGGCACATTATATACGTCCATATCGTAATATAACCTCACCTAACCCATCTAGACCCTCGCTGGTAATGTTTTACAAAATTCCGGTCGTGTCTGCCCGTACTTCTCGGTGGGGACATTATATACGTCTATAACGTTATATATCCTAACCCAAGGGAACCTAACATCTCGGATGTAGTATTTTCCAACATTTCTGGCGGGTCGGCCCCTACTTCTCGGTGGGAACATTATATACGTCTATAACGTAATATAACCTAACCTAACCCACCTAGACCCTTGCTGGTAATGTTTCACAGAATCCCGGTCGTGTCGGCTCGTACTTCTCGGTGGGGACATTATATACGTCTATAACGTTATATATCCTAACCCAAGGGAACCTAACATCTCGGATGTAGTATTTTCCAACATTCCTGGCGGGTCGGCCCCTACTTCTCAGTCTGCACATTATCTACGTCTATATCGCAATAGAACCTAACCTAACCCAACTAGACCCTCGCTGGTAATGTTTTACGAAATCCCGGTCGTGTCGGCCCGTACTTCTCGGTGGGGACATTATTTACGTCTATAACGTTATATATCCTAACCCAAGGGAACCTAACATCTCGGATGTAGTATTTTCCAACATTCCTGGCGGGTCGGCCCCTACTTCTCGGTGGGCACATTATATACGTCCATATCGTAATATAAGCTAACCTAACCCATCTAGACCCTCGCTGGTAATATTTACAAAATTCCGGTCGTGTCGGCCCGTACTTTGCCGTGGGGACATTATATACGTCTATAACTTTATATATCCTAACCTAAGGGAACCTAACATCGCGGATGTAGTATTTTCCAACATTCCTGGCGGGCCGGCCCCTACTTCTCGGTGGGCACATTATATACGTCCATATCGTAATATAACCTATCCTAACACATCTAGACCCTCGCCGGTAATGTTTTACAAAATTCCGGTCTTGTCGGCCCGCACTTTGCCGTGGGGACATTATATACGTCTACAACGTTATATATCCTAACCTAAGGGAACCTAACATCTCGGATGTAGTATTTTCCAAGATTCCTGGCAGGTCGGCCCCTACTTCTCGGTGGGCACATTATATACGTCTATATCGTAATATAACCTAACCTAACCCATCTAGACCCTCGCTGGTAATGTTTCACAGAATCCCGTTCATGTCTTCCCGTACGTCTCGGTGTGGATATTATATACGTCTATAAATTTATATATCCTAACCTAAGGGTACCTAACATCTCGGATGTAGTATTTTCCAACATTCCTGGCGGGCCGGCCCCTACTTCTCAGTGGGCACATTATGTACGTCTATATCGCAATATAACCTAACCTAACCCAACTAGACCCTCGCTGGTAATGTTTTACGAAATCCCGGTCGTGTCGGCCCGTACTTCTCGGTGGGGACATTATTTACGTCTATAACGTTATATATCCTAACCCAAGGGAACCTAACATCTCGGATGTAATATTTTCCAACATTCCTGGCGGGTCGGCCCCTACTTCTCGGTGGGCACATTATAAACGTCTATAACGTAATATAACCTAACCTAACCCACCTAGACCCTCGCTGGTAATGTTTTACAAAATCCCGGTGGTGTCGGCCCGTACTTCTCGGTGGGGACATTATATATGTCTATAACGTTATATATCCTAACCTAAGGGAACCTAACATCTCGGATGTAGTATTTTCCAACATTCCTGGCGGGTCGGCCCCTACTTCTCGATGGGCACATTATATACGTCTATATCGGAATATAACCTAACCTAACCCATCTAGACCGTCGCTGGTAATGTTTTACAAAATCCCGTTTATGTCTTCCCGTAAGTCTCGGTGCGTACATTATATACGTCTATAAATTTATATATCCTAACCTAAGGGAACCTAACATCTCGGATGTAGTATTTTCCAACATTCCTGGCGGGTCGGCCCTACTTCTCGGTGGGCACATTATATACGTCCATATCGTAATATAACCTCACCTAACCCATCCAGACCCTCGCTGGTAATGTTTTACAAAATCCCGGTCGTGTCGGCCCGTACTTCTCGGTGGGGACATTATATAAGTCTACAACGTTATATATCCTAACCTAAGGGAACCTAACTTCTCGGATGTAGTATTTTCCAACATTCATTGCGGGTCGGCCCCTACTTCTCGGTGGGCACATTATATACGTCCATAACGTAATATAACCTAACCTAACCCATCTAGATCCTCGCTGGTAATATTTTACAAAATTCCGGTCGTATCGGCCCGTACTTTGCCGTGGGGACATTATATACGTCTATAACTTTATATATCCTAACCTGAGGGAACCTAACATCTCGGATGTAGTATTTTCCAACATTCCTGGCGGGTCGGCCCCTACTTCTCGGTGGGCACATTATATACGTCTATATCGCAATATAACCTAACCTAACCCATCTAGACCCTCGCTGGTAATGTTTTACAAAATCCCGGTCGTGTCGGCCCGTACTTCTCGGTGGGGACATTATATACGTCTATAACGTTATATATCCTAACCCAAGGGAACCTAACATCTCGGATGTAGTATTTTCCAACATTCCTGGCGGGTCGGCCCCTACTTCTCGGTGGGCGCATTATTGACGTCTATATCGCAATATAACCTAACCTAACCCATCTAGACCCTCGCTGGTAATGTTTTACAAAATCCCGGTCGTGTCTGCCCGTACTTCTCGGTGCGTACATTATATACGTCTATAAATTTATATATCCTAATCTAAGGGAACCTAACATCTCGGATGTAGTATTTTCCAACATTCCTGGCGGGTCGGCCCCTACTTCTCGGTGGGCACATTATATACGTCCATATCGTAATATAACCTTACCTAACCCATCTAGACCCTCGCTGGTAATGTTTTACAAAATTCCGGTCGTGTCGGCCCGTACTTTGCCGTGGGGACATTATATGTGTCTATTTCGTTTTATATCCTAACCTAAGGGAACCTAACATCTCGGATGTAGTATTTTCCAACATTTCTGGCGGGTCGGCCCCTACTTCTCGGTGGGAACTTTATATACGTCTATAACGTAATATAAACTAACCTAACCCACCTAGACCCTCGCTGGTAATGTTCCACAGAATCCCGTTCATATCTTCCCGTACGTCTCGGTGCGTCCATTATATACGTCTATTACGTTATATATCCTAACCCAAGGGAACCTAACATCTCGGATGTAGTATTTTCCAACATTCCTGGCGGGTCGGCCCCTACTTCTCGGTGGGCACATTATATACGTCTATATCGGAATATAACCTAACCTAACCCATCTAGACCCTCGCTGGTAATGTTTTACAAAATTCCGGTCGTGTCGGCCCGTACTTTGCCGTGGGGACATTATATACGTCTATAACGTTATATATGCTAACCTAAGGGAACCTAGCTTCTCGGATGTAGTATTTTCCAACATTCCTGGCGGGTCGGCCCCTACTTCTCGGTGGGCACATTATATACGTCTATATCGCAATATAACCTAACCTAACCCATCTAGACCCTCGCTGGTAATGTTTTACAAAATCCCGGTCGTGTCGGCCCGTACTTCTCGGTGGGGACATTATATACGTCTATAACGTTATATATCCTAACCCAAGGGAACCTAACATCTCGGATGTAGTATTTTCCAACATTCCTGGCGGGTCGGCCCCTACTTCTCGGTGGGCACATTATATACGTCCATATCGTAATATAACCTAACCTAACCCATCTAGATCCTCGCTGGTAATATTTTACAAAATTCCGGTCGTGTCGGCCCGTACTTTGCCGTAGGGACATTATATACGTCTATAACTTTATATAGCCTAACCTGAGGGAACCTAACATCTCGGATGTAGTATTTTCCAACATTCCTGGCGGGTTGGCCCCCACTTCTCGGTGGACACATTATATACGTCTGTATCGTAATCTAACCTAACCTAAGCCATCTAGACCGTCGCTGGTAATGTTTTACAAAATCCCGGTCTTGTCGGCCCGTACTTCTTGGTGGGGACATTATTTACGTCTATAACGTTATACATCCTAACCCAAGGGAACCTAACATCTGGGATGTAGTATTTTCCAACATTCCTGGCGGGTAGGCCCCTACTTCTCGGTGGGCACATTATATACGTCTATATCGCAATATAACCTAACCTAACCCATCTAGACTCTCGCTGGTGATGTTTTACAAAATCCCGGTCGTGTCTGCCCGTACTTCTCGGCGCGGACATTTTATACGTCTATAACGTTATATATCCTAACCTAAGGGAACCTATCTTCTCGGATGTAGTATTTTCCAACATTCATAGCGGGTCGGCCCCTACTTCTCGGTGGGCACATTATATACGTCCATATCGTAATATAACCTAACCTAACCCATCTAGATCCTCGCTGGTAATATTTTACAAAATTCCGGTCGTGTCGGCCCGTACTTTGCCGTGGGGACATTATATACGTCTATAACTTTATATAGCCTAACCTGAGGGAACCTAACATCTCGGATGTAGTATTTTCCAACATTCCTGGCGGGTCGGCCCCCACTTCTCGGTGGACACATTATATACGTCTGTATCGTAATCTAACCTAACCTAAGCCATCTAGACCGTCGCTGGTAATGTTTTACAAAATCCCGGTCTTGTCGGCCCGTACTTCTCGGTGGGGACATTATTTACGTCTACAACGTTATACATCCTAACCCAAGGGAACCTAACATCTCGGATGTAGTATTTTCCAACATTCCTGGCGGGTAGGCCCCTACTTCTCGGTGGGCACATTATATACGTCTATATCGCAATATAACCTAACCTAACCCATCTAGACTCTCGCTGGTGATGTTTTACAAAATCCCGGTCGTGTCTGCCCGTACTTCTCGGCGCGGACATTTTATACGTCTATAACGTTATACATCCTAACCCAAGGGAACCTAACATCTCGGATGTAGTATTTTCCAACATTCCTGGCGGGCCAGCCCCTACTTCTCGGTGGGCACATTATATACGTCTATATCGCAATATAACCTAACCTAACCCAACTAGACCTTCGCTGGTAATGTTTTACAAAATCCCGGTCGTGTCGGCCCGTACTTCTCGGTGGGGACATTATTTACGTCTATAACGTTATATATCCTAACACAAGGGAACCTAACATCTCGGATGTAGTATTTTCCAACATTCCTGGCGGGTCGGCCCCTACTTCTCGGTGGGCGCATTATTGACGTCTATATCGCAATATAACCTAACCTAACCCATCTAGATCCTCGCTGGTAATGTTTTACAAAATCCCGGTCGTGTCTGCCCGTACTTCTCGGTGCGTACATTATATACGTCTATAAATTTATATATCCTAACCTAAGGGAACCTAACATCTCGGATGTAGTATTTTCCAACATTCCTGGCGGGTCGGCCCCTACTTCTCGGTGGGCACATTATATACGTCCATATCGTAATATAACCTTACCTAACCCATCTAGACCCTCGCTGGTAATGTTTTACAAAATTCCGGTCGTGTCGGCCCGTACTTTGCCGTGGGGACATTATATGTGTCTATTTCGTTTTATATCCTAACCTAAGGGAACCTAACATCTCGGATGTAGTATTTTCCAACATTTCTGGCGGGTCGGCGCCTACTTCTCGGTGGGAACTTTATATACGTCTATAACGTAATATAAACTAACCTAACCCACCTAGACCCTCGCTGGTAATGTTCCACAGAATCCCGTTCATATCTTCCCGTACGTCTCGGTGCGTCCATTATATACGTCTATAACGTTATATATCCTAACCCAAGGGAACCTAACATCTCGGATGTAGTATTTTCCAACATTCCTGGCGGGTCGGCCCCTACTTCTCGGTGGGCACATTATATACGTCTATATCGGAATATAACCTAACCTAACCCATCTAGACCCTCGCTGGAAATGTTTTACAAAATTCCGGTCGTGTCGGCCCGTACTTTGCCGTGGGGACATTATATACGTCTATAACGTTATATATGCTAACCTAAGGGAACCTAGCTTCTCGGATGTAGTATTTTCCAACATTCCTGGCGGGTCGGCCCCTACTTCTCGGTGGGCACATTATATACGTCCATATCGTAATATAACCTTACCTAACCCATCTAGACCCTCGCTGGTAATGTTTTACAAAATTCCGGTCGTGTCGGCCCGTACTTTGCCGTGGGGACATTATATGTGTCTATTTCGTTTTATATCCTAACCTAAGGGAACCTAACATCTCGGATGTAGTATTTTCCAACATTTCTGGCGGGTCGGCCCCTACTTCTCGGTGGGAACTTTATATACGTCTATAACGTAATATAAACTAACCTAACCCACCTAGACCCTCGCTGGTAATGTTCCACAGAATCCCGTTCATATCTTCCCGTACGTCTCGGTGCGTCCATTATATACGTCTATAACGTTATATATCCTTACCCAAGGGAACCTAACATCTCGGATGTAGTATTTTCCAACATTCCTGGCGGGTCGGCCCCCACTTCTCGGTGGACACATTATATACGTCTGTATCGTAATCTAACCTAACCTAACCCATCTAGACCCTCGCTGGTAATGTTTTACAAAATCCCGGTCGTGTCTGCCCGTACTTCTCGGCGCGGACATTTTATACGTCTATAACGTTATACATCCTAACCCAAGGGAACCTAACATCTCGGATGTAGTATTTTCCAACATTCCTGGCTGGCCAGCCCCTACTTCTCGGTGGGCACATTATATACGTCTATATCGCAATATAACCTAACCTAACCCAACTAGACCTTCGCTGGTAATGTTTTACAAAATCCCGGTCGTGTCGGCCCGTACTTCTCGGTGGGGACATTATTTACGTCTATAACGTTATATATCCTAACCCAAGGGAACCTAACATCTCGGATGTAGTATTTTCCAACATTCCTGGCGGATCGGCCCCTACTTCTCGGTGGGCGCATTATTGACGTCTATATCGCAATATAACCTAACCTAACCCATCTAGACCCTCGCTGGTAATGTTTTACAAAATCCCGGTCGTGTCTGCCCGTACTTCTCGGTGCGTACATTATATACGTCTATAAATTTATATATCCTAACCTAAGGGAACCTAACATCTCGGATGTAGTATTTTCCAACATTCATAGCGGGTCGGCCCCTACTTCTCGGTGGGCACATTATATACGTCCATATCGTAATATAACCTAACCTAACCCATCTAGATCCTCGCTGGTAATATTTTACAAAATTCCGGTCGTGTCGGCCCGTACTTTGCCGTGGGGACATTATATACGTCTATAACTTTATATAGCCTAACCTGAGGGAACCTAACATCTCGGATGTAGTATTTTCCAACATTCCTGGCGGGTCGGCCCCCACTTCTCGGTGGACACATTATATACGTCTGTATCGTAATCTAACCTAACCTAAGCCATCTAGACCGTCGCTGGTAATGTTTTACAAAATCCCGGTCTTGTCGGCCCGTACTTCTCGGTGGGGACATTATTTACGTCTACAACGTTATACATCCTAACCCAAGGGAACCTAACATCTGGGATGTAGTATTTTCCAACATTCCTGGCGGGTAGGCCCCTACTTCTCGGTGGGCACATTATATACGTCTATATCGCAATATAACCTAACCTAACCCATCTAGACTCTCGCTGGTGATGTTTTACAAAATCCCGGTCGTGTCTGCCCGTACTTCTCGGCGCGGACATTTTATACGTCTATAACGTTATACATCCTAACCCAAGGGAACCTAACATCTCGGATGTAGTATTTTCCAACATTCCTGGCGGGCCAGCCCCTACTTCTCGGTGGGCACATTATATACGTCTATATCGCAATATAACCTAACCTAACCCAACTAGACCTTCGCTGGTAATGTTTTACAAAATCCCGGTCGTGTCGGCCCGTACTTCTCGGTGGGGACATTATTTACGTCTATAACGTTATATATCCTAACCCAAGGGAACCTAACATCTCGGATGTAGTATTTTCCAACATTCCTGGCGGGTCGGCCCCTACTTCTCGGTGGGCGCATTATTGACGTCTATATCGCAATATAACCTAACCTAACCCATCTAGATCCTCGCTGGTAATGTTTTACAAAATCCCGGTCGTGTCTGCCCGTACTTCTCGGTGCGTACATTATATACGTCTATACATTTATATATCCTAACCTAAGGGAACCTAACATCTCGGATGTAGTATTTTCCAACATTCCTGGCGGGTCGGCCCCTACTTCTCGGTGGGCACATTATATACGTCCATATCGTAATATAACCTTACCTAACCCATCTAAACCCTCGCTGGTAATGTTTTACAAAATTCCGGTCGTGTCGGCCCGTACTTTGCCGTGGGGACATTATATGTGTCTATTTCGTTTTATATCCTAACCTAAGGGAACCTAACATCTCGGATGTAGTATTTTCCAACATTTCTGGCGGGTCGGCCCCTACTTCTCGGTGGGAACTTTATATACGTCTATAACGTAATATAAACTAACCTAACCCACCTAGACCCTCGCTGGTAATGTTCCACAGAATCCCGTTCATATCTTCCCGTACGTCTCGGTGCGTCCATTATATACGTCTATAACGTTATATATCCTAACCCAAGGGAACCTAACATCTCGGATGTAGTATTTTCCAACATTCCTGGCGGGTCGGCCCCTACTTCTCGGTGGGCACATTATATACGTCTATATCGGAATGTAACCTAACCTAACCCATCTAGACCCTCGCTGGTAATGTTTTACAAAATTCCGGTCGTGTCGGCCCGTACTTTGCCGTGGGGACATTATATACGTCTATAACGTTATATATGCTAACCTAAGGGAACCTAGCTTCTCGGATGTAGTATTTTCCAACATTCCTGGCGGGTCGGCCCCTACTTCTCGGTGGGCACATTATATACGTCCATATCGTAATATAACCTTACCTAACCCATCTAGACCCTCGCTGGTAATGTTTTACAAAATTCCGGTCGTGTCGGCCCGTACTTTGCCGTGGGGACATTATATGTGTCTATTTCGTTTTATATCCTAACCTAAGGGAACCTAACATCTCGGATGTAGTATTTTCCAACATTTCTGGCGGGTCGGCCCCTACTTCTCGGTGGGAACTTTATATACGTCTATAACGTAATATAAACTAACCTAACCCACCTAGACCCTCGCTGGTAATGTTCCACAGAATCCCGTTCATATCTTCCCGTACGTCTCGGTGCGTCCATTATATACGTCTATAACGTTATATATCCTTACCCAAGGGAACCTAACATCTCGGATGTAGTATTTTCCAACATTCCTGGCGGGTCGGCCCCCACTTCTCGGTGGACACATTATATACGTCTGTATCGTAATCTAACCTAACCTAACCCATCTAGACCCTCGCTGGTAATGTTTTACAAAATCCCGGTCGTGTCTGCCCGTACTTCTCGGTGCGTACATTATATACGTCTATAAATTTATATATCCTAACCTAAGGGAACCTAACATCTCGGATGTAGTATTTTCCAACATTCCTGGCGGGTCGGCCCCTACTTCTCGGTGGGCACATTATATACGTCCATATCGTAATATAACCTTACCTAACCCATCTAGACCCTCGCTGGTAATGTTTTACAAAATTCCGGTCGTGTCGGCCCGTACTTTGCCGTGGGGACATTATATGTGTCTATTTCGTTTTATATCCTAACCTAAGGGAACCTAACATCTCGGATGTAGTATTTTCCAACATTTCTGGCGGGTCGGCCCCTACTTCTCGGTGGGAACTTTATATACGTCTATAACGTAATATAAACTAACCTAACCCACCTAGACCCTCGCTGGTAATGTTCCACAGAATCCCGTTCATATCTTCCCGTACGTCTCGGTGCGTCCATTATATACGTCTATAACGTTATATATCCTAACCCAAGGGAACCTAACATCTCGGATGTAGTATTTTCCAACATTCCTGGCGGGTAGGCCCCTACTCCTCGGTGGGCACATTATATACGTCTATATCGCAATATAACCTAACCTAACCCATCTAGACTCTCGCTGGTGATGTTTTACAAAATCCCGGTCGTGTCTGCCCGTACTTCTCGGCGCGGACATTTTATACGTCTATAACGTTATACATCCTAACCCAAGGGAACCTAACATCTCGGATGTAGTATTTTCCAACATTCCTGGCGGGCCAGCCCCTACTTCTCGGTGGGCACATTATATACGTCTATATCGCAATATAACCTAACCTAACCCAACTAGACCTTCGCTGGTAATGTTTTACAAAATCCCGGTCGTGTCGGCCCGTACTTCTCGGTGGGGACATTATTTACGTCTATAACGTTATATATCCTAACCCAAGGGAACCTAACATCTCGGATGTAGTATTTTCCAACATTCCTGGCGGATCGGCCCCTACTTCTCGGTGGGCGCATTATTGACGTCTATATCGCAATATAACCTAACCTAACCCATCTAGACCCTCGCTGGTAATGTTTTACAAAATCCCGGTCGTGTCTGCCCGTACTTCTCGGTGCGTACATTATATACGTCTATAAATTTATATATCCTAACCTAAGGGAACCTAACATCTCGGATGTAGTATTTTCCAACATTCATAGCGGGTCGGCCCCTACTTCTCGGTGGGCACATTATATACGTCCATATCGTAATATAACCTAACCTAACCCATCTAGATCCTCGCTGGTAATATTTTACAAAATTCCGGTCGTGTCGGCCCGTACTTTGCCGTGGGGACATTATATACGTCTATAACTTTATATAGCCTAACCTGAGGGAACCTAACATCTCGGATGTAGTATTTTCCAACATTCCTGGCGGGTCGGCCCCCACTTCTCGGTGGACACATTATATACGTCTGTATCGTAATCTAACCTAACCTAAGCCATCTAGACCGTCGCTGGTAATGTTTTACAAAATCCCGGTCTTGTCGGCCCGTACTTCTCGGTGGGGACATTATTTACGTCTACAACGTTATACATCCTAACCCAAGGGAACCTAACATCTGGGATGTAGTATTTTCCAACATTCCTGGCGGGTAGGCCCCTACTTCTCGGTGGGCACATTATATACGTCTATATCGCAATATAACCTAACCTAACACATCTAGACTCTCGCTGGTGATGTTTTACAAAATCCCGGTCGTGTCTGCCCGTACTTCTCGGCGCGGACATTTTATACGTCTATAACGTTATACATCCTAACCCAAGGGAACCTAACATCTCGGATGTAGTATTTTCCAACATTCCTGGCGGGCCAGCCCCTACTTCTCGGTGGGCACATTATATACGTCTATATCGCAATATAACCTAACCTAACCCAACTAGACCTTCGCTGGTAATGTTTTACAAAATCCCGGTCGTGTCGGCCCGTACTTCTCGGTGGGGACATTATTTACGTCTATAACGTTATATATCCTAACCCAAGGGAACCTAACATCTCGGATGTAGTATTTTCCAACATTCCTGGCGGGTCGGCCCCTACTTCTCGGTGGGCGCATTATTGACGTCTATATCGCAATATAACCTAACCTAACCCATCTAGATCCTCGCTGGTAATGTTTTACAAAATCCCGGTCGTGTCTGCCCGTACTTCTCGGTGCGTACATTATATACGTCTATACATTTATATATCCTAACCTAAGGGAACCTAACATCTCGGATGTAGTATTTTCCAACATTCCTGGCGGGTCGGCCCCTACTTCTCGGTGGGCACATTATATACGTCCATATCGTAGTATATCCTAAACTAAACCATCTAGACCCTCGCTGGTAATGTTTTACAAAATTCCGGTCGTGTCGGCCCGTACTTTGCCGTGGGGACATTATATACGTCTATAACGTTATATATCCTAACGTAAGGGAACCTAACTTCTCGGATGTATTATTTTCCAACATTCCTGGCGGGTCGGCCCCTACTTCTCGGTGGGCACATTATATACGTCTATATCGTAATCTAACCTAACCTAAGCCATCTAGACCGTCGCTGGTAATGTTTTACAAAATCCCGGTCTTGTCGGCCCGTACTTCTCGGTGGGGACATTATTTACGTCTACAACGTTATACATCCTAACCCAAGGGAACCTAACATCTGGGATGTAGTATTTTCCAACATTCCTGGCGGGTAGGCCCCTACTTCTCGGTGGGCACATTATATACGTCTATATCGCAATATAACCTAACCTAACACATCTAGACTCTCGCTGGTGATGTTTTACAAAATCCCGGTCGTGTCTGCCCGTACTTCTCGGCGCGGACATTTTATACGTCTATAACGTTATACATCCTAACCCAAGGGAACCTAACATCTCGGATGTAGTATTTTCCAACATTCCTGGCGGGCCAGCCCCTACTTCTCGGTGGGCACATTATATACGTCTATATCGCAATATAACCTAACCTAACCCAACTAGACCTTCGCTGGTAATGTTTTACAAAATCCCGGTCGTGTCGGCCCGTACTTCTCGGTGGGGACATTATTTACGTCTATAACGTTATATATCCTAACCCAAGGGAACCTAACATCTCGGATGTAGTATTTTCCAACATTCCTGGCGGGTCGGCCCCTACTTCTCGGTGGGCGCATTATTGACGTCTATATCGCAATATAACCTAACCTAACCCATCTAGATCCTCGCTGGTAATGTTTTACAAAATCCCGGTCGTGTCTGCCCGTACTTCTCGGTGCGTACATTATATACGTCTATACATTTATATATCCTAACCTAAGGGAACCTAACATCTCGGATGTAGTATTTTCCAACATTCCTGGCGGGTCGGCCCCTACTTCTCGGTGGGCACATTATATACGTCCATATCGTAGTATATCCTAAACTAAACCATCTAGACCCTCGCTGGTAATGTTTTACAAAATTCCGGTCGTGTCGGCCCGTACTTTGCCGTGGGGACATTATATACGTCTATAACGTTATATATCCTAACGTAAGGGAACCTAACTTCTCGGATGTATTATTTTCCAACATTCCTGGCGGGTCGGCCCCTACTTCTCGGTGGGCACATTATATACGTCTATATCGTAATATAACCTAACCTAACCCATCTAGACCATCGCTGGTAATGTTTTACAAAATCCCGGTCGTGTCGGCCCGTACTTCTCGGTGGGGACATTATATAAGTCTATAACGTTATATATCCTAACCTAAGGGCTCCTAACTTCTCGGATGTAGTATTTTCCAACATTCCTGGCGGGTCGGCCCCTACTTCTCGGTGGGCACATGATATACGTCTATATCGTAATATAACCTAACCTAACCCATCTAGACCCTCGCTGGTAATGTTTTACAAAATCCCGGTCGTATCGGCCCGTACTTCTCGGTGGGGACATTATATACGTCTATAACGTTATATATCCTAACCTAAGGGAACCTATCTTCTCGGATGTAGTATTTTCCAACATTCATTGCGGGTCGGCCCCTACTTCTCGGTGGGCACATTATATACGTCCATATCGTAATATAACCTAACCTAACCCATCTAGATCCTCGCTGGTAATATTTTACAAAATTCCGGTCGTGTCGGCCCGTACTTTGCCGTGGGGACATTATATACGTCTATAACTTTATATAGCCTAACCTGAGGGAACCTAACATCTCGGATGTAGTATTTTCCAACATTCCTGGCGGGTCGGCCCCCACTTCTCGGTGGACACATTATATACGTCTGTATCGTAATCTAACCTAACCTAAGCCATCTAGACCGTCGCTGGTAATGTTTTACAAAATCCCGGTCTTGTCGGCCCGTACTTCTCGGTGGGGACATTATTTACGTCTACAACGTTATACATCCTAACCCAAGGGAACCTAACATCTGGGATGTAGTATTTTCCAACATTCCTGGCGGGTAGGCCCCTACTTCTCGGTGGGCACATTATATACGTCTATATCGCAATATAACCTAACCTAACCCATCTAGACCCTCGCTGGTGATGTTTTACAAAATCCCGGTCGTGTCTGCCCGTACTTCTCGGTGCGGACATTTTATACGTCTATAACGTTATATATCCTAACCCAAGGGAACCTAGCATCTCGGATGTAGTATTTTCCAACATTCCTGGCGGGCCGGCCCCTACTTCTCGGTGGGCACATTATATACGTCCATATCGTAATATAACCTAACCTAACCCATCTAGACCCTCGCTGGTAATGTTTTACAAAATCCCGGTCGTGTCTGCCCGTACTTCTCGGTGCGTACATTATATACGTCTATAAATTTATATATCCTAACCTAAGCGAACCTAACATCTCGGATGTAGTATTTTCCCACATTCCTGGCGGATCGGCCCCTACTTCTCGGTGGGCACATTATATACGTCTATATCGCAATATAACCTAATCTAAGCCATCTAGACCGTCGCTGGTAATGTTTTACTAAATCCCGGTCTTGTCGGCCCGTACTTCTCGGTGGGGACATTATTTACGTCTATAACGTTATACATCCTAACCCAAGGGAACCTAACATCTCCGATGTAGTATTTTCCAACATTCCTGGCGGGTAGGCTCCTACTTCTCGGTGGGCACATTATTGACGTCTATATCTCAATATAACCTAACCTAACCCATCTAGACCCTCGCTGGTAATGTTTTACAAAATCCCGGTCATGTCGGCCCGTACTTCTCGGTGGGGACATTATATACGTCTATATCGTTATATATCCTAACCTAAGGGAACCTAACATCTCGTATGTAGTATTTTCCAACATTCCTGGCGGGCCGGCCGCTACTTCTCGGTGGGCACATTATATACGTCCATATCGTAATATAACCTAACCTAACCCATCTAGACCCTCGCTGGTAATGTTTTACAAAATCCCGGTCGTGTCTGCCCGTACTTCTCGGTGCGTACATTAAATACGTCTATAAATTTATATATCCTAACCTAAGCGAACCTAACATCTCGGATGTAGTATCTTCCAACTTTCCTGGCGGGTCGGCCCCTACTTCTCGGTGGGCACATTATATACGTCTATATCGCAATATAACCTAATCTAACCCAACTAGACCCTCGCTGGTAATGTTTTACAAAATTCCGGTCGTGTCGGCCCGTACGTCTCGGTGGGGACATTATATACGTCTATAACGTTTTATATCCTAACCTAAGGGAACCTAACATCTCGGATGTAGTATTTTCCCACATTTCTGGCGGGTCGGCCCCTACTTCTCGGTGGGAACATTATATACGTCTATAACGTAAGATAACCTAACCTAACCCACATAGACCCTCGCTGGTAATGTTTTACAAAATCCCGGTCGTGTCGAACCGTATTTCTCGGTGGGGACATTATATACGTCTATAACGTTATATATGCTAACCTAAGGGAACCTAACATCTCGGATGTAGTATTTTCCAACATTCCTGGCGGGTCGGCCCCTACTTCTCGGTGGGCACATTATATACGTCTATATCGCAATATAACCTAACCTAACCCATCTAGACCCTCGCTGGTAATGTTTTACAAAATCCCGGTCGTGTCGGCCCGTACTTCTCGGTGGGGACATTATATACGTCTATAACGTTATATATCCTAACCCAAGGGAACCTAACATCTCGGATGTAGTATTTTCCAACATTCCTGGCGGGTCGGCCCCTACTTCTCGGTGGGCACATTATATACGTCTATATCGTAATATAACCTAACCTAACCCATCTAGACCCTCGCTGGTAATGTTTTACAAAATCCCGGTCGTGTCGGCCCGTACTTCTCGGTGGGGACATTATATACGTCTATAACGTTATATATCCTAACCCAAGGGAACCTAACATCTCGGATGTAGTATTTTCCAACATTCCTGGCGGGTCGGCCCCTACTTCTCGGTGGGCACATTATATACGTCTATATCGTAATATAACCTAACCTAACCCATCTAGACCCTCGCTGGTAATGTTTTACAAAATCCCGGTCGTATCGGCCCGTACTTCTCGGTGGGGACATTATATACGTCTATAACGTTATATATCCTAACCTAAGGGAACCTATCTTCTCGGATGTAGTATTTTCCAACATTCATTGCGGGTCGGCCCCTACTTCTCGGTGGGCACATTATATACGTCCATATCGTAATATAACCTAACCTAACCCATCTAGATCCTCGCTGGTAATATTTTACAAAATTCCGGTCGTGTCGGCCCGTACTTTGCCGTGGGGACATTATATACGTCTATAACTTTATATAGCCTAACCTGAGGGAACCTAACATCTCGGATGTAGTATTTTCCAACATTCCTGGCCGGTCGGCCCCCACTTCTCGGTGGACACATTATATACGTCTGTATCGTAATCTAACCTAACCTAAGCCATCTAGACCGTCGCTGGTAATGATTTACAAAATCCCGGTCTTGTTGGCCCGTACTTCTCGGTGGGGACATTATTTACGTCTATAACGTTATACATCCTAACCTAAGGGAACCTAACATCTCGGATGTAGTATTTTCCAACATTCCTGGCGGGTAGGCCCCTACTTCTCGGTGGGCACATTATATACGTCTATATCGCAATATAACCTAACCTAACCCATCTAGACCCTCGCTGGTGATGTTTTACAAAATCCCGGTCGTGTCTGCCCGTACTTCTCGATGCGGACATTTTATACGTCTATAACGTTATATATCCTAACCCAAGGGAACCTAGCATCTCGGATGTAGTATTTTCCAACATTCCTGGCGGGCCGGCCCCTACTTCTCGGTGGGCACATTATATACGTCCATATCGTAATATAACCTAACCTAACCCATCTAGACCCTCGCT
This sequence comes from Xylocopa violacea, assembly GCA_963969225.1. Lineage (NCBI taxonomy): Eukaryota > Metazoa > Arthropoda > Insecta > Hymenoptera > Apidae > Xylocopa > Xylocopa violacea. The sequence goes on along the minus strand of CAXAJV010000011.1, from coordinate 4,933,526 downwards.
GGTAATGTTTTACAAAATCCCGGTCGTGTCTGCCCGTACTTCTCGGTGCGTACATTATATACGTCTATAAATTTATATATCCTAACCTAAGCGAACCTAACATCTCGGATGTAGTATTTTCCAACATTCCTGGCGGATCGGCCCCTACTTCTCGGTGGGCACATTATATACGTCTATATCGCAATATAACCTAATCTAAGCCATCTAGACCGTCGCTGGTAATGTTTTACTAAATCCCGGTCTTGTCGGCCCGTACTTCTCGGTGGGGACATTATTTACGTCTATAACGTTATACATCCTAACCCAAGGGAACCTAACATCTCCGCTGTAGTATTTTCCAACATTCCTGGCGGGTAGGCTCCTACTTCTCGGTGGGCACATTATTGACGTCTATATCTCAATATAACCTAACCTAACCCATCTAGACCCTCGCTGGTAATGTTTTACAAAATCCCGGTCATGTCGGCCCGTACTTCTCGGTGGGGACATTATATACGTCTATATCGTTATATATCCTAACCTAAGGGAACCTAACATCTCGTATGTAGTATTTTCCAACATTCCTGGCGGGCCGGCCGCTACTTCTCGGTGGGCACATTATATACGTCCATATCGTAATATAACCTAACCTAACCCATCTAGACCCTCGCTGGTAATGTTTTACAAAATCCCGGTCGTGTCTGCCCGTACTTCTCGGTGCGTACCTTATATACGTCTATAAATTTATATATCCTAACCTAAGCGAACCTAACATCTCGGATGTAGTATCTTCCAACTTTCCTGGCGGGTCGGCCCCTACTTCTCGGTGGGCACATTATATACGTCTATATCGCAATATAACCTAATCTAACCCAACTAGACCCTCGCTGGTAATGTTTTACAAAATTCCGGTCGTGTCGGCCCGTACGTCTCGGTGGGGACATTATATACGTCTATAACGTTTTATATCCTAACCTAAGGGAACCTAACATCTCGGATGTAGTATTTTCCAACATTCCTGGCGGGTCGGCCCCTACTTCCCAGTGGGCACATTATATACGTCTATATCGTAATATAACCTAACCTAACCCACCTAGACCCTCGCTGGTAATGTTTTACAAAATCCCGGTCGTGTCGGCCCGTACTTCTCGGTGGGGACATTATTTACGTCTATAACGTTATATATCCTAACCCAAGGGAACCTAACATCTCGGATGTAGTATTTTCCAACATTCCTGGCGGGTCGGCCCCTACTTCTCAGTGGGCACATTATATACGTCTATATCGTAATATAACCTAACCTAACCCACCTAGACCCTTGCTGGTAATGTTTTACAAAATCCCGGTCGTGTCGGCCCGTACTTCTCGGTGGGGACATTATATACGTCTATAACGTTATATATGCTAACCTAAGGGAACCTAAGATCTCGGATGTAGTATTTTCCAACATTCCTGGCGGGTCGGCCCCTACTTCCCAGTGGGCACATTATATACGTCTATATCGTAATTTAACCTAACCTAACCCATCTAGACCCTCGCTGGTAATGTTTTATAAAATCCCGGTCGTGTCGAACCGTACTTCGCGGTGGGGACATTATATACGTCTATAACGTTATATATGCTAACCTAAGGGAACCTAACATCTCGGATGTAGTATTTTCCAACATTCCTGGCGGGTCGGCCCCTACTTCCCAGTGGGCACATTATATACGTCTATATCGTAATATAACCTAACCTAACCCACCTAGACCCTCGCTGGTAATGTTTTACAAAATCCCGGTCGTGTCGGCCCGTACTTCTCGGTGGGGACATTATTTACGTCTATAACGTTATATATCCTAACCCAAGGGAACCTAACATCTCGGATGTAGTATTTTCCAACATTCCTGGCGGGTCGGCCCCTACTTCTCAGTGGGCACATTATATACGTCTATATCGTAATATAACCTAACCTAACCCACCTAGACCCTTGCTGGTAATGTTTTACAAAATCCCGGTCGTGTCGGCCCGTACTTCTCGGTGGGGACATTATTTACGTCTATAACGTTATATATCTTAACCCAAGGGAACCTAACATCTCGGATGTAGTATTTTCCAACATTCCTGGCTGGCCGGCCCCTACTTCTCGGTGGGCACATTATATACGTCCATATCGTAATATAACCTAACCTAACCCATCTAGACCCTCGCTGGTAATGTTTCACAGAATCCCGTTTATGTCTTCCCCTACGTCTCGGTGCGTACATTATATACGTCTATAAATTTATATATCCTAACCTAAGGGAACCTAACATCTCGGATGTAGTATTTTCCAACATTCCTGGCGGGTCGGCCCCTACTTCTCGGTGGGCACATTATATACGTCTATATCGTAATATAACCTAACCTAACCCATCTACACCGTCGCTGGTAATGTTTTACAAAATCCCGGTCGTGTCGAACCGTACTTCTCGGTGGGGACATTATATACGTCTATAACGTTATATATGCTAACCTAAGGGAACCTAAGATCTCGGATGTAGTATTTTCCAACATTCCTGGCGGGTCGGCCCCTACTTCCCAGTGGGCACATTATATACGTCTATATCGTAATATAACCTAACCTAACCCATCTAGACCCTCGCTGGTAATGTTTTACAAAATCCCGGTCGTGTCAAACCGTACGTCTCGGTGGGGACATTATATACGTCTATAACGTTATATATGCTAACCTAAGGGAACCTAACATCTCGGATGTAGTATTTTCCAACATTCCTGGCGGGTCGGCCCCTACTTCCCAGTGGGCACATTATATACGTCTATATCGTAATATAACCTAACCTAACCCACCTAGACCCTCGCTGGTAATGTTTTACAAAATCCCGGTCGTGTCGGCCCGTACTTCTCAGTGGGGACATTATTTACGTCTATAACGTTATATATCCTAACCCAAGGGAACCTAACATCTCGGATGTAGTATTTTCCAACATTCCTGGCGGGTCGGCCCCTACTTCTCAGTGGGCACATTATATACGTCTATATCGTAATATAACCTAACCTAACCCACCTAGACCCTTGCTGGTAATGTTTTACAAAATCCCGGTCGTGTCGGCCCGTACTTCTCGGTGGGGACATTATTTACGTCTATAACGTTATATATCTTAACCCAAGGGAACCTAACACCTCGGATGTAGTATTTTCCAACACTCCTGGCGGGCCGGCCCCTACTTCTCGGTGGGCACATTATATACGTCCATATCGTAATATAACCTAACCTAACCCATCTAGACCCTCGCTGGTAATGTTTTACAAAATTCCAGTCGTGTCGGCCCGTACTTTGCCGTGGGGACATTATATATGTCTATATCGTTTTATATCCTAACCTAAGGGAACCTAACATCTCGGATGTAGTATTTTCCAACATTTCTGGCGGGTCGGCGCCTACTTCTCGGTGGGAACATTATATACGTCTATATCGTAATATAACCTAACCTAACACATCTAGACCGTCGCTGGTAATGTTTTACAAAATCCCGGTCGTGTCGGCCCGTACTTCTCGGTGGGGACATTATATACGTCTATAACGTTATATATGCTAACCCAAGGGAACCTAGCATCTCGGATGTAGTATTTTCCAACATTCCTGGCGGGCCGGCCCCTACTTCTCGGTGGGCACATTATATACGTCCATATCGTAATATAACCTAACCTAACCCATCTAGACCCTCGCTGGTAATGTTTTACAAAATCCCGGTCGTGTCTGCCCGTACTTCTCGGTGCGTACATTATATACGTCTATAAATTTATATATCCTAACCTAAGCGAACCTAACATCTCGGATGTAGTATTTTCCAACATTCCTGGCGGATCGGCCCCTACTTCTCGGTGGGCACATTATATACGTCTATATCGCAATATAACCTAATCTAAGCCATCTAGACCGTCGCTGGTAATGTTTTATAAAATCCCGGTCTTGTCGGCCCGTACTTCTCGGTGGGGACATTATTTACGTCTATAACGTTATACATCCTAACCCAAGGGAACCTAACATCTCCGATGTAGTATTTTCCAACATTCCTGGCGGGTAGGCTCCTACTTCTCGGTGGGCACATTATTGACGTCTATATCTCAATATAACCTAACCTAACCCATCTAGACCCTCGCTGGTAATGTTTTACAAAATCCCGGTCATGTCGGCCCGTACTTCTCGGTGGGGACATTATATACGTCTATATCGTTATATATCCTAACCTAAGGGAACCTAACATCTCGTATGTAGTATTTTCCAACATTCCTGGCGGGCCGGCCGCTACTTCTCGGTGGGTACATTATATACGTCCATATCGTAATATAACCTAACCTAACCCATCTAGACCCTCGCTGGTAATGTTTTACAAAATCCCGGTCGTGTCTGCCCGTACTTCTCGGTGCGTACATTATATACGTCTATAAATTTATATATCCTAACCTAAGCGAACATAACATCTCGGATGTAGTATCTTCCAACATTCCTGGCGGGTCGGCCCCTACTTCTCGGTGGGCACATTATATACGTCTATATCGCAATATAACCTAATCTAACCCAACTAGACCCTCGCTGGTAATGTTTTACAAAATTCCGGTCGTGTCGGCCCGTACGTCTCGGTGGGGACATTATATACGTCTATAACGTTTTATATCCTAACCTAAGGGAACCTAACATCTCGGATGTAGTATTTTCCCACATTTCTGGCGGGTCGACCCCTACTTCTCGGTGGGAACATTATATACGTCTATAACGTAAGATAACCTAACCTAACCCACATAGACCCTCGCTGGTAATGTTTTACAAAATCCCGGTCGTGTCGAACCGTACTTCTCGGTGGGGACATTATATACGTCTATAACGTTATATATGCTAACCTAAGGGAACCTAACATCTCGGATGTAGTATTTTCCAACATTCCTGGCGGGTCGGCCCCTACTTCCCAGTGGGCACATTATATACGTCTATATCGTAATATAACCTAACCTAACCCACCTAGACCCTCGCTGGTAATGTTTTACAAAATCCCGGTCGTGTCGGCCCGTACTTCTCGGTGGGGACATTATTTACGTCTATAACGTTATATATCCTAACCCAAGGGAACCTAACATCTCGGATGTAGTATTTTCCAACATTCCTGGCGGGTCGGCCCCTACTTCTCAGTGGGCACATTATATACGTCTATATCGTAATATAACCTAACCTAACCCACCTAGACCCTTGCTGGTAATGTTTTACAAAATCCCGGTCGTGTCGGCCCGTACTTCTCGGTGGGGACATTATATACGTCTATAACGTTATATATGCTAACCTAAGGGAACCTAAGATCTCGGATGTAGTATTTTCCAACATTCCTGGCGGGTCGGCCCCTACTTCCCAGTGGGCACATTATATACGTCTATATCGTAATATAACCTAACCTAACCCATCTAGACCCTCGCTGGTAATGTTTTATAAAATCCCGGTCGTGTCGAACCGTACTTCTCGGTGGGGACATTATATACGTCTATAACGTTATATATGCTAACCTAAGGGAACCTAACATCTCGGATGTAGTATTTTCCAACATTCCTGGCGGGTCGGCCCCTACTTCCCAGTGGGCACATTATATACGTCTATATCGTAATATAACCTAACCTAACCCACCTAGACCCTCGCTGGTAATGTTTTACAAAATCCCGGTCGTGTCGGCCCGTACTTCTCGGTGGGGACATTATTTACGTCTATAACGTTATATATCCTAACCCAAGGGAACCTAACATCTCGGATGTAGTATTTTCCAACATTCCTGGCGGGTCGGCCCCTACTTCTCAGTGGGCACATTATATACGTCTATATCGTAATATAACCTAACCTAACCCACCTAGACCCTTGCTGGTAATGTTTTACAAAATCACGGTCGTGTCGGCCCGTACTTCTCGGTGGGGACATTATTTACGTCTATAACGTTATATATCTTAACCCAAGGGAACCTAACATCTCGGATGTAGTATTTTCCAACATTCCTGGCTGGCCGGCCCCTACTTCTCGGTGGGCACATTATATACGTCCATATCGTAATATAACCTAACCTAACCCATCTAGACCCTCGCTGGTAATGTTTCACAGAATCCCGTTTATGTCTTTCCCTACGTCTCGGTGCGTACATTATATACGTCTATAAATTTATATATCCTAACCTAAGGGAACCTAACATCTCGGATGTAGTATTTTCCAACATTCCTGGCGGGTCGGCCCCTACTTCTCGGTGGGCACATTATATACGTCTATATCGTAATATAACCTAACCTAACCCATCTACACCGTCGCTGGTAATGTTTTACAAAATCCCGGTCGTGTCGAACCGTACTTCTCGGTGGGGACATTATATACGTCTATAACGTTATATATGCTAACCTAAGGGAACCTAACATCTCGGATGTAGTATTTTCCAACATTCCTGGCGGGTCGGCCCCTACTTCCCAGTGGGCACATTATATACGTCTATATCGTAATATAACCTAACCTAACCCACCTAGACCCTCGCTGGTAATGTTTTACAAAATCCCGGTCGTGTCGGCCCGTACTTCTCGGTGGGGACATTATTTACGTCTATAACGTTATATATCCTAACCCAAGGGAACCTAACATCTCGGATGTAGTATTTTCCAACATTCCTGGCGGGTCGGCCCCTACTTCTCAGTGGGCACATTATATACGTCTATATCGTAATATAACCTAACCTAACCCACCTAGACCCTTGCTGGTAATGTTTTACAAAATCCCGGTCGTGTCGGCCCGTACTTCTCGGTGGGGACATTATATACGTCTATAACGTTATATATGCTAACCTAAGGGAACCTAAGATCTCGGATGTAGTATTTTCCAACATTCCTGGCGGGTCGGCCCCTACTTCCCAGTGGGCACATTATATACGTCTATATCGTAATATAACCTAACCTAACCCATCTAGACCCTCGCTGGTAATGTTTTATAAAATCCCGGTCGTGTCGAACCGTACTTCTCGGTGGGGACATTATATACGTCTATAACGTTATATATGCTAACCTAAGGGAACCTAACATCTCGGATGTAGTATTTTCCAACATTCCTGGCGGGTCGGCCCCTACTTCCCAGTGGGCACATTATATACGTCTATATCGTAATATAACCTAACCTAACCCACCTAGACCCTCGCTGGTAATGTTTTACAAAATCCCGGTCGTGTCGGCCCGTACTTCTCGGTGGGGACATTATTTACGTCTATAACGTTATATATCCTAACCCAAGGGAACCTAACATCTCGGATGTAGTATTTTCCAACATTCCTGGCGGGTCGGCCCCTACTTCTCAGTGGGCACATTATATACGTCTATATCGTAATATAACCTAACCTAACCCACCTAGACCCTTGCTGGTAATGTTTTACAAAATCACGGTCGTGTCGGCCCGTACTTCTCGGTGGGGACATTATTTACGTCTATAACGTTATATATCTTAACCCAAGGGAACCTAACATCTCGGATGTAGTATTTTCCAACATTCCTGGCTGGCCGGCCCCTACTTCTCGGTGGGCACATTATATACGTCCATATCGTAATATAACCTAACCTAACCCATCTAGACCCTCGCTGGTAATGTTTCACAGAATCCCGTTTATGTCTTTCCCTACGTCTCGGTGCGTACATTATATACGTCTATAAATTTATATATCCTAACCTAAGGGAACCTAACATCTCGGATGTAGTATTTTCCAACATTCCTGGCGGGTCGGCCCCTACTTCTCGGTGGGCACATTATATACGTCTATATCGTAATATAACCTAACCTAACCCATCTACACCGTCGCTGGTAATGTTTTACAAAATCCCGGTCGTGTCGAACCGTACTTCTCGGTGGGGACATTATATACGTCTATAACGTTATATATGCTAACCTAAGGGAACCTAAGATCTCGGATGTAGTATTTTCCAACATTCCTGGCGGGTCGGCCCCTACTTCCCAGTGGGCACATTATATACGTCTATATCGTAATATAACCTAACCTAACCCACCTAGACCCTCGCTGGTAATGTTTTACAAAATCCCGGTCGTGTCGGCCCGTACTTCTCGGTGGGGACATTATTTACGTCTATAACGTTATATATCCTAACCCAAGGGAACCTAACATCTCGGATGTAGTATTTTCCAACATTCCTGGCGGGTCGGCCCCTACTTCTCAGTGGGCACATTATATACGTCTATATCGTAATATAACCTAACCTAACCCACCTAGACCCTTGCTGGTAATGTTTTACAAAATCCCGGTCGTGTCGGCCCGTACTTCTCGGTGGGGACATTATATACGTCTATAACGTTATATATGCTAACGTAAGGGAACCTAAGATCTCGGATGTAGTATTTTCCAACATTCCTGGCGGGTCGGCCCCTACTTCCCAGTGGGCACATTATATACGTCTATATCGTAATATAACCTAACCTAACCCACCTAGACCCTCGCTGGTAATGTTTTACAAAATCCCGGTCGTGTCGGCCCGTACTTCTCGGTGGGGACATTATTTACGTCTATAACGTTATATATCCTAACCCAAGGGAACCTAACATCTCGGATGTAGTATTTTCCAACATTCCTGGCGGGTCGGCCCCTACTTCTCAGTGGGCACATTATATACGTCTATATCGTAATATAACCTAACCTAACCCACCTAGACCCTTGCTGGTAATGTTTTACAAAATCCCGGTCGTGTCGGCCCGTACTTCTCGGTGGGGACATTATATACGTCTATAACGTTATATATGCTAACGTAAGGGAACCTAAGATCTCGGATGTAGTATTTTCCAACATTCCTGGCGGGTCGGCCCCTACTTCCCAGTGGGCACATTATATACGTCTATATCGTAATATAACCTAACCTAACCCATCTAGACCCTCGCTGGTAATGTTTTATAAAATCCCGGTCGTGTCGAACCGTACTTCTCGGTGGGGACATTATATACGTCTATAACGTTATATATGCTAACCTAAGGGAACCTAAGATCTCGGATGTAGTATTTTCCAACATTCCTGGCGGGTCGGCCCCTACTTCCCAGTGGGCACATTATATACGTCTATATCGTAATATAACCTAACCTAACCCATCTAGACCCTCGCTGGTAATGTTTTATAAAATCCCGGTCGTGTCGAACCGTACTTCTCGGTGGGCACATTATATACGTCTATATCGTAATATAACCTAACCTAACCCATCTACACCGTCGCTGGTAATGTTTTACAAAATCCCGGTCGTGTCGAACCGTACTTCTCGGTGGGGACATTATATACGTCTATAACGTTATATATGCTAACCTAAGGGAACCTAAGATCTCGGATGTAGTATTTTCCAACATTCCTGGCGGGTCGGCCCCTACTTCCCAGTGGGCACATTATATACGTCTATATCGTAATATAACCTAACCTAACCCACCTAGATCCTCGCTGGTAATGTTTTACAAAATCCCGGTCGTGTCGGCCCGTACTTCTCAGTGGGGACATTCTTTACGTCTATAACGTTATATATCCTAACCCAAGGGAACCTAACATCTCGGATGTAGTATTTTCCAACATTCCTGGCGGGTCGGCCCCTACTTCTCGGTGGGCACATTATATACGTCTATATCGTAATATAACCTAACCCAACCCATCTAGACCGTCGCTGGTAATGTTTTACAAAATCCCGGTCGTGTCGAACCGTACTTCTCGGTGGGGACATTATATACGTCTATAACGTTATATATGCTAACCTAAGGGAACCTAACATCTCGGATGTAGTATTTTCCAACATTCCTGGCGGGTCAGCCCCTACTTCCCAGTGGGCACATTATATACGTCTATATCGTAATATAACCTAACCTAACCCACCTAGACCCTCGCTGGTAATGTTTTACAAAATCCCGGTCGTGTCGGCCCGTACTTCTCGGTGGGGACATTATTTACGTCTATAACGTTATATATCCTAACCCAAGGGAACCTAACATCTCGGATGTAGTATTTTCCAACATTCCTGGCGGGTCGGCCCCTACTTCTCAGTGGGCACATTATATACGTCTATATCGTAATATAACCTAACCTAACCCACCTAGACCCTTGCTGGTAATGTTTTACAAAATCCCGGTCGTGTCGGCCCGTACTTCTCGGTGGGGACATTATATACGTCTATAACGTTATATATGCTAACCTAAGGGAACCTAAGATCTCGGATGTAGTATTTTCCAACATTCCTGGCGGGTCGGCCCCTACTTCCCAGTGGGCACATTATATACGTCTATATCGTAATATAACCTAACCTAACCCATCTATACCCTCGCTGGTAATGTTTTATAAAATCCCGGTCGTGTCGAACCGTACTTCTCGGTGGGGACATTATTTACGTCTATAACGTTATATATCTTAACCCAAGGGAACCTAACATCTCGGATGTAGTATTTTCCAACATTCCTGGCTGGCCGGCCCCTACTTCTCGGTGGGCACATTATATACGTCCATATCGTAATATAACCTAACCTAACCCATCTAGACCCTCGCTGGTAATGTTTCACAGAATCCCGTTTATGTCTTCCCCTACGTCTCGGTGCGTACATTATATACGTCTATAAATTTATATATCCTAACCTAAGGGAACCTAACATCTCGGATGTAGTATTTTCCAACATTCCTGGCGGGTCGGCCCCTACTTCTCGGTGGGCACATTATATACGTCTATATCGTAATATAACCTAACCTAACCCATCTACACCGTCGCTGGTAATGTTTTACAAAATCCCGGTCGTGTCGAACCGTACTTCTCGGTGGGGACATTATATACGTCTATAACGTTATATATGCTAACCTAAGGGAACCTAACATCTCGGATGTAGTATTTTCCAACATTCCTGGCGGGTCGGCCCCTACTTCCCAGTGGGCACATTATATACGTCTATATCGTAATATAACCTAACCTAACCCACCTAGACCCTCGCTGGTAATGTTTTACAAAATCCCGGTCGTGTCGGCCCGTACTTCTCAGTGGGGACATTATTTACGTCTATAACGTTATATATCCTAACCCAAGGGAACCTAACATCTCGGATGTAGTATTTTCCAACATTCCTGGCGGGTCGGCCCCTACTTCTCAGTGGGCACATTATATACGTCTATATCGTAATATAACCTAACCTAACCCACCTAGACCCTTGCTGGTAATGTTTTACAAAATCCCGGTCGTGTCGGCCCGTACTTCTCGGTGGGGACATTATTTACGTCTATAACGTTATATATCTTAACCCAAGGGAACCTAACATCTCGGATGTAGTATTTTCCAACACTCCTGGCGGGCAGGCCCCTACTTCTCGGTGGGCACATTATATACGTCCATATCGTAATATAACCTAACCTAACCCATCTAGACCCTCGCTGGTAATGTTTTACAAAATTTCGGTCGTGTCGGCCCGTACTTTGCCGTGGGGACATTATATACGTCTATAACGTTATATATGCTAACGTAAGGGAACCTAAGATCTCGGATGTAGTATTTTCCAACATTCCTGGCGGGTCGGCCCCTACTTCCCAGTGGGCACATTATATACGTCTATATCGTAATATAACCTAACCTAACCCATCTAGACCCTCGCTGGTAATGTTTTATAAAATCCCGGTCGTGTCGAACCGTACTTCTCGGTGGGGACATTATATACGTCTATAACGTTATATATGCTAACCTAAGGGAACCTAAGATCTCGGATGTAGTATTTTCCAACATTCCTGGCGGGTCGGCCCCTACTTCCCAGTGGGCACATTATATACGTCTATATCGTAATATAACCTAACCTAACCCATCTAGACCCTCGCTGGTAATGTTTTATAAAATCCCGGTCGTGTCGAACCGTACTTCTCGGTGGGCACATTATATACGTCTATATCGTAATATAACCTAACCTAACCCATCTACACCGTCGCTGGTAATGTTTTACAAAATCCCGGTCGTGTCGAACCGTACTTCTCGGTGGGGACATTATATACGTCTATAACGTTATATATGCTAACCTAAGGGAACCTAAGATCTCGGATGTAGTATTTTCCAACATTCCTGGCGGGTCGGCCCCTACTTCCCAGTGGGCACATTATATACGTCTATATCGTAATATAACCTAACCTAACCCACCTAGATCCTCGCTGGTAATGTTTTACAAAATCCCGGTCGTGTCGGCCCGTACTTCTCAGTGGGGACATTCTTTACGTCTATAACGTTATATATCCTAACCCAAGGGAACCTAACATCTCGGATGTAGTATTTTCCAACATTCCTGGCGGGTCGGCCCCTACTTCTCAGTGGGCACATTATATACGTCTATATCGTAATATAACCTAACCTAACCCACCTAGACCCTTGCTGGTAATGTTTTACAAAATCCCGGTCGTGTCGGCCCGTACTTCTCGGTGGGGACATTATTTACGTCTATAACGTTATATACCTTAACCCAAGGGAACCTAACATCTCGGATGTAGTATTTTCCAACACTCCTGGCGGGCCGGCCCCTACTTCTCGGTGGGCACATTATATACGTCCATATCGTAATATAACCTAACCTAACCCATCTAGACCCTCGCTGGTAATGTTTTACAAAATTTCGGTCGTGTCGGCCCGTACTTTGCCGTGGGGACATTATATATGTCTATATCGTTTTATATCCTAACCTAAGGGAACCTAACATCTCGGATGTAGTATTTTCCAACATTTCTGGCGGGTCGGCGCCTACTTCTCGGTGGGAACATTATATACGTCTATATCGTAATATAACCTAACCTAACACATCTAGACCCTCGCTGGTGATGTTTTACAAAATCCCGGTCGTGTCTGCACGTACTTCTCGGTGGGGACATTATATACGTCTATAACGTTATATATCCTAACCCAAGGGAACCTAAGATCTCGGATGTAGTATTTTCCAACATTACTGGCGGGTCGGCCCCCACTTCTCGGTGGACACATTATATACGTCTATATCGTAATATAACCTAACCTAACACATCTAGACCGTCGCTGGTAATGTTTTACAAAATCCCGGTCGTGTCGGCCCGTACTTCTCGGTGGGGACATTATATACGTCTATAACGTTATATATGCTAACCTAAGGGAACATAACATCTCGGATGTAGAATTTTCCAACATTCCTGGCGGGTCGGCCCCTACTTCTCAGTGGGCACATTATATACGTCTATATCGTAATATAACCTAACCTAACCCACCTAGACCCTCGTTGGTAATGTTTTACAAAATCCCGGTCGTGTCGGCCCGTACTTTGCCGTGGGGACATTATATACGTCTATAACTTTATATGTCCTAACCTGATGGAACCTAACATCTCGGATGTAGTATTTTCCAACATTCCTGGCGGGTAGGCCCCCACTTCTCGGGGGACACATTATATACGTCTATATCGTAATATAACCTAACCTAACCCACCTAGACCCTCGCTGGTAATGTTTTACAAAATCCCGGTCGTGTCGGCCCGTACTTCTCAGTGGGGACATTATTTACGTCTATAACGTTATATATCCTAACCCAAGGGAACCTAACATCTCGGATGTAGTATTTTCCAACATTCCTGGCGGGTCGGCCCCTACTTCTCAGTGGGCACATTATATACGTCTATATCGTAATATAACCTAACCTAACCCACCTAGACCCTCGCTGGTAATGTTTTACAAAATCCCGGTCGTGTCGGCCCGTACTTCTCGGTGGGGACATTATTTACGTCTATAACGTTATATATCTTAACCCAAGGGAACCTAACATCTCGGATGTAGTATTTTCCAACACTCCTGGCGGGCAGGCCCCTACTTCTCGGTGGGCACATTATATACGTCCATATCGTAATATAACCTAACCTAACCCATCTAGACCCTCGCTGGTAATGTTTTACAAAATTTCGGTCGTGTCGGCCCGTACTTTGCCGTGGGGACATTATATACGTCTATAACGTTATATATGCTAACGTAAGGGAACCTAAGATCTCGGATGTAGTATTTTCCAACATTCCTGGCGGGTCGGCCCCTACTTCCCAGTGGGCACATTATATACGTCTATATCGTAATATAACCTAACCTAACCCATCTAGACCCTCGCTGGTAATGTTTTATAAAATCCCGGTCGTGTCGAACCGTACTTCTCGGTGGGGACATTATATACGTCTATAACGTTATATATGCTAACCTAAGGGAACCTAAGATCTCGGATGTAGTATTTTCCAACATTCCTGGCGGGTCGGCCCCTACTTCCCAGTGGGCACATTATATACGTCTATATCGTAATATAACCTAACCTAACCCATCTAGACCCTCGCTGGTAATGTTTTATAAAATCCCGGTCGTGTCGAACCGTACTTCTCGGTGGGCACATTATATACGTCTATATCGTAATATAACCTAACCTAACCCATCTACACCGTCGCTGGTAATGTTTTACAAAATCCCGGTCGTGTCGAACCGTACTTCTCGGTGGGGACATTATATACGTCTATAACGTTATATATGCTAACCTAAGGGAACCTAAGATCTCGGATGTAGTATTTTCCAACATTCCTGGCGGGTCGGCCCCTACTTCCCAGTGGGCACATTATATACGTCTATATCGTAATATAACCTAACCTAACCCACCTAGATCCTCGCTGGTAATGTTTTACAAAATCCCGGTCGTGTCGGCCCGTACTTCTCAGTGGGGACATTCTTTACGTCTATAACGTTATATATCCTAACCCAAGGGAACCTAACATCTCGGATGTAGTATTTTCCAACATTCCTGGCGGGTCGGCCCCTACTTCTCAGTGGGCACATTATATACGTCTATATCGTAATATAACCTAACCTAACCCACCTAGACCCTTGCTGGTAATGTTTTACAAAATCCCGGTCGTGTCGGCCCGTACTTCTCGGTGGGGACATTATTTACGTCTATAACGTTATATACCTTAACCCAAGGGAACCTAACATCTCGGATGTAGTATTTTCCAACACTCCTGGCGGGCCGGCCCCTACTTCTCGGTGGGCACATTATATACGTCCATATCGTAATATAACCTAACCTAACCCATCTAGACCCTCGCTGGTAATGTTTTACAAAATTTCGGTCGTGTCGGCCCGTACTTTGCCGTGGGGACATTATATATGTCTATATCGTTTTATATCCTAACCTAAGGGAACCTAACATCTCGGATGTAGTATTTTCCAACATTTCTGGCGGGTCGGCGCCTACTTCTCGGTGGGAACATTATATACGTCTATATCGTAATATAACCTAACCTAACACATCTAGACCCTCGCTGGTGATGTTTTACAAAATCCCGGTCGTGTCTGCACGTACTTCTCGGTGGGGACATTATATACGTCTATAACGTTATATATCCTAACCCAAGGGAACCTAAGATCTCGGATGTAGTATTTTCCAACATTACTGGCGGGTCGGCCCCCACTTCTCGGTGGACACATTATATACGTCTATATCGTAATATAACCTAACCTAACACATCTAGACCGTCGCTGGTAATGTTTTACAAAATCCCGGTCGTGTCGGCCCGTACTTCTCGGTGGGGACATTATATACGTCTATAACGTTATATATGCTAACCTAAGGGAACATAACATCTCGGATGTAGAATTTTCCAACATTCCTGGCGGGTCGGCCCCTACTTCTCAGTGGGCACATTATATACGTCTATATCGTAATATAACCTAACCTAACCCACCTAGACCCTCGTTGCTAATGTTTTACAAAATCCCGGTCGTGTCGGCCCGTACTTTGCCGTGGGGACATTATATACGTCTATAACTTTATATATCCTAACCTGATGGAACCTAACATCTCGGATGTAGTATTTTCCAACATTCCTGGCGGGTAGGCCCCCACTTCTCGGGGGACACATTATATACGTCTATATCGTAATATAACCTAACCTAACCCATCTAGACCGTCGCTGGTAATGTTTTACAAAATCCCGGTCGTGTCGACCCGTACTTCTCGGTGGGGACATTATATACGTCTATAACGTTATATATCCTAACCCAAGGGAACCTAACATGTCGGATGTAGTACTTTCCAACATTCCTGGCGGGTCGGTCCCTACTTCTCGATGGGCACATTATATACGTCGATATCGCAATATAACCTAACCTAACCCATCTAGACCCTCGCTGGTAATGTTTTACAAAATCCCGGTCGTGTCGGCCCGTACTTCTCGGTGTGGACATTATATACGTCTATAACGTTTTATATCCTAACCTAAGGGAACCTAACATCTCGGATGTAGTATTTTCCCACATTTCTGGCGGGTCGGCCCCTACTTCTCGGTGGGAACATTATATACGTCTATAACGTAAGATAGCCTAACCTAACCCACATAGACCCTCGCTGGTAATGTTTCACAGAATCCCGGTCGTGTCGGCCGTAACTTCTCGGTGGGGCATTATATACGTCTATATTGTTATATATCCTAACCTAAGGGAACCTAACATCTCGGATGTAGTATTTTCCAACATTCCTGGCTGGCCGGCCCCTACTTCTCGGTGGGCACATTATATACGTCCATATCGTAATATAACCTAACCTAACCCATCTAGACCCTCGCTGGTAATGTTTCACAGAATCCCGTTTATGTCTTCCCGTACGTCTCGGTGCGTACATTATATACGTCTATAAATTTATATATCCTAACCTAAGGGAACCTAACATCTCGGATGTAGTATTTTCCAACATTCCTGGCTGGCCGGCCCCTACTTCTCGGTGGGCACATTATATACGTCCATATCGTAATATAACCTAACCTAACCCATCTAGACCCTCGCTGGTAATGTTTCACAGAATCCCGTTTATGTCTTCCCCTACGTCTCGGTGCGTACATTATATACGTCTATAAATTTATATATCCTAACCTAAGGGAACCTAACATCTCGGATGTAGTATTTTCCAACATTCCTGGCGGGTCGGCCCCTACTTCTCGGTGGGCACATTATATACGTCTATATCGTAATATAACCTAACCTAACCCATCTACACCGTCGCTGGTAATGTTTTACAAAATCCCGGTCGTGTCGAACCGTACTTCTCGGTGGGGACATTATATACGTCTATAACGTTATATATGCTAACCTAAGGGAACCTAAGATCTCGGATGTAGTATTTTCCAACATTCCTGGCGGGTCGGCCCCTACTTCCCAGTGGGCACATTATATACGTCTATATCGTAATATAACCTAACCTAACCCACCTAGATCCTCGCTGGTAATGTTTTACAAAATCCCGGTCGTGTCGGCCCGTACTTCTCAGTGGGGACATTCTTTACGTCTATAACGTTATATATCCTAACCCAAGGGAACCTAACATCTCGGATGTAGTATTTTCCAACATTCCTGGCGGGTCGGCCCCTACTTCTCAGTGGGCACATTATATACGTCTATATCGTAATATAACCTAACCTAACCCACCTAGACCCTTGCTGGTAATGTTTTACAAAATCCCGGTCGTGTCGGCCCGTACTTCTCGGTGGGGACATTATTTACGTCTATAACGTTATATACCTTAACCCAAGGGAACCTAACATCTCGGATGTAGTATTTTCCAACACTCCTGGCGGGCCGGCCCCTACTTCTCGGTGGGCACATTATATACGTCCATATCGTAATATAACCTAACCTAACCCATCTAGACCCTCGCTGGTAATGTTTTACAAAATTTCGGTCGTGTCGGCCCGTACTTTGCCGTGGGGACATTATATATGTCTATATCGTTTTATATCCTAACCTAAGGGAACCTAACATCTCGGATGTAGTATTTTCCAACATTTCTGGCGGGTCGGCGCCTACTTCTCGGTGGGAACATTATATACGTCTATATCGTAATATAACCTAACCTAACACATCTAGACCCTCGCTGGTGATGTTTTACAAAATCCCGGTCGTGTCTGCACGTACTTCTCGGTGGGGACATTATATACGTCTATAACGTTATATATCCTAACCCAAGGGAACCTAAGATCTCGGATGTAGTATTTTCCAACATTACTGGCGGGTCGGCCCCCACTTCTCGGTGGACACATTATATACGTCTATATCGTAATATAACCTAACCTAACACATCTAGACCGTCGCTGGTAATGTTTTACAAAATCCCGGTCGTGTCGGCCCGTACTTCTCGGTGGGGACATTATATACGTCTATAACGTTATATATGCTAACCTAAGGGAACATAACATCTCGGATGTAGAATTTTCCAACATTCCTGGCGGGTCGGCCCCTACTTCTCAGTGGGCACATTATATACGTCTATATCGTAATATAACCTAACCTAACCCACCTAGACCCTCGTTGGTAATGTTTTACAAAATCCCGGTCGTGTCGGCCCGTACTTTGCCGTGGGGACATTATATACGTCTATAACTTTATATATCCTAACCTGATGGAACCTAACATCTCGGATGTAGTATTTTCCAACATTCCTGGCGGGTAGGCCCCCACTTCTCGGGGGACACATTATATACGTCTATATCGTAATATAACCTAACCTAACCCATCTAGACCGTCGCTGGTAATGTTTTACAAAATCCCGGTCGTGTCGACCCGTACTTCTCGGTGGGGACATTATATACGTCTATAACGTTATATATCCTAACCCAAGGGAACCTAACATGTCGGATGTAGTACTTTCCAACATTCCTGGCGGGTCGGTCCCTACTTCTCGATGGGCACATTATATACGTCGATATCGCAATATAACCTAACCTAACCCATCTAGACCCTCGCTGGTAATGTTTTACAAAATCCCGGTCGTGTCGGCCCGTACTTCTCGGTGTGGACATTATATACGTCTATAACGTTTTATATCCTAACCTAAGGGAACCTAACATCTCGGATGTAGTATTTTCCCACATTTCTGGCGGGTCGGCCCCTACTTCTCGGTGGGAACATTATATACGTCTATAACGTAAGATAGCCTAACCTAACCCACATAGACCCTCGCTGGTAATGTTTCACAGAATCCCGGTCGTGTCGGCCGTAACTTCTCGGTGGGGCATTATATACGTCTATATTGTTATATATCCTAACCTAAGGGAACCTAACATCTCGGATGTAGTATTTTCCAACATTCCTGGCTGGCCGGCCCCTACTTCTCGGTGGGCACATTATATACGTCCATATCGTAATATAACCTAACCTAACCCATCTAGACCCTCGCTGGTAATGTTTCACAGAATCCCGTTTATGTCTTCCCGTACGTCTCGGTGCGTACATTATATACGTCTATAAATTTATATATCCTAACCTAAGGGAACCTAACATCTCGGATGTAGTATTTTCCAACATTCCTGGCGGGTCGGCCCCTACTTCTCGGTGGGCACATTATATACGTCTATATCGTAATATAACCTAACCCAACCCATCTAGACCGTCGCTGGTAATGTTTTACAAAATCCCGGTCGTGTCGAACCGTACTTCTCGGTGGGGACATTATATACGTCTATAACGTTATATATGCTAACCTAAGGGAACCTAACATCTCGGATGTAGTATTTTCCAACATTCCTGGCGGGTCAGCCCCTACTTCCCAGTGGGCACATTATATACGTCTATATCGTAATATAACCTAACCTAACCCACCTAGACCCTCGCTGGTAATGTTTTACAAAATCCCGGTCGTGTCGGCCCGTACTTCTCGGTGGGGACATTATTTACGTCTATAACTTTATATATCCTAACCTGATGGAACCTAACATCTCGGATGTAGTATTTTCCAACATTCCTGGCGGGTAGGCCCCCACTTCTCGGGGGACACATTATATACGTCTATATCGTAATATAACCTAACCTAACCCATCTAGACCGTCGCTGGTAATGTTTTACAAAATCCCGGTCGTGTCGACCCGTACTTCTCGGTGGGGACATTATATACGTCTATAACGTTATATATCCTAACCCAAGGGAACCTAACATGTCGGATGTAGTACTTTCCAACATTCCTGGCGGGTCGGTCCCTACTTCTCGATGGGCACATTATATACGTCGATATCGCAATATAACCTAACCTAACCCATCTAGACCCTCGCTGGTAATGTTTTACAAAATCCCGGTCGTGTCGGCCCGTACTTCTCGGTGTGGACATTATATACGTCTATAACGTTTTATATCCTAACCTAAGGGAACCTAACATCTCGGATGTAGTATTTTCCCACATTTCTGGCGGGTCGGCCCCTACTTCTCGGTGGGAACATTATATACGTCTATAACGTAAGATAGCCTAACCTAACCCACATAGACCCTCGCTGGTAATGTTTCACAGAATCCCGGTCGTGTCGGCCGTAACTTCTCGGTGGGGCATTATATACGTCTATATTGTTATATATCCTAACCTAAGGGAACCTAACATCTCGGATGTAGTATTTTCCAACATTCCTGGCTGGCCGGCCCCTACTTCTCGGTGGGCACATTATATACGTCCATATCGTAATATAACCTAACCTAACCCATCTAGACCCTCGCTGGTAATGTTTCACAGAATCCCGTTTATGTCTTCCCGTACGTCTCGGTGCGTACATTATATACGTCTATAAATTTATATATCCTAACCTAAGGGAACCTAACATCTCGGATGTAGTATTTTCCAACATTCCTGGCTGGCCGGCCCCTACTTCTCGGTGGGCACATTATATACGTCCATATCGTAATATAACCTAACCTAACCCATCTAGACCCTCGCTGGTAATGTTTCACAGAATCCCGTTTATGTCTTCCCCTACGTCTCGGTGCGTACATTATATACGTCTATAAATTTATATATCCTAACCTAAGGGAACCTAACATCTCGGATGTAGTATTTTCCAACATTCCTGGCGGGTCGGCCCCTACTTCTCGGTGGGCACATTATATACGTCTATATCGTAATATAACCTAACCTAACCCATCTACACCGTCGCTGGTAATGTTTTACAAAATCCCGGTCGTGTCGAACCGTACTTCTCGGTGGGGACATTATATACGTCTATAACGTTATATATGCTAACCTAAGGGAACCTAAGATCTCGGATGTAGTATTTTCCAACATTCCTGGCGGGTCGGCCCCTACTTCCCAGTGGGCACATTATATACGTCTATATCGTAATATAACCTAACCTAACCCACCTAGATCCTCGCTGGTAATGTTTTACAAAATCCCGGTCGTGTCGGCCCGTACTTCTCAGTGGGGACATTCTTTACGTCTATAACGTTATATATCCTAACCCAAGGGAACCTAACATCTCGGATGTAGTATTTTCCAACATTCCTGGCGGGTCGGCCCCTACTTCTCAGTGGGCACATTATATACGTCTATATCGTAATATAACCTAACCTAACCCACCTAGACCCTTGCTGGTAATGTTTTACAAAATCCCGGTCGTGTCGGCCCGTACTTCTCGGTGGGGACATTATTTACGTCTATAACGTTATATACCTTAACCCAAGGGAACCTAACATCTCGGATGTAGTATTTTCCAACACTCCTGGCGGGCCGGCCCCTACTTCTCGGTGGGCACATTATATACGTCCATATCGTAATATAACCTAACCTAACCCATCTAGACCCTCGCTGGTAATGTTTTACAAAATTTCGGTCGTGTCGGCCCGTACTTTGCCGTGGGGACATTATATATGTCTATATCGTTTTATATCCTAACCTAAGGGAACCTAACATCTCGGATGTAGTATTTTCCAACATTTCTGGCGGGTCGGCGCCTACTTCTCGGTGGGAACATTATATACGTCTATATCGTAATATAACCTAACCTAACCCATCTAGACCCTCGCTGGTGATGTTTTACAAAATCCCGGTCGTGTCTGCACGTACTTCTCGGTGGGGACATTATATACGTCTATAACGTTATATATCCTAACCCAAGGGAACCTAAGATCTCGGATGTAGTATTTTCCAACATTACTGGCGGGTCGGCCCCCACTTCTCGGTGGACACATTATATACGTCTATATCGTAATATAACCTAACCTAACACATCTAGACCGTCGCTGGTAATGTTTTACAAAATCCCGGTCGTGTCGGCCCGTACTTCTCGGTGGGGACATTATATACGTCTATAACGTTATATATGCTAACCTAAGGGAACATAACATCTCGGATGTAGAATTTTCCAACATTCCTGGCGGGTCGGCCCCTACTTCTCAGTGGGCACATTATATACGTCTATATCGTAATATAACCTAACCTAACCCACCTAGACCCTCGTTGGTAATGTTTTACAAAATCCCGGTCGTGTCGGCCCGTACTTTGCCGTGGGGACATTATATACGTCTATAACTTTATATATCCTAACCTGATGGAACCTAACATCTCGGATGTAGTATTTTCCAACATTCCTGGCGGGTAGGCCCCCACTTCTCGGGGGACACATTATATACGTCTATATCGTAATATAACCTAACCTAACCCATCTAGACCGTCGCTGGTAATGTTTTACAAAATCCCGGTCGTGTCGACCCGTACTTCTCGGTGGGGACATTATATACGTCTATAACGTTATATATCCTAACCCAAGGGAACCTAACATGTCGGATGTAGTACTTTCCAACATTCCTGGCGGGTCGGTCCCTACTTCTCGATGGGCACATTATATACGTCGATATCGCAATATAACCTAACCTAACCCATCTAGACCCTCGCTGGTAATGTTTTACAAAATCCCGGTCGTGTCGGCCCGTACTTCTCGGTGTGGACATTATATACGTCTATAACGTTTTATATCCTAACCTAAGGGAACCTAACATCTCGGATGTAGTATTTTCCCACATTTCTGGCGGGTCGGCCCCTACTTCTCGGTGGGAACATTATATACGTCTATAACGTAAGATAGCCTAACCTAACCCACATAGACCCTCGCTGGTAATGTTTCACAGAATCCCGGTCGTGTCGGCCGTAACTTCTCGGTGGGGCATTATATACGTCTATATTGTTATATATCCTAACCTAAGGGAACCTAACATCTCGGATGTAGTATTTTCCAACATTCCTGGCTGGCCGGCCCCTACTTCTCGGTGGGCACATTATATACGTCCATATCGTAATATAACCTAACCTAACCCATCTAGACCCTCGCTGGTAATGTTTCACAGAATCCCGTTTATGTCTTCCCGTACGTCTCGGTGCGTACATTATATACGTCTATAAATTTATATATCCTAACCTAAGGGAACCTAACATCTCGGATGTAGTATTTTCCAACATTCCTGGCGGGTCGGCCCCTACTTCTCGGTGGGCACATTATATACGTCTATATCGTAATATAACCTAACCCAACCCATCTAGACCGTCGCTGGTAATGTTTTACAAAATCCCGGTCGTGTCGAACCGTACTTCTCGGTGGGGACATTATATACGTCTATAACGTTATATATGCTAACCTAAGGGAACCTAACATCTCGGATGTAGTATTTTCCAACATTCCTGGCGGGTCAGCCCCTACTTCCCAGTGGGCACATTATATACGTCTATATCGTAATATAACCTAACCTAACCCACCTAGACCCTCGCTGGTAATGTTTTACAAAATCCCGGTCGTGTCGGCCCGTACTTCTCGGTGGGGACATTATTTACGTCTATAACGTTATATATCCTAACCCAAGGGAACCTAACATCTCGGATGTAGTATTTTCCAACATTCCTGGCGGGTCGGCCCCTACTTCTCAGTGGGCACATTATATACGTCTATATCGTAATATAACCTAACCTAACCCACCTAGACCCTTGCTGGTAATGTTTTACAAAATCCCGGTCGTGTCGGCCCGTACTTCTCGGTGGGGACATTATATACGTCTATAACGTTATATATGCTAACCTAAGGGAACCTAAGATCTCGGATGTAGTATTTTCCAACATTCCTGGCGGGTCGGCCCCTACTTCCCAGTGGGCACATTATATACGTCTATATCGTAATATAACCTAACCTAACCCATCTATACCCTCGCTGGTAATGTTTTATAAAATCCCGGTCGTGTCGAACCGTACTTCTCGGTGGGGACATTATTTACGTCTATAACGTTATATATCTTAACCCAAGGGAACCTAACATCTCGGATGTAGTATTTTCCAACATTCCTGGCTGGCCGGCCCCTACTTCTCGGTGGGCACATTATATACGTCCATATCGTAATATAACCTAACCTAACCCATCTAGACCCTCGCTGGTAATGTTTCACAGAATCCCGTTTATGTCTTCCCCTACGTCTCGGTGCGTACATTATATACGTCTATAAATTTATATATCCTAACCTAAGGGAACCTAACATCTCGGATGTAGTATTTTCCAACATTCCTGGCGGGTCGGCCCCTACTTCTCGGTGGGCACATTATATACGTCTATATCGTAATATAACCTAACCTAACCCATCTACACCGTCGCTGGTAATGTTTTACAAAATCCCGGTCGTGTCGAACCGTACTTCTCGGTGGGGACATTATATACGTCTATAACGTTATATATGCTAACCTAAGGGAACCTAACATCTCGGATGTAGTATTTTCCAACATTCCTGGCGGGTCGGCCCCTACTTCCCAGTGGGCACATTATATACGTCTATATCGTAATATAACCTAACCTAACCCACCTAGACCCTCGCTGGTAATGTTTTACAAAATCCCGGTCGTGTCGGCCCGTACTTCTCAGTGGGGACATTATTTACGTCTATAACGTTATATATCCTAACCCAAGGGAACCTAACATCTCGGATGTAGTATTTTCCAACATTCCTGGCGGGTCGGCCCCTACTTCTCAGTGGGCACATTATATACGTCTATATCGTAATATAACCTAACCTAACCCACCTAGACCCTTGCTGGTAATGTTTTACAAAATCCCGGTCGTGTCGGCCCGTACTTCTCGGTGGGGACATTATTTACGTCTATAACGTTATATATCTTAACCCAAGGGAACCTAACATCTCGGATGTAGTATTTTCCAACACTCCTGGCGGGCAGGCCCCTACTTCTCGGTGGGCACATTATATACGTCCATATCGTAATATAACCTAACCTAACCCATCTAGACCCTCGCTGGTAATGTTTTACAAAATTTCGGTCGTGTCGGCCCGTACTTTGCCGTGGGGACATTATATATGTCTATATCGTTTTATATCCTAACCTAAGGGAACCTAACATCTCGGATGTAGTATTTTCCAACATTTCTGGCGGGTCGGCGCCTACTTCTCGGTGGGAACATTATATACGTCTATATCGTAATATAACCTAACCTAACCCATCTAGACCCTCGCTGGTGATGTTTTACAAAATCCCGGTCGTGTCTGCACGTACTTCTCGGTGGGGACATTATATACGTCTATAACGTTATATATCCTAACCCAAGGGAACCTAAGATCTCGGATGTAGTATTTTCCAACATTACTGGCGGGTCGGCCCCCACTTCTCGGTGGACACATTATATACGTCTATATCGTAATATAACCTAACCTAACACATCTAGACCGTCGCTGGTAATGTTTTACAAAATCCCGGTCGTGTCGGCCCGTACTTCTCGGTGGGGACATTATATACGTCTATAACGTTATATATGCTAACCTAAGGGAACATAACATCTCGGATGTAGAATTTTCCAACATTCCTGGCGGGTCGGCCCCTACTTCTCAGTGGGCACATTATATACGTCTATATCGTAATATAACCTAACCTAACCCACCTAGACCCTCGTTGGTAATGTTTTACAAAATCCCGGTCGTGTCGGCCCGTACTTTGCCGTGGGGACATTATATACGTCTATAACGTTATATATGCTAACCTAAGGGAACCTAACATCTCGGATGTAGTATTTTCCAACATTCCTGGCGGGTCGGCCCCTACTTCCCAGTGGGCACATTATATACGTCTATATCGTAATATAACCTAACCTAACCCACCTAGACCCTCGCTGGTAATGTTTTACAAAATCCCGGTCGTGTCGGCCCGTACTTCTCAGTGGGGACATTATTTACGTCTATAACGTTATATATCCTAACCCAAGGGAACCTAACATCTCGGATGTAGTATTTTCCAACATTCCTGGCGGGTCGGCCCCTACTTCTCAGTGGGCACATTATATACGTCTATATCGTAATATAACCTAACCTAACCCACCTAGACCCTTGCTGGTAATGTTTTACAAAATCCCGGTCGTGTCGGCCCGTACTTCTCGGTGGGGACATTATTTACGTCTATAACGTTATATATCTTAACCCAAGGGAACCTAACATCTCGGATGTAGTATTTTCCAACACTCCTGGCGGGCAGGCCCCTACTTCTCGGTGGGCACATTATATACGTCCATATCGTAATATAACCTAACCTAACCCATCTAGACCCTCGCTGGTAATGTTTTACAAAATTTCGGTCGTGTCGGCCCGTACTTTGCCGTGGGGACATTATATATGTCTATATCGTTTTATATCCTAACCTAAGGGAACCTAACATCTCGGATGTAGTATTTTCCAACATTTCTGGCGGGTCGGCGCCTACTTCTCGGTGGGAACATTATATACGTCTATATCGTAATATAACCTAACCTAACCCATCTAGACCCTCGCTGGTGATGTTTTACAAAATCCCGGTCGTGTCTGCACGTACTTCTCGGTGGGGACATTATATACGTCTATAACGTTATATATCCTAACCCAAGGGAACCTAAGATCTCGGATGTAGTATTTTCCAACATTACTGGCGGGTCGGCCCCCACTTCTCGGTGGACACATTATATACGTCTATATCGTAATATAACCTAACCTAACACATCTAGACCGTCGCTGGTAATGTTTTACAAAATCCCGGTCGTGTCGGCCCGTACTTCTCGGTGGGGACATTATATACGTCTATAACGTTATATATGCTAACCTAAGGGAACATAACATCTCGGATGTAGAATTTTCCAACATTCCTGGCGGGTCGGCCCCTACTTCTCAGTGGGCACATTATATACGTCTATATCGTAATATAACCTAACCTAACCCACCTAGACCCTCGTTGGTAATGTTTTACAAAATCCCGGTCGTGTCGGCCCGTACTTTGCCGTGGGGACATTATATACGTCTATAACTTTATATATCCTAACCTGATGGAACCTAACATCTCGGATGTAGTATTTTCCAACATTCCTGGCGGGTAGGCCCCCACTTCTCGGGGGACACATTATATACGTCTATATCGTAATATAACCTAACCTAACCCATCTAGACCGTCGCTGGTAATGTTTTACAAAATCCCGGTCGTGTCGACCCGTACTTCTCGGTGGGGACATTATATACGTCTATAACGTTATATATCCTAACCCAAGGGAACCTAACATGTCGGATGTAGTACTTTCCAACATTCCTGGCGGGTCGGTCCCTACTTCTCGATGGGCACATTATATACGTCGATATCGCAATATAACCTAACCTAACCCATCTAGACCCTCGCTGGTAATGTTTTACAAAATCCCGGTCGTGTCGGCCCGTACTTCTCGGTGTGGACATTATATACGTCTATAACGTTTTATATCCTAACCTAAGGGAACCTAACATCTCGGATGTAGTATTTTCCAACATTCCTGGCTGGCCGGCCCCTACTTCTCGGTGGGCACATTATATACGTCCATATCGTAATATAACCTAACCTAACCCATCTAGACCCTCGCTGGTAATGTTTCACAGAATCCCGTTTATGTCTTCCCGTACGTCTCGGTGCGTACATTATATACGTCTATAAATTTATATATCCTAACCTAAGGGAACCTAACATCTCGGATGTAGTATTTTCCAACATTCCTGGCGGGTCGGCCCCTACTTCTCGGTGGGCACATTATATACGTCTATATCGTAATATAACCTAACCCAACCCATCTAGACCGTCGCTGGTAATGTTTTACAAAATCCCGGTCGTGTCGAACCGTACTTCTCAGTGGGGACATTATATACGTCTATAACGTTATATATGCTAACCTAAGGGAACCTAACATCTCGGATGTAGTATTTTCCAACATTCCTGGCGGGTCGGCCCCTACTTCCCAGTGGGCACATTATATACGTCTATATCGTAATATAACCTAACCTAACCCATCTAGACCCTCGCTGGTGATGTTTTACAAAATCCCGGTCGTGTCTGCACGTACTTCTCGGTGGGGACATTATATACGTCTATAACGTTATATATCCTAACCCAAGGGAACCTAACATCTCGGATGTAGTATTTTCCAACATTACTGGCGGGTCGGCCTCCACTTCTCGGTGGACACATTATATACGTCTATATCGTAATATAACCTAACCTAACACATCTAGACCGTCGCTGGTAATGTTTTACAAAATCCCGGTCGTGTCGGCCCGTACTTCTCGGTGGGGACATTATATACGTCTATAACGTTATATATGCTAACCTAAGGGAACCTAACATCTCGGATGTAGTATTTTCCAACATTCCTGGCGGGTCGGCCCCTACTTCTCAGTGGGCACATTATATACGTCTATATCGTAATATAACCTAACCTAACCCACCTAGACCCTCGCTGGTAATGTTTTACAAAATCCCGGTCGTGTCGGCCCGTACTTTGCCGTGGGGACATTATATACGTCTATAACTTTATATATCCTAACCTGATGGAACCTAACATCTCGGATGTAGTATTTTCCAACATTCCTGGCGGGTAGGCCCCCACTTCTCGGGGGACACATTATATACGTCTATATCGTAATATAACCTAACCTAACCCATCTAGACCGTCGCTGGTAATGTTTTACAAAATCCCGGTCGTGTCGACCAGTACTTCTCGGTGGGGACATTATATACGTCTATAACGTTATATATCCTAACCTAAGGGAACCTAACATGTCGGATGTAGTACTTTCCAACATTCCTGGCGGGTCGGTCCCTACTTCTCGATGGGCACATTATATACGTCTATATCGCAATATAACCTAACCTAACCCATCTAGACCCTCGCTGGTAATGTTTTACAAAATCCCGGTCGTGTCGGCCCGTACTTCTCGGTGTGGACATTATATACGTCTATAACGTTATATATCCTAACCTAAGGGAACCTAACATCTCGGATGTAGTATTTTCCAACATTCCTGGCGGGCCAGCCCCTACTTCTCGGTGGGCACATTATATACGTCCATATCGTAATATAACCTAACCTAACCCATCTAGACCCTCGCTGGTAATGTTTTACAAAATTCCGGTCGTGTCGGCCCGTACTTTGCCGTTGGGACATTATATACGTCTATAACTTTATATATCCTAACCTGAGGGAACCTAACATCTCGGATGTGGTATTTTCCAACATTCCTGGCGAGTCGGCCCCTACTTCTCGGTGGGCACATTATATACGTCTATATCGTAATATAACCTAACCCAACCCATCTAGACCGTCGCTGGTAATGTTTTACAAAATCCCGGTCGTGTCGAACCGTACTTCTCAGTGGGGACATTATATACGTCTATAACGTTATATATGCTAACCTAAGGGAACCTAACATCTCGGATGTAGTATTTTCCAACATTCCTGGCGGGTCGGCCCCTACTTCCCAGTGGGCACATTATATACGTCTATATCGTAATATAACCTAACCTAACCCATCTAGACCCTCGCTGGTGATGTTTTACAAAATCCCGGTCGTGTCTGCACGTACTTCTCGGTGGGGACATTATATACGTCTATAACGTTATATATCCTAACCTAAGGGAACCTAACATCTCGGATGTAGTATTTTCCAACATTCCTGGCGGGCCAGCCCCTACTTCTCGGTGGGCACATTATATACGTCCATATCGTAATATAACCTAACCTAACCCATCTAGACCCTCGCTGGTAATGTTTTACAAAATTCCGGTCGTGTCGGCCCGTACTTTGCCGTTGGGACATTATATACGTCTATAACTTTATATATCCTAACCTGAGGGAACCTAACATCTCGGATGTGGTATTTTCCAACATTCCTGGCGAGTCGGCCCCCACTTCTCGGTGGACACATTATATACGTCTATATCGTAATATAACCTAACCTAACCCATCTAGACCCTCGCTGGTGATGTTTTACAAAATCCCGGTCGTGTCTGCACGTACTTCTCGGTGGGGACATTATATACGTCTATAACGTTATATATCCTAACCCAAGGGAACCTAACATCTCGGATGTAGTATTTTCCAACATTACTGGCGGGTCGGCCTCCACTTCTCGGTGGACACATTATATACGTCTATATCGTAATATAACCTAACCTAACACATCTAGACCGTCGCTGGTAATGTTTTACAAAATCCCGGTCGTGTCGGCCCGTACTTCTCGGTGGGGACATTATATACGTCTATAACGTTATATATGCTAACCTAAGGGAACCTAACATCTCGGATGTAGTATTTTCCAACATTCCTGGCGGGCCAGCCCCTACTTCTCGGTGGGCACATTATATACGTCCATATCGTAATATAACCTAACCTAACCCATCTAGACCCTCGCTGGTAATGTTTTACAAAATTCCGGTCGTGTCGGCCCGTACTTTGCCGTTGGGACATTATATACGTCTATAACTTTATATATCCTAACCTGAGGGAACCTAACATCTCGGATGTGGTATTTTCCAACATTCCTGGCGAGTCGGCCCCCACTTCTCGGTGGACACATTATATACGTCTATATCGTAATATAACCTAACCTAACCCATCTAGACCGTCGCTGGTAATGTTTTACAAAATCCCGGTCGTGTCGACCCGTACTTCTCGGTGGGGACATTATATACGTCTATAACGTTATATATCCTAACCCAAGGGAACCTAACATGTCGGATGTAGTACTTTCCAACATTCCTGGCGGGTCGGTCCCTACTTCTCGATGGGCACATTATATACGTCGATATCGCAATATAACCTAACCTAACCCATCTAGACCCTCGCTGGTAATGTTTTACAAAATCCCGGTCGTGTCGGCCCGTACTTCTCGGTGTGGACATTATATACGTCTATAACGTTTTATATCCTAACCTAAGGGAACCTAACATCTCGGATGTAGTATTTTCCCACATTTCTGGCGGGTCGGCCCCTACTTCTCGGTGGGAACATTATATACGTCTATAACGTAAGATAGCCTAACCTAACCCACATAGACCCTCGCTGGTAATGTTTCACAGAATCCCGGTCGTGTCGGCCGTAACTTCTCGGTGGGGACATTATATACGTCTATATTGTTATATATCCTAACCTAAGGGAACCTAACATCTCGGATGTAGTATTTTCCAACATTCCTGGCTGGCCGGCCCCTACTTCTCGGTGGGCACATTATATACGTCCATATCGTAATATAACCTAACCTAACCCATCTAGACCCTCGCTGGTAATGTTTCACAGAATCCCGTTTATGTCTTCCCGTACGTCTCGGTGCGTACATTATATACGTCTATAAATTTATATATCCTAACCTAAGGGAACCTAACATCTCGGATGTAGTATTTTCCAACATTCCTGGCGGGTCGGCCCCTACTTCTCGGTGGGCACATTATATACGTCTATATCGTAATATAACCTAACCCAACCCATCTAGACCGTCGCTGGTAATGTTTTACAAAATCCCGGTCGTGTCGAACCGTACTTCTCAGTGGGGACATTATATACGTCTATAACGTTATATATGCTAACCTAAGGGAACCTAACATCTCGGATGTAGTATTTTCCAACATTCCTGGCGGGTCGGCCCCTACTTCCCAGTGGGCACATTATATACGTCTATATCGTAATATAACCTAACCTAACCCATCTAGACCCTCGCTGGTGATGTTTTACAAAATCCCGGTCGTGTCTGCACGTACTTCTCGGTGGGGACATTATATACGTCTATAACGTTATATATCCTAACCCAAGGGAACCTAACATCTCGGATGTAGTATTTTCCAACATTACTGGCGGGTCGGCCCCCACTTCTCGGTGGACACATTATATACGTCTATATCGTAATATAACCTAACCTAACACATCTAGACCGTCGCTGGTAATGTTTTACAAAATCCCGGTCGTGTCGGCCCGTACTTCTCGGTGGGGACATTATATACGTCTATAACGTTATATATGCTAACCTAAGGGAACCTAACATCTCGGATGTAGTATTTTCCAACATTCCTGGCGGGTCGGCCCCTACTTCTCAGTGGGCACATTATATACGTCTATATCGTAATATAACCTAACCTAACCCACCTAGACCCTCGCTGGTAATGTTTTACAAAATCCCGGTCGTGTCGGCCCGTACTTTGCCGTGGGGACATTATATACGTCTATAACTTTATATATCCTAACCTGATGGAACCTAACATCTCGGATGTAGTATTTTCCAACATTCCTGGCGGGTAGGCCCCCACTTCTCGGGGGACACATTATATACGTCTATATCGTAATATAACCTAACCTAACCCATCTAGACCGTCGCTGGTAATGTTTTACAAAATCTCGGTCGTGTCGACCCGTACTTCTCGGTGGGGACATTATATACGTCTATAACGTTATATATCCTAACCTAAGGGAACCTAACATGTCGGATGTAGTACTTTCCAACATTCCTGGCGGGTCGGTCCCTACTTCTCGATGGGCACATTATATACGTCTATATCGCAATATAACCTAACCTAACCCATCTAGACCCTCGCTGGTAATGTTTTACAAAATCCCGGTCGTGTCGGCCCGTACTTCTCGGTGTGGACATTATATACGTCTATAACGTTATATATCCTAACCTAAGGGAACCTAACATCTCGGATGTAGTATTTTCCAACATTCCTGGCGGGCCAGCCCCTACTTCTCGGTGGGCACATTATATACGTCCATATCGTAATATAACCTAACCTAACCCATCTAGACCCTCGCTGGTAATGTTTTACAAAATTCCGGTCGTGTCGGCCCGTACTTTGCCGTTGGGACATTATATACGTCTATAACTTTATATATCCTAACCTGAGGGAAC
Source organism: Xylocopa violacea (assembly GCA_963969225.1). Taxonomy (NCBI): domain Eukaryota; kingdom Metazoa; phylum Arthropoda; class Insecta; order Hymenoptera; family Apidae; genus Xylocopa; species Xylocopa violacea. The sequence goes on along the minus strand of CAXAJV010000011.1, from coordinate 4,900,560 downwards.
CTAACATCTCGGATGTGGTATTTTCCAACATTCCTGGCGAGTCGGCCCCCACTTCTCGGTGGACACATTATATACGTCTATATCGTAATATAACCTAACCTAACCCAACTAGACCCTCGCTGGTAATGTTTTACAAAATCCCGGTCGTGTCGAACCGTACTTCTCGGCGGGGACATTATATACGTCTATAACGTTATATATGCTAACCTAAGGGAACCTAACATCTCGGATGTAGTATTTTCCAACATTCCTGGCGGGTCGGCCCCTACTTCTCGGTGGGCACATTATATACGGCCATATCGTAATATAACCTAACCTAACCCATCTAGACCCTCGCTGGTAATGTTTTACAAAACTCCGGCCGTGTCGGCCCGTACTTTGCCGTGGGGACATTATATATGTCTATATCGTTTTATATCCTAACCTAAGGGAACCTAACATCTCGGATGTAGTATTTTCCAACATTTCTGGCGGGTCGGCCCCTACTTATCGGTGGGAACATTATATACGTCTATAACGTAATATAACCTTACCTAACCCACCTAGACCCTCGCTGGTAATGTTTCACAGAATCCCGTTCATGTCTTCCCGTACGTCTCGGTGCGTACATTATATACGTCTATAAACTTATATATCCTAACCTAAGGGAACCTAGCTTCTCGGATGTAGTATTTTCCAACATTCCTGGCGGGTCGGCCCCTACTTCTCGGTGGGCACATTATATACGTCTATATCGTAATATAACCTAACCTAACCCACCTAGACCCTTGCTGGTAATGTTTCACAGAATCCCGTTTATGTCTTCCCGTACGTCTCGGTGCGTACATTATATACGTCTATAAATTTATATATCCTAACCTAAGGGAACCTAACATCTCGGATGTAGTATTTTCCAACATTCCTGGCGGGTCGGCCCCTACTTCTCGGTGGGCACATTATATACGTCTATATCGTAATATAACCTAACCTAACCCATCTAGACCGTCGCTGGTAATGTTTTACAAAATCCCGGTCGTGTCGAACCGTACTTCTCAGTGGGGACATTATATACGTCTATAACGTTATATATGCTAACCTAAGGGAACCTAACATCTCGGATGTAGTATTTTCCAACATTCCTGGCGGGTCGGCCCCTACTTCCCAGTGGGCACATTATATACGTCTATATCGTAATATAACCTAACCTAACCCATCTAGACCCTCGCTGGTGATGTTTTACAAAATCCCGGTCGTGTCTGCACGTACTTCTCGCTGGGGACATTATATACGTCTATAACGTTATATATCCTAACCCAAGGGAACCTAACATCTCGGATGTAGTATTTTCCAACATTACTGGCGGGTCGGCCCCCACTTCTCGGTGGACACATTATATACGTCTATATCGTAATATAACCTAACCTAACACATCTAGACCGTCGCTGGTAATGTTTTACAAAATCCCGGTCGTGTCGGCCCGTACTTCTCGGTGGGGACATTATATACGTCTATAACGTTATATATGCTAACCTAAGGGAACCTAACATCTCGGATGTAGTATTTTCCAACATTCCTGGCGGGTCGGCCCCTACTTCTCAGTGGGCACATTATATACGTCTATATCGTAATATAACCTAACCTAACCCACCTAGACCCTCGCTGGTAATGTTTCACAGAATCCCGTTCATGTCTTCCCGTACGTCTCGGTGCGTACATTATATACGTCTATAAACTTATATATCCTAACCTAAGGGAACCTAGCTTCTCGGATGTAGTATTTTCCAACATTCCTGGCGGGTCGGCCCCTACTTCTCGGTGGGCACATTATATACGTCTATATCGTAATATAACCTAACCTAACCCACATAGACCCTCGCTGGTAATGTTTCACAGAATCCCGGTCGTGTCGGCCGTAACTTCTCGGTGGGGACATTATATACGTCTATATTGTTATATATCCTAACCTAAGGGAACCTAACATCTCGGATGTAGTATTTTCCAACATTCCTGGCTGGCCGGCCCCTACTTCTCGGTGGGCACATTATATACGTCCATATCGTAATATAACCTAACCTAACCCATCTAGACCCTCGCTGGTAATGTTTCACAGAATCCCGTTTATGTCTTCCCGTACGTCTCGGTGCGTACATTATATACATCTATAAATTTATATATCCTAACCTAAGGGAACCTAACATCTCGGATGTAGTATTTTCCAACATTCCTGGCGGGTCGGCCCCTACTTCTCGGTGGGCACATTATATACGTCTATATCGTAATATAACCTAACCCAACCCATCTAGACCGTCGCTGGTAATGTTTTACAAAATCCCGGTCGTGTCGAACCGTACTTCTCAGTGGGGACATTATATACGTCTATAACGTTATATATGCTAACCTAAGGGAACCTAACATCTCGGATGTAGTATTTTCCAACATTCCTGGCGGGTCGGCCCCTACTTCCCAGTGGGCACATTATATACGTCTATATCGTAATATAACCTAACCTAACCCATCTAGACCCTCGCTGGTGATGTTTTACAAAATCCCGGTCGTGTCTGCACGTACTTCTCGCTGGGGACATTATATACGTCTATAACGTTATATATCCTAACCCAAGGGAACCTAACATCTCGGATGTAGTATTTTCCAACATTACTGGCGGGTCGGCCCCCACTTCTCGGTGGACACATTATATACGTCTATATCGTAATATAACCTAACCTAACACATCTAGACCGTCGCTGGTAATGTTTTACAAAATCCCGGTCGTGTCGGCCCGTACTTCTCGGTGGGGACATTATATACGTCTATAACGTTATATATGCTAACCTAAGGGAACCTAACATCTCGGATGTAGTATTTTCCAACATTCCTGGCGGGTCGGCCCCTACTTCTCAGTGGGCACATTATATACGTCTATATCGTAATATAACCTAACCTAACCCACCTAGACCCTCGCTGGTAATGTCTTACAAAATCCCGGTCGTGTCGGCCCGTACTTTGCCGTGGGGACATTATATACGTCTATAACTTTATATATCCTAACCTGATGGAACCTAACATCTCGGATGTAGTATTTTCCAACATTCCTGGCGGGTAGGCCCCCACTTCTCGGGGGACACATTATATACGTCTATATCGTAATATAACCTAACCTAACCCATCTAGACCGTCGCTGGTAATGTTTTACAAAATCTCGGTCGTGTCGACCCGTACTTCTCGGTGGGGACATTATATACGTCTATAACGTTATATATCCTAACCTAAGGGAACCTAACATGTCGGATGTAGTACTTTCCAACATTCCTGGCGGGTCGGTCCCTACTTCTCGATGGGCACATTATATACGTCTATATCGCAATATAACCTAACCTAACCCATCTAGACCCTCGCTGGTAATGTTTTACAAAATCCCGGTCGTGTCGGCCCGTACTTCTCGGTGTGGACATTATATACGTCTATAACGTTATATATCCTAACCTAAGGGAACCTAACATCTCGGATGTAGTATTTTCCAACATTCCTGGCGGGCCAGCCCCTACTTCTCGGTGGGCACATTATATACGTCCATATCGTAATATAACCTAACCTAACCCATCTAGACCCTCGCTGGTAATGTTTTACAAAATTCCGGTCGTGTCGGCCCGTACTTTGCCGTTGGGACATTATATACGTCTATAACTTTATATATCCTAACCTGAGGGAACCTAACATCTCGGATGTGGTATTTTCCAACATTCCTGGCGAGTCGGCCCCCACTTCTCGGTGGACACATTATATACGTCTATATCGTAATATAACCTAACCTAACCCAACTAGACCCTCGCTGGTAATGTTTTACAAAATCCCGGTCGTGTCTGCACGTACTTCTCGGTGGGGACATTATATACGTCTATAACGTTATATATGCTAACCTAAGGGAACCTAACATCTCGGATGTAGTATTTTCCAACATTCCTGGCGGGTCGGCCCCTACTTCTCGGTGGGCACCTTATATACGGCCATATCGTAATATAACCTAACCTAACCCATCTAGACCCTCGCTGGTAATGTTTTACAAAATTCCGGCCGTGTCGGCCCGTACTTTGCCGTGGGGACATTATATATGTCTATATCGTTTTATATCCTAACCTAAGGGAACCTAACATCTCGGATGTAGTATTTTCCAACATTTCTGGCGGGTCGGCCCCTACTTATCGGTGGGAACATTATATACGTCTATAACGTAATATAACCTTACCTAACCCACCTAGACCCTCGCTGGTAATGTTTCACAGAATCCCGTTCATGTCTTCCCGTACGTCTCGGTGCGTACATTATATACGTCTATAAACTTATATATCCTAACCTAAGGGAACCTAGCTTCTCGGATGTAGTATTTTCCAACATTCCTGGCGGGTCGGCCCCTACTTCTCGGTGGGCACATTATATACGTCTATATCGTAATATAACCTAACCTAACCCACCTAGACCCTTGCTGGTAATGTTTCACAGAATCCCGTTTATGTCTTCCCGTACGTCTCGGTGCGTACATTATATACGTCTATAAATTTATATATCCTAACCTAAGGGAACCTAACATCTCGGATGTAGTATTTTCCAACATTCCTGGCGGGTCGGCCCCTACTTCTCGGTGGGCACATTATATACGTCTATATCGTAATATAACCTAACCTAACCCATCTAGACCGTCGCTGGTAATGTTTTACAAAATCCCGGTCGTGTCGAACCGTACTTCTCAGTGGGGACATTATATACGTCTATAACGTTATATATGCTAACCTAAGGGAACCTAACATCTCGGATGTAGTATTTTCCAACATTCCTGGCGGGTCGGCCCCTACTTCCCAGTGGGCACATTATATACGTCTATATCGTAATATAACCTAACCTAACCCATCTAGACCCTCGCTGGTGATGTTTTACAAAATCCCGGTCGTGTCTGCACGTACTTCTCGCTGGGGACATTATATACGTCTATAACGTTATATATCCTAACCCAAGGGAACCTAACATCTCGGATGTAGTATTTTCCAACATTACTGGCGGGTCGGCCCCCACTTCTCGGTGGACACATTATATACGTCTATATCGTAATATAACCTAACCTAACACATCTAGACCGTCGCTGGTAATGTTTTACAAAATCCCGGTCGTGTCGGCCCGTACTTCTCGGTGGGGACATTATATACGTCTATAACGTTATATATGCTAACCTAAGGGAACCTAACATCTCGGATGTAGTATTTTCCAACATTCCTGGCGGGTCGGCCCCTACTTCTCAGTGGGCACATTATATACGTCTATATCGTAATATAACCTAACCTAACCCACCTAGACCCTCGCTGGTAATGTTTTACAAAATCCCGGTCGTGTCGGCCCGTACTTTGCCGTGGGGACATTATATACGTCTATAACTTTATATATCCTAACCTGATGGAACCTAACATCTCGGATGTAGTATTTTCCAACATTCCTGGCGGGTAGGCCCCCACTTCTCGGGGGACACATTATATACGTCTATATCGTAATATAACCTAACCTAACCCATCTAGACCGTCGCTGGTAATGTTTTACAAAATCCCGGTCGTGTCGAACCGTACTTCTCAGTGGGGACATTATATACGTCTATAACGTTATATATGCTAACCTAAGGGAACCTAACATCTCGGATGTAGTATTTTCCAACATTCCTGGCGGGTCGGCCCCTACTTCCCAGTGGGCACATTATATACGTCTATATCGTAATATAACCTAACCTAACCCATCTAGACCCTCGCTGGTGATGTTTTACAAAATCCCGGTCGTGTCTGCACGTACTTCTCGGTGGGGACATTATATACGTCTATAACGTTATATATCCTAACCCAAGGGAACCGAACATCTCGGATGTAGTATTTTCCAACATTACTGGCGGGTCGGCCCCCACTTCTCGGTGGACACATTATATACGTCTATATCGTAATATAACCTAACCTAACACATCTAGACCGTCGCTGGTAATGTTTTACAAAATCCCGGTCGTGTCGGCCCGTACTTCTCGGTGGGGACATTATATACGTCTATAACGTTATATATGCTAACCTAAGGGAACCTAACATCTCGGATGTAGTATTTTCCAACATTCCTGGCGGGTCGGCCCCTACTTCTCAGTGGGCACATTATATACGTCTATATCGTAATATAACCTAACCTAACCCACCTAGACCCTCGCTGGTAATGTTTTACAAAATCCCGGTCGTGTCGGCCCGTACTTTGCCGTGGGGACATTATATACGTCTATAACTTTATATATCCTAACCTGATGGAACCTAACATCTCGGATGTAGTATTTTCCAACATTCCTGGCGGGTAGGCCCCCACTTCTCGGGGGACACATTATATACGTCTATATCGTAATATAACCTAACCTAACCCATCTAGACCGTCGCTGGTAATGTTTTACAAAATCCCGGTCGTGTCGACCCGTACTTCTCGGTGGGGACATTATATACGTCTATAACGTTATATATCCTAACCCAAGGGAACCTAACATGTCGTATGTAGTACTTTCCAACATTCCTGACGGGTCGGTCCCTACTTCTCGATGGGCACATTATATACGTCGATATCGCAATATAACCTAACCTAACCCATCTAGACCCTCGCTGGTAATGTTTTACAAAATCCCGGTCGTGTCGGCCCGTACTTCTCGGCGTGGACATTATATACGTCTATAACGTTTTATATCCTAACCTAAGGGAACCTAACATCTCGGATGTAGTATTTTCCCACATTTCTGGCGGGTCGGCCCCTACTTCTCGGTGGGAACATTATATACGTCTATAACGTAAGATAACCTAACCTAACCCACATAGACCCTCGCTGGTAATGTTTCACAGAATCCCGGTCGTGTCGGCCGGAACTTCTCGGTGGGGACATTATATACGTCTATATTGTTATATATCCTAACCTAAGGGAACCTAACATCTCGGATGTAGTATTTTCCAACATTCCTGGCTGGCCGGCCCCTACTTCTCGGTGGGCACATTATATACGTCCATATCGTAATATAACCTAACCTAACCCATCTAGACCCTCGCTGGTAACGTTTCACAGAATCCCGTTTATGTCTTCCCGTACGTCTCGGTGCGTACATTATATACGTCTATAAATTTATATATCCTAACCTAAGGGAACCTAACATCTCGGATGTAGTATTTTCCATCATTCCTGGCGGGTCGGTCCCTACTTCTCGGTGGGCACATTATATACGTCTATATCGTAATATAACCTAACCTAACACATCTAGACCGTCGCTGGTAATGTTTTACAAAATCCCGGTCGTGTCGGCCCGTACTTCTCGGTGGGGACATTATATACGTCTATAACGTTATATATGCTAACCTAAGGGAACCTAACATCTCGGATGTAGTATTTTCCAACATTCCTGGCGGGTCGGCCCCTACTTCCCAGTGGGCACATTATATACGTCTATATCGTAATATAACCTAACCTAACCCATCTAGACCCTCGCTGGTGATGTTTTACAAAATCCCGGTCGTGTCTGCACGTACTTCTCGCTGGGGACATTATATACGTCTATAACGTTATATATCCTAACCCAAGGGAACCTAACATCTCGGATGTAGTATTTTCCAACATTACTGGCGGGTCGGCCCCCACTTCTCGGTGGACACATTATATACGTCTATATCGTAATATAACCTAACCTAACACATCTAGACCGTCGCTGGTAATGTTTTACAAAATCCCGGTCGTGTCGGCCCGTACTTCTCGGTGGGGACATTATATACGTCTATAACGTTATATATGCTAACCTAAGGGAACCTAACATCTCGGATGTAGTATTTTCCAACATTCCTGGCGGGTCGGCCCCTACTTCTCAGTGGGCACATTATATACGTCTATATCGTAATATAACCTAACCTAACCCACCTAGACCCTCGCTGGTAATGTTTTACAAAATCCCGGTCGTGTCGGCCCGTACTTTGCCGTGGGGACATTATATACGTCTATAACTTTATATATCCTAACCTGATGGAACCTAACATCTCGGATGTAGTATTTTCCAACATTCCTGGCGGGTAGGCCCCCACTTCTCGGGGGACACATTATATACGTCTATATCGTAATATAACCTAACCTAACCCATCTAGACCGTCGCTGGTAATGTTTTACAAAATCCCGGTCGTGTCGAACCGTACTTCTCAGTGGGGACATTATATACGTCTATAACGTTATATATGCTAACCTAAGGGAACCTAACATCTCGGATGTAGTATTTTCCAACATTCCTGGCGGGTCGGCCCCTACTTCCCAGTGGGCACATTATATACGTCTATATCGTAATATAACCTAACCTAACCCATCTAGACCCTCGCTGGTGATGTTTTACAAAATCCCGGTCGTGTCTGCACGTACTTCTCGGTGGGGACATTATATACGTCTATAACGTTATATATCCTAACCCAAGGGAACCTAACATCTCGGATGTAGTATTTTCCAACATTACTGGCGGGTCGGCCCCCACTTCTCGGTGGACACATTATATACGTCTATATCGTAATATAACCTAACCTAACACATCTAGACCGTCGCTGGTAATGTTTTACAAAATCCCGGTCGTGTCGGCCCGTACTTCTCGGTGGGGACATTATATACGTCTATAACGTTATATATGCTAACCTAAGGGAACCTAACATCTCGGATGTAGTATTTTCCAACATTCCTGGCGTGTCGGCCCCTACTTCTCAGTGGGCACATTATATACGTCTATATCGTAATATAACCTAACCTAACCCACCTAGACCCTCGCTGGTAATGTTTTACAAAATCCCGGTCGTGTCGGCCCGTACTTTGCCGTGGGGACATTATATACGTCTATAACTTTATATATCCTAACCTGATGGAACCTAACATCTCGGATGTAGTATTTTCCAACATTCCTGGCGGGTAGGCCCCCACTTCTCGGGGGACACATTATATACGTCTATATCGTAATATAACCTAACCTAACCCATCTAGACCGTCGCTGGTAATGTTTTACAAAATCCCGGTCGTGTCGACCCGTACTTCTCGGTGGGGACATTATATACGTCTATAACGTTATATATCCTAACCCAAGGGAACCTAACATGTCGGATGTAGTACTTTCCAACATTCCTGGCGGGTCGGTCCCTACTTCTCGATGGGCACATTATATACGTCGATATCGCAATATAACCTAACCTAACCCATCTAGACCCTCGCTGGTAATGTTTTACAAAATCCCGGTCGTGTCGGCCCGTACTTCTCGGCGTGGACATTATATACGTCTATAACGTTTTATATCCTAACCTAAGGGAACCTAACATCTCGGATGTAGTATTTTCCCACATTTCTGGCGGGTCGGCCCCTACTTCTCGGTGGGAACATTATATACGTCTATAACGTAAGATAACCTAACCTAACCCACATAGACCCTCGCTGGTAATGTTTCACAGAATCCCGGTCGTGTCGGCCGGAACTTCTCGGTGGGGACATTATATACGTCTATATTGTTATATATCCTAACCTAAGGGAACCTAACATCTCGGATGTAGTATTTTCCAACATTCCTGGCTGGCCGGCCCCTACTTCTCGGTGGGCACATTATATACGTCCATATCGTAATATAACCTAACCTAACCCATCTAGACCCTCGCTGGTAATGTTTCACAGAATCCCGTTTATGTCTTCCCGTACGTCTCGGTGCGTACATTATATACGTCTATAAATTTAAATATCCTAACCTAAGGGAACCTAACATCTCGGATGTAGTATTTTCCATCATTCCTGGCGGGTCGGTCCCTACTTCTCGGTGGGCACATTATATACGTCTATATCGTAATATAACCTAACCTAACACATCTAGACCGTCGCTGGTAATGTTTTACAAAATCCCGGTCGTGTCGGCCCGTACTTCTCGGTGGGGACATTATATACGTCTATAACGTTATATATGCTAACCTAAGGGAACCTAACATCTCGGATGTAGTATTTTCCAACATTCCTGGCGGGTCGGCCCCTACTTCCCAGTGGGCACATTATATACGTCTATATCGTAATATAACCTAACCTAACCCATCTAGACCCTCGCTGGTGATGTTTTACAAAATCCCGGTCGTGTCTGCACGTACTTCTCGCTGGGGACATTATATACGTCTATAACGTTATATATCCTAACCCAAGGGAACCTAACATCTCGGATGTAGTATTTTCCAACATTACTGGCGGGTCGGCCCCCACTTCTCGGTGGACACATTATATACGTCTATATCGTAATATAACCTAACCTAACACATCTAGACCGTCGCTGGTAATGTTTTACAAAATCCCGGTCGTGTCGGCCCGTACTTCTCGGTGGGGACATTATATACGTCTATAACGTTATATATGCTAACCTAAGGGAACCTAACATCTCGGATGTAGTATTTTCCAACATTCCTGGCGGGTCGGCCCCTACTTCTCAGTGGGCACATTATATACGTCTATATCGTAATATAACCTAACCTAACCCACCTAGACCCTCGCTGGTAATGTTTTACAAAATCCCGGTCGTGTCGGCCCGTACTTTGCCGTGGGGACATTATATACGTCTATAACTTTATATATCCTAACCTGATGGAACCTAACATCTCGGATGTAGTATTTTCCAACATTCCTGGCGGGTAGGCCCCCACTTCTCGGGGGACACATTATATACGTCTATATCGTAATATAACCTAACCTAACCCATCTAGACCGTCGCTGGTAATGTTTTACAAAATCCCGGTCGTGTCGAACCGTACTTCTCAGTGGGGACATTATATACGTCTATAACGTTATATATGCTAACCTAAGGGAACCTAACATCTCGGATGTAGTATTTTCCAACATTCCTGGCGGGTCGGCCCCTACTTCCCAGTGGGCACATTATATACGTCTATATCGTAATATAACCTAACCTAACCCATCTAGACCCTCGCTGGTAATGTTTTACAAAATCCCGGTCGTGTCGGCCCGTACTTTGCCGTGGGGACATTATATACGTCTATAACTTTATATATCCTAACCTGATGGAACCTAACATCTCGGATGTAGTATTTTCCAACATTCCTGGCGGGTAGGCCCCCACTTCTCGGGGGACACATTATATACGTCTATATCGTAATATAACCTAACCTAACTCATCTAGACCGTCGCTGGTAATGTTTTACAAAATCCCGGTCGTGTCGACCCGTACTTCTCGGTGGGGACATTATATACGTCTATAACGTAAGATAACCTAACCTAACCCACATAGACCCTCGCTGGTAATGTTTCACAGAATCCCGGTCGTGTCGGCCGGAACTTCTCGGTGGGGACATTATATACGTCTATATTGTTATATATCCTAACCTAAGGGAACCTAACATCTCGGATGTAGTATTTTCCAACATTCCTGGCTGGCCGGCCCCTACTTCTCGGTGGGCACATTATATACGTCCATATCGTAATATAACCTAACCTAACCCATCTAGACCCTCGCTGGTAATGTTTCACAGAATCCCGTTTATGTCTTCCCGTACGTCTCGGTGCGTACATTATATACGTCTATAAATTTATATATCCTAACCTAAGGGAACCTAACATCTCGGATGTAGTACTTTCCAACATTCCTGGCGGGTCGGTCCCTACTTCTCGATGGGCACATTATATACGTCTATATCGCAATATAACCTAACCTAACCTATCTAGACCGTCGCTGGTAATGTTTTACAAAATCCCGGTCGTGTCGACCCGTACTCCTCGGTGGGGACATTATATACGTCTATAACGTTATATATCCTAACCTAAGGGACCCTAACATGTCGGATGTAGTACTTTCCAACATTCCTGGCGGGTCGGTCCCTACTTCTCGATGGGCACATTATATACGTCTATATCGCAATATAACCTAACCTAACCCATCTAGACCCTCGCTGGTAATGTTTTACAAAATCCCGGTCGTGTCGGCCCGTACTTCTCGGTGTGGACATTATATACGTCTATAACGTTATATATCCTAACCTAAGGGAACCTAACATCTCGGATGTAGTATTTTCCAACATTCCTGGCGGGCCAGCCCCTACTTCTCGGTGGGCACATTATATACGTCCATATCGTAATATAACCTAACCTAACCCATCTAGACCCTCGCTGGTAATGTTTTACAAAATTCCGGTCGTGTCGGCCCGTACTTTGCCTTTGGGACATTATATACGTCTATAACTTTATATATCCTAACCTGAGGGAACCTAACATCTCGGATGTGGTATTTTCCAACATTCCTGGCGAGTCGGCCCCCACTTCTCGGTGGACACATTATATACGTCTATATCGTAATATAACCTAACCCAACCCATCTAGACCGTCGCTGGTAATGTTTTACAAAATCCCGGTCGTGTCGAACCGTACTTCTCGGTGGGGACATTATATACGTCTATAACGTTATATATGCTAACCTAAGGGAACCTAACATCTCGGATGTAGTATTTTCCAACATTCCTGGCGGGTCGGCCCCTACTTCCCAGTGGGCACATTATATACGTCTATATCGTAATATAACCTAACCTAACCCACCTAGACCCTCGCTGGTAATGTTTTACAAAATCCCGGTCGTGTCGGCCCGTACTTCTCGGTGGGGACATTATTTACGTCTATAACGTTATATATCCTAACCCAAGGGAACCTAACATCTCGGATGTAGTATTTTCCAACATTCCTGGCGGGTCGGCCCCTACTTCCCAGTGGGCACATTATATACGTCTATATCGTAATATAACCTAACCTAACCCATCTAGACCCTCGCTGGTGATGTTTTACAAAATCCCGGTCGTGTCTGCACGTACTTCTCGGTGGGGACATTATATACGTCTATAACGTTATATATCCTAACCCAAGGGAACCTAACATCTCGGATGTAGTATTTTCCAACATTACTGGCGGGTCGGCCCCCACTTCTCGGTGGACACATTATATACGTCTATAACGTAATATAACCTAACCTAACCCACCTAGACCCTCGCTGGTAATGTTTCACAGAATCCCGTTCATGTCTTCCCGTACGTCTCGGTGCGTACATTATATACGTCTATAAACTTATATATCCTAACCTAAGGGAATCTAGCTTCTCGGATGTAGTATTTTCCAACATTCCTGGCGGGTCGGCCCCTACTTCTCGGTGGGCACATTATATACGTCTATAACGTAATATAACCTAACCTAACCCACCTAGACCCTCGCTGGTAATGTTTCACAGAATCCCGATTATGTCTTCCCGTACGTCTCGGTGCGTACATTATATACGTCTATAAATTTATATATCCTAACCTAAGGGAACCTAACATCTCGGATGTAGTATTTTCCAACATTCCTGGCGGGTCGGCCCCTACTTCTCGGTGGGCACATTATATACGTCTATATCGTAATATAACCTAACCTAACCCATCTAGACCCTCGCTGGTGATGTTTTACAAAATCCCGGTCGTGTCTGCACGTACTTCTCGGTGGGGACATTATATACGTCTATAACGTTATATATCCTAACCTGATGGAACCTAACATCTCGGATGTAGTATTTTCCAACATTCCTGGCGGGTCGGCCCCTACTTCTCGGTGGGAACATTATATACGTCTATAACGTAAGATAACCTAACCTAACCCACATAGACCCTCGCTGGTAATGTTTCACAGAATCCCGGTCGTGTCGGCCGGAACTTCTCGGTGGGGACATTATATACGTCTATATTGTTATATATCCTAACCTAAGGGAACCTAACATCTCGGATGTAGTATTTTCCAACATTCCTGGCTGGCCGGCCCCTACTTCTCGGTGGGCACATTATATACGTCCATATCGTAATATAACCTAACCTAACCCATCTAGACCGTCGCTGGTAATGTTTTACAAAATCCCGGTCGTGTCGAACCGTACTTCTCAGTGGGGACATTATATACGTCTATAACGTTATATATGCTAACCTAAGGGAACCTAACATCTCGGATGTAGTATTTTCCAACATTCCTGGCGGGTCGGTCCCTACTTCTCGGTGGGCACATTATATACATCTCTATATCGTAATATAACCTAACCTAACCCATCTAGACCGTCGCTGGTAATGTTTTACAAAATCCCGGTCGTGTCGAACCGTACTTCTCAGTGGGGACATTATATACGTCTATAACGTTATATATGCTAACCTAAGGGAACCTAACATCTCGGATGTAGTATTTTCCAACATTCCTGGCGGGTCGGCCCCTACTTCCCAGTGGGCACATTATATACGTCTATATCGTAATATAACCTAACCTAACCCATCTAGACCCTCGCTGGTGATGTTTTACAAAATCCCGGTCGTGTCTGCACGTACTTCTCGGTGGGGACATTATATACGTCTATAACGTTATATATCCTAACCCAAGGGAACCTAACATCTCGGATGTAGTATTTTCCAACATTACTGGCGGGTCGGCCCCCACTTCTCGGTGGACACATTATATACGTCTATATCGTAATATAACCTAACCTAACACATCTAGACCGTCGCTGGTAATGTTTTACAAAATCCCGGGCGTGTCGGCCCGTACTTCTCGGTGGGGACATTATATACGTCTATAACGTTATATATGCTAACCTAAGGGAACCTAACATCTCGGATGTAGTATTTTCCAACATTCCTGGCGGGTCGGCCCCTACTTCTCAGTGGGCACATTATATACGTCTATATCGTAATATAACCTAACCTAACCCACCTAGACCCTCGCTGGTAATGTTTTACAAAATCCCGGTCGTGTCGGCCCGTACTTTGCCGTAGGGACATTATATACGTCTATAACTTTATATATCCTAACCTGATGGAACCTAACATCTCGGATGTAGTATTTTCCAACATTCCTGGCGGGTAGGCCCCCACTTCTCGGGGGACACATTATATACGTCTATATCGTAATATAACCTAACCTAACCCATCTAGACCGTCGCTGGTAATGTTTTACAAAATCCCGGTCGTGTCGACCCGTACTTCTCGGTGGGGACATTATATACGTCTATAACTTTATATATCCTAACCTAAGGGAACCTAACATCTCGGATGTAGTATTTTCCAACATTCCTGGCGGGTCGGCCCCTACTTCTCGGTGGGCACATTATATACGTCTATATCGTAATATAACCTAACCTAACCCATCTAGACCGTCGCTGGTAATGTTTTACAAAATCCCGGTCGTGTCGAACCGTACTTCTCTGTGGGGACATTATATACGTCTATAACGTTATATATGCTAACCTAAGGGAACCTAACATCTCGGATGTAGTATTTTCCAACATTCCTGGCGGGTCGGCCCCTACTTCCCAGTGGGCACATTATATACGTCTATATCGTAATATAACCTAACCTAACCCATCTAGACCCTCGCTGGTGATGTTTTACAAAATCCCGGTCGTGTCTGCACGTACTTCTCGGTGGGGACATTATATACGTCTATAACGTTATATATCCTAACCCAAGGGAACCTAACATCTCGGATGTAGTATTTTCCAACATTACTGGCGGGTCGGCCCCCACTTCTCGGTGGACACATTATATACGTCTATATCGTAATATAACCTAACCTAACACATCTAGACCGTCGCTGGTAATGTTTTACAAAATCCCGGGCGTGTCGGCCCGTACTTCTCGGTGGGGACATTATATACGTCTATAACGTTATATATGCTAACCTAAGGGAACCTAACATCTCGGATGCAGTATTTTCCAACATTCCTGGCGGGTCGGCCCCTACTTCTCAGTGGGCACATTATATACGTCTATATCGTAATATAACCTAACCTAACCCACCTAGACCCTCGCTGGTAATGTTTTACAAAATCCCGGTCGTGTCGGCCCGTACTTTGCCGTAGGGACATTATATACGTCTATAACTTTATATATCCTAACCTGATGGAACCTAACATCTCGGATGTAGTATTTTCCAACATTCCTGGCGGGTAGGCCCCCACTTCTCGGGGGACACATTATATACGTCTATATCGTAATATAACCTAACCTAACCCATCTAGACCGTCGCTGGTAATGTTTTACAAAATCCCGGTCGTGTCGACCCGTACTTCTCGGTGGGGACATTATATACGTCTATAACTTTATATATCCTAACCTAAGGGAACCTAACATGTCGGATGTAGTACTTTCCAACATTCCTGGCGGGTCGGTCCCAACTTCTCGATGGGCACATTATATACGTCTATATCGCAATATAACCTAACCTAACCCATCTAGACCCTCGCTGGTAATATTTTACAAAATCCCGGTCGTGTCGAACCGTACTTCTCGGCGGGGACATTATATACGTCTATAACGTTATATATGCTAACCTAAGGGAACCTAACATCTCGGATGTAGTATTTTCCAACATTCCTGGCGGGTCGGCCCCTACTTCTCGGTGGGCACATTATATACGTCCATATCGTAATATATCCTAACCTAACCCATCTAGACCCCCGCTGGTAATGTTTTACAAAATTCCGGTCGTGTCGGCCCGTACTTTGCCGTGGGGACATTATATATGTCTATATAGTTTTATATCCTAACCTAAGGGAACGTAACATCTCGGATGTAGTATATTCCAACATTTCTGGCGGGTCGGCCCCTACTTCTCGGTGGGAACATTATATACGTCTATAACGTAATATAACCTAACCTAACCCATCTAGACCGTCGCTAGTAATGTTTTATAAAATCCCGGTCGTGTCGACCCGTACTTCTCGGTGGGGACATTATATACGTCTATAACGTTATATATCCTAACCTAAGGGAACCTAACATGTCGGATGTAGTATTTTCCAACATTCCTGGCGGGTCGGCCCCTACTTCTCGATGGGCACATTATATTTGTCTATATCGCAAAATAACCTAACCTAACCCATCTAGACCGTCGCTGGTAATGTTTTACAAAATCCCGGTCGTGTCGAACCGTACTTCTCGGCGGGGACATTATATACGTCTATAACGTTATATATGCTAACCTAAGGGAACCTAACATCTCGGATGTAGTATTTTCCAACATTCCTGGCGGGTCGGCCCCTACTTCTCGGTGGGCACATTATATACGTCCATATCGTAATATAACCTAACCTAACCCATCTAGACCCTCGCTGGTAATGTTTTATAAAATTCCGGCCGTGTCGGCCCGTACTTTGCCGTGGGGACATTATATATGTCTATATCGTTTTATATCCTAACCTAAGGGAACCTAACATCTCGGATGTAGTATTTTCCAACATTTCTGGCGGGTCGGCCCCTACTTCTCGGTGGGAACATTATATACGTCTATAACGTAATATAACCTTACCTAACCCACCTAGATCCTCGCTGGTAATGTTTCACAGAATCCCGTTTATGTCTTCTCGTACGTCTCGGTGCGTACATTATATACGTCTATAAACTTATATATCCTAACCTAAGGGAACCTAGCTTCTCGGATGTAGTATTTTCCAACATTCCTGGCGGGTCGGCCCCTACCTCTCGGTGGACACATTATATACGTCTATATCGTAATATAACCTAACCTAACCCATCTAGACCTTCGCTGGTAATGTTTTACAAAATCCCGGTCGTGTCGGCCCGTACTTCTCGGTGTGGACATTATATACGTCTATAACGTTGTATATCCTAACCTAAGGGAACCTAACATCTCGGATGTAGTACTTCCCAACATTCCTGGCGGGCCAGCCCCTACTTCTCGGTGGGCACATTATATACGTCCATATCGTAATATAACCTAACCTAACTCATCTAGACCGTCGCTGGTAATGTTTTACAAAATCCCGGTCGTGTTGACCCGTACTTCTCGGTGGGGACATTATATACGTCTATAACGTTATATATCCTAACCTAAGGGAACCTAATTTCTCGGATCTAGTATTTTCCAACATTCCTGGCGGTTCGGCCCCTACTTCTCGGTGGGCACATTATATACGTCTATATCGTAATATAACCTAACCTAATCCATCTAGACCCTCGCTGGTAATGTTTTACAAAATCCCGGTCGTGTCGGCCCGTACTTCTCGGTGTGGACATTATATACGTCTATAACGTTATATATCCTAACCTAAGGGAACCTAACATCTCGCATGTATTATTTTCCAACGTTCCTGGCGGTCCAGCCCCTACTTCTCGGTGGGCACATTATATACGTCTATATCGTAATATAACCTAACCTAATCCCTCTAGACCCTCGCTGGTAATGTTTTACAAAATCCCGGTCGTGTCTGCCCGTACTTCTCGGTGGGGACATTATATACGTCTATAACGTTATATATTCTAACCTAAGGGAACCTAACATGTCGGATGTAGTATTTTCCAACATTCCTGGCGGGTCGGCCCCTACTTCTCGATGGGCACATTATATACGTCTATATCGTAATATAACCTAACCTAACCCATCTAGACCGTCGCTGGTAATGTTTTACAAAATCCCGGTCGTGTCGACCCGTACTTCTCGGTGGGGACGTTATATACGTCTATAACGTTATATATCCTAACCTAAGGGAACCTAACTTCTCGGATGTAGTATTTTCCAACATTCCTGGCGGGTCGGCCCCTACTTCTCGGTGGGCACATTATATACGTCTATATCGTAATATAACCTAACCTAATCCATCTAGACCCTCGCTGGTAATGTTTTACAAAATCCCGGTCGTGTCGGCCCGTACTTCTCGGTGTGGACATTATATACGTCTATAACGTTATATATCCTAACCTAAGGGAACCTAACATCTCGCATGTATTATTTTCCAACGTTCCTGGCGGTCCAGCCCCTACTTCTCGGTGGGCACATTATATACGTCTATATCGTAATATAACCTAACCTAATCCATCTAGACCCTCGCTGGTAATGTTTTACAAAATCCCGGTCGTGTCTGCCCGTACTTCTCGGTGGGGACATTATATACGTCTATAACGTTATATATTCTAACCTAAGGGAACCTAACATGTCGGATGTAGTATTTTCCAACATTCCTGGCGGGTCGGCCCCTACTTCTCGATGGGCACATTATATACGTCTATATCGTAATATAACCTAACCTAACCCATTTAGACCCTCGCTGGTAATGTTTTACAAAATCCCGGTCGTGTCGGCCCGTACTTCTCGGTGTGGACATTATATACGTCTATAACGTTGTATATCCTAACCTAAGGGAACCTAACATCTCGGATGTAGTATTTCCCAACATTCCTGGCGGGCCAGCCCCTACTTCTCGGTGGGCACATTATATACGTCCATATCGTAATATAACCTAACCTAACTCATCTAGACCGTCGCTGGTAATGTTTTACAAAATCCCGGTCGTGTTGACCCGTACTTCTCGGTGGGGACATTATATACGTCTATAACGTTATATATCCTAACCTAAGGGAACCTAACTTCTCGGATCTAGTATTTTCCAACATTCCTGGCGGTTCGGCCCCTACTTCTCGGTGGGCACATTATATACGTCTATATCGTAATATAACCTAACCTAATCCATCTAGACCCTCGCTGGTAATGTTTTACAAAATCCCGGTCGTGTCGGCCCGTACTTCTCGGTGTGGACATTATATACGTCTATAACGTTATATATCCTAACCTAAGGGAACCTAACATCTCGCATGTATTATTTTCCAACGTTCCTGGCGGTCCAGCCCCTACTTCTCGGTGGGCACATTATATACGTCTATATCGTAATATAACCTAACCTAATCCATCTAGACCCTCGCTGGTAATGTTTTACAAAATCCCGGTCGTGTCGGCCCGTACTTCTCGGTGTGGACATTATATACGTCTATAACGTTTTATATCCTAACCTAAGGGAACCTAACATCTCGGATGTAGTATTTTCCAACATTCCTGGCGGGCCAGCCCCTACTTCTCGGTGGGCACATTATATACGTCCATATCGTAATATAACCTAACCTAACCCATCTAGACCCTCGCTGGTAATGTTTTACAAAATTCCGGTCGTGTCGGCCCGTACTTTGCCGTGGGGACATTACATACGTCTATAACTTTATATATCCTAACCTGAGGGAACCTAACATCTCGGATGTGGTATTTTCCAACATTCCTGGCGGGTCGGCCCCCACTTCTCGGTGGACACATTATATACGTCTATATCGTAATATAACCTAACCTAACCCAACTAGACCCTCGCTGGTAATGTTTTACAAAATTCCGGTCGTGTCGGCCCGTACTTTGCCGTGGGGACATTATATACGTCTATAACGTTTTATATCCGAACCTAAGGGAACCTAACATCTCGGATGTAGTATTTTCCAACATTTCTGGCGGGTCGGGCCCTACTTCTCGGTGGGAACATTATATACGTCTATAACGTAATATAACCTAACCTAACCCACCTAGACCCTCGCTGGTAATATTTCACAGAATCCCGTTCATGTCTTCCCGTACGTCTCGGTGCGTACATTATATACGTCTATAAAATTATATATCCTAAACTAAGGGAACCTAACTTCTCGGATGTAGTATTTTCCAACATTCCTGGCTGGTCGGCCCCTACTTCTCGGTGGGCATATTATATACGTCTATATCGTAATATAACCTAACCTAACCCATCTAGACCCTCGCTGGTGATGTTTTACAAAATCCCGGTCGTGTCTGCCCGTACTTCTCGGTGGGGACATTATATACGTCTATAACGTTATATATCCTAACCCAAGGGAACCTAACATCTCGGATGTAGTATTTTCCAACATTCCTGGCGGGTCGGCCCCTACTTCTCGGTGGGCACATTATATACGTCCATATCGTAATATATCCTAACCTAACCCATCTAGACCCCCGCTGGTAATGTTTTACAAAATTCCGGTCGTGTCGGCCCGTACTTTGCCGTGGGGACATTATATATGTCTATATCGTTTTATATCCTAACCTAAGGGAACGTAACATCTCGGATGTAGTATATTCCAACATTTCTGGCGGGTCGGCCCCTACTTCTCGGTGGGAACATTATATACGTCTATAACGTAATATAACCTAACCTAACCCACCTAGACCCTCGCTGGTAATGTTTCACAGAATCCCGCTCATGTATTACCGTACGTCTCGGTGCGTACATTATATACGTCTAAAAATTTATATATCCTAACCTAAGGGAACCTAACATCTCGGATGTAGTATTTTCCAACATTCCTGGCGGGTCGGCCCCTACTTCTCGGTGGGCATATTATATACGTCTATATCGTAATATAACCTAACCTAACCCATCTAGACCCTCGCTAGTGATGTTTTACAAAATCCCGGTCGTGTCTGCCCGTACTTCTCGGTGGGGACATTATATACGTCTATAACGTTATATATCCTAACCCAAGGGAACCTAACATCTCGGATGTAGTATTTTCCAACATTCCTGGCGGGTAGGCCCCTACTTCTCGGTGGGCACATTATATTTGTCTATATCGCAAAATAACCTAACCTAACCCATCTAGACCGTCGCTGGTAATGTTTTACAAAATCCCGGTCGTGTCGAACCGTACTTCTCGGCGGGGACATTATATACGTCTATAACGTTATATATGCTAACCTAAGGGAACCTAACATCTCGGATGTAGTATTTTCCAACATTCCTGGCGGGTCGGCCCCTACTTCTCGGTGGGCACATTATATACGTCCATATCGTAATATAACCTAACCTAACCCATCTAGACCCTCGCTGGTAATGTTTTACAAAATCCCGGTCGTGTCGGCCCGTACTTCTCGGTGTGGACATTATATACGTCTATAACGTTATATATCCTAACCTAAGGGAACCTAACATCTCGCATGTATTATTTTCCAACGTTCCTGGCGGTCCAGCCCCTACTTCTCGGTGGGCACATTATATACGTCTATATCGTAATGTAACCTAACCTAATCCATCTAGACCCTCGCTGGTAATGTTTTACAAAATCCCGGTCGTGTCTGCCCGTACTTCTCGGTGGGGACATTATATACGTCTATAACGTTATATATTCTAACCTAAGGGAACCTAACATGTCGGATGTAGTATTTTCCAACATTCCTGGCTGTTCGGCCCCTACTTCTCGGTGGGCACATTATATACGTCTATATCGTAATATAACCTAACCTAATCCATCTAGACCCTCGCTGGTAATGTTTTACAAAATCCCGGTCGTGTCGGCCCGTACTTCTCGGTGTGGACATTATATACGTCTATAACGTTATATATCCTAACCTAAGGGAACCTAACATCTCGCATGTATTATTTTCCAACGTTCCTGGCGGTCCAGCCCCTACTTCTCGGTGGGCACATTATATACGTCTATATCGTAATATAACCTAACCTAATCCATCTAGACCCTCGCTGGTAATGTTTTACAAAATCCCGGTCGTGTCTGCCCGTACTTCTCGGTGGGGACATTATATACGTCTATAACGTTATATATTCTAACCTAAGGGAACCTAACATGTCGGATGTAGTATTTTCCAACATTCCTGGCGGGTCGGCCCCTACTTCTCGATGGGCACATTATATACGTCTATATCGTAATATAACCTAACCTAACCCATCTAGACCGTCGCTGGTAATGTTTTACAAAATCCCGGTCGTGTTGACCCGTACTTCTCGGTGGGGACATTATATACGTCTATAACGTTGTATATCCTAACCTAAGGGAACCTAACATCTCGGATGTAGTATTTCCCAACATTCCTGGCGGGCCAGCCCCTACTTCTCGGTGGGCACATTATATACGTCCATATCGTAATATAACCTAACCTAACTCATCTAGACCGTCGCTGGTAATGTTTTACAAAATCCGGGTCGTGTTGACCCGTACTTCTCGGTGGGGACATTATATACGTCTATAACGTTATATATCCTAACCTAAGGGAACCTAACTTCTCGGATCTAGTATTTTCCAACATTCCTGGCGGGTCGGCCCCTACTTCTCGATGGGCACATTATATACGTCTATATCGTAATATAACCTAACCTAACCCATCTAGACCGTCGCTGGTAATGTTTTACAAAATCCCGGTCGTGTCGACCCGTACTTCTCGGTGGGGACATTATATACGTCTATAACGTTATATATCCTAACCTAAGGGAACCTAACTTCTCGGATGTAGTATTTTCCAACATTCCTGGCGGGTCGGCCCCTACTTCTCGGTGGGCACATTATATACGTCTATATCGTAATGTACCCTAACCTAATCCATGTAGAACCTCGCTGGTAATGTTTTACAAAATCCCGGTAGTGTCTGCCCGTACTTCTCGGTGGGGACATTATATACGTCTATAACGTTATATATCCTAACCTAAGGGAACCTAACATGTCGGATGTAGTATTTTCCAACATTCCTGGCGGGTCGGCCCCTACTTCTCGATGGGCACATTATATATGTCTATATCGCAATATAACCTAACCTAACCCATCTAGACCCTCGCTGGTAATGTTTTACAAAATCTCGGTCGTGTCGGCCCGTACTTCTCGGTGTGGACATTATATACGTCTGTAACGTTATATATCCTAACCTAAGGGAACCTAACATCTCGCATGTATTATTTTCCAACGTTCCTGCCGGGCCAGCCCCTACTTCTCGGTGGGCACATTATATACGTCCATATCGTAATATAATCTAACCCAACCCATCTAGACCCACGCTGGTAATGTTTTACAAAATTCCGGCCGTGTCTGCCCGTACTTCTCGGTGGGGACATTATATACGTCTATAACGTTATATATCCTAACCCAAGGGAACCTAACATCTCGGATGTAGTATTTTCCAACATTCCTGGCGGGTCGGCCCCTACTTCTCGGTGGGCACATTATATACGTCCATATCGTAATATATCCTAACCTAACCCATCTAGACCCCCGCTGGTAATGTTTTACAAAATCCCGGTCGTGTCTGCCCGTACTTCTCGGTGGGGACATTATATACGTCTATAACGTTATATATCCTAACCTAAGGGAACCTAACATGTCGGATGTAGTATTTTCCAACATTCCTGGCGGGTCGGCCCCTACTTCTCGATGGGCACATTATATATGTCTATATCGCAATATAACCTAACCAAACCCATCTAGACCCTCGCTGTTAATGTTTTACAAAATCCCGGTCGTGTCGGCCCGTACTTTGCCGTGGGGACATTATATATGTCTATATCGTTTTATATCCTAACCTAAGGGAACCTAACATCTCGGATGTAGTATTTTCCAACATTTCTGGCGGGTCGGCCCCTACTTCTCGGTGGGAACATTATATACGTCTATAACGTAATATAACCTAATCTAACCCACCTAGACCCTCGCTGGTAATGTTTCACAGAATCCCGCTCATGTCTTCCCGTACGTCTCTGTGCGTACATTATATACGTCTAAAAATTTATATATCCTAACCTAAGGGAACCTAACATCTCGGATGTAGTATTTTCCATCATTCCTGGCGGGTCGGCCCCTACTTCTCGGTGGGCACATTATATACGTCTCTATCGTAATATAACCCAACCTAACCCATCTAGACCGTCGCTGGTAATGTTTTACAAAATCCCGGTCGTGTCGGCCCGTACTTCTCGGTGTGGACATTATATACGTCTATAACGTTATATATCCTAACCTAAGGGAACCTAACATCTCGCATGTATTATTTTCCAACGTTCCTGGCGGGCCAGCCCCTACTTCTCGGTGGGCACATTATATACGTCCATATCGTAATATAACCTAACCTAACCCATCTAGACCCTCGCTGGTAATGTTTTACAAAATTCCGGCCGTGTCGGCCCGTACTTTGCCGTGGGGACACTATATACGTCTATAACGTTATATATCCTAACCTAAGGGAACCTAACATCTCGGATGTAGTATTTTCCAACATTCCTGGCGGGTCGGCCCCTACTTCTCGGTGGGCACGTTATATACGTCTATATCGTAATATACCCTAACCTAATCCATGTAGACCCTCGCTGGTAATGTATCACAGAATCCCGCTCATGTCTTCCCGTACGTCTCTGTGCGTACATTATATACGTCTAAAAATTTATATATCCTAACCTAAGGGAACCTAACATCTCGGATGTAGTATTTTCCATCATTCCTGGCGGGTCGGCCCCTACTTCTCGGTGGGCACATTATATACGTCTATATCGTAATATAACCCAACCTAACCCATCTAGACCCTCGCTGGTAATGTTTTACAAAATCCCGGTCGTGTCGGCCCATACTTCTCGGTGTGGACATTATATACGTCTGTAACGTTATATATCTTAACCTAAGGGAACCTAACATCTCGCATGTATTATTTTCCAACGTTCCTGGCGGGCCAGCCCCTACTTCTCGGTGGGCACATTATATACGTCCATATCGTAATATAATCTAACCTAACCCATCTAGACCCTCGCTGGTAATGTTTTACAAAATTCCGGTCGTTTCGGCCCGTACTTTGCCGTGGGGACATTATATACGTCTATAACGTTATATATCCTAACCTAAGGGAACCTAACATCTCGGATGTAGTATTTTCCAACATTCCTGGCGGGTCGGCCCCTACTTCTCGGTGGGCACATTATATACGTCTATATCGTAATATAACCTAACCTAACCCATCTAGACCGTCGCTGGTAATGTTTTACAAAATCCCGGTCGTGTCGACCCGTACTTCTCGGTGGGGACATTATATACGTCTATAACGTTATATATCCTAACCTAAAGGAACCTAACTTCTCGGATGTAGTATTTTCCAACATTCCTGGCGGGTCGGCCCCTACTTCTCGGTGGGCACATTATATACGTCTATATCGTAATATACCCTAACCTAATCCATGTAGACCCTCGCTGGTAATGTTTTACAAAATCCCGGTCGTGTCTGCCCGTACTTCTCGGTGGGGACATTATATACGTCTATAACGTTATATATCCTAACCTAAGGGAACCTAACATGTCGGATGTAGTATTTTCCAACATTCCTGGCGGGTCGGCCCCTACTTCTCGATGGGCACATTATATATGTCTATATCGCAATATAACCTAACCAAACCCATCTAGACCCTCGCTGGTAATGTTTTACAAAATCCCGGTCGTGTCGGCCCGTACTTCTCGGTGTGGACATTATATACGTCTATAACGTTATATATCCTAACCTAAGGGAACCCAACATCTCGCATGTATTATTTTCCAACGTTCCTGGCGGGCCAGGCCCTACTTCTCGGTGGGCACATTATATACTTCCATATCGTAATATAACCTAACCTAACCTATCTAGACCCTCGCTGGTAATGTTTAACAAAATTCCGGTCGTGTCGGCATGTACTTTGCCGTGGGGAAATTATATACGTCTATAACGTTATATATCCTAACCTATGGGAACCTAACATCTCGGATGTAGTATTTTCCAACATTCCTGGCGGGCCAGCCCCTACTTCTCGGTGGGCACATTATATACGTCCATATCGTAATATAACCTAACCTAACCCACCTAGACCCTCGCTGGTAATGTTTCACAGAATCCCGTTCATGTCTTCCCGTACGTCTCGGTGCGTACATTATATACGTCTATAAACTTATATATCCTAACCTAAGGGAACCTAATATCTCGGATGTAGTATTTTCTAACATTTCTGGCGGGTCGGCCCCTACTTCTCGGTGGGAACATTATATACGTCTATAACGTAATATAATCTAACCTAACCCACCTAGACCCTCGCTGGTAATGTTTCACAGAATCCCGCTCATGTCTTCCCGTACGTCTCGGTCCGTACATTATATACGTCTAAAAATTTATATATCCTAACCTAAGGGAACCTAACATCTCGGATGTAGTATTTTCCATCATTCCTGGCGGGTCGGCCCCTACTTCTCGGTGGGCACATTATATACGTCTATATCGTAATATAACCCAACCTAACCCATCTAGACCGTCGCTGGTAATGTTTTACAAAATCCCGGTCGTGTCGGCCCGTACTTCTCGGTGTGGACATTATATACGTCTACAACGTTATATATCCTAACCTAAGGGAACCTAACATCTCGCATGTATTATTTTCCAACGTTCCTGGCGGGCCAGCCCCTACTTCTCGGTGGGCACATTATATACGTCCATATCATAATATAACCTAACCTAACCCATCTAGACCCTCGCTGGTAATGTTTTACAAAATTCCGGTCGTGTCGACCCGTACTTCTCGGTGGGGACATTATATACGTCTATAACGTTATATATCCTAACCTAAGGGAACCTAACTTCTCGGATGTAGTATTTTCCAACATTCCTGGCGGGTCGGCCCCTACTTCTCGGTGGGCACATTATATACGTCCATATCGTAATATATCCTAACCTAACCCATCTAGACCCCCGCTGGTAATGTTTTACAAAATCCCGGTCGTGTCTGCCCGTACTTCTCGGTGGGGACATTATATACGTCTATAACGTTATATATCCTAACCTAAGGGAACCTAACATGTCGGATGTAGTATTTTCCAACATTCCTGGCGGGTCGGCCCCTACTTCTCGATGGGCACATTATATATGTCTATATCGCAATATAACCTAACCAAACCCATCTAGACCCTCGCTGTTAATGTTTTACAAAATCCCGGTCGTGTCGGCCCGTACTTTGCCGTGGGGACATTATATATGTCTATATCGTTTTATATCCTAACCTAAGGGAACCTAACATCTCGGATGTAGTATTTTCCAACATTTCTGGCGGGTCGGCCCCTACTTCTCGGTGGGAACATTATATACGTCTATATCGTAATATACCCTAACCTAATCCATGTAGACCCTCGCTGGTAATGTTTTACAAAATCCCGGTCGTGTCTGCCCGTACTTCTCGGTGGGGACATTATATACGTCTATAACGTTATATATCCTAACCTAAGGGAACCTAACATGTCGGATGTAGTATTTTCCAACATTCCTGGCGGGTCGGCCCCTACTTCTCGATGGGCACATTATATATGTCTATATCGCAATATAACCTAACCAAACCCATCTAGACCCTCGCTGGTAATGTTTTACAAAATCCCGGTCGTGTCGGCCCGTACTTCTCGGTGTGGACATTATATACGTCTATAACGTTATATATCCTAACCTAAGGGAACCCAACATCTCGCATGTATTATTTTCCAACGTTCCTGGCGGGCCAGGCCCTACTTCTCGGTGGGCACATTATATACTTCCATATCGTAATATAACCTAACCTAACCTATCTAGACCCTCGCTGGTAATGTTTAACAAAATTCCGGTCGTGTCGGCATGTACTTTGCCGTGGGGAAATTATATACGTCTATAACGTTATATATCCTAACCTAAGGGAACCTAACATCTCGGATGTAGTATTTTCCATCATTCCTGGCGGGTCGGCCCCTACTTCTCGGTGGGCACATTATATACGTCTATATCGTAATATAACCCAACCTAACCCATCTAGACCGTCGCTGGTAATGTTTTACAAAATCCCGGTCGTGTCGGCCCGTACTTCTCGGTGTGGACATTATATACGTCTATAACGTTATATATCCTAACCTAAGGGAACCTAACATCTCGCATGTATTATTTTCCAACGTTCCTGGCGGGCCAGCCCCTACTTCTCGGTGGGCACATTATATACGTCCATATCGTAATATAACCTAACCTAACCCATCTAGACCCTCGCTGGTAATGTTTTACAAAATTCCGGTCGTGTCGACCCGTACTTCTCGGTGGGGACATTATATACGTCTATAACGTTATATATCCTAACCTAAGGGAACCTAACATCTCGCATGTATTATTTTCCAACGTTCCTGGCGGGCCAGCCCCTACTTCTCGGTGGGCACATTATATACGTCCATATCGTAATATAACCTAACCTAACCCATCTAGACCCTCGCTGGTAATGTTTTACAAAATTCCGGCCGTGTCGGCCCGTACTTTGCCGTGGGGACACTATATACGTCTATAACGTTATATATCCTAACCTAAGGGAACCTAACATCTCGGATGTAGTATTTTCCAACATTCCTGGCGGGTCGGCCCCTACTTCTCGGTGGGCACGTTATATACGTCTATATCGTAATATACCCTAACCTAATCCATGTAGACGCTCGCTGGTAATGTTTTACAAAATCCCGGTCGTGTCGGCCCGTACTTCTCGGTGGGGACATTATATACGTCTATAACGTTATATATCCTAACCTAAGGGAACCTAACATGTCGGATGTAGTATTTTCCAACATTCCTGGCGGGTCGGCCCCTACTTCTCGATGGGCACATTATATATGTCTATAACGCAATATAACCTAACCTAACCCATCTAGACCCTCGCTGGTAATGTTTTACAAAATCCCGGTCGTGTCGGCCCATACTTCTCGGTGTGGACATTATATACGTCTATAACGTTATATATCCTAACCTAAGGGAACCTAACATGTCGGATGTAGTATTTTCCAACATTCCTGGCGGGTCGGCCCCTACTTCTCGATGGGCACATTATATATGTCTATATCGCAATATAACCTAACCAAACCCATCTAGACCCTCGCTGTTAATGTTTTACAAAATCCCGGTCGTGTCGGCCCGTACTTTGCCGTGGGGACATTATATATGTCTATATCGTTTTATATCCTAACCTAAGGGAACCTAACATCTCGGATGTAGTATTTTCCAACATTTCTGGCGGGTCGGCCCCTACTTCTCGGTGGGAACATTATATACGTCTATATCGTAATATACCCTAACCTAATCCATGTAGACCCTCGCTGGTAATGTTTTACAAAATCCCGGTCGTGTCTGCCCGTACTTCTCGGTGGGGACATTATATACGTCTATAACGTTATATATCCTAACCTAAGGGAACCTAACATGTCGGATGTAGTATTTTCCAACATTCCTGGCGGGTCGGCCCCTACTTCTCGATGGGCACATTATATATGTCTATATCGCAATATAACCTAACCAAACCCATCTAGACCCTCGCTGGTAATGTTTTACAAAATCCCGGTCGTGTCGGCCCGTACTTCTCGGTGTGGACATTATATACGTCTATAACGTTATATATCCTAACCTAAGGGAACCCAACATCTCGCATGTATTATTTTCCAACGTTCCTGGCGGGCCAGGCCCTACTTCTCGGTGGGCACATTATATACTTCCATATCGTAATATAACCTAACCTAACCTATCTAGACCCTCGCTGGTAATGTTTAACAAAATTCCGGTCGTGTCGGCATGTACTTTGCCGTGGGGAAATTATATACGTCTATAACGTTATATATCCTAACCTAAGGGAACCTAACATCTCGGATGTAGTATTTTCCATCATTCCTGGCGGGTCGGCCCCTACTTCTCGGTGGGCACATTATATACGTCTATATCGTAATATAACCCAACCTAACCCATCTAGACCGTCGCTGGTAATGTTTTACAAAATCCCGGTCGTGTCGGCCCGTACTTCTCGGTGTGGACATTATATACGTCTATAACGTTATATATCCTAACCTAAGGGAACCTAACATCTCGCATGTATTATTTTCCAACGTTCCTGGCGGGCCAGCCCCTACTTCTCGGTGGGCACATTATATACGTCCATATCGTAATATAACCTAACCTAACCCATCTAGACCCTCGCTGGTAATGTTTTACAAAATTCCGGTCGTGTCGACCCGTACTTCTCGGTGGGGACATTATATACGTCTATAACGTTATATATCCTAACCTAAGGGAACCTAACTTCTCGGATGTAGTATTTTCCAACATTCCTGGCGGGTCGGCCCCTACTTCTCGGTGGGCACATTATATACGTCTATATCGTAATATAACCTAACCTAATCCATCTAGACCCTCGCTTTTAATGTTTTACAAAATCCCGGTCGTGTCTACCCGTACTTCTCGGTGGGGACATTATATACGTCTATAACGTTATATATCCTAACCTAAGGGAACCTAAGATGTCGGATGTAGTATTTTCCAACATTCCTGGCGGGTCGGCCCCTACTTCTCGATGGGCACATTATATATGTCTATATCGCAATATAACCTAACCTAACCCATCTAGACCCTCGCTGGTAATGTTTTACAAAATCCCGGTCGTGTCTGCCCGTACTTCTCGGTGGGGACATTATATACGTCTATAACGTTATATATCCTAACCTAAGGGAACCTAACTTCTCGGATGTAGTATTTTCCAACATTCCTGGCGGGTCGGCCCCTACTTCTCGGTGGGCACATTATATACGTCTATATCGTAATATAACCCAACCTAACCCATCTAGACCGTCGCTGGTAATGTTTTACAAAATCCCGGTCGTGTCGGCCCGTACTTCTCGGTGTGGACATTATATACGTCTATAACGTTATATATCCTAACCTAAGGGAACCTAACATCTCGCATGTATTATTTTCCAACGTTCCTGGCGGGCCAGCCCCTACTTCTCGGTGGGCACATTATATACGTCCATATCGTAATATAACCTAACCTAACCCATCTAGACCCTCGCTGGTAATGTTTTACAAAATTCCGGCCGTGTCGGCCCGTACTTTGCCGTGGGGACACTATATACGTCTATAACGTTATATATCCTAACCTAAGGGAACCTAACATCTCGGATGTAGTATTTTCCAACATTCCTGGCGGGTCGGCCCCTACTTCTCGGTGGGCACGTTATATACGTCTATATCGTAATATACCCTAACCTAATCCATGTAGACGCTCGCTGGTAATGTTTTACAAAATCCCGGTCGTGTCGGCCCGTACTTCTCGGTGGGGACATTATATACGTCTATAACGTTATATATCCTAACCTAAGGGAACCTAACATGTCGGATGTAGTATTTTCCAACATTCCTGGCGGGTCGGCCCCTACTTCTCGATGGGCACATTATATATGTCTATAACGCAATATAACCTAACCTAACCCATCTAGACCCTCGCTGGTAATGTTTTACAAAATCCCGGTCGTGTCGGCCCATACTTCTCGGTGTGGACATTATATACGTCTCTAACGTTATATATCTTAACCTAAGGGAACCTAACATCTCGCATGTATTATATTCCAACGTTCCTGGCGGGCCAGCCCCTACTTCTCGGTGGGCACATTATATACGTCCATATCGTAATATAACCTAACCTAACTCATCTAGACCGTCGCTGGTAATGTTTTACAAAATCCCGGTCGTGTCGGCCCGTACTTCTCGGTGTGGACATTATATACGTCTATAACGTTATATATCCTAACCTAAGGGAACCCAACATCTCGCATGTATTATTTTCCAACGTTCCTGGCGGGCCAGGCCCTACTTCTCGGTGGGCACATTATATACTTCCATATCGTAATATAACCTAACCTAACCTATCTAGACCCTCGCTGGTAATGTTTAACAAAATTCCGGTCGTGTCGGCATGTACTTTGCCGTGGGGAAATTATATACGTCTATAATGTTATATATCCTATCCTAAGGGAACCTAACATCTCGGATGTAGTATTTTCCAACATTTCTGGCGGGTCGGCCCCTACTTCTCGGTGGGAACATTATATACGTCTATAACGTAATATAACCTTACCTAACCCACCTAGACCCTCGCTGGTAATGTTTCACAGAGTCCCGTTTATGTCTTCTCGTACGTCTCGGTGCGTACATTATATACGTCTATAAACTTATATATCCTAACCTAAGGGAACCTAGCTTCTCGGATGTAGTATTTTCCAACATTCCTGGCGGGTCGGCCCCTACCTCTCGGTGGACACATTATATACGTCTATATCGTAATATAACCTAACCTAACCCATCTAGACCTTCGCTGGTAATGTTTTACAAAATCCCGGTCGTGTCGGCCCGTACTTCTCGGTGTGGACATTATATACGTCTATAACGTTGTATATCCTAACCTAAGGGAACCTAACATCTCGGATGTAGTATTTCCCAACATTCCTGGCGGGCCAGCCGCTACTTCTCGGTGGTCACATTATATACGTCCATATCGTAATATAACCTAACCTAACTCATCTAGACCGTCGCTGGTAATGTTTTACAAAATCCCGGTCGTGTTGACCCGTACTTCTCGGTGGGGACATTATATACGTCTATAACGTTATATATCCTAACCTAAGGGAACCTAACTTCTCGGATCTAGTATTTTCCAACATTCCTGGCGGTTCGGCCCCTACTTCTCGGTGGGCACATTATATACGTCTATATCGTAATATAACCTAACCTAATCCATCTAGACCCTCGCTGGTAATGTTTTACAAAATCCCGGTCGTGTCGGCCCGTACTTCTCGGTGTGGACATTATATACGTCTATAACGTTATATATCCTAACCTAAGGGAACCTAACATCTCGCATGTATTATTTTCCAACGTTCCTGGCGGTCCAGCCCCTACTTCTCGGTGGGCACATTATATACGTCTATATCGTAATATAACCTAACCTAATCCATCTAGACCCTCGCTGGTAATGTTTTACAAAATCCCGTTCGTGTTTGCCCGTACTTCTCGGTGGGGACATTATATACGTCTATAACGTTATATATTCTAACCTAAGGGAACCTAACATGTCGGATGTAGTATTTTCCAACATTCCTGGCGGGTCGGCCCCTACTTCTCGATGGTCACATTATATACGTCTATATCGTAATATAACCTAACCTAACCCATTTAGACCCTCGCTGGTAATGTTTTACAAAATCCCGGTCGTGTCGGCCCGTACTTCTCGGTGTGGACATTATATGCGTCTATAACGTTGTATATCCTAACCTAAGGGAACCTAACATCTCGGATGTAGTATTTCCCAACATTCCTGGCGGGCCAGCCCCTACTTCTCGGTGGGCACATTATATACGTCCATATCGTAATATAACCTAACCTAACTCATCTAGACCGTCGCTGGTAATGTTTTACAAAATCCCGGTCGTGTTGACCCGTACTTCTCGGTGGGGACATTATATACGTCTATAACGTTATATATCCTAACCTAAGGGAACCTAACTTCTCGGATCTAGTATTTTCCAACATTCCTGGCGGTTCGGCCCCTACTTCTCGGTGGGCACATTATATACGTCTATATCGTAATATAACCTAACCTAATCCATCTAGACCCTCGCTGGTAATGTTTTACAAAATCCCGGTCGTGTCGGCCCGTACTTCTCGGTGTGGACATTATATACGTCTATAACGTTATATATCCTAACCTAAGGGAACCTAACATCTCGCATGTATTATTTTCCAACGTTCCTGGCGGTCCAGCCCCTACTTCTCGGTGGGCACATTATATACGTCTATATCGTAATATAACCTAACCTAATCCATCTAGACCCTCGCTGGTAATGTTTTACAAAATCCCGGTCGTGTCTGCCCGTACTTCTCGGTGGGGACATTATATACGTCTATAACGTTATATATTCTAACCTAAGGGAACCTAACATGTCGGATGTAGTATTTTCCAACATTCCTGGCGGGTCGGCCCCTACTTCTCGATGGGCACATTATATACGTCTATATCGTAATATAACCTAACCTAACCCATCTAGACCGTCGCTGGTAATGTTTTACAAAATCCCGGTCGTGTCGACCCGTACTTCTCGGTGGGGACATTATATACGTCTATAACGTTATATATCCTAACCTAAGGGAACCTAACTTCTCGGATGTAGTATTTTCCAACATTCCTGGCGGGTCGGCCCCTACTTCTCGGTGGGCACATTATATACGTCTATATCGTAATGTACCCTAACCTAATCCATGTAGAACCTCGCTGGTAATGTTTTACAAAATCCCGGTAGTGTCTGCCCGTACTTCTCGGTGGGGACATTATATACGTCTATAACGTTATATATCCTAACCTAAGGGAACCTAACATGTCGGATGTAGTATTTTCCAACATTCCTGGCGGGTCGGCCCCTACTTCTCGATGGGCACATTATATATGTCTATATCGCAATATAACCTAACCTAACCCATCTAGACCCTCGCTGGTAATGTTTTACAAAATCTCGGTCGTGTCGGCCCGTACTTCTCGGTGTGGACATTATATACGTCTGTAACGTTATATATCCTAACCTAAGGGAACCTAACATCTCGCATGTATTATTTTCCAACGTTCCTGGCGGGCCAGCCCCTACTTCTCGGTGGGCACATTATATACGTCCATATCGTAATATAATCTAACCCAACCCATCTAGACCCACGCTGGTTATGTTTTACAAAATTCCGGCCGTGTCTGCCCGTACTTCTCGGTGGGGACAATATATACGTCTATAACGTTATATATCCTAACCCAAGGGAACCTAACATCTCGGATGTAGTATTTTCCAACATTCCTGGCGGGTCGGCCCCTACTTCTCGGTGGGCACATTATATACGTCCATATCGTAATATATCCTAACCTAACCCATCTAGACCCCCGCTGGTAATGTTTTACAAAATCCCGGTCGTGTCTGCCCGTACTTCTCGGTGGGGACATTATATACGTCTATAACGTTATATATCCTAACCTAAGGGAACCTAACATGTCGGATGTAGTATTTTCCAACATTCCTGGCGGGTCGGCCCCTACTTCTCGATGGGCACATTATATATGTCTATATCGCAATATAACCTAACCAAACCCATCTAGACCCTCGCTGTTAATGTTTTACAAAATCCCGGTCGTGTCGGCCCGTACTTTGCCGTGGGGACATTATATATGTCTATATCGTTTTATATCCTAACCTAAGGGAACCTAACATCTCGGATGTAGTATTTTCCAACATTTGTGGCGGGTCGGCCCCTACTTCTCGGTGGGAACATTATATACGTCTATAACGTAATATAACCTAATCTAACCCACCTAGACCCTCGCTGGTAATGTTTCACAGAATCCCGCTCATGTCTTCCCGTACGTCTCTGTGCGTACATTATATACGTCTAAAAATTTATATATCCTAACCTAAGGGAACCTAACATCTCGGATGTAGTATTTTCCATCATTCCTGGCGGGTCGGCCCCTACTTCTCGGTAGGCACATTATATACGTCTATATCGTAATATAACCCAACCTAACCCATCTAGACCGTCGCTGGTAATGTTTTACAAAATCCCGGTCGTGCCGGCCCGTACTTGTCGGTGTGGACATTATATACGTCTATAACGTTATATATCCTAACCTAAGGGAACCTAACATCTCGCATGTATTATTTTCCAACGTTCCTGGCGGGCCAGCCCCTACTTCTCGGTGGGCACATTATATACGTCCATATCGTAATATAACCTAACCTAACCCATCTAGACCCTCGCTGGTAATGTTTTACAAAATTCCGGCCGTGTCGGCCCGTACTTTGCCGTGGGGACACTATATACGTCTATAACGTTATATATCCTAACCTAAGGGAACCTAACATCTCGGATGTAGTATTTTCCAACATTCCTGGCGGGTCGGCCCCTACTTCTCGGTGGGCACGTTATATACGTCTATATCGTAATATACCCTAACCTAATCCATGTAGACGCTCGCTGGTAATGTTTTACAAAATCCCGGTCGTGTCGGCCCGTACTTCTCGGTGGGGACATTATATACGTCTATAACGTTATATATCCTAACCTAAGGGAACCTAACATGTCGGATGTAGTATTTTCCAACATTCCTGGCGGGTCGGCCCCTACTTCTCGATGGGCACATTATATATGTCTATAACGCACTATAACCTAACCTAACCCATCTAGACCCTCGCTGGTAATGTTTTACAAAATCCCGGTCGTGTCGGCCCATACTTCTCGGTGTGGACATTATATACGTCTGTAACGTTATATATCTTAACCTAAGGGAACCTAACATCTCGCATGTATTATTTTCCAACGTTCCTGGCGGGCCAGCCCCTACTTCTCGGTGGGCACATTATATACGTCCATATCGTAATATAATCTAACCTAACCCATCTAGACCCTCGCTGGTAATGTTTTACAAAATTCCGGTCGTTTCGGCCCGTACTTTGCCGTGGGGACATTATATACGTCTATAACGTTATATATCCTAACCTAAGGGAACCTAACATCTCGGATGTAGTATTTTCCAACATTCCTGGCGGGTCGGCCCCTACTTCTCGGTGGGCACATTATATACGTCTATATCGTAATATAACCTAACCTAACCCATCTAGACCGTCGCTGGTAATGTTTTACAAAATCCCGGTCGTGTCGACCCGTACTTCTCGGTGGGGACATTATATACGTCTATAACGTTATATATCCTAACCTAAAGGAACCTAACTTCTCGGATGTAGTATTTTCCAACATTTCTGGCGGGTCGGCCCCTACTTCTCGGTGGGCACATTATATACGTCTATATCGTAATATACCCTAACCTAATCCATGTAGACCCTCGCTGGTAATGTTTTACAAAATCCCGGTCGTGTCTGCCGGTACTTCTCGGTGGGGACATTATATACGTCTATAACGTTATATATCCTAACCTAAGGGAACCTAACATGTCGGATGTAGTATTTTCCAACATTCCTGGCGGGTCGGCCCCTACTTCTCGATGGGCACATTATATATGTCTATATCGCAATATAACCTAACCAAACCCATCTAGACCCTCGCTGGTAATGTTTTACAAAATCCCGGTCGTGTCGGCCCGTACTTCTCGGTGTGGACATTATATACGTCTATAACGTTATATATCCTAACCTAAGGGAACCCAACATCTCGCATGTATTATTTTCCAACGTTCCTGGCGGGCCAGGCCCTACTTCTCGGTGGGCACATTATATACTTCCATATCGTAATATAACCTAACCTAACCTATCTAGACCCTCGCTGGTAATGTTTAACAAAATTCCGGTCGTGTCGGCATGTACTTTGCCGTGGGGAAATTATATACGTCTATAACGTTATATATCCTAACCTAAGGGAACCTAACATCTCGGATGTTGTATTTTCCAACATTCCTGGCGGGCCAGCCCCTACTTCTCGGTGGGCACATTATATACGTCCATATCGTAATATAACCTAACCTAACCCACCTAGACCCTCGCTGGTAATGTTTCACAGAATCCCGTTCATGTCTTCCCGTACGTCTCGGTGCGTACATTATATACGTCTATAAACTTATATATCCTAACCTAAGGGAACCTAATATCTCGGATGTAGTATTTTCTAACATTTCTGGCGGGTCGGCCCCTACTTCTCGGTGGGAACATTATATACGTCTATAACGTAATATAATCTAACCCAACCCACCTAGACCCTCGCTGGTAATGTTTCACAGAATCCCGCTCATGTCTTCCCGTACGTCTCGGTCCGTACATTATATACGTCTAAAAATTTATATATCCTAACCTAAGGGAACCTAACATCTCGGATGTAGTATTTTCCATCATTCCTGGCGGGTCGGCCCCTACTTCTCGGTGGGCACATTATATACGTCTATATCGTAATATAACCCAACCTAACCCATCTAGACCGTCGCTGGTAATGTTTTACAAAATCCCGGTCGTGTCGGCCCGTACTTCTCGGTGTGGACATTATATACGTCTACAACGTTATATATCCTAACCTAAGGGAACCTAACATCTCGCATGTATTATTTTCCAACGTTCCTGGCGGGCCAGCCCCTACTTCTCGGTGGGCACATTATATACGTCCATATCATAATATAACCTAACCTAACCCATCTAGACCCTCGCTGGTAATGTTTTACAAAATTCCGGTCGTGTCGACCCGTACTTCTCGGTGGGGACATTATATACGTCTATAACGTTATATATCCTAACCTAAGGGAACCTAACTTCTCGGATGTAGTATTTTCCAACATTCCTGGCGGGTCGGCCCCTACTTCTCGGTGGGCACATTATATACGTCCATATCGTAATATATCCTAACCTAACCCATCTAGACCCCCGCTGGTAATGTTTTACAAAATCCCGGTCGTGTCTGCCCGTACTTCTCGGTGGGGACATTATATACGTCTATAACGTTATATATCCTAACCTAAGGGAACCTAACATGTCGGATGTAGTATTTTCCAACATTCCTGGCGGGTCGGCCCCTACTTCTCGATGGGCACATTATATATGTCTATATCGCAATATAACCTAACCAAACCCATCTAGACCCTCGCTGTTAATGTTTTACAAAATCCCGGTCGTGTCGGCCCGTACTTTGCCGTGGGGACATTATATATGTCTATATCGTTTTATATCCTAACCTAAGGGAACCTAACATCTCGGATGTAGTATTTTCCAACATTTCTGGCGGGTCGGCCCCTACTTCTCGGTGGGAACATTATATACGTCTATAACGTAATATAACCTAATCTAACCTACCTAGACCCTCGCTGGTAATGTTTCACAGAATCCCGCTCATGTCTTCCCGTACGTCTCTGTGCGTACATTATATACGTCTAAAAATTTATATATCCTAACCTAAGGGAACCTAACATCTCGGATGTAGTATTTTCCATCATTCCTGGCGGGTCGGCCCCTACTTCTCGGTGGGCACATTATATACGTCTATATCGTAATATAACCCAACCTAACCCATCTAGACCGTCGCTGGTAATGTTTCACAAAATCCCGGTCGTGTCGGCCCGTACTTCTCGGTGTGGACATTATATACGTCTATAACGTTATATATCCTAACCTAAGGGAACCTAACATCTCGCATGTATTATTTTCCAACGTTCCTGGCGGGCCAGCCCCTACTTCTCGGTGGGCACATTATATACGTCCATATCGTAATATAACCTAACCTAACCCATCTAGACCCTCGCTGGTAATGTTTTACAAAATTTCGGCCGTGTCGGCCCGTACTTTGCCGTGGGGACACTATATACGTCTATAACGTTATATATCCTAACCTAAGGGAACCTAACATCTCGGATGTAGTATTTTCCAACATTCCTGGCGGGTCGGCCCCTACTTCTCGGTGGGCACGTTATATACGTCTATATCGTAATATACCCTAACCTAATCCATGTAGACGCTCGCTGGTAATGTTTTACAAAATCCCGGTCGTGTCGGCCCGTACTTCTCGGTGGGGACATTATATACGTCTATAACGTTATATATCCTAACCTAAGGGAACCTAACATGTCGGATGTAGTATTTTCCAACATTCCTGGCGGGTCGGCCCCTACTTCTCGATGGGCACATTATATATGTCTATAACGCAATATAACCTAACCTAACCCATCTAGACCCTCGCTGGTAATGTTTTACAAAATCCCGGTCGTGTCGGCCCATACTTCTCGGTGTGGACATTATATACGTCTGTAACGTTATATATCTTAACCTAAGGGAACCTAACATCTCGCATGTATTATATTCCAACGTTCCTGGCGGGCCAGCCCCTACTTCTCGGTGGGCACATTATATACTTCCATATCGTAATATAATCTAACCTAACCCATCTAGACCCTCGCTGGTAATGTTTTACAAAATTCCGGTCGCTTCGGCCCGTACTTTGCCGTGGGGACATTATATACGTCTATAACGTTATATATCCTAACCTAAGGGAACCTAACATCTCGGATGTAGTATTTTCCAACATTCCT
This sequence comes from Xylocopa violacea, assembly GCA_963969225.1. NCBI lineage: Eukaryota > Metazoa > Arthropoda > Insecta > Hymenoptera > Apidae > Xylocopa > Xylocopa violacea. Next base: position 4,860,053 of record CAXAJV010000011.1, on the reverse strand, counting down.
GGCGGGTCGGCCCCTACTTCTCGGTGGGCACATTATATACGTCTATATCGTAATATAACCTAACCTAACCCATCTAGACCGTCGCTGGTAATGTTTTACAAAATCCCGGTCGTGTCGACCCGTACTTCTCGGTGGGGACATTATATACGTCTATAACGTTATATATCCTAACCTAAAGGAACCTAACTTCTCGGATGTAGTATTTTCCAACATTCCTGGCGGGTCGGCCCCTACTTCTCGGTGGGCACATTATATACGTCTATATCGTAATATACCCTAACCTAATCCATGTAGACCCTCGCTGGTAATGTTTTACAAAATCCCGGTCGTGTCTGCCCGTACTTCTCGGTGGGGACATTATATACGTCTATAACGTTATATATCCTAACCTAAGGGAACCTAACATGTCGGATGTAGTATTTTCCAACATTCCTGGCGGGTCGGCCCCTACTTCTCGATGGGCACATTATATATGTCTATATCGCAATATAACCTAACCAAACCCATCTAGACCCTCGCTGGTAATGTTTTACAAAATCCCGGTCGTGTCGGCCCGTACTTCTCGGTGTGGACATTATATACGTCTATAACGTTATATATCCTAACCTAAGGGAACCCAACATCTCGCATGTATTATTTTCCAACGTTCCTGGCGGGCCAGGCCCTACTTCTCGGTGGGCACATTATATACTTCCATATCGTAATATAACCTAACCTAACCTATCTAGACCCTCGCTGGTAATGTTTAACAAAATTCCGGTCGTGTCGGCATGTACTTTGCCGTGGGGAAATTATATACGTCTATAACGTTATATATCCTAACCTAAGGGAACCTAACATCTCGGATGTAGTATTTTCCATCATTCCTGGCGGGTCGGCCCCTACTTCTCGGTGGGCACATTATATACGTCTATATCGTAATATAACCCAACCTAACCCATCTAGACCGTCGCTGGTAATGTTTTACAAAATCCCGGTCGTGTCGGCCCGTACTTCTCGGTGTGGACATTATATACGTCTATAACGTTATATATCCTAACCTAAGGGAACCTAACATCTCGCATGTATTATTTTCCAACGTTCCTGGCGGGCCAGCCCCTACTTCTCGGTGGGCACATTATATACGTCCATATCGTAATATAACCTAACCTAACCCATCTAGACCCTCGCTGGTAATGTTTTACAAAATTCCGGCCGTGTCGGCCCGTACTTTGCCGTGGGGACACTATATACGTCTATAACGTTATATATCCTAACCTAAGGGAACCTAACATCTCGGATGTAGTATTTTCCAACATTCCTGGCGGGTCGGCCCCTACTTCTCGGTGGGCACGTTATATACGTCTATATCGTAATATACCCTAACCTAATCCATGTAGACGCTCGCTGGTAATGTTTTACAAAATCCCGGTCGTGTCGGCCCGTACTTCTCGGTGGGGACATTATATACGTCTATAACGTTATATATCCTAACCTAAGGGAACCTAACATGTCGGATGTAGTATTTTCCAACATTCCTGGCGGGTCGGCCCCTACTTCTCGATGGGCACATTATATATGTCTATAACGCAATATAACCTAACCTAACCCATCTAGACCCTCGCTGGTAATGTTTTACAAAATCCCGGTCGTGTCGGCCCATACTTCTCGGTGTGGACATTATATACGTCTGTAACGTTATATATCTTAACCTAAGGGAACCTAACATCTCGCATGTATTATATTCCAACGTTCCTGGCGGGCCAGCCCCTACTTCTCGGTGGGCACATTATATACGTCCATATCGTAATATAATCTAACCTAACCCATCTAGACCCTCGCTGGTAATGTTTTACAAAATTCCGGTCGTTTCGGCCCGTACTTTGCCGTGGGGACATTATATACGTCTATAACGTTATATATCCTAACCTAAGGGAACCTAACATCTCGGATGTAGTATTTTCCAACATTCCTGGCGGGTCGGCCCCTACTTCTCGGTGGGCACATTATATACGTCTATATCGTAATATAACCTAACCTAACCCATCTAGACCGTCGCTGGTAATGTTTTACAAAATCCCGGTCGTGTCGACCCGTACTTCTCGGTGGGGACATTATATACGTCTATAACGTTATATATCCTAACCTAAAGGAACCTAACTTCTCGGATGTAGTATTTTCCAACATTCCTGGCGGGTCGGCCCCTACTTCTCGGTGGGCACATTATATACGTCTATATCGTAATATACCCTAACCTAATCCATGTAGACCCTCGCTGGTAATGTTTTACAAAATCCCGGTCGTGTCTGCCCGTACTTCTCGGTGGGGACATTATATACGTCTATAACGTTATATATCCTAACCTAAGGGAACCTAACATGTCGGATGTAGTATTTTCCAACATTCCTGGCGGGTCGGCCCCTACTTCTCGATGGGCACATTATATATGTCTATATCGCAATATAACCTAACCAAACCCATCTAGACCCTCGCTGGTAATGTTTTACAAAATCCCGGTCGTGTCGGCCCGTACTTCTCGGTGTGGACATTATATACGTCTATAACGTTATATATCCTAACCTAAGGGAACCCAACATCTCGCATGTATTATTTTCCAACGTTCCTGGCGGGCCAGGCCCTACTTCTCGGTGGGCACATTATATACTTCCATATCGTAATATAACCTAACCTAACCTATCTAGACCCTCGCTGGTAATGTTTAACAAAATTCCGGTCGTGTCGGCATGTACTTTGCCGTGGGGAAATTATATACGTCTATAACGTTATATATCCTAACCTAAGGGAACCTAACATCTCGGATGTAGTATTTTCCAACATTCCTGGCGGGCCAGCCCCTACTTCTCGGTGGGCACATTATATACGTCCATATCGTAATATAACCTAACCTAACCCACCTAGACCCTCGCTGGTAATGTTTCACAGAATCCCGTTCATGTCTTCCCGTACGTCTCGGTGCGTACATTATATACGTCTATAAACTTATATATCCTAACCTAAGGGAACCTAATATCTCGGATGTAGTATTTTCTAACATTTCTGGCGGGTCGGCCCCTACTTCTCGGTGGGAACATTATATACGTCTATAACGTAATATAACCTAACCTAACCCACCTAGACCCTCGCTGGTAATGCTTCACAGAATCCCGCTCATGTCTTCCCGTACGTCTCGGTGCGTACATTATATACGTCTAAAAATTTATATATCCTAACCTAAGGGAACCTAACATCTCGGATGTAGTATTTTCCATCATTCCTGGCGGGTCGGCCCCTACTTCTCGGTGGGCACATTATATACGTCTATATCGTAATATAACCCAACCTAACCCATCTAGACCGTCGCTGGTAATGTTTTACAAAATCCCGGTCGTGTCGGCCCGTACTTCTCGGTGTGGACATTATATACGTCTATAACGTTATATATCCTAACCTAAGGGAACCTAACATCTCGCATGTATTATTTTCCAACGTTCCTGGCGGGCCAGCCCCTACTTCTCGGTGGGCACATTATATACGTCCATATCGTAATATAACCTAACCTAACCCATCTAGACCCTCGCTGGTAATGTTTTACAAAATTCCGGTCGTGTCGACCCGTACTTCTCGGTGGGGACATTATATACGTCTATAACGTTATATATCCTAACCTAAGGGAACCTAACTTCTCGGATGTAGTATTTTCCAACATTCCTGGCGGGTCGGCCCCTACTTCTCGGTGGGCACATTATATACGTCTATATCGTAATATAACCTAACCTAATCCATCTAGACCCTCGCTTTTAATGTTTTACAAAATCCCGGTCGTGTCTGCCCGTACTTCTCGGTGGGGACATTATATACGTCTATAACGTTATATATCCTAACCTAAGGGAACCTAACATGTCGGATGTAGTATTTTCCAACATTCCTGGCGGGTCGGCCCCTACTTCTCGATGGGCACATTATATATGTCTATATCGCAATATAACCTAACCTAACCCATCTAGACCCTCGCTGGTAATGTTTTACAAAATCCCGGTCGTGTCTGCCCGTACTTCTCGGTGGGGACATTATATACGTCTATAACGTTATATATCCTAAGCTAAGGGAACCTAACATCACGCATGTATTATTTTCCAACGTTCCTGGCGGGCCAGCCCCTACTTCTCGGTGGGCACATTATATACGTCTATATCGTAATATAACCTAACCTAACCCATCTAGACCCTCGCTGGTAATGTTTTACAAAATTCCGGTCGTGTCGACCCGTACTTCTCGGTGGGGACATTATATACGTCTATAACGTTATATATCCTAACCTAAGGGAACCTAACATCTCGCATGTATTATTTTCCAACGTTCCTGGCGGGCCAGCCCCTACTTCTCGGTGGGCACATTATATACGTCCATATCGTAATATAATCTAACCTAACCCATCTAGACCCTCGCTGGTAATGTTTTACAAAATTCCGGTCGTTTCGGCCCGTACTTTGCCGTGGGGACATTATATACGTCTATAACGTTATATATCCTAACCTAAGGGAACCTAACATCTCGGATGTAGTATTTTCCAACATTCCTGGCGGGTCGGCCCCTACTCCTCGGTGGGCACATTATATACGTCTATATCGTAATATAACCTAACCTAACCCATCTAGACCGTCGCTGGTAATATTTTACAAAATCCCGGTCGTGTCGACCTGTACTTCTCGGTGGGGACATTATACACGTCTATAACGTTATATATCCTAACCTAAAGGAACCTAACTTCTCGGATGTAGTATTTTCCAACATTCCTGGCGGGTCGGCCCCTACTTCTCGGTGGGCACATTATATACGTCTATATCGTAATATACCCTAACCTAATCCATGTAGACCCTCGCTGGTAATGTTTTACAAAATCCCGGTCGTGTCTGCCCGTACTTCTCGGTGGGGACATTATATACGTCTATAACGTCATATATCCTAACCTAAGGGAACCTAACATGTCGGATGTAGTATTTTCCAACATTCCTGGCGGGTCGGCCCCTACTTCTCGATGGGCACATTATATATGTCTATATCGCAATATAACCTAACCAAACCCATCTAGACCCTAGCTGGTAATGTTTTACAAAATCCCGGTCGTGTCGGCCCGTACTTCTCGGTGTGGACATTATATACGTCTATAACGTTATATATCCTAACCTAAGGGAACCCAACATCTCGCATGTATTATTTTCCAACGTTCCTGGCGGGCCAGGCCCTACTTCTCGGTGGGCACATTATATACTTCCATATCGTAATATAACCTAACCTAACCTATCTAGACCCTCGCTGGTAATGTTTAACAAAATTCCGGTCGTGTCGGCATGTACTTTGCCGTGGGGAAATTATATACGTCTATAACGTTATATATCCTAACCTAAGGGAACCTAACTTCTCGGATGTAGTATTTTCCAACATTCCTGGCGGGCCAGCCCCTACTTCTCGGTGGGCACATTATATACGTCCATATCGTAATATAACCTAACCTAACCCACCTAGACCCTCGCTGGTAATGTTTCACAGAATCCCGTTCATGTCTTCCCGTACGTCTCGGTGCGTACATTATATACGTCTATAAACTTATATATCCTAACCTAAGGGAACCTAATATCTCGGATGTAGTATTTTCCAACGTTCCTGGCGGGCCAGCCCCTACTTCTCGGTGGGCACATTATATACGTCCATATCGTAATATAATCTAACCTAACCCATCTAGACCCTCGCTGGTAATGTTTTACAAAATTCCGGTCGTTTCGGCCCGTACTTTGCCGTGGGGACATTATATACGTCTATAACGTTATATATCCTAACCTAAGGGAACCTAACATCTCGGATGTAGTATTTTCCAACATTCCTGGCGGGTCGGCCCCTACTCCTCGGTGGGCACATTATATACGTCTATATCGTAATATAACCTAACCTAACCCATCTAGACCGTCGCTGGTAATGTTTTACAAAATCCCGGTCGTGTCGACCCGTACTTCTCGGTGGGGACATTATATACGTCTATAACGTTATATATCCTAACCTAAAGGAACCTAACTTCTCGGATGTAGTATTTTCCAACATTCCTGGCGGGTCGGCTCCTACTTCTCGGTGGGCACATTATATACGTCTATATCGTAATATACCCTAACCTAATCCATGTAGACCCTCGCTGGTAATGTTTTTCAAAATCACGGTCGTGTCTGCCCGTACTTCTCGGTGGGGACATTATATACGTCTATAACGTTGTATATCCTAACCTAAGGGAACCTAACATGTCGGATGTAGTATTTTCCAACATTCCTGGCGGGTCGGCCCCTACTTCTAGGTGGGCACATTATATACGTCTATATCGTAATATACCCTAACCTAATCCATGTAGACCCTCGCTGGTAATGTTTTACAAAATCCCGGTCGTGTCTGCCCGTACTTCTCGGTGGGGACATTATATACGTCTATAACGTTATATATCCTAACCTAAGGGAACCTAACATGTCGGATGTAGTATTTTCCAACATTCCTGGCGGGTCGGCCCCTACTTCTCGATGGGCACATTATATATGTCTATATCGCAATATAACCTAACCAAACCCATCTAGACCCTCGCTGGTAATGTTTTACAAAATCCCGGTCGTGTCGGCCCGTACTTCTCGGTGTGGACATTATATACGTCTATAACGTTATATATCCTAACCTAAGGGAACCCAACATCTCGCATGTATTATTTTCCAACGTTCCTGGCGGGCCAGGCCCTACTTCTCGGTGGGCACATTATATACTTCCATATCGTAATATAACCTAACCTAACCTATCTAGAACCTCGCTGGTAATGTTTAACAAAATTCCGGTCGTGTCGGCATGTACTTTGCCGTGGGGAAATTATATACGTCTATAACGTTATATATCCTAACCTAAGGGAACCTAACATCTCGGATGTAGTATTTTCCAACATTCCTGGCGGGCCAGCCCCTACTTCTCGGTGGGCACATTATATACGTCCATATCGTAATATAACCTAACCTAACCCACCTAGACCCTCGCTGGTAATGTTTCACAGAATCCCGTTCATGTCTTCCCGTACGTCTCGGTGCGTACATTATATACGTCTATAAACTTATATATCCTAACCTAAGGGAACCTAATATCTCGGATGTAGTATTTTCTAACATTTCTGGCGGGTCGGCCCCTACTTCTCGGTGGGAACATTATATACGTCTATAACGTAATATAATCTAACCTAACCCACCTAGACCCTCGCTGGTAATGTATCACAGAATCCCGCTCATGTCTTCCCGTACGTCTCGGTGCGTACATTATATACGTCTAAAAATTTATATATCCTAACCTAAGGGAACCTAACATCTCGGATGTAGTATTTTCCATCATTCCTGGCGGGTCGGCCCCTACTTCTCGGTGGGCACATTATATACGTCTATATCGTAATATAACCCAACCTAACCCATCTAGACCGTCGCTGGTAATGTTTTACAAAATCCCGGTCGTGTCGACCCGTACTTCTCGGTGGGGACATTATATACGTCTATAACGTTATATATCCTAACCTAAAGGAACCTAACTTCTCGGATGTAGTATTTTCCAACATTTCTGGCGGGTCGGCCCCTACTTCTCGGTGGGCACATTATATACGTCTATATCGTAATATACCCTAACCTAATCCATGTAGACCCTCGCTGGTAATGTTTTACAAAATCCCGGTCGTGTCTGCCGGTACTTCTCGGTGGGGACATTATATACGTCTATAACGTTATATATCCTAACCTAAGGGAACCTAACATCTCGCATGTATTATTTTCCAACGTTCCTGGCGGGCCAGCCCCTACTTCTCGGTGGGCACATTATATACGTCCATATCGTAATATAATCTAACCTAACCCATCTAGACCCTCGCTGGTAATGTTTTACAAAATTCCGGTCGTTTCGGCCCGTACTTTGCCGTGGGGACATTATATACGTCTATAACGTTATATATCCTAACCTAAGGGAACCTAACATCTCGGATGTAGTATTTTCCAACATTCCTGGCGGGTCGGCCCCTACTCCTCGGTGGGCACATTATATACGTCTATATCGTAATATAACCTAACCTAATCCATCTAGACCCTCGCTGGTAATGTTTTACAAAATCCCGGTCGTGTCTGCCCGTACTTCTCGGTGGGGACATTATATACGTCTATTACGTTATATATCCTAACCTAAGGGAACCTAACATGTCGGATGTAGTATTTTCCAACATTCCTGGCGGGTCGGCCCCTACTTCTCGGTGGGCACATTATATACGTCTATATCGTAATATACCCTAACCTAATCCATGTAGACCCTCGCTGGTAATGTTTTACAAAATCCCGCTCGTGTCTGCCCGTACTTCTCGGTGGGGACATTATATACGTCTATAACGTTATATATCCTAACCTGAGGGAACCTAACATGTCGGATGTAGTATTTTCCAACATTCCTGGCGGGTCGGCCCCTACTTCTCGATGGGCACATTATATATGTCTATATCGCAATATAACCTAACCAAACCCATCTAGACCCTCGCTGGTAATGTTTTACAAAATCCCGGTCGTGTCGGCCCGTACTTCTCGGTGTGGACATTATATACGTCTATAACGTTATATATCCTAACCTAAGGGAACCTAACATCTCGCATGTATTATTTTCCAACGTTCCTGGCGGGCCAGGCCCTACTTCTCGGTGGGCACATTATATACTTCCATATCGTAATATAACCTAACCTAACCTATCTAGACCCTCGCTGGTAATGTTTAACAAAATTCCGGTCGTGTCGGCATGTACTTTGCCGTGGGGACATTATATACGTCTATAACGATATATATCCTAACCTAAGGGAACCTAACATCTCGGATGTCGTATTTTCCAACATTCCTGGCGGGCCAGCCCCTACTTCTCGGTGGGCACATTATATACGTCCATATCGTAATATAACCTAACCTAACCCACCTAGACCCTCGCTGGTAATGTTTCACAGAATCCCGTTCATGTCTTCCCGTACGTCTCGGTGCGTACATTATATACGTCTATAAACTTATATATCCTAACCTAAGGGAACCTAACATCTCGGATGTAGTATTTTCCAACATTCCTGGCGGGCCGGCCCCTACTTCTCGGTGGGCACATTATATACGTCCATATCGTAATATAATCTAACCTAACCCATCTAGAGCCTCGCTGCTAATGTTTTACAAAATTCCGGTCGTGTCGGCCCGTACTTTGCCGTGGGGACATTATATACGTCTCTAACGTTATATATCCTAACCTAAGGGAACCTAACATCTCGGATGTAGTATTTTCCAACATTCCTGGCGGGTCGGCCCCTACTTCTCGGTGGGCACATTATATACGTCTATATCGTAATATAACCTAACCTAACCCATCTAGACCGTCGCTGGTAATGTTTTACAAAATCCCGGTCGTGTCGGCCCGTACTTCTCGGTGTGGACATTATATACGTCTATATCGTTAAATATCCTAACCTAAGGGAACCTAACATCTCGGATGTAGTATTTTCCAACATTCCTGGCGGGCCAGCCCCTACTTCTCGGTGGTCACATTATATACGTCTATATCGTAATATAACCTAACCTAACCCATCTAGACCCTCGCTGGTAATGTTTTACAAAATCCCGCTCGTGTCTGCCCGTACTTCTCGGTGGGGACATTATATACGTCTATAACGTTATATATCCTAACCTAAGGGAACCTAACATGTCGGATGTAGTATTTTCCAACATTCCTGGCGGGTCGGCCCCTACTTCTCGATGGGCACATTATATATGTCTATATCGCAATATAACCTAACCAAACCCATCTAGACCCTCGCTGGTAATGTTTTACAAAATCCCGGTCGTGTCGGCCCGTACTTCTCGGTGTGGACATTATATACGTCTATAACGTTATATATCCTAACCTAAGGGAACCTAACATCTCGCATGTATTATTTTCCAACGTTCCTGGCGGGCCAGCCCCTACTTCTCGGTGGGCACATTATATACGTCCATATCGTAATATAACCTAACCTAACCCATCTAGACCCTCGCTGGTAATGTTTTACAAAATCCCGGTCGTGTCTGCCCGTACTTCTCGGTGGGAACATTATATACGTCTATAACGTTATATATCCTAACCTAAGGGAACCTAACATGTCGGATGTAGTATTTTCCAAAATTCCTGGCGGGTCGGCCCCTACTTCTCGATGGGCACATTATATACTTCCATATCGTAATATAACCTAACCTAACCTATCTAGACCCTCGCTGGTAATGTTTAACAAAATTCCGGTCGTGTCGGCATGTACTTTGCCGTCGGGACATTATATACGTCTATAACGTTATATATCCTAACCTAAGGGAACCTAACATCTCGGATGTCGTATTTTCCAACATTCCTGGCGGGCCAGCCCCTACTTCTCGGTGGGCACATTATATACGTCCATATCGTAATATAACCTAACCTAACCCACCTAGACCCTCGCTGGTAATGTTTCACAGAATCCCGTTCATGTCTTCCCGTACGTCTCGGTGCGTACATTATATACGTCTATAAACTTATATATCCTAACCTAAGGGAACCTAACATCTCGGATGTAGTATTTTCCAACATTCCTGGCGGGCCGGCCCCTACTTCTCGGTGGGCACATTATATACGTCCATATCGTAATATAATCTAACCTAACCCATCTAGAGCCTCGCTGCTAATGTTTTACAAAATTCCGGTCGTGTCGGCCCGTACTTTGCCGTGGGGACATTATATACGTCTCTAACGTTATATATCCTAACCTAAGGGAACCTAACATCTCGGATGTAGTATTTTCCAACATTCCTGGCGGGTCGGCCCCTACTTCTCGGTGGGCACATTATATACGTCTATATCGTAATATAACCTAACCTAACCCATCTAGACCGTCGCTGGTAATGTTTTACAAAATCCCGGTCGTGTCGGCCCGTACTTCTCGGGGTGGACATTATATACGTCTATATCGTTAAATATCCTAACCTAAGGGAACCTAACATCTCGGATGTAGTATTTTCCAACATTCCTGGCGGGCCAGCCCCTACTTCTCGGTGGGCACATTATATACGTCTATATCGTAATATAACCTAACCTAACCCATCTAGACCCTCGCTGGTAATGTTTTACAAAATCCCGCTCGTGTCTGCCCGTACTTCTCGGTGGCGACATTATATACGTCTATAACGTTATATATCCTAACCTAAGGGAACCTAACATGTCGGATGTAGTATTTTCCAACATTCCTGGCGGGTCGGCCCCTACTTCTCGATGGGCACATTATATATGTCTATATCGCAATATAACCTAACCAAACCCATCTAGACCCTCGCTGGTAATGTTTTACAAAATCCCGGTTGTGTCGGCCCGTACTTCTCGGTGTGGACATTATATACGTCTATAACGTTATATATCCTAACCTAAGGGAACCTAACATCTCGCATGTATTATTTTCCAACGTTCCTGGCGGGCCAGCCCCTACTTCTCGGTGGGCACATTATATACGTCCATATCGTAATATAACCTAACCTAACCCATCTAGACCCTCGCTGGTAATGTTTTACAAAATCCCGGTCGTGTCTGCCCGTACATCTCGGTGGGAACATTATATACGTCTATAACGTTATATATCCTAACCTAAGGGAACCTAACATGTCGGATGTAGTATTTTCCAAAATTCCTGGCGGGTCGGCCCCTACTTCTCGATGGGCACATTATATACTTCCATATCGTAATATAACCTAACCTAACCTATCTAGACCCTCGCTGGTAATGTTTAACAAAATTCCGGTCGTGTCGGCATGTACTTTGCCGTCGGGACATTATATACGTCTATAACGTTATATATCCTAACCTAAGGGAACCTAACATCTCGGATGTAGTATTTTCCAACATTCCTGGCGGGCCAGCCCCTACTTCTCGGTGGGCACATTATATACGTCCATATCGTAATATAACCTAACCTAACCCACCTAGACCCTCGCTGGTAATGTTTCACAGAATCCCGTTCATGTCTTCCCGTACGTCTCGGTGCGTACATTATATACGTCTATAAACTTATATATCCTAACCTAAGGGAACCTAACATCTCGGATGTAGTATTTTCCAACATTCCTGGCGGGCCGGCCCCTACTTCTCGGTGGGCACATTATATACGTCCATATCGTAATATAATCTAACCTAACCCATCTAGAGCCTCGCTGCTAATGTTTTACAAAATTCCGGTCGTGTCGGCCCGTACTTTGCCGTGGGGACATTATATACGTCTCTAACGTTATATATCCTAACCTAAGGGAACCTAACATCTCGGATGTAGTATTTTCCAACATTCCTGGCGGGTCGGCCCCTACTTCTCGGTGGGCACATTATATACGTCTATATCGTAATATAACCTAACCTAACCCATCTAGACCGTCGCTGGTAATGTTTTACAAAATCCCGGTCGTGTCGGCCCGTACTTCTCGGTGTGGACATTATATACGTCTATATCGTTAAATATCCTAACCTAAGGGAACCTAACATCTCGGATGTAGTATTTTCCAACATTCCTGGCGGGCCAGCCCCTACTTCTCGGTGGGCACATTATATACGTCCATATCGTAATATAACCTAACCTAACCCATCTAGACCCTCGCTGGTAATGTTTAACAAAATTCCGGTCGTGTCGGCATGTACTTTGCCGTGGGGAAATTATATACGTCTATAACGTTATATATCCTAACCTAAGGGAACCTAACATCTCGGATGTAGTATTTTCCAACATTCCTGGCGGGCCAGCCCCTACTTCTCGGTGGGCACATTATATACGTCCATATCGTAATATAACCTAACCTAACCCACCTAGACCCTCGCTGGTAATGTTTCACAGAATCCCGTTCATGTCTTCCCGTACGTCTCGGTGCGTACATTATATACGTCTATAAACTTATATATCCTAACCTAAGGGAACCTAATATCTCGGATGTAGTATTTTCCAACGTTCCTGGCGGGCCAGCCCCTACTTCTCGGTGGGCACATTATATACGTCCATATCGTAATATAATCTAACCTAACCCATCTAGACCCTCGCTGGTAATGTTTTACAAAATTCCGGTCGTTTCGGCCCGTACTTTGCCGTGGGGACATTATATACGTCTATAACGTTATATATCCTAACCTAAGGGAACCTAACATCTCGGATGTAGTATTTTCCAACATTCCTGGCGGGTCGGCCCCTACTCCTCGGTGGGCACATTATATACGTCTATATCGTAATATAACCTAACCTAACCCATCTAGACCGTCGCTGGTAATGTTTTACAAAATCCCGGTCGTGTCGACCCGTACTTCTCGGTGGGGACATTATATACGTCTATAACGTTATATATCCTAACCTAAAGGAACCTAACTTCTCGGATGTAGTATTTTCCAACATTCCTGGCGGGTCGGCTCCTACTTCTCGGTGGGCACATTATATACGTCTATATCGTAATATACCCTAACCTAATCCATGTAGACCCTCGCTGGTAATGTTTTTCAAAATCACGGTCGTGTCTGCCCGTACTTCTCGGTGGGGACATTATATACGTCTATAACGTTGTATATCCTAACCTAAGGGAACCTAACATGTCGGATGTAGTATTTTCCAACATTCCTGGCGGGTCGGCCCCTACTTCTCGGTGGGCACATTATATACGTCTATATCGTAATATACCCTAACCTAATCCATGTAGACCCTCGCTGGTAATGTTTTACAAAATCCCGGTCGTGTCTGCCCGTACTTCTCGGTGGGGACATTATATACGTCTATAACGTTATATATCCTAACCTAAGGGAACCTAACATGTCGGATGTAGTATTTTCCAACATTCCTGGCGGGTCGGCCCCTACTTCTCGATGGGCACATTATATATGTCTATATCGCAATATAACCTAACCAAACCCATCTAGACCCTCGCTGGTAATGTTTTACAAAATCCCGGTCGTGTCGGCCCGTACTTCTCGGTGTGGACATTATATACGTCTATAACGTTATATATCCTAACCTAAGGGAACCCAACATCTCGCATGTATTATTTTCCAACGTTCCTGGCGGGCCAGGCCCTACTTCTCGGTGGGCACATTATATACGTCTATATCGTAATATAACCCAACCTAACCCATCTAGACCGTCGCTGGTAATGTTTTACAAAATCCCGGTCGTGTCGACCCGTACTTCTCGGTGTGGACATTATATACGTCTATAACGTTATATATCCTAACCTAAGGGAACCTAACATCTCGCATGTATTATTTTCCAACGTTCCTGGCGGGCCAGACCCTACTTCTCGGTGGGCACATTATATACGTCCATATCGTAATATAATCTAACCTAACCCATCTAGACCCTCGCTGGTAATGTTTTACAAAATTCCGGTCGTTTCGGCCCGTACTTTGCCGTGGGGACATTATATACGTCTATAACGTTATATATCCTAACCTAAGGGAACCTAACATCTCGGATGTAGTATTTTCCAACATTCCTGGCGGGTCGGCCCCTACTCCTCGGTGGGCACATTATATACGTCTATATCGTAATATAACCTAACCTAATCCATCTAGACCCTCGCTGGTAATGTTTTACAAAATCCCGGTCGTGTCTGCCCGTACTTCTCGGTGGGGACATTATATACGTCTATTACGTTATATATCCTAACCTAAGGGAACCTAACATGTCGGATGTAGTATTTTCCAACATTCCTGGCGGGTCGGCCCCTACTTCTCGGTGGGCACATTATATACGTCTATATCGTAATATACCCTAACCTAATCCATGTAGACCCTCGCTGGTAATGTTTTACAAAATCCCGCTCGTGTCTGCCCGTACTTCTCGGTGGGGACATTATATACGTCTATAACGTTATATATCCTAACCTGAGGGAACCTAACATGTCGGATGTAGTATTTTCCAACATTCCTGGCGGGTCGGCCCCTACTTCTCGATGGGCACATTATATATGTCTATATCGCAATATAACCTAACCAAACCCATCTAGACCCTCGCTGGTAATGTTTTACAAAATCCCGGTCGTGTCGGCCCGTACTTCTCGGTGTGGACATTATATACGTCTATAACGTTATATATCCTAACCTAAGGGAACCTAACATCTCGCATGTATTATTTTCCAACGTTCCTGGCGGGCCAGGCCCTACTTCTCGGTGGGCACATTATATACTTCCATATCGTAATATAACCTAACCTAACCTATCTAGACCCTCGCTGGTAATGTTTAACAAAATTCCGGTCGTGTCGGCATGTACTTTGCCGTGGGGACATTATATACGTCTATAACGTTATATATCCTAACCTAAGGGAACCTAACATCTCGGATGTCGTATTTTCCAACATTCCTGGCGGGCCAGCCCCCACTTCTCGGTGGGCACATTATATACGTCCATATCGTAATATAACCTAACCTAACCCACCTAGACCCTCGCTGGTAATGTTTCACAGAATCCCGTTCATGTCTTCCCGTACGTCTCGGTGCGTACATTATATACGTCTATAAACTTATATATCCTAACCTAAGGGAACCTAACATCTCGGATGTAGTATTTTCCAACATTCCTGGCGGGCCGGCCCCTACTTCTCGGTGGGCACATTATATACGTCCATATCGTAATATAATCTAACCTAACCCATCTAGAGCCTCGCTGCTAATGTTTTACAAAATTCCGGTCGTGTCGGCCCGTACTTTGCCGTGGGGACATTATATACGTCTCTAACGTTATATATCCTAACCTAAGGGAACCTAACATCTCGGATGTAGTATTTTCCAACATTCCTGGCGGGTCGGCCCCTACTTCTGGGTGGGCACATTATATACGTCTATATCGTAATATAACCTAACCTAACCCATCTAGACCGTCGCTGGTAATGTTTTACAAAATCCCGGTCGTGTCGGCCCGTACTTCTCGGTGTGGACATTATATACGTCTATATCGTTAAATATCCTAACCTAAGGGAACCTAACATCTCGGATGTAGTATTTTCCAACATTCCTGGCGGGCCAGCCCCTACTTCTCGGTGGGCACATTATATACGTCTATATCGTAATATAACCTAACCTAACCCATCTAGACCCTCGCTGGTAATGTTTTACAAAATCCCGCTCGTGTCTGCCCGTACTTCTCGGTGGGGACATTATATACGTCTATAACGTTATATATCCTAACCTAAGGGAACCTAACATGTCGGATGTAGTATTTTCCAACATTCCTGGCGGGTCGGCCCCTACTTCTCGATGGGCACATTATATATGTCTATATCGCAATATAACCTAACCAAACCCATCTAGACCCTCGCTGGTAATGTTTTACAAAATCCCGGTCGTGTCGGCCCGTACTTCTCGGTGTGGACATTATATACGTCTATAACGTTATATATCCTAACCTAAGGGAACCTAACATCTCGCATGTATTATTTTCCAACGTTCCTGGCGGGCCAGCCCCTACTTCTCGGTGGGCACATTATATACGTCCATATCGTAATATAACCTAACCTAACCCATCTAGACCCTCGCTGGTAATGTTTTACAAAATCCCGGTCGTGTCTGCCCGTACTTTGCCGTCGGGACATTATATACGTCTATAACGTTATATATCCTAACCTAAGGGAACCTAACATCTCGGATGTCGTATTTTCCAACATTCCTGGCGGGCCAGCCCCTACTTCTCGGTGGGCACATTATATACGTCCATATCGTAATATAACCTAACCTAACCCACCTAGACCCTCGCTGGTAATGTTTCACAGAATCCCGTTCATGTCTTCCCGTACGTCTCGGTGCGTACATTATATACGTCTATAAACTTATATATCCTAACCTAAGGGAACCTAACATCTCGGATGTAGTATTTTCCAACATTCCTGGCGGGCCGGCCCCTACTTCTCGGTGGGCACATTATATACGTCCATATCGTAATATAATCTAACCTAACCCATCTAGAGCCTCGCTGCTAATGTTTTACAAAATTCCGGTCGTGTCGGCCCGTACTTTGCCGTGGGGACATTATATACGTCTCTAACGTTATATATCCTAACCTAAGGGAACCTAACATCTCGGATGTAGTATTTTCCAACATTCCTGGCGGGTCGGCCCCTACTTCTCGGTGGGCACATTATATACGTCTATATCGTAATATAACCTAACCTAACCCATCTAGACCGTCGCTGGTAATGTTTTACAAAATCCCGGTCGTGTCGGCCCGTACTTCTCGGGGTGGACATTATATACGTCTATATCGTTAAATATCCTAACCTAAGGGAACCTAACATCTCGGATGTAGTATTTTCCAACATTCCTGGCGGGCCAGCCCCTACTTCTCGGTGGGCACATTATATACGTCTATATCGTAATATAACCTAACCTAACCCATCTAGACCCTCGCTGGTAATGTTTTACAAAATCCCGCTCGTGTCTGCCCGTACTTCTCGGTGGGGACATTATATACGTCTATAACGTTATATATCCTAACCTAAGGGAACCTAACATGTCGGATGTAGTATTTTCCAACATTCCTGGCGGGTCGGCCCCTACTTCTCGATGGGCACATTATATATGTCTATATCGCAATATAACCTAACCATACCCATCTAGACCCTCGCTGGTAATGTTTTACAAAATCCCGGTCGTGTCGGCCCGTACTTCTCGGTGTGGACATTATATACGTCTATAACGTTATATATCCTAACCTAAGGGAACCTAACATCTCGCATGTATTATTTTCCAACGTTCCTGGCGGGCCAGCCCCTACTTCTCGGTGGGCACATTATATACGTCCATATCGTAATATAACCTAACCTAACCCACCTAGACCCTCGCTGGTAATGTTTCACAGAATCCCGTTCATGTCTTCCCGTACGTCTCGGTGCGTACATTATATACGTCTATAAACTTATATATCCTAACCTAAGGGAACCTAACATCTCGGATGTAGTATTTTCCAACATTCCTGGCGGGCCGGCCCCTACTTCTCGGTGGGCACATTATATACGTCCATATCGTAATATAATCTAACCTAACCCATCTAGAGCCTCGCTGCTAATGTTTTACAAAATTCCGGTCGTGTCGGCCCGTACTTTGCCGTGGGGACATTATATACGTCTCTAACGTTATATATCCTAACCTAAGGGAACCTAACATCTCGGATGTAGTATTTTCCAACATTCCTGGCGGGTCGGCCCCTACTTCTCGGTGGGCACATTATATACGTCTATATCGTAATATAACCTAACCTAACCCATCTAGACCGTCGCTGGTAATGTTTTACAAAATCCCGGTCGTGTCGGCCCGTACTTCTCGGTGTGGACATTATATACGTCTATATCGTTAAATATCCTAACCTAAGGGAACCTAACATCTCGGATGTAGTATTTTCCAACATTCCTGGCGGGCCAGCCCCTACTTCTCGGTGGGCACATTATATACGTCCATATCGTAATATAACCTAACCTAACCCATCTAGACCCTCGCTGGTAATGTTTTACAAAATTCCGGTCGTGTCGACCCGTACTTCTCGGTGGGGACATTATATACGTCTATAACGTTATATATCCTAACCTAAGGGAACCTAACTTCTCGGATGTAGTATTTTCCAACATTCCTGGCGGGTCGGCCCCTACTTCTCGGTGGGCACATTATATACTTCCATATCGTAATATAACCTAACCTAACCTATCTAGACCCTCGCTGGTAATGTTTAACAAAATTCCGGTCGTGTCGGCATGTACTTTGCCGTCGGGACATTATATACGTCTATAACGTTATATATCCTAACCTAAGGGAACCTAACATCTCGGATGTAGTATTTTCCAACATTCCTGGCGGGCCAGCCCCTACTTCTCGGTAGGCACATTATATACGTCCATATCGTAATATAACCTAACCTAACCCACCTAGACCCTCGCTGGTAATGTTTCACAGAATCCCGTTCATGTCTTCCCGTACGTCTCGGTGCGTACATTATATACGTCTATAAACTTATATATCCTAACCTAAGGGAACCTAACATCTCGGATGTAGTATTTTCCAACATTCCTGGCGGGCCGGCCCCTACTTCTCGGTGGGCACATTATATACGTCCATATCGTAATATAATCTAACCTAACCCATCTAGAGCCTCGCTGCTAATGTTTTACAAAATTCCGGTCGTGTCGGCCCGTACTTTGCCGTGGGGACATTATATACGTCTCTAACGTTATATATCCTAACCTAAGGGAACCTAACATCTCGGATGTAGTATTTTCCAACATTCCTGGCGGGTCGGCCCCTACTTCTCGGTGGGCACATTATATACGTCTATATCGTAATATAACCTAACCTAACCCATCTAGACCGTCGCTGGTAATGTTTTACAAAATCCCGGTCGTGTCGGCCCGTACTTCTCGGTGTGGACATTATATACATCTATAACATTATATATCCTAACCTAAGGGAACCTAACATCTCGGATGTAGTATTTTCCAACATTTCTGGCGGGTCGGCCCCTACTTCTCGGTGGGAACTTTATATACGTCTATAACGTAATATAACCTAACCTAACCCACCTAGACCCTCGCTGGTAATGTTTCACTGAATCCCGTTCATGTCTTCCCGTACGTCTCGGTGCGTACATTATATACGTCTATAAATTTATTTATCCTAACCTAAGGGAACCTAACATCTCGGATGTAGTATTTTCCAACATTCCTGGCGGGTCGGCCCCTACTTCTCGGTGGGCACATTATATACGTCTATATCGTAATATAATCTAACCTAACCCATCTAAACCGTCGCTGGTAATGTTTTACAAAATCCCGGTCGTGTCGACCCGTACTTCTCGGTGGGGACATTATATACGTCTATAACGTTATATATCCTAACCTAAGGGAACCTAACTTCTCGGATGTAGTATTTTCCAACATTCCTGGCGGGTCGGCCCCTACTTCTCGGTGGGCACATTATATACGTCTATATCGTAATATACCCTAACCTAACCCATCTAGACCCTCGCTGGTAATGTTTTGCAAAATCCCGGTCGTGTCGGTCCGTACTTCTCGGTGTGGACATTATATACATCTATAACGTTATATATCCTAACCTAAGGGAACCTAACATCTCGGATGTAGTATTTTCCAACATTCCTGGCGGGCCAGGCCCTACATCTCGGTGGGCACATTATACACGTCCATATCGTAATATAACCTAACCTAACCCACCTAAACCCTCGCTGGTAATGTTTTACAAAATCCCGGTCGTGTCGGGCCGTACTTCTCGGTGTGGACATTATATACGTCTATATCGTTATATATCCTAACCTAAGGGAACCTAACATCTCGGATGTAGTATTTTCCACCATTCCTGGCGGGCCGGCCCCTAGTTCTCGGTGGGCACTTTATATACGTCCATATCGTAATATAATCTAACCTAACCCATCTAGACCCTCGCTGGTAATGTTTTACAAAATTCCGGTCTTGTCGGCCCGTACTTTGCCGTGGGGACATTATATACGTCTCTAACGTTATATATCCTAACCTAAGGGAACCTAACATCTCGGATGTAGTATTTCCCAACATTCCTGGCGGGTCGGCCCCTACTTCTCGGTGGGCACATTATATACGTCTATATCGTAATATAACCCAACCTAACCCATCTAGACCCTCGCTGGTAATGTTTTACAAAATTCCGGTCGTGTCGGCTCGTACTTCTCGGTGTGGACATTATATACGTCTATAACGTTATATATCCTAACCTAAGGGAACCTAACATCTCGCATGTATTATTTTCCAACGTTCCTGGCGGGCCAGGCCCTACTTCTCGGTGGGCACATTATATACGTCCATATCGTAATATAACCCAACCTAACCCATCTAGACCGTCGCTGGTAATGTTTTACAAAATTCCGGTCGTGTCGACCCGTACTTCTCGGTGGGGACATTATATACGTCTATAACGTTATATATCCTAACCTAAGGGAACCTAACTTCTCGGATGTAGTATTTTCCAACATTCCTGGCGGGTCGGCCCCTACTTCTCGGTGGGCACATTATATACGTCTATATCGTAATATAACCTAACCTAATCCATCTAGACCCTCGCTGGTAATGTTTTACAAAATCCCGGTCGTGTCTGCCCGTACTTCTCGGTGGGGACATTATATACGTCTATTACGTTATATATCCTAACCTAAGGGAACCTAACATGTCGGATGTAGTATTTTCCAACATTCCTGGCGGGTCGGCCCCTACTTCTCGGTGGGCACATTATATACGTCTATATCGTAATATACCCTAACCTAATCCATGTAGACCCTCGCTGGTAATGTTTTACAAAATCCCGCTCGTGTCTGCCCGTACTTCTCGGTGGGGACATTATATACGTCTATAACGTTATATATCCTAACCTGAGGGAACCTAACATATCGGATGTAGTATTTTCCAACATTCCTGGCGGGTCGGCCCCTACTTCTCGATGGGCACATTATATATGTCTATATCGCAATATAACCTAACCAAACCCATCTAGACCCTCGCTGGTAATGTTTTACAAAATCCCGGTCGTGTCGGCCCGTACTTCTCGGTGTGGACATTATATACGTCTATAACGTTATATATCCTAACCTAAGGGAACCTAACATCTCGCATGTATTATTTTCCAACGTTCCTGGCGGGCCAGGCCCTACTTCTCGGTGGGCACATTATATACTTCCATATCGTAATATAACCTAACCTAACCTATCTAGACCCTCGCTGGTAATGTTTAACAAAATTCCGGTCGTGTCGGCATGTACTTTGCCGTGGGGACATTATATACGTCTATAACGTTATATATCCTAACCTAAGGGAACCTAACATCTCGGATGTCGTATTTTCCAACATTCCTGGCGGGCCAGCCCCTACTTCTCGGTGGGCACATTATATACGTCCATATCGTAATATAACCTAACCTAACCCACCTAGACCCTCGCTGGTAATGTTTCACAGAATCCCGTTCATGTCTTCCCGTACGTCTCGGTGCGTACATTACATACGTCTATAAACTTATATATCCTAACCTAAGGGAACCTGACATCTCGGATGTAGTATTTTCCAACATTTCTGGCGGGTCGGCCCCTACTTCTCGGTGGGAACATTATATACGTTTATAACGTAATATAACCTAACGTAACCCACCTAGACCCTCGCTGGTAATGTTTCACAGAATCACGCTCATGTCTTCCCGTACGTCTCGGTGCGTACATTATATACGTCTAAAAATTTATATATCCTAACCTAAGGGAACCTAACATCTCGGATGTAGTATTTTCCAACATTCCTGGCGGGCCAGCCCCTACTTCACGGTGGGCACATTATATACGTCCATATCGTAATATAACCTAACCTAACCCACCTAGACCCTCGCTGGTAATGTTTCACAGAATCCCGTTCATGTCTTCCCGTACGTCTCGGTGCGTACATTATATACGTCTATAAACTTATATATCCTAACCTAAGGGAACCTAACATGTCGGATGTAGTATTTTCCAACATTCCTGGCGGGTCGGCCCCTACTTCTCGGTGGGCACATTATATACGTCTATATCGTAATATACCCTAACCTAATCCATGTAGACCCTCGCTGGTAATGTTTTACAAAATCCCGCTCGTGTCTGCCCGTACTTCTCGGTGGGGACATTATATACGTCTATAACGTTATATATCCTAACCTGATGGAACCTAACATGTCGGATGTAGTATTTTCCAACATTCCTGGCGGGTCGGCCCCTACTTCTCGATGGGCACATTATATATGTCTATATCGCAATATAACCTAACCAAACCCATCTAGACCCTCGCTGGTAATGTTTTACAAAATCCCGGTCGTGTCGGCCCGTACTTCTCGGTGTGGACATTATATACGTCTATAACGTTATATATCCTAACCTAAGGGAACCTAACATCTCGCATGTATTATTTTCCAACGTTCCTGGCGGGCCAGGCCCTACTTCTCGGTGGGCACATTATATACTTCCATATCGTAATATAACCTAACCTAACCTATCTAGACCCTCGCTGGTAATGTTTAACAAAATTCCGGTCGTGTCGGCATGTACTTTGCCGTGGGGACATTATATACGTCTATAACGTTATATATCCTAACCTAAGGGAACCTAACATCTCGGATGTCGTATTTTCCAACATTCCTGGCGGGCCAGCCCCTACTTCTCGGTGGGCACATTATATACGTCCATATCGTAATATAACCTAACCTAACCCACCTAGACCCTCGCTGGTAATGTTTCACAGAATCCCGTTCATGTCTTCCCGTACGTCTCGGTGCGTACATTACATACGTCTATAAACTTATATATCCTAACCTAAGGGAACCTGACATCTCGGATGTAGTATTTTCCAACATTTCTGGCGGGTCGGCCCCTACTTCTCGGTGGGAACATTATATACGTCTATAACGTAATATAACCTAACCTAACCCACCTAGACCCTCGCTGGTAATGTTTCACAGAATCACGCTCATGTCTTCCCGTACGTCTCGGTGCGTACATTATATACGTCTAAAAATTTATATATCCTAACCTAAGGGAACCTAACATCTCGGATGTAGTATTTTCCAACATTCCTGGCGGGCCAGCCCCTACTTCACGGTGGGCACATTATATACGTCCATATCGTAATATAACCTAACCTAACCCACCTAGACCCTCGCTGGTAATGTTTCACAGAATCCCGTTCATGTCTTCCCGTACGTCTCGGTGCGTACATTATATACGTCTATAAACTTATATATCCTAACCTAAGGGAACCTAACATGTCGGATGTAGTATTTTCCAACATTCCTGGCGGGTCGGCCCCTACTTCTCGGTGGGCACATTATATACGTCTATATCGTAATATACCCCAACCTAATCCATGTAGACCCTCGCTGGTAATGTTTTACAAAATCCCGCTCGTGTCTGCCCGTACTTCTCGGTGGGGACATTATATACGTCTATAACGTTATATATCCTAACCTGATGGAACCTAACATGTCGGATGTAGTATTTTCCAACATTCCTGGCGGGTCGGCCCCTACTTCTCGATGGGCACATTATATATGTCTATATCGCAATATAACCTAACCAAACCCATCTAGACCCTCGCTGGTAATGTTTTACAAAATCCCGGTCGTGTCGGCCCGTACTTCTCGGTGTGGACATTATATACGTCTATAACGTTATATATCCTAACCTAAGGGAACCTAACATCTCGCATGTATTATTTTCCAACGTTCCTGGCGGGCCAGGCCCTACTTCTCGGTGGGCACATTATATACTTCCATATCGTAATATAACCTAACCTAACCTATCTAGACCCTCGCTGGTAATGTTTAACAAAATTCCGGTCGTGTCGGCATGTACTTTGCCGTGGGGACATTATATACGTCTATAACGTTATATATCCTAACCTAAGGGAACCTAACATCTCGGATGTCGTATTTTCCAACATTCCTGGCGGGCCAGCCCCTACTTCTCGGTGGGCACATTATATACGTCCATATCGTAATATAACCTAACCTAACCCACCTAGACCCTCGCTGGTAATGTTTCACAGAATCCCGTTCATGTCTTCCCGTACGTCTGGGTGCGTACATTACATACGTCTATAAACTTATATATCCTAACCTAAGGGAACCTGACATCTCGGATGTAGTATTTTCCAACATTTCTGGCGGGTCGGCCCCTACTTCTCGGTGGGAACATTATATACGTCTATAACGTAATATAACCTAACCTAACCCACCTAGACCCTCGCTGGTAATGTTTCACAGAATCACGCTCATGTCTTCCCGTACGTCTCGGTGCGTACATTATATACGTCTAAAAATTTATATATCCTAACCTAAGGGAACCTAACATCTCGGATGTAGTATTTTCCAACATTCCTGGCGGGCCAGCCCCTACTTCACGGTGGGCACATTATATACGTCCATATCGTAATATAACCTAACCTAACCCACCTAGACCCTCGCTGGTAATGTTTCACAGAATCCCGTTCATGTCTTCCCGTACGTCTCGGTGCGTACATTATATACGTCTATAAACTTATATATCCTAACCTAAGGGAACCTAACATGTCGGATGTAGTATTTTCCAACATTCCTGGCGGGTCGGCCCCTACTTCTCGGTGGGCACATTATATACGTCTATATCGTAATATACCCTAACCTAATCCATGTAGACCCTCGCTGGTAATGTTTTACAAAATCCCGCTCGTGTCTGCCCGTACTTCTCGGTGGGGACATTATATACGTCTATAACGTTATATATCCTAACCTGATGGAACCTAACATGTCGGATGTAGTATTTTCCAACATTCCTGGCGGGTCGGCCCCTACTTCTCGATGGGCACATTATATATGTCTATATCGCAATATAACCTAACCAAACCCATCTAGACCCTCGCTGGTAATGTTTTACAAAATCCCGGTCGTGTCGGCCCGTACTTCTCGGTGTGGACATTATATACGTCTATAACGTTATATATCCTAACCTAAGGGAACCTAACATCTCGCATGTATTATTTTCCAACGTTCCTGGCGGGCCAGGCCCTACTTCTCGGTGGGCACATTATATACTTCCATATCGTAATATAACCTAACCTAACCTATCTAGACCCTCGCTGGTAATGTTTAACAAAATTCCGGTCGTGTCGGCATGTACTTTGCCGTGGGGACATTATATACGTCTATAACGTTATATATCCTAACCTAAGGGAACCTAACATCTCGGATGTCGTATTTTCCAACATTCCTGGCGGGCCAGCCCCTACTTCTCGGTGGGCACATTATATACGTCCATATCGTAATATAACCTAACCTAACCCACCTAGACCCTCGCTGGTAATGTTTCACAGAATCCCGTTCATGTCTTCCCGTACGTCTCGGTGCGTACATTACATACGTCTATAAACTTATATATCCTAACCTAAGGGAACCTGACATCTCGGATGTAGTATTTTCCAACATTTCTGGCGGGTCGGCCCCTACTTCTCGGTGGGAACATTATATACGTCTATAACGTAATATAACCTAACCTAACCCACCTAGACCCTCGCTGGTAATGTTTCACAGAATCACGCTCATGTCTTCCCGTACGTCTCGGTGCGTACATTATATACGTCTAAAAATTTATATATCCTAACCTAAGGGAACCTAACATCTCGGATGTAGTATTTTCCAACATTCCTGGCGGGCCAGCCCCTACTTCACGGTGGGCACATTATATACGTCCATATCGTAATATAACCTAACCTAACCCACCTAGACCCTCGCTGGTAATGTTTCACAGAATCCCGTTCATGTCTTCCCGTACGTCTCGGTGCGTACATTATATACGTCTATAAACTTATATATCCTAACCTAAGGGAACCTAACATGTCGGATGTAGTATTTTCCAACATTCCTGGCGGGTCGGCCCCTACTTCTCGGTGGGCACATTATATACGTCTATATCGTAATATACCCCAACCTAATCCATGTAGACCCTCGCTGGTAATGTTTTACAAAATCCCGCTCGTGTCTGCCCGTACTTCTCGGTGGGGACATTATATACGTCTATAACGTTATATATCCTAACCTGATGGAACCTAACATGTCGGATGTAGTATTTTCCAACATTCCTGGCGGGTCGGCCCCTACTTCTCGATGGGCACATTATATATGTCTATATCGCAATATAACCTAACCAAACCCATCTAGACCCTCGCTGGTAATGTTTTACAAAATCCCGGTCGTGTCGACCCGTACTTCTCGGTGGGGACATTATATACGTCTATAAACTTATATATCCTAACCTAAGGGAACCTAACATCTCGGATGTAGTATTTTCCAACATTCCTGGCAGGTCGGCCCCTACGTCTCGGTGGGCACATTATATACGTCTATATCGTAATATAACCTAACCTAACCCATCCAGACCGTCGCTGGTAATGTTTTACAAAAGCCCGGTCGTGTCGGCCCGTACTTCTCGGTGTGGACATTATATACGTCTATATCGTTATATATCCTAACCTAAGGGAACCTAACATCTCGGATGTAGTATTTTCCAACATTCCTGGCGGGCCGGCCCCTACTTCTCGGTGGGCACATTATATACATCCATATCTTAATATAATCTAAAATAACCCATCTAGAGCCTCGCTGCTAATGTTTTACAAAATTCCGGTCGTGTCGGCCCGTACTTTGCCGTGGGGACATTATATACGTCTCTAACGTTATATATCCTAACCTAAGGGAACCTAACATCTCGGATGTAGTATTTTCCAACATTCCTGGCGGGCCGGCCCCTACTTCTCGGTGGGCACATTATATACATCCATATCTTAATATAATCTAAAATAACCCATCTAGAGCCTCGCTGCTAATGTTTTACAAAATTCCGGTCGTGTCGGCCCGTACTTTGCCGTGGGGACATTATATACGTCTCTAACGTTATATATCCTAACCTAAGGGAACCTAACATCTCGGATGTAGTATTTTCCAACATTCCTGGCGGGTCGGCCCCTACTTCTCGGTGGGCACATTATATACGTCTATATCGTAATATAACCTAACCTAACCCATCTAGACCGTCGCTGGTAATGTTTTACAAAATCCCGGTCGTGTCGGCCCGTACTTCTCGGTGTGGACATTATATACGTCTATATCGTTAAATATCCTAACCTAAGGGAACCTAACATCTCGGATGTAGTATTTTCCAACATTCCTGGCGGGCCAGCCCCTACTTCTCGGTGGGCACATTATATACGTCCATATCGTAATATGATCTAACCTAACCCATCTAGACCCTCGCTGGTAATGTTTTACAAAATTCCGGTCGTGTCGGCCCGTACTTTGCCGTGGGGACATTATATACGTCTCTAACGTTATATATCCTAACCTAAGGGAACCTAACATCTCGGATGTAGTATTTTCCAACATTCCTGGCGGGTCGGCCCCTACTTCTCGGTGGGCACATTATATACGTCTATATCGTAATATAACCTAACCTAACCCATATAGACTGTCGCTGGTAATGTTTTACAAAATCCAGGTCGTGTCGACCCGTACTTCTCGGTGGGGACATTATATACGTCTATAACGTTATATATCCTAACCTAAGGGAACCTAACTTCTCGGATGTAGTATTTTCCAACATTCCTGGCGGGTCGGCCCCTACTTCTCGGGGGGCACATTATATACGTCTATATCGTAATATAACCTAACCTAACCCATATAGACCGTCGCTGGTAATGTTTTACAAAATCCAGGTCGTGTCGACCCGTACTTCTCGGTGGGGACATTATATACGTCTATAACGTTATATATCCTAACCTAAGGGAACCTAACTTCTCGGATGTAGTATTTTCCAACATTCCTGGCGGGTCGGCCCCTACTTCTCGGTGGGCACATTATATACGTCTATATCGTAATATAACCTAACCTAATCCATCTAGACCCTCGCTGGTAATGTTTTACAAAATCACGGTCGTGTCTGCCCGTACTTCTCGGTGGGGACATTATATACGTCTATAACGTTATATATCCTAACCTAAGGGAACCTAACATGTCGGATGTAGTATTTTCCAACATTCCTGGCGGGTCGGCCCCTACTTCTCGATGGGCACATTATATATGTCTATATCGCAATATAACCTAACCTAACCCATCTAGACCCTCGCTGGTAATGTTTTACAAAATCCCGGTCGTGTCTGTCCGTACTTCTCGGTGTGGACATTATATACATCTATAACGTTATATATCCTAACCTAAGGGAACCTAACATCTCGGATGTAGTATTTTCCAACATTTCTGGCGGGTCGGCCCCTACTTCTCGGTGGGAACTTTATATACGTCTATAACGTAATATAACCTAACCTAACCCACCTAGACCCTCGCTGGTAATGTTTCACTGAATCCCGTTCATGTCTTCCCGTACGTCTCGGTGCGTACATTATATACGTCTATAAATTTATTTATCCTAACCTAAGGGAACCTAACATCTCGGATGTAGTATTTTCCAACATTCCTGGCGGGCCAGGCCCTACATTACGGTGGGCACATTATATACGTCCATATCGTAATATAACCCAACCTAACCCACCTAGACCCTCGCTGGTAATGTTTTACAAAATCCCGGTCGTGTCGGGCCGTACTTCTCGGTGTGGACATTATATACGTCTATATCGTTATATATCCTAACCTAAGGGAACCTAACATCTCGGATGTAGTATTTTCCAACATTCCTGGCGGGCCGGCCCCTACTTCTCGGTGGGCACATTATATACGTCCATATCGTAATATAATCTAATCTAACCCATCTAGACCCTCGCTGGTAATGTTTTACAAAATTCCGGTCTTGTCGGCCCGTACTTTGCCGTGGGGACATTATATACGTCTCTAACGTTATATATCCTAACCTAAGGGAACCTAACATCTCGGATGTAGTATTTTCCAACATTCCTGGCGGGTCGGCCCCTACTTCTCGGTGGGCACATTATATACGTCTATATCGTAATATAACCCAACCTAACCCATCTAGACCGTCGCTGGTAATGTTTTACAAAATCCCGGTCGTGTCGACCCGTACTTCTCGGTGGGGACATTATATACGTCTATAAACTTATATATCCTAACCTAAGGGAACCTAACATCTCGGATGTAGTATTTTCCAACATTCCTGGCAGGTCGGCCCCTACTTCTCGGTGGGCACATTATATACGTCTATATCGTAATATAACCTAACCTAACCCATCCAGACCGTCGCTGGTAATTTTTTACAAAATCCCGGTCGTGTC
Organism: Xylocopa violacea; assembly: GCA_963969225.1. Lineage (NCBI taxonomy): Eukaryota > Metazoa > Arthropoda > Insecta > Hymenoptera > Apidae > Xylocopa > Xylocopa violacea. The sequence continues at coordinate 4,830,208 of CAXAJV010000011.1, read as the reverse complement.
GGCCCGTTCTTCTCGGTGTGGACATTATATACGTCTATATCGTTATATATCCTAACCTAAGGGAACCTAACGTCTCGGATGTAGTATTTTCCAACATTCCTGGCGGGCCGGCCCCTACTTCTCGGTGGGCACATTATATACATCCATATCGTAATATAATCTAAAATAACCCATCTAGAGCCTCGCTGCTAATGTTTTACAAAATTCCGGTCGTGTCGGCCCGTACTTTGCCGTGGGGACATTATATACGTCTCTAACGTTATATATCCTAACCTAAGGGAACCTAACATCTCGGATGTAGTATTTTCCAACATTCCTAGCGGGTCGGCCCCTACTTCTCGGTGGGCACATTATATACGTCTATATCGTAATATAACCTAACCTAACCCATCTAGACCGTCGCTGGTAATGTTTTACAAAATCCCGGTCGTGTCGGCCCGTACTTCTCGGTGTGGACATTTTATACGTCTATATCGTTAAATATCCTAACGTAAGGGAACCTAACATCTCGGATGTAGTATTTTCCAACATTCCTGGCGGGCCGGCCCCTACTTCTCGGTGGGCACATTATATACGTCCATATCGTAATATGATCTAACCTAACCCATCTAGACCCTCGCTGGTAATGTTTTACAAAATTCCGGTCGTGTCGGCCCGTACTTTGCCGTGGGGACATTATATACGTCTCTAACGTTATATATCCTAACCTAAGGGAACCTAACATCTCGGATGTAGTATTTTCCAACATTCCTGGCGGGTCGGCCCCTACTTCTCGGTGGGCACATTATATACGTCTATATCGTAATATAACCTAACCTAACCCATATAGACTGTCGCTGGTAATGTTTTACAAAATCCAGGTCGTGTCGACCCGTACTTCTCGGTGGGGACATTATATACGTCTATAACGTTATATATCCTAACCTAAGGGAACCTAACATGTCGGATGTAGTATTTTCCAACATTCCTGGCGGGTCGGCCCCTACTTCTCGGTGGGCACATTATATACGTCTATATCGTAATATAACCCAACCTAACCCATCTAGACCGTCGCTGGTAATGTTTTACAAAATCCCGGTCGTGTCGACCCGTACTTCTCGGTGGGGACATTATATACGTCTATAACGTTATATATCCTAACCTAAGGGAACCTAACATGTCGGATGTAGTATTTTCCAACATTCCTGGCGGGTCGGCCCCTACTTCTCGATGGGCACATTATATTTGTCTATATCGTAATATAACCTATCCTAACCCATCCAGACCGTCGCTGGTAATGTTTTACAAAATCCCGCTCGTGTCGGCCCGTACTTCTCGGTGTGGACATTATATACGTCTATATCGTTATATATCCTAACCTAAGGGAACCTAACATCTCGGATGTAGTATTTTCCAACATTCCTGGCGGGCCGGCCCCTACTTCTCGGTGGGCACATTATATACGTCCATATCGTAATATAATCTAACCTAACCCATCTAGAGCCTCGCTGCTAATGTTTTACAAAATTCCGGTCGTGTCGGCCCGTACTTTGCCGTGGGGACATTATATACGTCTCTAACGTTATATATCCTAACCTAAGGGAACCTAACATCTCGGATGTAGTATTTTCCAACATTCCTGGCGGGTCGGCCCCTACTTCTCGGTGGGCACATTACATACGTCTATATCGTAATATAACCTAACCTAACCCATCTAGACCGTCGCTGGTAATGTTTTACAAAATCCCGGTCGTGTCGGCCCGTACTTCTCGGTGTGGACATTATATACGTCTATATCGTTAAATATCCTAACCTAAGGGAACCTAACATCTCGGATGTAGTATTTTCCAACATTCCTGGCGGGCCGGCCCCTACTTCTCGGTGGGCACATTATATACGTCCATATCGTAATATAATCTAACCTAACCCATCTAGACCCTCGCTGGTAATGTTTTACAAAATTCCGGTCGTGTCGGCTCGTACTTCTCGGTGTGTACATTATATACGTCTATAACGTTATATATCCTAACCTAAGGGAACCTAACATCTCGCATGTATTATTTTCCAACGTTCCTGGCGGGCCAGCCCCTACTTCTCGGTGGGCACATTATATACGTCCATATCGTAATATAACCTAACCTAACCCATCTAGACCGTCGCTGGTAATGTTTTACAAAATTCCGGTCGTGTCGACCCGTACTTCTCGGTGGGGACATTATATACGTCTATAACGTTATATATCCTAACCTAAGGGAACCTAACTTCTCGGATGTAGTATTTTCCAACATTCCTGGCGGGTCGGCCCCTACTTCTCGGTGGGCACATTATATACGTCTATATCGTAATATAACCTAACCTAATCCATCTAGACCCTCGCTGGTAATGTTTTACAAAATTCCGATCGTGTCTGCCCGTACTTCTCGGTGGGGACATTATATACGTCTATAACGTTATATATCCTAACCTAAGGGAACCTAACATGTCGGATGTAGTATTTTCCAACATTCCTGGCGGGTCGGCCCCTACTTCTCGATGGGCACATAATATATGTCTATATCGCAATATAACCTAACCTAACCCATCTAGACCCTCGCTGGTAATGTTTTACAAAATCCCGGTCGTGTCTGCCCGTACTTCTCGGTGGGGACATTATATACGTCTATAACGTTATATATCCTAACCTAAGGGAACCTAACATGTCGGATGTAGTATTTTCCAACATTCCTGGCGGGTCAGCCCCTACTTCTCGGTGGGCACATTATATACGTCTATATCGTAATATAACCTAACCTAACCCATCTAGACCGTCGCTGGTAATGTTTTACAAAATCCCGGTCGTGTCGACCCGTACTTCCCGGTGGGGACATTATATACGTCTATAACGTTATATATCCTAACCTAAGGGAACCTAACTTCTCGGATGTAGTATTTTCCAACATTCCTGGCGGGTCGGCCCCTACTTCTCGGTGGGCACATTATATACGTCTATATCGTAATATACCCTAACCTAATCCATGTAGACCCTCGCTGGTAATGTTTTACAAAATCCCGGTCGTGTCTGCCCGTACTTCTCGGTGGGGACATTATATACGTCTATAACGTTATATATCCTAACCTAAGGGAACCAAACATGTCGGATGTAGTATTTTCCAACATTCCTGGCGGGTCAGCCCCTACTTCTCGGTGGGCACATTATATACGTCTATATCGTAATATAACCTAACCTAACCCATCTAGACCGTCGCTGGTAATGTTTTACAAAATCCCGGTCGTGTCGACCCGTACTTCTCGGTGGGGACATTATATACGTCTATAACGTTATATATCCTAACCTAAGGGAACCTAACTTCTCGGATGTAGTATTTTCCAACATTCCTGTCGGGTCGGCCCCTACTTCTCGGTGGGCACATTATATACGTCTATATCGTAATATACCCTAACCTAATCCATGTAGACCCTCCCTGGTAATGTTTTACAAAATCCCGCTCGTGTCTGCCCGTACTGCTCGGTGGGGACATTATATACGTCTATAACGTTATATATCCTAACCTGAGGGAACCTAACATGTCGGATGTAGTATTTTCCAACATTCCTGGCGGGTCGGCCCCTACTTCTCGATGGGCACATTATATATGTCTATATCGCAATATAACCTAACCAAACCCATCTAGACCCTCGCTGGTAATGTTTTACAAAATCCCGGTCGTGTCGGCCCGTACTTCTCGGTGTGGACATTATATACGTCTATATCGTTATATATCCTAACCTAAGGGAACCTAACATCTCGGATGTAGTATTTTCCAACATTCCTGGCGGGCCGGCCCCTACTTCTCGGTGGGCACATTATATACATCCATATCGTAATATAATCTAACCTAACCCATCTAGAGCCTCGCTGCTAATGTTTTACAAAATTCCGGTCGTATCGGGCCGTACTTTGCCGTGGGGACATTATATACGTCTCTAACGTTATATATCCTAACCTAAGGGAACCTAACATCTCGGATGTAGTATTTTCCAACATTCCTGGCGGGTCGGCCCCTACTTCTCGGTGGGCACATTATATACGTCTATATCGTAATATAACCTAACCTAACCCATCTAGACCGTCGCTGGTAATGTTTTACAAAATCCCGGTCGTGTCGGCCCGTACTTCTCGGTGTGGACATTATATACGTCTATATCGTTAAATATCCTAACCTAAGGGAACCTAACATCTCGGATGTAGTATTTTCCAACATTCCTGGCGGGCCGGCCCCTACTTCTCGGTGGGCACATTATATACGTCCATATCGTAATATGATCTAACCTAACCCATCTAGACCCTCGCTGGTAATGTTTTACAAAATTCCGGTCGTGTCGGCCCGTACTTTGCCGTGGGGACATTATATACGTCTCTAACGTTATATATCCTAACCTAAGGGAACCTAACATCTCGGATGTAGTATTTTCCAACATTACTGGCGGGTCGGCCCCTACTTCTCGGTGGGCACATTATATACGTCTATATCGTAATATAACCTAACCTAACCCATATAGACCGTCGCTGGTAATGTTTTACAAAATCCAGGTCGTGTCGACCCGTACTTCTCGGTGGGGACATTATATACGTCTATAACGTTATATATCCTAACCTAAGGGAACCTAACTTCTCGGATGTATTATTTTCCAACATTCCTGGCGGGTCGGCCCCTACTTCTCGGTGGGCACATTATATACGTCTATATCGTAATATGACCTAACCTAACCCATCCAGACCGTCGCTGGTAATGTTTTACAAAATCCCGGTCGTGTCGGCCCGTACTTCTCGGTGTGGACATTATATACGTCTGTATCGTTATATATCCTAACCTAAGGGAACCTAACATCTCGGATGTAGTATTTTCCAACATTCCTGGCGGGCCGGCCCCTACTTCTCGGTGGGCACATTATATACATCCATATCGTAATATAATCTAACCTAACCCATCTAGAGCCTCGCTGCTAATGTTTTACAAAATTCCGGTCGTATCGGCCCGTACTTTGCCGTGGGGACATTATATACGTCTCTAACGTTATATATCCTAACCTAAGGGAACCTAACATCTCGGATGTAGTATTTTCCAACATTCCTGGCGGGTCGGCCCCTACTTCTCGGTGGGCACATTATATACGTCTATATCGTAATATAACCTAACCTAATCCATCTAGACCCTCGCTGGTAATGTTTTACAAAATCCCGATCGTGTCTGCCCGTACTTCTCGGTGGGGACATTATATACGTCTATAACGTTATATATCCTAACCTAAGGGAACCTAACATGTCGGATGTAGTATTTTCCAACATTCCTGGCGGGTCGGCCCCTACTTCTCGATGGGCACATAATATATGTCTATATCGCAATATAACCTAACCTAACCCATCTAGACCCTCGCTGGTAATGTTTTACAAAATCCCGGTCGTGTCTGCCCGTACTTCTCGGTGGGGACATTATATACGTCTATAACGTTATATATCCTAACCTAAGGGAACCTAACTTCTCGGATGTAGTATTTTCCAACATTCCTGGCGGGTCGGCCCCTACTTCTCGGTGGGCACATTATATACGTCTATATCGTAATATACCCTAACCTAATCCATGTAGACCCTCGCTGGTAATGTTTTACAAAATCCCGGTCGTGTCTGCCCGTACTTCTCGGTGGGGACATTATATACGTCTATAACGTTATATATCCTAACCTAAGGGAACCTAACATGTCGGATGTAGTATTTTCCAACATTCCTGGCGGGTCAGCCCCTACTTCTCGGTGGGCACATTATATACGTCTATATCGTAATATAACCTAACCTAACCCATCTAGACCGTCGCTGGTAATGTTTTACAAAATCCCGGTCGTGTCGACCCGTACTTCTCGGTGGGGACATTATATACGTCTATAACGTTATATATCCTAACCTAAGAGAACCTAACTTCTCGGATGTAGTATTTTCCAACATTCCTGTCGGGTCGGCCCCTACTTCTCGGTGGGCACATTATATACGTCTATATCGTAATATACCCTAACCTAATCCATGTAGACCCTCCCTGGTAATGTTTTACAAAATCCCGCTCGTGTCTGCCCGTACTTCTCGGTGGGGACATTATATACGTCTATAACGTTATATATCCTAACCTGAGGGAACCTAACATGTCGGATGTAGTATTTTCCAACATTCCTGGCGGGTCGGCCCCTACTTCTCGATGGGCACATTATATATGTCTATATCGCAATATAACCTAACCAAACCCATCTAGACCCTCGCTGGTAATGTTTTACAAAATCCCGGTCGTGTCGGCCCGTACTTCTCGGTGTGGACATTATATACGTCTATATCGTTATATATCCTAACCTAAGGGAACCTAACATCTCGGATGTAGTATTTTCCAACATTCCTGGCGGGCCGGCCCCTACTTCTCGGTGGGCACATTATATACATCCATATCGTAATATAATCTAACCTAACCCATCTAGAGCCTCGCTGCTAATGTTTTACAAAATTCCGGTCGTATCGGCCCGTACTTTGCCGTGGGGACATTATATACGTCTCTAACGTTATATATCCTAACCTAAGGGAACCTAACATCTCGGATGTAGTATTTTCCAACATTCCTGGCGGGTCGGCCCCTACTTCTCGGTGGGCACATTATATACGTCTATATCGTAATATAACCTAACCTAACCCATCTAGACCGTCGCTGGTAATGTTTTACAAAATCCCGGTCGTGTCGGCCCGTACTTCTCGGTGTGGACATTATATACGTCTATATCGTTAAATATCCTAACCTAAGGGAACCTAACATCTCGGATGTAGTATTTTCCAACATTCCTGGCGGGCCGGCCCCTACTTCTCGGTGGGCACATTATATACGTCCATATCGTAATATAATCTAACCTAACCCATCTAGACCCTCGCTGGTAATGTTTTACAAAATTCCGGTCTTGTCGGCCCGTACTTTGCCGTGGGGACATTATATACGTCTCTAACGTTATATATCCTAACCTAAGGGAACCTAACATGTCGGATCTAGTATTTTCCAACATTCCTGGCGGGTCGGCCCCTACTTCTCGATGGGCACATTATATTTGTCTATATCGCAATATAACCTAACCTAACCCATCTAGCCCCTCGCTGGTAATGTTTTACAAAATCCCGGTCGTGTCGGCCCCTACTTCTCGGTGTGGACATTATATACGTCTGTAACGTTATATATCCTAACCTAAGGGAACCTAACTTCTCGGATGTAGTATTTTCCAACATTCCTGTCGGGTCGGCCCCTACTTCTCGGTGGGCACATTATATACGTCTATATCGTAATATACCCTAACCTAATCCATGTAGACCCTCCCTGGTAATGTTTTACAAAATCCCGCTCGTGTCTGCCCGTACTTCTCGGTGGGGACATTATATACGTCTATAACGTTATATATCCTAACCTGAGGGAACCTAACATGTCGGATGTAGTATTTTCCAACATTCCTGGCGGGTCGGCCCCTACTTCTCGATGGGCACATTATATATGTCTATATCGCAATATAACCTAACCAAACCCATCTAGACCCTCGCTGGTAATGTTTTACAAAATCCCGGTCGTGTCGGCCCGTACTTCTCGGTGTGGACATTATATACGTCTATATCGTTATATATCCTAACCTAAGGGAACCTAACATCTCGGATGTAGTATTTTCCAACATTCCTGGCGGGCCGGCCCCTACTTCTCGGTGGGCACATTATATACATCCATATCGTAATATAATCTAACCTAACCCATCTAGAGCCTCGCTGCTAATGTTTTACAAAATTCCGGTCGTATCGGCCCGTACTTTGCCGTGGGGACATTATATACGTCTCTAACGTTATATATCCTAACCTAAGGGAACCTAACATCTCGGATGTAGTATTTTCCAACATTCCTGGCGGGTCGGCCCCTACTTCTCGGTGGGCACATTATATACGTCTATATCGTAATATAACCTAACCTAACCCATCTAGACCGTCGCTGGTAATGTTTTACAAAATCCCGGTCGTGTCGGCCCGTACTTCTCGGTGTGGACATTATATACGTCTATATCGTTAAATATCCTAACCTAAGGGAACCTAACATCTCGGATGTAGTATTTTCCAACATTCCTGGCGGGCCGGCCCCTACTTCTCGGTGGGCACATTATATACGTCCATATCGTAATATAATCTAACCTAACCCATCTAGACCCTCGCTGGTAATGTTTTACAAAATTCCGGTCTTGTCGGCCCGTACTTTGCCGTGGGGACATTATATACGTCTCTAACGTTATATATCCTAACCTAAGGGAACCTAACATGTCGGATCTAGTATTTTCCAACATTCCTGGCGGGTCGGCCCCTACTTCTCGATGGGCACATTATATTTGTCTATATCGCAATATAACCTAACCTAACCCATCTAGCCCCTCGCTGGTAATGTTTTACAAAATCCCGGTCGTGTCGGCCCCTACTTCTCGGTGTGGACATTATATACGTCTGTAACGTTATATATCCTAACCTAAGGGAACCTAACATCTCGCATGTATTATTTTCCAACGTTCCTGGCGGGCCAGCCCCTACTTCTCGGTGGGCACATTATATACGTCCATATCGTAATATAATCTAACCTAACCCATCTAGACCCTCGCTGGTAATGTTTTACAAAATTCCAGTCGTGTCGGCCCGTACTTTGCCGTGGGGACATTATATACGTCTATAACGTTATATATCCTAACCTAAGGGAACCTAACATCTCGGATGTAGTATTTTCCAACATTCCTGGCGGGTCGGCCCCTACTTCTCGGTGGGCACATTATATACGTTTATATCGTAATATAACCTAACCTAACCCATCTAAACCGTCGCTGGTAATGTTTTACAAAATCCCGGTCGTGTCTGCCCGTACTTCTCGGTGGGGACATTATATACGTCTATAACGTTATATATCCTAACCTGAGGGAACCTAACATGTCGGATGTAGTATTTTCCAACATTCCTGGCGGGTCGGCCCCTACTTCTCGATGGGCACATTATATATGTCTATATCGCAATATAACCTAACCAAACCCATCTAGACCCTCGCTGGTAATGTTTTACAAAATCCCGGTCGTGTCGGCCCGTACTTCTCGGTGTGGACATTATATACGTCTATATCGTTATATATCCTAACCTAAGGGAACCTAACATCTCGGATGTAGTATTTTCCAACATTCCTGGCGGGCCGGCCCCTACTTCTCGGTGGGCACATTATATACATCCATATCGTAATATAATCTAACCTAACCCATCTAGAGCCTCGCTGCTAATGTTTTACAAAATTCCGGTCGTATCGGCCCGTACTTTGCCGTGGGGACATTATATACGTCTCTAACGTTATATATCCTAACCTAAGGGAACCTAACATCTCGGATGTAGTATTTTCCAACATTCCTGGCGGGTCGGCCCCTACTTCTCGGTGGGCACATTATATACGTCTATATCGTAATATAACCTAACCTAACCCATCTAGACCGTCGCTGGTAATGTTTTACAAAATCCCGGTCGTGTCGGCCCGTACTTCTCGGTGTGGACATTATATACGTCTATATCGTTAAATATCCTAACCTAAGGGAACCTAACATCTCGGATGTAGTATTTTCCAACATTCCTGGCGGGCCGGCCCCTACTTCTCGGTGGGCACATTATATACGTCCATATCGTAATATAATCTAACCTAACCCATCTAGACCCTCGCTGGTAATGTTTTACAAAATTCCGGTCTTGTCGGCCCGTACTTTGCCGTGGGGACATTATATACGTCTCTAACGTTATATATCCTAACCTAAGGGAACCTAACATGTCGGATCTAGTATTTTCCAACATTCCTGGCGGGTCGGCCCCTACTTCTCGATGGGCACATTATATTTGTCTATATCGCAATATAACCTAACCTAACCCATCTAGCCCCTCGCTGGTAATGTTTTACAAAATCCCGGTCGTGTCGGCCCCTACTTCTCGGTGTGGACATTATATACGTCTGTAACGTTATATATCCTAACCTAAGGGAACCTAACATCTCGCATGTATTATTTTCCAACGTTCCTGGCGGGCCAGCCCCTACTTCTCGGTGGGCACATTATATACGTCCATATCGTAATATAATCTAACCTAACCCATCTAGACCCTCGCTGGTAATGTTTTACAAAATTCCAGTCGTGTCGGCCCGTACTTTGCCGTGGGGACATTATATACGTCTATAACGTTATATATCCTAACCTAAGGGAACCTAACATCTCGGATGTAGTATTTTCCAACATTCCTGGCGGGTCGGCCCCTACTTCTCGGTGGGCACATTATATACGTTTATATCGTAATATAACCTAACCTAACCCATCTAAACCGTCGCTGGTAATGTTTTACAAAATCCCGGTCGTGTCGACCCGTACTTCTCGGTGGGGACATTATATACGTCTATAACGTTATATATCCTAACCTAAGGGAACCTAACATGTCGGATCTAGTATTTTCCAACATTCCTGGCGGGTCGGCCCCTACTTCTCGATGGGCACATTATATTTGTCTATATCGCAATATAACCTAACCTAACCCATCTAGCCCCTCGCTGGTAATGTTTTACAAAATCCCGGTCGTGTCGGCCCCTACTTCTCGGTGTGGACATTATATACGTCTGTAACGTTATATATCCTAACCTAAGGGAACCTAACATCTCGCATGTATTATTTTCCAACGTTCCTGGCGGGCCAGCCCCTACTTCTCGGTGGGCACATTATATACGTCCATATCGTAATATAATCTAACCTAACCCATCTAGACCCTCGCTGGTAATGTTTTACAAAATTCCAGTCGTGTCGGCCCGTACTTTGCCGTGGGGACATTATATACGTCTATAACGTTATATATCCTAACCTAAGGGAACCTAACATCTCGGATGTAGTATTTTCCAACATTCCTGGCGGGTCGGCCCCTACTTCTCGGTGGGCACATTATATACGTTTATATCGTAATATAACCTAACCTAACCCATCTAAACCGTCGCTGGTAATGTTTTACAAAATCCCGGTCGTGTCGACCCGTACTTCTCGGTGGGGACATTATATACGTCTATAACGTTATATATCCTAACCTAAGGGAACCTAACTTCTCGGATGTAGTATTTTCCAACATTCCTGGCGGGTCGGCCCCTACTTCTCGGTGGGCACATTATATACGTCTATATCGTAATATACCCTAACCTAACCCATCTAGAACCTCGCTGGTAATGTTTTACAAAATCCCGGTCGTGTCGGTCCGTACTTCTCGGTGTGGACATTATATACATCTATAACGTTATATATCCTAACCTAAGGGAACCTAACATCTCGGATGTAGTATTTTCCAATATTCCTGGCGGGCCAGGCCCTACATCTCGGTGGGCACATTATATACGTCCATATCGTAATATAACCTAACCTAACCCACCTAGACCCTCGCTGGTAATGTTTTACAAAATCCCGGTCGTGTCGGGCCGTACTTCTCGGTGTGGACATTATATACGTCTATATCGTTATATATCCTAACCTAAGGGAACCTAACATCTCGGATGTAGTATTTTCCAACATTCCTGGCGGGCCGGCCCCTACTTCTCGGTGGGCACATTATATACGTTCATATCGTAATATAATCTAACCTAACCCATCTAGACCCTCGCTGGTAATGTTTTACAAAATTCCGGTCGTGTCGGCCCGTACTTTGCCGTGGGGACATTATATACGTCGCTAACGTTATATATCCTAACCTAAGGGAACCTAACATCTCGGATGTAGTATTTTCCAACATTCCTGGCGGGTCGTCCCCTACTTCTCGGTGGGCACATTATATAAGTCTATATCGTAATATAACCTAACCTAACCCATCCAGACCGTCGCTGGTAATGTTTTACAAAATCCCGGTCGTGTCGGCCCGTACTTCTCGGTGTGGACATTATATACGTCTATATCGTTATATATCCTAACCTAAGGGAACCAAACATCTCGGATGTAGTATTTTCCAACATTCCTGGCGGGCCGGCCCCTACTTCTCGGTGGGCACATTATATACGTCCATATCGTAATATAATCTAACCTAACCCATCTAGACCCTCGCTGGTAATGTTTTACAAAATTCCGATCGTGTCGGCCCGTACTTTGCCGTGGGGACATTATATACGTCTCTAACGTTATATATCCTAACCTAAGGGAACCTAACATCTCGGATGTAGTATTTTCCAACATTCCTGGCGGGTCGGCCCCTACTTCTCGGTGGGCACATTATATACGTCTATATCGTAATATAACCTAACCTAACCCATCTAGACCGTCGCTGGTAATGTTTTACAAAATTCCGGTCGTGTCGGCCCGTACTTCTCGGTGTGGACATTATATACGTCTATATCGTTAAATATCCTAACCTAAGGGAACCTAACATCTCGGATGTAGTATTTTCCAACATTCCCGGCGGGCCGGCCCCTACTTCTCGGTGGGCACATTATATACGTCCATATCGTAATATAATCTAACCTAATCCATCTAGACCCTCGCTGGTAATGTTTTACAAAATTCCGGTCGTGTCGGCCCGTACTTTGCCGTGGGGACATTATATATGTCTCTAACGTTATATATCCTAACCTAAGGGAACCTAACATCTCGCATGTATTATTTTCCAACGTTCCTGGCGGGCCAGGCCCTACTTCTCGGTGGGCACATTATATACTTCCATATCGTAATATAACCTAACCTAACCTATCTAGACCCTCGCTGGTAATGTTTAACAAAATTCCGGTCGTGTCGGCATGTACTTTGCCGTGGGGACATTATGTACGTCTATAACGTTATATATCCTAACCTAAGGGAACCTAACATCTCGGATGTAGTATTTTCCAACATTCCTGGCGGGCCAGCCCCTACTTCTCGGTGGGCACATTATATACGTCCATATCGTAACATAACCTAACCTAACCCACCTAGACCCTCGCTGGTAATGTTTCACAGAATCCCGTTCATGTCTTCCCGTACGTCTCGGTGCGTACATTAGATACGTCTATAAACTTATATATCCTAACCTAAGGGAACCTAACATCTCGGATGTAGTATTTTCCAACATTCCTGGCGGGTCGGCCCCTACTTCTCGGTGGGCACATTATATACGTCTATATCGTAATATAACCTAACCTAACCCATCTAGACCGTCGCTGGTAATGTTTTACAAAATCCCGGTCGTGTCGGCCCGTACTTCTCGGTGTGGACATTATATACGTCTATATCGTTATATATCCTAACCTAAGGGAACCTAACATCTCGGATGTAGAATTTTCCAACATTCCTGGCGGGCCGGCCCCTACTTCTCGGTGGGCACATTATATACGTCCATATCGTAATATAATCTAACCTAACCCATCTAGACCCTCGCTGGTAATGTTTTAGAAAATTCCGGTCGTGTCGGCCTGTACTTTGCCGTGGGGACATTATATACGTCTCTAACGTTATATATCCTAACCTAAGGGAACCTAACATCGCGGATGTAGTATTTTCCAACATTCCTGGCGGGTCGGCCCCTACTTCTCGGTGGGCACATTATATACGTCTATATCGTAATATAACCTAACCTAACCCATCTAGACCGTCGCTGGTAATGTTTTACAAAATCCCGGTCGTGTCGACCCGTACTTCTCGGTGGGGACATTATATACGTCTATAACGTTATATATCCTAACGTAAGGGAACCTAACTTCTCGGATGTAGTATTTTCCAACATTCCTGGCGGGTCGGCCCCTACATCTCGATGGGCACATTATATTTGTCTATATCGCAATATAACCTAACCTAACCCATCTAGACCCTCGCTGGTAATGTTTCACAGAATCCCGTTCATGTCTTCCCGTACGTCTCGGTGCGTACATTAGATACGTCTATAAACTTATATATCCTAACCTAAGGGAACCTAACATCTCGGATGTAGTATTTTCCAACATTCCTGGCGGGTCGGCCCCTACTTCTCGGTGGGCAAATTATATACGTCTATATCGTAATATAACCTAACCTAACCCATCTAGACCGTCGCTGGTAATGTTTTACAAAATCCCGGTCGTGTCGGCCCGTACTTCTCGGTGTGGACATTATATACGTCTATATCGTTATATATCCTAACCTAAGGGAACCTAACATCTCGGATGTAGTATTTTCCAACATTCCTGGCGGGCCGGCCCCTACTTCTCGGTGGGCACATTATATACGTCCATATCGTAATATAATCTAACCTAACCCATCTAGACCCTCGCTGGTAATGTTTTACAAAATTCCGGTCGTGTCGGCCCGTACTTTGCCGTGGGGACATTATATACGTCTCTAACGTTATATATCCTAACCTAAGGGAACCTAACATCGCGGATGTAGTATTTTCCAACATTCCTGGCGGGTCGGCCCCTACTTCTCGGTGGGCACATTATATACGTCTATATCGTAATATAACCTAACCTAACCCATCTAGAACGTCGCTGGTAATGTTTTACAAAATCCCGGTCGTGTCGACCCGTACGTCTCTGTGCGTGCATTAGATACGTCTATAAACTTATATATCCTAACCTAAGGGAACCTAACATCTCGGATGTAGTATTTTCCAACATTCCTGGCGGGCCGGCCCCTACTTCTCGGTGGGCACATTATATACGTCCATATCGTAATATGATCTAACCTAACCCATCTAGACCCTCGCTGGTAATGTTTTACAAAATCCCGGTCGTGTCGGCCCGTACTTCTCGGTGTGGACATTATATACGTCTATATCGTTATATATCCTAACCTAAGGGAACCAAACATCTCGGATGTAGTATTTTCCAACATTCCTGGCGGGCCGGCCCCTACTTCTCGGTGGGCACATTATATACGTCCATATCGTAATATAATCTAACCTAACCCATCTAGACCGTCGCTGGTAATGTTTTACAAAATCCCGGTCGTGTCGGCCCGTACTTCTCGGTGTGGACATTATATACGTCTATATCGTTATATATCCTAACCTAAGGGAACCTAACATCTCGGATGTAGTATTTTCCAACATTCCTGGCGGGCCGGCCCCTACTTCTCGGTGGGCACATTATATACGTCCATATCGTAATATAATCTAACCTAACCCATCTAGACCCTCGCTGGTAATGTTTTACAAAATTCCGGTCGTGTCGGCCCGTACTTTGCCGTGGGGACATTATATACGTCTCTAACGTTATATATCCTAACCTAAGGGAACCTAACATCGCGGATGTAGTATTTTCCAACATTCCTGGCGGGTCGGCCCCTACTTCTCGGTGGGCACATTATATACGTCTATATCGTAATATAACCTAACCTAACCCATCTAGAACGTCGCTGGTAATGTTTTACAAAATCCCGGTCGTGTCGACCCGTACGTCTCTGTGCGTGCATTAGATACGTCTATAAACTTATATATCCTAACCTAAGGGAACCTAACATCTCGGATGTAGTATTTTCCAACATTCCTGGCGGGCCGGCCCCTACTTCTCGGTGGGCACATTATATACGTCCATATCGTAATATGATCTAACCTAACCCATCTAGACCCTCGCTGGTAATGTTTTACAAAATCCCGGTCGTGTCGGCCCGTACTTCTCGGTGTGGACATTATATACGTCTATATCGTTATATATCCTAACCTAAGGGAACCAAACATCTCGGATGTAGTATTTTCCAACATTCCTGGCGGGCCGGCCCCTACTTCTCGGTGGGCACATTATATACGTCCATATCGTAATATAATCTAACCTAACCCATCTAGACCCTCGCTGGTAATGTTTTACAAAATTCCGATCGTGTCGGCCCGTACTTTGCCGTGGGGACATTATATACGTCTCTAACGTTATATATCCTAACCTAAGGGAACCTAACATCTCGGATGTAGTATTTTCCAACATTCCTGGCGGGTCGGCCCCTACTTCTCGGTGGGCACATTATATACGTCTATATCGTAATATAACCTAACCTAACCCATCTAGACCGTCGCTGGTAATGTTTTACAAAATTCCGGTCGTGTCGGCCCGTACTTCTTGGTGTGGACATTATATACGTCTATATCGCTAAATATCCTAACCTAAGGGAACCTAACATCTCGGATGTAGTATTTTCCAACATTCCTGGCGGGCCGGCCCCTACTTCTCGGTGGGCACATTATATACGTCCATATCGTAATATAATCTAACCTAATCCATCTAGACCCTCGCTGGTAATGTTTTACAAAATTCCGGTCGTGTCGGCCCGTACTTTGCCGTGGGGACATTATATACGTCTCTAACGTTATATATCCTAAACTAAGGGAACCTAACATCTCGGATGTAGTATTTTCCAACATTCCTGGCGGGCCAGCCCCTACTTCTCGGTGGGCACATTATATACGTCCATATCGTAACATAACCTAACCTAACCCACCTAGACCCTCGCTGGTAATGTTTCACAGAATCCCGTTCATGTCTTCCCGTACGTCTCGGTGCGTACATTAGATACGTCTATAAACTTATATATCCTAACCTAAGGGAACCTAACATCTCGGATGTAGTATTTTCCAACATTCCTGGCGGGTCGGCCCCTACTTCTCGGTGGGCACATTATATACGTCTATATCGTAATATAACCTAACCTAACCCATCTAGACCCTCGGTGGTAATATTTTACAAAATCCCGGTTGTGTCGGCCCGTACTTCTCGGTGTGGACATTATATACGTCTATAACGTTATATATCCTAACCTAAGGGAACCTAACATCTCGCATGTATTATTTTCCAACGTTCCTGGCGGGCCAGGCCCTACTTCTCGGTGGGCACATTATATACTTCCATATCGTAATATAACCTAACCTAACCTATCCAGACCCTCGCTGGTAATGTTTAACAAAATTCCGGTCCTGTCGGGGTGTACTTTGCCGTGGGGACATTATGTACGTCTATAACGTTATATATCCTAACCTAAGGGAACCTAACATCTCGGATGTAGTATTTTCCAACATTCCTGGCGGGCCAGCCCCTACTTCTCGGTGGGCACATTATATACGTCCATATCGTAACATAACCTAACCTAACCCACCTAGACCCTCGCTGGTAATGTTTCACAGAATCCCGTTCATGTCTTCCCGTACGTCTCGGTGCGTACATTAGATACGTCTATAAACTTATATATCCTAACCTAAGGGAACCTAACATCTCGGATGTAGTATTTTCCAACATTCCTGGCGGGTCGGCCCCTACTTCTCGGTGGGCACATTATATACGTCTATATCGTAATATAACCTAACCTAACCCATCTAGACCGTCGCTGGTAATGTTTTACAAAATCCCGGTCGTGTCGGCCCGTACTTCTCGGTGTGGACATTATATACGTCTATATCGTTATATATCCTAACCTAAGGGAACCTAACATCTCGGATGTAGAATTTTCCTACATTCCTGGCGGGCCGGCCCCTACTTCTCGGTGGGCACATTATATACGTCCATATCGTAATATAATCTAACCTAACCCATCTAGACCCTCGCTGGTAATGTTTTACAAAATTCCGGTCGTGTCGGCCCGTACTTTGCCGTGGGGACATTATATACGTCTCTAACGTTATATATCCTAACCTAAGGGAACCTAACATCTCGGATGTAGTATTTTCCAACATTCCTGGCGGGTCGGCCCCTACTTCTCGGTGGGCAAATTATATACGTCTATATCGTAATATAACCTAACCTAACCCATCTAGACCGTCGCTGGTAATGTTTTACAAAATCCCGGTCCTGTCGGCCCGTACTTCTCGGTGTGGACATTATATACGTCTATATCGTTATATATCCTAACCTAAGGGAACCTAACATCTCGGATGTAGTGTTTTCCAACATTCCTGGCGGGCCGGCCCCTACTTCTCGGTGGGCACATTTTATACGTCCATATCGTAATATAATCTAACCTAACCCATCTAGACCCTCGCTGGTAATGTTTTACAAAATTCCGGTCGTGTCGGCCCGTACTTTGCCGTGGGGACATTATATACGTCTCTAACGTTATATATCCTAACCTAAGGGAACCTAACATCGCGGATGTAGTATTTTCCAACATTCCTGGCGGGTCGGCCCCTACTTCTCGGTGGGCACATTATATACGTCTATATCGTAATATAACCTAACCTAACCCATCTAGACCGTCGCTGGTAATGTTTTACTAAATCCCGGTCGTGTCGGCCCGTACTTCTCGGTGTGGACATTATATACGTCTATATCGTTATATATCCTAACCTAAGGGAACCTAACATCTCGGATGTAGTATTTTCCAACATTCCTGGCGGGCCGGCCCCTACTTCTCGGTGGGCACATTATATACGTCCATATCGTAATATAATCTAACCTATCCCATCTAGACCCTCGCTGGTAATGTTTTACAAAATTCCGGTCGTGTCGGCCCGTACTTTGCCGTGGGGACATTGTATACGTCTCTAACGTTATATATCCTAACCTAAGGGAACCTAACTTCTCGGATGTAGTATTTTCCAACATTCCTGGCGGGTCGGCCCCTACTTCTCGATGGGCACATTATATTTGTCTATATCGCAATATAACCTAGCCTAACCCATCTAGACCCTCGCTGGTAATGTTTTACAAAATCCCGGTCGTGTCGGCCCGTACTTCTCGGTGTGGACATTATATACGTCTATAACGTTATATATCCTAACCTAAGGGAACCTAACATCTCGCATGTATTATTTTCCAACGTTCCTGGCGGGCCAGCTCCTACTTCTCGGTGGGCACATTATATACGTCCATATCGCAATATAACCTAACCTAACCCATCTAGACCCTCGCTGGTAATGTTTTACAAAATCCCGGTCGTATCGGCCCGTACTTTGCCGTGGGGACATTATATACGTCGCTAACGTTATATATCCTAACCTAAGGGAACCTAACATCTCGGATGTAGTATTTTCCAACATTCCTGGCGGGTCGGCCCCTACTTCTCGGTGGGCACATTGTATACGTCTATATCGTAATATAACCTAACCTAACCCATCCAGACCGTCGCTGGTAATGTTTTACAAAATCCCGGTCGTGTCGGCCCGTACTTCTCGGTGTGGACATTATATACGTCTATATCGTTATATATCCTAACCTAAGGGAACCAAACATCTCGGATGTAGTATTTTCCAACATTCCTGGCGGGTCGGCCCCTACTTCTCGGTGGGCACATTATATACGTCTATATCGTAATATAACCTAACCTAACCCATCCAGACCGTCGCTGGTAATGTTTTACAAAATCCCGGTCGTGTCGGCCCGTACTTCTCGGTGTGGACATTATATACGTCTATATCGTTATATATCCTAACCTAAGGGAACCAAACATCTCGGATGTAGTATTTTCCAACATTCCTGGCGGGCCGGCCCCTACTTCTCGGTGGGCACATTATATACGTCCATATCGTAATATAATCTAACCTAACCCATCTAGACCCTCGCTGGTAATGTTTTACAAAATTCCGGTCGTGTCGGCCCGTACTTTGTCGTGGGGACATTATATACGTCTCTAACGTTATATATCCTATCCTAAGGGAACCTAACTTCTCGGATGTAGTATTTTCCAACATTCCTGGCGGGTCGGCCCCTACTTCTCGGTGGGCACATTATATACGTCTATATCGTAATATAACCTAACCTAACCCATCTAAACCGTCGCTGGTAATGTTTTACAAAATCCCGGTCGTGTCGACCCGTACTTCTCGGTGGGGACATTATATACGTCTATAACGTTATATATCCTAACCTAAGGGAACCTAACTTCTCGGATGTAGTATTTTCCAACATTCCTGGCGGGTCGGCCCCTACTTCTCGGTGGGCACATTATATACGTCTATATCGTAATATACCCTAACCTAACCCATCTAGAACCTCGCTGGTAATGTTTTACAAAATCCCGGTCGTGTCGGTCCGTACTTCTCGGTGTGGACATTATATACATCTATAACGTTATATATCCTAACCTAAGGGAACCTAACATCTCGGATGTAGTATTTTCCAATATTCCTGGCGGGCCAGGCCCTACATCTCGGTGGGCACATTATATACGTCCATATCGTAATATAACCTAACCTAACCCACCTAGACCCTCGCTGGTAATGTTTTACAAAATCCCGGTCGTGTCGGGCCGTACTTCTCGGTGTGGACATTATATACGTCTATATCGTTATATATCCTAACCTAAGGGAACCTAACATCTCGGATGTAGTATTTTCCAACATTCCTGGCGGGCCGGCCCCTACTTCTCGGTGGGCACATTATATACGTTCAAATCGTAATATAATCTAACCTAACCCATCTAGACCCTCGCTGGTAATGTTTTACAAAATTCCGGTCGTGTCGGCCCGTACTTTGCCGTGGGGACATTATATACGTCGCTAACGTTATATATCCTAACCTAAGGGAACCTAACATCTCGGATGTAGTATTTTCCAACATTCCTGGCGGGTCGGCCCCTACTTCTCGGTGGGCACATTATATACGTCTATATCGTAATATAACCTAACCTAACCCATCCAGACCGTCGCTGGTAATGTTTTACAAAATCCCGGTCGTGTCGGCCCGTACTTCTCGGTGTGGACATTATATACGTCTATATCGTTATATATCCTAACCTAAGGGAACCAAACATCTCGGATGTAGTATTTTCCAACATTCCTGGCGGGCCGGCCCCTACTTCTCGGTGGGCACATTATATACGTCCATATCGTAATATAATCTAACCTAACCCATCTAGACCCTCGCTGGTAATGTTTTACAAAATTCCGATCGTGTCGGCCCGTACTTTGCCGTGGGGACATTATATACGTCTCTAACGTTATATATCCTAACCTAAGGGAACCTAACATCTCGGATGTAGTATTTTCCAACATTCCTGGCGGGTCGGCCCCTACTTCTCGGTGGGCACATTATATACGTCTATATCGTAATATAACCTAACCTAACCCATCTAGACCGTCGCTGGTAATGTTTTACAAAATTCCGGTCGTGTCGGCCCGTACTTCTCGGTGTGGACATTATATACGTCTATATCGTTAAATATCCTAACCTAAGGGAACCTAACATCTCGGATGTAGTATTTTCCAACATTCCTGGCGGGCCGGCCCCTACTTCTCGGTGGGCACATTATATACGTCCATATCGTAATATAATCTAACCTAATCCATCTAGACCCTCGCTGGTAATGTTTTACAAAATTCGGGTCGTGTCGGCCCGTACTTTGCCGTGGGGACATTACATACGTCTCTAACGTTATATATCCTAACCTAAGGGAACCTAACATCTCGGATGTAGTATTTTCCAACATTCCTGGCGGGTCGGCCCCTACTTCTCGGTGGGCACATTATATACGTCTATATCGTAATATAACCTAACCTAACCCATCTAGACCGTCGCTGGTAATGTTTTACAAAATCCCGGTCGTGTCGACCCGTACTTCTCGGTGGGGACATTATATACGTATATAACGTTATATATCCTAACCTAAGGGAACCTAACTTCTCGGATGTAGTATTTTCCAACATTCCTGGCGAGTCGGCCCCTACTTCTCGGTGGGAACATTATATACGTCTATAACGTAATATAACCTAACCTAACCCATCTAGACCCTCGGTGGTAATATTTTACAAAATCCCGGTTGTGTCGGCCCGTACATCTCGGTGTGGACATTATATACGTCTATAACGTTATATATCCTAACCTAAGGGAACCTAACATCTCGCATGTATTATTTTCCAACGTTCCTGGCGGGCCAGGCCCTACTTCTCGGTGGGCACATTATATACTTCCATATCGTAATATAACCTAACCTAACCTATCTAGACCCTCGCTGGTAATGTTTAACAAAATTCCGGTCGTGTCGGCATGTACTTTGCCGTGGGGACATTATGTACGTCTATAACGTTATATATCCTAACCTAAGGGAACCTAACATCTCGGATGTAGTATTTTCCAACATTCCTGGCGGGCCAGCCCCTACTTCTCGGTGGGCACATTATATACGTCCATATCGTAACATAACCTAACCTAACCCACCTAGACCCTCGCTGGTAATGTTTCACAGAATCCCGTTCATGTCTTCCCGTACGTCTCGGTGCGTACATTAGATACGTCTATAAACTTATATATCCTAACCTAAGGGAACCTAACATCTCGGATGTAGTATTTTCCAACATTCCTGGCGGGTCGGCCCCTACTTCTCGGTGGGCACATTATATACGTCTATATCGTAATATAACCTAACCTAACCCATCTAGACCCTCGGTGGTAATATTTTACAAAATCCCGGTTGTGTCGGCCCGTACTTCTCGGTGTGGACATTATATACGTCTATAACGTTATATATCCTAACCTAAGGGAACCTAACATCTCGCATGTATTATTTTCCAACGTTCCTGGCGGGCCAGGCCCTACTTCTCGGTGAGCACATTATATACTTCCATATCGTAATATAACCTAACCTAACCTATCCAGACCCTCGCTGGTAATGTTTAACAAAATTCCGGTCCTGTCGGCATGTACTTTGCCGTGGGGACATTATGTACGTCTATAACGTTATATATCCTAACCTAAGGGAACCTAACATCTCGGATGTAGTATTTTCCAACATTCCTGGCGGGCCAGCCCCTACTTCTCGGTGGGCACATTATATACGTCTATATCGTAATATAACCTAACCTAACCCATCTAGACCGTCGCTGGTAATGTTTTACAAAATCCCGGTCGTGTCGGCCCGTACTTCTCGGTGTGGACATTATATACGTCTATATCGTTATATATCCTAACCTAAGGGAACCTAACATCTCGGATGTAGTATTTTCCAACATTCCTGGCGGGCCGGCCCCTACTTCTCGGTGGGCACATTATATACGTCCATATCGTAATATAATCTAACCTAACCCATCTAGACCCTCGCTGGTAATGTTTTACAAAATTCCGGTCGTGTCGGCCCGTACTTTGCCGTGGGGACATTATATACGTCTCTAACGTTATATATCCTAACCTAAGGGAACCTAACATCGCGGATGTAGTATTTTCCAACATTCCTGGCGGGTCGGCCCCTACTTCTCGGTGGGCACATTATATACGTCTATATCGTAATATAACCTAACCTAAACCATCTAGACCGTCGCTGGTAATGTTTTACAAAATCCCGGTCGTGTCGACCCGTACGTCTCGGTGCGTGCATTAGATACGTCTATAAACTTATATATCCTAACCTAAGGGAACCTAACATCTCGGATGTAGTATTTTCCAACATTCCTGGCGGGTCGGCCCCTACTTCTCGGTGGGCACATTATATACGTCTATATCGTAATATAACCTAACCTAACCCATCTAGACCGTCGCTGGTAATGTTTTACAAAATCCCGGTCGTGTCGGCCCGTACTTCTCGGTGTGGACATTATATACGTCTATATCGTTATATATCCTAACCTAAGGGAACCTAACATCTCGGATGTAGAATTTTCCAACATTCCTGGCGGGCCGGCCCCTACTTCTCGGTGGGCACATTATATACGTCCATATCGTAATATAATCTAACCTAACCCATCTAGACCCTCGCTGGTAATGTTTTACAAAATTCCGGTCGTGTCGGCCCGTACTTCTCGGTGTGGACATTATATACGTCTCTAACGTTATATATCCTAACCTAAGGGAACCTAACATCTCGGATGTAGTATTTTCCAACATTCCTGGCGGGTCGGCCCCTACTTCTCGGTGGGCAAATTATATACGTCTATATCGTAATATAACCTAACCTAACCCATCTAGACCCTCGCTGGTAATGTTTTACAAAATCCCGGTCGTGTCGGTCCGTACTTCTCGGTGTGGACATTATATACGTCTATAACGTTATATATCCTATCCTAAGGGAACCTAACATGTCGGATGTAGTATTTTCCAACATTCCTGGCGGGTCGGCCCCTACTTCTCGATGGGCACATTATATATGTCTATATCGCAATATAACCTAACCTAACCAATCTAGACCCTCGCTGGTAATGTTTTACAAAATCCCGGTCGTGTCGGCCCGTACTTCTCGGTGTGGACATTATATACGTCTATAACGTTATATATACTATCCTAAGGGAACCTAACATGTCGGTTGTAGTATTTTCCAACATTCCTGGCGGGTCGGCCCCTACTTCTCGATGGGCACATTATATATGTCTATATCGCAATATAACCTAACCTAACCCATGTAGACCCTCGCTGGTAATGTTTAACAAAATTCCGGTCGTGTCGGCATGTACTTTGCCTTGGGAACTTTATATACGTCTATAACGTTATATATCCTAACCTAAGGGAACCTAACATCTCGGATGTAGTATTTTCCAACATTCCTGGCGGGCCAGGCTCTACCTCTCGGTGGGCACATTATATACGTCCATATCGTAATACAACCTAACCTAACCCACCTAGACCCTCGCTGGTAATGTTTCACAGAATCCCGCTCATGTCTTCCCGTACGTCTCGGTGCGTACATTATATACGTCTAAAAATTTATATATACTAACCTAAGGGAACCTAACATCTCGGATGTAGTATTTTCCAACATTCCTGGCGGGTCGGCCCATACTTCTCGGTGGGCACATTATATACGTCTATATCGTAATATAACCCAACCTAACCCATCTAGACCGTCGCTGGTAATGTTTTACAAAATCCCGGTCGTGTCGACCCGTACTTCTCGGTGGGGACATTATAAACGTCTATAACGTTATATATCCTAACCTAAGGGAACCTAACATGTCGGATGTAGTATTTTCCAACATTCCTGGCGGGTCGGCCCCTACTTCTCGATGGGCACATTATATTTGTCTATATCGCAATATAACCTAACCTAACCCATCTAGACCCTCGCTGGTAATGTTTTACAAAATCCCGGTCGTGTCGGCCCGTACTTCTCGGTGTGGACGTTATATACGTCTATAACGTTATATATCCTAACCTAAGGGAACCTAACATCTCGCATGTATTATTTTCCAACGTTCCTGGCGGGCCAGGCCCTACTTCTCGGTGGGCACATTATATACTTCCATATCGTAATATAACCTAACCTAACCTATCTAGACCCTCGCTGGTAATGTTTAACAAAATTCCGGTCGTGTCGGCATGTACTTTGCCGTGGGGACATTATATACGTCTATAACGTTATATATCCTAACCTAAGGGAACCTAACATCTCGGATGTAGTATTTTCCAACATTCCCGGCGGGCCAGCCCATACTTCTCGGTGGGCACATTATATACGTCCATATCGTAACATAACCTAACCTAACCCATCTAGACCGTCGCTGGTAATGTTTTACAAAATCCCGGTCGTGTCGACCCGTACGTCTCGGTGCGTACATTAGATACGTCTATAAACTTATATATCCCAACCTAAGGGAACCTAACATCTCGGATGTAGTATTTTCCAACATTCCTGGCGGGTCGGCCCCTACTTCTCGGTGGGCACATTATATACGTCTATATCGTAATATAACCTAACCTAACCCATCTAGACCGTCGCTGGTAATGTTTTACAAAATCCCGGTCGTGTCGGCCCGTACTTCTCGGTGTGGACATTATATACGCCTATAACGTTATATATCCTAACCTAAGGGAACCTAACATGTCGGATGTAGTATTTTCCAACGTTCCTGGCGGGCCAGGCCCTACTTCTCGGTGGGCACATTATATACGTCCATATCGTAACATAACCTATACTAAGCCACCTAGACCGTCGCTGGTAATGTTTCACAGAATCCCGTTCATGTCTTCCCGTACGTCTCGGTGCGTACATTAGATACGTCTATAAACTTATATATCCTAACCTAAGGGAACCTAACATCTCGGATGTAGTATTTTCCAACATTCCTGGCGGGTCGGCCCCTACTTCTCGGTGGGCACATTATATACGTCTATATCGTAATATAACCTAACCTAACCCATCTAGACCGTCGCTGGTAATGTTTTACAAAATCCCGGTCGTGTCGGCCCGTACTTCTCGGTGTGGACATTATATACGCCTATATCGTTATATATCCTAACCTAAGGGAACCTAACATCTCGGGTGTAGTATTTTCCAACATTCCTGGCGGGCCGGCCCCTACTTCTCGGTGGGCACATTATATACGTCCATATCGTAATATAATCTAACCTAACCCATCTAGACCCTCGCTGGTAATGTTTTACAAAATTCCGGTCGTGTCGGCCCGTACTTTGCCGTGGGGACATTATATACGTCTCTAACGTTATATATCCTAACCTAAGGGAACCTAACATCGCGGATGTAGTATTTTCCAACATTCCTGGCGGGTCGGCCCCTACTTCTCGGTGGGCACATTATATACGTCTATATCGTAATATAACCTAACCTAACCCATCTAGACCGTCGCTGGTAATGTTTTACAAAATCCCGGTCGTGTCGACCCGTACGTCTCGGTGCGTACATTAGATACGTCTATAAACTTATATATCCCAACCTAAGGGAACCTAACATCTCGGATGTAGTATTTTCCAACATTCCTAGCGGGTCGGCCCCTACTTCTCGGTGGGCACATTATATACGTCTATATCGTAATATAACCTAACCTAACCCATCTAGACCGTCGCTGGTAATGTTTTACAAAATCCCGGTCGTGTCGGCCCGTACTTCTCGGTGTGGACATTATATACGCCTATAACGTTATATATCCTAACCTAAGGGAACCTAACATGTCGGATGTAGTATTTTCCAACATTCCTGGCGGGTCGGCCCCTACTTCTCGATGGGCACATTATATTTGTCTATATCGCAATATAACCTAACCTAACCCATCTAGACCCTCGCTGGTAATGTTTTACAAAATCCCGGTCGTGTCGGCCCGTACTTCTCGGTGTGGACGTTATATACGTCTATAACGTTATATATCCTAACCTAAGGGAACCTAACATCTCGCATGTATTATTTTCCAACGTTCCTGGCGGGCCAGCCCCTACTTCTCGGTGGGCACATTATATACGTCCATATCGTAATATAACCTAACCTAACCCATCTAGGCCCTCGCTGGTAATGTTTTACAAAATCCCGGTCGTTTCTGCCCGTACTTCTCGGTGTGGACATTATATACGTCTATATCGTTATATATCCTAACCTAAGGGAACCTAACATCTCGGATGTAGTATTTTCCAACATTCCTGGCGGGCCGGCCCCTACTTCTCGGTGGGCACATTATATACGTCCATATCGTAATATAATCTAACCTAACCCATCTAGACCCTCGCTGGTAATGTTTTACAAAATTCCGGTCGTGTCGGCCCGTACTTTGCCGTGGGGACATTATATACGTCTATAACGTTATATATCCTAACCTAAGGGAACCTAACATGTCGGATGTAGTATTTTCCAACATTCCTGGCGGGTCGGCCCCTACTTCTCGATGGGCACATTATATTTGTCTATATCGCAATATAACCTAACCAAACCCATCTAGACCCTCGCTGGTAATGTTTTACAAAATCCCGGTCGTGTCGGCCCGTACTTCTCGGTGTGGACGTTATATACGTCTATAACGTTATATATCCTAACCTAAGGGAACCTAACATCTCGCATGTATTATTTTCCAACGTTCCTGGCGGGCCAGCGCCTACTTCTCGGTGGGCACATTATATACGTCCATATCGTAATATAACCTAACCTAACCCATCTAGGCCCTCGCTGGTAATGTTTTACAAAATCCCGGTCGTTTCTGCCCGTACTTCTCGGTGGGGACATTATATACGTCTATAACGTTATATATCCTAACCTAAGGGAACCTAACATGTCGGATGTAGTATTTTCCAACATTCCTGGCGGGTCGGCCCCTACTTCTCGACGGGCACATTATATGTCTATATCGCAATATAACCTAACCTAACCCATCTAGACCCTCGCTGGTAATGTTTCACAGAATCCCGTTCATGTCTTCCCGTACGTCTCGGTGCGTACATTAGATACGTCTATAAACTTATATATCCTAACCTAAGGGAACCTAACATCTCGGATGTAGTATTTTCCAACATTCCTGGCGGGTCGGCCCCTACTTCTCGGTGGGCACATTATATACGTCTATATCGTAATATAACCTAACCTAACCCATCTAGACCGTCGCTGGTAATGTTTTACAAAATCCCGGTCGTGTCGGCCCGTACTTCTCGGTGTGGACATTATATACGCCTATAACGTTATATATCCTAACCTAAGGGAACCTAACATCTCGCATGTATTATTTTCCAACGTTCCTGGCGGGCCAGCCCCTACTTCTCGGTGGGCACATTATATACGTCCATATCGTAATATAATCTAACCTAACCCATGTAGACCCTCGCTGGTAATGTTTTACAAAATTCCGGTCGTGTCGGCCCGTACTTTGCCGTGGGGACATTATATACGTCTCTAACGTTATATATCCTAACCTAAGGGAACCTAACATCTCGGATGTAGTATTTTCCAACATTCCTGGCGGGTCGGCCCCTACTTCTCGGTGGGCACATTATATACGTCTATATCGTAATATAACCTAACCTAACCCATCTAGACCGTCGCTGGTAATGTTTTACAAAATCCCGGTCGTGTCGGCCCGTACTTCTCGGTGGGCACATTATATACGTCCATATCGTAATATAATCTAACCTAACCCATCTAGACCCTCGCTGGTAATGTTTTACAAAATTCCGGTCGTGTCGGCCCGTACTTTGCCGTGGGGACATTATATACGTCTATAATGTTATATATCCTAACCTAAGGGAACCTAACATGTCGGATGTAGTATTTTCCAACATTCCTGGCGGGTCGGCCCCTACTTCTCGATGGGCACATTATATTTGTCTATATCGCAATATAACCTAACCTAACCCATCTAGACCCTCGCTGGTAATGTTTTACAAAATCCCGGTCGTGTCGGCCCGTACTTCTCGGTGTGGACGTTATATACGTCTATAACGTTATATATCCTAACGTAAGGGAACCTAACATCTCGCATGTATTATTTTCCAACGTTCCTGGCGGGCCAGCCCCTACTTCTCGGTGGGCACATTATATACGTCCATATCGTAATATAACCTAACCTAACCCATCTAGGCCCTCGCTGGTAATGTTTTACAAAATCCCGGTCGTTTCTGCCCGTACTTCTCGGTGGGGACATTATATACGTCTATAACGTTATATATCCTAACCTAAGGGAACCTAACATGTCGGATGTAGTATTTTCCAACATTCCTGGCGGGTCGGCCCCTACTTCTCGACGGGCACATTATATGTCTATATCGCAATATAACCTAACCTAACCCATCTAGACCCTCGCTGGTAATGTTTTACAAAATTCCGGTCGTGTCGGCATGTACTTTGCCGTGGGGACATTATATACGTCTATAACGTTATATATCCTAACCTAAGGGAACCTAACATCTCGGATGTAGTATTTTCCAACATTCCTGGCGGGCCAGCCCCTACTTCTCGGTGGGCACATTATATACGTCCTTATCGTAACATAACCTAACCTAACCCACCTAGACCCTCGCTGGTAATGTTTCACAGAATCCCGTTCATGTCTTCCCGTACGTCTCGGAGCGTACATTAGATACGTCTATAAACTTATATATCCTAACCTAAGGGAACCTAACATCTCGGATGTAGTATTTTCCAACATTCCTGGCGGGTCGGCCCCTACTTCTCGGTGGGCACATTATATACGTCTATATCGTAATATAACCTAACCTAACCCATCTAGACCGTCGCTGGTAATGTTTTACAAAATCCCGGTCGTGTCGGCCCGTACTTCTCGGTGTGGACATTATATACGTCTATATCGTTATATATCCTAACCTAAGGGAACCTAACATCTCGGATGTAGTATTTTCCAACATTCCTGGCGGGCCGGCCCCTACTTCTCGGTGGGCACATTATATACGTCCATATCGTAATATAATCTAACCTAACCCATCTAGACCCTCGCTGGTAATGTTTTACAAAATTCGGGTCGTGTCGGCCCGTACTTTGCCGTGGGGACATTATATACGTCTCTAACGTTATATATCCTAACCTAAGGGAACCTAACATCTCGGATGTAGTATTTTCCAACATTCCTGGCGGGCCAGCCCCTACTTCTCGGTGGGCACATTATATACGTCCTTATCGTAACATAACCTAACCTAACCCATCTAGACCGTCGCTGGTAATGTTTTACAAAATCCCGGTCGTGTCGGCCCATACTTCTCGGTGGGGACATTATATACGTCTATAACGTTATATATCCTAACCTAAGGGAACCTAACTTCTCGTATGTAGTATTTTCCAACATTCCTGGCGGGTCGGCCCCTACTTCTCGGTGGGCACATTATATACGTCTATATCGTAATATAACCTAACCTAATCCATCTAGACCCTCGCTGGTAATGTTTTACAAAATCCCGGTCGTGTCTGCCCGTACTTCTCGGTGGGGACATTATATACGTCTATAACGTTATATATCCTAACCTAAGGGAACCCAACATGTCGGATGTAGTATTTTCCAACATTCCTGGCGGGTCCGCCCCTACTTCTCGGTGGGCACATTATATACGTCTATATCGTAATATAACCTAACCTAACCCATCTAGACCGTCGCTGGTAATGTTTTACAAAATCCCGGTCGTGTCGGCCCGTACTTCTCGGTGTGGACATTATATACGTCTATAACGTTATATATCCTAACCTAAGGGAACCTAACATCTCGCATGTATTATTTTCCAACGTTCCTGGCGGGCCAGCCCCTACTTCTCGGTGGGCACATTATATACGTCCATATCGCAATATAACCTAACCTAACCCATCTAGACCCTCGCTGGTAATGTTTTACAAAATCCCGGTCGTGTCGGCCCGTACTTCTCGGTGTGGACATTATATACGCCTATAACGTTATATATCCTAACCTAAGAGAACCTAACATCTCGCATGTATTATTTTCCAACGTTCCTGGCGGGCCAGCCCCTACTTCTCGGTGGGCACATTATATACGTCCATATCGTAATATAATCTAACCTAACCCATGTAGACCCTCGCTGGAAATGTTTTACAAAATTCCGGTCGTGTCGGCCCGTACTTTGCCGTGGGGACATTATATACGTCTCTAACGTTATATATCCTAACCTAAGGGAACCTAACATCTCGGATGTAGTATTTTCCAACATTCCTGGCGGGTCGGCCCCTACTTCTCGATGGGCACATTATATTTGTCTATATCGCAATATAACCTAACCTAACCCATCTAGACCCTCGCTGGTAATGTTTTACAAAATCCCGGTCGTGTCGGCCCGTACTTCTCGGTGTGGACGTTATATACGTCTATAACGTTATATATCCTAACCTAAGGGAACCTAACATCTCGGATGTAGTATTTTCCAACATTCCTGGCGGGCCGGCCCCTACTTCTCGGTGGGCACATTATATACGTCCATATCGTAATATAATCTAACCTAACCCATCTAGACCCTCGCTGGTAATGTTTTACAAAATTCGGGTCGTGTCGGCCCGTACTTCTCGGTGGGGACATTATATACGTCTATAACGTTATATATCCTAACCTAGGAGAACCTAACACCTCGGATGTAGTATTTTCCAACACTTCTGGCGGGTCGGCCCCTACTTCTCGGTGGGAACTTTATATACGTCTATATCGTAATATAACCCAACCTGACCCATCTAGACCGTCGCTGGTAATGTTTTACAAAATCCCGGTCGTGTCGACCCGTACTTCTCGGTGGGGACATTATATACGTCTATAACGTTATATATCCTAACCTAAGGGAACCTAACATGTCGGATGTAGTATTTTCCAACATTCCTGGCGGGTCGGCCCCTACTTCTCGATGGGCACAATAGATTTGTCTATATCGCAATATAACCTAACCTAACCCATCTAGACCGTCGCTGGTAATGTTTTACAAAATCCCGGTCGTGTCGACCCGTACTTCTCGGTGGGGACATTATATACGTCTATAACGTTATATATCCTAACCTAAGGGAACCTAACATCTCGCATGTATTATTTTCCAACGTTCCTGGCGGGCCAGCCCCTACTTCTCGGTGGGCACATTATATACGTCCATATCGTAATATAACCTAACCTAACCCATCTAGACCCTCGCTGGTAATGTTTTACAAAATTCCGGTCGTGTCGGCCCGTACTTTGCCGTGGGGACATTTTATACGTCTATAACGTTATATATCCTAACCTAAGGGAACCTAACATCTCGGATGTAGTATTTTCCAACATTCCTGGCGGGTCGGCCCCTACTTCTCGGTGGGCACATTATGTACGTCTATATCGTATTATAACCTAACCTAACCCATCTAGACCGTCGCTGGTAATGTTTTACAAAATCCCGGTCGTGTCGACCCGTACTTCTCGGTGGGCACATTATATACGTCCATATCGTAATATAATCTAACCTAACCCATGTAGACCCTCGCTGGTAATGTTTTACAAAATTCCGGTCGTGTCGGCCCGTACTTTGCCGTGGGGACATTATATACGTCTCTAACGTTATATATCCTAACCTAAGGGAACCTAACATCTCGGATGTAGTATTTTCCAACATTCCTGGCGGGTCGGCCCCTACTTCTCGGTGGGCACATTATATACGTCTATATCGTAATATAACCTAACCTAACCCATCTAGACCGTCGCTGGTAATGTTTTACAAAATCCCGGTCGTGTCGGCCCGTACTTCTCGGTGTGGACATTATATACGTCTATATCGTTATATATCCTAATCTAAGGGAACCTAACATCTCGGATGTAGTATTTTCCAACATTCCTGGCGGGCCGGCCCCTACTTCTCGGTGGGCACATTATATACGTCCATATCGTAATATAATCTAACCTAACCCATCTAGACCCTCGCTGGTAATGTTTTACAAAATTCCGGTCGTGTCGGCCCGTACTTTGCCGTGGGGACATTATATACGTCTATAATGTTATATATCCTAACCTAAGGGAACCTAACATGTCGGATGTAGTATTTTCCAACATTCCTGGCGGGTCGGCCCCTACTTCTCGATGGGCACATTATATTTGTCTATATCGCAATATAACCTAACCTAACCCATCTAGACCCTCGCTGGTAATGTTTTACAAAATCCCGGTCGTGTCGGCCCGTACTTCTCGGTGTGGACGTTATATACGTCTATAACGTTATATATCCTAACGTAAGGGAACCTAACATCTCGCATGTATTATTTTCCAACGTTCCTGGCGGGCCAGCCCCTACTTCTCGGTGGGCACATTATATACGTCCATATCGTAATATAACCTAACCTAACCCATCTAGGCCCTCGCTGGTAATGTTTTACAAAATCCCGGTCGTTTCTGCCCGTACTTCTCGGTGGGGACATTATATACGTCTATAACGTTATATATCCTAACCTAAGGGAACCTAACATGTCGGATGTAGTATTTTCCAACATTCCTGGCGGGTCGGCCCCTACTTCTCGACGGGCACATTATATGTCTATATCGCAATATAACCTAACCTAACCCATCTAGACCCTCGCTGGTAATGTTTTACAAAATTCCGGTCGTGTCGGCATGTACTTTGCCGTGGGGACATTATATACGTCTATAACGTTATATATCCTAACCTAAGGGAACCTAACATCTCGGATGTAGTATTTTCCAACATTCCTGGCGGGCCAGCCCCTACTTCTCGGTGGGCACATTATATACGTCCTTATCGTAACATAACCTAACCTAACCCACCTAGACCCTCGCTGGTAATGTTTCACAGAATCCCGTTCATGTCTTCCCGTACGTCTCGGAGCGTACATTAGATACGTCTATAAACTTATATATCCTAACCTAAGGGAACCTAACATCTCGGATGTAGTATTTTCCAACATTCCTGGCGGGTCGGCCCCTACTTCTCGGTGGGCACATTATATACGTCTATATCGTAATATAACCTAACCTAACCCATCTAGACCGTCGCTGGTAATGTTTTACAAAATCCCGGTCGTGTCGGCCCGTACTTCTCGGTGTGGACATTATATACGTCTATATCGTTATATATCCTAACCTAAGGGAACCTAACATCTCGGATGTAGTATTTTCCAACATTCCTGGCGGGCCGGCCCCTACTTCTCGGTGGGCACATTATATACGTCCATATCGTAATATAATCTAACCTAACCCATCTAGACCCTCGCTGGTAATGTTTTACAAAATTCGGGTCGTGTCGGCCCGTACTTTGCCGTGGGGACATTATATACGTCTCTAACGTTATATATCCTAACCTAAGGGAACCTAACATCTCGGATGTAGTATTTTCCAACATTCCTGGCGGGCCAGCCCCTACTTCTCGGTGGGCACATTATATACGTCCTTATCGTAACATAACCTAACCTAACCCATCTAGACCGTCGCTGGTAATGTTTTACAAAATCCCGGTCGTGTCGGCCCATACTTCTCGGTGGGGACATTATATACGTCTATAACGTTATATATCCTAACCTAAGGGAACCTAACTTCTCGTATGTAGTATTTTCCAACATTCCTGGCGGGTCGGCCCCTACTTCTCGGTGGGCACATTATATACGTCTATATCGTAATATAACCTAACCTAATCCATCTAGACCCTCGCTGGTAATGTTTTACAAAATCCCGGTCGTGTCTGCCCGTACTTCTCGGTGGGGACATTATATACGTCTATAACGTTATATATCCTAACCTAAGGGAACCCAACATGTCGGATGTAGTATTTTCCAACATTCCTGGCGGGTCCGCCCCTACTTCTCGGTGGGCACATTATATACGTCTATATCGTAATATAACCTAACCTAACCCATCTAGACCGTCGCTGGTAATGTTTTACAAAATCCCGGTCGTGTCGGCCCGTACTTCTCGGTGTGGACATTATATACGTCTATAACGTTATATATCCTAACCTAAGGGAACCTAACATCTCGCATGTATTATTTTCCAACGTTCCTGGCGGGCCAGCCCCTACTTCTCGGTGGGCACATTATATACGTCCATATCGCAATATAACCTAACCTAACCCATCTAGACCCTCGCTGGTAATGTTTTACAAAATCCCGGTCGTGTCGGCCCGTACTTCTCGGTGTGGACATTATATACGCCTATAACGTTATATATCCTAACCTAAGAGAACCTAACATCTCGCATGTATTATTTTCCAACGTTCCTGGCGGGCCAGCCCCTACTTCTCGGTGGGCACATTATATACGTCCATATCGTAATATAATCTAACCTAACCCATGTAGACCCTCGCTGGCAATGTTTTACAAAATCCCGGTCGTGTCGGCCCGTACTTCTCGGTGTGGACGTTATATACGTCTATAACGTTATATATCCTAACCTAAGGGAACCTAACATCTCGCATGTATTATTTTCCAACGTTCCTGGCGGGCCAGCCCCTACTTCTCGGTGGGCACATTATATACGTCCATATCGTAATATAACCTAACCTAACCCATCTAGGCCCTCGCTGGTAATGTTTTACAAAATCCCGGTCGTTTCTGCCCGTACTTCTCGGTGGGGACATTATATACGTCTATAACGTTATATATCCTAACCTAAGGGAACCTAACATGTCGGATGTAGTATTTTCCAACATTCCTGGTGGGTCGGCCCCTACTTCTCGACGGGCACATTATATGTCTATATCGCAATATAACCTAACCTAACCCATCTAGACCCTCGCTGGTAATGTTTTACAAAATTCCGGTCGTGTCGGCATGTACTTTGCCGTGGGGACATTATATACGTCTATAACGTTATATATCCTAACCTAAGGGAACCTAACATCTCGGATGTAGTATTTTCCAACATTCCTGGCGGGCCAGCCCCTACTTCTCGGTGGGCACATTATATACGTCCATATCGTAACATAACCTAACCTAACCCACCTAGACCCTCGCTGGTAATGTTTCACAGAATCCCGTTCATGTCTTCCCGTACGTCTCGGTGCGTACATTAGATACGTCTATAAACTTATATATCCTAACCTAAGGGAACCTAACATCTCGGATGTAGTATTTTCCAACATTCCTGGCGGGTCGGCCCCTACTTCTCGGTGGGCACATTATATACGTCTATATCGTAATATAACCTAACCTAACCCATCTAGACCGTCGCTGGTAATGTTTTACAAAATCCCGGTCGTGTCGGCCCGTACTTCTCGGTGTGGACATTATATACGTCTATATCGTTATATATCCTAACCTAAGGGAACCTAACATCTCGGATGTAGTATTTTCCAACATTCCTGGCGGGCCGGCCCCTACTTCTCGGTGGGCACATTATATACGTCCATATCGTAATATAATCTAACCTAACCCATCTAGACCCTCGCTGGTAATGTTTTACAAAATTCGGGTCGTGTCGGCCCGTACTTCTCGGTGTGGACATTATATACGCCTATAACGTTATATATCCTAACCTAAGGGAACCTAACATCTCGCATGTATTATTTTCCAACGTTCCTGGCGGGCCAGCCCCTACTTCTCGGTGGGCACATTATATACGTCTATATCGTAATATAACCTAACCTAACCCATCTAGACCGTCGCTGGTAATGTTTTAGAAAATCCCGGTCGTGTCGGCCCGTACTTCTCGGTGTGGACATTATATACGTCTATAACGTTATATATCCTAACCTAAGGGAACCTAACATCTCGCATGTATTATTTTCCAACGTTCCTGGCGGGCCAGCCCCTACTTCTCGGTGGGCACATTATATACGTCCATATCGTAATATAATCTAACCTAACCCATGTAGACCCTCGCTGGTAATGTTTTACAAAATTCCGGTCGTGTCGGCCCGTACTTTGCCGTGGGGACATTATATACGTCTCTAACGTTATATATCCTAACCTAAGGGAACCTAACATCTCGGATGTAGTATTTTCCAACATTCCTGGCGGGTCGGCCCCTACTTCTCGGTGGGCACATTATATACGTCTATATCGTAATATAACCTAACCTAACCCATCTAGACCGTCGCTGGTAATGTTTTACAAAATCCCGGTCGTGTCGGCCCGTACTTCTCGGTGTGGACATTATATACGTCTATATCGTTATATATCCTAACCTAAGGGAACCTAACATCTCGGATGTAGTATTTTCCAACATTCCTGGCGGGCCGGCCCCTACTTCTCGGTGGGCACATTATATACGTCCATATCGTAATATAATCTAACCTAACCCATCTAGACCCTCGCTGGTAATGTTTTACAAAATTCGGGTCGTGTCGGCCCGTACTTCTCGGTGGGGACATTATATACGTCTATAACGTTATATATCCTAACCTAGGAGAACCTAACACCTCGGATGTAGTATTTTCCAACACTTCTGGCGGGTCGGCCCCTACTTCTCGGTGGGAACTTTATATACGTCTATATCGTAATATAACCCAACCTGACCCATCTAGACCGTCGCTGGTAATGTTTTACAAAATCCCGGTCGTGTCGACCCGTACTTCTCGGTGGGGACATTATATACGTCTATAACGTTATATATCCTAACCTAAGGGAACCTAACATGTCGGATGTAGTATTTTCCAACATTCCTGGCGGGTCGGCCCCTACTTCTCGATGGGCACAATAGATTTGTCTATATCGCAATATAACCTAACCTAACCCATCTAGACCGTCGCTGGTAATGTTTTACAAAATCCCGGTCGTGTCGACCCGTACTTCTCGGTGGGGACATTATATACGTCTATAACGTTATATATCCTAACCTAAGGGAACCTAACATCTCGCATGTATTATTTTCCAACGTTCCTGGCGGGCCAGCCCCTACTTCTCGGTGGGCACATTATATACGTCCATATCGTAATATAACCTAACCTAACCCATCTAGACCCTCGCTGGTAATGTTTTACAAAATTCCGGTCGTGTCGGCCCGTACTTTGCCGTGGGGACATTTTATACGTCTATAACGTTATATATCCTAACCTAAGGGAACCTAACATCTCGGATGTAGTATTTTCCAACATTCCTGGCGGGTCGGCCCCTACTTCTCGGTGGGCACATTATGTACGTCTATATCGTATTATAACCTAACCTAACCCATCTAGACCGTCGCTGGTAATGTTTTACAAAATCCCGGTCGTGTCGACCCGTACTTCTCGGTGTGGACATTATATACGTCTGTATCGTTATATATCCTAACCTAAGGGAACCTAACATCTCGCATGTATTATTTTCCAACGTTCCTGGCGGGCCTGCCCCTACTTCTCGGTGGGCACATTATATACGTCTATATCGTAATATAACCTAACCTAATCCATCTAGACCCTCGCTGGTAATGTTTTACAAAATCCCGGTCGTGTCTGCCCGTACTTCTCGGTGGGGACATTATATACGTCTATAACGTTATATATCCTAACCTAAGGGAACCTAACATGTCGGATGTAGTATTTTCCAACATTCCTGGCCGGTCGGCCCCTACTTCTCGGTGGGCACATTATATACGTCCATATCGTAATATAATCTAACCTAACCCATCTAGACCCTCGCTCGTAATGTTTTACAATATTCCGGTCGTGTCGGCCCGTACTTTGCCGTGGGGACATTATATACGTCTCCAACGTTATATATCCTAACCTAAGGGAACCTATCATCTCGGATGTAGTATTTGCCAACATTCCTGGCGGGTCGGCCCCTACTTTTCGGTGGGCACATTATATACGTCTATATCGTAATATAACCTAACCTAACCCATCTAGACCGTCGCTGGTAATGTTTTAGAAAATCCCGGTCGTGTCGACCCGTACTTCTCGGTGGGGACATTATATACGTCTATAACGTTATATATCCTAACCTAAGGGAACCTAACTTCTCGGATGTAGTATTTTCCAACATTCCTCGCGGGTCGGCCCCTACTTCTCGGTGGGCACATTAGATACGTCTATATCGTAATATAACCTAACCTAATCCATGTAGACCCTCGCTGGTAATGTTTTACAAAATCCCGGTCGTGTCTGCCCGTACTTCTCGGTGGGGACATTATATACGTCTATAACGTTATATATCCTAACCTAAGGGAACCTAACATGTCGGATGTAGTATTTTCCAACATTCCTAGCGGGTCGGCCCCTACTTCTCGATGGGCACATTATATATGTCTATATCGCAATATAACCTAACCTAACCCATCTAGACCCTCGCTGGTAATGTTTTACAAAATCCCGGTCGTGTCGGCCCGTACATCTCGGTGTGGACATTATATACGTCTATAACGTTATATATCCTAACCTAAGGGAACCTAATATCTCGCATGTATTATTTTCCAACGTTCCTGGCGGGCCAGCCCCTACATCTCGGTGGGCACATTATATACGTCCATGTCGTAATATAATCTAACCTAACCCATCTAGACCCTCGCTGGTAATGTTTTACAAAATTCCGGTCGTGTCGGCCCGTACTTTGCCGTGGGGACATTATATACGTCTATAACGTTATATATCCTAACCTAAGGGAACCTAACATCTCGGATGTAGTATTTTCCAACATTCCTGGCGGGTCGGCCCCTACTTCTCGGTGGGCACATTATGTACGTCTATATCGTAATATAACCTAACCTAACCCATCTAGACCGTCGCTGGTAATGTTTTACAAAATCCCGGTCGTGTCGACCCGTACTTCTCGGTGTGGACATTATATACGTCTATATCGTTATATATCCTAATCTAAGGGAACCTAACATCTCGCATGTATTATTTTCCAACGTTCCTGGCGGGCCTGCCCCTACTTCTCGGTGGGCACATTTTATACGTCTACATCGTAATATAACCTAACCTAATCCATCTAGACCCTCGCTGGTAATGTTTTACAAAATCCCGGTCGTGTCTGCCCGTACTTCTCGGTGGGGACATTATATACGTCTATAACGTTATATATCCTAACCTAAGGGAACCTAACATGTCGGATGTAGTATTTTCCAACGTTCCTGGCGGGCCAGGCCCTACTTCTCGGTGGGCACATTATATACTTCCATATCGTAATATAACCTAACCTAACCCATCTAGACCCTCGCTGGTATTGTTTTAGAAAATCCCGGTCGTGTCGGCCCGTACTTCTCGGTGGGGACATTATATACGTCTGTAACGTTATATATCCTAACCTAAGGGAACCTAACTTCTCGGATGTAGTATTTTCCAACATTCCTGGCGGGTCGGCCCCTACTTCTCGGTGGGCACATTATATACGCCTATATCGTAATATAACCCAACCTAACCCATCTAGACCGTCGCTGGTAATGTTTTACAAAATCCCGGTCGTGTCGACCCGTACTTCTCGGTGGGGACATTATATACGTCTATAACGTTATATATCCTAACCTAAGGGAACCTAACATGTCGGATGTAGTATTTTCCAACATTCCTGGCGGGTCGGCCCCTACTTCTCGATGGGCACAATATATTTGTCTATATCGCAATATAACCTAACCTAACCCATCTTGACCGTCGCTGGTAATGTTTTACAAAATCCCGGTCGTGTCGACCCGTACTTCTCGGTGGGGACATTATATACGTCTATAACGTTATATATCCTAACCTAAGGGAACCTAACATCTCGCATGTATTATTTTCCAACGTTCCTGGCGGGCCAGCCCCTACTTCTCGGTGGGCACATTATATACGTCCATATCGTAATATAACCTAACCTAACCCATCTAGACCCTCGCTGGTAATGTTTTACAAAATTCCGGTCGTGTCGGCCCGTACTTTGCCGTGGGGACATTTTATACGTCTATAACGTTATATGTCCTAACCTAAGGGAACCTAACACCTCGGTTGTAGTATTTTCCAACATTTCTGGCGGGTCGGCCCCTACTTCTCGGTGGGAACTTTATATACGTCTATAACGTAATATAACCTAACCTAACCCACCTAGACCCTCGCAGGTAATGTTTCACTGAATCCCGTTCATGTCTTCCCGTACGTCTCGGTGCGTACATTATATACGTCTATAAATTTATTTATCCTAACCTAAGGGAACCTAACATCCCGGATGTAGTATTTTCCAACATTCCTGGCGGGTCGGCCCCTACTTCTCGGTGGGCACATTATATACGTCTATATCGTAATATAACCTAACCTAACCCATCTAGACCGTCGCTGGTAATGTTTTACAAAATCCCGGTCGTGTCGGCCCGTACTTCTCGGTGGGGACATTATATACGTCTATAACGTTATATATCCTAACCTAAGGGAACCTAACTTCTCGGATGTAGTATTTTCCAACATTCCTGGCGGGTCGGCCTCTACTTCTCGGTGGGCACATTATATACGTCTATATCGTAATATAACCTAACCTAATCCATGTAGACCCTCGCTGGTAATGTTTTACAAAATCCCGGTCGTGTCGGCCCATACTTCTCGGTGTGGACATTATATACGTCTATATCGTTATATATCCTAACCTAAGGGAACCTAACATCTCGGATGTAGTATTTTCCAACATTCCTGGCGGGCCGGCCCCTACTTCTCGGTGGGCACATTATATACGTCCATATCGTAATATAATCTAACCTAACCCATCTAGACCCTCGCTGGTAATGTTTTACAATATTCCGGTCGTGTCGGCCCGTACTTTGCCGTGGGGACATTATATACGTCTCTAACGTTATATATCCTAACCTAAGGGAACCTATCATCTCGGATGTAGTATTTGCCAACATTCCTGGCGGGTCGGCCCCTACTTTTCGGTGGGCACATTATATACGTCTATATCGTAATATAACCTAACCTAACCCATCTAGACCGTCGCTGGTAATGTTTTACAAAATCCCGGTCGTGTCTGCCCGTACTTCTCGGTGGGGACATTATATACGTCTATAACGTTATATATCCTAACCTAAGGGAACCTAACATGTCGGATGTAGTATTTTCCAACATTCCTAGCGGGTCGGCCCCTACTTCTCGATGGGCACATTATATATGTCTATATCGCAATATAACCTAACCTAACCCATCTAGACCCTCGCTGGTAATGTTTTACAAAATCCCGGTCGTGTCGGCCCGTACATCTCGGTGTGGACATTATATACGTCTATAACGTTATATATCCTAACCTAAGGGAACCTAATATCTCGCATGTATTATTTTCCAACGTTCCTGGCGGGCCTGCCCCTACTTCTCGGTGGGCACATTTTATACGTCTACATCGTAATATAACCTAACCTAATCCATCTAGACCCACGCTGGTAATGTTTTACAAAATCCCGGTCGTGTCTGCCCGTACTTCTCGGTGGGGACATTATATACGTCTATAACGTTATATATCCTAACCTAAGGGAACCTAACATGTCGGATGTAGTATTTTCCAACGTTCCTGGCGGGCCAGGCCCTACTTCTCGGTGGGCACATTATATACTTCCATATCGTAATATAACCTAACCTAACCCATCTAGACCCTCGCTGGTATTGTTTTACAAAATCCCGGTCGTGTCGGCCCGTACTTCTCGGTGGGGACATTATATACGTCTATAACGTTATATATCCTAACCTAAGGGAACCTAACTTCTCGGATGTAGTATTTTCCAACATTCCTGGCGGGTCGGCCCCTACTTCTCGGTGGGCACATTATATACGCCTATATCGTAATATAACCCAACCTAACCCATCTAGACCGTCGCTGGTAATGTTTTACAAAATCCCGGTCGTGTCGACCCGTACTTCTCGGTGGGGACATTATATACGTCTATAACGTTATATATCCTAACCTAAGGGAACCTAACATGTCGGATGTAGTATTTTCCAACATTCCTGGCGGGTCGGCCCCTACTTCTCGATGGGCACAATATATTTGTCTATATCGCAATATAACCTAACCTAACCCATCTAGACCGTCGCTGGTAATGTTTTACAAAATCCCGGTCGTGTCGACCCGTACTTCTCGGTGGGGACATTATATACGTCTATAACGTTATATATCCTAACCTAAGGGAACCTAACATCTCGCATGTATTATTTTCCAACGTTCCTGGCGGGCCAGCCCCTACTTCTCGGTGGGCACATTATATACGTCCATATCGTAATATAACCTAACCTAACCCATCTAGACCCTCGCTGGTAATGTTTTACAAAATTCCGGTCGTGTCGGCCCGTACTTTGCCGTGGGGACATTTTATACGTCTATAACGTTATATGTCCTAACCTAAGGGAACCTAACACCTCGGTTGTAGTATTTTCCAACATTTCTGGCGGGTCGGCCCCTACTTCTCGGTGGGAACTTTATATACGTCTATAACGTAATATAACCTAACCTAACCCACCTAGACCCTCGCAGGTAATGTTTCACTGAATCCCGTTCATGTCTTCCCGTACGTCTCGGTGCGTACATTATATACGTCTATAAATTTATTTATCCTAACCTAAGGGAACCTAACATCCCGGATGTAGTATTTTCCAACATTCCTGGCGGGTCGGCCCCTACTTCTCGGTGGGCACATTATATACGTCTATATCGTAATATAACCTAACCTAACCCATCTAGACCGTCGCTGGTAATGTTTTACAAAATCCCGGTCGTGTCGGCCCGTACTTCTCGGTGGGGACATTATATACGTCTATAACGTTATATATCCTAACCTAAGGGAACCTAACTTCTCGGATGTAGTATTTTCCAACATTCCTGGCGGGTCGGCCTCTACTTCTCGGTGGGCACATTATATACGTCTATATCGTAATATAACCTAACCTAATCCATGTAGACCCTCGCTGGTAATGTTTTACAAAATCCCGGTCGTGTCGGCCCATACTTCTCGGTGTGGACATTATATACGTCTATATCGTTATATATCCTAACCTAAGGGAACCTAACATCTCGGATGTAGTATTTTCCAACATTCCTGGCGGGCCGGCCCCTACTTCTCGGTGGGCACATTATATACGTCCATATCGTAATATAATCTAACCTAACCCATCTAGACCCTCGCTGGTAATGTTTTACAATATTCCGGTCGTGTCGGCCCGTACTTTGCCGTGGGGACATTATATACGTCTCTAACGTTATATATCCTAACCTAAGGGAACCTATCATCTCGGATGTAGTATTTGCCAACATTCCTGGCGGGTCGGCCCCTACTTTTCGGTGGGCACATTATATACGTCTATATCGTAATATAACCTAACCTAACCCATCTAGACCGTCGCTGGTAATGTTTTACAAAATCCCGGTCGTGTCTGCCCGTACTTCTCGGTGGGGACATTATATACGTCTATAACGTTATATATCCTAACCTAAGGGAACCTAACATGTCGGATGTAGTATTTTCCAACATTCCTAGCGGGTCGGCCCCTACTTCTCGATGGGCACATTATATATGTCTATATCGCAATATAACCTAACCTAACCCATCTAGACCCTCGCTGGTAATGTTTTACAAAATCCCGGTCGTGTCGGCCCGTACATCTCGGTGTGGACATTATATACGTCTATAACGTTATATATCCTAACCTAAGGGAACCTAATATCTCGCATGTATTATTTTCCAACGTTCCTGGCGGGCCAGCCCCTACATCTGGGTGGGCACATTATATACGTCCATATCGTAATATAATCTAACCTAACCCATCTAGACCCTCGCTGGTAATGTTTTACAAAATTCCGGTCGTGTCGGCCCGTACTTTGCCGTGGGGACATTATATACGTCTATAACGTTATATATCCTAACCTAAGGGAACCTAACATCTCGGATGTAGTATTTTCCAACATTCCTGGCGGGTCGGCCCCTACTTCTCGGTGGGCACATTATGTACGTCTATATCGTAATATAACCTAACCTAACCCATCTAGACCGTCGCTGGTAATGTTTTACAAAATCCCGGTCGTGTCGACCCGT
Organism: Xylocopa violacea; assembly: GCA_963969225.1. Lineage (NCBI taxonomy): Eukaryota > Metazoa > Arthropoda > Insecta > Hymenoptera > Apidae > Xylocopa > Xylocopa violacea. Next base: position 4,785,291 of record CAXAJV010000011.1, on the reverse strand, counting down.
ACTTCCCGGTGTGGACATTATATACGTCTATATCGTTATATATCCTAACCTAAGGGAACCTAACATCTCGCATGTATTATTTTCCAACGTTCCTGGCGGGCCTGCCCCTACTTCTCGGTGGGCACATTATATACGTCTATATCGTAATATAACCTAACCTAATCCATCTAGACCCTCGCTGGTAATGTTTTACAAAATCCCGGTCGTGTCTGCCCGTACTTCTCGGTGGGGACATTATATACGTCTATAACGTTATATATCCTAACCTAAGGGAACCTAACATGTCGGATGTAGTATTTTCCAACGTTCCTGGCGGGCCAGGCCCTACTTCTCGGTGGGCACATTATATACTTCCATATCGTAATATAACCTAACCTAACCTATCTAGACCCTCGCTGGTAATGTTTAACAAAATTCCGGTCGTGTCGGCATGTACTTTGCCGTGGGGACATTATATACGTCTATAACGTTATATATCCTAACCTAAGGGAACCTAACACCTCGGATGTAGTATTTTCCAACATTCCTGGCGGGTCGGCCCCTACTTCTCGGTGGGCACATTATATACGCCTATATCGTAATATAACCCAACCTAACCCATCTAGACCGTCGCTGGTAATGTTTTACAAAATCCCGGTCGTGTCGACCCGTACTTCTCGGTGGGGACATTATATACGTCTATAACGTTATATATCCTAACCTAAGGGAACCTAACATGTCGGATGTAGTATTTTCCAACATTCCTGGCGGGTCGGCCCCTCCTTCTCGATGGGCACAATATATTTGTCTATATCGCAATATCACCTAACCTAACCCATCTAGACCGTCGCTGGTAATGTTTTACAAAATCCCGGTCGTGTCGACCCGTACTTCTCGGTGGGGACATTATATACGTCTATAACGTTATATATCCTAACCTAAGGGAACCTAACATCTCGCATGTATTATTTTCCAACGTTCCTGGCGGGCCAGCCCCTACTTCTCGGTGGGCACATTATATACGTCCATATCGTAATATAACCTAACCTAACCCATCTAGACCCTCGCTGGTAATGTTTTACAAAATTCCGGTCGTGTCGGCCTGTACTTTGCCGTGGGGACATTTTATACGTCTATAACGTTATATATCCTAACCTAAGGGAACCTAACATCTCGGATGTAGTATTTTCCAACATTCCTGGCGGGTCGGCCCCTACTTCTCGGTGGGCACATTATGTACGTCTATATCGTAATATAACCTAACCTAACCCATCTAGACCGTCGCTGGTAATGTTTTACAAAATCCCGGTCGTGTCGACCCGTACTTCCCGGTGTGGACATTATATACGTCTATATCGTTATATATCCTAACCTAAGGGAACCTAACATCTCGCATGTATTATTTTCCAACGTTCCTGGCGGGCCTGCCCCTACTTCTCGGTGGGCACATGATATACGTCTATATCGTAATATAACCTAACCTAATCCATCTAGACCCTCGCTGGTAATGTTTTACAAAATCCCGGTCGTGTCTGCCCGTACTTCTCGGTGGGGACATTATATACGTCTATAACGTTATATATCCTAACCTAAGGGAACCTAACATGTCGGATGTAGTATTTTCCAACGTTCCTGGCGGGCCAGGCCCTACTTCTCGGTGGGCACATTATATACTTCCATATCGTAATATAACCTAACCTAACCTATCTAGACCCTCGCTGGTAATGTTTAACAAAATTCCGGTCGTGTCGGCATGTACTTTGCCGTGGGGACATTATATACGTCTATAACGTTATATATCCTAACCTAAGGGAACCTAACACCTCGGATGTAGTATTTTCCAACATTCCTGGCGGGTCGGCCCCTACTTCTCGGTGGGCACATTATATACGCCTATATCGTAATATAACCCAACCTAACCCATCTAGACCGTCGCTGGTAATGTTTTACAAAATCCCGGTCGTGTCGACCCGTACTTCTCGGTGGGGACATTATATACGTCTATAACGTTATATATCCTAACCTAAGGGAACCTAACATGTCGGATGTAGTATTTTCCAACATTCCTGGCGGGTCGGCCCCTCCTTCTCGATGGGCACAATATATTTGTCTATATCGCAATATCACCTAACCTAACCCATCTAGACCGTCGCTGGTAATGTTTTACAAAATCCCGGTCGTGTCGACCCGTACTTCTCGGTGGGGACATTATATACGTCTATAACGTTATATATCCTAACCTAAGGGAACCTAACATGTCGGATGTAGTATTTTCCAACATTCCTGGCGGGTCGGCCCCTACTTCTCGATGGGCACAATATATTTGTCTATATCGCAATATAACCTAACCTAACCCATCTAGACCGTCGCTGGTAATGTTTTACAAAATCCCGGTCGTGTCGACCCGTACTTCTCGGTGGGGACATTATATACGTCTATAACGTTATATATCCTAACCTAAGGGAACCTAACATCTCGCATGTATTATTTTCCAACGTTCCTGGCGGGCCAGCCCCTACTTCTCGGTGGGCACATTATATACGTCCATATCGTAATATAACCTAACCTAACCCATCTAGACCCTCGCTGGTAATGTTTTACAAAATTCCGGTCGTGTCGGCCCGTACTTTGCCGTGGGGACATTTTATACGTCTATAACGTTATATATCCTAACCTAAGGGAACCTAACACCTCGGATGTAGTATTTTCCAACATTTCTGGCGGGTCGGCCCCTACTTCTCGGTGGGAACTTTATATACGTCTATAACGTAATATAACCTAACCTAACCCACCTAGACCCTCGCAGGTAATGTTTCACTGAATCCCGTTCATGTCTTCCCGTACGTCTCGGTGCGTACATTATATACGTCTATAAATTTATTTATCCTAACCTAAGGGAACCTAACATCCCGGATGTAGTATTTTCCAACATTCCTGGCGGGTCGGCCCCTACTTCTCGGTGGGCACATTATATACGTCTATATCGTAATATAACCTAACCTAACCCATCTAGACCGTCGCTGGTAATGTTTTACAAAATCCCGGTCGTGTCGGCCCGTACTTCTCGGTGGGGACATTATATACGTCTATAACGTTATATATCCTAACCTAAGGGAACCTAACTTCTCGGATGTAGTATTTTCCAACATTCCTGGCGGGTCGGCCTCTACTTCTCGGTGGGCACATTATATACGTCTATATCGTAATATAACCTAACCTAATCCATGTAGACCCTCGCTGGTAATGTTTTACAAAATCCCGGTCGTGTCTGCCCGTACTTCTCGGTGGGGACATTATATACGTCTATAACGTTATATATCCTAACCTAAGGGAACCTAACATGTCGGATGTAGTATTTTCCAACATTCCTGGCGGGTCGGCCCCTACTTCTCGATGGGCACATTATATATGTCTATATCGCAATATAACCTAACCTAACCCATCTAGACCCTCGCTGGTAATGTTTTACAAAATTCCGGTCGTGTCGGCCCGTACTTTGCCGTGGGGACATTATATACGTCTATAACGTTATATACCCTAACCTAAGGGAACCTAACATCTCGGATGTAGTATTTTCCAACATTCCTGGCCGGTCGGCCCCTACTTCTCGGTGGGCACATTATATACGTCTATATCGTAATATAACCTAACCTAACCCATCTAGACAGTCGCTGGTAATGTTTTACAAAATCCCGGTCGTGTCGGCCCGTACTTTGCCGTGGGGACATTTTATACGTCTATAACGTTATATATCCTAACCTAAGGGAACCTAACATCTCGGATGTAGTATTTTCCAACATTCCTGGCGGGCCAGCCCCTACTTCTCGGTGGGCACATTATATACGTCCATATCGTAACATAACCTAACCTAACCCACCTAGACCCTCGCTGGTAATGTTTCACAGAATCCCGTTCATGTCTTCCCGTACGTCTCGGTGCGTACATTAGATACGTCTATAAACTTATATATCCTAACCTAAGGGAACCTAACATCTCGGATGTAGTATTTTCCAACATTCCTGGCGGGTCGGCCCCTACTTCTCGGTGGGCACATTATATACGTCTATATCGTAATATAACCTAACCTAACCCATCTAGACCGTCGCTGGTAATGTTTTACAAAATCCCGGTCGTGTCGGCCCGTACTTCTCGGTGTGGACATTATATACGTCTATATCGTTATATATCCTAACCTAAGGGAACCTAACATCTCGGATGTAGTATTTTCCAACATTCCTGGCGGGCCGGCCCCTACTTCTCGGTGGGCACATTATATACGTCCATATCGTAATATAATCTAACCTAACCCATCTAGACCCTCGCTGGTAATGTTTTACAAAATTCGGGTCGTGTCGGCCCGTACTTCTCGGTGTGGACATTATATACGCCTATAACGTTATATATCCTAACCTAAGGGAACCTAACATCTCGCATGTATTATTTTCCAACGTTCCTGGCGGGCCAGCCCCTACTTCTCGGTGGGCACATTATATACGTCTATATCGTAATATAACCTAACCTAACCCATCTAGACCGTCGCTGGTAATGTTTTAGAAAATCCCGGTCGTGTCGGCCCGTACTTCTCGGTGTGGACATTATATACGTCTATAACGTTATATATCCTAACCTAAGGGAACCTAACATCTCGCATGTATTATTTTCCAACGTTCCTGGCGGGCCAGCCCCTACTTCTCGGTGGGCACATTATATACGTCCATATCGTAATATAATCTAACCTAACCCATGTAGACCCTCGCTGGTAATGTTTTACAAAATTCCGGTCGTGTCGGCCCGTACTTTGCCGTGGGGACATTATATACGTCTCTAACGTTATATATCCTAACCTAAGGGAACCTAACATCTCGGATGTAGTATTTTCCAACATTCCTGGCGGGTCGGCCCCTACTTCTCGGTGGGCACATTATATACGTCTATATCGTAATATAACCTAACCTAACCCATCTAGACCGTCGCTGGTAATGTTTTACAAAATCCCGGTCGTGTCGGCCCGTACTTCTCGGTGTGGACATTATATACGTCTATATCGTTATATATCCTAACCTAAGGGAACCTAACATCTCGGATGTAGTATTTTCCAACATTCCTGGCGGGCCGGCCCCTACTTCTCGGTGGGCACATTATATAGGTCCATATCGTAATATAATCTAACCTAACCCATCTAGACCCTCGCTGGTAATGTTTTACAAAATTCGGGTCGTGTCGGCCCGTACTTCTCGGTGGGGACATTATATACGTCTATAACGTTATATATCCTAACCTAGGAGAACCTAACACCTCGGATGTAGTATTTTCCAACACTTCTGGCGGGTCGGCCCCTACTTCTCGGTGGGAACTTTATATACGTCTGAAGCGCTCATTGTCGACACCGTGTTGGTGGGGGCTGAACGCCTGGCTTCAATTATACTGTTGTAAAGAGAACGTGAGAGGGTAGGAAGGAAAAAGAGAGGGAAGAACGTTTCGTCCTGGGCCTGCTAGTGGACTCATCAGTAAGGCTACCTAGCAGACCCTGCCTTAGACGCTGGGATGGTAGGGATAGGTCCGAATTTCTATTATATAGAAACGGAGTAGGACATGGAGTGCTCGCGGGAAACTGACGAGTGTGCTGTCCCCCTAGTGGCGAAGACCGCCACATCACCCCCTTGCCGTGCTTAAACGACGATATGCGTCGCGTGATGCCGTGAGTTCCAGCGATCGACGAATGCAGGTCCGGACTTCTGCGCGATCGGTGTGGGCTTTACGAAGCTGTGTGGCCACCCTAGGAGAGGGGTTACGATGTTGGCGTGTGGCGGCTGTACCCAAGTGTCATCGCTGATGTTCCGTCTTCCTCAGTTGTCCTGGTCGAGGTGTTGTGTTTTGCTGTTTCCTTTTGTCCTCTGCGGTTGCGTGTCCATATCACGTCGGGGTCACCACTTGAAGCGCTCATTGTCGACACCGTGTTGGTGGGGGCTGAACGCCTGGCTTCAATTATACTGTTGTAAAGAGAACGTGAGAGGGTAGGAAGGAAAAAGAGAGGGAAGAACGTTTCGTCCTGGGCCTGCTAGTGGACTCATCAGTAAGGCTACCTAGCAGACCCTGCCTTAGACGCTGGGATGGTAGGGATAGGTCCGAATTTCTATTATATAGAAACGGAGTAGGACATGGAGTGCTCGCGGGAAACTGACGAGTGTGCTGTCCCCCTAGTGGCGAAGACCGCCACACGTCTATATCGTAATATAACCCAACCTGACCCATCTAGACCGTCGCTGGTAATGTTTTACAAAATCCCGGTCGTGTCGACCCGTACTTCTCGGTGGGGACATTATATACGTCTATAACGTTATATATCCTAACCTAAGGGAACCTAACATGTCGGATGTAGTATTTTCCAACATTCCTGGCGGGTCGGCCCCTACTTCTCGATGGGCACAATAGATTAGTCTATATCGCAATATAACCTAACCTAACCCATCTAGACCGTCGCTGGTAATGTTTTACAAAATCCCGGTCGTGTCGACCCGTACTTCTCGGTGGGGACATTATATACGTCTATAACGTTATATATCCTAACCTAAGGGAACCTAACATCTCGCATGTATTATTTTCCAACGTTCCTGGCGGGCCAGCCCCTACTTCTCGGTGGGCACATTATATACGTCCATATCGTAATATAACCTAACCTAACCCATCTAGACCCTCGCTGGTAATGTTTTACAAAATTCCGGTCGTGTCGGCCCGTACTTTGCCGTGGGGACATTTTATACGTCTATAACGTTATATATCCTAACCTAAGGGAACCTAACATCTCGGATGTAGTATTTTCCAACATTCCTGGCGGGTCGGCCCCTACTTCTCGGTGGGCACATTATGTACGTCTATATCGTATTATAACCTAACCTAACCCATCTAGACCGTCGCTGGTAATGTTTTACAAAATCCCGGTCGTGTCGACCCGTACTTCTCGGTGTGGACATTATATACGTCTGTATCGTTATATATCCTAACCTAAGGGAACCTAACATCTCGCATGTATTATTTTCCAACGTTCCTGGCGGGCCTGCCCCTACTTCTCGGTGGGCACATTATATACGTCTATATCGTAATATAACCTAACCTAATCCATCTAGACCCTCGCTGGTAATGTTTTACAAAATCCCGGTCGTGTCTGCCCGTACTTCTCGGTGGGGACATTATATACGTCTATAACGTTATATATCCTAACCTAAGGGAACCTAACATGTCGGATGTAGTATTTTCCAACATTCCTGGCCGGTCGGCCCCTACTTCTCGGTGGGCACATTATATACGTCCATATCGTAATATAATCTAACCTAACCCATCTAGACCCTCGCTCGTAATGTTTTACAATATTCCGGTCGTGTCGGCCCGTACTTTGCCGTGGGGACATTATATACGTCTCCAACGTTATATATCCTAACCTAAGGGAACCTATCATCTCGGATGTAGTATTTGCCAACATTCCTGGCGGGTCGGCCCCTACTTTTCGGTGGGCACATTATATACGTCTATATCGTAATATAACCTAACCTAACCCATCTAGACCGTCGCTGGTAATGTTTTAGAAAATCCCGGTCGTGTCGACCCGTACTTCTCGGTGGGGACATTATATACGTCTATAACGTTATATATCCTAACCTAAGGGAACCTAACTTCTCGGATGTAGTATTTTCCAACATTCCTCGCGGGTCGGCCCCTACTTCTCGGTGGGCACATTAGATACGTCTATATCGTAATATAACCTAACCTAATCCATGTAGACCCTCGCTGGTAATGTTTTACAAAATCCCGGTCGTGTCTGCCCGTACTTCTCGGTGGGGACATTATATACGTCTATAACGTTATATATCCTAACCTAAGGGAACCTAACATGTCGGATGTAGTATTTTCCAACATTCCTAGCGGGTCGGCCCCTACTTCTCGATGGGCACATTATATATGTCTATATCGCAATATAACCTAACCTAACCCATCTAGACCCTCGCTGGTAATGTTTTACAAAATCCCGGTCGTGTCGGCCCGTACATCTCGGTGTGGACATTATATACGTCTATAACGTTATATATCCTAACCTAAGGGAACCTAATATCTCGCATGTATTATTTTCCAACGTTCCTGGCGGGCCAGCCCCTACATCTCGGTGGGCACATTATATACGTCCATGTCGTAATATAATCTAACCTAACCCATCTAGACCCTCGCTGGTAATGTTTTACAAAATTCCGGTCGTGTCGGCCCGTACTTCTCGGTGTGGACATTATATACGTCTATAACATTATATATCCTAACCTAAGGGAACCTAACTTCTCGGATGTAGTATTTTCCAACATTCCTCGCGGGTCGGCCCCTACTTCTCGGTGGGCACATTATGTACGTCTATATCGTAATATAACCTAACCTAACCCATCTAGACCGTCGCTGGTAATGTTTTACAAAATCCCGGTCGTGTCGACCCGTACTTCTCGGTGTGGACATTATATACGTCTATATCGTTATATATCCTAATCTAAGGGAACCTAACATCTCGCATGTATTATTTTCCAACGTTCCTGGCGGGCCTGCCCCTACTTCTCGGTGGGCACATTTTATACGTCTACATCGTAATATAACCTAACCTAATCCATCTAGACCCTCGCTGGTAATGTTTTACAAAATCCCGGTCGTGTCTGCCCGTACTTCTCGGTGGGGACATTATATACGTCTATAACGTTATATATCCTAACCTAAGGGAACCTAACATGTCGGATGTAGTATTTTCCAACGTTCCTGGCGGGCCAGGCCCTACTTCTCGGTGGGCACATTATATACTTCCATATCGTAATATAACCTAACCTAACCCATCTAGACCCTCGCTGGTATTGTTTTACAAAATCCCGGTCGTGTCGGCCCGTACTTCTCGGTGTGGACATTATATACGTCTATATCGTTATATATCCTAACCTAAGGGAACCTAACATCTCGGATGTAGTATTTTCCAACATTCCTGGCGGGCCGGCCCCTACTTCTCGGTGGGCACATTATATACGTCCATATCGTAATATAATCTAACCTAACCCATCTAGACCCTCGCTGGTAATGTTTTACAATATTCCGGTCGTGTCGGCCCGTACTTTGCCGTGGGGACATTTTATACGTCTATAACGTTATATGTCCTAACCTAAGGGAACCTAACACCTCGGTTGTAGTATTTTCCAACATTTCTGGCGGGTCGGCCCCTACTTCTCGGTGGGAACTTTATATACGTCTATAACGTAATATAACCTAACCTAACCCACCTAGACCCTCGCAGGTAATGTTTCACTGAATCCCGTTCATGTCTTCCCGTACGTCTCGGTGCGTACATTATATACGTCTATAAATTTATTTATCCTAACCTAAGGGAACCTAACATCCCGGATGTAGTATTTTCCAACATTCCTGGCGGGTCGGCCCCTACTTCTCGGTGGGCACATTATATACGTCTATATCGTAATATAACCTAACCTAACCCATCTAGACCGTCGCTGGTAATGTTTTACAAAATCCCGGTCGTGTCGGCCCGTACTTCTCGGTGGGGACATTATATACGTCTATAACGTTATATATCCTAACCTAAGGGAACCTAACTTCTCGGATGTAGTATTTTCCAACATTCCTGGCGGGTCGGCCTCTACTTCTCGGTGGGCACATTATATACGTCTATATCGTAATATAACCTAACCTAATCCATGTAGACCCTCGCTGGTAATGTTTTACAAAATCCCGGTCGTGTCGGCCCATACTTCTCGGTGTGGACATTATATACGTCTATATCGTTATATATCCTAACCTAAGGGAACCTAACATCTCGGATGTAGTATTTTCCAACATTCCTGGCGGGCCGGCCCCTACTTCTCGGTGGGCACATTATATACGTCCATATCGTAATATAATCTAACCTAACCCATCTAGACCGTCGCTGGTAATGTTTTACAATATTCCGGTCGTGTCGGCCCGTACTTTGCCGTGGGGACATTATATACGTCTCTAACGTTATATATCCTAACCTAAGGGAACCTATCATCTCGGATGTAGTATTTGCCAACATTCCTGGCGGGTCGGCCCCTACTTTTCGGTGGGCACATTATATACGTCTATATCGTAATATAACCTAACCTAACCCATCTAGACCGTCGCTGGTAATGTTTTACAAAATCCCGGTCGTGTCTGCCCGTACTTCTCGGTGGGGACATTATATACGTCTATAACGTTATATATCCTAACCTAAGGGAACCTAACATGTCGGATGTAGTATTTTCCAACATTCCTAGCGGGTCGGCCCCTACTTCTCGATGGGCACATTATATATGTCTATATCGCAATATAACCTAACCTAACCCATCTAGACCCTCGCTGGTAGTGTTTTACAAAATCCCGGTCGTGTCGGCCCGTACATCTCGGTGTGGACATTATATACGTCTATAACGTTATATATCCTAACCTAAGGGAACCTAATATCTCGCATGTATTATTTTCCAACGTTCCTGGCGGGCCTGCCCCTACTTCTCGGTGGGCACATTTTATACGTCTACATCGTAATATAACCTAACCTAATCCATCTAGACCCACGCTGGTAATGTTTTACAAAATCCCGGTCGTGTCTGCCCGTACTTCTCGGTGGGGACATTATATACGTCTATAACGTTATATATCCTAACCTAAGGGAACCTAACATGTCGGATGTAGTATTTTCCAACGTTCCTGGCGGGCCAGGCCCTACTTCTCGGTGGGCACATTATATACTTCCATATCGTAATATAACCTAACCTAACCCATCTAGACCCTCGCTGGTATTGTTTTACAAAATCCCGGTCGTGTCGGCCCGTACTTCTCGGTGGGGACATTATATACGTCTATAACGTTATATATCCTAACCTAAGGGAACCTAACTTCTCGGATGTAGTATTTTCCAACATTCCTGGCGGGTCGGCCCCTACTTCTCGGTGGGCACATTATATACGCCTATATCGTAATATAACCCAACCTAACCCATCTAGACCGTCGCTGGTAATGTTTTACAAAATCCCGGTCGTGTCGACCCGTACTTCTCGGTGGGGACATTATATACGTCTATAACGTTATATATCCTAACCTAAGGGAACCTAACATGTCGGATGTAGTATTTTCCAACATTCCTGGCGGGTCGGCCCCTACTTCTCGATGGGCACAATATATTTGTCTATATCGCAATATAACCTAACCTAACCCATCTAGACCGTCGCTGGTAATGTTTTACAAAATCCCGGTCGTGTCGACCCGTACTTCTCGGTGGGGACATTATATACGTCTATAACGTTATATATCCTAACCTAAGGGAACCTAACATCTCGCATGTATTATTTTCCAACGTTCCTGGCGGGCCAGCCCCTACTTCTCGGTGGGCACATTATATACGTCCATATCGTAATATAACCTAACCTAACCCATCTAGACCCTCGCTGGTAATGTTTTACAAAATTCCGGTCGTGTCGGCCCGTACTTTGCCGTGGGGACATTTTATACGTCTATAACGTTATATGTCCTAACCTAAGGGAACCTAACACCTCGGTTGTAGTATTTTCCAACATTTCTGGCGGGTCGGCCCCTACTTCTCGGTGGGAACTTTATATACGTCTATAACGTAATATAACCTAACCTAACCCACCTAGACCCTCGCAGGTAATGTTTCACTGAATCCCGTTCATGTCTTCCCGTACGTCTCGGTGCGTACATTATATACGTCTATAAATTTATTTATCCTAACCTAAGGGAACCTAACATCCCGGATGTAGTATTTTCCAACATTCCTGGCGGGTCGGCCCCTACTTCTCGGTGGGCACATTATATACGTCTATATCGTAATATAACCTAACCTAACCCATCTAGACCGTCGCTGGTAATGTTTTACAAAATCCCGGTCGTGTCGGCCCGTACTTCTCGGTGGGGACATTATATACGTCTATAACGTTATATATCCTAACCTAAGGGAACCTAACTTCTCGGATGTAGTATTTTCCAACATTCCTGGCGGGTCGGCCTCTACTTCTCGGTGGGCACATTATATACGTCTATATCGTAATATAACCTAACCTAATCCATGTAGACCCTCGCTGGTAATGTTTTACAAAATCCCGGTCGTGTCGGCCCATACTTCTCGGTGTGGACATTATATACGTCTATATCGTTATATATCCTAACCTAAGGGAACCTAACATCTCGGATGTAGTATTTTCCAACATTCCTGGCGGGCCGGCCCCTACTTCTCGGTGGGCACATTATATACGTCCATATCGTAATATAATCTAACCTAACCCATCTAGACCCTCGCTGGTAATGTTTTACAATATTCCGGTCGTGTCGGCCCGTACTTTGCCGTGGGGACATTATATACGTCTCTAACGTTATATATCCTAACCTAAGGGAACCTATCATCTCGGATGTAGTATTTGCCAACATTCCTGGCGGGTCGGCCCCTACTTTTCGGTGGGCACATTATATACGTCTATATCGTAATATAACCTAACCTAACCCATCTAGACCGTCGCTGGTAATGTTTTACAAAATCCCGGTCGTGTCTGCCCGTACTTCTCGGTGGGGACATTATATACGTCTATAACGTTATATATCCTAACCTAAGGGAACCTAACATGTCGGATGTAGTATTTTCCAACATTCCTAGCGGGTCGGCCCCTACTTCTCGATGGGCACATTATATATGTCTATATCGCAATATAACCTAACCTAACCCATCTAGACCCTCGCTGGTAATGTTTTACAAAATTCCGGTCGTGTCGGCCCGTACTTTGCCGTGGGGACATTATATACGTCTATAACGTTATATATCCTAACCTAAGGGAACCTAATATCTCGCATGTATTATTTTCCAACGTTCCTGGCGGGCCAGCCCCTACATCTGGGTGGGCACATTATATACGTCCATATCGTAATATAATCTAACCTAACCCATCTAGACCCTCGCTGGTAATGTTTTACAAAATTCCGGTCGTGTCGGCCCGTACTTTGCCGTGGGGACATTATATACGTCTATAACGTTATATATCCTAACCTAAGGGAACCTAACATCTCGGATGTAGTATTTTCCAACATTCCTGGCGGGTCGGCCCCTACTTCTCGGTGGGCACATTATGTACGTCTATATCGTAATATAACCTAACCTAACCCATCTAGACCGTCGCTGGTAATGTTTTACAAAATCCCGGTCGTGTCGACCCGTACTTCCCGGTGTGGACATTATATACGTCTATATCGTTATATATCCTAACCTAAGGGAACCTAACATCTCGCATGTATTATTTTCCAACGTTCCTGGCGGGCCTGCCCCTACTTCTCGGTGGGCACATTATATACGTCTATATCGTAATATAACCTAACCTAATCCATCTAGACCCTCGCTGGTAATGTTTTACAAAATCCCGGTCGTGTCTGCCCGTACTTCTCGGTGGGGACATTATATACGTCTATAACGTTATATATCCTAACCTAAGGGAACCTAACATGTCGGATGTAGTATTTTCCAACGTTCCTGGCGGGCCAGGCCCTACTTCTCGGTGGGCACATTATATACTTCCATATCGTAATATAACCTAACCTAACCTATCTAGACCCTCGCTGGTAATGTTTAACAAAATTCCGGTCGTGTCGGCATGTACTTTGCCGTGGGGACATTATATACGTCTATAACGTTATATATCCTAACCTAAGGGAACCTAACACCTCGGATGTAGTATTTTCCAACATTCCTGGCGGGTCGGCCCCTACTTCTCGGTGGGCACATTATATACGCCTATATCGTAATATAACCCAACCTAACCCATCTAGACCGTCGCTGGTAATGTTTTACAAAATCCCGGTCGTGTCGACCCGTACTTCTCGGTGGGGACATTATATACGTCTATAACGTTATATATCCTAACCTAAGGGAACCTAACATGTCGGATGTAGTATTTTCCAACATTCCTGGCGGGTCGGCCCCTCCTTCTCGATGGGCACAATATATTTGTCTATATCGCAATATCACCTAACCTAACCCATCTAGACCGTCGCTGGTAATGTTTTACAAAATCCCGGTCGTGTCGACCCGTACTTCTCGGTGGGGACATTATATACGTCTATAACGTTATATATCCTAACCTAAGGGAACCTAACATCTCGCATGTATTATTTTCCAACGTTCCTGGCGGGCCAGCCCCTACTTCTCGGTGGGCACATTATATACGTCCATATCGTAATATAACCTAACCTAACCCATCTAGACCCTCGCTGGTAATGTTTTACAAAATTCCGGTCGTGTCGGCCTGTACTTTGCCGTGGGGACATTTTATACGTCTATAACGTTATATATCCTAACCTAAGGGAACCTAACATCTCGGATGTAGTATTTTCCAACATTCCTGGCGGGTCGGCCCCTACTTCTCGGTGGGCACATTATGTACGTCTATATCGTAATATAACCTAACCTAACCCATCTAGACCGTCGCTGGTAATGTTTTACAAAATCCCGGTCGTGTCGACCCGTACTTCCCGGTGTGGACATTATATACGTCTATATCGTTATATATCCTAACCTAAGGGAACCTAACATCTCGCATGTATTATTTTCCAACGTTCCTGGCGGGCCTGCCCCTACTTCTCGGTGGGCACATGATATACGTCTATATCGTAATATAACCTAACCTAATCCATCTAGACCCTCGCTGGTAATGTTTTACAAAATCCCGGTCGTGTCTGCCCGTACTTCTCGGTGGGGACATTATATACGTCTATAACGTTATATATCCTAACCTAAGGGAACCTAACATGTCGGATGTAGTATTTTCCAACGTTCCTGGCGGGCCAGGCCCTACTTCTCGGTGGGCACATTATATACTTCCATATCGTAATATAACCTAACCTAACCTATCTAGACCCTCGCTGGTAATGTTTAACAAAATTCCGGTCGTGTCGGCATGTACTTTGCCGTGGGGACATTATATACGTCTATAACGTTATATATCCTAACCTAAGGGAACCTAACACCTCGGATGTAGTATTTTCCAACATTCCTGGCGGGTCGGCCCCTACTTCTCGGTGGGCACATTATATACGCCTATATCGTAATATAACCCAACCTAACCCATCTAGACCGTCGCTGGTAATGTTTTACAAAATCCCGGTCGTGTCGACCCGTACTTCTCGGTGGGGACATTATATACGTCTATAACGTTATATATCCTAACCTAAGGGAACCTAACATGTCGGATGTAGTATTTTCCAACATTCCTGGCGGGTCGGCCCCTCCTTCTCGATGGGCACAATATATTTGTCTATATCGCAATATCACCTAACCTAACCCATCTAGACCGTCGCTGGTAATGTTTTACAAAATCCCGGTCGTGTCGACCCGTACTTCTCGGTGGGGACATTATATACGTCTATAACGTTATATATCCTAACCTAAGGGAACCTAACATGTCGGATGTAGTATTTTCCAACATTCCTGGCGGGTCGGCCCCTACTTCTCGATGGGCACAATATATTTGTCTATATCGCAATATAACCTAACCTAACCCATCTAGACCGTCGCTGGTAATGTTTTACAAAATCCCGGTCGTGTCGACCCGTACTTCTCGGTGGGGACATTATATACGTCTATAACGTTATATATCCTAACCTAAGGGAACCTAACATCTCGCATGTATTATTTTCCAACGTTCCTGGCGGGCCAGCCCCTACTTCTCGGTGGGCACATTATATACGTCCATATCGTAATATAACCTAACCTAACCCATCTAGACCCTCGCTGGTAATGTTTTACAAAATTCCGGTCGTGTCGGCCCGTACTTTGCCGTGGGGACATTTTATACGTCTATAACGTTATATATCCTAACCTAAGGGAACCTAACACCTCGGATGTAGTATTTTCCAACATTTCTGGCGGGTCGGCCCCTACTTCTCGGTGGGAACTTTATATACGTCTATAACGTAATATAACCTAACCTAACCCACCTAGACCCTCGCAGGTAATGTTTCACTGAATCCCGTTCATGTCTTCCCGTACGTCTCGGTGCGTACATTATATACGTCTATAAATTTATTTATCCTAACCTAAGGGAACCTAACATCCCGGATGTAGTATTTTCCAACATTCCTGGCGGGTCGGCCCCTACTTCTCGGTGGGCACATTATATACGTCTATATCGTAATATAACCTAACCTAACCCATCTAGACCGTCGCTGGTAATGTTTTACAAAATCCCGGTCGTGTCGGCCCGTACTTCTCGGTGGGGACATTATATACGTCTATAACGTTATATATCCTAACCTAAGGGAACCTAACTTCTCGGATGTAGTATTTTCCAACATTCCTGGCGGGTCGGCCTCTACTTCTCGGTGGGCACATTATATACGTCTATATCGTAATATAACCTAACCTAATCCATGTAGACCCTCGCTGGTAATGTTTTACAAAATCCCGGTCGTGTCTGCCCGTACTTCTCGGTGGGGACATTATATACGTCTATAACGTTATATATCCTAACCTAAGGGAACCTAACATGTCGGATGTAGTATTTTCCAACATTCCTGGCGGGTCGGCCCCTACTTCTCGATGGGCACATTATATATGTCTATATCGCAATATAACCTAACCTAACCCATCTAGACCCTCGCTGGTAATGTTTTACAAAATTCCGGTCGTGTCGGCCCGTACTTTGCCGTGGGGACATTATATACGTCTATAACGTTATATACCCTAACCTAAGGGAACCTAACATCTCGGATGTAGTATTTTCCAACATTCCTGGCCGGTCGGCCCCTACTTCTCGGTGGGCACATTATATACGTCTATATCGTAATATAACCTAACCTAACCCATCTAGACAGTCGCTGGTAATGTTTTACAAAATCCCGGTCGTGTCGGCCCGTACTTTGCCGTGGGGACATTTTATACGTCTATAACGTTATATATCCTAACCTAAGGGAACCTAACATCTCGGATGTAGTATTTTCCAACATTCCTGGCGGGTCGGCCCCTACTTCTCGGTGGGCACATTATATACGTCTATATCGTAATATAACCTAACCTAACCCATCTAGACCGTCGCTGGTAATGTTTTACAAAATCCCGGTCGTGTCGACCCGTACTTCTCGGTGGGGACATTATATACGTCTGTAACGTTATATATCCTAACCTAAGGGAACCTAACTTCTCGGATGTAGTATTTTCCAACATTCCTGGCGGGTCGGCCCCTACTTCCCGGTGGGCACATTATATACGTCTATATCGTAATATAACATAACCTAATCCATCTAGACCCTCGCTGGTAATGTTTTACAAAATCCCGGTCGTGTCTGCCCGTACTTCTCGGTGGGGACATTATATACGTCTATAACGTTATATATCCTAACCTAAGGGAACCTAACTTCTCGGATGTAGTATTTTCCAACATTCCTGGCGGGTCGGCCCCTACTTCTCGGTGGGCACATTATATACGCCTATATCGTAATATACCCTAACCTAACCCATCTAGACCCTCGCTGGTAATGTTTTACAAAATCCCGGTCGTGTCGGCCCGTACTTCTCGGTGTGGACATTATATACGTCTATAACGTTATATATCCTAACCTAAGGGAACCTAACTTCTCGGATGTAGTATTTTCCAACATTCCTCGCGGGTCGGCCCCTACTTCTCGGTGGGCACATTATATACGCCTATATCGTAATATACCCTAACCTAACCCATCTAGACCCTCGCTGGTAATGTTTTACAAAATTCCGGTCGTGTCGGCCCGTACTTTGCCGTGGGGACATTTTATACGTCTATAACGTTATATATCCTAACCTAAGGGAACCTAACATCTCGGATGTAGTATTTTCCAACATTCCTGTCGGGTCGGCCCCTACTTCTCGGTGGGCACATTATATACGTCTATATCGTAATATAACCTAACCTAACCCATCTAGACCGTCGCTGGTAATGTTTTACAAAATCCCGGTCGTGTCGACCCGTACTTCTCGGTGGGGACATTATATACGTCTATAACGTTATATATCCTAACCTAAGGGAACCTAACTTCTCGGATGTAGTATTTTCCAACATTCCTGGCGGGTCGGCCCCTACTTCCCGGTGGGCACATTATATACGTCTATATCGTAATATAACATAACCTAATCCATCTAGACCCTCGCTGGTAATGTTTTACAAAATCCCGGTCGTGTCTGCCCGTACTTCTCGGTGGGGACATTATATACGTCTATAACGTTATATATCCTAACCTAAGGGAACCTAACTTCTCGGATGTAGTATTTTCCAACATTCCTGGCGGGTCGGCCCCTACTTCTCGGTGGGCACATTATATACGTCTATATCGTAATATACCCTAACCTAACCCATCTAGACCCTCGCTGGTAATGTTTTACAAAATCCTGGTCGTGTCGGCCCGTACTTCTCGGTGGGGACATTATATACGTCTATAACGTTATATATCCTAACCTAAGGGAACCTAACTTCTCGGATGTAGTATTTTCCAACATTCCTCGCGGGTCGGCCTCTACTTCTCGGTGGGCACATTATATACGTCTATATCGTAATATAACCTAACCTAATCCATGTAGACCCTCGCTGGTAATGTTTTACAAAATCCCGGTCGTGTCTGCCCGTACTTCTCGGTGGGGACATTATATACGTCTATAACGTTATATATCCTAACCTAAGGGAACCTAACATGTCGGATGTAGTATTTTCCAACGTTCCTGGCGGGCCAGGCCCTACTTCTCGGTGGGCACATTATATACTTCCATATCGTAATATAACCTAACCTAACCTATCTAGACCCTCGCTGGTAATGTTTAACAAAATTCCGGTCGTGTCGGCATGTACTTTGCCGTTGGGACATTATATACGTCTATAACGTTATATATCCTAACCTAAGGGAACCTAACACCTCGGATGTAGTATTTTCCAACATTCCTGGC
The DNA here is from genome assembly GCA_963969225.1 of Xylocopa violacea. Lineage (NCBI taxonomy): Eukaryota > Metazoa > Arthropoda > Insecta > Hymenoptera > Apidae > Xylocopa > Xylocopa violacea. Next base: position 4,766,327 of record CAXAJV010000011.1, on the reverse strand, counting down.
GGGTCGGCCCCAACTTCTCGGTGGGTACATTATATACGTCTATAAAGTAATATAACCTAACCTAACCCATCTAGACCCTCGCTGGTATTGTTTTACAAAATCCCGGTCGTGTCGGCCCGTACTTCTCGGTGGGGACATTATATACGTCTATAACGTTATATATCCTTACCTAAGGGAACCTAACTTCTCGGATGTAGTATTTTCCAACATTCCTGGCGGGTCGGCCCCTACTTCTCGGTGGGCACATTATATACGCCTATATCGTAATATAACCCAACCTAACCCATCTAGACCGTCGCTGGTAATGTTTTACAAAATCCCGGTCGTGTCGACCCGTACTTCTCGGTGGGGACATTATATACGTCTATAACGTTATATATCCTAACCTAAGGGAACCTAACATGTCGGATGTAGTATTTTCCAACATTCCTGGCGGGTCGGCCCCTACTTCTCGATGGGCACAATATATTTGTCTATATCGCAATATAACCTAACCTAACCCATCTAGACCGTCGCTGGTAATGTTTTACAAAATCCCGGTCGTGTCGACCCGTACTTCTCGGTGGGGACATTATATACGTCTATAACGTTATATATCCTAACCTAAGGGAACCTAACATCTCGCATGTATTATTTTCCAACGTTCCTGGCGGGCCAGCCCCTACTTCTCGGTGGGCACATTATATACGTCCATATCGTAATATAACCTAACCTAACCCATCTAGACCCTCGCTGGTAATGTTTTACAAAATTCCGGTCGTGTCGGCCCGTACTTTGCCGTGGGGACATTTTATACGTCTATAACGTTATATATCCTAACCTAAGGGAACCTAGCACCTCGGATGTAGTATTTTCCAACATTTCTGGCGGGTCGGCCCCTACTTCTCGGTGGGAACTTTATATACGTCTATAACGTAATATAACCTAACCTAACCCACCTAGACCCTCGCAGGTAATGTTTCACTGAATCCCGTTCATGTCTTCCCGTACGTCTCGGTGCGTACATTATATACGTCTATAAATTTATTTATCCTAACCTAAGGGAACCTAACATCCCGGATGTAGTATTTTCCAACATTCCTGGCGGGTCGGCCCCTACTTCTCGGTGGGCACATTATATACGTCTATATCGTAATATAACCTAACCTAACCCATCTAGACCGTCGCTGGTAATGTTTTACAAAATCCCGGTCGTGTCGGCCCGTACTTCTCGGTGGGGACATTATATACGTCTATAACGTTATATATCCTAACCTAAGGGAACCTAACTTCTCGGATGTAGTATTTTCCAACATTCCTGGCGGGTCGGCCTCTACTTCTCGGTGGGCACATTATATACGTCTATATCGTAATATAACCTAACCTAATCCATGTAGACCCTCGCTGGTAATGTTTTACAAAATCCCGGTCGTGTCTGCCCGTACTTCTCGGTGGGGACATTATATACGTCTATAACGTTATATATCCTAACCTAAGGGAACCTAACATGTCGGATGTAGTATTTTCCAACATTCCTGGCGGGTCGGCCCCTACTTCTCGATGGGCACATTATATATGTCTATATCGCAATATAACCTAACCTAACCCATCTAGACCCTCGCTGGTAATGTTTTACAAAATTCCGGTCGTGTCGGCCCGTACTTTGCCGTGGGGACATTATATACGTCTATAACGTTATATACCCTAACCTAAGGGAACCTAACATCTCGGATGTAGTATTTTCCAACATTCCTGGCCGGTCGGCCCCTACTTCTCGGTGGGCACATTATATACGTCTATATCGTAATATAACCTAACCTAACCCATCTAGACAGTCGCTGGTAATGTTTTACAAAATCCCGGTCGTGTCGACCCGTACTTCTCGGTGGGGACATTATATACGTCTATAACGTTATATATCCTAACCTAAGGGAACCTAACTTCTCGGATGTAGTATTTTCCAACATTCCTGGCCGGTCGGCCCCTACTTCACGGTGGGCACATTATATACGTCTATATCGTAATATAACCTAACCTAACCCATCTAGACAGTCGCTGGTAATGTTTTACAAAATCCCGGTCGTGTCGACCCGTACTTCTCGGTGGGGACATTATATACGTCTATAACGTTATATATCCTAACCTAAGGGAACCTAACATGTCGGATGTAGTATTTTCCAACATTCCTAGCGGGTCGGCCCCTACTTCTCGATGGGCACATTATATAAGTCTATATCGCAATATAACCTAACCTAACCCATCTAGACCCTCGCTGGTAATGTTTTACAAAATCCCGGTCGTGTCGGCCCGTACTTCTCGGTGTGGACATTATATACGTCTATAACGTTATATATCCTAACCTAAGGGAACCTAACCTGACGGATGTAGTATTTTCCAACATTCCTGGCGGGTCGGCCCCTACTTCTCGATGGGCACATTATATATGTCTATATCGCAATATAACCTAACCTAACCCATCTAGACCCTCGCTGGTAATGTTTTACAAAATCCCGGTCATATCGGCCCGTACTTCTCGGTGTGGACATTATATACGTCTATAACGTTATATATCCTAACCTAAGGGAACCTAACATCTCGCATGTATTATTTTCCAACGTTCCTGGCGGGCCAGCCCCTACTTCTCGGTGGGCACATTATATACGTCCATATCGTGATATAACCTAACCTAACCCATCTAGACCCTCGCTGGTAATGTTTTACAAAATTCCGGTCGTGTCGGCCCGTACTTTGCCGTGGGGACATTTTATACGTCTATAACGTTATATATCCTAACCTAAGGGAACCTAACATCTCGGATGTAGTATTTTCCAACATTCCTGGCGGGTCGGCCCCTACTTCTCGGTGGGCACATTATATACGTCTATATCGTAATATAACCTAACCTAACCCATCTAGACCGTCGCTGGTAATGTTTTACAAAATCCCGGTCGTGTCGACCCGTACTTCTCGGTGGGGACATTATATACGTCTATAACGTTATATATCCTAACCTAAGGGAACCTAACTTCTCGGATGTAGTATTTTCCAACATTCCTGGCGGGTCGGCCCCTACTTCCCGGTGGGCACATTATATACGTCTATATCGTAATATAACATAACCTAATCCATCTAGACCCTCGCTGGTAATGTTTTACAAAATCCCGGTCGTGTCTGCCCGTACTTCTCGGTGGGGACATTATATACGTCTATAACGTTATATATCCTAACCTAAGGGAACCTAACTTCTCGGATGTAGTATTTTCCAACATTCCTGGCGGGTCGGCCCCTACTTCTCGGTGGGCACATTATATACGTCTATATCGTAATATACCCTAACCTAACCCATCTAGACCCTCGCTGGTAATGTTTTACAAAATCCCGGTCGTGTCGGCCCGTACTTCTCGGTGGGGACATTATATACGTCTATAACGTTATATATCGTAACCTAAGGGAACCTAACTTCTCGGATGTAGTATTTTCCAACATTCCTCGCGGGTCGGCCTCTACTTCTCGGTGGGCACATTATATACGTCTATATCGTAATATAACCTAACCTAATCCATGTAGACCCTCGCTGGTAATGTTTTACAAAATCCCGGTCGTGTCTGCCCGTACTTCTCGGTGGGGACATTATATACGTCTATAACGTTATATATCCTAACCTAAGGGAACCTAGCACCTCGGATGTAGTATTTTCCAACATTTCTGGCGGGTCGGCCCCTACTTCTCGGTGGGAACTTTATATACGTCTATAACGTAATATAACCTAACCTAACCCACCTAGACCCTCGCAGGTAATGTTTCACTGAATCCCGTTCATGTCTTCCCGTACGTCTCGGTGCGTACATTATATACGTCTATAAATTTATTTATCCTAACCTAAGGGAACCTAACATCCCGGATGTAGTATTTTCCAACATTCCTGGCCGGTCGGCCCCTACTTCTCGGTGGGCACATTATATACGTCTATATCGTAATATAACCTAACCTAACCCATCTAGACAGTCGCTGGTAATGTTTTACAAAATCCCGGTCGTGTCGACCCGTACTTCTCGGTGGGGACATTATATACGTCTATAACGTTATATATCCTAACCTAAGGGAACCTAACTTCTCGGATGTAGTATTTTCCAACATTCCTGGCCGGTCGGCCCCTACTTCACGGTGGGCACATTATATACGTCTATATCGTAATATAACCTAACCTAACCCATCTAGACAGTCGCTGGTAATGTTTTACAAAATCCCGGTCGTGTCGACCCGTACTTCTCGGTGGGGACATTATATACGTCTATAACGTTATATATCCTAACCTAAGGGAACCTAACATGTCGGATGTAGTATTTTCCAACATTCCTAGCGGGTCGGCCCCTACTTCTCGATGGGCACATTATATAAGTCTATATCGCAATATAACCTAACCTAACCCATCTAGACCCTCGCTGGTAATGTTTTACAAAATCCCGGTCGTGTCGGCCCGTACTTCTCGGTGTGGACATTATATACGTCTATAACGTTATATATCCTAACCTAAGGGAACCTAACCTGACGGATGTAGTATTTTCCAACATTCCTGGCGGGTCGGCCCCTACTTCTCGATGGGCACATTATATATGTCTATATCGCAATATAACCTAACCTAACCCATCTAGACCCTCGCTGGTAATGTTTTACAAAATCCCGGTCATATCGGCCCGTACTTCTCGGTGTGGACATTATATACGTCTATAACGTTATATATCCTAACCTAAGGGAACCTAACATCTCGCATGTATTATTTTCCAACGTTCCTGGCGGGCCAGCCCCTACTTCTCGGTGGGCACATTATATACGTCCATATCGTGATATAACCTAACCTAACCCATCTAGACCCTCGCTGGTAATGTTTTACAAAATTCCGGTCGTGTCGGCCCGTACTTTGCCGTGGGGACATTTTATACGTCTATAACGTTATATATCCTAACCTAAGGGAACCTAACATCTCGGATGTAGTATTTTCCAACATTCCTGGCGGGTCGGCCCCTACTTCTCGGTGGGCACATTATATACGTCTATATCGTAATATAACCTAACCTAACCCATCTAGACCGTCGCTGGTAATGTTTTACAAAATCCCGGTCGTGTCGACCCGTACTTCTCGGTGGGGACATTATATACGTCTATAACGTTATATATCCTAACCTAAGGGAACCTAACTTCTCGGATGTAGTATTTTCCAACATTCCTGGCGGGTCGGCCCCTACTTCCCGGTGGGCACATTATATACGTCTATATCGTAATATAACATAACCTAATCCATCTAGACCCTCGCTGGTAATGTTTTACAAAATCCCGGTCGTGTCTGCCCGTACTTCTCGGTGGGGACATTATATACGTCTATAACGTTATATATCCTAACCTAAGGGAACCTAACTTCTCGGATGTAGTATTTTCCAACATTCCTGGCGGGTCGGCCCCTACTTCTCGGTGGGCACATTATATACGTCTATATCGTAATATACCCTAACCTAACCCATCTAGACCCTCGCTGGTAATGTTTTACAAAATCCCGGTCGTGTCGGCCCGTACTTCTCGGTGGGGACATTATATACGTCTATAACGTTATATATCGTAACCTAAGGGAACCTAACTTCTCGGATGTAGTATTTTCCAACATTCCTCGCGGGTCGGCCTCTACTTCTCGGTGGGCACATTATATACGTCTATATCGTAATATAACCTAACCTAATCCATGTAGACCCTCGCTGGTAATGTTTTACAAAATCCCGGTCGTGTCTGCCCGTACTTCTCGGTGGGGACATTATATACGTCTATAACGTTATATATCCTAACCTAAGGGAACCTAGCACCTCGGATGTAGTATTTTCCAACATTTCTGGCGGGTCGGCCCCTACTTCTCGGTGGGAACTTTATATACGTCTATAACGTAATATAACCTAACCTAACCCACCTAGACCCTCGCAGGTAATGTTTCACTGAATCCCGTTCATGTCTTCCCGTACGTCTCGGTGCGTACATTATATACGTCTATAAATTTATTTATCCTAACCTAAGGGAACCTAACATCCCGGATGTAGTATTTTCCAACATTCCTGGCGGGTCGGCCCCTACTTCTCGGTGGGCACATTATATACGTCTATATCGTAATATAACCTAACCTAACCCATCTAGACCGTCGCTGGTAATGTTTTACAAAATCCCGGTCGTGTCGGCCCGTACTTCTCGGTGGGGACATTATATACGTCTATAACGTTATATATCCTAACCTAAGGGAACCTAACTTCTCGGATGTAGTATTTTCCAACATTCCTGGCGGGTCGGCCTCTACTTCTCGGTGGGCACATTATATACGTCTATATCGTAATATAACCTAACCTAATCCATGTAGACCCTCGCTGGTAATGTTTTACAAAATCCCGGTCGTGTCTGCCCGTACTTCTCGGTGGGGACATTATATACGTCTATAACGTTATATATCCTAACCTAAGGGAACCTAACATGTCGGATGTAGTATTTTCCAACATTCCTGGCGGGTCGGCCCCTACTTCTCGATGGGCACATTATATATGTCTATATCGCAATATAACCTAACCTAACCCATCTAGACCCTCGCTGGTAATGTTTTACAAAATTCCGGTCGTGTCGGCCCGTACTTTGCCGTGGGGACATTATATACGTCTATAACGTTATATACCCTAACCTAAGGGAACCTAACATCTCGGATGTAGTATTTTCCAACATTCCTGGCCGGTCGGCCCCTACTTCTCGGTGGGCACATTATATACGTCTATATCGTAATATAACCTAACCTAACCCATCTAGACAGTCGCTGGTAATGTTTTACAAAATCCCGGTCGTGTCGACCCGTACTTCTCGGTGGGGACATTATATACGTCTATAACGTTATATATCCTAACCTAAGGGAACCTAACTTCTCGGATGTAGTATTTTCCAACATTTCTCGCGGGTCGGCCCCTACTTCTCGATGGGCACATTATATATGTCTATATCGCAATATAACCTAACCTAACCCATCTAGACCCTCGCTGGTAATGTTTTACAAAATCCCGGTCGTGTCGGCCCGTACTTCTTGGTGTGGACATTATATACGTCTATAACGTTATATATCCTAACCTAAGGGAACCTAACATCTCGCATGTATTATTTTCCAACGTTCCTGGCGGGACAGCCCCTACTTCTCGGTGGGCACATTATATACGTCCATATCGTAATATAATCTAACCTAACCCATCTAGACCCTCGCTGGTAATGTTTTACAAAATTCCGGTCGTGTCGGCCCGTACTTTGCCGTGGGGACATTATATACGTCTATAACGTTTTATATCGTAACCTAAGGGAACCTAACATCTCGGATGTAGTATTTTCCAACATTCCTGGCGGGTCGGCCCCTACTTCTCGGTGGGCACATTATATACGTCTATATCGTAATATAACCTAACCTAATCCATCTAGACCCTCGCTGGTAATGTTTTACAAAATCCCGGTCGTGTCTGCCCGTACTTCTCGGTGGGGACATTATATACGTCTATAACGTTATATATCCTAACCTAAGGGAACCTAACCTGTCGGATGTAGTATTTTCCAACATTCCTGGCGGGTCGGCCCCTACTTGTCGGTGGGCACATTATATATGTCTATATCGCAATATAACCTAACCTAACCCATCTAGACCCTCGCTGGTAATGTTTTACAAAATTCCGGTCGTGTCGGCCCGTACTTTGCCGTGGGGACATTATATACGTCTATAACGTTATATACCCTAACCTAAGGGAACCTAACATCTCGGATGTAGTATTTTCCAACATTCCTGGCCGGTCGGCCCCTACTTCTCGGTGGGCACATTATATACGTCTATATCGTAATATAACCTAACCTAACCCATCTAGACAGTCGCTGGTAATGTTTTACAAAATCCCGGTCGTGTCGACCCGTACTTCTCGGTGGGGACATTATATACGTCTATAACGTTATATATCCTAACCTAAGGGAACCTAACTTCTCGGATGTAGTATTTTCCAACATTCCTGGCCGGTCGGCCCCTACTTCACGGTGGGCACATTATATACGTCTATATCGTAATATAACCTAACCTAACCCATCTAGACAGTCGCTGGTAATGTTTTACAAAATCCCGGTCGTGTCGACCCGTACTTCTCGGTGGGGACATTATATACGTCTATAACGTTATATATCCTAACCTAAGGGAACCTAACATGTCGGATGTAGTATTTTCCAACATTCCTAGCGGGTCGGCCCCTACTTCTCGATGGGCACATTATATAAGTCTATATCGCAATATAACCTAACCTAACCCATCTAGACCCTCGCTGGTAATGTTTTACAAAATCCCGGTCGTGTCGGCCCGTACTTCTCGGTGTGGACATTATATACGTCTATAACGTTATATATCCTAACCTAAGGGAACCTAACCTGACGGATGTAGTATTTTCCAACATTCCTGGCGGGTCGGCCCCTACTTCTCGATGGGCACATTATATATGTCTATATCGCAATATAACCTAACCTAACCCATCTAGACCCTCGCTGGTAATGTTTTACAAAATCCCGGTCATATCGGCCCGTACTTCTCGGTGTGGACATTATATACGTCTATAACGTTATATATCCTAACCTAAGGGAACCTAACATCTCGCATGTATTATTTTCCAACGTTCCTGGCGGGCCAGCCCCTACTTCTCGGTGGGCACATTATATACGTCCATATCGTGATATAACCTAACCTAACCCATCTAGACCCTCGCTGGTAATGTTTTACAAAATTCCGGTCGTGTCGGCCCGTACTTTGCCGTGGGGACATTTTATACGTCTATAACGTTATATATCCTAACCTAAGGGAACCTAACATCTCGGATGTAGTATTTTCCAACATTCCTGGCGGGTCGGCCCCTACTTCTCGGTGGGCACATTATATACGTCTATATCGTAATATAACCTAACCTAACCCATCTAGACCGTCGCTGGTAATGTTTTACAAAATCCCGGTCGTGTCGACCCGTACTTCTCGGTGGGGACATTATATACGTCTATAACGTTATATATCCTAACCTAAGGGAACCTAACTTCTCGGATGTAGTATTTTCCAACAATCCTGGCGGGTCGGCCCCTACTTCCCGGTGGTCACATTATATACGTCTATATCGTAATATAACATAACCTAATCCATCTAGACCCTCGCTGGTAATGTTTTACAAAATCCCGGTCGTGTCTGCCCGTACTTCTCGGTGGGGACATTATATACGTCTATAACGTTATATATCCTAACCTAAGGGAACCTAACTTCTCGGATGTAGTATTTTCCAACATTCCTGGCGGGTCGGCCCCTACTTCTCGGTGGGCACATTATATACGTCTATATCGTAATATACCCTAACCTAACCCATCTAGACCCTCGCTGGTAATGTTTTACAAAATCCCGGTCGTGTCGGCCCGTACTTCTCGGTGGGGACATTATATACGTCTATAACGTTATATATCGTAACCTAAGGGAACCTAACTTCTCGGATGTAGTATTTTCCAACATTCCTCGCGGGTCGGCCTCTACTTCTCGGTGGGCACATTATATACGTCTATATCGTAATATAACCTAACCTAATCCATGTAGACCCTCGCTGGTAATGTTTTACAAAATCCCGGTCGTGTCTGCCCGTACTTCTCGGTGGGGACATTATATACGTCTATAACGTTATATATCCTAACCTAAGGGAACCTAACATGTCGGATGTAGTATTTTCCAACGTTCCTGGCGGGCCAGGCCCTACTTCTCGGTGGGCACATTATATACTTCCATATCGTAATATAACCTAACCTAACCTATCTAGACCCTCGCTGGTAATGTTTAACAAAATTCCGGTCGTGTCGGCATGTACTTTGCCGTGGGGACATTATATACGTCTATAACGTTATATATCCTAACCTAAGGGAACCTAACACCTCGGATGTAGTATTTTCCAACATTCCTGGCGGGTCGGCCCCAACTTCTCGGTGGGTACATTATATACGTCTATAAAGTAATATAACCTAACCTAACCCATCTAGACCCTCGCTGGTATTGTTTTACAAAATCCCGGTCGTGTCGGCCCGTACTTCTCGGTGGGGACATTATATACGTCTATAACGTTATATATCCTAACCTAAGGGAACCTAGCACCTCGGATGTAGTATTTTCCAACATTTCTGGCGGGTCGGCCCCTACTTCTCGGTGGGAACTTTATATACGTCTATAACGTAATATAACCTAACCTAACCCACCTAGACCCTCGCAGGTAATGTTTCACTGAATCCCGTTCATGTCTTCCCGTACGTCTCGGTGCGTACATTATATACGTCTATAAATTTATTTATCCTAACCTAAGGGAACCTAACATCCCGGATGTAGTATTTTCCAACATTCCTGGCGGGTCGGCCCCTACTTCTCGGTGGGCACATTATATACGTCTATATCGTAATATAACCTAACCTAACCCATCTAGACCCTCGCTGGTAATGTTTTACAAAATCCCGGTCGTGTCGGCCCGTACTTCTCGGTGGGGACATTATATACGTCTATAACGTTATATATCGTAACCTAAGGGAACCTAACTTCTCGGATGTAGTATTTTCCAACATTCCTCGCGGGTCGGCCTCTACTTCTCGGTGGGCACATTATATACGTCTATATCGTAATATAACCTAACCTAATCCATGTAGACCCTCGCTGGTAATGTTTTACAAAATCCCGGTCGTGTCTGCCCGTACTTCTCGGTGGGGACATTATATACGTCTATAACGTTATATATCCTAACCTAAGGGAACCTAACATGTCGGATGTAGTATTTTCCAACGTTCCTGGCGGGCCAGGCCCTACTTCTCGGTGGGCACATTATATACTTCCATATCGTAATATAACCTAACCTAACCTATCTAGACCCTCGCTGGTAATGTTTAACAAAATTCCGGTCGTGTCGGCATGTACTTTGCCGTGGGGACATTATATACGTCTATAACGTTATATATCCTAACCTAAGGGAACCTAACACCTCGGATGTAGTATTTTCCAACATTCCTGGCGGGTCGGCCCCAACTTCTCGGTGGGTACATTATATACGTCTATAAAGTAATATAACCTAACCTAACCCATCTAGACCCTCGCTGGTATTGTTTTACAAAATCCCGGTCGTGTCGACCCGTACTTCTCGGTGGGGACATTATATACGTCTATAACGTTATATATCCTAACCTAAGGGAACCTAACTTCTCGGATGTAGTATTTTCCAACATTTCTCGCGGGTCGGCCCCTACTTCTCGATGGGCACATTATATATGTCTATATCGCAATATAACCTAACCTAACCCATCTAGACCCTCGCTGGTAATGTTTTACAAAATCCCGGTCGTGTCGGCCCGTACTTCTTGGTGTGGACATTATATACGTCTATAACGTTATATATCCTAACCTAAGGGAACCTAACATCTCGCATGTATTATTTTCCAACGTTCCTGGCGGGACAGCCCCTACTTCTCGGTGGGCACATTATATACGTCCATATCGTAATATAATCTAACCTAACCCATCTAGACCCTCGCTGGTAATGTTTTACAAAATTCCGGTCGTGTCGGCCCGTACTTTGCCGTGGGGACATTATATACGTCTATAACGTTTTATATCGTAACCTAAGGGAACCTAACATCTCGGATGTAGTATTTTCCAACATTCCTGGCGGGTCGGCCCCTACTTCTCGGTGGGCACATTATATACGTCTATATCGTAATATAACCTAACCTAATCCATCTAGACCCTCGCTGGTAATGTTTTACAAAATCCCGGTCGTGTCTGCCCGTACTTCTCGGTGGGGACATTATATACGTCTATAACGTTATATATCCTAACCTAAGGGAACCTAACCTGTCGGATGTAGTATTTTCCAACATTCCTGGCGGGTCGGCCCCTACTTGTCGGTGGTCACATTATATACGTCTATATCGTAATATAACCTAACCTAATCCATGTAGACCCTCGCTGGTAATGTTTTACAAAATCCCGGTCGTGTCTGCCCGTACTTCTCGGTGGGGACATTATATACGTCTATAACGTTATATATCCTAACCTAAGGGAACCTAACATCCCGGATGTAGTATTTTCCAACATTCCTGGCGGGTCGGCCCCTACTTCTCGGTGGGCACATTATATACGTCTATATCGTAATATAACCTAACCTAACCCATCTAGACCGTCGCTGGTAATGTTTTACAAAATCCCGGTCGTGTCGGCCCGTACTTCTCGGTGGGGACATTATATACGTCTATAACGTTATATATCCTAACCTAAGGGAACCTAACTTCTCGGATGTAGTATTTTCCAACATTCCTGGCGGGTCGGCCTCTACTTCTCGGTGGGCACATTATATACGTCTATATCGTAATATAACCTAACCTAATCCATGTAGACCCTCGCTGGTAATGTTTTACAAAATCCCGGTCGTGTCTGCCCGTACTTCTCGGTGGGGACATTATATACGTCTATAACGTTATATATCCTAACCTAAGGGAACCTAACATGTCGGATGTAGTATTTTCCAACATTCCTGGCGGGTCGGCCCCTACTTCTCGATGGGCACATTATATATGTCTATATCGCAATATAACCTAACCTAACCCATCTAGACCCTCGCTGGTAATGTTTTACAAAATTCCGGTCGTGTCGGCCCGTACTTTGCCGTGGGGACATTATATACGTCTATAACGTTATATACCCTAACCTAAGGGAACATAACATCTCGGATGTAGTATTTTCCAACATTCCTGGCCGGTCGGCCCCTACTTCTCGGTGGGCACATTATATACGTCTATATCGTAATATAACCTAACCTAACCCATCTAGACAGTCGCTGGTAATGTTTTACAAAATCCCGGTCGTGTCGACCCGTACTTCTCGGTGGGGACATTATATACGTCTATAACGTTATATATCCTAACCTAAGGGAACCTAACTTCTCGGATGTAGTATTTTCCAACATTTCTCGCGGGTCGGCCCCTACTTCTCGGTGGGCACATTATATACGCCTATATCGTAATATAACCCAACCTAACCCATCTAGACCGTCGCTGGTAATGTTTTACAAAATCCCGGTCGTGTCTGCCCGTACTACTCGGTGGGGACATTATATACGTCTATAACGTTATATATCCTAACCTAAGGGAACCTAACATGTCGGATGTAGTATTTTCCAACATTCCTAGCGGGTCGGCCCCTACTTCTCGATGGGCACATTATATATGTCTATATCGCAATATAACCTAACCTAACCCATCTAGACCCTCGCTGGTAATGTTTTACAAAATCCCGGTCGTGTCGGCCCGTACTTCTTGGTGTGGACATTATATACGTCTATAACGTTATATATCCTAACCTAAGGGAACCTAACATCTCGCATGTATTATTTTCCAACGTTCCTGGCGGGACAGCCCCTACTTCTCGGTGGGCACATTATATACGTCCATATCGTAATATAATCTAACCTAACCCATCTAGACCCTCGCTGGTAATGTTTTACAAAATTCCGGTCGTGTCGGCCCGTACTTTGCCGTGGGGACATTATATACGTCTATAACGTTTTATATCGTAACCTAAGGGAACCTAACATCTCGGATGTAGTATTTTCCAACATTCCTGGCGGGTCGGCCCCTACTTCTCGGTGGGCACATTATATACGTCTATATCGTAATATAACCTAACCTAATCCATCTAGACCCTCGCTGGTAATGTTTTACAAAATCCCGGTCGTGTCTGCCCGTACTTCTCGGTGGGGACATTATATACGTCTATAACGTTATATATCCTAACCTAAGGGAACCTAACCTGTCGGATGTAGTATTTTCCAACATTCCTGGCGGGTCGGCCCCTACTTGTCGGTGGTCACATTATATACGTCTATATCGTAATATAACCTAACCTAACCCATCTAGACCGTCGCTGGTAATGTTTTACAAAATCCCGGTCGTGTCGGCCCATACTTCTCGGTGTGGACATTATATACGTCTATATCGTTATATATCCTAACCTAAGGGAACCTAACATCTCGGATGTAGTATTTTCCAACATTCCTGGCGGGCCGGCCCCTACTTTTCGGTGGGCACATTATATACGTCTATATCGTGATATAACCTAACCTAACCCATCTAGACCGTCGCTGGTAATGTTTTACAAAATCCCGGTCGTGTCGACCCGTACTTCTCGGTGGGGACATTATATACGTCTATAACGTTATATATCCTAACCTAAGGGAACCTAACTTCTCGGATGTAGTATTTTCCAACATTCCTGGCGGGTCGGCCCCTACTTCCCGGTGGGCACATTATATACGTCTATATCGTAATATAACCTAACCTAACCCATCTAGACAGTCGCTGGTAATGTTTTACAAAATCCCGGTCGTGTCGACCCGTACTTCTCGGTGGGGACATTATATACGTCTATAACGTTATATATCCTAACCTATGGGAACCTAACTTCTCGGATGTAGTATTTTCCAACATTTCTCGCGGGTCGGCCCCTACTTCTCGGTGGGCACATTATATACGCCTATATCGTAATATAACCCAACCTAACCCATCTAGACCCTCGCTGGTAATGTTTTACAAAATCCCGGTCGTGTCTGCCCGTACTACTCGGTGGGGACATTATATACGTCTATAACGTTATATATCCTAACCTAAGGGAACCTAACATGTCGGATGTAGTATTTTCCAACATTCCTAGCGGGTCGGCCCCTACTTCTCGATGGGCACATTATATATGTCTATATCGCAATATAACCTAACCTAACCCATCTAGACCCTCGCTGGTAATGTTTTACAAAATCCCGGTCGTGTCGGCCCGTACTTCTTGGTGTGGACATTATATACGTCTATAACGTTATATATCCTAACCTAAGGGAACCTAACATCTCGCATGTATTATTTTCCAACGTTCCTGGCGGGACAGCCCCTACTTCTCGGTGGGCACATTATATACGTCCATATCGTAATATAATCTAACCTAACCCATCTAGACCCTCGCTGGTAATGTTTTACAAAATCCCGGTCGTGTCGGCCCATACTTCTCGGTGTGGACATTATATACGTCTATATCGTTATATATCCTAACCTAAGGGAACCTAACATCTCGGATGTAGTATTTTCCAACATTCCTGGCGGGCCGGCCCCTACTTTTCGGTGGGCACATTATATACGTCTATATCGTGATATAACCTAACCTAACCCATCTAGACCCTCGCTGGTAATGTTTTACAAAATCCCGGTCGTGTCGACCCGTACTTCTCGGTGGGGACATTATATACGTCTATAACGTTATATATCCTAACCTAAGGGAACCTAACTTCTCGGATGTAGTATTTTCCAACATTCCTGGCGGGTCGGCCCCTACTTCCCGGTGGGCACATTATATACGTCTATATCGTAATATAACATAACCTAATCCATCTAGACCCTCGCTGGTAATGTTTTACAAAATCCCGGTCGTGTCTGCCCGTACTTCTCGGTGGGGACATTATATACGTCTATAACGTTATATATCCTAACCTAAGGGAACCTAACTTCTCGGATGTAGTATTTTCCAACATTCCTGGCGGGTCGGCCCCTACTTCTCGGTGGGCACATTATATACGTCTATATCGTAATATACCCTAACCTAACCCATCTAGACCCTCGCTGGTAATGTTTTACAAAATCCCGGTCGTGTCGGCCCGTACTTCTCGGTGTGGACATTATATACGTCTATAACATTATATATCCTAACCTAAGGGAACCTAACTTCTCGGATGTAGTATTTTCCAACATTCCTCGCGGGTCGGCCCCTACTTCTCGGTGGGCACATTATATACGCCTATATCGTAATATAACCCAACCTAACCCATCTAGACCGTCGCTGGTAATGTTTTACAAAATCCCGGTCGTGTCTGCCCGTACTACTTGGTGGGGACATTATATACGTCTATAACGTTATATATCCTAACCTAAGGGAACCTAACATGTCGGATGTAGTATTTTCCAACATTCCTAGCGGGTCGGCCCCTACATCTCGATGGGCACATTATATATGTCTATATCGCAATATAACCTAACCTAACCCATCTAGACCCTCGCTGGTAATGTTTTACAAAATCCCGGTCGTGTCGGCCCGTACTTCTCGGTGTGGACATTATATACGTCTATAACGTTATATATCCTAACCTAAGGGAACCTAACATCTCGCATGTATTATTTTCCAACGTTCCTGGCGGGACAGCCCCTACTTCTCGGTGGGCACATTATATACGTCCATATCGTAATATAATCTAACCTAACCCATCTAGACCCTCGCTGGTAATGTTTTACAAAATTCCGGTCGTGTCGGCCCGTACTTTGCCGTGGGGACATTATATACGTCTATAACGTTTTATATCGTGACCTAAGGGAACCTAACATCTCGGATGTAGTATTTTCCAACATTCCTGGCGGGTCGGCCCCTACTTCTCGGTGGGCACATTATATACGTCTATATCGTAATATAACCTAACCTAATCCATCTAGACCCTCGCTGGTAATGTTTTACAAAATCCCGGTCGTGTCTGCCCGTACTTCTCGGTGGGGACATTATATACGTCTATAACGTTATATATCCTAACCTAAGGGAACCTAACCTGTCGGATGTAGTATTTTCCAACATTCCTGGCGGGTCGGCCCCTACTTCTCGATGGGCACATTATATATGTCTATATCGCAATATAACCTAACCTAACCCATCTAGACCCTCGCTGGTAATGTTTTACAAAATCCCGGTCGTGTCGGCCCGTACTTCTCGGTGTGGACATTATATACGTCTATAACGTTATATATCCTAACCTAAGGGAACCTAACATCTCGCATGTATTATTTTCCAACGTTCCTGGCGGGTCGGCCCCTACTTCTCGGTGGGCACATTATATACGTCTATATCGTAATATAACCTAACCTAACCCATCTAGACCGTCGCTGGTAATGTTTTACAAAATCCCGGTCGTGTCGGCCCGTACTTCTCGGTGGGGACATTATATACGTCTATAACGTTATATATCCTAACCTAAGGGAACCTAACTTCTCGGATGTAGTATTTTCCAACATTCCTGGCGGGTCGGCCTCTACTTCTCGGTGGGCACATTATATACGTCTATATCGTAATATAACCTAACCTAATCCATGTAGACCCTCGCTGGTAATGTTTTACAAAATCCCGGTCGTGTCTGCCCGTACTTCTCGGTGGGGACATTATATACGTCTATAACGTTATATATCCTAACCTAAGGGAACCTAACATGTCGGATGTAGTATTTTCCAACATTCCTGGCGGGTCGGCCCCTACTTCTCGATGGGCACATTATATATGTCTATATCGCAATATAACCTAACCTAACCCATCTAGACCCTCGCTGGTAATGTTTTACAAAATTCCGGTCGTGTCGGCCCGTACTTTGCCGTGGGGACATTATATACGTCTATAACGTTATATACCCTAACCTAAGGGAACATAACATCTCGGATGTAGTATTTTCCAACATTCCTGGCCGGTCGGCCCCTACTTCTCGGTGGGCACATTATATACGTCTATATCGTAATATAACCTAACCTAACCCATCTAGACAGTCGCTGGTAATGTTTTACAAAATCCCGGTCGTGTCGACCCGTACTTCTCGGTGGGGACATTATATACGTCTATAACGTTATATATCCTAACCTAAGGGAACCTAACTTCTCGGATGTAGTATTTTCCAACATTTCTCGCGGGTCGGCCCCTACTTCTCGGTGGGCACATTATATACGCCTATATCGTAATATAACCCAACCTAACCCATCTAGACCGTCGCTGGTAATGTTTTACAAAATCCCGGTCGTGTCTGCCCGTACTACTCGGTGGGGACATTATATACGTCTATAACGTTATATATCCTAACCTAAGGGAACCTAACATGTCGGATGTAGTATTTTCCAACATTCCTAGCGGGTCGGCCCCTACTTCTCGATGGGCACATTATATATGTCTATATCGCAATATAACCTAACCTAACCCATCTAGACCCTCGCTGGTAATGTTTTACAAAATCCCGGTCGTGTCGGCCCGTACTTCTTGGTGTGGACATTATATACGTCTATAACGTTATATATCCTAACCTAAGGGAACCTAACATCTCGCATGTATTATTTTCCAACGTTCCTGGCGGGACAGCCCCTACTTCTCGGTGGGCACATTATATACGTCCATATCGTAATATAATCTAACCTAACCCATCTAGACCCTCGCTGGTAATGTTTTACAAAATTCCGGTCGTGTCGGCCCGTACTTTGCCGTGGGGACATTATATACGTCTATAACGTTTTATATCGTAACCTAAGGGAACCTAACATCTCGGATGTAGTATTTTCCAACATTCCTGGCGGGTCGGCCCCTACTTCTCGGTGGGCACATTATATACGTCTATATCGTAATATAACCTAACCTAATCCATCTAGACCCTCGCTGGTAATGTTTTACAAAATCCCGGTCGTGTCTGCCCGTACTTCTCGGTGGGGACATTATATACGTCTATAACGTTATATATCCTAACCTAAGGGAACCTAACCTGTCGGATGTAGTATTTTCCAACATTCCTGGCGGGTCGGCCCCTACTTGTCGGTGGTCACATTATATACGTCTATATCGTAATATAACCTAACCTAACCCATCTAGACCGTCGCTGGTAATGTTTTACAAAATCCCGGTCGTGTCGGCCCATACTTCTCGGTGTGGACATTATATACGTCTATATCGTTATATATCCTAACCTAAGGGAACCTAACATCTCGGATGTAGTATTTTCCAACATTCCTGGCGGGCCGGCCCCTACTTTTCGGTGGGCACATTATATACGTCTATATCGTGATATAACCTAACCTAACCCATCTAGACCGTCGCTGGTAATGTTTTACAAAATCCCGGTCGTGTCGACCCGTACTTCTCGGTGGGGACATTATATACGTCTATAACGTTATATATCCTAACCTAAGGGAACCTAACTTCTCGGATGTAGTATTTTCCAACATTCCTGGCGGGTCGGCCCCTACTTCCCGGTGGGCACATTATATACGTCTATATCGTAATATAACCTAACCTAACCCATCTAGACAGTCGCTGGTAATGTTTTACAAAATCCCGGTCGTGTCGACCCGTACTTCTCGGTGGGGACATTATATACGTCTATAACGTTATATATCCTAACCTATGGGAACCTAACTTCTCGGATGTAGTATTTTCCAACATTTCTCGCGGGTCGGCCCCTACTTCTCGGTGGGCACATTATATACGCCTATATCGTAATATAACCCAACCTAACCCATCTAGACCCTCGCTGGTAATGTTTTACAAAATCCCGGTCGTGTCTGCCCGTACTACTCGGTGGGGACATTATATACGTCTATAACGTTATATATCCTAACCTAAGGGAACCTAACATGTCGGATGTAGTATTTTCCAACATTCCTAGCGGGTCGGCCCCTACTTCTCGATGGGCACATTATATATGTCTATATCGCAATATAACCTAACCTAACCCATCTAGACCCTCGCTGGTAATGTTTTACAAAATCCCGGTCGTGTCGGCCCGTACTTCTTGGTGTGGACATTATATACGTCTATAACGTTATATATCCTAACCTAAGGGAACCTAACATCTCGCATGTATTATTTTCCAACGTTCCTGGCGGGACAGCCCCTACTTCTCGGTGGGCACATTATATACGTCCATATCGTAATATAATCTAACCTAACCCATCTAGACCCTCGCTGGTAATGTTTTACAAAATCCCGGTCGTGTCGGCCCATACTTCTCGGTGTGGACATTATATACGTCTATATCGTTATATATCCTAACCTAAGGGAACCTAACATCTCGGATGTAGTATTTTCCAACATTCCTGGCGGGCCGGCCCCTACTTTTCGGTGGGCACATTATATACGTCTATATCGTGATATAACCTAACCTAACCCATCTAGACCCTCGCTGGTAATGTTTTACAAAATCCCGGTCGTGTCGACCCGTACTTCTCGGTGGGGACATTATATACGTCTATAACGTTATATATCCTAACCTAAGGGAACCTAACTTCTCGGATGTAGTATTTTCCAACATTCCTGGCGGGTCGGCCCCTACTTCCCGGTGGGCACATTATATACGTCTATATCGTAATATAACATAACCTAATCCATCTAGACCCTCGCTGGTAATGTTTTACAAAATCCCGGTCGTGTCTGCCCGTACTTCTCGGTGGGGACATTATATACGTCTATAACGTTATATATCCTAACCTAAGGGAACCTAACTTCTCGGATGTAGTATTTTCCAACATTCCTGGCGGGTCGGCCCCTACTTCTCGGTGGGCACATTATATACGTCTATATCGTAATATACCCTAACCTAACCCATCTAGACCCTCGCTGGTAATGTTTTACAAAATCCCGGTCGTGTCGGCCCGTACTTCTCGGTGTGGACATTATATACGTCTATAACATTATATATCCTAACCTAAGGGAACCTAACTTCTCGGATGTAGTATTTTCCAACATTCCTCGCGGGTCGGCCCCTACTTCTCGGTGGGCACATTATATACGCCTATATCGTAATATAACCCAACCTAACCCATCTAGACCGTCGCTGGTAATGTTTTACAAAATCCCGGTCGTGTCTGCCCGTACTACTTGGTGGGGACATTATATACGTCTATAACGTTATATATCCTAACCTAAGGGAACCTAACATGTCGGATGTAGTATTTTCCAACATTCCTAGCGGGTCGGCCCCTACATCTCGATGGGCACATTATATATGTCTATATCGCAATATAACCTAACCTAACCCATCTAGACCCTCGCTGGTAATGTTTTACAAAATCCCGGTCGTGTCGGCCCGTACTTCTCGGTGTGGACATTATATACGTCTATAACGTTATATATCCTAACCTAAGGGAACCTAACATCTCGCATGTATTATTTTCCAACGTTCCTGGCGGGACAGCCCCTACTTCTCGGTGGGCACATTATATACGTCCATATCGTAATATAATCTAACCTAACCCATCTAGACCCTCGCTGGTAATGTTTTACAAAATTCCGGTCGTGTCGGCCCGTACTTTGCCGTGGGGACATTATATACGTCTATAACGTTTTATATCGTGACCTAAGGGAACCTAACATCTCGGATGTAGTATTTTCCAACATTCCTGGCGGGTCGGCCCCTACTTCTCGGTGGGCACATTATATACGTCTATATCGTAATATAACCTAACCTAATCCATCTAGACCCTCGCTGGTAATGTTTTACAAAATCCCGGTCGTGTCTGCCCGTACTTCTCGGTGGGGACATTATATACGTCTATAACGTTATATATCCTAACCTAAGGGAACCTAACCTGTCGGATGTAGTATTTTCCAACATTCCTGGCGGGTCGGCCCCTACTTCTCGATGGGCACATTATATATGTCTATATCGCAATATAACCTAACCTAACCCATCTAGACCCTCGCTGGTAATGTTTTACAAAATCCCGGTCGTGTCGGCCCGTACTTCTCGGTGTGGACATTATATACGTCTATAACGTTATATATCCTAACCTAAGGGAACCTAACATCTCGCATGTATTATTTTCCAACGTTCCTGGCGGGCCTGCCCCTACTTCTCGGTGGGCACATTATATACGTCTATATCGTAATATAACCTAACCTAATCCATCTAGACCCTCGCTGGTAATGTTTTACAAAATCCCGGTCGTGTCTGCCCGTACTTCTCGGTGGGGACATTATATACGTCTATAACGTTATATATCCTAACCTAAGGGAACCTAACATGTCGGATGTAGTATTTTCCAACATTCCTGGCGGGTCGGCCCCTACTTCTCGGTGGTCACATTATATACGTCTATATCGTAATATAACCCAACCTAACCCATCTAGACCGTCGCTGGTAATGTTTTACAAAATCCCGGTCGTGTCGACCCGTACTTCTCGGTGGGGACATTATATACGTCTATAACGTAATATATCCTAACCTAAGGGAACCTAACATGTCGGATGTAGTATTTTCCAACATTCCTGGCGGGTCGGCCCCTACTTCTCGATGGGCACATTATATTTGTCTATATCGCAATATAACCTAACCTAACCCATCTAGACCCTCGCTGGGAAAGTTTTACAAAATCCCGGTCGTGTCGGCCCGT
Source organism: Xylocopa violacea (assembly GCA_963969225.1). NCBI lineage: Eukaryota > Metazoa > Arthropoda > Insecta > Hymenoptera > Apidae > Xylocopa > Xylocopa violacea. The sequence goes on along the minus strand of CAXAJV010000011.1, from coordinate 4,744,073 downwards.
ACTTCTCGGTGTGGACATTTTATACGTCTATAACGTTATATATCCTAACCTAAGGGAACCTAACATCTCGCATGTATTATTTTCCAACGTTCCTGGCGGGCCTGCCCCTACTTCTCGGTGGGCACATTATATACGTCGATATCGTAATATAACCTAACCTAATCCATCTAGACCCTCGCTGGTAATGTTTTACAGAATCCCGGTCGTGTCTGCCCGTACTTCTCGGTGGGGACATTATATACGTCTATAACGTTATATATCCTAACCTAAGGGAACCTAACATGTCGGATGTAGTATTTTCCAATATTCCTGGCGGGTCGGCCCCTACTTCTCGGTGGTCACATTATATACGTCTATATCGTAATATAACCTAACCTAACCCATCTAGACCGTCGCTGGTAATGTTTTACAAAATCCCGGTCGTGTCGGCCCATACTTCTCGGTGTGGACATTATATACGTCTATATCGTTATATATCCTAACCTAAGGGAACCTAACATCTCGGATGTAGTATTTTCCAACATTCCTGGCGGGCCGGCCCCTACTTCTCGGTGGGCACATTATATACGTCCATATCGTAATATAATCTAACCTAACCCATCTAGAACCTCGCTGGTAATGTTTTACAAAATTCCGGTCGTGTCGGCCCGTACTTTGCCGTGGGGACATTATATACGTCTCTAACGTTATATATCCTAACCTAAGGGAACCTAACATCTCGGATGTAGTATTTTCCAACATTCCTGGCGGGTCGGCCCCTACTTTTCGGTGGGCACATTATATACGTCTATATCGTAATATAACCTAACCTAACCCATCTAGACCGTCGCTGGTAATGTTTTACAAAATCCCGGTCGTGTCGACCCGTACTTCTCGGTGGGGACATTATATACGTCTATAACGTTATATATCCTAACCTAAGGTAACCTAACCTGACGGATGTAGTATTTTCCAACATTCCTGGCGGGTCGGCCCCTACTTCTCGATGGGCACATTATATATGTCTATATTGCAATATAACCTAACCTAACCCATCTAGACCCTCGCTGGTAATGTTTTACAAAATCCCGGTCATATCGGCCCGTACTTCTCGGTGTGGACATTATATACGTCTATAACGTTATATATCCTAACCTAAGGGAACCTAACATCTCGGATGTAGTATTTTCCAACATTCCTGGCGGGTCGGCCCCTACTTCTCGGTGGGCACATTATATACGTCTATATCGTAATATAACCTAACCTAACCCATCTAGACCGTCGCTGGTAATGTTTTACAAAATCCCGGTCGTGTCGACCCGTACTTCTCGGTGGGGACATTATATACGTCTATAACGTTATATATCCTAACCTAAGGGAACCTAACTTCTCGGATGTAGTATTTTCCAACATTCCTGGCGGGTCGGCCCCTACTTCCCGGTGGGCACATTATATACGTCTATATCGTAATATAACATAACCTAATCCATCTAGACCCTCGCTGGTAATGTTTTACAAAATCCCGGTCGTGTCTGCCCGTACTTCTCGGTGGGGACATTATATACGTCTATAACGTTATATATCCTAACCTAAGGGAACCTAACTTCTCGGATGTAGTATTTTCCAACATTCCTGGCGGGTCGGCCCCTACTTCTCGGTGGGCACATTATATACGTCTATATCGTAATATACCCTAACCTAACCCATCTAGACCCTCGCTGGTAATGTTTTACAAAATCCCGGTCGTGTCGGCCCGTACTTCTCGGTGTGGACATTATATACGTCTATAACGTTATATATCCTAACCTAAGGGAACCTAACTTCTCGGATGTAGTATTTTCCAACATTCCTCGCGGGTCGGCCCCTACTTCTCGGTGGGCACATTATATACGCCTATATCGTAATATAACCCAACCTAACCCATCTAGACCGTCGCTGGTAATGTTTTACAAAATCCCGGTCGTGTCTGCCCGTACAACTTGGTGGGGACATTATATACGTCTATAACGTTATATATCCTAACCTAAGGGAACCTAACACGTCGGATGTAGTATTTTCCAACATTCCTAGCGGGTCGGCCCCTACATCTCGATGGGCACATTATATATGTCTATATCGCAATATAACCTAACCTAACCCATCTAGACCCTCGCTGGTAATGTTTTACAAAATCCCGGTCGTGTCGGCCCGTACTTCTCGGTGTGGACATTATATACGTCTATAACGTTATATATCCTAACCTAAGGGAACCTAACATCTCGCATGTATTATTTTCCAACGTTCCTGGCGGGCCTGCCCCTACTTCTCGGTGGGCACATTATATACGTCGATATCGTAATATAACCTAACCTAATCCATCTAGACCCTCGCTGGTAATGTTTTACAAAATCCCGGTCGTGTCTGCCCGTACTTCTCGGTGGGGACATTATATACGTCTATAACGTTATATATCCTAACCTAAGGGAACCTAACATGTCGGATGTAGTATTTTCCAACATTCATGGCGGGTCGGCCCCTACTTCTCGGTGGTCACATTATATACGTCTATATCGTAATATAACCTAACCTAACCCATCTAGACCGTCGCTGGTAATGTTTTACAAAATCCCGGTCGTGTCGGCCCATACTTCTCGGTGTGGACATTATATACGTCTATATCGTTATATATCCTAACCTAAGGGAACCTAACATCTCGGATGTAGTATTTTCCAACATTCCTGGCGGGCCGGCCCCTACTTCTCGGTGGGCACATTATATACGTCCATATCGTAATATAATCTATCCTAACCCATCTAGAACCTCGCTGGTAATGTTTTACAAAATTCCGGTCGTGCCGGCCCGTACTTTGCCGTGGGGACATTATATACTTCTCTAACGTTATATATCCTAACCTAAGGGAACCTAACATCTCGGATGTAGTATTTTCCAGCATTCCTGGCGGGTCGGCCCCTACTTTTCGGTGGGCACATTATATACGTCTATATCGTAATATAACCTAACCTAACCCATCTAGACCGTCGCTGGTAATGTTTTACAAAATCCCGGTCGTGTCGACCCGTACTTCTCGGTGGGGACATTATATACGTCTATAACGTTATATATCCTAACCTAAGGGATCCTAACTTCTCGGATGTAGTATTTTCCAACATTCCTGGCGGGTCGGCCCCTACTTCCCGGTGGGCACATTATATACGTCTATATCGTAATATAACATAACCTAATCCATCTAGACCCTCGCTGGTAATGTTTTACAAAATCCCGGTCGTGTCTGCCCGTACTTCTCGGTGGGGACATTATATACGTCTATAACGTTATATATCCTAACCTAAGGGAACCTAACTTCTCGGATTTAGTATTTTCCAACATTCCTCGCGGGTCGGCCCCTACTTCTCGGTGGGCACATTATATACGCCTATATCGTAATATAACCCAACCTAACCCATCTAGACCGTCGCTGGTAATGTTTTACAAAATCCCGGTCGTGTCTGCCCGTACAACTTGGTGGGGACATTATATACGTCTATAACGTTATATATCCTAACCTAAGGGAACCTAACACGTCGGATGTAGTATTTTCCAACATTCCTAGCGGGTCGGCCCCTACATCTCGATGGGCACATTATATATGTCTATATCGCAATATAACCTAACCTAACCCATCTAGACCCTCGCTGGTAATGTTTTACAAAATCCCGGTCGTGTCGGCCCGTACTTCTCGGTGTGGACATTATATACGTCTATAACGTTATATATCCTAACCTAAGGGAACCTAACATCTCGCATGTATTATTTTCCAACGTTCCTGGCGGGACAGCCCCTACTTCTCGGTGGGCACATTATATACGTCCATATCGTAATATAATCTAACCTAACCCATCTAGACCCTCGCTGGTAATGTTTTACAAAATCCCGGTCGTGTCGGCCCGTACTTTGCCGTGGGGACATTATATACGTCTCTAACGTTATATATCCTAACCTAAGGGAACCTAACATCTCGGATGTAGTATTTTCCAACATTCCTGGCGGGTCGGCCCCTACTTTTCGGTGGGCACATTATATACGTCTATATCGTAATATAACCTAACCTAACCCATCTAGACCGTCGCTGGTAATGTTTTACAAAATCCCGGTCGTGTCGACCCGTACTTCTCGGTGGGGACATTATATACGTCTATAACGTTATATATCCTAACCTAAGGGAACCTAACATCTCGGATGTAGTATTTTCCAACATTCCTGGCGGGTCGGCCCCTACTTTTCGGTGGGCACATTATATACGTCTATATCGTAATATAACCTAACCTAACCCATCTAGACCGTCGCTGGTAATGTTTTACAAAATCCCGGTCGTGTCGACCCGTACTTCTCGGTGGGGACATTATATACGTCTATAACGTTATATATCCTAACCTAAGGGAACCTAACTTCTCGGATGTAGTATTTTCCAACATTCCTGGCGGGTCGGCCCCTACTTCTCGGTGGGCACATTATATACGTCTATATCGTAATATACCCTAACCTAACCCATCTAGAACCTCGCTGGTAATGTTTTACAAAATCCCGGTCGTGTCGGCCCGTACTTCTCGGTGTGGACATTATATACGTCTATAACGTTATATATCCTAACCTAAGGGAACCTAACATCTCGCATGTATTATTTTCCAACGTTCCCGGCGGGCCAGCCCCTACTTCTCGGTGGGCACATTATATACGTCCATATCGTAATATAATCTAACCTAACCCATATAGACCCTCGCTGGTAATGTTTTACAAAATTCCGGTCGTGTCGGCCCGTACTTTGCCGTGGGGACATTATATACGTCGCTAACGTTATATTTTCTAACCTAAGGGAACCTAACATCTCGGATGTAGTATTTTCCAACATTCCTGGCGGGTCGGCCCCTACTTCTCGGTGGGCACATTATATACGTCTATATCGTAATATAACCTAACCTAATCCATCTAGACCCTCGCTGGTAATGTTTTACAAAATCCCGGTCGTGTCTGCCCGTACTTCTCGGTGGGGACATTATATACGTCTATAACGTTATATATCCTAACCTAAGGGAACCTAACCTGACGGATGTAGTATTTTCCAACATTCCTGGCGGGTCGGCCCCTACTTCTCGATGGGCACATTATATATGTCTATATCGCAATATAACCTAACCTAACCCATCTAGACCCTCGCTGGTAATGTTTTACAAAATCCCGGTCATATCGGCCCGTACTTCTCGGTGTGGACATTATATACGTCTATAACGTTATATATCCTAACCTAAGGGAACCTAACATCTCGGATGTAGTATTTTCCAACATTCCTGGCGGGTCGGCCCCTACTTCTCGGTGGGCACATTATATACGTCTATATCGTAATATAACCTAACCTAACCCATCTAGACCGTCGCTGGTAATGTTTTACAAAATCCCGGTCGTGTCGACCCGTACTTCTCGGTGGGGACATTATATACGTCTATAACGTTATATATCCTAACCTAAGGGAACCTAACTTCTCGGATGTAGTATTTTCCAACATTCCTGGCGGGTCGGCCCCTACTTCCCGGTGGGCACATTATATACGTCTATATCGTAATATAACATAACCTAATCCATCTAGACCCTCGCTGGTAATGTTTTACAAAATCCCGGTCGTGTCTGCCCGTACTTCTCGGTGGGGACATTATATACGTCTATAACGTTATATATCCTAACCTAAGGGAACCTAACTTCTCGGATTTAGTATTTTCCAACATTCCTCGCGGGTCGGCCCCTACTTCTCGGTGGGCACATTATATACGCCTATATCGTAATATAACCCAACCTAACCCATCTAGACCGTCGCTGGTAATGTTTTACAAAATCCCGGTCGTGTCTGCCCGTACAACTTGGTGGGGACATTATATACGTCTATAACGTTATATATCCTAACCTAAGGGAACCTAACATCTCGGATGTAGTATTTTCCAACATTCCTGGCGGGTCGGCCCCTACTTTTCGGTGGGCACATTATATACGTCTATATCGTAATATAACCTAACGTAACCCATCTAGACCGTCGCTGGTAATGTTTTACAAAATCCCGGTCGTGTCGACCCGTACTTCTCGGTGGGGACATTATATACGTCTATAACGTTATATATCCTAACCTAAGGGAACCTAACTTCTCGGATGTAGTATTTTCCAACATTCCTGGCGGGTCGGCCCCTACTTCCCGGTGGGCACATTATATACGTCTATATCGTAATATAACATAACCTAATCCATCTAGACCCTCGCTGGTAATGTTTTACAAAATCCCGGTCGTGTCTGCCCGTACTTCTCGGTGGGGACATTATATACGTCTATAACGTTATATATCCTAACCTAAGGGAACCTAACTTCTCGGATGTAGTATTTTCCAACATTCCTGGCGGGTCGGCCCCTACTTCTCGGTGGGCACATTATATACGTCTATATCGTAATATACCCTAACCTAACCCATCTAGACCCTCGCTGGTAATGTTTTACAAAATCCCGGTCGTGTCGGCCCGTACTTCTCGGTGTGGACATTATATACGTCTATAACGTTATATATCCTAACCTAAGGGAACCTAACTTCTCGGATGTAGTATTTTCCAACATTCCTCGCGGGTCGGCCCCTACTTCACGGTGGGCACATTATATACGCCTATATCGTAATATAACCCAACCTAACCCATCTAGACCGTCGCTGGTAATGTTTTACAAAATCCCGGTCGTGTCTGCCCGTACTAATTGGTGGGGACATTATATACGTCTATAACGTTATATATCCTAACCTAAGGGAACCTAACATGTCGGATGTAGTATTTTCCAACATTCCTGGCGGGTCGGCCCCTACTTCTCGGTGGTCACATTATATACGTCTATATCGTAATATAACCCAACCTAACCCATCTAGACCGTCGCTGGTAATGTTTTACAAAATCCCGGTCGTGTCGACCCGTACTTCTCGGTGGGGACATTATATACGTCTATAACGTAATATATCCTAACCTAAGGGAACCTAACATGTCGGGTGTAGTATTTTCCAACATTCCTGGCGGGTCGGCCCCTACTTCTCGATGGGCACATTATATTTGTCTATATCGCAATATAACCTAACCTAACCCATCTAGACCCTCGCTGGTAATGTTTTACAAAATCCCGGTCGTGTCGGCCCGTACTTCTCGGTGTGGACATTATATACGTCTATAACGTTATATATCCTAACCTAAGGGAACCTAACATCTCGCATGTATTATTTTCCAACATTCCTGGCGGGTCGGCCCCTACTTCTCGGTGGGCACATTATATACGTCTATATCGTAATATAACCTAACCTAACCCATCTAGACCGTCGCTGGTAATGTTTTACAAAATCCCGGTCGTGTCGACCCGTACTTCTCGGTGGGGACATTATATACGTCTATAACGTTATATATCCTAACCTAAGGGAACCTAACTTCTCGGATGTAGTATTTTCCAACATTCCTGGCGGGTCGGCCCCTACTTCCCGGTGGGCACATTATATACGTCTATATCGTAATATAACATAACCTAATCCATCTAGACCCTCGCTGGTAATGTTTTACAAAATCCCGGTCGTGTCTGCCCGTACTTCTCGGTGGGGACATTATATACGTCTATAACGTTATATATCCTAACCTAAGGGAACCTAACTTCTCGGATTTAGTATTTTCCAACATTCCTCGCGGGTCGGCCCCTACTTCTCGGTGGGCACATTATATACGCCTATATCGTAATATAACCCAACCTAACCCATCTAGACCGTCGCTGGTAATGTTTTACAAAATCCCGGTCGTGTCTGCCCGTACAACTTGGTGGGGACATTATATACGTCTATAACGTTATATATCCTAACCTAAGGGAACCTAACATCTCGGATGTAGTATTTTCCAACATTCCTGGCGGGTCGGCCCCTACTTTTCGGTGGGCACATTATATACGTCTATATCGTAATATAACCTAACCTAACCCATCTAGACCGTCGCTGGTAATGTTTTACAAAATCCCGGTCGTGTCGACCCGTACTTCTCGGTGGGGACATTATATACGTCTATAACGTTATATATCCTAACCTAAGGGATCCTAACTTCTCGGATGTAGTATTTTCCAACATTCCTGGCGGGTCGGCCCCTACTTCCCGGTGGGCACATTATATACGTCTATATCGTAATATAACATAACCTAATCCATCTAGACCCTCGCTGGTAATGTTTTACAAAATCCCGGTCGTGTCTGCCCGTACTTCTCGGTGGGGACATTATATACGTCTATAACGTTATATATCCTAACCTAAGGGAACCTAACATCTCGCATGTATTATTTTCCAACGTTCCTGGCGGGCCAGCCCCTACTTCTCGGTGGGCACATTATATACGTCCATATCGTAATATAATCTAACCTAACCCATCTAGACCCTCGCTGGTAATGTTTTACAAAATCCCGGTCGTGTCGGCCCGTACTTCTCGGTGTGGACATTATATACGTCTATAACGTTATATATCCTAACCTAAGGGAACCTAACTTCTCGGATGTAGTATTTTCCAACATTCCTCGCGGGTCGGCCCCTACTTCTCGGTGGGCACATTATATACGCCTATATCGTAATATAACCCAACCTAACCCATCTAGACCGTCGCTGGTAATGTTTTACAAAATCCCGGTCGTGTCTGCCCGTACTACTTGGTGGGGACATTATATACGTCTATAACGTTATATATCCTAACCTAAGGGAACCTAACATGTCGGATGTAGTATTTTCCAACATTCCTAGCGGGTCGGCCCCTACATCTCGATGGGCACATTATATATGTCTATATCGCAATATAACCTAACCTAACCCATCTAGACCCTCGCTGGTAATGTTTTACAAAATCCCGGTCGTGTCGGCCCGTACTTCTCGGTGTGGACATTATATACGTCTATAACGTTATATATCCTAACCTAAGGGAACCTAACATCTCGCATGTATTATTTTCCAACGTTCCTGGCGGGACAGCCCCTACTTCTCGGTGGGCACATTATATACATCCATATCGTAATATAATCTAACCTAACCCATCTAGACCCTCGCTGGTAATGTTTTACAAAATTCCGGTCGTGTCGGCCCGTACTTTGCCATGGGGACATTTTATACGTCTATAACGTTTTATATCGTAACCTAAGGGAACCTAACATCTCGGATGTAGTATTTTCCAACATTCCTGGCGGGTCGGCCCCTACTTCTCGGTGGGCACATTATATACGTCTATATCGTAATATAACCTAACCTAATCCATCTAGACCCTCGCTGGTAATGTTTTACAAAATCCCGGTCGTGTCTGCCCGTACTTCTCGGTGGGGACATTATATACGTCTATAACGTTATATATCCTAACCTAAGGGAACCTAACCTGTCGGATGTAGTATTTTCCAACATTCCTGGCGGGTCGGCCCCTACTTCTCGATGGGCACATTATATATGTCTATATCGCAATATAACCTAACCTAACCCATCTAGACCCTCGCTGGTAATGTTTTACAAAATCCCGGTCGTGTCGGCCCGTACTTTGCCGTGGGGACATTATATACGTCTCTAACGTTATATATCCTAACCTAAGGGAACCTAACATCTCGGATGTAGTATTTTCCAACATTCCTGGCGGGTCGGCCCCTACTTTTCGGTGGGCACATTATATACGTCTATATCGTAATATAACCTAACCTAACCCATCTAGACCGTCGCTGGTAATGTTTTACAAAATCCCGGTCGTGTCGACCCGTACTTCTCGGTGGGGGCATTATATGCGTCTATAACGTTATATATCCTAACCTAAGGGAACCTAACTTCTCGGATGTAGTATTTTCCAACATTCCTGGCGGGTCGGCCCCTACTTCCCGGTGGGCACATTATATACGTCTATATCGTAATATAACATAACCTAATCCATCTAGACCCTCGCTGGTAATGTTTTACAAAATCCCGGTCGTGTCTGCCCGTACTTCTCGGTGGGGACATTATATACGTCTATAACGTTATATATCCTAACCTAAGGGAACTTAACTTCTCGGATGTAGTATTTTCCAACATTCCTGGCGGGTCGGCCCCTACTTCTCGGTGGGCACATTATATACGTCTATATCGTAATATACCCTAACCTAACCCATCTAGACCCTCGCTGGTAATGTTTTACAAAATCCCGGTCGTGTCGGCCCGTACTTCTCGGTGTGGACATTATATACGTCTATAACGTTATATATCCTAACCTAAGGGAACCTAACTTCTCGGATGTAGTATTTTCCAACATTCCTCGCGGGTCGGCCCCTACTTCTCGGTGGGCACATTATATACGCCTATATCGTAATATAACCCAACCTAACCCATCTAGACCGTCGCTGGTAATGTTTTACAAAATCCCGGTCGTGTCTGCCCGTACTACTTGGTGGGGACATTATATACGTCTATAACGTTATATATCCTAACCTAAGGGAACCTAACATGTCGGATGTAGTATTTTCCAACATTCCTAGCGGGTCGGCCCCTACATCTCGATGGGCACATTATATATGTCTATATCGCAATATAACCTAACCTAACCCATCTAGACCCTCGCTTGTAATGTTTTACAAAATCCCGGTCGTGTCGGCCCGTACTTCTCGGTGTGGACATTATATACGTCTATAACGTTATATATCCTAACCTAAGGGAACCTAACATCTCGCATGTATTATTTTCCAACGTTCCTGGCGGGACAGCCCCTTCTTCTCGGTGGGCACATTATATACGTCCATATCGTAATATAATCTAACCTAACCCATCTAGACTCTCGCTGGTAATGTTTTACAAAATTCCGGTCGTGTCGGCCCGTACTTTGCCGTGGGGACATTATATACGTCTATAACGTTTTATATCCTAACCTAAGGGAACCTAACATCTCGCATGTATTATTTTCCAACGTTACTGGCGGGCCTGCCCCTACTTCTCGGTGGGCACATTATATACGTCCATATCGTAATATAACCTAACCTAATCCATCTAGACCCTCGCTGGTAATGTTTTACAAAATCCCGGTCGTGTCTGCCCGTACTTCTCGGTGGGGACATTAGATACGTCTATAACGTTATATATCCTAACCTAAGGGAACCTAACATGTCGGATGTAGTATTTTCCAACATTCCTGGCGGGTCGGCCCCTACTTCTCGATGGGCACATTATATACGTCTATATCGTAATATAACATAACCTAATCCATCTAGACCCTCGCTGGTAATGTTTTACAAAATCCCGGTCGTGTCTGCCCGTACTTCTCGGTGGGGACATTATATACGTCTATAACGTTATATATCCTAACCTAAGGGAACCCAACTTCTCGGATGTAGTATTTTCCAACATTCCTGGCGGGTCGGCCCCTACTTCTCGGTGGGCACATTATATACGTCTATATCGTAATATACCCTAACCTAACCCATCTAGACCCTCGCTGGTAATGTTTTACAAAATCCCGGTCGTGTCGGCCCGTACTTCTCGGTGTGGACATTATATACGCCTATAACGTTATATATCCTAACCTAAGGGAACCTAACATCTCGCATGTATTATTTTCCAACGTTCCTGGCGGGCCAGCCCCTACTTCTCGGTGGGCACATTATATACGTCCATATCGTAATATAATCTAACCTAACCCATCTAGACAGTCGCTGATAATGTTTTACAAAATTCCGGTCGTGTCGGCCCGTACTTTGCCGTGGGGACATTATATACGTCGCTAACGTTATATATCCTAACCTAAGGGAACCTAACATCACGGATGTAGTATTTTCCAACATTCCTGGCGGGTCGGCCCCTACTTCTCGGTGGGCACATTATATACGTCTATATCGTAATATAACCTAACCTAATCCATGTAGAACCTCGCTGGTAATGTTTCACAAAATCCCGGTCGTGTCTGCCCGTACTTCTCGGTGGGGACATTATATACGTCTATAACGTTATATATCCTAACCTAAGGGAACCTATCCTGACGGATGTAGTATTTTCCAACATTCCTGGCGGGTCGGCCCCTACTTCTCGATGGGCACATTATATATGTCTATATCGCAGTATAACCTAACCTAACCCATCTAGACCCTCGCTGGTAATGTTTTACAAAATCCCGGTCATATCGGCCCGTACTTCTCGGTGTGGACATTATATACGTCTATAACGTTATATATCCTAACCTAAGGGAACCTAACATCTCGCATGTATTATTTTCCAACGTTCCTGGCGGGCCAGGCCCTACTTCTCGGTGGGCACATTATATACGTCCATATCGTGATATAACCTAACCTAACCCATCTAGACCCTCGCTGGTAATGTTTTACAAAATTCCGGTCGTGTCGGCCCGTACTTTGCCGTGGGGACATTTTATACGTCTATAACGTTATATATCCTAACCTAAGGGAAACTAACATCTCGGATGTAGTATTTTCCAACATTTCTGGCGGGTCGGCCCCTACTTCTCGGTGGGAACTTTATATACGTCTATCACGTAATATAACCTAACCTAACCCACCTAGACCCTCGCTGGTAATGTTTCACTGAATCCCGTTCATGTCTTCCCGTACGTCTCGGTGCGTACATTATATACGTCTATAAATTTATTTATCCTAACCTAAGGGAACCTAACATCCCGGATGTAGTATTTTCCAACATTCCTGGCGGGTCGGCCCCTACTTATCGGTGGGCACATTATATACGTCTATATCGTAATATAACCTAACCTAACCCATCTAGACCGTCGCTGGTAATGTTTTACAAAATCCCGGTCGTGTCGGCCCGTACTTCTCGGTGTGGACATTATATACGTCTATATCGTTATATATCCTAACCTAAGGGAACCTAACATCTCGGATGTAGTATTTTCCAACATTCCTGGCGGGCCGGCCCCTACTTCTCGGTGGGCACATTATATACGTCTATATCGTAATATAACCTAACCTAACCCATCTAGACCGTCGCTGGTAATGTTTTACAAAATCCCGGTCGTGTCGACCCGTACTTCTCGGTGGGGACATTATATACGTCTATAACGTTATATATCCTAACCTAAGGGAACCTAACTTCTCGGATGTAGTATTTTCCAACATTCCTGGCGGGTCGGCCCCTACTTCTCGGTGGGCACATTATATACGTCTATATCGTAATATACCCTAACCTAACCCACCTAGACCCTCGCTGGTAATGTTTCACAGAATCCCGCTCATGTCTTCCCGTACGTCTCGGTGCGTACATTATATACGTCTAAAAATTTATATATACTAACCTAAGGGAACCTAACATCTCGGATGTAGTATTTTCCAACATTCCTGGCGGGTCGGCCCCTACTTCTCGGTGGGCACATTATATACGTCTATATCGTAATATAACCCAACCTAACCCATCTAGACCGTCGGTGGTAATGTTTTACAAAATCCCGGTCGTGTCGACCCGTACTTCTCGGTGGGGACATTATATACGTCTATAACGTTATATATCCTAACCTAAGGGAACCTAACTTCTCGGATGTAGTATTTTCCAACATTCCTGGCGGGTCGGCCCCTACTTCCCGGTGGGCACATTATATACGTCTATATCGTAATATAACATAACCTAATCCATCTAGACCCTCGCTGGTAATGTTTTACAAAATCCCGGTCGTGTCTGCCCGTACTTCTCGGTGCGTACATTATATACGTCTAAAAATTTATATATACTAACCTAAGGGAACCTAACATCTCGGATGTAGTATTTTCCAACATTCCTGGCGGGTCGGCCCCTACTTCTCGGTGGGCACATTATATACGTCTATATCGTAATATAACCCAACCTAACCCATCTAGACCGTCGGTGGTAATGTTTTACAAAATCCCGGTCGTGTCGACCCGTACTTCTCGGTGGGGACATTATATACGTCTATAACGTTATATATCCTAACCTAAGGGAACCTAACTTCTCGGATGTAGTATTTTCCAACATTCCTGGCGGGTCGGCCCCTACTTCCCGGTGGGCACATTATATACGTCTATATCGTAATATAACATAACCTAATCCATCTAGACCCTCGCTGGTAATGTTTTACAAAATCCCGGTCGTGTCTGCCCGTACTTCTCGGTGGGGACATTATATACGTCTATAACGTTATATATCCTAACCTAAGGGAACTTAACTTCTCGGATGTAGTATTTTCCAACATTCCTGGCGGGTCGGCCCCTACTTCTCGGTGGGCACATTATATACGCCTATATCGTAATATAACCCAACCTAACCCATCTAGACCGTCGCTGGTAATGTTTTACAAAATCCCGGTCGTGTCTGCCCGTACTACTTGGTGGGGACATTATATACGTCTATAACGTTATATATCCTAACCTAAGGGAACCTAACATGTCGGATGTAGTATTTTCCAACATTCCTAGCGGGTCGGCCCCTACGTCTCGATGGGCACATTATATATGTCTATATCGCAATATAACCTAACCTAACCCATCTAGACCCTCGCTTGTAATGTTTTACAAAATCCCGGTCGTGTCGGCCCGTACTTCTCGGTGTGGACATTATATACGTCTATAACGTTATATATCCTAACCTAAGGGAACCTAACATCTCGCATGTATTATTTTCCAACGTTCCTGGCGGGACAGCCCCTTCTTCTCGGTGGGCACATTATATACGTCCATATCGTAATATAATCTAACCTAACCCATCTAGACCCTCGCTGGTAATGTTTTACAAAATTCCGGTCGTGTCGGCCCGTTCTTTGCCGTGGGGACATTATATACGTCTATAACGTTTTATATCGTAACCTAAGGGAACCTAACATCTCGGATGTAGTATTTTCCAACATTCCTGGCGGGTCGGCCCCTACTTCTCGGTGGGCACATTATATACGTCTATATCGTAATATAACCTAACCTAATCCATCTAGACCCTCGCTGGTAATGTTTTACAAAATCCCGGTCGTGTCTGCCCGTACTTCTCGGTGGGGACATTATATACGTCTATAACGTTATATATCCTAACCTAAGGGAACCTAACCTGTCGGATGTAGTATTTTCCAACATTCCTGGCGGGTCGGCCCCTACTTCTCGATGGGCACATTATATATGTCTATATCGCAATATAACCCAACCTAACCCATCTAGACCCTCGCTGGTAATGTTTTACAAAATCCCGGTCGTGTCGGCCCGTACTTCTCGGTGTGGACATTATATACGTCTATAACGTTATATATCCTAACCTAAGGGAACCTAACCTGTCGGATGTAGTATTTTCCAACATTCCTGGCGGGTCGGCCCCTACTTCTCGATGGGCACATTATATATGTCTATATCGCAATATAACCCAACCTAACCCATCTAGACCCTCGCTGGTAATGTTTTACAAAATCCCGGTCGTGTCGGCCCGTACTTCTCGGTGTGGACATTATATACGTCTATAACGTTATATATCCTAACCTAAGGGAACCTAACATCTCGCATGTATTATTTTCCAACGTTCCTGGCGGGACAGCCCCTTCTTCTCGGTGGGCACATTATATACGTCCATATCGTAATATAATCTAACCTAACCCATCTAGACCCTCGCTGGTAATGTTTTACAAAATTCCGGTCGTGTCGGCCCGTTCTTTGCCGTGGGGACATTATATACGTCCATAACGTTTTATATCGTAACCTAAGGGAACCTAACATCTCGGATGTAGTATTTTCCAACATTCCTGGCGGGTCGGCCCCTACTTCTCGGTGGGCACATTATATACGTCTATATCGTAATATAACCTAACCTAATCCATCTAGACCCTCGCTGGTAATGTTTTACAAAATCCCGGTCGTGTCTGCCCGTACTTCTCGGTGGGGACATTATATACGTCTATAACGTTATATATCCTAACCTAAGGGAACCTAACATCTCGCATGTATTATTTTCCAACGTTACTGGCGGGCCTGCCCCTACTTCTCGGTGGGCACATTATATACGTCCATATCGTAATATAACCTAACCTAATCCATCTAGACCCTCGCTGGTAATGTTTTACAAAATCCCGGTCGTGTCTGCCCGTACTTCTCGGTGGGGACATTATATACGTCTATAACGTTATATATCCTAACCTAAGGGAACCTAACATGTCGGATGTAGTATTTTCCAACATTCCTGGCGGGTCGGCCCCTACTTCTCGATGGGCACATTATATACGTCTATATCGTAATATAACATAACCTAATCCATCTAGACCCTCGCTGGTAATGTTTTACAAAATCCCGGTCGTGTCTGCCCGTACTTCTCGGTGGGGACATTATATACGTCTATAACGTTATATATCCTAACCTAAGGGAACCCAACTTCTCGGATGTAGTATTTTCCAACATTCCTGGCGGGTCGGCCCCTACTTCTCGGTGGACACATTATATACGTCTATATCGTAATATACCCTAACCTAACCCATCTAGACCCTCGCTGGTAATGTTTTACAAAATCCCGGTCGTGTCGGCCCGTACTTCTCGGTGTGGACATTATATACGCCTATAACGTTATATATCCTAACCTAAGGGAACCTAACATCTCGCATGTATTATTTTCCAACGTTCCTGGCGGGCCAGCCCCTACTTCTCGGTGGGCACATTATATACGTCTATATCGTAATATAACCTAACCTAATCCATGTAGAACCTCGCTGGTAATGTTTTACAAAATCCCGGTCGTGTCTGCCCGTACTTCTCGGTGGGGACATTATATACGTCTATAACGTTATATATCCTAACCTAAGGGAACCTATCCTGACGGATGTAGTATTTTCCAACATTCCTGGCGGGTAGGCCCCTACTTCTCGATGGGCACATTATATATGTCTATATCGCAGTATAACCTAACCTAACCCATCTAGACCCTCGCTGGTAATGTTTTACAAAATCCCGGTCATATCGGCCCGTACTTCTCGGTGTGGACATTATATACGTCTATAACGTTATATATCCTAACCTAAGGGAACCTAACATCTCGCATGTATTATTTTCCAACGTTTCTGGCGGGCCAGGCCCTACTTCTCGGTGGGCACATTATATACGTCCATATCGTGATATAACCTAACCTAACCCATCTAGACCCTCGCTGGTAATGTTTTACAAAATTCCGGTCGTGTCGGCCCGTACTTTGCCGTGGGGACATTTTATACGTCTATAACGTTATATATCCTAACCTAAGGGAAACTAACATCTCGGATGTAGTATTTTCCAACATTTCTGGCGGGTCGGCCCCTACTTCTCGGTGGGAACTTTATATACGTCTATCACGTAATATAACCTAACCTAACCCACCTAGACCCTCGCTGGTAATGTTTCACTGAATCCCGTTCATGTCTTCCCGTACGTCTCGGTGCGTACATTATATACGTCTATAAATTTATTTATCCTAACCTAAGGGAACCTAACATCCCGGATGTAGTATTTTCCAACATTCCTGGCGGGTCGGCCCCTACTTCTCGGTGGGCACATTATATACGTCTATATCGTAATATAACCTAACCTAACCCATCTAGACCGTCGCTGGTAATGTTTTACAAAATCCCGGTCGTGTCGGCCCGTACTTCTCGGTGTGGACATTATATACGTCTATATCGTTATATATCCTAACCTAAGGGAACCTAACATCTCGGATGTAGTATTTTCCAACATTCCTGGCGGGCCGGCCCCTACTTCTCGGTGGGCACATTATATACGTCCATATCGTAATATAATGTAACCTAACCCATCTAGACCCTCGCTGGTAATGTTTTTCAAAATTCCGGTCGTGTCGGCCCGTACTTTGCCGTGGGGACATTATATACGTCTATAACGTTATATATCCTAACCTAAGGGAACCTAACATCTCGGATGTAGTATTTTCCAACATTCCTGGCGGATCGGCCCCTACTTCTCGGTGGGCACATTATATACGTCTATATCGTAATATAACCTAACCTAACCCATCTAGACCGTCGCTGGTAATGTTTTACAAAATCCCGGTCGTGTCGACCCGTACATCTCGGTGGGGACATTATATACGTCTATAACGTTATATATCCTAACCTAAGGGAACCTAACTTCTCGGATGTAGTATTTTCCAACATTCCTGGCGGGTCGGCCCCTACTTCTCGGTGGGCACATTATATACGTCTATATCGTAATATACCCTAACCTAACCCACCTAGACCCTCGCTGGTAATGTTTCACAGAATCCCGCTCATGTCTTCCCGTACGTCTCGGTGCGTACATTATATACGTCTAAAAATTTATATATACTAACCTAAGGGAACCTAACATCTCGGATGTAGTATTTTCCAACATTCCTGGCGGGTCGGCCCCTACTTCTCGGTGGGCACATTATATACGTCTATATCGTAATATAACCCAACCTAACCCATCTAGACGGTCGGTGGTAATGTTTTACAAAATCCCGGTCGTGTCGACCCGTACTTCTCGGTGGGGACATTATATACGTCTATAACGTTATATATCCTAACCTAAGGGAACCTAACATGTCGGATGTAGTATTTTCCAACATTCCTGGCGAGTCGGCCCCTACTTCTCGATGGGCACATTATATTTGTCTATATCGCAATATAACCTAACCTAACCCATCTAGACCGTCGCTGGTAATGTTTTACAAAATCCCGGTCGTGTCGACCCGTACTTCTCGGTGGGGACATTATATACGTCTATAACGTTATATATCCTAACCTAAGGGAACCTAACACCTCGGATGTAGTATTTTCCAACATTTCTGGCGGGTCGGCCCCTACTTCTCGGTGGGAACTTTATATACGTCTATAACGTAATATAACCTAACCTAACCCACCTAGACACTCGCAGGTAATGTTTCACTGAATCCCGTTCATGTCTTCCCGTACGTCTCGGTGCGTACATTATATACGTCTATAAATTTATTTATCCTAACCTAAGGGAACCTAACTTCTCGGATGTAGTATTTTCCAACATTCCTGGCGGGTCGGCCCCTACTTCCCGGTGGGCACATTATATACGTCTATATCGTAATATAACATAACCTAATCCATCTAGACCCTCGCTGGTAATGTTTTACAAAATCCCGGTCGTGTCTGCCCGTACTTCTCGGTGGGGACATTATATACGTCTATAACGTTATATATCCTAACCTAAGGGAACCTAACTTCTCGGATGTAGTATTTTCCAACATTCCTGGCGGGTCTGCCCCTACTTCTCGGTGGGCACATTATATACGTCTATATCGTAATATACCCTAACCTAACCCATCTAGACCCTCGCTGGTAATGTTTTACAAAATCCCGGTCGTGTCGGCCCGTACTTCTCGGTGTGGACATTATATACGCCTATAACGTTATATATCCTAACCTAAGGGAACCTAACATCTCGCATGTATTATTTTCCAACGTTCCTGGCGGGCCAGCCCCTACTTCTCGGTGGGCACATTATATACGTCCATATCGTAATATAATCTAACCTAACCCATCTAGACAGTCGCTGGTAATGTTTTACAAAATTCCGGTCGTGTCGGCCCGTACTTTGCCGTGGGGACATTATATACGTCGCTAACGTTATATATCCTAACCTAAGGGAACCTAACATCTCGGATGTAGTATTTTCCAACATTCCTGGCGGGTCGGCCCCTACTTCTCGGTGGGCACATTATATACGTCTATATCGTAATATAACCTAACCTAATCCATCTAGAACCTCGCTGGTAATGTTTTACAAAATCCCGGTCGTGTCTGCCCGTACTTCTCGGTGGGGACATTATATACGTCTATAACGTTATATATCCTAACCTAAGGGAACCTAACTTCTCGGATGTAGTATTTTCCAACATTCCTGGCGGGTCGGCCCCTACTTCTCGGTGGGCACATTATATACGTCTATATCGTAATATAACCTAACCTAACACATCTAGACCGTCGCTGGTAATGTTTTACAAAATCCCGGTCGTGTCGGCCCGTACTTCTCGGTGTGGACATTATATACGTCTATATCGTTATATATCCTAACCTAAGGGAACCTAACATCTCGGATGTAGTATTTTCCAACATTCCTGGCGGGCCGGCCCCTACTTCTCGGTGGGCACATTATATACGTCCATATCGTAATATAATGTAACCTAACCCATCTAGACCCTCGCTGGTAATGTTTTACAAAATTCCGGTCGTGTCGGCCCGTACTTTGCCGTGGGGACATTATATACGTCTATAACGTTATATATCCTAACCTAAGGGAACCTAACATCTCGGATGTAGTATTTTCCAACATTCCTGGCGGGTCGGCCCCTACTTCTCGGTGGGCACATTATATACGTCTATATCGTAATATACCCTAACCTAACCCACCTAGACCCTCGCTGGTAATGTTTCACAGAATCCCGCTCATGTCTTCCCGTACGTCTCGGTGCGTACATTATATACGTCTAAAAATTTATATATACTAACCTAAGGGAACCTAACATCTCGGATGTAGTATTTTCCAACATTCCTGGCGGGTCGGCCCCTACTTCTCGGTGGGCACATTATATACGTCTATATCGTAATATAACCCAACCTAACCCATCTAGACCGTCGGTGGTAATGTTTTACAAAATCCCGGTCGTGTCGACCCGTACTTCTCGGTGGGGACATTATATACGTCTATAACGTTATATATCCTAACCTAAGAGAACCTAACATGTCGGATGTAGTATTTTCCAACATTCCTGGCGAGTCGGCCCCTACTTCTCGATGGGCACATTATATTTGTCTATATCGCAATATAACCTAACCTAACCCATCTAGACCCTCGCTGGAAATGTTTTACAAAATCCCGGTCGTGTCGGCCCGTACTTCTCGGTGTGGACATTATATACGTCTATAACGTTATATATCCTAACCTAAGGGAACCTAACATCTCGCATGTATTATTTTCCAACGTTCCTGGCGGGCCAGCCCCTACTTCTCGGTGGGCACATTATATACGTCCATATCGTAATATAACCTAACCTAACCCATCTAGACCGTCGCTGGTAATGTTTTACAAAATCCCGGTCGTGTGGGCCCATACTTCTCAGTGTGGACATTATATACGTCTATATCGTTATATATCCTAACCTAAGGGAACCTATCATCTCGGATGTAGTATTTTCCAACATTCCTGGCGGGTCGGCCCCTACTTCCCGGTGGGCACATTATATACGTCTATATCGTAATATAACATAACCTAATCCATCTAGACCCTCGCTGGTAATGTTTTACAAAATCCCGGTCGTGTCTGCCCGTACTTCTCGGTGGGGACATTATATACGTCTATAACGTTATATATCCTAACCTAAGGGAACCTAACTTCTCGGATGTAGTATTTTCCAACATTCCTGGCGGGTCGGCCCCTACTTCTCGGTGGGCACATTATATACGTCTATATCGTAATATACCCTAACCTAACCCATCTAGACCCTCGCTGGTAATGTTTTACAAAATCCCGGTCGTGTCGGCCCGTACTTCTCGGTGTGGACATTATATACGCCTATAACGTTATATATCCTAACCTAAGGGAACCTAACATCTCGCATGTATTATTTTCCAACGTTCCTGGCGGGCCAGCCCCTACTTCTCGGTGGGCACATTATATACGTCCATATCGTAATATAATCTAACCTAACCCATCTAGACAGTCGCTGGTAATGTTTTACAAAATTCCGGTCGTGTCGGCCCGTACTTTGCCGTGGGGACATTATATACGTCGCTAACGTTATATATCCTAACCTAAGGGAACCTAACATCTCGGATGTAGTATTTTCCAACATTCCTGGCGGGTCGGCCCCTACTTCTCGGTGGGCACATTATATACGTCTATATCGTAATATAACCTAACCTAATCCATCTAGAACCTCGCTGGTAATGTTTTACAAAATCCCGGTCGTGTCTGCCCGTACTTCTCGGTGGGGACATTATATACGTCTATAACGTTATATATCCTAACCTAAGGGAACCTAACTTCTCGGATGTAGTATTTTCCAACATTCCTGGCGGGTCGGCCCCTACTTCTCGGTGGGCACATTATATACGTCTATATCGTAATATAACCTTACCTAACCCATCTAGACCGTCGCTGGTAATGTTTTACAAAATCCCGGTCGTGTCGACCCGTACTTCTCGGTGTGGACATTATATACGTCTATATCGTTATATATCCTAACCTAAGGGAACCTAACATCTCGGATGTAGTATTTTCCAACATTCCTGGCGGGTCGGCCCCTACTTCTCGGTGGGCACATTATATACGTCTATATCGTAATATAACCTAACCTAACCCATCTAGACCGTCGCTGGTAATGTTTTACAAAATCCCGGTCGTGTCGGCCCGTACTTCTCGGTGTGGACATTATATACGTCTATATCGTTATATATCCTAACCTAAGGGAACCTAACATCTCGGATGTAGTATTTTCCAACATTCCTGGCGGGCCGGCCCCTACTTCTCGGTGGGCACATTATATACGTCCATATCGTAATATAATGTAACCTAACCCATCTAGACCCTCGCTGGTAATGTTTTACAAAATTCCGGTCGTGTCGGCCCGTACTTTGCCGTGGGGACATTATATACGTCTATAACGTTATATATCCTAACCTAAGGGAACCTAACATCTCGGATGTAGTATTTTCCAACATTCCTGGCGGGTCGGCCCCTACTTCTCGGTGGGCACATTATATACGTCTATATCGTAATATACCCTAACCTAACCCACCTAGACCCTCGCTGGTAATGTTTCACAGAATCCCGCTCATGTCTTCCCGTACGTCTCGGTGCGTACATTATATACGTCTAAAAATTTATATATACTAACCTAAGGGAACCTAACATCTCGGATGTAGTATTTTCCAACATTCCTGGCGGGTCGGCCCCTACTTCTCGGTGGGCACATTATATACGTCTATATCGTAATATAACCCAACCTAACCCATCTAGACCGTCGGTGGTAATGTTTTACAAAATCCCGGTCGTGTCGACCCGTACTTCTCGGTGGGGACATTATATACGTCTATAACGTTATATATCCTAACCTAAGGGAACCTAACATGTCGGATGTAGTATTTTCCAACATTCCTGGCGAGTCGGCCCCTACTTCTCGATGGGCACATTATATTTGTCTATATCGCAATATAACCTAACCTAACCCATCTAGACCCTCGCTGGTAATGTTTTACAAAATCCCGGTCGTGTCGGCCCGTACTTCTCGGTGTGGACATTATATACGTCTATAACGTTATATATCCTAACCTAAGGGAACCTAACATCTCGCATGTATTATTTTCCAACGTTCCTGGCGGGCCAGCCCCTACTTCTCGGTGGGCACATTATATACGTCCATATCGTAATATAACCTAACCTAACCCATCTAGACCGTCGCTGGTAATGTTTTACAAAATCCCGGTCGTGTGGGCCCATACTTCTCGGTGTGGACATTATATACGTCTATATCGTTATATATCCTAACCTAAGGGAACCTATCATCTCGGATGTAGTATTTGCCAACATTCCTGGGGGGTCGGCCCCTACTTTTCGGTGGGCACATTATATACTTCTATATCGTAATATAACCTAACCTAATCCATCTAGACCGTCGCTGGTAATGTTTTACAAAATCCCGGTCGTGTCGAAACGTACTTCTCGGTGGGGACATTATATACGTCTATAACGTTATATATCCTAACCTAAGGGAACCTAACTTCTCGGATGTAGTATTTTCCAACATTCCTCGCGGGTCGGCCCCTACTTCTCGGTGGGCACATTAGATACGTCTATATCGTAATATAACCTAACCTAATCCATGTAGACCCTCGCTGGTAATGTTTTACAAAATCCCGGTCGTGTCTGCCCGTACTTCTCGGTGGGGACATTATATACGTCTATAACGTTATATATCCTAACCTAAGGGAACCTAACATGTCGGATGTAGTATTTTCCAACATTCCTGGCGGGTCGGCCCCTACTTCTCGATGGGCACATTATATATGTCTATATCGCAATATAACCTAACCTAACCCATCTAGACCCTCGCTGGTAATGTTTTACAAAATCCCGGTCGTGTCGGCCCGTACTTCTCGGGGTAGACATTATATACGTCTATAACGTTATATATCCTAACCTAAGGGAACCTAACATCTCGCATGTATTATTTTCCAACGTTCCTGGCGTGCCAGGCCCTACTTCTCGGTGGGCACATTATATACTTCCATATCGTAATATAACCTAACCTAACCTATCTAGACCGTCGCTGGTAATGTTTAACAAAATTCCGGTCGTGTCGGCATGTACTTTGCCGTGGGGACATTATATACGTCTATAACGTTATATATCCTAACCTAAGGGAACCTAACATCTCGGATGTAGTATTTTCCAACATTCCTGGCGGGTCGGCCCCAACTTCTCGGTGGGTACATTATATACGTCTATAAAGTAATATAACCTAACCTAACCCATCTAGACCCTCGCTGGTATTGTTTTACAAAATCCCGGTCGTGTCGGCCCGTACTTCTCGGTGGGGACATTATATACGTCTATAACGTTATATACCCTAACCTAAGGGAACCTAACTTCTCGGATGTAGTATTTTCCAACATTCCTGGCGGGTCGGCCCCTACTTCTCGGTGGGCACATTATATACGCCTATATCGTAATATAACCCAACCTAACCCATCTAGACCGTCGCTGGTAATGTTTTACAAAATCCCGGTCGTGTCGACCCGTACTTCTCGGTGGGGACATTATATACGTCTATAACGTTATATATCTTAACCTAAGGGAACCTAACATGTCGGATGTAGTATTTTCCAACATTCCTGGCGGGTCGGCCCCTACTTCTCGATGGGCACAATATATTTGTCTATATCGCAATATAACCTAACCTAACCCATCTAGACCGTCGCTGGTAATGTTTTACAAAATCCCGGTCGTGTCGACCCGTACTTCTCGGTGGGGACATTATATACGTCTATAACGTTATATATCCTAACCTAAGGGAACCTAACATCTCGCATGTATTATTTTCCAACGTTCCTGGCGGGCCAGCCCCTACTTCTCGGTGGGCACATTATATACGTCCATATCGTAATATAACCTAACCTAACCCATCTAGACCCTCGCTGGTAATGTTTTACAAAATTCCGGTCGTGTCGGCCCGTACTTTGCCGTGGGGACATTATATACGTCTATAACGTTATATATCCTAACCTAAGGGAACCTAACATCTCGGATGTAGTATTTTCCAACATTCCTGGCGAGTCGGACCCTACTTCTCGATGGGCACATTATATTTGTCTATATCGCAATATAACCTAACCTAACCCATCTAGACCCTCGCTGGTAATGTTTTACAAAATCCCGGTCGTGTCGGCCCGTACTTCTCGGTGTGGACATTATATACGTCTATAACGTTATATATCCTAACCTAAGGGAACCTAACTTCTCGGATGTAGTATTTTCCAACATTCCTCGCGGGTCGGCCCCTACTTCTCGGTGGGCACATTAGATACGTCTATATCGTAATATAACCTAACCTAATCCATGTAGACCCTCGCTGGTAATGTTTTACAAAATCCCGGTCGTGTCTGCCCGTACTTCTCGGTGGGGACATTATATACGTCTATAACGTTATATATCCTAACCTAAGGGAACCTAACATGTCGGATGTAGTATTTTCCAACATTCCTGGCGGGTCGGCCCCTACTTCTCGATGGGCACATTATATATGTCTATAACGCAATATAACCTAACCTAACCCATCTAGACCCTCGCTGGTAATGTTTTACAAAATCCCGGTCGTGTCGGCCCGTACTTCTCGGGGTAGACATTATATACGTCTATAACGTTATATATCCTAACCTAAGGGAACCTAACATCTCGCATGTATTATTTTCCAACGTTCCTGGCGCGCCAGGCCCTACTTCTCGGTGGGCACATTATATACTTCCATATCGTAATATAACCTAACCTAACCTATCTAGACCCTCGCTGGTAATGTTTAACAAAATTCCGGTCGTGTCGGCATGTACTTTGCAGTGGGGACATTATATACGTCTATAACGTTATATATCCTAACCTAAGGGAACCTAACATCTCGGATGTAGTATTTTCCAACATTCCTGGCGGGTCGGCCCCAACTTCTCGGTGGGTACATTATATACGTCTATAAAGTAATATAACCTAACCTAACCCATCTAGACCCTCGCTGGTATTGTTTTACAAAATCCCGATCGTGTCGGCCCGTACTTCTCGGTGGGGACATTATATACGTCTATAACGTTATATATCCTAACCTAAGGGAACCTAACTTCTCGGATGTAGTATTTTCCAACATTCCTGGCGGGTCGGCCCCTACTTCTCGGTGGGCACATTATATACGCCTATATCGTAATATAACCCAACCTAACCCATCTAGACCGTCGCTGGTAATGTTTTACAAAATCCCGGTCGTGTCGACCCGTACTTTGCCGTGGGGACATTTTATACGTCTATAACGTTATATATCCTAACCTAAGGGAACCTAACACCTCGGATGTAGTATTTTCCAACATTTCTGGCGGGTCGGCCCCTACTTCTCGGTGGGAACTTTATATACGTCTATAACGTAATATAACCTAACCTAACCCACCTAGACCCTCGCAGGTAATGTTTCACTGAATCCCGTTCATGTCTTCCCGTACGTCTCGGTGCGTACATTATATACGTCTATAAATTTATTTATCCTAACCTAAGGGAACCTAACATCTCGCGTGTATTATTTTCCAACGTTCC
Source organism: Xylocopa violacea (assembly GCA_963969225.1). Classification (NCBI taxonomy): domain Eukaryota; kingdom Metazoa; phylum Arthropoda; class Insecta; order Hymenoptera; family Apidae; genus Xylocopa; species Xylocopa violacea. Next base: position 4,717,289 of record CAXAJV010000011.1, on the reverse strand, counting down.
TGGCGGGACAGCCCCTACTTCTCGATGCGCACATTATATACGTCCATATCGTTATATAATCTAACCTAACCCATCTAGACCCTCGCTGGTAACGTTTTACAAAATTCCGGTCGTGTCGGCCCGTACTTTGCCGTGGGGACATTATATACGTCTATAACGTTATATATCCCTACCTAAGGGAACCTAACATCTCGCATGTATTATTTTCCAACGTTCCTGGCGGGCCTGCCCCTACTTCTCGGTGGGCACATTATATACGTCGATATCGTAATATGACCTAACCTAATCCATCTAGACCCTCGCTGGTAATGTTTTACAAAATCCCGGTCGTGTCTGCCCGTACTTCTCGGTGGGGACATTATATACGTCTATAACGTTATATATCCTAACCTAAGGGAACCTAACATGTCGGATGTAGTATTTTCCAACATTCCTGGCGGGTCGGCCCCTACTTCTCGATGGGCACATTATATATGTCTATATCGCAATATAACCTAACCTAACCCATCTAGACCCTCGCTGGTAATGTTTTACAAAATCCCGGTCGTGTCGGCCCGTACTTCTCGGTGTGGACATTATATACGTCTATAACGTTATATATCCTAACCTAAGGGAACCTAACATCTCGCATGTATTATTTTCCAACGTTCCTGGCGGGCCAGCCCCTACTTCTCGGTGGGCACATTATGTACGTCTATATCGTAATATAACCTAACCTAACCCATCTAGACCGTCGCTGGTAATGTTTTACAAAATCCCGGTCGTGTCGACCCGTACTTCTCGGTGGGTACATTATATACGTCTATAACGTTATATATCCTAACCTAAGGGAACCTAACTTCTCGGATGTAGTATTTTCCAACATTCCTCGCGGGTCGGCCCCTACTTCTCGGTGGGCACATTATATACGTCTATATCGTAATATAACCTAACCTAATCCATGTAGACCCTCGCTGGTAATGTTTTACAAAATCCCGGTCGTGTCTGCCCGTACTTCTCGGTGGGGACATTATATACGTCTATAACGTTATATATCCTAACCTAAGGGAACCTAGCATGTCGGATGTAGTATTTTCCAACATTCCTTGCGGGTCGGCCCCTACTTCTCGATGGGCGCATTATATATGTCTATATCGCAATATAACCTAACCTAACCCATCTAGACCCTCGCTGGTAATGTTTTACAAAATCCCGGTCGTGTCGGCCCGTACTTCTCGGGGTAGACATTATATACGTCTATAACTTTATATATCCTAACCTAAGAGAACCTAACATCTCGCATGTATTATTTTCCAACGTTCCTGGCGGGCCAGCCCCTACTTCTCGGTGGGCACATTATATACGTCCATATCGTAATATAACCTAACCTAACCCATCTGGACCCTCGCTGGTAATGTTTTACAAAATTCCGGTCGTGTCGGCCCGTACTTTGCCGTGGGGACATTATATACGTCTATAACGTTATATATCCTAACCTAAGGGAACCTAACATCTCGCATGTATTATTTTCCAACGTTCCTGGCGGGCCAGCCCCTACTTCTCGGTGGGCACATTATATACGTCGATATCGTAATATAACCTAACCTAATCCATCTAGACCCTCGCTGGTAATGTTTTACAAAATCCCGGTCGTGTCTGCCCGTACTTCTCGGTGGGGACATTATATACGTCTATAACGTTATATATCCTAACCTAAGGGAACCTAACATGTCGGATGTAGTATTTTCCAACATTCCTGGCGGGTCGGCCCCTACTTCTCGATGGGCGCATTATATATGTCTATATCGCAATATAACCTAACCTAACCCATCTAGACCCTCGCTGGTAATGTTTTACAAAATCCCGGTCGTGTCGGCCCGTACTTCTCGGGGTAGACATTATATACGTCTATAACGTTATATATCCTAACCTAAGGGAACCTAACATCTCGCATGTATTATTTTCCAACGTTCCTGGCGGGCCAGCCCCTACTTCTCGGTGGGCACATTATATACGTCCATATCGTAATATAACCTAACCTAACCCATCTAGACCCTCGCTGGTAATGTTTTACAAAATTCCGGTCGTTTCGGCCCGTACTTTGCCGTGGGGACATTATGTACGTCTATAACATTATATATCCTAACCTAAGGGAACCTAACATCTCGCATGTATTATTTTCCAACGTTCCTGGCGGGCCAGCCCCTACTTCTCGGTGGGCACATTATATACGTCGATATCGTAATATAACCTAACCTAATCCATCTAGACCCTCGCTGGTAATGTTTTACAAAATCCCGGTCGTGTCTGCCCGTACTTCTCGGTGGGGACATTATATACGTCTATAACGTTATATATCCTAACCTAAGGGAACCTAACATCTCGGATGTAGTATTTTCCAACATTCCTGGCCGGTCGGCCCCTACTTCTCGATGGGCGCATTATATATGTCTATATCGCAATATAACCTAACCTAACCCATCTAGACCCTCGCTGGTAATGTTTTACAAAATCCCGGTCGTGTCGGCCCGTACTTCTCGGGGTAGGCATTATATACGTCTATAACGTTATATATCCTAACCTAAGGGAACCTAACATCTCGCATGTATTATTTTCCAACGTTCCTGTCGGGCCAGCCCCTACTTCTCGGTGGGCACATTATATACGTCCATATCGTAATATAACCTAACCTAACCCATCTAGACCCTCGCTGGTAATGTTTTACAAAATTCCGGTCGTTTCGGCCCGTACTTTGCCGTGGGGACATTATGTACGTCTATAACATTATATATCCTAACCTAAGGGAACCTAACATCTCGCATGTATTATTTTCCAACGTTCCTGGCGGGCCAGCCCCTACTTCTCGGTGGGCACATTATATACGTCGATATCGTAATATAACCTAACCTAATCCATCTAGACCCTCGCTGGTAATGTTTTACAAAATCCCGGTCGTGTCTGCCCGTACTTCTCGGTGGGGACATTATATACGTCTATAACGTTATATATCCTAACCTAAGGGAACCTAACATCTCGGATGTAGTATTTTCCAACATTCCTGGCCGGTCGGCCCCTACTTCTCGGTGGGCACATTATATACGTCTATATCGTAATATAACCTAACCTAACCCATCTAGACAGTCGCTGGTAATGTTTTACAAAATCCCGGTCGTGTCGACCCGTACTTCTCGGTGGGGACATTATATACGTCTATAACGTTATATATCCTAACCTAAGGGAACCTAACTTCTCGGATGTAGTATTTTCCAACATTCCTCGCGGGTCGGCCCCTACTTCTCGGTGGGCACATTATATACGCCTATATCGTAATATAACCCAACCTAACCCATCTAGACCGTCGGTGGTAATGTTTTACAAAATCCCGGTCGTGTCTGCCCGTACTACTCGGTGGGGACATTATGTACGTCTATAACGTTATATATCCTAACCTAAGGGAACCTAACATCTCGCATGTATTATTTTCCAACGTTCCTGGCGGGCCAGCCCCTACTTCTCGGTGGGCACATTATATACGTCCATATCGTAATATAACCTAACCTAACCCATCTAGACCCTCGCTGGTAATGTTTTACAAAATCCCGGTCGTGTCGACCCGTACTTCTCGGTGGGGACATTATATACGTCTATAACGTAATATATCCTAACCTACGGGAACCTAACATGTCGGATGTAGTATTTTCCAACATTCCTGGCGGGTCGGCCCCTACTTCTCGATGGGCACATTATATTTGTCTATATCGCAATATAACCTAACCTAACCCATCTAGACCCTCGCTGGTAATGTTTTACAAAATCCCGGTCGTGTCGGCCCGTACTTCTCGGGGTAGACATTATATACGTCTATAACGTTATATATCCTAACCTAAGGGAACCTAACATCTCGCATGTATTATTTTCCAACGTTCCTGGCGGGCCAGCCCCTACTTCTCGGTGGGCACATTATATACGTCCATATCGTAATATAACCTAACCTAACCCATCTAGACCCTCGCTGGTAATGTTTTACAAAATTCCGGTCGTGTCGGCCCGTACTTCTCGGGGTAGACATTATATACGTCTATAACGTTATATATCCTAACCTAAGGGAACCTAACATCTCGCATGTATTATTTTCCAACGTTCCTGGCGGGCCAGCCCCTACTTCTCGGTGGGCACATTATGTACGTCGATATCGTAATATAACCTAACCTAATCCATCTAGACCCTCGCTGGTAATGTTTTACAAAATCCCGGTCGTGTCTGCCCGTACTTCTCGGTGGGGACATTATATACGTCTATAACGTTATATATCCTAACCTAAGGGAACCTAACATGTCGGATGTAGTATTTTCCAACATTCCTGGCGGGTCGGCCCCTACTTCTCGATGGGCGCATTATATATGTCTATATCGCAATATAACCTAACCTAACCCATCTAGACCCTCGCTGGTAATGTTTTACAAAATCCCGGTCGTGTCGGCCCGTACTTCTCGGGGTAGACATTATATACGTCTATAACGTTATATATCCTAACCTAAGGGAACCTAACATCTCGCATGTATTATTTTCCAACGTTCGTGGCGGGCCAGCCCCTACTTCTCGGTGGGCACATTATATACGTCCATATCGTAATATAACCTAACCTAACCCATCTAGACCCTCGCTGGTAATGTTTTACAAAATTCCGGTCGTTTCGGCCCGTACTTTGCCGTGGGGACATTATGTACGTCTATAACGTTATATATCCTAACCTAAGGGAACCTAACATCTCGCATGTATTATTTTCCAACGTTCCTGGCGGGCCAGCCCCTACTTCTCGGTGGGCACATTATATACGTCGATATCGTAATATAACCTAACCTAATCCATCTAGACCCCCGCTGGTAATGTTTTACAAAATCCCGGTCGTGTCTGCCCGTACTTCTCGGTGGGGACATTATATACGTCTATAACGTTATATATCCTAACCTAAGGGAACCTAACATCTCGGATGTAGTATTTTCCAACATTCCTGGCCGGTCGGCCCCTACTTCTCGGTGGGCACATTATATACGTCTATATCGTAATATAACCTAACCTAACCCATCTAGACAGTCGCTGGTAATGTTTTACAAAATCCCGGTCGTGTCGACCCGTACTTCTCGGTGGGGACATTATATACGTCTATAACGTTATATATCCTAACCTAAGGGAACCTAACTTCTCGGATGTAGTATTTTCCAACATTCCTCGCGGGTCGGCCCCTACTTCTCGGTGGGCACATTATATACGCCTATATCGTAATATAACCCAACCTAACCCATCTAGACCGTCGCTGGTAATGTTTTACAAAATCCCGGTCGTGTCTGCCCGTACTACTCGGTGGGGACATTATATACGTCTATAACGTTATATATCCTAACCTAAGGGAACCTAACATCTCGCATGTATTATTTTCCAACGTTCCTGGCGGGCCAGCCCCTACTTCTCGGTGGGCACATTATATACGTCCATATCGTAATATAACCTAACCTAATCCATCTAGACCCTCGCTGGTAATGTTTTACAAAATCCCGGTCGTGTCTGCCCGTACTTCTCGGTGGGGACATTATATACGTCTATAACGTTATATATCCTAAACTAAGGGAACCTAACATGTCGGATGTAGTATTTTCCAACATTCCTGGCGGGTCGGCCCCTACTTCTCGGTGGTCACATTATATACGTCTATATCGTAATATAACCCAACCTAACCCATCTAGACCCTCGCTGGTAATGTTTTACAAAATCCCGGTCGTGACAGCCCGTACTTCTCGGTGTGGACATTATATACGTCTATAACGTTATATATCCTAACCTAAGGGAACCTAACATGTCGGATGTAGTATTTTCCAACATTCCTGGCGGGTCGGCCCCTACTTCTCGGTGGTCACATTATATACGTCTATATCGTAATATAACCCAACCTAACCCATCTAGACCGTCGCTGGTAATGTTTTACAAAATCCCGGTCGTGTCGGCCCGTACTTCTCGGTGGGGACATTATATACGTCTATAACGTTATATATCCTAACCTAAGGGAACCTAACATCTCGGATGTAGTATTTTCCAACATTCCTGGCGGGTCGGCCCCTACTTCTCGGTGGGCACATTATATACGTCCATATCGTAATATATCCTAACCTAACCCATCTAGACCCCCGCTGGTAATGTTTTACAAAATCCCGGTCGTGTCTGCCCGTACTTCTCGGTGGGGACATTATATACGTCTATAACGTTATATATCCTAACCTAAGGGAACCTAACATCTCGCATGTATTATTTTCCAACGTTCCTGGCGGGCCAGCCCCTACTTCTCGGTGGGCACATTATATACGTCCATATCGTAATATAACCTAACCTAACCCATCTAGACCCTCGCTGGTAATGTTTTACAAAATCCCGGTCGTGTCTGCCCGTACTTCTCGGTGGGGACATTATATACGTCTATAACGTTATATATCCTAACCTAAGGGAACCTAACATGTCGGATGTAGTATTTTCCAACATTCCTGGCGGGTCGGCCCCTACTTCTCGATGGGCACATTATATACGTCTATATCGCAATAGCCTAACCTAACCCATCTAGACCCTCGCTGGTAATGTTTTACAAAATCCCGGTCGTGTCGGCCCGTACTTCTCGGTGTGGACATTATATACGTCTATAACGTTATATATCCTAACCTAAGGGAACCTAACATCTCGCATGTATTATTTTCCAACGTTCCTGGCGGGCCAGCCCCTACTTCTCGGTGGGCACATTATATACGTCCATATCGTAATATAACCTAACCTAACCCACCTAGACCCTCGCTGGTAATGTTTCACAGAATCCCGTTCATGTCTTCCCGTACGTCTCGGTGCGTACATTATATACGTCTATAAACTTATATATACTAACCTAAGGGAACCTAACTTCTCGGATGTAGTATTTTCCAACATTCCTGGCGGGTCGGCCCGTACTTCTCGGTGGGGACATTATATACGTCTATAACGTTATATATCCTAACCTAAGGGAACCTAACATCTCGGATGTAGTATTTTCCAACATTCCTAGCGGGTCGGCCCCTACTTCTCGGTGGGCACATTATATACGTCCATATCGTAATATATGCTAACCTAACCCATCTAGACCCCCGCTGGTAATGTTTTACAAAATCCCGGTCGTGTCTGCCCGTACTTCTCGGTGGGGACATTATATACGTCTAGAACGTTATATATCCTAACCTAAGGGAACCTAACATCTCGGATGTAGTATTTTCCAACATTCCTGGCGGGACGGCCCCTACTTCTCGGTGGGCACATTATATACGTCTATATCGTAATATAACCTAACCTAACCCATCTAGACCGTCGCTGGTAATGTTTTACAAAATCCCGGTCGTGTCGACCCGTACTTCTCGGCGGGGATATTATATACGTCTATAACGTTATATATCCTAACCTAAGGGAACCTAACAGGTCGGATGTAGTATTTTCCAACATTCCTGGCGGGTCGGCCCCTACTTCTCGATGGGCACATTATATTTGTCTATATCGCAATATAACCTAACCTAACCCATCTAGACCCTCGCTGGTAATGTTTTACAAAATCCCGGTCGTGTCGGCCCGTACTTCTCGGTGTGGACATTATATACGTCCATAACGTTGTATATCCTAACCTAAGGGAACCTAACATCTCGCATGTATTATTTTCCAACGTTCCTGGCGGGCCAGGCCCTACTTCTCGGTGGGCACATTATATACTTCCATATCGTAATATAACCTAACCTAACCTATCTAGACCCTCGCTGGTAATGTTTAACAAAATTCCGGTCGTGTCGGCATGTACTTTGCCGTGGGGACATTATATACGTCTATAACGTTATATATCCTAACCTAAGGGAACCTAACATCTCGGATGTAGTATTTTCCAACATTCCTGGCGGGCCAGCCCCTACTTCTCGGTGGGCACATTATATACGTCCATATCGTAATATAACCTAACCTAACCCACCTAGACCCTCGCTGGTAATGTTTCACAGACTCCCGGTCGTGTCTTCCCGTACGTCTCAGTGCGTACATTATATACGTCTATAAACTTATATATACTAACCTAAGGAAACCTAACTTCTCGGATGTAGTATTTTCCAACAGTCCTGGCGGGTCGGCCCCTACTTCTCGGTGGGCACATTATATACGCCTATATCGTAATATAAACCAACCTAACCCATCTAGACCGTCGCTGGTAATGTTTTACAAAATCCCGGTCGTGTCGACCCGTACTTCTCGGTGGGGACATTATATACGTCTATAAAGTTATATATCCTAACCTAAGGGAACCTAACTTCTCGGATGTAGTATTTTCCAACATTCCTCGCGGGTCGGCCCCTACTTCTCGGTGGGCACATTATATACGTCTATATCGTAATATAACCTAACCTAATCCATGTAGACCCTCGCTGGTAATGTTTTACAAAATCCCGGTCGTGTCTGCCCGTACTTCTCGGTGGGGACATTATATACGTCTATAACGTTATACATCCTAACCTAAGGGAACATAACATGTCGGATGTAGTATTTTCCAACATTCCTGGCGGGTCGGCCCCTACTTCTCGATGGGCACATTATATATGTCTATATCGCAATATAACCTAACCTAACCCATCTAGACCCTCGCTGGTAATGTTTTACAAAATTCCGGTCGTGTCGGCCCGTACTTTGCCGTGGGGACATTATATACGTCTATAACGTTATATATCCTAACCTAAGGGAACCTAACATGTCGGATGTAGTATTTTCCAACATTCCTGGCGGGTCGGCCCCTACTTCTCGATGGGCACATTATATTTGTCTATATCGCAATATAACCTAACCTAACCCATCTAGACCCTCGCTGGTAATGTTTTACAAAATCCCGGTCGTGTCTGCCCGTACTTCTCGGTGGGGACATTATATACGTCTATAACGTTATATATCCTAACCTAAGGGAACCTAACATGTCGGATGTAGTATTTTCCAACATTCCTGGCGGGTCGGCCCCTACTTCTCGATGGGCACATTATATATGTCTATATCGCAATATAACCTAACCTAACCCATCTAGACCCTCGCTGGTAATGTTTTACAAAATCCCGGTCGTGTCGGCCCGTACTTCTCGGTGTGGACATTATATACGTCTATAACGTTATATATCCTAACCTAAGGGAACCTAACATGTCGGATGTAGTATTTTCCAACATTCCTGGCGGGTCGGCCCCTACTTCTCGGTGGTCACATTATATACGTCTATATCGTAATATAACCCAACCTAACCCATCTAGACCGTCGCTGGTAATGTTTTACAAAATCCCGGTCGTGTCGACCCGTACTTCTCGGTGGGGACATTATATACGTCTATAACGTAATATATCCTAACCTAAGGGAACCTAACATGTCGGATGTAGTATTTTCCAACATTCCTGGCGGGTCGGCCCCTACTTCTCGATGGGCACATTATATTTGTCTATATCGCAATATAACCTAACCTAACCCATCTAGACCCTCGCTGGTAATGTTTTACAAAATCCCGGTCGTGTCTGCCCGTACTTCTCGGTGGGGACATTATATAAGTCTATAACGTTATATATCCTAACCTAAGGGAACCTAACATGTCGGATGTAGTATTTTCCAACATTCCTGGCGGGTCGGCCCCTACTTCTCGATGGGCACATTATATATGTCTATATCGCAATATAACCTAACCTAACCCATCTAGACCCTCGCTGGTAATGTTTTACAAAATCCCGGTCGTGTCGGCCCGTACTTCTCGGTGTGGACATTATATACGTCTATAACGTTATATATCCTAACCTAAGGGAACCTAACATCTCGCATGTATTATTTTCCAACGTTCCTGGCGGGCCAGCCCCTACTTCTCGGTGGGCACATTATATACGTCCATATCGTAATATAACCTAACCTAACCCATCTAGACCCTCGCTGGTAATGTTTTACAAAATTCCGGTCGTGTCGGCCCGTACTTTGCCGTGGGGACATTTTATACGTCTATAACGTTATATATCCTAACCTAAGGGAACCTAACACCTCGGATGTAGTATTTTCCAACATTTCTGGCGGGTCGGCCCCTACTTCTCGGTGGGAACTTTATATACGTCTATAACGTAATATAACCTAACCTAACCCACCTAGACCCTCGCTGGTAATGTTTCACTGAATCCCGTTCATGTCTTCCCGTACGTCTCGGTGCGTACATTATATACGTCTATAAATTTATTTATCCTAACCTAAGGGAACCTAACATCCCGGATGTAGTATTTTCCAACATTCCTGGCGGGTCGGCCCCTACTTCTCGGTGGGCACATTATATACGTCTATATCGTAATATAACCTAACCTAACCCATCTAGACCGTCGTTGGTAATGTTTTACAAAATCCCGGTCGTGTCGGCCCGTACTTCTCGGTGGGGACATTATATACGTCTATAACGTTATATATCCTAACCTAAGGGAACCTAACTTCTCGGCTGTAGTATTTTTCAACATTCCACGCGGGTCGGCCCCTACTTCTCGGTGGGCACATTATATACGTCTATATCGTAATATAACCTAACCTAATCCATGTAGACCCTCGCTGGTAATGTTTTACAAAATCCCGGTCGTGTCTGCCCGTACTTCTCGGTGGGGACATTATATACGTCTATAACGTTATATATCCTAACCTAAGGGAACCTAACATCTCGCATGTATTATTTTCCAACGTTCCTGGCGGGCCAGCCCCTACTTCTCGGTGGGCACATTATATACGTCCATATCGTAATATAACCTAACCTAACCCATCTAGACCCTCGCTGGTAATGTTTTACAAAATCCCGGTCGTGTCTGCCCGTACTTCTCGGTGGGGACATTATATACGTCTATAACGTTATATATCCTAACCTAAGGGAACCTAACATGTCGGATGTAGTATTTTCCAACATTCCTGGCGGGTCGGCCCCTACTTCTCGATGGGCACATTATATACGTCTATATCGCAATATAACCTAACCTAACCCATCTAGACCCTCGCTGGTAATGTTTTACAAAATCCCGGTCGTGTCGGCCCGTACTTCTCGGTGTGGACATTATATACGTCTATAACGTTATATATCCTAACCTAAGGGAACCTAACATCTCGGATGTAGTATTTTCCAACATTCCTGGCGGGCCAGCCCCTACTTCTCGGTGGGCACATTATATACGTCCATATCGTAATATAACCTAACCTAACCCACCTAGACCCTCGCTGGTAATGTTTCACAGACTCCCGTTCATGTCTTCCCGTACGTCTCGGTGCGTACATTATATACGTCTATAAACTTATATATACTAACCTAAGGGAACCTAACTTCTCGGATGTAGTATTTTCCAACAGTCCTGGCGGGTCGGCCCCTACTTCTCGGTGGGCACATTATATACGCCTATATCGTAATATAAACCAACCTAACCCATCTAGACCGTCGCTGGTAATGTTTTACAAAATCCCGGTCGTGTCGACCCGTACTTCTCGGCGGGGATATTATATACGTCTATAACGTTATATATCCTAACCTAAGGGAACCTAACAGGTCGGATGTAGTATTTTCCAACATTCCTGGCGGGTCGGCCCCTACTTCTCGATGGGCACATTATATTTGTCTATATCGCAATATAACCTAACCTAACCCATCTAGACCCTCGCTGGTAATGTTTTACAAAATCCCGGTCGTGTCGGCCCGTACTTCTCGGTGTGGACATTATATACGTCCATAACGTTGTATATCCTAACCTAAGGGAACCTAACATCTCGCATGTATTATTTTCCAACGTTCCTGGCGGGCCAGGCCCTACTTCTCGGTGGGCACATTATATACTTCCATATCGTAATATAACCTAACCTAACCTATCTAGACCCTCGCTGGTAATGTTTAACAAAATTCCGGTCGTGTCGGCATGTACTTTGCCGTGGGGACATTATATACGTCTATAACGTTATATATCCTAACCTAAGGGAACCTAACATCTCGGATGTAGTATTTTCCAACATTCCTGGCGGGCCAGCCCCTACATATCGGTCGGCACATTATATACGTCCATATCGTAATATAACCTAACCTAACCCACCTAGACCCTCGCTGGTAATGTTTCACAGACTCCCGTTCATGTCTTCCCGTACGTCTCGGTGCGTACATTATATACGTCTATAAACTTATATATACTAACCTAAGGGAACCTAACTTCTCGGATGTAGTATTTTCCAACAGTCCTGGCGGGTCGGCCCCTACTTCTCGGTGGGCACATTATATACGCCTATATCGTAATATAAACCAACCTAACCCATCTAGACCGTCGCTGGTAATGTTTTACAAAATCCCGGTCGTGTCGACCCGTACTTCTCGGTGGGGACATTATATACGTCTATAACGTTATATATCCTAACCTAAGGGAACCTAACTTCTCGGATGTAGTATTTTCCAACATTCCTCGCGGGTCGGCCCCTACTTCTCGGTGGGCACATTATATACGTCTATATCGTAATATAACCTAACCTAATCCATGTAGACCCTCGCTGGTAATGTTTTACAAAATCCCGGTCGTGTCTGCCCGTACTTCTCGGTGGGGACATTATATACGTCTATAACGTTATATATCCTAACCTAAGGGAACATAACATGTCGGATGTAGTATTTTCCAACATTCCTGGCGGGTCGGCCCCTACTTCTCGATGGGCACATTATATATGTCTATATCGCAATATAACCTAACCTAACCCATCTAGACCCTCGCTGGTAATGTTTTACAAAATTCCGGTCGTGTCGGCCCGTACTTTGCCGTGGGGACATTATATACGTCTATAACGTTATATATCCTAACCTAAGGGAACCTAACATCTCGGATGTAGTATTTTCCAACATTCCTGGCGGGTCGGCCCCTACTTCTCGGTGGGCACATTATATTCGTCTATATCGTAATATAACCTAACCTAACCCAACTAGACAGTCGCTGGTAATGTTTTACAAAATCCCGGTCGTGTCGACCCGTACTTCTCGGTGGGGACATTATATACGTCTCTAACGTTATATATCCTAACCTAAGGGAACCTAACATCTCGCATGTATTATTTTCCAACGTTCCTGGCGGGCCAGCCCCTACTTCTCGGTGGGCACATTATATACTTCCATATCGTAATATAACCTAACCTAACCTATCTAGACCCTCGCTGGTAATGTTTAACAAAATTCCGGTCGTGTCGGCATGTACTTTGCCGTGGGGACATTATATACGTCTATAACGTTATATATCCTAACCTAAGGGAACCTAACATCTCGGATGTAGTATTTTCCAACATTCCTGGCGGGCCAGCCCCTACTTCTCGGTGGGCACATTATATACGTCCATATCGTAATATAACCTAACCTAACCCATCTAGACCCTCGCTGGTAATGTTTTACAAAATCCCGGTCGTGTCTGCCCGTACTTCTCGGTGGGGACATTATATACGTCTATAACGTTATATATCCTAACCTAAGGGAACCTAACATGTCGGATGTAGTATTTTCCAACATTCCTGGCGGGTCGGCCCCTACTTCTCGATGGGCACATTATATACGTCTATATCGCAATATAACCTAACCTAACCCATCTAGACCCTCGCTGGTAATGTTTTACAAAATCCCGGTCGTGTCGGCCCGTACTTCTCGGTGTGGACATTATATACGTCTATAACGTTATATATCCTAACCTAAGGGAACCTAACATCTCGCATGTATTATTTTCCAACGTTCCTGGCGGGCCAGCCCCTACTTCTCGGTGGGCACATTATATACGTCCATATCGTAATATAACCTAACCTAACCCACCTAGACCCTCGCTGGTAATGTTTTACAAAATCCCGGTCGTGTCTGCCCGTACTTCTCGGTGGGGACATTATATACGTCTAGAACGTTATATATCCTAACCTAAGGGAACCTAACATCTCGGATGTAGTATTTTCCAACATTCCTGGCGGGACGGCCCCTACTTCTCGGTGGGCACATTATATACGTCTCTATCGTAATATAACCTAACCTAACCCATCTAGACCGTCGCTGGTAATGTTTTACAAAATCCCGGTCGTGTCGACCCGTACTTCTCGGCGGGGATATTATATACGTCTATAACGTTATATATCCTAACCTAAGGGAACCTAACAGGTCGGATGTAGTATTTTCCAACATTCCTGGCGGGTCGGCCCCTACTTCTCGATGGGCACATTATATTTTTCTATATCGCAATATAACCTAACCTAACCCATCTAGACCCTCGCTGGTAATGTTTTACAAAATCCCGGTCGTGTCGGCCCGTACTTCTCGGTGTGGACATTATATACGTCCATAACGTTGTATATCCTAACCTAAGGGAACCTAACATCTCGCATGTATTATTTTCCAACGTTCCTGGCGGGCCAGGCCCTACTTCTCGGTGGGCACATTATATACTTCCATATCGTAATATAACCTAACCTAACCTATCTAGACCCTCGCTGGTAATGTTTAACAAAATTCCGGTCGTGTCGGCATGTACTTTGCCGTGGGGACATTATATACGTCTATAACGTTATATATCCTAACCTAAGGGAACCTAACATCTCGGATGTAGTATTTTCCAACATTCCTGGCGGGCCAGCCCCTACTTCTCGGTGGGCACATTATATACGTCCATATCGTAATATAACCTAACCTAACCCACCTAGACCCTCGCTGGTAATGTTTCACAGACTCCCGTTCATGTCTTCCCGTACGTCTCGGTGCGTACATTATATACGTCTATAAACTTATATATACTAACCTAAGGGAACCTAACTTCTCGGATGTAGTATTTTCCAACAGTCCTGGCGGGTCGGCCCCTACTTCTCGGTGGGCACATTATATACGCCTATATCGTAATATAAACCAACCTAACCCATCTAGACCGTCATTGGTAATGTTTTACAAAATCCCGGTCGTGTCGACCCGTACTTCTCGGTGGGGACATTATATACGTCTATAAAGTTATATATCCTAACCTAAGGGAACCTAACTTCTCGGATGTAGTATTTTCCAACATTCCTGGCGGGTCGGCCCCTACTTCTCGATGGGCACATTATATTTGTCTATATCGCAATATAACCTAACCTAACCCATCTAGACCCTCGCTGGTAATGTTTTACAAAATCCCGGTCGTGTCGGCCCGTACTTCTCGGTGTGGACATTATATACGTCCATAACGTTGTATATCCTAACCTAAGGGAACCTAACATCTCGCATGTATTATTTTCCAACGTTCCTGGCGGGCCAGGCCCTACTTCTCGGTGGGCACATTATATACTTCCATATCGTAATATAACCTAACCTAACCTATCTAGACCCTAGCTGGTAATGTTTAACAAAATTCCGGTCGTGTCGGCATGTACTTTGCCGTGGGGACATTATATACGTCTATAACGTTATATATCCTAACCTAAGGGAACCTAACATCTCGGATGTAGTATTTTCCAACATTCCTGGCGGGCCAGCCCCTACATATCGGTGGGCACATTATATACGTCCATATCGTAATATAACCTAACCTAACCCACCTAGACCCTCGCTGGTAATGTTTCACAGACTCCCGTTCATGTCTTCCCGTACGTCTCGGTGCGTACATTATATACGTCTATAAACTTATATATACTAACCTAAGGGAACCTAACTTCTCGGATGTAGTATTTTCCAACAGTCCTGGCGGGTCGGCCCCTACTTCTCGGTGGGCACATTATATACGCCTATATCGTAATATAAACCAACCTAACCCATCTAGACCGTCGCTGGTAATGTTTTACAAAATCCCGGTCGTGTCGACCCGTACTTCTCGGTGGGGACATTATATACGTCTATAACGTTATATATCCTAACCTAAGGGAACCTAACTTCTCGGATGTAGTATTTTCCAGCATTCCTCGCGGGTCGGCCCCTACTTCTCGGTGGGCACATTATATACGTCTATATCGTAATATAACCTAACCTAATCCATGTAGACCCTCGCTGGTAATGTTTTACAAAATCCCGGTCGTGTCTGCCCGTACTTCTCGGTGGGGACATTATATACGTCTATAACGTTATATATCCTAACCTAAGGGAACATAACATGTCGGATGTAGTATTTTCCAACATTCCTGGCGGGTCGGCCCCTACTTCTCGATGGGCACATTATATATGTCTATATCGCAATATAACCTAACCTAACCCATCTAGACCCTCGCTGGTAATGTTTTACAAAATTCCGGTCGTGTCGGCATGTACTTTGCCGTGGGGACATTATATACGTCTATAACGTTATATATCCTAACCTAAGGGAACCTAACATCTCGGATGTAGTATTTTCCAACATTCCTGGCGGGTCGGCCCCTACTTCTCGGTGGGCACATTATATTCGTCTATATCGTAATATAACCTAACCTAACC
Organism: Xylocopa violacea; assembly: GCA_963969225.1. Taxonomy (NCBI): domain Eukaryota; kingdom Metazoa; phylum Arthropoda; class Insecta; order Hymenoptera; family Apidae; genus Xylocopa; species Xylocopa violacea. The sequence goes on along the minus strand of CAXAJV010000011.1, from coordinate 4,700,836 downwards.
CAACTAGACCCTCGCTGGTAATGTTTCACAAACTCCCGTTCATGTCTTCCCGTACGTCTCGGTGCGTACATTATATACGTCTATAAACTTATATATACTAACCTAAGGGAACCTAACTTCTCGGATGTAGTATTTTCCAACAGTCCTGGCGGGTCGGCCCCTACTTCTCGGTGGGTACATTATATACGTCTATAAAGTAATATAACCTAACCTAACCCATCTAGACCCTCGCTGGTATTGTTTTACAAAATCCCCGTCGCGTCGGCCCGTACTTCTCGGTGGGGACATTATATACGTCTATAACGTTATATATCCTAACCTAAGGGAACATAACATGTCGGATGTAGTATTTTCCAACATTCCTGGCGGGTCGGCCCCTACTTCTCGATGGGCACATTATATATGTCTATATCGCAATATAACCTAACCTAACCCATCTAGACCCTCGCTGGTAATGTTTTACAAAATCCCGGTCGTGTCGGCCCGTACTTCTCTGTGTGGACATTATATACGTCTATAACGTTATATATCCTAACCTAAGGGAACCTAACATCTCGCATGTATTATTTTCCAACGTTCCTGGCGGGCCAGGCCCTACTTCTCGGTGGGCACATTATATACGTCCATATCGTAATATAACCTAACCTAACCCATCTAGACCCTCGCTGGAAATGTTTTACAAAATTCCGGTCGTGTCGGCCCGTACTTTGCCGTGGGGACATTTTATACGTCTATAACGTTATATATCCTAACCTAAGGGAACCTAACACCTCGGATGTAGTATTTTCCAACATTTCTGGCGGGTCGGCCCCTACTTCTCGGTGGGAACTTTATATACGTCTATAACGTAATATAACCTAACCTAACCCACCTAGACCCTCGCTGGTAATGTTTCACTGAATCCCGTTCATGTCTTCCCGTACGTCTCGGTGCGTACATTATATACGTCTATAAATTTATTTATCCTAACCTAAGGGAACCTAACATCCCGGATGTAGTATTTTCCAACATTCCTGGCGGGTCGGCCCCTACTTCTCGGTGGGCACATTATATACGTCTATATCGTAATATAACCTAACCTAACCCATCTAGACCGTCGCTGGTAATGTTTTACAAAATCCCGGTCGTGTCGGCCCGTACGTCTCGGTGCGTACATTATATACGTCTATAAACTTATATATACTAACCTAAGGGAACCTAACTTCTCGGATGTAGTATTTTCCAACATTCCTGGCGGGTCGGCCCGTACTTCTCGGTGGGGACATTATATACGTCTATAACGTTATATATCCTAACCTAAGGGAACCTAACATCTCGGATGTAGTATTTTCCAACATTCCTGGCGGGTCGGCCCCTACTTCTCGATGGGCACATTATATTTGTCTATATCGCAATATAACCTAACCTAACCCATCTAGACCCTCGCTGGTAATGTTTTACAAAATCCCGGTCGTGTCGGCCCGTACTTCTCGGTGTGGACATTATATACGTCCATAACGTTGTATATCCTAACCTAAGGGAACCTAAGATCTCGCATGTATTATTTTCCAACGTTCCTGGCGGGCCAGGCCCTACTTCTCGGTGGGCACATTATATACTTCCATATCGTAATATAACCTAACCTAACCTATCTAGACCCTCGCTGGTAATGTTTAACAAAATTCCGGTCGTGTCGGCATGTACTTTGCCGTGGGGACATTATATACGTCTATAACGTTATATATCCTAACCTAAGGGAACCTAACATCTCGGATGTAGTATTTTCCAACATTCCTGGCGGGCCAGCCCCTACTTCTCGGTGGGCACATTATATACGTCCATATCGTAATATAACCTAACCTAACCCACCTAGACCCTCGCTGGTAATGTTTCACAGACTCCCGTTCATGTCTTCCCGTACGTCTCGGTGCGTACATTATATACGTCTATAAACTTATATATACTAACCTAAGGGAACCTAACTTCTCGGATGTAGTATTTTCCAACAGTCCTGGCGGGTCGGCCCCTACTTCTCGGTGGGTACATTATATACGTCTATAAAGTAATATAACCTAACCTAACCCATCTAGACCCTCGCTGGTATTGTTTTACAAAATCCCCGTCGTGTCGGCCCGTACTTCTCGGTGGGGACATTATATACGTCTATAACGTTATATATCCTAACCTAAGGGAACCTAACTTCTCGGATGTAGTATTTTCCAACATTCCTGGCGGGTCGGCCCCTACTTCTCGGTGGGCACATTATATACGCCTATATCGTAATATAAACCAACCTAACCCATCTAGAGCGTCGCTGGTAATGTTTTACAAAATCCCGGTCGTGTCGACCCGTACTTCTCGGTGGGGACATTATACACGTCTATAACGTTATATATCCTAACCTAAGGGAACCTAACATGTCGGATTTAGTATTTTCCAACATTCCTGGCGGGTCGGCCCCTACTTCTCGATGGGCTCATTATATACGTCTATATCGTAATATAACCTAACCTAATCCATGTAGACCCTCGCTGGTAATGTTTTACAAAATCCCGGTCGTGTCTGCCCGTACTTCTCGGTGGGGACATTATATACGTCTATAACGTTATATATCCTAACCTAAGGGAACATAACATGTCGGATGTAGTATTTTCCAACATTCCTGGCGGGTCGGCCCCTACTTCTCGATGGGCACATTATATATGTCTATATCGCAATATAACCTAACCTAACCCATCTAGACCCTCGCTGGTAATGTTTTACAAAATTCCGGTCGTGTCGGCCCGTACTTTGCCGTGGGGACATTATATACGTCTATAACGTTATATATCCTAACCTAAGGGAACCTAACATCTCGGATGTAGTATTTTCCAACATTCCTGGCGGGTCGGCCCCTACTTCTCGGTGGGCACATTATATTCGTCTATATCGTAATATAACCTAACCTAACCCAACTAGACAGTCGCTGGTAATGTTTTACAAAATCCCGGTCGTGTCGACCCGTACTTCTCGGTGGGGACATTATATACGTCTCTAACGTTATATATCCTAACCTAAGGGAACCTAACATCTCGCATGTATTATTTTCCAACGTTCCTGGCGGGCCAGCCCCTACTTCTCGGTGGGCACATTATATACTTCCATATCGTAATATAACCTAACCTAACCTATCTAGACCCTCGCTGGTAATGTTTAACAAAATTCCGGTCGTGTCGGCATGTACTTTGCCGTGGGGACATTATATACGTCTATAACGTTATATATCCTAACCTAAGGGAACCTAACATCTCGGATGTAGTATTTTCCAACATTCCTGGCGGGCCAGCCCCTACTTCTCGGTGGGCACATTATATACGTCCATATCGTAATATAACCTAACCTAACCCATCTAGACCCTCGCTGGTAATGTTTTACAAAATCCCGGTCGTGTCTGCCCGTACTTCTCGGTGGGGACATTATATACGTCTATAACGTTATATATCCTAACCTAAGGGAACCTAACATGTCGGATGTAGTATTTTCCAACATTCCTGGCGGGTCGGCCCCTACTTCTCGATGGGCACATTATATACGTCTATATCGCAATATAACCTAACCTAACCCATCTAGACCCTCGCTGGTAATGTTTTACAAAATCCCGGTCGTGTCGGCCCGTACTTCTCGGTGTGGACATTATATACGTCTATAACGTTATATATCCTAACCTAAGGGAACCTAACATCTCGCATGTATTATTTTCCAACGTTCCTGGCGGGCCAGCCCCTACTTCTCGGTGGGCACATTATATACGTCCATATCGTAATATAACCTAACCTAACCCACCTAGACCCTCGCTGGTAATGTTTTACAAAATCCCGGTCGTGTCTGCCCGTACTTCTCGGTGGGGACATTATATACGTCTAGAACGTTATATATCCTAACCTAAGGGAACCTAACATCTCGGATGTAGTATTTTCCAACATTCCTGGCGGGACGGCCCCTACTTCTCGGTGGGCACATTATATACGTCTCTATCGTAATATAACCTAACCTAACCCATCTAGACCGTCGCTGGTAATGTTTTACAAAATCCCGGTCGTGTCGACCCGTACTTCTCGGCGGGGATATTATATACGTCTATAACGTTATATATCCTAACCTAAGGGAACCTAACAGGTCGGATGTAGTATTTTCCAACATTCCTGGCGGGTCGGCCCCTACTTCTCGATGGGCACATTATATTTTTCTATATCGCAATATAACCTAACCTAACCCATCTAGACCCTCGCTGGTAATGTTTTACAAAATCCCGGTCGTGTCGGCCCGTACTTCTCGGTGTGGACATTATATACGTCCATAACGTTGTATATCCTAACCTAAGGGAACCTAACATCTCGCATGTATTATTTTCCAACGTTCCTGGCGGGCCAGGCCCTACTTCTCGGTGGGCACATTATATACGTCCATATCGTAATATAACCTAACCTAACCCACCTAGACCCTCGCTGGTAATGTTTCACAGACTCCCGTTCATGTCTTCCCGTACGTCTCGGTGCGTACATTATATACGTCTATAAACTTATATATACTAACCTAAGGGAACCTAACTTCTCGGATGTAGTATTTTCCAACAGTCCTGGCGGGTCGGCCCCTACTTCTCGGTGGGCACATTATATACGCCTATATCGTAATATAAACCAACCTAACCCATCTAGACCGTCATTGGTAATGTTTTACAAAATCCCGGTCGTGTCGACCCGTACTTCTCGGTGGGGACATTATATACGTCTATAAAGTTATATATCCTAACCTAAGGGAACCTAACTTCTCGGATGTAGTATTTTCCAACATTCCTGGCGGGTCGGCCCCTACTTCTCGATGGGCACATTATATTTGTCTATATCGCAATATAACCTAACCTAACCCATCTAGACCCTCGCTGGTAATGTTTTACAAAATCCCGGTCGTGTCGGCCCGTACTTCTCGGTGTGGACATTATATACGTCCATAACGTTGTATATCCTAACCTAAGGGAACCTAACATCTCGCATGTATTATTTTCCAACGTTCCTGGCGGGCCAGGCCCTACTTCTCGGTGGGCACATTATATACTTCCATATCGTAATATAACCTAACCTAACCTATCTAGACCCTAGCTGGTAATGTTTAACAAAATTCCGGTCGTGTCGGCATGTACTTTGCCGTGGGGACATTATATACGTCTATAACGTTATATATCCTAACCTAAGGGAACCTAACATCTCGGATGTAGTATTTTCCAACATTCCTGGCGGGCCAGCCCCTACATATCGGTGGGCACATTATATACGTCCATATCGTAATATAACCTAACCTAACCCACCTAGACCCTCGCTGGTAATGTTTCACAGACTCCCGTTCATGTCTTCCCGTACGTCTCGGTGCGTACATTATATACGTCTATAAACTTATATATACTAACCTAAGGGAACCTAACTTCTCGGATGTAGTATTTTCCAACAGTCCTGGCGGGTCGGCCCCTACTTCTCGGTGGGCACATTATATACGCCTATATCGTAATATAAACCAACCTAACCCATCTAGACCGTCGCTGGTAATGTTTTACAAAATCCCGGTCGTGTCGACCCGTACTTCTCGGTGGGGACATTATATACGTCTATAACGTTATATATCCTAACCTAAGGGAACCTAACTTCTCGGATGTAGTATTTTCCAACATTCCTCGCGGGTCGGCCCCTACTTCTCGGTGGGCACATTATATACGTCTATATCGTAATATAACCTAACCTAATCCATGTAGACCCTCGCTGGTAATGTTTTACAAAATCCCGGTCGTGTCTGCCCGTACTTCTCGGTGGGGACATTATATACGTCTATAACGTTATATATCCTAACCTAAGGGAACATAACATGTCGGATGTAGTATTTTCCAACATTCCTGGCGGGTCGGCCCCTACTTCTCGATGGGCACATTATATATGTCTATATCGCAATATAACCTAACCTAACCCATCTAGACCCTCGCTGGTAATGTTTTACAAAATTCCGGTCGTGTCGGCCCGTACTTTGCCGTGGGGACATTATATACGTCTATAACGTTATATATCCTAACCTAAGGGAACCTAACATCTCGGATGTAGTATTTTCCAACATTCCTGGCGGGTCGGCCCCTACTTCTCGGTGGGCACATTATATTCGTCTATATCGTAATATAACCTAACCTAACCCAACTAGACCCTCGCTGGTAATGTTTCACAAACTCCCGTTCATGTCTTCCCGTACGTCTCGGTGCGTACATTATATACGTCTATAAACTTATATATACTAACCTAAGGGAACCTAACTTCTCGGATGTAGTATTTTCCAACAGTCCTGGCGGGTCGGCCCCTACTTCTCGGTGGGTACATTATATACGTCTATAAAGTAATATAACCTAACCTAACCCATCTAGACCCTCGCTGGTATTGTTTTACAAAATCCCCGTCGCGTCGGCCCGTACTTCTCGGTGGGGACATTATATACGTCTATAACGTTATATATCCTAACCTAAGGGAACATAACATGTCGGATGTAGTATTTTCCAACATTCCTGGCGGGTCGGCCCCTACTTCTCGATGGGCACATTATATATGTCTATATCGCAATATAACCTAACCTAACCCATCTAGACCCTCGCTGGTAATGTTTTACAAAATCCCGGTCGTGTCGGCCCGTACTTCTCTGTGTGGACATTATATACGTCTATAACGTTATATATCCTAACCTAAGGGAACCTAACATCTCGCATGTATTATTTTCCAACGTTCCTGGCGGGCCAGGCCCTACTTCTCGGTGGGCACATTATATACGTCCATATCGTAATATAACCTAACCTAACCCATCTAGACCCTCGCTGGAAATGTTTTACAAAATTCCGGTCGTGTCGGCCCGTACTTTGCCGTGGGGACATTTTATACGTCTATAACGTTATATATCCTAACCTAAGGGAACCTAACACCTCGGATGTAGTATTTTCCAACATTTCTGGCGGGTCGGCCCCTACTTCTCGGTGGGAACTTTATATACGTCTATAACGTAATATAACCTAACCTAACCCACCTAGACCCTCGCTGGTAATGTTTCACTGAATCCCGTTCATGTCTTCCCGTACGTCTCGGTGCGTACATTATATACGTCTATAAATTTATTTATCCTAACCTAAGGGAACCTAACATCCCGGATGTAGTATTTTCCAACATTCCTGGCGGGTCGGCCCCTACTTCTCGGTGGGCACATTATATACGTCTATATCGTAATATAACCTAACCTAACCCATCTAGACCGTCGCTGGTAATGTTTTACAAAATCCCGGTCGTGTCGGCCCGTACGTCTCGGTGCGTACATTATATACGTCTATAAACTTATATATACTAACCTAAGGGAACCTAACTTCTCGGATGTAGTATTTTCCAACATTCCTGGCGGGTCGGCCCGTACTTCTCGGTGGGGACATTATATACGTCTATAACGTTATATATCCTAACCTAAGGGAACCTAACATCTCGGATGTAGTATTTTCCAACATTCCTGGCGGGTCGGCCCCTACTTCTCGATGGGCACATTATATTTGTCTATATCGCAATATAACCTAACCTAACCCATCTAGACCCTCGCTGGTAATGTTTTACAAAATCCCGGTCGTGTCGGCCCGTACTTCTCGGTGTGGACATTATATACGTCCATAACGTTGTATATCCTAACCTAAGGGAACCTAAGATCTCGCATGTATTATTTTCCAACGTTCCTGGCGGGCCAGGCCCTACTTCTCGGTGGGCACATTATATACTTCCATATCGTAATATAACCTAACCTAACCTATCTAGACCCTCGCTGGTAATGTTTAACAAAATTCCGGTCGTGTCGGCATGTACTTTGCCGTGGGGACATTATATACGTCTATAACGTTATATATCCTAACCTAAGGGAACCTAACATCTCGGATGTAGTATTTTCCAACATTCCTGGCGGGCCAGCCCCTACTTCTCGGTGGGCACATTATATACGTCCATATCGTAATATAACCTAACCTAACCCACCTAGACCCTCGCTGGTAATGTTTCACAGACTCCCGTTCATGTCTTCCCGTACGTCTCGGTGCGTACATTATATACGTCTATAAACTTATATATACTAACCTAAGGGAACCTAACTTCTCGGATGTAGTATTTTCCAACAGTCCTGGCGGGTCGGCCCCTACTTCTCGGTGGGTACATTATATACGTCTATAAAGTAATATAACCTAACCTAACCCATCTAGACCCTCGCTGGTATTGTTTTACAAAATCCCCGTCGTGTCGGCCCGTACTTCTCGGTGGGGACATTATATACGTCTATAACGTTATATATCCTAACCTAAGGGAACCTAACTTCTCGGATGTAGTATTTTCCAACATTCCTGGCGGGTCGGCCCCTACTTCTCGGTGGGCACATTATATACGCCTATATCGTAATATAAACCAACCTAACCCATCTAGAGCGTCGCTGGTAATGTTTTACAAAATCCCGGTCGTGTCGACCCGTACTTCTCGGTGGGGACATTATACACGTCTATAACGTTATATATCCTAACCTAAGGGAACCTAACATGTCGGATTTAGTATTTTCCAACATTCCTGGCGGGTCGGCCCCTACTTCTCGATGGGCTCATTATATTTGTCTATATCGCAATATAACCTAACCTAACCCATCTAGATCCTCGCTGGTAATGTTTTACAAAATCCCGGTCGTGTCGGCCCGTACTTCTCGGTGTGGACATTATATACGTCTATAACGTTATATATCCTAACCTAAGGGAACCTAACATCTCGCATGTATTATTTTCCAACGTTCCTGGCGGGCCAGCCCCTACTTCTCGGTGGGCACATTATATACGTCCATACCGAAATATAACCTAACCTAACCCATCTAGACCCTTGCTGGTAATGTTTTACAAAATTCCGGTCGTGTCGGCCCGTACTTTGCCGTGGGGACATTTTATACGTCTATAACGTTATATATCCTAACCTAAGGGAACCTAACACCTCGGATGTAGTATCTTCCAACATTTCTGGCGGGTCGGCCCCTACTTCTCGGTGGGAACTTTATATACGTCTATAACGTAATATAACCTAACCTAACCCACCTAGACCCTCGCTGGTAATGTTTCACTGAATCCCGTTCATGTGTTCCCGTACGTCTCGGTGCGTACATTATATACGTCTATAAATTTATTTATCCTAACCTAAGGGAACCTAACATCCCGGATGTAGTATTTTCCAACATTCCTGGCGGGTCGGCCCCTACTTCTCGGTGGGCACATTATATACGTCTATATCGTAATATAACCTAACCTAACCCATCTAGACCCTCGCTGGTAATGTTTTACAAAATCCCCGTCGCGTCGGCCCGTACTTCTCGGTGGGGACATTATATACGTCTATAACGTTATATATCCTAACCTAAGGGAACCTAACTTCTCGGATGTAGTATTTTCCAACAGTCCTGGCGGGTCGGCCCCTACTTCTCGGTGGGCACATTATATACGCCTATATCGTAATATAAACCAACCTAACCCATCTAGACCGTCGCTGGCAATGTTTTACAAAATCCCGGTCGTGTCGACCCGTACTTCTCGGTGGGGACATTATATACGTCTATAACGTTATATATCCTAACCTAAGGGAACCTAACTTCTCGGATGTAGTATTTTCCAACATTCCTCGCGGGTCGGCCCCTACTTCTCGGTGGGCACATTATATACGTCTATATCGTAATATAACCTAACCTAATCCATGTAGACCCCCGCTGGTAATGTTTTACAAAATCCCGGTCGTGTCTGCCCGTACTTCTCGGTGGGGACATTATATACGTCTATAACGTTATATATCCTAACCTAAGGGAACATAACATGTCGGATGTAGTATTTTCCAACATTCCTGGCGGGTCGGCCCCTACTTCTCGATGGGCACATTATATATGTCTATATCGCAATATAACCTAACCTAACCCATCTAGACCCTCGCTGGTAATGTTTTACAAAATCCCGGTCGTGTCGGCCCGTACTCCTCGGTGTGGACATTATATACGTCTATAACGTTATATATCCTAACCTAAGGGAACCTAACATCTCGCATGTATTATTTTCCAACGTTCCTGGCGGGCCAGGCCCTACTTCTCGGTGGGCACATTATATACGTCCATATCGTAATATAACCTAACCTAACCCATCTAGACCCTCGCTGGTAATGTTTTACAAAATTCCGGTCGTGTCGGCCCGTACTTTGCCGTGGGGACATTTTATACGTCTATAACGTTATATATCCTAACCTAAGGGAACCTAACACCTCGGATGTAGTATTTTCCAACATTTCTGGCGGGTCGGCCCCTACTTCTCGGTGGGAACTTTATATACGTCTATAACGTAATATAACCTAACCTAACCCACCTAGACCCTCGCTGGTAATGTTTCACTGAATCCCGTTCATGTCTTCCCGTACGTCTCGGTGCGTACATTATATACGTCTATAAATTTATTTATCCTAACCTAAGGGAACCTAACATCCCGGATGTAGTATTTTCCAACATTCCTGGCGGGTCGGCCCCTACTTCTCGGTGGGCACATTATATACGTCTATATCGTAATATAACCTAACCTAACCCATCTAGACCGTCGCTGGCAATGTTTTACAAAATCCCGGTCGTGTCGGCCCGTACTTCTCGGTGTGGACATTATATACGTCTATAACGTTATATATCCTAACCTAAGGGAACCTAACATCTCGCATGTATTATTTTCCAACGTTCCTGGCGGGCCAGCCCCTACTTCTCGGTGGGCACATTATATACGTCCATATCGTAATATAACCTAACCTAACCCACCTAGACCCTCGCTGGTAATGTTTCACAGAATCCCGTTCATGTCTTCCCGTACGTCTCGGTGCGTACATTATATACGTCTATAAACTTATATATACTAACCTAAGGGAACCTAACTTCTCGGATGTAGTATTTTCCAACATTCCTGGCGGGTCGGCCCGTACTTCTCGGTGGGGACATTATATACGTCTATAACGTTATATATCCTAACCTAAGGGAACCTAACATCTCGGATGTAGTATTTTCCAACATTCCTGGCGGGTCGGCCTCTACTTCTCGATGGGCACATTATATTTGTCTATATCGCAATATAACCTAACCTAACCCATCTAGACCCTCGCTGGTAATGTTTTACAAAATCCCGGTCGTGTCGGCCCGTACGTCTCGGTGCGTACATTATATACGTCTATAAACTTATATATACTAACCTAAGGGAACCTAACTTCTCGGATGTAGTATTTTCCAACATTCCTGGCGGGTCGGCCCGTACTTCTCGGTGGGGACATTATATACGTCTATAACGTTATATATCCTAACCTAAGGGAACCTAACATCTCGGATGTAGTATTTTCCAACATTCCTGGCGGGTCGGCCCCTACTTCTCGATGGGCACATTATATTTGTCTATATCGCAATATAACCTAACCTAACCCATCTAGACCCTCGCTGGTAATGTTTTACAAAATCCCGGTCGTGTCGGCCCGTACTTCTCGGTGTGGACATTATATACGTCCATAACGTTGTATATCCTAACCTAAGGGAACCTAACTTCTCGCATGTATTATTTTCCAACGTTCCTGGCGGGCCAGGCCCTACTTCTCGGTGGGCACATTATATACTTCCATATCGTAATATAACCTAACCTAACCTATCTAGACCCTCGCTGGTATTGTTTTACAAAATCCCCGTCGCGTCGGCCCGTACTTCTCGGTGGGGACATTATATACGTCTATAACGTTATATATCCTAACCTAAGGGAACCTAACTTCTCGGACGTAGTATTTTCCAACATTCCTGGCGGGTCGGCCCCTACTTCTCGATGGGCACATTATATTTGTCTATATCGCAATATAACCTAACCTAACCCATCTAGACCCTCGCTGGTAATGTTTTACAAAATCCCGGTCGTGTCGGCCCGTACTTCTCGGTGTGGACATTATATACGTCCATAACGTTGTATATCCTAACCTAAGGGAACCTAACTTCTCGCATGTATTATTTTCCAACATTCCTGGCGGGTCGGCCCCTACTTCTCGGTGGGCACATTATATACGTCTATATCGTAATATAACCTAACCTAACCCATCTAGACCGTCGCTGGTAATGTTTTACAAAATCCCGGTCGTGTCGGCCCGTACTTCTCGGTGGGGACATTATATACGTCTATAACGTTATATATCCTAACCTAAGGGAACGTAACATGTCGGATGTAGTATTTTCCAACATTCCTGGCGGGCCAGCCCCTACTTCTCGGTGGGCACATTATATACGTCCATATCGTAATATAACCTAACCTAACCCACCTAGACCCTCGCTGGTAATGTTTCACAGAATCCCGTTCATGTCTTCCCGTACGTCTCGGTGCGTACATTATATACGTCTATAAACTTATATATACTAACCTAAGGGAACCTAACTTCTCGGATGTAGTATTTTCCAACATTCCTGGCGGGTCGGCCCGTACTTCTCGGTGGGGACATTATATACGTCTATAACGTTATATATCCTAACCTAAGGGAACCTAACATCTCGGATGTAGTATTTTCCAACATTCCTGGCGGGTCGGCCCCCACTTCTCGGTGGACACATTATATACGTCTATATCGTAATATAACCTAACCTACCCCATCTAGACCCTCGCTGGTGATGTTTTACAAAATCCCGGTCGTGTCTGCCCGTACTTCTCGGTGGGGACATTATATACGTCTATAACGTTATATATCCTAACCCAAGGGAACCCTACATCTCGGATGTAGTATTTTCCAACATTCCTGGCGGGTCGGCCCCTACTTCTCGGTGGGCACATTATATACGTCCATATCGTAATATATCCTAACCTAACCCATCTAGACCCCCGCTGGTAATGTTTTACAAAATTCCTGTCGTGTCGGCCCGTACTTTGCCGTGGGGACATAATATACGTCTAGAACGTTATATATCCTAACCTAAGGGAACCTAACATCTCGGATGTAGTATTTTCCAACATTCCTGGCGGGACGGCCCCTACTTCTCGGTGGGCACATTATATACGTCTATATCGTAATATAACCTAACCTAACCCATCTAGACCGTCGCTGGGAATGTTTTACAAAATCCCGGTCGTGTCGACCCGTACTTCTCGGCGGGGATATTATATACGTCTATAACGTTATATATCCTAACCTAAGGGAACCTAACATGTCGGATGTAGTATTTTCCAACATTTCTGGCGGGTCGGCCCCTACTTCTCGATGGGCACATTATATTTGTCTATATCGCAATATAACCTAACCTAACCCATCTAGACCCTCGCTGGTAATGTTTTACAAAATCCCGGTCGTGTCGGCCCGTACTTCTCGGTGTGGACATTATATACGTCCATAACGTTGTATATCCTAACCTAAGGGAACCTAACTTCTCGGATGTAGTATTTTCCAACATTCCTGGCGGGTCGGCCCCTACTTCTCGGTGGGCACATTATATACGCCTATATCGTAATATAAACCAACCTAACCCATCTAGACCGTCGCTGGTAATGTTTTACAAAATCCCGGTCGTGTCGACCCGTACTTCTCGGTGGGGACATTATATACGTCTATAACGTTATATATCCTAACCTAAGGGAACCTAACATGTCGGATGTAGTATTTTCCAACATTCCTGGCGGGTCGGCCCCTACTTCTCGATGGGCACATTATATTTGTCTATATCGCAATATAACCTAACCTAACCCATCTAGATCCTCGCTGGTAATGTTTTACAAAATCCCGGTCGTGTCGGCCCGTACTTCTCGGTGTGGACATTATATGCGTCTATAACGTTATATATCCTAACCTAAGGGAACCTAACATCTCGCATGTATTATTTTCCAACGTTCCTGGCGGGCCAGCCCCTACTTCTCGGTGGGCACATTATATACGTCCATATCGTAATATAACCTAACCTAACCCATCTAGACCCTCGCTGGTAATGTTTTACAAAATTCCGGTCGTGTCGGCCCGTACTTTGCCGTGGGGACATTTTATACGTCTATAACGTTATATATCCTAACCTAAGGGAACCTAACACCTCGGATGTAGTATTTTCCAACATTTCTGGCGGGTCGGCCCCTACTTCTCGGTGGGAACTTTATATACGTCTATAACGTAATATAACCTAACCTAACCCACCTAGACCCTCGCTGGTAATGTTTCACTGAATCCCGTTCATGTGTTCCCATACGTCTCGGTGCGTACATTATATACGTCTATAAATTTATTTATCCTAACCTAAGGGAACCTAACATGTCGGATGTAGTATTTTCCAACATTCCTGGCGGGTCGGCCCCTACTTCTCGATGGGCACATTATATATGTCTATATCGCAATATAACCTAACCTAACCCATCTAGACCCTCGCTGGTATTGTTTTACAAAATCCCCGTCGTGTCGGCCCGTACTTCTCGGTGGGGACATTATATACGTCTATAACGTTATATATCCTAACCTAAGGGAACCTAACTTCTCGGATGTAGTATTTTCCAACATTCCTGGCGGGTCGGCCCCTACTTCTCGGTGGGCACATTATATACGCCTATATCGTAATATAAACCAACCTAACCCATCTAGAGCGTCGCTGGTAATGTTTTACAAAATCCCGGTCGTGTCGACGCGTACTTCTCGGTGGGGACATTATACACGTCTATAACGTTATATATCCTAACCTAAGGGAACCTAACATGTCGGATTTAGTATTTTCCAACATTCCTGGCGGGTCGGCCCCTACTTCTCGATGGGCACATTATATTTGTCTATATCGCAATATAACCTAACCTAACCCATCTAGATCCTCGCTGGTAATGTTTTACAAAATCCCCGTCGTGTCGGCCCGTACTTCTCGGTGGGGACATTATATACGTCTATAACGTTATATATCCTAACCCAAGGGAACCCTACATCTCGGATGTAGTATTTTCCAACATTCCTGGCGGGTCGGCCCCTACTTCTCGGTGGGCACATTATATACGCCTATATCGTAATATAAACCAACCTAACCCATCTAGACCGTCGCTGGTAATGTTTTACAAAATCCCGGTCGTGTCGACCCGTACTTCTCGGTGGGGACATTATATACGTCTATAACGTTATATATCCTAACCTAAGGGAACCTAACATGTCGGATGTAGTATTTTCCAACATTCCTGGCGGGTCGGCCCCTACTTCTCGATGGGCACATTATATATGTCTATATCGCAATATAACCTAACCTAACCCATCTAGACCCTCGCTGGTAATGTTTTACAAAATCCCCGTCGCGTCGGCCCGTACTTCTCGGCGGGGACATTATATACGTCTATAACGTTATATATCCTAACCTAAGGGAACCTAACATCTCGGATGTAGTATTTTCCAACATTCCTGGCGGGTCGGCCCCCACTTCTCGGTGGACACATTATATACGTCTATATCGTAATATAACCTAACCTACCCCATCTAGACCCTCGCTGGTGATGTTTTACAAAATCCCGGTCGTGTCTGCCCGTACTTCTCGGTGGGGACATTATATACGTCTATAACGTTATATATCCTAACCCAAGGGAACCCTACATCTCGAATGTAGTATTTTCCAACATTCCTGGCGGGTCGGCCCCTACTTCTCGGTGGGCACATTATATACGTCCATATCGTAATATATCCTAACCTAACCCATCTAGACCCCCGCTGGTAATGTTTTACAAAATTCCTGTCGTGTCGGCCCGTACTTTGCCGTGGGGACATAATATACGTCTAGAACGTTATATATCCTAACCTAAGGGAACCTAACATCTCGGATGTAGTATTTTCCAACATTCCTGGCGGGACGGCCCCTACTTCTCGGTGGGCACATTATATACGTCTATATCGTAATATAACCTAATCTAACCCATCTAGACCGTCGCTGGTAATGTTTTACAAAATCCCGGTCGTGTCGACCCGTACTTCTCGGCGGGGATATTATATACGTCTATAACGTTATATATCCTAACCTAAGGGAACCTAACATGTCGGATGTAGTATTTTCCAACATTCCTGGCGGGTCGGCCCCTACTTCTCGATGGGCACATTATATTTGTCTATATCGCAATATAACCTAACCTAACCCATCTAGACCCTCGCTGGTAATGTTTTACAAAATCCCGGTCGTGTCGGCCCGTACTTCTCGGTGTGGACATTATATACGTCCATAACGTTGTATATCCTAACCTAAGGGAACCTAAGATCTCGCATGTATTATTTTCCAACGTTCCTGGCGGGCCAGCCCCTACTTCTCGGTGGGCACATTATATACGTCCATATCGTAATATAACCTAACCTAACCCACCTAGACCCTCGCTGGTAATGTTTCACAGACTCCCGTTCATGTCTTCCCGTACGTCTCGGTGCGTACATTATATACGTCTATAAACTTATATATACTAACCTAAGGGAACCTAACTTCTCGGATGTAGTATTTTCCAACAGTCCTGGCGGGTCGGCCCCTACTTCTCGGTGGGTACATTATATACGTCTATAAAGTAATATAACCTAACCTAACCCATCTAGACCCTCGCTGGTATTGTTTTACAAAATCCCCGTCGCGTCGGCCCGTACTTCTCGGTGGGGACATTATATACGTCTATAACGTTATATATCCTAACCTAAGGGAACCTAACTTCTCGGATGTAGTATTTTCCAACATTCCTGGCGGGTCGGCCCCTACTTCTCGGTGGGCACATTATATACGCCTATATCGTAATATAAACCAACCTAACCCATCTAGACCGTCGCTGGTAATGTTTTACAAAATCCCGGTCGTGTCGACCCGTACTTCTCGGTGGGGACATTATATACGTCTATAACGTTATATATCCTAACCTAAGGGAACCTAACATGTCGGATGTAGTATTTTCCAACATTCCTGGCGGGTCGGCCCCTACTTCTCGATGGGCACATTATATTTGTCTATATCGCAATATAACCTAACCTAACCCATCTAGATCCTCGCTGGTAATGTTTTACAAAATCCCGGTCGTGTCGGCCCGTACTTCTCGGTGTGGACATTATATGCGTCTATAACGTTATATATCCTAACCTAAGGGAACCTAACATCTCGCATGTATTATTTTCCAACGTTCCTGGCGGGCCAGCCCCTACTTCTCGGTGGGCACATTATATACGTCCATATCGTAATATAACCTAACCTAACCCATCTAGACCCTCGCTGCTAATGTTTTACAAAATTCCGGTCGTGTCGGCCCGTACTTTGCCGTGGGGACATTTTATACGTCTATAACGTTATATATCCTAACCTAAGGGAACCTAACACCTCGGATGTAGTATTTTCCAACATTTCTGGCGGGTCGGCCCCTACTTCTCGGTGGGAACTTTATATACGTCTATAACGTAATATAACCTAACCTAACCCACCTAGACCCTCGCTGGTAATGTTTCACTGAATCCCGTTCATGTGTTCCCATACGTCTCGGTGCGTACATTATATACGTCTATAAATTTATTTATCCTAACCTAAGGGAACCTAACATGTCGGATGTAGTATTTTCCAACATTCCTGGCGGGTCGGCCCCTACTTCTCGATGGGCACATTATATATGTCTATATCGCAATATAACCTAACCTAACCCATCTAGACCCTCGCTGGTATTGTTTTACAAAATCCGCGTCGTGTCGGCCCGTACTTCTCGGTGGGGACATTATATACGTCTATAACGTTATATATCCTAACCTAAGGGAACCTAACTTCTCGGATGTAGTATTTTCCAACATTCCTGGCGGGTCGGCCCCTACTTCTCGGTGGGCACATTATATACGCCTATATCGTAATATAAACCAACCTAACCCATCTAGAGCGTCGCTGGTAATGTTTTACAAAATCCCGGTCGTGTCGACCCGTACTTCTCGGTGGGGACATTATACACGTCTATAACGTTATATATCCTAACCTAAGGGAACCTAACATGTCGGATTTAGTATTTTCCAACATTCCTGGCGGGTCGGCCCCTACTTCTCGATGGGCACATTATATTTGTCTATATCGCAATATAACCTAACCTAACCCATCTAGATCCTCGCTGGTAATGTTTTACAAAATCCCGGTCGTGTCGGCCCGTACTTCTCGGTGTGGACATTATATACGTCTATAACGTTATATATCCTAACCTAAGGGAACCTAACATCTCGCATGTATTATTTTCCAACGTTCCTGGCGGGCCAGCCCCTACTTCTCGGTGGGCACATTATATACGTCCATATCGTAATATAACCTAACCTAACCCATCTAGACCCTTGCTGGTAATGTTTTACAAAATTCCGGTCGTGTCGGCCCGTACTTTGCCGTGGGGACATTTTATACGTCTATAACGTTATATATCCTAACCTAAGGGAACCTAACACCTCGGATGTAGTATCTTCCAACATTTCTGGCGGGTCGGCCCCTACTTCTCGGTGGGAACTTTATATACGTCTATAACGTAATATAACCTAACCTAACCCACCTAGACCCTCGCTGGTAATGTTTCACTGAATCCCGTTCATGTGTTCCCGTACGTCTCGGTGCGTACATTATATACGTCTATAAATTTATTTATCCTAACCTAAGGGAACCTAACATCCCGGATGTAGTATTTTCCAACATTCCTGGCGGGTCGGCCCCTACTTCTCGGTGGGCACATTATATACGTCTATATCGTAATATAACCTAACCTAACCCATCTAGACCCTCGCTGGTAATGTTTTACAAAATCCCGGTCGTGTCGGCCCGTACTTCTCGGTGGGGACATTATATACGTCTATAACGTTATATATCCTAACCTAAGGGAACCTAACTTCTCGGATGTAGTATTTTCCAACATTCCTCGCGGGTCGGCGCCTACTTCTCGGTGGGCACATTATATACGTCTATATCGTAATATAACCTAAACCTAATCCATGTAGACCCCCGCTGGTAATGTTTTACAAAATCCCGGTCGTGTCTGCCCGTACTTCTCGGTGGGGACATTATATACGTCTATAACGTTATATATCCTAACCTAAGGGAACCTAACATGTCGGATGTAGTATTTTCCAACATTCCTGGCGGGTCGGCCCCTACTTCTCGATGGGCACATTATATATGTCTATATCGCAATATAACCTAACCTAACCCATCTAGACCCTCGCTGGTAATGTTTTACAAAATCCCGGTCGTGTCGGCCCGTACTTCTCGGTGTAGACATTATATACGTCTATAACGTTATATATCCTAACCTAAGGGAACCTAACATCTCGCATGTATTATTTTCCAACGTTCCTGGCGGGCCAGGCCCTACATCTCGGTGGGCACATTATATACTTCCATATCGTAATATAACCTAACCTAACCTATCTAGACCCTCGCTGGTAATGTTTAACAAAATTCCGGTGGTGTCGGCATGTACTTTGCCGTGGGCACATTATATACGTCTATAACGTTATATATCCTAACCTAAGGGAACCTAACATCTCGGATGTAGTATTTTCCAACATTCCTGGCGGGCCAGCCCCTACTTCTCGGTGGGCACATTATATACGTCCATATCGTAATATAACCTAACCTAACCCACCTAGACCCTCGCTGGTAATGTTTCACAGACTCCCGTTCATGTCTTCCCGTACGTCTCGGTGCGTACATTATATACGTCTATAAACTTATATATACTAACCTAAGGGAACCTAACTTCTCGGATGTAGTATTTTCCAACAGTCCTGGCGGGTCGGCCCTTACTTCTCGATGGGCACATTATATTTGTCTATATCGCAATATAACCTAACCTAACCCATCTAGACCCTCGCTGGTATTGTTTTACAAAATCCCCGTCGCGTCGGCCCGTACTTCTCGGTGGGGACATTATATACGTCTATAACGTTATATATCCTAACCTAAGGGAACCTAACTTCTCGGATGTAGTATTTTCCAACATTCCTGGCGGGTCGGCCCCTACTTCTCGGTGGGCACATTATATACGCCTATATCGTAATATAAACCAACCTAACCCATCTAGACCGTCGCTGGTAATGTTTTACAAAATCCCGGTCGTGTCGACCCGTACTTCTCGGTGGGGACATTATATACGTCTATAACGTTATATATCCTAACCTAAGGGAACCTAACATGTCGGATGTAGTATTTTCCAACATTCCTGGCGGGTCGGCCCCTACTTCTCGATGGGCACATTATATTTGTCTATATCGCAATATAACCTAACCTAACCCATCTAGATCCTCGCTGGTAATGTTTTACAAAATCCCGGTCGTGTCGGCCCGTACTTCTCGGTGTGGACATTATATACGTCTATAACGTTATATATCCTAACCTAAGGGAACCTAACATCTCGCATGTATTATTTTCCAACGTTCCTGGCGGGCCAGCCCCTACTTCTCGGTGGGCACATTATATACGTCCATATCGTAATATAACCTAACCTAACCCATCTAGACCCTCGCTGGTAATGTTTTACAAAATTCCGGTCGTGTCGGCCCGTACTTTGCCGTGGGGACATTTTATACGTCTATAACGTTATATATCCTAACCTAAGGGAACCTAACACCTCGGATGTAGTATTTTCCAACATTTCTGGCGGGTCGGCCCCTACTTCTCGGTGGGAACTTTATATACGTCTATAACGTAATATAACCTAACCTAACCCACCTAGACCCTCGCTGGTAATGTTTCACTGAATCCCGTTCATGTGTTCCCATACGTCTCGGTGCGTACATTATATACGTCTATAAATTTATTTATCCTAACCTAAGGGAACCTAACATGTCGGATGTAGTATTTTCCAACATTCCTGGCGGGTCGGCCCCTACTTCTCGATGGGTACATTATATATGTCTATATCGCAATATAACCTAACCTAACCCATCTAGACCCTCGCTGGTATTGTTTTACAAAATCCCCGTCGTGTCGGCCCGTACTTCTCGGTGGGGACATTATATACGTCTATAACGTTATATATCCTAACCTAAGGGAACCTAACTTCTCGGATGTAGTATTTTCCAACATTCCTCGCGGGTCGGCGCCTACTTCTCGGTGGGCACATTATATACGTCTATATCGTAATATAACCTAAACCTAATCCATGTAGACCCCCGCTGGTAATGTTTTACAAAATCCCGGTCGTGTCTGCCCGTACTTCTCGGTGGGGACATTATATACGTCTATAACGTTATATATCCTAACCTAAGGGAACCTAACATGTCGGATGTAGTATTTTCCAACATTCCTGGCGGGTCGGCCCCTACTTCTCGATGGGCACATTATATATGTCTATATCGCAATATAACCTAACCTAACCCATCTAGACCCTCGCTGGTAATGTTTTACAAAATCCCGGTCGTGTCGGCCCGTACTTCTCGGTGTAGACATTATATACGTCTATAACGTTATATATCCTAACCTAAGGGAACCTAACATCTCGCATGTATTATTTTCCAACGTTCCTGGCGGGCCAGGCCCTACATCTCGGTGGGCACATTATATACTTCCATATCGTAATATAACCTAACCTAACCTATCTAGACCCTCGCCTGTAATGTTTAACAAAATTCCGGTGGTGTCGGCATGTACTTTGCCGTGGGGACATTATATACGTCTATAACGTTATATATCCTAACCTAAGGGAACCTAACATCTCGGATGTAGTATTTTCCAACATTCCTGGCGGGCCAGCCCCTACTTCTCGGTGGGCACATTATATACGTCCATATCGTAATATAACCTAACCTAACCCACCTAGACCCTCGCTGGTAATGTTTCACAGAATCCCGTTCATGTCTTCCCGTACGTCTCGGTGCGTACATTATATACGTCTATAAACTTATATATACTAACCTAAGGGAACCTAACTTCTCGGATGTAGTATTTTCCAACATTCCAGGCGGGTCGGCCCCTACTTCTCGGTGGGTACATTATATACGTCTATAAAGTAATATAACCTAACCTAACCCATCTAGATCCTCGCTGGTATTGTTTTACAAAATCCCGGTCGTGTCGGCCCGTACTTCTCGGTGGGGACATTATATACGTCTATAACGCTATATATCCTAACCTAAGGGAACCTAACTTCTCGGATGTAGTATTTTCCAACATTCCTGGCGGGTCGGCCCCTACTTCTCGGTGGGCACATTATATACGCCTATATCGTAATATAAACCAACCTAACCCATCTAGACCGTCGCTGGTAATGTTTTACAAAATCCCGGTCGTGTCGACCCGTACTTCTCGGTGGGGACATTATATACGTCTATAACGTTATATATCCTAACCTAAGGGAACCTAACATGTCGGATGTAGTATTTTCCAACATTCCTGGCGGGTCGGCCCCTACTTCTCGATGGGCACATTATATTTGTCTATATCGCAATATAACCTAACCTAACCCATCTAGATCCTCGCTGGTAATGTTTTACAAAATCCCGGTCGTGTCGGCCCGTACTTCTCGGTGTGGACATTATATACGTCTATAACGTTATATATCCTAACCTAAGGGAACCTAACATCTCGCATGTATTATTTTCCAACGTTCCTGGCGGGCCAGCCCCTACTTCTCGGTGGGCACATTATATACGTCCATATCGTAATATAACCTAACCTAACCCATCTAGACCCTCGCTGGTAATGTTTTACAAAATTCCGGTCGTGTCGGCCCGTACTTTGCCGTGGGGACATTTTATACGTCTATAACGTTATATATCCTAACCTAAGGGAACCTAACACCTCGGATGTAGTATTTTCCAACATTTCTGGCGGGTCGGCCCCTACTTCTCGGTGGGAACTTTATATACGTCTATAACGTAATATAACCTAACCTAACCCACCTAGACCCTCGCTGGTAATGTTTCACTGAATCCCGTTCATGTGTTCCCATACGTCTCGGTGCGTACATTATATACGTCTATAAACTTATATATACTAACCTAAGGGAACCTAACTTCTCGGATGTAGTATTTTCCAACATTCCTGGCGGGTCGGCCCGTACTTCTCGGTGGGGACATTATATACGTCTATAACGTTATATATCCTAACCTAAGGGAACCTAACATCTCGGATGTAGTATTTTCCAACATTCCTGGCGGGTCGGCCCCCACTTCTCGGTGGACACATTATATACGTCTATATCGTAATATAACCTAACCTAACCCATCTAGACCCTCGCTGGTGATGTTTTACAAAATCCCGGTCGTGTCTTCCCGTACGTCTCGGTGCGTACATTATATACGTCTATAAACTTATATATACTAACCTAAGGGAACCTAACTTCTCGGATGTAGTATTTTCCAATAGTCCTGGCGGGTCGGCCCCTACTTCTCGGTGGGTACATTATATACGTCTATAAAGTAATATAACCTAACCTAACCCATCTAGACCCTCGCTGGTATTGTTTTACAAAATCCCCGTCGTGTCGGCCCGTACTTCTCGGTGGGGACATTATATACGTCTATAACGTTATATATCCTAACCTAAGGGAACCTAACTTCTCGGATGTAGTATTTTCCAACATTCCTGGCGGGTCGGCCCCAACTTCTCGGTGGGCACATTATATACGCCTATATCGTAATATAAACCAACCTAACCCACCTAGACCGTCGCTGGTAATGTTTTACAAAATCCCGGTCGTGTCGACCCGTACTTCTCGGTGGGGACATTATATACGTCTATAACGTTATATATCCTAATCTAAGGGAACCTAACATGTCGGATTTAGTATTTTCCAACATTCCTGGCGGGTCGGCCCCTACTTCTCGATGGGCACATTATATTTGTCTATATCGCAATATAACCTAACCTAACCCATCTAGATCCTCGCTGGTAATGTTTTACAAAATCCCGGTCGTGTCGGCCCGTACTTCTCGGTGTGGACATTATATACGTCTATAACGTTATATATCCTAACCTAAGGGAACCTAACATCTCGCATGTATTATTTTCCAACGTTCCTGGCGGGCCAGCCCCTACTTCTCGGTGGGCACATTATATACGTCCATATCGTAATATAACCTAACCTAACCCATCTAGACCCTCGCTGGTAATGTTTTACAAAATTCCGGTCGTTTCGGCCCGTACTTTGCCGTGGGGACATTTTATACGTCTATAACGTTATATATCCTAACCTAAGGGAACCTAACACCTCGGATGTAGTATTTTCCAACATTTCTGGCGGGTCGGCACCTACTTCTCGGTGGGAACTTTATATACGTCTATAACGTAACATAACCTAACCTAACCCACCTAGACCCTCGCTGGTAATGTTTCACTGAATCCCGTTCATGTCTTCCCGTACGTCTCGGTGCGTACATTATATACGTCTATAAATTTATTTATCCTAACCTAAGGGAACCTAACATCCCGGATGTAGTATTTTCCAACATTCCTGGCGGGTCGGCCCCTACTTCTCGGTGGGCACATTATATACGTCCATATCGTAATATAACCTAACCTAACCCACCTAGACCCTCGCTGGTAATGTTTCACAGAATCCCGTTCATGTCTTCCCGTACGTCTCGGTGCGTACATTATATACGTCTATAAACTTATATATACTAACCTAAGGGAACCTAACTTCTCGGATGTAGTATTTTCCAACATTCCTGGCGGGTCGGCCCCCACTTCTCGGTGGACACATTATATACGTCTATATCGTAATATAACCTAACCTAACCCATCTAGACCCTCGCTGGTGATGTTTTACAAAATCCCGGTCGTGTCTTCCCGTACGTCTCGGTGCGTACATTATATACGTCTATAAACTTATATATACTAACCTAAGGGAACCTAACTTCTCGGATGTAGTATTTTCCAACAGTCCTGGCGGGTCGGCCCCTACTTCTCGGTGGGTACATTATATACGTCTATAAAGTAATATAACCTAACCTAACCCATCTAGACCCTCGCTGGTATTGTTTTACAAAATCCCCGTCGTGTCGGCCCGTACTTCTCGGTGGGGACATTATATACGTCTATAACGTTATATATCCTAACCTAAGGGAACCTAACTTCTCGGATGTAGTATTTTCCAACATTCCTGGCGGGTCGGCCCCTACTTCTCGGTGGGCACATTATATACGCCTATATCGTAATATAAACCAACCTAACCCACCTAGACCGTCGCTGGTAATGTTTTACAAAATCCCGGTCGTGTCGACCCGTACTTCTCGGTGGGGACATTATATACGTCTATAACGTTATATATCCTAACCTAAGGGAACCTAACATGTCGGATTTAGTATTTTCCAACATTCCTGGCGGGTCGGCCCCTACTTCTCGATGGGCACATTATATTTGTCTATATCGCAATATAACCTAACCTAACCCATCTAGATCCTCGCTGGTAATGTTTTACAAAATCCCGGTCGTGTCGGCCCGTACTTCTCGGTGTGGACATTATATACGTCTATAACGTTATATATCCTAACCTAAGGGAACCTAACATCTCGCATGTATTATTTTCCAACGTTCCTGGCGGGCCAGCCCCTACTTCTCGGTGGGCACATTATATACGTCCATATCGTAATATAACCTAACCTAACCCATCTAGACCCTCGCTGGTAATGTTTTACAAAATTCCGGTCGTTTCGGCCCGTACTTTGCCGTGGGGACATTTTATACGTCTATAACGTTATATATCCTAACCTAAGGGAACCTAACACCTCGGATGTAGTATTTTCCAACATTTCTGGCGGGTCGGCACCTACTTCTCGGTGGGAACTTTATATACGTCTATAACGTAATATAACCTAACCTAACCCACCTAGACCCTCGCTGGTAATGTTTCACTGAATCCCGTTCATGTCTTCCCGTACGTCTCGGTGCGTACATTATATACGTCTATAAATTTATTTATCCTAACCTAAGGGAACCTAACATCCCGGATGTAGTATTTTCCAACATTCCTGGCGGGTCGGCCCCTACTTCTCGGTGGGCACATTATATACGTCCATATCGTAATATAACCTAACCTAACCCACCTAGACCCTCGCTGGTAATGTTTCACAGAATCCCGTTCATGTCTTCCCGTACGTCTCGGTGCGTACATTATATACGTCTATAAACTTATATATACTAACCTAAGGGAACCTAACTTCTCGGATGTAGTATTTTCCAACATTTCTGGCGGGTCGGCCCGTACTTCTCGGTGGGGACATTATATACGTCTATAACGTTATATATCCTAACCTAAGGGAACCTAACATCTCGGATGTAGTATTTTCCAACATTCCTGGCGGGTCGGCCCCCACTTCTCGGTGGACACATTATATACGTCTATATCGTAATATAACCTAACCTAACCCATCTAGACCCTCGCTGGTGATGTTTTACAAAATCCCGGTCGTGTCTTCCCGTACGTCTCGGTGCGTACATTATATACGTCTATAAACTTATATATACTAACCTAAGGGAACCTAACTTCTCGGATGTAGTATTTTCCAACAGTCCTGGCGGGTCGGCCCCTACTTCTCGGTGGGTACATTATATACGTCTATAAAGTAATATAACCTAACCTAACCCATCTAGACCCTCGCTGGTATTGTTTTACAAAATCCCCGTCGTGTCGGCCCGTACTTCTCGGTGGGGACATTATATACGTCTATAACGTTATATATCCTAACCTAAGGGAACCTAACTTCTCGGATGTAGTATTTTCCAACATTCCTGGCGGGTCGGCCCCTACTTCTCGGTGGGCACATTATATACGCCTATATCGTAATATAAACCAACCTAACCCATCTAGACCGTCGCTGGTAATGTTTTACAAAATCCCGGTCGTGTCGACCCGTACTTCTCGGTGGGGACATTATATACGTCTATAACGTTATATATCCTAACCTAAGGGAACCTAACATGTCGGATTTAGTATTTTCCAACATTCCTGGCGGGTCGGCCCCTACTTTTCGATGGGCACATTATATTTGTCTATATCGCAATATAACCTAACCTAACCCATCTAGATCCTCGCTGGTAATGTTTTACAAAATCCCGGTCGTGTCGGCCCGTACTTCTCGGTGGGGACATTATATACGTCTATAACGTTATATATCCTAACCTAAGGGAACCTAACATCTCGGATGTAGTATTTTCCAACATTCCTGGCGGGTCGGCCCCCACTTCTCGGTGGACACATTATATACGTCTATATCGTAATATAACCTAATCTAACCCATCTAGACCCTCGCTGGTGATGTTTTACAAAATCCCGGTCGTGTCTTCCCGTACGTCTCGGTGCGTACATTATATACGTCTATAAACTTATATATACTAACCTAAGGGAACCTAACTTCTCGGATGTAGTATTTTCCAACAGTCCTGGCGGGTCGGCCCCTACTTCTCGGTGGGTACATTATATACGTCTATAAAGTAATATAACCTAACCTAACCCATCTAGACCCTCGCTGGTATTGTTTTACAAAATCCCCGTCGTGTCGGCCCGTACTTCTCGGTGGGGACATTATATACATCTATAACGTTATATATCCTAACCTAAGGGAACCTAACTTCTCGGATGTAGTATTTTCCAACATTCCTGGCGGGTTGGCCCCTACTTCTCGGTGGGCACATTATATACGCCTATATCGTAATATAAACCAACCTAACCCATCTAGACCGTCGCTGGTAATGTTTTACAAAATCCCGGTCGTGTCGACCCGTACTTCTCGGTGTGGATATTATATACGTCTATAACGTTATATATCCTAACCTAAGGGAACCTAACATCTCGCATGTATTATTTTCCAACGTTCCTGGCGGGCCAGCCCCTACTTCTCGGAGGGCACATTATATACGTCCATATCGTAATATAACCTAACCTAACCCATCTAGACCCTCGCTGGTAATGTTTTACAAAATTCCGGTCGTGTCGGCCCGTACTTTGCCGTGGGGACATTTTATACGTCTATAACGTTATATATCCTAACCTAAGGGAACCTAACACCTCGGATGTAGTATTTTCCAACATTTCTGGCGGGTCGGCCCCTACTTCTCGGTGGGAACTTTATATACGTCTATAACGTAATATAACCTAACCTAACCCACCTAGACCCTCGCTGGTAATGTTTCACTGAATCCCGTTCATGTCTTCCCGTACGTCTCGGTGCGTACATTATATACGTCTATAAATTTATTTATCCTAACCTATGGGAACCTAACATCCCGGATGTAGTATTTTCCAACATTCCTGGCGGGTCGGCCCCTACTTCTCGGTGGGCACATTATATACGTCTATATCGTAATATAACCTAACCTAACACATCTAGACCGTCGCTGGTAATGTTTTACAAAATCCCGGTCTTATCGGCCCGTACTTCTCGGTGTGGACATTATATACGTCTATATCGTTATATATCCTAACCTAAGGGAACCTAACATCTCGGATGTAGTATTTTCCAACATTCCTGACGGGCCGGCCCCTACTTCTCGGTGGGCACATTATATACGTCCATATCGTAATATAATCTAACCTAACACATCTAGACCCTCGCTGGTAATGTTTTACAAAATCCCGGTCTTATCGGCCCGTACTTCTCGGTGTGGACATTATATACGTCTATATCGTTATATATCCTAACCTAAGGGAACCTAACATTTCGCATGTATTATTTTCCAACGTTCCTGGCGGGCCAGCCCCTACTTCTCGGTGGGCACATTATATACGTCCATATCGTAATATAACCTAACCTAACCCATCTAGACCCTCGCTGGTAATGTTTTACAAAATCCCGGTCGTGTCTGCCCGTACTTCTCGGTGGGGACATTATATACGTCTATAACGTTATATATCCTAACCTAAGGGAACCTAACATGTCGGATGTAGTATTTTCCAACATTCCTGGCGGGTCGGCCCCTACTTCTCGATGGGCACATTATATACGTCTATATCGTAATATAACCTAACCTAATCCATGTAGACCCTCGCTGGTAATGTTTTACAAAATCCCGGACGTGTCTGCCCGTACTTCTCGGTGGGGACATTATATACGTCTATAACGTTATATATCCTAACCTAAGGGAACCTAACATGTCGGATGTAGTATTTTCCAACATTCCTGGCGGGTCGGCCCCTACTTCTCGATGGGCACATTATATATGTCTATATCGCAATATAACCTAACCTAACCCATCTAGACCCTCGCTGGTAATGTTTTACAAAATCCCGGTCGTGTCGGCCCGTACTTCTCGCTGTGGACATTATATACGTCTATAACGTTATATATCCTAACCTAAGGAAACCTAACATCTCGCATGTATTATTTTCCAACATTCCTGGCGGGTCGGCCCCTACTTCTCGGTGGGCACATTATATACGTCTATATCGTAATATAACCTAACCGAACACATCTAGACCGTCGCTGGTAATGTTTTACAAAATCCCGGTCTTATCGGCCCGTACTTCTCGGTGTGGACATTATATACGTCTATATCGTTATATATCCTAACCTAAGGGAACCTAACATCTCGGATGTAGTATTTTCCAACATTCCTGACGGGCCGGCCCCTACTTCTCGGTGGGCACATTATATACGTCCATATCGTAATATAATCTAACCTAACCCATCTAGACCCTCGCTGGTAATGTTTTACAAAATTCCGGTCGTGTCGGCCCGTACTTCTCGGTGGGGACATTATATACGTCTATAACGTTATATATCCTAACCTAAGGGAACCTAACATGTCGGATGTAGTATTTTCCAACATTCCTGGCGGGTCGGCCCCTACTTCTCGATGGGCACATTATATACGTCTATATCGTAATATAACCTAACGTAATCCATGTAGACCCTCGCTGGTAATGTTTTACAAAATCCCGGTCGTGTCTGCCCGTACTTCTCGGTGGGGACATTATATACGTCTATAACGTTATATATCCTAACCTAAGGGAACCTAACATGTCGGATGTAGTATTTTCCAACATTCCTGGCGGGTCGGCCCCTACTTCTCGATGCGCACATTATATATGTCTATATCGCAATATAACCTAACCTAATCCATCTAGACCCTCGCTGGTAATGTTTTACAAAATCACGGTCGTGTCGGCCCGTACTTCTCGCTGTTGACATTATATACGTCTATAACGTTATATATCCTAACCTAAGGGAACCTAACATCTCGCATGTATTATTTTCCAACGTTCCTGGCGGGCCAGGCCCTGCTTCTCGGTGGGCACATTATATACTTCCATATCGTAATATAACCTAACCTAACCTATCTAGACCCTCGCTGGTAATGTTTAACAAAATTCCGGTCGTGTCGGCATGTACATTGCCGTGGGGACATTATATACGTCTATAACGTTATATATCCTAACCTAAGGGAACCTAACATCTCGGATGTAGTATTTTCCAACATTCTTGGCGGGCCAGCCCCTACTTCTCGGTGGGCACATTATATACGTCCATATCGTAATATAACCTAACCTAACCCACCTAGACCCTCGCTGGTAATGTTTAACAGAATCCCGTTCATGTCTTCCCGTACGTCTCGGTGCGTACATTATATACGTCTATAAACTTATATATACTAACCTAAGGGAACCTAACTTCTCGGATGTAGTATTTTCCAACATTCCTGGCGCGTCGGCCCGTACTTCTCGGTGGGGACATTATATACGTCTATAACGTTATATATCCTAACCTAAGGGAACCTAACATCTCGGATGTAGTATTTTCCAACATTCCTGGCGGGTCGGCCCCCACTTCTCGGTGGACACATTATATACGTCTATATCGTAATATAACCTAACCTAACCCATCTAGACCCTCGCTGGTGATGTTTTACAAAATCCCGGTCGTGTCTTCCCGTACGTCTCGGTGCGTACATTATATACGTCTATAAACTTATATATACTAACCTAAGGGAACCTAACTTCTCGGATGTAGTATTTTCCAACAGTCCTGGCGGGTCGGCCCCTACTTCTCGGTGGGTACATTATATACGTCTATAAAGTAATATAACCTAACCTAACCCATCTAGACCCTCGCTGGTATTGTTTTACAAAATCCCCGTCGTGTCGGCCCGTACTTCTCGGTGGGGACATTATATACGTCTATAACGTTATATATCCTAACCTAAGGGAACCTAACTTCTCGGATGTAGTATTTTCCAACATTCCTGGCGGGTCGGCCCCTACTTCTCGGTGGGCACATTATATACGTCTATATCGTAATATAACCCAACCTAACCCATCTAGACCGTCGCTGGTAATGTTTTACAAAATCCCGGTCGTGTCGACCCGTACTTCTCGGTGCGTACATTATATACGTCTATAAACTTATATATACTAACCTAAGGGAACCTAACTTCTCGGATGTAGTATTTTCCAACATTCCTGGCGGGTCGGCCCGTACTTCTCGGTGGGGACATTATATACGTCTATAACGTTATATATCCTAACCTAAGGGAACCTAACATCTCGGATGTAGTATTTTCCAACATTCCTGGCGGGTCGGCCCCCACTTCTCGGTGGACACATTATATACGTCTATATCGTAATATAACCTAACCTAACCCATCTAGACCCTCGCTGGTGATGTTTTACAAAATCCCGGTCGTGTCTTCCCGTACGTCTCGGTGCGTACATTATATACGTCTATAAACTTATATATACTAACCTAAGGGAACCTAACTTCTCGGATGTAGTATTTTCCAACAGTCCTGGCGGGTCGGCCCCTACTTCTCGGTGGGTACATTATATACGTCTATAAAGTAATATAACCTAACCTAACCCATCTAGACCCTCGCTGGTATTGTTTTACAAAATCCCCGTCGTGTCGGCCCGTACTTCTCGGTGGGGACATTATATACGTCTATAACGTTATATATCCTAACCTAAGGGAACCTAACTTCTCGGATGTAGTATTTTCCAACATTCCTGGCGGGTCGGCCCCTACTTCTCGGTGGGCACATTATATACGTCTATATCGTAATATAACCCAACCTAACCCATCTAGACCGTCGCTGGTAATGTTTTACAAAATCCCGGTCGTGTCGACCCGTACTTCTCGGTGGGCACATTATATACGTCTATAACGTTATATATCCTAACCTAAGGGAACCTAACATGTCGGATGTAGTATTTTCCAACATTCCTGGCGGGTCGGACCCTACTTCTCGATGGGCACATTATATTTGTCTATATCGCAATATAACCTAACCTAACCCATCTAGACCCTCGCTGGTAATGTTTTACAAAATCCCGGTCGTGTCGGCCCGTACTTCTCGGTGTGGACATTATATACGTCTATAACGTTATATATCCTAACCTAAGGGAACCTAACATCTCGCATGTATTATTTTCCAACGTTCCTGGCGGGCCAGCCCCTACTTCTCGGTGGGCACATTATATACGTCCATATCGTAATATAACCTAACCTAACCCATCTAGACCCTCGCTGGTAATGTTTTACAAAATTCCGGTCGTGTCGGCCCGTACTTTGCCGTGGGGACATTTTATACGTCTATAACGTTATATATCCTAACCTAAGGGAACCTAACACCTCGGATGTAGTATTTTCCAACATTTCTGGCGGGTCGGCCCTTACTTCTCGGTGGGAACTTTATATACGTCTATAACGTAATATAACCTAACCTAACCCACCTAGACCCTCGCTGGTAATGTTTCACTGAATCCCGTTCATGTCTTCCCGTACGTCTCGGTGCGTACATTATATACGTCCATATCGTAATATAACCTAAGCTAACCCACCTAGACCCTCGCTGGTAATGTTTCACAGAATCCCGTTCATGTCTTCCCGTACGTCTCGGTGCGTACATTATATACGTCTATAAACTTATATATACTAACCTAAGGGAACCTAACTTCTCGGATGTAGTATTTTCCAACATTCCAGGCGGGTCGGCCCCTACTACTCGGTGGGTACATTATATACGTCTATAAAGTAATATAACCTAACCTAACCCATCTAGACCCTCGCTGGTATTGTTTTACAAAATCCCGGTCGTGTCGGCCCGTACTTCTCGGTGGGGACATTATATACGTCTATAACGTTATATATCCTAACCTAAGGGAACCTAACTTCTCGGATGTAGTATTTTCCAACATTCCTGGCGGGTCGGCCCCTACTTCTCGGTGGGCACATTATATACGTCTATATCGTAATATAACCCAACCTAACCCATCTAGACCGTCGCTGGTAATGTTTTACAAGATCCCGGTCGTGTCGACCCGTACTTCTCGGTGGGCACATTATATACGTCTATAACGTTATATATCCTAACCTAAGGGAACCTAACATGTCGGATGTAGTATTTTCCAACATTCCTGGCGGGTCGGCCCCTACTTCTCGATGGGCACATTATATTTGTCTATATCGCAATATAACCTAACCAAACCCATCTAGACCCTCGCTGGTAATGTTTTACAAAATCCCGGTCGTGTCGGCCCGTACTTCTCGGTGTGGACATTATATACGTCTATAACGTTATATATTCTAACCTAAGGGAACCTAACATCTCGCATGTATTATTTTCCAACGTTCCTGGCGGGCCAGCCCCTACTTCTCGGTGGGCACATTATATACGTCCATATCGTAATATAACCTAACCTAACCCATCTAGACCCTCGCTGGTAATGTTTTACAAAATCCCGGTCGTGTCTGCCCGTACATCTCGGTGGGGACATTATATACGTCTATAACGTTATATATCCTAACCTAAGGGAACCTAACATGTCGGATGTAGTATTTTCCAACATTCCTGGCGGGTCGGCCCCTACTTCTCGGTGGGCACATTATATACGTCCATATCGTAATATAACCTAACCTAACCCATCTAGACCCTCGCTGGTAATGTTTTACAAAATTCCGGTCGTGTCGGCCCGTACTTTGCCGTGGGGACATTTTATACGTCTATAACGTTATATATCCTAACCTAAGGGAACCTAACATGTCGGATGTAGTATTTTCCAACATTCCTGGCGGGTCGGCCCCTACTTCTCGATGGGCACATTATATTTGTCTATATCGCAATATAACCTAACCAAACCCATCTAGACCCTCGCTGGTAATGTTTTACAAAATCCCGGTCGTGTCGGCCCGTACTTCTCGGTGTGGACATTATATACGTCTATAACGTTATATATCCTAACCTAAGGGAACCTAACATCTCGCATGTATTATTTTCCAACGTTCCTGGCGGGCCAGCCCCTACTTCTCGGAGGGCACATTATATACGTCCATATCGTAATATAACCTAACCTAACCCATCTAGACCCTCGCTGGTAATGTTTTACAAAATTCCGGTCGTGTCGGCCCTTACTTTGCCGTGGGGACATTTTATACGTCTATAACGTTATATATCCTAACCTAAGGGAACCTAACACCTCGGATGTAGTATTTTCCAACATTTCTGGCGGGTCGGCCCCTACTTCTCGGTGGGAACTTTATATACGTCTATAACGTAATATAACCTAACCTAACCCACCTAGACCCTCGCTGGTAATGTTTCACTGAATCCCGTTCATGTCTTCCCGTACGTCTCGGTGCGTACATTATATACGTCTATAAATTTATTTATCCTAACCTAAGGGAACCTAACATCCCGGATGTAGTATTTTCCAACATTCCTGGCGGGTCGGCCCCTACTTCTCGGTGGGCACATTATATACGTCTATATCGTAATATAACCTAACCTAACACATCTAGACCGTCGCTGGTAATGTTTTACAAAATCCCGGTCTTATCGGCCCGTACTTCTCGGTGTGGACATTATATACGTCTATATCGTTATATATCCTAACCTAAGGGAACCTAACATCTCGGATGTAGTATTTTCCAACATTCCTGACGGGCCGGCCCCTACTTCTCGGTGGGCACATTATATACGTCCATATCGTAATATAATCTAACCTAACACATCTAGACCCTCGCTGGTAATGTTTTACAAAATCCCGGTCTTATCGGCCCGTACTTCTCGGTGTGGACATTATATACGTCTATATCGTTATATATCCTAACCTAAGGGAACCTAACATCTCGCATGTATTATTTTCCAACGTTCCTGGCGGGCCAGCCCCTACTTCTCGGTGGGCACATTATATACGTCCATATCGTAATATAATCTAACCTAACCCATCTAGACCCTCGCTGGTAATGTTTTACAAAATCCCGGTCGTGTCTGCCCGTACTTCTCGGTGGGGACATTATATACGTCTATAACGTTATATATCCTAACCTA
Organism: Xylocopa violacea; assembly: GCA_963969225.1. Classification (NCBI taxonomy): domain Eukaryota; kingdom Metazoa; phylum Arthropoda; class Insecta; order Hymenoptera; family Apidae; genus Xylocopa; species Xylocopa violacea. The sequence goes on along the minus strand of CAXAJV010000011.1, from coordinate 4,665,571 downwards.
AGGGAACCTAACATGTCGGATGTAGTATTTTCCAACATTCCTGGCGGGTCGGCCCCTACTTCTCGATGGGCACATTATATACGTCTATATCGTAATATAACCTAACCTAATCCATGTAGACCCTCGCTGGTAATGTTTTACAAAATCCCGGTCGTGTCTGCCCGTACTTCTCGGTGGGGACATTATATACGTCTATAACGTTATATATCCTAACCTAAGGGAACCTAACATGTCGGATGTAGTATTTTCCAACATTCCTGGCGGGTCGGCCCCTACTTCTCGATGGGCACATTATATATGTCTATATCGCAATATAACCTAACCTAACCCATCTAGACCCTCGCTGGTAATGTTTTACAAAATCCCGGTCGTGTCGGCCCGTACTTCTCGCTGTGGACATTATATACGTCTATAACGTTATATATCCTAACCTAAGGAAACCTAACATCTCGCATGTATTATTTTCCAACGTTCCTGGCGGGCCAGGCCCTGCTTCTCGGTGGGCACATTATATACTTCCATATCGTAATATAACCTAACCTAACCTATCTAGACCCTCGCTGGTAATGTTTAACAAAATTCCGGTCGTGTCGGCATGTACATTGCCGTGGGGACATTATATACGTCTATAACGTTATATATCCTAACCTAAGGGAACCTAACATCTCGGATGTAGTATTTTCCAACATTCTTGGCGGGCCAGCCCCTACTTCTCGGTGGGCTCATTATATACGTCCATATCGTAATATAACCTAACCTAACCCACCTAGACCCTCGCTGGTAATGTTTCACAGAATCCCGTTCATGTCTTCCCGTACGCCTCGGTGCGTACATTATATACGTCTATAAACTTATATATACTAACCTAAGGGAACCTAACTTCTCGGATGTAGTATTTTCCAACAGTCCTGGCGGGTCGGCCCCTACTTCTCGGTGGGTACATTATATACGTCTATAAAGTAATATAACCTAACCTAACCCATCTAGACCCTCGCTGGTATTGTTTTACAAAATCCCCGTCGTGTCGGCCCGTACTTCTCGGTGGGGACATTATATACGTCTATAACGTTATATATCCTAACCTAAGGGAACCTAACTTCTCGGATGTAGTATTTTCCAACATTCCTGGCGGGTCGGCCCCTACTTCTCGGTGGGCACATTATATACGTCTATATCGTAATATAACCCAACCTAACCCATCTAGACCGTCGCTGGTAATGTTTTACAAAATCCCGGTCGTGTCGACCCGTACTTCTCGGTGGGCACATTATATACGTCTATAACGTTATATATCCTAACCTAAGGGAACCTAACATGTCGGATGTGGTATTTTCCAACATTCCTGGCGGGTCGGCCCCTACTTCTCGATGGGCACATTATATTTGTCTATATCGCAATATAACCTAACCTAACCCATCTAGACCCTCGCTGGTAATGTTTTACAAAATCCCGGTCGTGTCGGCCCGTACTTCTCGGTGTGGACATTATGTACGTCTATAACGTTATATATCCTAACCTAAGGGAACCTAACATCTCGCATGTATTATTTTCCAACGTTCCTGGCGGGCCAGCCCCTACTTCTCGGTGGGCACATTATATACGTCCATATCGTAATATAACCTAACCTAACCCATCTAGACCCTCGCTGGTAATGTTTTACAAAATTCCGGTCGTGTCGGCCCGTACTTTGCCGTGGGGACATTTTATACGTCTATAACGTTATATATCCTAACCTAAGGGAACCTAACACCTCGGATGTAGTATTTTCCAACATTTCTGGCGGGTCGGCCCCTACTTCTCGGTGGGAACTTTATATACGTCTATAACGTAATATAACCTAACCTAACCTATCTAGACCCTCGCTGGTAATGTTTAACAAAATTCCGGTCGTGTCGGCATGTACATTGCCGTGGGGACATTATATACGTCTATAACGTTATATATCCTAACCTAAGGGAACCTAACATCTCGGATGTAGTATTTTCCAACATTCTTGGCGGGCCAGCCCCTACTTCTCGGTGGGCACATTATATACGTCCATATCGTAATATAACCTAACCTAACCCACCTAGACCCTCGCTGGTAATGTTTCACAGAATCCCGTTCATGTCTTCCCGTACGTCTCGGTGCGTACATTATATACGTCTATAAACTTATATATACTAACCTAAGGGAACCTAACTTCTCGGATGTAGTATTTTCCAACATTCCTGGCGGGTCGGCCCGTACTTCTCGGTGGGGACATTATATACGTCTATAACGTTATATATCCTAACCTAAGGGAACCTAACATCTCGGATGTAGTATTTTCCAACATTCCTGGCGGGTCGGCCCCCACTTCTCGGTGGACACATTATATACGTCTATATCGTAATATAACCTAACCTAACCCATCTAGACCCTCGCTGGTGATGTTTTACAAAATCCCGGTCGTGTCTTCCCGTACGTCTCGGTGCGTACATTATATACGTCTATAAACTTATATATACTAACCTAAGGGAACCTAACTTCTCGGATGTAGTATTTTCCAACAGTCCTGGCGGGTCGGCCCCTACTTCTCGGTGGGTACATTATATACGTCTATAAAGTAATATAACCTAACCTAACCCATCTAGACCCTCGCTGGTATTGTTTTACAAAATCCCCGTCGTGTCGGCCCGTACTTCTCGGTGGGGACATTATATACGTCTATAACGTTATATATCCTAACCTAAGGGAACCTAACTTCTCGGATGTAGTATTTTCCAACATTCCTGGCGGGTCGGCCCCTACTTCTCGGTGGGCACATTATATACGTCTATATCGTAATATAACCCAACCTAACCCATCTAGACCGTCGCTGGTAATGTTTTACAAAATCCCGGTCGTGTCGACCCGTACTTCTCGGTGGGCACATTATATACGTCTATAACGTTATATATCCTAACCTAAGGGAACCTAACATGTCGGATGTAGTATTTTCCAACATTCCTGGCGGGTCGGCCCCTACTTCTCGATGGGCACATTATATTTGTCTATATCGCAATATAACCTAACCTAACCCATCTAGACCCTCGCTGGTAATGTTTTACAAAATCCCGGTCGTGTCGGCCCGTACTTCTCGCTGTGGACATTATATACGTCTATAACGTTATATATCCTAACCTAAGGAAACCTAACATCTCGCATGTATTATTTTCCAACGTTCCTGGCGGGCCAGGCCCTGCTTCTCGGTGGGCACATTATATACTTCCATATCGTAATATAACCTAACCTAACCTATCTAGACCCTCGCTGGTAATGTTTAACAAAATTCCGGTCGTGTCGGCATGTACATTGCCGTGGGGACATTATATACGTCTATAACGTTATATATCCTAACCTAAGGGAACCTAACATCTCGGATGTAGTATTTTCCAACATTCTTGGCGGGCCAGCCCCTACTTCTCGGTGGGCTCATTATATACGTCCATATCTTAATATAACCTAACCTAACCCACCTAGACCCTCGCTGGTAATGTTTCACAGAATCCCGTTCATGTCTTCCCGTACGTCTCGGTGCGTACATTATATACGTCTATAAACTTATATATACTAACCTAAGGGAACCTAACTTCTCGGATGTAGTATTTTCCAACAGTCCTGGCGGGTCGGCCCCTACTTCTCGGTGGGTACATTATATACGTCTATAAAGTAATATAACCTAACCTAACCCATCTAGACCCTCGCTGGTATTGTTTTACAAAATCCCCGTCGTGTCGGCCCGTACTTCTCGGTGGGGACATTATATACGTCTATAACGTTATATATCCTAACCTAAGGGAACCTAACTTCTCGGATGTAGTATTTTCCAACATTCCTGGCGGGTCGGCCCCTACTTCTCGGTGGGCACATTATATATGTCTATATCGTAATATAACCCAACCTAACCCATCTAGACCGTCGCTGGTAATGTTTTACAAAATCCCGGTCGTGTCGACCCGTACTTCTCGGTGGGCACATTATATACGTCTATAACGTTATATATCCTAACCTAAGGGAACCTAACATGTCGGATGTAGTATTTTCCAACATTCCTGGCGAGTCGGCCCCTACTTCTCGATGGGCACATTATATTTGTCTAGATCGCAATATAACCTAACCTAACCCATCTAGACCCTCGCTGGTAATGTTTTACAAAATCCCGGTCGTGTCGGCCCGTACTTCTCGGTGTGGACATTATATACGTCTATAACGTTATATATCCTAACCTAAGGGAACCTAACATCTCGCATGTATTATTTTCCAACGTTCCTGGCGGGCCAGCCCCTACTTCTCGGTGGGCACATTATATACGTCCATATCGTAATATAACCTAACCTAACCCATCTAGACCCTCGCTGGTAATGTTTTACAAAATTCCGGTCGTGTCGGCCCGTACTTTGCCGTGGGGACATTTTATACGTCTATAACGTTATATATCCTAACCTAAGGGAACCTAACACCTCGGATGTAGTATTTTCCAACATTTCTGGCGGGTCGGCCCCTACTTCTCGGTGGGAACTTTATATACGTCTATAACGTAATATAACCTAACCTAACCCACCTAGACCCTCGCTGGTAATGTTTCACTGAATCCCGTTCATGTCTTCCCGTACGTCTCGGTGCGTACATTATATACGTCTATAAATTTATTTATCCTAACCTAAGGGAACCTAACATCCCGGATGTAGTATTTTCCAACATTCCTGGCGTGTCGGCCCCTACTTCTCGGTGGGCACATTATATACGTCTATATCGTAATATAACCTAACCTAACACATCTAGACCGTCGCTGGTAATGTTTTACAAAATCCCGGTCTTATCGGCCCGTACTTCTCGGTGTGGACATTATATACGTCTGTATCGTTATATATCCTAACCTAAGGGAACCTAACATCTCGGATGTAGTATTTTCCAACATTCCTGACGGGCCGGCCCCTACTTCTCGGTGGGCACATTATATACGTCCATATCGTAATATAATCTAACCTAACCCATCTAGACCCTCGCTGGTAATGTTTTACAAAATTCCGGTCGTGTCGGCCCGTACTTCTCGGTGGGCACATTATATACGTCTATAACGTTATATATCCTAACCTAAGGGAACCTAACATGTCGGATGTAGTATTTTCCAACATTCCTGGCGGGTCGGCCCCTACTTCTCGATGGGCACATTATATTTGTCTATATCGCAATATAACCTAACCTAACCCATCTAGACCCTCGCTGGTAATGTTTTACAAAATCCCGGTCGTGTCTGCCCGTACTTCTCGGTGGGGACATTATATACGTCTATAACGTTATATATCCTAACCTAAGGGAACCTAACATGTCGGATGTAGTATTTTCCAACATTCCTGGCGGGTCGGCCCCTACTTCTCGATGGGCACATTATATACGTCTATATCGTAATATAACCTAAGCTAATCCATGTAGACCCTCGCTGGTAATGTTTTACACAATCCCGGTCGTGTCTGCCCGTACTTCTCGTTGGGGACATTATATACGTCTATAACGTTATATATCCTAACCTAAGGGAACCTAACATGTCGGATGTAGTATTTTCCAACATTCCTGGCGGGTCGGCCCCTACTTCTCGATGGGCACATTATATATGTCTATATCGCAATATAACCTAACCTAACCCATCTAGACCCTCGCTGGTAATGTTTTACAAAATCCCGGTCGTGTCGGCCCGTACTTCTCGCTGTGGACATTATATACGTCTATAACGTTATATATCCTAACCCAAGGGAACCCTACATCTCGGATGTAGTATTTTCCAACATTCCTGGCGGGTCGGCCCCTACTTCTCGGTGGGCACATTATCTACGTCCATATCGTAATATATCCTAACCTAACCCATCTAGACCCCCGCTGGTAATGTTTTACAAAATTCCTGTCGTGTCGGCCCGTACTTTGCCGTGGGGACATAATATACGTCTATAACGTTATATATCCTAACCTAAGGGAACCTAACATGTCGGATGTAGTATTTTCCAACATTCCTGGCGGGTCGGCCCCTACTTCTCGATGGGCACATTATATACGTCTATATCGCAATATAACCTAACCTAACCCATCTAGACCCTCGCTGGTAATGTTTTACAAAATCCCTGTCGTGTCTGCCCGTACTTCTCGTTGGGGACATTATATACGTCTATAACGTTATATATCCTAACCTAAGGGAACCTAACTTCTCGGATGTAGTATTTTCCAACATTCCTGGCGGGTCGGCCCCTACTTCTCGGTGGGCACATTATATACGTCTATATCGTAATATAACCTAACCTAATCCATGTAGACCCTCGCTGGTAATGTTTTACAAAATCCCGGTCGTGTCTGCCCGTACTTCTCGGTGGGGACATTATATACGTCTATAACGTTATATATCCTAACCTAAGGGAACCTAACATGTCGGATGTAGTATTTTCCAACATTCCTGGCGGGTCGGCCCCTACTTCTCGATGGGCACATTATATACGTCTATATCGCAATATAACCTAACCTAACACATCTAGACCCTCGCTGGTAATGTTTTACAAAATCCCGGTCGTGTCGGCCCCTACTTCTCGATGGGCACATTATATACGTCTATATCGTAATATAACCTAACCTAATCCATGTAAACCCTCGCTGGTAATGTTTTACAAAATCCCGGTCGTGTCTGCCCGTACTTCTCGGTGGGGACATTATATACGTCTATAACGTTATATATCCTAACCTAAGGGAACCTAACATGTCGGATGTAGTATTTTCCAACATTCCTGGCGGGTCGGCCCCTACTTCTCGATGGGCACATTATATATGTCTATATCGCAATATAACCTAACCTAACGCATCTAGACCCTCGCTGGTAATGTTGTACAAAATCCCGGTCGTGTCGGCCCGTACTTCTCGCTGTGGACATTATATACGTCTATAACGTTATATATCCTAACCTAAGGGAACATAACTTCTCGCATGTATTATTTTCCAACGTTCCTGGCGGGCCAGGCCCTGCTTCTCGGTGGGCACATTATACACTTCCATATCGTAATATAACCTAACCTAACCTATCTAGACCCTCGCTGGTAATGTTTAACAAAATTCCGGTCGTGTCGGCATGTACATTGCCGTGGGGACATTATATACGTCTATAACGTTATATATCCTAACCTAAGGGAACCTAACATCTCGGATGTAGTATTTTCCAACATTCTTGGCGGGCCAGCCCCTACTTCTCGGTGGGCACATTATATACGTCTATATCGTAATATAACCTAACCTAACCCACCTAGACCCTCGCTGGTAATGTTTCACAGAATCCCGTTCATGTCTTCCCGTACGTCGCGGTGCGTACATTATATACGTCTATAAACTTATATATACTAACCTAAGGGAACCTAACTTCTCGGATGTAGTATTTTCCAACAGTCCTGGCGGGTCGGCCCCTACTTCTCGGTGGGTACATTATATACGTCTATAAAGTAATATAACCTAACCTAACCCATCTAGACCCTCGCTGGTATTGTTTTACAAAATCCCCGTCGTGTCGGCCCGTACTTCTCGGTGGGGACATTATATACGTCTATAACGTTATATATCCTAACCTAAGGGAACCTAACTTCTCGGATGTAGTATTTTCCAACATTCCTGGCGGGTCGGCCCCTACTTCTCGGTGGGCACATTATATATGTCTATATCGTAATATAACCCAACCTAACCCATCTAGACCGTCGCTGGTAATGTTTTACAAAATCCCGGTCGTGTCGACCCGTACTTCTCGGTGGGCACATTATATACGTCTATAACGTTATATATCCTAACCTAAGGGAACCTAACACCTCGGATGTAGTATTTTCCAACATTTCTGGCGGGTCGGCCCCTACTTCTCGGTGGGAACTTTATATACGTCTATAACGTAATATAACCTAACCTAACCCACCTAGACCCTCGCTGGTAATGTTTCACTGAATCCCGTTCATGTCTTCCCGTACGTCTCGGTGCGTACATTATATACGTCTATAAATTTATTTATCCTAACCTAAGGGAACCTAACATCCCGGATGTAGTATTTTCCAACATTCCTGGCGTGTCGGCCCCTACTTCTCGGTGGGCACATTATATACGTCTATATCGTAATATAACCTAACCTAACACATCTAGACCGTCGCTGGTAATGTTTTACAAAATCCCGGTCTTATCGGCCCGTACTTCTCGGTGTGGACATTATATACGTCTGTATCGTTATATATCCTAACCTAAGGGAACCTAACATCTCGGATGTAGTATTTTCCAACATTCCTGACGGGCCGGCCCCTACTTCTCGGTGGGCACATTATATACGTCCATATCGTAATATAATCTAACCTAACCCATCTAGACCCTCGCTGGTAATGTTTTACAAAATTCCGGTCGTGTCGGCCCGTACTTCTCGGTGGGCACATTATATACGTCTATAACGTTATATATCCTAACCTAAGGGAACCTAACATGTCGGATGTAGTATTTTCCAACATTCCTGGCGGGTCGGCCCCTACTTCTCGATGGGCACATTATATTTGTCTATATCGCAATATAACCTAACCTAACCCATCTAGACCCTCGCTGGTAATGTTTTACAAAATCCCGGTCGTGTCTGCCCGTACTTCTCGGTGGGGACATTATATACGTCTATAACGTTATATATCCTAACCTAAGGGAACCTAACTTCTCGGATGTAGTATTTTCCAACATTCCTGGCGGGTCGGCCCGTACTTCTCGGTGGGGACATTATATACGTCTATAACGTTATATATCCTAACCTAAGGGAACCTAACATGTCGGATGTAGTATTTTCCAACATTCCTGGCGGGTCGGCCCCTACTTCTCGATGGGCACATTATATATGTCTATATCGCAATATAACCTAACCTAACCCATCTAGACCCTCGCTGGTAATGTTTTACAAAATCCCGGTCGTGTCGGCCCGTACTTCTCGCTGTGGACATTATATACGTCTATAACGTTATATATCCTAACCTAAGGGAACCTAACATCTCGCATGTATTATTTTCCAACGTTCCTGGCGGGCCAGGCCCTACTTCTCGGTGGGCACATTATATACGTCCATATCGTAATATAACCTAACCTAACCCATCTAGACCCTCGCTGGTAATGTTTTACAAAATTCCGGTCGTGTCGGTCCGTACTTTGCCGTGGGGACATTTTATACGTCTATAACGTTATATATCCTAACCTAAGGGAACCTAACATCTCGGATGTAGTATTTTCCAACATTTCTGGCGGGTCGGCCCCTACTTCTCGGTGGGAACTTTATATACGTCTATAACGTAATATAACCTAACCTAACCCACCTAGACCCCCGCTGGTAATGTTTCACTGAATCCCGTTCATGTCTTCCCGTACGTCTCGGTGCGTACATTATATACGTCTATAAATTTATTTATCCTAACCTAAGGGAACCTAACATCCCGGATGTAGTATTTTCCAACATTCCTGGCGGGTCGGCCCCTACTTCTCGGTGGGCACATTATATACGTCTATATCGTAATATAACCTAACCTAACCCATCTAGACCCTCGCTGGTAATGTTTTACAAAATTCCGGTCGTGTCGGCATGTACATTGCCGTGGGGACATTATATACGTCTATAACGTTATATATCCTAACCTAAGGGAACCTAACATCTCGGATGTAGTATTTTCCAACATTCTTGGCGGGCCAGCCCCTACTTCTCGGTGGGCACATTATATACGTCCATATCGTAATATAACCTAACCTAACCCACCTAGACCCTCGCTGGTAATGTTTCACAGAATCCCGTTCATGTCTTCCCGTACGTCTCGGTGCGTACATTATATACGTCTATAAACTTATATATACTAACCTAAGGGAACCTAACTTCTCGGATGTAGTATTTTCCAACATTCCTGGCGGGTCGGCCCGTACTTCTCGGTGGGGACATTATATACGTCTATAACGTTATATATCCTAACCTAAGGGAACCTAACATCTCGGATGTAGTATTTTCCAACATTCCTGGCGGGTCGGCCCCCACTTCTCGGTGGACACATTATATACGTCTATATCGTAATATAACCTAACCTAATCCATGTAGACCCTCGCTGGTAATGTTTTACAAAATCCCGGTCGTGTCTGCCCGTACTTCTCGGTGGGGACATTATATACGTCTATAACGTTATATATCCTAACCTAAGGGAACCTAACATGTCGGATGTAGTATTTTCCAACATTCCTGGCGGGTCGGCCCCTACTTCTCGATGGGCACATTATATATGTCTATATCGCAATATAACCTAACCTAACCCATCTAGACCCTCGCTGGTAATGTTTTACAAAATCCCGGTCGTGTCGGCCCGTACTTCTCGCTGTGGACATTATATACGTCTATAACGTTATATATCCTAACCTAAGGGAACCTAACATCTCGCATGTATTATTTTCCAACGTTCCTGGCGGGCCAGGCCCTGCTTCTCGGTGGGCACATTATACACTTCCATATCGTAATATAACCTAACCTAACCTATCTAGACCCTCGCTGGTAATGTTTAACAAAATTCCGGTCGTGTCGGCATGTACATTGCCGTGGGGACATTATATACGTCTATAACGTTATATATCCTAACCTAAGGGAACCTAACATCTCGGATGTAGTATTTTCCAACATTCTTGGCGGGCCAGCCCCTACTTCTCGGTGGGCACATTATATACGTCCATTTCGTAATATAACCTAACCTAACCCACCTAGACCCTCGCTGGTAATGTTTCACAGAATCCCGTTCATGTCTTCCCGTACGTCTCGGTGCGTACATTATATACGTCTATAAACTTATATATACTAACCTAAGGGAACCTAACTTCTCGGATGTAGTATTTTCCAACATTCCTGGCGGGTCGGCCCGTACTTCTCGGTGGGGACATTATATACGTCTATAACGTTATATATCCTAACCTAAGGGAACCTAACATCTCGGATGTAGTATTTTCCAACATTCCTGGCGGGTCGGCCCCCACTTCTCGGTGGACACATTATATACGTCCATATCGTAATATAACCTAACCTAACCCATCTAGACCCTCGCTGGTAATGTTTTACAAAATCCCGGTCGTGTCGACCCGTACTTCTCGGTGGGGACATTATATACGTCTATAACGTTATATATCCTAACCCAAGGGAACCCTACATCTCGGATGTAGTATTTTCCAACAATCCTGGCGGGTCGGCCCCTACTTCTCGGTGGGCACATTATATACGTCCATATCGTAATATATCCCAACCTAACCCATCTAGACCCCCGCTGGTAATGTTTTACAAAATTCCTGTCGTGTCGGCCCGTACTTTGCCGTGGGGACATAATATACGTCTATAACGTTATATATCCTAACCTAAGGGAACCTAACATCTCGGATGTAGTGTTTTCCAACATTCCTGGCGGGACGGCCCCTACTTCTCGGTGGGCACATTATATACGTCTATATCGTAATATAACCTAACCTAACCCATCTAGACCGTCGCTGGTAATGTTTTACAAAATCCCGGTCGTGTCGACCCGTACTTCTCGGTGGGGACATTATATACGTCTATAACGTTATATATCCTAACCTAAGGGAACCTAACATGTCGGATGTAGTATTTTCCAACATTCCTGGCGGGTCGGCCCCTACTTCTCGATGGGCACATTATATTTGTCTATATCGCAATATAACCTAACCTAACCCATCTAGACCCTCGCTGGTAATGTTTTACAAAATCCCGGTCTTGTCGGCCCGTACTGCTCGGTGTGTACATTATATACGTCCATAACGTTATATATCCCAACCTAAGGGAACCTAACATCTCGCATGTATTATTTTCCAACGTTCCTGGCGGGCCAGCCCCTACTTCTCGGTGGGCACATTATATACGTCCATATCGTAATATAACCTAACCTAACCCATCTAGACCCTCGCTGGTAATGTTTTACAAAATTCCGGTCGTGTCGGTCCGTACTTTGCCGTGGGGACATTTTATACGTCTATAACGTTATATATCCTAACCTAAGGGAACCTAACATCTCGGATGTAGTATTTTCCAACATTTCTGGCGGGTCGGCCCCTACTTCTCGGTGGGAACTTTATATACGTCTATAACGTAATATAACCTAACCTAACCCACCTAGACCCCCGCTGGTAATGTTTCACTGAATCCCGTTCATGTCTTCCCGTACGTCTCGGTGCGTACATTATATACGTCTATAAATTTATTTATCCTAACCTAAGGGAACCTAACATCCCGGATGTAGTATTTTCCAACATTCCTGGCGTGTCGGCCCCTACTTCTCGGTGGGCACATTATATACGTCTATATCGTAATATAACCTAACCTAACCCATCTAGACCCTCGCTGGTAATGTTTTACAAAATTCCGGTCGTGTCGGCCCGTACTTCTCGGTGGGGACATTATATACGTCTACAACGTTATATATCCTAACCTAAGGGAACCTAACATCTCGCATGTATTATTTTCCAACGTTCCTGGCGGGCCAGCCCCTACTTCTCGGTGGGCACATTATATGCGTCCATATCGTAATATAACCTAACCTAACCCATCTAGACCCTCGCTGGTAATGTTTTACAAAATCCCGGTCGTGTCGACCCGTACTTCTCGGTGGGGACATTATATACGTCTATAACGTTATATATCCTAACTTAAGGGAACCTAACATGTCGGATGTAGTATTTTCCAACATTCCTGGCGTGTCGACCCCTACTTCTCGATGGGCACATTATATTTGTCTATATCGCAATATAACCTAACCTAACCCATCTAGACCCTCGCTGGTAATGTTTTACAAAATCCCGGTCGTGTCGGCCCGTACTTCTCGGTGTGGACATTATATACGTCCATAACGTTATATATCCTAACCTAAGGGAACCTAACATCTCGCATGTATTATTTTCCAACATTCCTGGCGGGTCGGCCCCTACTTCTCGGTGGGCACATTATATACGTCCATATCGTAATATATCCTAACCTAACCCATCTAGACCCCCGCTGGTAATGTTTTACAAAATCCCGGTCGTGTCGACCCGTACTTCTCGGTGGGGACATTATATACGTCTATAACGTTATATATCCTAACCTAAGGGAACCTAACATGTCGGATGTAGTATTTTCCAACATTCCTGGCGGGTGGGCCCCTACTTCTCGATGGGCACATTATATTTGTCTATATCGCAATATAACCTAACCTAACCCATCTAGACCCTCGCTGGTAATGTTTTACAAAATCCCGGTCGCGTCGGCCCGTACTTCTCGGTGTGGACATTATATACGTCCATAACGTTATATATCCTAACCTAAGGGAACATAACATCTCGCATGTATTATTTTCCAACGTTTCTGGGGGGCCAGCCCCTACTTCTCGGTGGGCACATTATATACGTCCATATCGTAATATAACCTAACCTAACCCATCTAGACCCTCGCTGGTAATGTTTTACAAAATTCCGGTCGTGTCGGTCTGTACTTTGCCGTGGGGACATTTTATACGTCTATAACGTTATCTATCCTAACCTAAGGGAACCTAACATCTCGGATGTAGTATTTTCCAACATTTCTGGCAGGTCGGCCCCTACTTCTCGGTGGGAACTTTATATACGTCTGTAACGTAATATAACCTAACCTAACCTACCTAGACCCTCGCTGGTAATGTTTCACTGAATCCCGTTCATGTCTTCCCGTACGTCTCGGTGCGTACATTATATACGTCTATAAATTTATTTATCCTAACCTAAGGGAACCTAACATGTCGGATGTAGTATTTTCCAACATTCCTGGCGGGTCGGCCCCTACTTCTCGATGGGCACATTATATATGTCTATATCGCAATATAACCTAACCTAACCCATCTAGACCCTCGCTGGTAATGTTTTACAAAATCCCGCTCGTGTCGGCCCGTACGTCTCGGTGCGGACATTATATACCTCTATATCGTTATATATCCTAACCTAAGGGAACCTAACATCTCGGATGTCGTATTTTCCAACATTCCTAGCGGGACGGCCCCTACTTCTCGGTGTGCACATTATATACGTCTATATCGTAATATAACCTACCCTAATCCATCTAGACCCTCGCTGGTAATGTTTTACAAAATGCCGGTCGTGTCGGACCGTACTTCTCGGTGCGGACGTTATATACGTCTATAACGTTTTATATCCTAACCTAAGGCAACTTAACATCTAGGATGTAGTATTTTCCAACATTCCTGGCGGGTCGGCCCCAACTTCTCGGTGGGCACATTATATACGTCTATACCGTAATATGACCTAACCTAACCCATCTAGACCGTCGCTGGTGATGTTTTACAAAATCCCGGTCGTGTCAGCCCGTACTTCTCGGTGGGGATATTATATACGTCTATAAAGTTATATATCCTAACCTAAGGCAACTTAACATCTCGGATGTAGTATTTTCCAACATTCCTGTCGGGTCGGCCCCTACTTCTCGGTGTGCACATTATATACGTCTATATCGTAATATAACCTAACATAATCCATCTAGACCCTCGCTGGTAATGTTTTACAAAATCCCGGTCGTGTCGGCCCGTACTTCTCAGTGCGGACATTATAAACGTCTATAACGTTTTATATCCTAACCTAAGGCAACCTAACATCTCGAATGTAGTATTTCACATCATTCCTGGCGGGTCTGCCCCACTTCTCGGTGGGAACATTATATACGTCTATAACGTAATATAACCTAACCTAACCCATCTAGACCCTCGCTGGTAATGTTTTACAAAATCCCGGACGTTTCGGTCCGTACTTCTCGGTGCGAACATTATATACGTCTATAACGTTTTATATCCTAACCTAAGGCAACTTAACATCTAGGATGTAGTATTTTCCAACATTCCTGGCGGGTCGGCCCCAACTTCTCGGTGGGCACATTATATACGTCTATATCGTAATATGACCTAACCTAACCCATCTAGACCCTCGCTGGTAATGTTTTACAAAATCCCGGTCGTGTCGGCCCGTACTTCACGGTGGGGACATTATATATGTCTATAACGTTATATATCCTAACCTAAGGGAACCTAACATCGCGGATGTAGTATTTCACAACATTCCTGGCGGGTCGGCGCCAATTCTCGGTGGGAACATTATATACGTCTATAACGTAATATAACCTAACCTAACCCATCTAGACCCTCGCTGGTAATGTTTTACAAAATCCCGGTCGTGTCGGCCCGTACTTCTCGGTGTGGACATTATATGCGTCCATAACGTTATATATCCTAACCTAAGGGAACCTAACATCTCGCATGTATTATTTTCCAACATTCCTGGCGGGTCGGCCCCTACTTCTCGGTGGGCACATTATATACGTCCATATCGTAATATATCCTAACCTAACCCATCTAGACCCCCGCTGGTAATGTTTTACAAAATCCCGGTCGTGTCGACCCGTACTTCTTGGTGGGGACATTATATACGTCTATAACGTTATATATCCTAACCTAAGGGAACCTAACATGTCGGATGTAGTATTTTCCAACATTCCTGGCGGGTGGGCCCCTACTTCTCGATGGGCACATTATATTTGTCTATATCGCAATATAACCTAACCTAACCCATCTAGACCCTCGCTGGTAATGTTTTACAAAATCCCGGTCGCGTCGGCCCGTACTTCTCGGTGTGGACATTATATACGTCCATAACGTTATATATCCTAACCTAAGGGAACATAACATCTCGCATGTATTATTTTCCAACGTTCCTGGGGGGCCAGCCCCTACTTCTCGGTGGGCACATTATATACGTCCATATCGTAATATAACCTAACCTAACCCATCTAGACCCTCGCTGGTAATGTTTTACAAAATTCCGGTCGTGTCGGTCCGTACTTTGCCGTGGGGACATTTTATACGTCTATAACGTTATCTATCCTAACCTAAGGGGACCTAACATCTCGGATGTAGTATTTTCCAACATTTCTGGCGGGTCGGCCCCTACTTCTCGGTGGGAACTTTATATACGTCTGTAACGTAATATAACCTAACCTAACCTACCTAGTCCCTCGCTGGTAATGTTTCACTGAATCCCGTTCATGTCTTCCCGTACGTCTCGGTGCGTACATTATATACGTCTATAAATTTATTTATCCTAACCTAAGGGAACCTAACATGTCGGATGTAGTATTTTCCAACATTCCTGGCGGGTCGGCCCCTACTTCTCGATGGGCACATTATATATGTCTATATCGCAATATAACCTAACCTAACCCATCTAGACCCTCGCTGGTAATGTTTTACAAAATCCCGCTCGTGTCGGCCCGTACGTCTCGGTGCGGACATTATATACCTCTATATCGTTATATATCCTAACCTAAGGGAACCTAACATCTCGGATGTCGTATTTTCCAACATTCCTAGCGGGACGGCCCCTACTTCTCGGTGTGCACATTATATACGTCTATATCGTAATATAACCTACCCTAATCCATCTAGACCCTCGCTGGTAATGTTTTACAAAATCCCGGTCGTGTCGGACCGTACTTCTCGGTGCGGACGTTATATACGTCTATAACGTTTTATATCCTAACCTAAGGCAACTTAACATCTAGGATGTAGTATTTTCCAACATTCCTGGCGGGTCGGCCCCAACTTCTCGGTGGGCACATTATATACGTCTATACCGTAATATGACCTAACCTAACCCATCTAGACCGTCGCTGGTAATGTTTTACAAAATCCCGGTCGTGTCGGCCCGTACTTCTCGGTGGGGATATTATATACGTCTATAACGTTATATATCCTAACCTAAGGCAACCTAATATCTGGGATGTAGTATTTTCCAACATTCCTGGCGGGTCGGCCCCAACTTCTCGGTGGGCACATTATATACGTCTATATCGTAATATAACCTAACCTAACCCATCTAGACCCTCGCTGGTGATGTTTTACAAAATCCCGGTCGTGTCAGCCCGTACTTCTCGGTGGGGATATTATATACGTCTATAAAGTTATATATCCTAACCTAAGGCAACTTAACATCTCGGATGTAGTATTTTCCAACATTCCTGTCGGGTCGGCCCCTACTTCTCGGTGTGCACATTATATACGTCTATATCGTAATATAACCTAACATAATCCATCTAGACCCTCGCTGGTAATGTTTTACAAAATCCCGGTCGTGTCGGCCCGTACTTCTCAGTGCGGACATTATATACGTCTATAACGTTTTATATCCTAACCTAAGGCAACCTAACATCTCGAATGTAGTATTTCACATCATTCCTGGCGGGTCTGCCCCACTTCTCGGTGGGAACATTATATACGTCTATAACGTAATATAACCTAACCTAACGCATCTAGACCCTCGCTGGTAATGTTTTACAAAATCCCGGACGTTTCGGTCCGTACTTCTCGGTGCGAACATTATATACGTCTATAACGTTTTATATCCTAACCTAAGGCAACTTAACATCTAGGATGTAGTATTTTCCAACATTCCTGGCGGGTCGGCCCCAACTTCTCGGTGGGCACATTATATACGTCTATATCGTAATATGACCTAACTTAACCCATCTAGACCCTCGCTGGTAATGTTTTACAAAATCCCGGTCGTGTCGGCCCGTACTTCTCGCTGTGGACATTATATACGTCTATAACGTTATATATCCTAACCTAAGGGAACCTAACATCTCGCATGTATTATTTTCCAACGTTCCTGGCAGGCCAGGCCCTGCTTCTCGGTGGGCACATTATACACTTCCATATCGTAATATAACCTAACCTAACCTATCTAGACCCTCGCTGGTAATGTTTAACAAAATTCCGGTCGTGTCGGCATGTACATTGCCGTGGGGACATTATATACGTCTATAACGTTATATATCCTAACCTAAGGGAACCTAACATCTCGGATGTAGTATTTTCCAACATTCCTGGCGGGCCAGCCCCTACTTCTCGGTGGGCACATTATATACGTCCATTTCGTAATATAACCTAACCTAACCCACCTAGACCCTCGCTGGTAATGTTTCACAGAATCCCGTTCATGTCTTCCCGTACGTCTCGGTGCGTACATTATATACGTCTATAAACTTATATATACTAACCTAAGGGAACCTAACTTCTCGGATGTAGTATTTTCCAACATTCCTGGCGGGTCGGCCCGTACTTCTCGGTGGGGACATTATATACGTCTATAACGTTATATATCCTAACCTAAGGGAACCTAACATCTCGGATGTATTATTTTCCAACGTTCCTGGCGGGCCAGCCCCTACTTCTCGGTGGGCACATTATATACGTCCATATCGTAATATAACCTAACCTAACCCATCTAGACCCTCGCTGGTAATGTTTTACAAAATTCCGGTCGTGTCGGTCCGTACTTTGCCGTGGGGACATTTTATACGTCTATAACGTTATATATCCTAACCTAAGGGAACCTAACACCTCGGATGTAGTATTTTCCAACATTTCTGGCGGGTCGGCCCCTACTTCTCGGTGGGAACTTTATATACGTCTATAACGTAATATAACCTAACCTAACCCACCTAGACCCCCGCTGGTAATGTTTCACTGAATCCCGTTCATGTCTTCCCGTACGTCTCGGTGCGTACATTATATACGTCTATAAATTTATTTATCCTAACCTAAGGGAACCTAACATCCCGGATGTAGTATTTTCCAACATTCCTGGCGTGTCGGCCCCTACTTCTCGGTGGGCACATTATATACGTCTGTATCGTAATATAACCTAACCTAACCCATCTAGACCCTCGCTGGTAATGTTTTACAAAATTCCGGTCGTGTCGGCCCGTACTTCTCGGTGGGGACATTATATACGTCTACAACGTTATATATCCTAACCTAAGGGAACCTAACATCTCGCATGTATTATTTTCCAACGTTCCTGGCGGGCCAGCCCCTACTTCTCGGTGGGCACATTATATGCGTCCATATCGTAATATAACCTAACCTAACCCATCTAGACCCTCGCTGGTAATGTTTTACAAAATCCCGGTCGTGTCGACCCGTACTTCTCGGTGGGGACATTATATACGTCTATAACGTTATATATCCTAACTTAAGGGAACCTAACATGTCGGATGTAGTATTTTCCAACATTCCTGGCGTGTCGACCCCTACTTCTCGATGGGCACATTATATTTGTCTATATCGCAATATAACCTAACCTAACCCATCTAGACCCTCGCTGGTAATGTTTTACAAAATCCCGGTCGTGTCGGCCCGTACTTCTCGGTGTGGACATTATATACGTCCATAACGTTATATATCCTAACCTAAGGGAACCTAACATCTCGCATGTATTATTTTCCAACATTCCTGGCGGGTCGGCCCCTACTTCTCGGTGGGCACATTATATACGTCCATATCGTAATATATCCTAACCTAACCCATCTAGACCCCCGCTGGTAATGTTTTACAAAATCCCGGTCGTGTCGACCCGTACTTCTCGGTGGGGACATTATATACGTCTATAACGTTATATATCCTAACCTAAGGGAACCTAACATGTCGGATGTAGTATTTTCCAACATTCCTGGCGGGTGGGCCCCTACTTCTCGATGGGCACATTATATTTGTCTATATCGCAATATAACCTAACCTAACCCATCTAGACCCTCGCTGGTAATGTTTTACAAAATCCCGGTCGCGTCGGCCCGTACTTCTCGGTGTGGACATTATATACGTCCATAACGTTATATATCCTAACCTAAGGGAACATAACATCTCGCATGTATTATTTTCCAACGTTTCTGGGGGGCCAGCCCCTACTTCTCGGTGGGCACATTATATACGTCCATATCGTAATATAACCTAACCTAACCCATCTAGACCCTCGCTGGTAATGTTTTACAAAATTCCGGTCGTGTCGGTCTGTACTTTGCCGTGGGGACATTTTATACGTCTATAACGTTATCTATCCTAACCTAAGGGAACCTAACATCTCGGATGTAGTATTTTCCAAAATTTCTGGCGGGTCGGCCCCTACTTCTCGGTGGGAACTTTATATACGTCTGTAACGTAATATAACCTAACCTAACCTACCTAGACCCTCGCTGGTAATGTTTCACTGAATCCCATTCATGTCTTCCCGTACGTCTCGGTGCGTACATTATATACGTCTATAAATTTATTTATCCTAACCTAAGGGAACCTAACATGTCGGATGTAGTATTTTCCAACATTCCTGGCGGGTCGGCCCCTACTTCTCGATGGGCACATTATATATGTCTATATCGCAATATAACCTAACCTAACCCATCTAGACCCTCGCTGGTAATGTTTTACAAAATCCCGCTCGTGTCGGCCCGTACGTCTCGGTGCGGACATTATATACCTCTATATCGTTATATATCCTAACCTAAGGGAACCTAACATCTCGGATGTCGTATTTTCCAACATTCCTAGCGGGACGGCCCCTACTTCTCGGTGTGCACATTATATACGTCTATATCGTAATATAACCTACCCTAATCCATCTAGACCCTCGCTGGTAATGTTTTACAAAATGCCGGTCGTGTCGGACCGTACTTCTCGGTGCGGACGTTATATACGTCTATAACGTTTTATATCCTAACCTAAGGCAACTTAACATCTAGGATGTAGTATTTTCCAACATTCCTGGCGGGTCGGCCCCAACTTCTCGGATGGCACATTATATACGTCTATACCGTAATATGACCTAACCTAACCCATCTAGACCGTCGCTGGTAATGTTTTACAAAATCCCGGTCGTGTCGGCCCGTACTTCTCGGTGGGGATATTATATACGTCTATAACGTTATATATCCTAACCTAAGGCAACCTAATATCTGGGATGTAGTATTTTCCAACATTCCTGGCGGGTCGGCCCCAACTTCTCGGTGGGCACATTATATACGTCTATATCGTAATATAACCTAACCTAACCCATCTAGAACCTCGCTGGTGATGTTTTACAAAATCCCGGTCGTGTCAGCCCGTACTTCTCGGTGGGGATATTATATACGTCTATAAAGTTATATATCCTAACCTAAGGCAACTTAACATCTCGGATGTAGTATTTTCCAACATTCCTGTCGGGTCGGCCCCTACTTCTCGGTGTGCACATTATATACGTCTATATCGTAATATAACCTAACATAATCCATCTAGACCCTCGCTGGTAATGTTTTACAAAATCCCGGTCGTGTCGGCCCGTACTTCTCAGTGCGGACATTATATACGTCTATAACGTTTTATATCCTAACCTAAGGCAACCTAACATCTCGAATGTAGTATTTCACATCATTCCTGGCGGGTCTGCCCCACTTCTCGGTGGGAACATTATATACGTCTATAACGTAATATAACCTAACCTAACCCATCTAGACCCTCGCTGGTAATGTTTTACAAAATCCCGGACGTTTCGGTCCGTACTTTGCCGTGGGGACATTTTATACGTCTATAACGTTATCTATCCTAACCTAAGGGGACCTAACATCTCGGATGTAGTATTTTCCAACATTTCTGGCGGGTCGGCCCCTACTTCTCGGTGGGAACTTTATATACGTCTGTAACGTAATATAACCTAACCTAACCTACCTAGACCCTCGCTGGTAATGTTTCACTGAATCCCGTTCATGTCTTCCCGTACGTCTCGGTGCGTACATTATATACGTCTATAAATTTATTTATCCTAACCTAAGGGAACCTAACATGTCGGATGTAGTATTTTCCAACATTCCTGGCGGGTCGGCCCCTACTTCTCGATGGGCACATTATATATGTCTATATCGCAATATAACCTAACCTAACCCATCTAGACCCTCGCTGGTAATGTTTTACAAAATCCCGCTCGTGTCGGCCCGTACGTCTCGGTGCGGACATTATATACCTCTATATCGTTATATATCCTAACCTAAGGGAACCTAACATCTCGGATGTCGTATTTTCCAACATTCCTAGCGGGACGGCCCCTACTTCTCGGTGTGCACATTATATACGTCTATATCGTAATATAACCTACCCTAATCCATCTAGACCCTCGCTGGTAATGTTTTACAAAATCCCGGTCGTGTCGGACCGTACTTCTCGGTGCGGACGTTATATACGTCTATAACGTTTTATATCCTAACCTAAGGCAACTTAACATCTAGGATGTGGTATTTTCCAACATTCCTGGCGGGTCGGCCCCAACTTCTCGGTGGGCACATTATATACGTCTATACCGTAATATGACCTAACCTAACCCATCTAGACCGTCGCTGGTAATGTTTTACAAAATCCCGGTCGTGTCGGCCCGTACTTCTCGGTGGGGATATTATATACGTCTATAACGTTATATATCCTAACCTAAGGCAACCTAATATCTGGGATGTAGTATTTTCCAACATTCCTGGCGGGTCGGCCCCTACTTCTCGGTGGGCACATTATATACGTCCATATCGTAATATATCCCAACCTAACCCATCTAGACCCCCGCTGGTAATGTTTTACAAAATTCCTGTCGTGTCGGCCCGTACTTTGCCGTGGGGACATAATATACGTCTATAACGTTATATATCCTAACCTAAGGGAACCTAACATCTCGGATGTAGTGTTTTCCAACATTCCTGGCGGGACGGCCCCTACTTCTCGGTGGGCACATTATATACGTCTATATCGTAATATAACCTAACCTAACCCATCTAGACCGTCGCTGGTAATGTTTTACAAAATCCCGGTCGTGTCGACCCGTACTTCTCGGTGGGGACATTATATACGTCTATAACGTTATATATCCTAACCTAAGGGAACCCAACATGTCGGATGTAGTATTTTCCAACATTCCTGGCGGGTCGGCCCCTACTTCTCGATGGGCACATTATATTTGTCTATATCGCAATATAACCTAACCTAACCCATCTAGACCCTCGCTGGTAATGTTTTACAAAATCCCGGTCTTGTCGGCCCGTACTTCTCGGTGTGGACATTATATACGTCCATAACGTTATATATCCCAACCTAAGGGAACCTAACATCTCGCATGTATTATTTTCCAACGTTCCTGGCGGGCCAGCCCCTACTTCTCGGTGGGCACATTATATACGTCCATATCGTAATATAACCTAACCTAACCCATCTAGACCCTCGCTGGTAATGTTTTACAAAATTCCGGTCGTGTCGGTCCGTACTTTGCCGTGGGGACATTTTATACGTCTATAACGTTATATATCCTAACCTAAGGGAACCTAACACCTCGGATGTAGTATTTTCCAACATTTCTGGCGGGTCGGCCCCTACTTCTCGGTGGGAACTTTATATACGTCTATAACGTAATATAACCTAACCTAACCCACCTAGACCCCCGCTGGTAATGTTTCACTGAATCCCGTTCATGTCTTCCCGTACGTCTCGGTGCGTACATTATATACGTCTATAAATTTATTTATCCTAACCTAAGGGAACCTAACATCCCGGATGTAGTATTTTCCAACATTCCTGGCGTGTCGGCCCCTACTTCTCGGTGGGCACATTATATACGTCTATATCGTAATATAACCTAACCTAACCCATCTAGACCCTCGCTGGTAATGTTTTACAAAATTCCGGTCGTGTCGGCCCGTACTTCTCGGTGGGGACATTATATACGTCTACAACGTTATATATCCTAACCTAAGGGAACCTAACATCTCGCATGTATTATTTTCCAACGTTCCTGGCGGGCCAGCCCCTACTTCTCGGTGGGCACATTATATGCGTCCATATCGTAATATAACCTAACCTAACCCATCTAGACCCTCGCTGGTAATGTTTTACAAAATCCCGGTCGTGTCGACCCGTACTTCTCGGTGGGGACATTATATACGTCTATAACGTTATATATCCTAACTTAAGGGAACCTAACATGTCGGATGTAGTATTTTCCAACATTCCTGGCGTGTCGACCCCTACTTCTCGATGGGCACATTATATTTGTCTATATCGCAATATAACCTAACCTAACCCATCTAGACCCTCGCTGGTAATGTTTTACAAAATCCCGGTCGTGTCGGCCCGTACTTCTCGGTGTGGACATTATATACGTCCATAACGTTATATATCCTAACCTAAGGGAACCTAATA
This sequence comes from Xylocopa violacea, assembly GCA_963969225.1. Taxonomy (NCBI): domain Eukaryota; kingdom Metazoa; phylum Arthropoda; class Insecta; order Hymenoptera; family Apidae; genus Xylocopa; species Xylocopa violacea. The sequence continues at coordinate 4,641,473 of CAXAJV010000011.1, read as the reverse complement.
TCTGGGATGTAGTATTTTCCAACATTCCTGGCGGGTCGGCCCCAACTTCTCGGTGGGCACATTATATACGTCTATATCGTAATATAACCTAACCTAACCCATCTAGACCCTCGCTGGTGATGTTTTACAAAATCCCGGTCGTGTCAGCCCGTACTTCTCGGTGGGGATATTATATACGTCTATAAAGTTATATATCCTAACCTAAGGCAACTTAACATCTCGGATGTAGTATTTTCCAACATTCCTGTCGGGTCGGCCCCTACTTCTCGGTGTGCACATTATATACGTCTATATCGTAATATAACCTAACATAATCCATCTAGACCCTCGCTGGTAATGTTTTACAAAATCCCGGTCGTGTCGGCCCGTACTTCTCAGTGCGGACATTATATACGTCTATAACGTTTTATATCCTAACCTAAGGCAACCTAACATCTCGAATGTAGTATTTCACATCATTCCTGGCGGGTCTGCCCCACTTCTCGGTGGGAACATTATATACGTCTATAACGTAATATAACCTAACCTAACCCATCTAGACCCTCGCTGGTAATGTTTTACAAAATTCCGGTCGTGTCGGCCCGTACTTCTCGGTGGGGACATTATATACGTCTACAACGTTATATATCCTAACCTAAGGGAACCTAACATCTCGCATGTATTATTTTCCAACGTTCCTGGCGGGCCAGCCCCTACTTCTCGGTGGGCACATTATATGCGTCCATATCGTAATATAACCTAACCTAACCCATCTAGACCCTCGCTGGTAATGTTTTACAAAATCCCGGTCGTGTCGACCCGTACTTCTCGGTGGGGACATTATATACGTCTATAACGTTATATATCCTAACTTAAGGGAACCTAACATGTCGGATGTAGTATTTTCCAACATTCCTGGCGTGTCGACCCCTACTTCTCGATGGGCACATTATATTTGTCTATATCGCAATATAACCTAACCTAACCCATCTAGACCCTCGCTGGTAATGTTTTACAAAATCCCGGTCGTGTCGACCCGTACTTCTCGGTGGGGACATTATATACGTCTATAACGTTTTATATCCTAACCTAAGGCAACCTAACATCTCGAATGTAGTATTTCACATCATTCCTGGCGGGTCTGCCCCACTTCTCGGTGGGAACATTATATACGTCTATAACGTAATATAACCTAACCTAACCCATCTAGACCCTCGCTGGTAATGTTTTACAAAATCCCGGACGTTTCGGTCCGTACTTCTCGGTGCGAACATTATATACGTCTATAACGTTTTATATCCTAACCTAAGGCAACTTAACATCTAGGATGTAGTATTTTCCAACATTCCTGGCGGGTCGGCCCCAACTTCTCGGTGGGCACATTATATACGTCTATATCGTAATATGACCTAACCTAACCCATCTAGACCCTCGCTGGTAATGTTTTACAAAATCCCGGTCGTGTCGGCCCGTACTTCACGGTGGGGACATTATATACGTCTATAACGTTATATATCCTAACCTAAGGAAACCTAACATCGCGGATGTAGTATTTCACAACATTCCTGGCGGGTCGGCGCCAATTCTCGGTGGGAACATTATATACGTCTATAACGTAATATAACCTAACGTAACCCATCTAGACCCTCGCTGGTAATGTTTTACAAAATCCCGGTCGTGTCGGCCCGTACTTCTCGGTGTGGACATTATATACGTCCATAACGTTATATATCCTAACCTAAGGGAACCTAACATCTCGCATGTATTATTTTCCAACATTCCTGGCGGGTCGGCCCCAACTTCTCGGTGGGCACATTATATACGTCTATATCGTAATATAACCTAACCTAACCCATCTAGACCCTCGCTGGTGATGTTTTACAAAATCCCGGTCGTGTCAGCCCGTACTTCTCGGTGGGGATATTATATACGTCTATAAAGTTATATATCCTAACCTAAGGCAACTTAACATCTCGGATGTAGTATTTTCCAACATTCCTGTCGGGTCGGCCCCTACTTCTCGGTGTGCACATTATATACGTCTATATCGTAATATAACCTAACATAATCCATCTAGACCCTCGCTGGTAATGTTTTACAAAATCCCGGTCGTGTCGGCCCGTACTTCTCAGTGCGGACATTATATACGTCTATAACGTTTTATATCCTAACCTAAGGCAACTTAACATCTAGGATGTAGTATTTTCCAACATTCCTGGCGGGTCGGCCCCAACTTCTCGGTGGGCACATTATATACGTCTATATCGTAATATGACCTAACCTAACCCATCTAGACCCTCGCTGGTAATGTTTTACAAAATCCCGGTCGTGTCGGCCCGTACTTCACGGTGGGGACATTATATACGTCTATAACGTTATATATCCTAACCTAAGGAAACCTAACATCGCGGATGTAGTATTTCACAACATTCCTGGCGGGTCGGCGCCAATTCTCGGTGGGAACATTATATACGTCTATAACGTAATATAACCTAACGTAACCCATCTAGACCCTCGCTGGTAATGTTTTACAAAATCCCGGTCGTGTCGGCCCGTACTTCTCGGTGTGGACATTATATACGTCCATAACGTTATATATCCTAACCTAAGGGAACCTAACTTCTCGGATGTATTATTTTCCAACATTCCTGGCGGGTCGGCCCCTACTTCTCGGTGGGCACATTATATACGTCCATATCGTAATATATCCTAACCTAACCCATCTAGACCCCCGCTGGTAATGTTTTACAAAATCCCGGTCGTGTCGACCCGTACTTCTTGGTGGGGACATTATATACGTCTATAACGTTATATATCCTAACCTAAGGGAACCTAACATGTCGGATGTAGTATTTTCCAACATTCCTGGCGGGTGGGCCCCTACTTCTCGATGGGCACATTATATTTGTCTATATCGCAATATAACCTAACCTAACCCATCTAGACCCTCGCTGGTAATGTTTTACAAAATCCCGGTCGCGTCGGCCCGTACTTCTCGGTGTGGACATTATATACGTCCATAACGTTATATATCCTAACCTAAGGGAACATAACATCTCGCATGTATTATTTTCCAACGTTCCTGGGGGGCCAGCCCCTACTTCTCGGTGGGCACATTATATACGTCCATATCGTAATATAACCTAACCTAACCCATCTAGACCCTCGCTGGTAATGGTTTACAAAATTCCGGTCGTGTCGGTCCGTACTTTGCCGTGGGGACATTTTATACGTCTATAACGTTATCTATCCTAACCTAAGGGGACCTAACATCTCGGATGTAGTATTTTCCAACATTTCTGGCGGGTCGGCCCCTACTTCTCGGTGGGAACTTTATATACGTCTGTAACGTAATATAACCTAACCTAACCTACCTAGACCCTCGCTGGTAATGTTTCACTGAATCCCGTTCATGTCTTCCCGTACGTCTCGGTGCGTACATTATATACGTCTATAAATTTATTTATCCTAACCTAAGGGAACCTAACATGTCGGATGTAGTATTTTCCAACATTCCTGGCGGGTCGGCCCCTACTTCTCGATGGGCACATTATATATGTCTATATCGCAATATAACCTAACCTAACCCATCTAGACCCTCGCTGGTAATGTTTTACAAAATCCCGCTCGTGTCGGCCCGTACGTCTCGGTGCGGACATTATATACCTCTATATCGTTATATATCCTAACCTAAGGGAACCTAACATCTCGGATGTCGTATTTTCCAACATTCCTAGCGGGACGGCCCCTACTTCTCGGTGTGCACATTATATACGTCTATATCGTAATATAACCTACCCTAATCCATCTAGACCCTCGCTGGTAATGTTTTACAAAATCCCGGTCGTGTCGGACCGTACTTCTCGGTGCGGACGTTATATACGTCTATAACGTTTTATATCCTAACCTAAGGCAACTTAACATCTAGGATGTAGTATTTTCCAACATTCCTGGCGGGTCGGCCCCAACTTCTCGGTGGGCACATTATATACGTCTATACCGTAATATGACCTAACCTAACCCATCTAGACCGTCGCTGGTAATGTTTTACAAAATCCCGGTCGTGTCGGCCCGTACTTCTCGGTGGGGATATTATATACGTCTATAACGTTATATATCCTAACCTAAGGCAACCTAATATCTGGGATGTAGTATTTTCCAACATTCCTGGCGTGTCGGCCCCTACTTCTCGGTGGGCACATTATATACGTCTATATCGTAATATAACCTAACCTAACCCATCTAGACCCTCGCTGGTAATGTTTTACAAAATTCCGGTCGTGTCGGCCCGTACTTCTCGGTGGGGACATTATATACGTCTACAACGTTATATATCCTAACCTAAGGGAACCTAACATCTCGCATGTATTATTTTCCAACGTTCCTGGCGGGCCAGCCCCTACTTCTCGGTGGGCACATTATATGCGTCCATATCGTAATATAACCTAACCTAACCCATCTAGACCCTCGCTGGTAATGTTTTACAAAATCCCGGTCGTGTCGACCCGTACTTCTCGGTGGGGACATTATATACGTCTATAACGTTATATATCCTAACTTAAGGGAACCTAACATGTCGGATGTAGTATTTTCCAACATTCCTGGCGTGTCGACCCCTACTTCTCGATGGGCACATTATATTTGTCTATATCGCAATATAACCTAACCTAACCCATCTAGACCCTCGCTGGTAATGTTTTACAAAATCCCGGTCGTGTCGGCCCGTACTTCTCGGTGTGGACATTATATACGTCCATAACGTTATATATCCTAACCTAAGGGAACCTAACATCTCGCATGTATTATTTTCCAACATTCCTGGCGGGTCGGCCCCTACTTCTCGGTGGGCACATTATATACGTCCATATCGTAATATATCCTAACCTAACCCATCTAGACCCCCGCTGGTAATGTTTTACAAAATCCCGGTCGTGTCGACCCGTACTTCTCGGTGGGGACATTATATACGTCTATAACGTTATATATCCTAACCTAAGGGAACCTAACATGTCGGATGTAGTATTTTCCAACATTCCTGGCGGGTGGGCCCCTACTTCTCGATGGGCACATTATATTTGTCTATATCGCAATATAACCTAACCTAACCCATCTAGACCCTCGCTGGTATTGTTTTACAAAATCCCGGTCGCGTCGGCCCGTACTTCTCGGTGTGGACATTATATACGTCCATAACGTTATATATCCTAACCTAAGGGAACATAACATCTCGCATGTATTATTTTCCAACGTTTCTGGGGGGCCAGCCCCTACTTCTCGGTGGGCACATTATATACGTCCATATCGTAATATAACCTAACCTAACCCATCTAGACCCTCGCTGGTAATGTTTTACAAAATTCCGGTCGTGTCGGTCTGTACTTTGCCGTGGGGACATTTTATACGTCTATAACGTTATCTATCCTAACCTAAGGGAACCTAACATCTCGGATGTAGTATTTTCCAAAATTTCTGGCGGGTCGGCCCCTACTTCTCGGTGGGAACTTTATATACGTCTGTAACGTAATATAACCTAACCTAACCTACCTAGACCCTCGCTGGTAATGTTTCACTGAATCCCGTTCATGTCTTCCCGTACGTCTCGGTGCGTACATTATATACGTCTATAAATTTATTTATCCTAACCTAAGGGAACCTAACATGTCGGATGTAGTATTTTCCAACATTCCTGGCGGGTCGGCCCCTACTTCTCGATGGGCACATTATATATGTCTATATCGCAATATAACCTAACCTAACCCATCTAGACCCTCGCTGGTAATGTTTTACAAAATCCCGCTCGTGTCGGCCCGTACGTCTCGGTGCGGACATTATATACCTCTATATCGTTATATATCCTAACCTAAGGGAACCTAACATCTCGGATGTCGTATTTTCCAACATTCCTAGCGGGACGGCCCCTACTTCTCGGTGTGCACATTATATACGTCTATATCGTAATATAACCTACCCTAATCCATCTAGACCCTCGCTGGTAATGTTTTACAAAATGCCGGTCGTGTCGGACCGTACTTCTCGGTGCGGACGTTATATACGTCTATAACGTTTTATATCCTAACCTAAGGCAACTTAACATCTAGGATGTAGTATTTTCCAACATTCCTGGCGGGTCGGCCCCAACTTCTCGGATGGCACATTATATACGTCTATACCGTAATATGACCTAACCTAACCCATCTAGACCGTCGCTGGTAATGTTTTACAAAATCCCGGTCGTGTCGGCCCGTACTTCTCGGTGGGGATATTATATACGTCTATAACGTTATATATCCTAACCTAAGGCAACCTAATATCTGGGATGTAGTATTTTCCAACATTCCTGGCGGGTCGGCCCCAACTTCTCGGTGGGCACATTATATACGTCTATATCGTAATATAACCTAACCTAACCCATCTAGACCCTCGCTGGTGATGTTTTACAAAATCCCGGTCGTGTCAGCCCGTACTTCTCGGTGGGGATATTATATACGTCTATAAAGTTATATATCCTAACCTAAGGCAACTTAACATCTCGGATGTAGTATTTTCCAACATTCCTGTCGGGTCGGCCCCTACTTCTCGGTGTGCACATTATATACGTCTATATCGTAATATAACCTAACATAATCCATCTAGACCCTCGCTGGTAATGTTTTACAAAATCCCGGTCGTGTCGGCCCGTACTTCTCAGTGCGGACATTATATACGTCTATAACGTTTTATATCCTAACCTAAGGCAACCTAACATCTCGAATGTAGTATTTCACATCATTCCTGGCGGGTCTGCCCCACTTCTCGGTGGGAACATTATATACGTCTATAACGTAATATAACCTAACCTAACCCATCTAGACCCTCGCTGGTAATGTTTTACAAAATTCCGGTCGTGTCGGCCCGTACTTCTCGGTGGGGACATTATATACGTCTACAACGTTATATATCCTAACCTAAGGGAACCTAACATCTCGCATGTATTATTTTCCAACGTTCCTGGCGGGCCAGCCCCTACTTCTCGGTGGGCACATTATATGCGTCCATATCGTAATATAACCTAACCTAACCCATCTAGACCCTCGCTGGTAATGTTTTACAAAATCCCGGTCGTGTCGACCCGTACTTCTCGGTGGGGACATTATATACGTCTATAACGTTATATATCCTAACCTAAGGGAACCTAACATGTCGGATGTAGTATTTTCCAACATTCCTGGCGGGTGGGCCCCTACTTCTCGATGGGCACATTATATTTGTCTATATCGCAATATAACCTAACCTAACCCATCTAGACCCTCGCTGGTAATGTTTTACAAAATCCCGGTCGCGTCGGCCCGTACTTCTCGGTGTGGACATTATATACGTCCATAACGTTATATATCCTAACCTAAGGGAACATAACATCTCGCATGTATTATTTTCCAACGTTTCTGGGGGGCCAGCCCCTACTTCTCGGTGGGCACATTATATACGTCCATATCGTAATATAACCTAACCTAACCCATCTAGACCCTCGCTGGTAATGTTTTACAAAATTCCGGTCGTGTCGGTCTGTACTTTGCCGTGGGGACATTTTATACGTCTATAACGTTATCTATCCTAACCTAAGGGAACCTAACATCTCGGATGTAGTATTTTCCAAAATTTCTGGCGGGTCGGCCCCTACTTCTCGGTGGGAACTTTATATACGTCTGTAACGTAATATAACCTAACCTAACCTACCTAGACCCTCGCTGGTAATGTTTCACTGAATCCCGTTCATGTCTTCCCGTACGTCTCGGTGCGTACATTATATACGTCTATAAATTTATTTATCCTAACCTAAGGGAACCTAACATGTCGGATGTAGTATTTTCCAACATTCCTGGCGGGTCGGCCCCTACTTCTCGATGGGCACATTATATATGTCTATATCGCAATATAACCTAACCTAACCCATCTAGACCCTCGCTGGTAATGTTTTACAAAATCCCGCTCGTGTCGGCCCGTACGTCTCGGTGCGGACATTATATACCTCTATATCGTTATATATCCTAACCTAAGGGAACCTAACATCTCGGATGTCGTATTTTCCAACATTCCTAGCGGGACGGCCCCTACTTCTCGGTGTGCACATTATATACGTCTATATCGTAATATAACCTACCCTAATCCATCTAGACCCTCGCTGGTAATGTTTTACAAAATCCCGGTCGTGTCGGACCGTACTTCTCGGTGCGGACGTTATATACGTCTATAACGTTTTATATCCTAACCTAAGGCAACTTAACATCTAGGATGTAGTATTTTCCAACATTCCTGGCGGGTCGGCCCCAACTTCTCGGTGGGCACATTATATACGTCTATACCGTAATATGACCTAACCTAACCCATCTAGACCGTCGCTGGTAATGTTTTACAAAATCCCGGTCGTGTCGGCCCGTACTTCTCGGTGGGGATATTATATACGTCTATAACGTTATATATCCTAACCTAAGGCAACCTAATATCTGGGATGTAGTATTTTCCAACATTCCTGGCGGGTCGGCCCCAACTTCTCGGTGGGCACATTATATACGTCTATATCGTAATATAACCTAACCTAACCCATCTAGACCCTCGCTGGTGATGTTTTACAAAATCCCGGTCGTGTCAGCCCGTACTTCTCGGTGGGGATATTATATACGTCTATAAAGTTATATATCCTAACCTAAGGCAACTTAACATCTCGGATGTAGTATTTTCCAACATTCCTGTCGGGTCGGCCCCTACTTCTCGGTGTGCACATTATATACGTCTATATCGTAATATAACCTAACATAATCCATCTAGACCCTCGCTGGTAATGTTTTACAAAATCCCGGTCGTGTCGGCCCGTACTTCTCAGTGCGGACATTATATACGTCTATAACGTTTTATATCCTAACCTAAGGCAACCTAACATCTCGAATGTAGTATTTCACATCATTCCTGGCGGGTCTGCCCCACTTCTCGGTGGGAACATTATATACGTCTATAACGTAATATAACCTAACCTAACCCATCTAGACCCTCGCTGGTAATGTTTTACAAAATCCCGGACGTTTCGGTCCGTACTTCTCGGTGCGAAAATTATATACGTCTATAACGTTTTATATCCTAACCTAAGGCAACTTAACATCTAGGATGTAGTATTTTCCAACATTCCTGGCGGGTCGGCCCCAACTTCTCGGTGGGCACATTATATACGTCTATATCGTAATATGACCTAACCTAACCCATCTAGACCCTCGCTGGTAATGTTTTACAAAATCCCGGTCGTGTCGGCCCGTACTTCACGGTGGGGACATTATATACGTCTATAACGTTATATATCCTAACCTAAGGAAACCTAACATCGCGGATGTAGTATTTCACAACATTCCTGGCGGGTCGGCGCCAATTCTCGGTGGGAACATTATATACGTCTATAACGTAATATAACCTAACGTAACCCATCTAGACCCTCGCTGGTAATGTTTTACAAAATCCCGGTCGTGTCGGCCCGTACTTCTCGGTGTGGACATTATATACGTCCATAACGTTATATATCCTAACCTAAGGGAACCTAACATCTCGCATGTATTATTTTCCAACATTCCTGGCGGGTCGGCCCCAACTTCTCGGTGGGCACATTATATACGTCTATATCGTAATATAACCTAACCTAACCCATCTAGACCCTCGCTGGTGATGTTTTACAAAATCCCGGTCGTGTCAGCCCGTACTTCTCGGTGGGGATATTATATACGTCTATAAAGTTATATATCCTAACCTAAGGCAACTTAACATCTCGGATGTAGTATTTTCCAACATTCCTGTCGGGTCGGCCCCTACTTCTCGGTGTGCACATTATATACGTCTATATCGTAATATAACCTAACATAATCCATCTAGACCCTCGCTGGTAATGTTTTACAAAATCCCGGTCGTGTCGGCCCGTACTTCTCAGTGCGGACATTATATACGTCTATAACGTTTTATATCCTAACCTAAGGCAACCTAACATCTCGAATGTAGTATTTCACATCATTCCTGGCGGGTCTGCCCCACTTCTCGGTGGGAACATTATATACGTCTATAACGTAATATAACCTAACCTAACCCATCTAGACCCTCGCTGGTAATGTTTTACAAAATCCCGGACGTTTCGGTCCGTACTTCTCGGTGCGAACATTATATACGTCTATAACGTTTTATATCCTAACCTAAGGCAACTTAACATCTAGGATGTAGTATTTTCCAACATTCCTGGCGGGTCGGCCCCAACTTCTCGGTGGGCACATTATATACGTCTATATCGTAATATGACCTAACCTAACCCATCTAGACCCTCGCTGGTAATGTTTTACAAAATCCCGGTCGTGTCGGCCCGTACTTCACGGTGGGGACATTATATACGTCTATAACGTTATATATCCTAACCTAAGGAAACCTAACATCGCGGATGTAGTATTTCACAACATTCCTGGCGGGTCGGCGCCAATTCTCGGTGGGAACATTATATACGTCTATAACGTAATATAACCTAACGTAACCCATCTAGACCCTCGCTGGTAATGTTTTACAAAATCCCGGTCGTGTCGGCCCGTACTTCTCGGTGTGGACATTATATACGTCCATAACGTTATATATCCTAACCTAAGGGAACCTAACTTCTCGGATGTATTATTTTCCAACATTCCTGGCGGGTCGGCCCCTACTTCTCGGTGGGCACATTATATACGTCCATATCGTAATATATCCTAACCTAACCCATCTAGACCCCCGCTGGTAATGTTTTACAAAATCCCGGTCGTGTCGACCCGTACTTCTTGGTGGGGACATTATATACGTCTATAACGTTATATATCCTAACCTAAGGGAACCTAACATGTCGGATGTAGTATTTTCCAACATTCCTGGCGGGTGGGCCCCTACTTCTCGATGGGCACATTATATTTGTCTATATCGCAATATAACCTAACCTAACCCATCTAGACCCTCGCTGGTAATGTTTTACAAAATCCCGGTCGCGTCGGCCCGTACTTCTCGGTGTGGACATTATATACGTCCATAACGTTATATATCCTAACCTAAGGGAACATAACATCTCGCATGTATTATTTTCCAACGTTCCTGGGGGGCCAGCCCCTACTTCTCGGTGGGCACATTATATACGTCCATATCGTAATATAACCTAACCTAACCCATCTAGACCCTCGCTGGTAATGGTTTACAAAATTCCGGTCGTGTCGGTCCGTACTTTGCCGTGGGGACATTTTATACGTCTATAACGTTATCTATCCTAACCTAAGGGGACCTAACATCTCGGATGTAGTATTTTCCAACATTTCTGGCGGGTCGGCCCCTACTTCTCGGTGGGAACTTTATATACGTCTGTAACGTAATATAACCTAACCTAACCTACCTAGACCCTCGCTGGTAATGTTTCACTGAATCCCGTTCATGTCTTCCCGTACGTCTCGGTGCGTACATTATATACGTCTATAAATTTATTTATCCTAACCTAAGGGAACCTAACATGTCGGATGTAGTATTTTCCAACATTCCTGGCGGGTCGGCCCCTACTTCTCGATGGGCACATTATATATGTCTATATCGCAATATAACCTAACCTAACCCATCTAGACCCTCGCTGGTAATGTTTTACAAAATCCCGCTCGTGTCGGCCCGTACGTCTCGGTGCGGACATTATATACCTCTATATCGTTATATATCCTAACCTAAGGGAACCTAACATCTCGGATGTCGTATTTTCCAACATTCCTAGCGGGACGGCCCCTACTTCTCGGTGTGCACATTATATACGTCTATATCGTAATATAACCTACCCTAATCCATCTAGACCCTCGCTGGTAATGTTTTACAAAATCCCGGTCGTGTCGGACCGTACTTCTCGGTGCGGACGTTATATACGTCTATAACGTTTTATATCCTAACCTAAGGCAACTTAACATCTAGGATGTAGTATTTTCCAACATTCCTGGCGGGTCGGCCCCAACTTCTCGGTGGGCACATTATATACGTCTATACCGTAATATGACCTAACCTAACCCATCTAGACCGTCGCTGGTAATGTTTTACAAAATCCCGGTCGTGTCGGCCCGTACTTCTCGGTGGGGATATTATATACGTCTATAACGTTATATATCCTAACCTAAGGCAACCTAATATCTGGGATGTAGTATTTTCCAACATTCCTGGCGGGTCGGCCCCTACTTCTCGGTGTGCACATTATATACGTCTATATCGTAATATAACCTAACATAATCCATCTAGACCCTCGCTGGTAATGTTTTACAAAATCCCGGTCGTGTCGGCCCGTACTTCTCAGTGCGGACATTATATACGTCTATAACGTTTTATATCCTAACCTAAGGCAACCTAACATCTCGAATGTAGTATTTCACATCATTCCTGGCGGGTCTGCCCCACTTCTCGGTGGGAACATTATATACGTCTATAACGTAATATAACCTAACCTAACCCATCTAGACCCTCGCTGGTAATGTTTTACAAAATCCCGGACGTTTCGGTCCGTACTTCTCGGTGCGAACATTATATACGTCTATAACGTTTTATATCCTAACCTAAGGCAACTTAACATCTAGGATGTAGTATTTTCCAACATTCCTGGCGGGTCGGCCCCAACTTCTCGGTGGGCACATTATATACGTCTATATCGTAATATGACCTAACCTAACCCATCTAGACCCTCGCTGGTAATGTTTTACAAAATCCCGGTCGTGTCGGCCCGTACTTCTCGGTGTGGACATTACATACGTCTATAACGTTATATATACTAACCTAAGGGAAGCTAACATCTCGGATGTAGTATTTTCCAACATTCCAGGCGTCACGGCCCCTACTTCTCGGTGGGGACATTATATACGTCTATATCGTAATATAACCTAACCTAACCCCTTTTGCCCCTCGGTGATAATGTTTTACAGAATCCCGGCCGTGTCGTCCCGTAAGTCTCGGTAGGGACATTGTATGCATCTGTAACGTAATATACCCTAACCTAAGGCAACCTAACATCTCGAATGTAGTATTTCACAACATTCCTGGCGGGTCCGCCCCACTTCTCGGTGGGAACATTATATACGTCTATATCGTAATATAACCTAACCTAACCCATCTAGCCCCTAGCTGGGAATGTTTTACAGAATCTCTATCGTGTCGTCCCGTACGTCTCGGTGCGGACATTATATACGTCTATAACGTTATATATCCTAACCTAAGGCAACTTAACATCTCGGATGTAGTATTTTCCAACATTCCTGGTGGGTCGGCCCCAACTTCTCGGTGGGCACATTATATACGTCTATATCGTAATATAACCTAACCTAACCCATCTAGACCCTCGCTGGTAATGTTTTACGAAATCCCGGTCGTGTCGGCCCGTACTTCTCGGTGGGGACATTATATAAGTCTATAACGTTATATATCCTAACCTAAGGGAACCTAACATCGCGGATGTAGTATTTTCCAACATTGCTGGCGGGTCGGACCCAACTTCTCGGTGGGCACATTATATACGTCTATATCGTAACATAACCTAACCTAACCCATCTAGACCCTCACTGGTAATGTTTTACAAAGTCCCGGTCGTGTCGGCCCGTACTTCTCGGTGGGGACATTATATACGTCTATAACGTTATACGTCCTAACATAAGAGAACCTAACATCTCGGATGTAGTATTGTCCAACATTCCTGGCGGGTCGGACCCAACTTCTCGGTGGGCATGTTATATATGTCTACATCGTAATATAACCTAACCTAACAAATCTAGACCCTCGCTGGTAATGTTTTACAAAATCCCGGACGTGTCGGCACGTACTTCTCGGTGGGGACATTATATATGTCTATAACGTTATGTATCCTAACCTAAGGGAACCTAACATCTCGGATGTAGTATTTTCCAACATTCCAGGCGTGACGGCCCCCACTTCTCGGTGGGGACATTATATACGTCTATATCGTAATATAACCTAGCTTAACCCGTTTTGCCCCTCCTTGATAATGTTTTACAGAATCCCGGCCGTGTCGTCCCGTACGTCTCGGTAGGGACATTGTATGCATCTGTAACGTAATATACCCTAACCAAAGGCAACCTAACATCTCGAATGTAGTATTTCACAACATACCTGGAGGGTCCGCCCCACTTCTCGGTGGGAACATTATATACGTCTATAACGTAATATAACCCAACCTAACCCATCTGGCACCTCGCTGGTAATGTTTTACAGAATCTCTGTCGTGTCGTCCCGTATGTCTCGGTGCGGACATTATATACGTCTATATCGCAATATAACCTAACCTAACCCATCTAGACCCTCGCTGTTAATGTTTTACAAACTCCCGGTCGTGTCGGCCCGTACTTCTCGGTCGGGACATTATATACGTCTATAACGTTATGCGTCCTAACATAAGGGAACCTAACATCTCGGATGTAGTATTGTCCAACATTCCTGGCGGGTCGGCCCCAACTTCTCGGTGGGCACATTATATACGTCTATATCGTAATATAACCTAACCTAACCCATCTAGACCCTCGCTGGTAATGTTTTACAAAGTCCCGGTCGTGTCGGCCCGTACTTCTCGGTGGTGACATTATATACGTCTATAACGTTATATATCCTAACCTAAGGGAAGCTAACATCTCGGATGTAGTATTTTGCAACATTCCTAGCGGGTCGGACCCCACTTCTCGGTGGGCACATTGTATACGTCTATATCGTAATATAACCTAACCTAACCCATCTAGACCCTCGCTGGTAATGTTTTACAAAATCCCAGTCGTGTCGGCCCGTACTTCTCGGTGGGGACATTATATACGTCTATAACGTTATATATCATAACCTAAGGCAACTTAACATCTCGGATTTAGTATTTTACAACATTCCTGGCGGGTCGGCCCCAACTTCTCGGTGGGCACATTATATACATCTATATCGTAATATAACCTAACCTAACCCATCTAGACCCTCGCTGGTAATGTTTTACAAAATCCCCGTCGTGTCGGCCCGTACTTCTCGGTGGGGACATTATATACGTCTAAAACGTTATATATCCTAACCTAAAGGAACCTAACCTCTCGGATGTAGTATTTTCCAACATTCCTGGCGGGTCGGCCCCAACTTCTCGGTGGGCACATTATATACGTCTATACCTTAATATAGCCTAACCTAACCCATCTAGACCCTCGCTGGCAATGTTATACAAAATCCCGGTCGTGTCGGCACGTACTTCTCGGTGCGGACATTATATACGTCTATAACGTTATATATCCTAACCTAAGGGAACCTAACATCTCGGATGTAGTATTTTCCAACATTCCTAGCGGGTCGGCCCCCACTTCTCGGTGGGCATATTGTATACGTCTATATCGTAATATAACCTAACCTAACCCATCTAGACCCTCGCTGGTAATGTTTTACAAAGTCCCGGTCGTGTCGGCCCGTACGTCTCGGTGGGGACATTATGTACGTCTATAACGTTATACGTCCTAACATAAGGGAACCTAACATCTCGGATGTAGTATTCTCCAACATTCCTGGCGGGTCGGCCCCAACTTCTCGGTGGGCACATTATATACGTCTATATCGTAGTATAGCCTAACCTGACACATCTAGACCCTCGCTGGTGATGTTTTACAAAATCCCGGTCGTGTCAGCCCGTACTTCTCGGTGGGGATATTATATACGTCTATAAAGTTATATATCCTAACCTAAGGCAACTTAACATCTCGGATGTAGTATTTTCCAACATTCCTGTCGGGTCGGCCCCTACTTCTCGGTGTGCACATTATATACGTCTGTATCGTAATATAACCTAACCTCACCCATCTAGACCCTCGCTGGTAATGTTTTACAAAATCCCGGACGTTTCGGTCCGTACTTCTCGGTGCGAACATTATATACGTCTATAACGTTATATATCCTAACCTAAGGGAACCTAACATCGCGGATGTAGTATTTCACAACATTCCTGGCGGGTCGGCGCCAATTCTCGGTGGGAACATTATATACGTCTATAACGTAATATAACCTAACCTAACCCATCTAGACCCTCGCTGGTAATGTTTTACAAAATCCCAGTCGTGTCGGCACGTACTTCTCGGTGGGGACATTATATACGTCTATAACGTTATATATCCTAACCTAAGGGAACCTAACATCTCGGATGTAGTATTTTCCAACATTCCAGGCGTGACGGTATCTACTTCTCGGTGGGGACATTATATACGTCTATATCGTAATATAACCTAACCTAACCCATCTAGACCCTCGCTGGTAATGTTTTACAGAATATCGGTCGTGTCGTCCCGTATGTCTCGGTGCGGACATTATATACGTCTATAACGTTATATATCCTAACCTAAGGCAACTTAACATCTCGGATGTAATATTTTCCAACACTCCTGGCGGGTCGGCCCCAACTTCTCGGTGGGCACATTATATACGTTTATATCGTATTATAACCTAACTTAACCCATCTAGACCCTTGCTGGTAATGTTTTACAAAATTCCGGTCGTGTCGGCCCGTACTTCTCGGTGGGGACGTTATATACGTCTAAAACGTTATATATCCTAACCTAAGGGAACCTAACCTCTCGGATGTAGTATTTTCCAACATTCCTGGCGGGTCCGCCCCACTTCTCGGTGGGAGCATTATATACGTCTATAACGTAATATAACCTAACCTAACCCATCCAGCCCCTCGCTGGTAATGTTTTACAGAATCTCTGTCGTGTCGTCCCGTATGTCTCGGTGCGGACATTATATACGTCTATAACGTTATATATCCTAACCTAAGCAACTTAACATCTCGGATGTAGTATTTTCCAACATTCCTGGCGGGTCGGCCCCAAATTCTCGGTGGGCACATTATATACGTCTATATCGTAATATAACCTAACCTAACCCATCTAGACCCTCGCTGGTAATGTTTTACAAAATCCCGGTCGTGTCGGCCCGTACTTCTCGGTGTGGACATTATATACGTCTATAACGTTATATATACTAACCTAAGGGAAGCTAACATCTCGGATGTAGTATTTTCCAACATTCCAGGCGTCACGGCCCCTACTTCTCGGTGGGGACATTATATACGTCTATATCGTAATATAACCTAACCTAACCCATTTTGCCCCTCGGTGATAATGTTTTACAGAATCCCGGCCGTGTCGTCCCGTAAGTCTCGGTAGGGACATTGTATGCATCTGTAACGTAATATACCCTAACCTAAGGCAACCTAACATCTCGAATGTAGTATTTCACAACATTCCTGGCGGGTCCGCCCCACTTCTCGGTGGGAACATTATATACGTCTATAACGTAATATAACATAACCTAACCCATCTAGCCCCTAGCTGGGAATGTTTTACAGAATCTCTATCGTGTCATCCCGTACGTCTCGGTGCGGACATTATATACGTCTATAACGTTATATATCCTAACCTAAGGGAACCTAACATCTCGGATGTAGTATTTTCCAACATTCCTAGCGGGTCGGCCCCCACTTCTCGGTGGGCATATTGTATACGTCTATATCGTAATATAACCTAACCTAACCCATCTAGACCCTCGCTGGTAATGTTTTACAAAGTCCCGGTCGTGTCGGCCCGTACATCTCGGTGGGGACATTATATACGTCTATAACGTTATACGTCCTAACTTAAGGGAACCCAACATCTCGGATGTAGTATTCTCCAACATTCCTGTCGGGTCGGCCCCTACTTCTCGGTGTGCACATTATATACGTCTATATCGTAATATAACCTAACATAATCCATCTAGACCCTCGCTGGTAATGTTTTACAAAATCCCGGTCGTGTTGGCCCGTACTTCTCGGTGCGGACATTATATACGTCTATAACGTTTTATATCCTAACCTAAGGCAACCTAACATCTCGAATGTAGTATTTCACATCATTCCTGGCGGGTCTGCCCCACTTCTCGGTGGGAACATTATATACGTCTATAACGTAATATAACCTAACCTAACCCATCTAGACCCTCGCTGGTAATGTTTTACAAAATCCCGGACGTTTCGGTCCGTACTTCTCGGTGCGAACATTATATACGTCTATAACGTTTTATATCCTAACCTAAGGCAACTTAACATCTAGGATGTAGTATTTTCCAACATTCCTGGCGGGTCGGCCCCAAATTCTCGGTGGGCACATTATATACGTCTATATCATAATATGACCTAACCTAACCCATCTAGACCCTCGCTGGTAATGTTTTACAAAATCCCGGTCGTGTCGGCCCGTACTTCTCGGTGTGGACATTATATACGTCTATAACGTTATATATACTAACCTAAGGGAAGCTAACATCTCGGATGTAGTATTTTCCAACATTCCAGGCGTCACGGCCCCTACTTCTCGGTGGGGACATTATATACGTCTATATCGTAATATAACCTAACCTAACCCCTTTTGCCCCTCGGTGATAATGTTTTACAGAATCCCGGCCGTGTCGTCCCGTAAGTCTCGGTAGGGACATTGTATGCATCTGTAACGTAATATACCCTAACCTAAGGCAACCTAACATCTCGAATGTAGTATTTCACAACATTCCTGGCGGGTCCGCCCCACTTCTCGGTGGGAACATTATATACGTCTATATCGTAATATAACCTAACCTAACCCATCTAGCCCCCAGCTGGGAATGTTTTACAGAATCTCTATCGTGTCGTCCCGTACGTCTCGGTGCGGACATTATATACGTCTATAACGTTATATATCCTAACCTAAGGCAACTTAACATCTCGGATGTAGTATTTTCCAACATTCCTGGTGGGTCGGCCCCAACTTCTCGGTGGGCACATTATATACGTCTATATCGTAATATAACCTAACCTAACCCATCTAGACCCTCGCTGGTAATGTTTTACAAAATCCCGGTCGTGTCGGCCCGTACTTCTCGGTGGGGACATTATATAAGTCTATAACGTTATATATCCTAACCTAAGGGAACCTAACATCGCGGATGTAGTATTTTCCAACATTGCTGGCGGGTCGGATCCAACTTCTCGGTGGGCACATTATATACGTCTATATCGTAACATAACCTAACCTAACCCATCTAGACCCTCACTGGTAATGTTTTACAAAGTCCCGGTCGTGTCGGCCCGTACTTTTCGGTGGGGACATTATATACGTCTATAACGTTATACGTCCTAACATAAGAGAACCTAACATCTCGGATGTAGTATTGTCCAACATTCCTGGCGGGTCGGACCCAACTTCTCGGTGGGCATGTTATATATGTCTACATCGTAATATAACCTAACCTAACAAATCTAGACCCTCGCTGGTAATGTTTTACAAAATCCCGGACGTGTCGGCACGTACTTCTCGGTGGGGACATTATATACGTCTATAACGTTATGTATCCTAACCTAAGGGAACCTAACATCTCGGATGTAGTATTTTCCAACATTCCAGGCGTGACGGCCCCCACTTCTCGGTGGGGACATTATATACGTCTATATCGTAATATAACCCAACCTAACCAATCTGGCACCTCGCTGGTAATGTTTTACAGAATCTCTGTCGTGTCGTCCCGTATGTCTCGGTGCGGACATTATATACGTCTATATCGTAATATAACCTAACCTAACCCATCTAGACCCTCGCTGGTAATGTTTTACAAAGTCCCGGTCGTGTCGGCCCGTACTTCTCGGTGGTGACATTATATACGTCTATAACGTTATATATCCTAACCTAAGGGAAGCTAACATCTCGGATGTAGTATTTTCCAACATTCCTAGCGGGTCGGACCCCACTTCTCGGTGGGCACATTGTATACGTCTATATCGTAATATAACCTAACATAACCCATCTAGACCCTCGCTGGTAATGTTTTACAAAATCCCAGTCGTGTCGGCCCGTACTTCTCGGTGGGGACATTATATACGTCTATAACGTTATATATCATAACCTAAGGCAACTTAACATCTCGGATTTAGTATTTTACAACATTCCTGGCGGGTCGGCCCCAACTTCTCAGTGGGCACATTATATACATCTATATCGTAATATAACCTAACCTAACCCATCTAGACCCTCGCTGGTAATGTTTTACAAAATCCCGGTCGTGTCGGCCCGTACTTCTCGGTGGGGACATTATATACGTCTAAAACGTTATATATCCTAACCTAAAGGAACCTAACCTCTCGGATGTAGTATTTTCCAACATTCCTGGCGGGTCGGCCCCAACTTCTCGGTGGGCACATTATATACGTCTATATCGTAATATAACCTAACCTAACCCATCTAGACCCTCGCTGGTAGTGTTTTACAAAATCCCGGTCGTGCCGGGAACCCGTACTTCTCGGTGGGGACATTATATACGTCTATATCGTTATATATCCTAAACTAAGGCAACCTAACTTCTCGAATATTGTATTTTACAACATTCCAGGCGTGACGGACCCTACTTCTCGGTGGGGACATTATATACGTCTATATCGTAATATAACCTAACCTAACCCATTTTGCCCCTCGCTGGTAATGTTTTACAAAATCCCGGTCGTGTCGGCCCGTACTTCTCGGTGGGGACATTATATACGTCTATAACGTTATACATCCTAACCTAGGGGAAGCTAACATCTCGGATGTAGTATTTTCCAACATTCCTGGCGGGTCGGCCCCAACTTCTCGGTGGGCACATTATATACGTCTATACCTTAATATAGCCTAACCTAACCCATCTAGACCCTCGCTGGCAATGTTATACAAAATCCCGGTCGTGTCGGCACGTACTTCTCGGTGCTGACATTATATACGTCTATAACGTTATATATCCTAACCTAAGGGAACCTAACATCTCGGATGTAGTATTTTCCAACATACCTAGCGGGTCGGCCCCCACTTCTCGGTGGGCATATTGTATACGTCTATATCGTAATATAACCTAACCTAACCCATCTAGACCCTCGCTGGTAATGTTTTACAAAGTCCCGGTCGTGTCGGCCCGTACATCTCGGTGGGGACATTATATACGTCTATAACGTTATACGTCCTAACATAAGGGAACCTAACATCTCGGATGTAGTATTCTCCAACATTCCTGGCGGGTCGGCCCCAACTTCTCGGTGGGCACATTATATACGTCTATATCGTAGTATAGCCTAACCTGACACATCTAGACCCTCGCTGGTGATGTTTTACAAAATCCCGGTCGTGTCAGCCCGTACTTCTCGGTGGGGATATTATATACGTCTATAAAGTTATATATCCTAACCTAAGGCAACTTAACATCTCGGATGTAATATTTTCCAACATTCCTGTCGGGTCGGCCCCTACTTCTCGGTGTGCACATTATATACGTCTGTATCGTAATATAACCTAACCTAACCCATCTAGACCCTCGCTGGTAATGTTTTACAAAATCCCGGTCGTGTCGGCCCGTACTTCTCGGTGGGGACATTGTATACGTCTATAACGTTATATATCATAACCTAAGGGAACCTAACATCTCGGTTGTAGTATTTTCCAACATTCCAGGCGTCACGGCCCCTACTTCTCGGTGGGGACATTATATACGTCTATATCGTAATATAACCTAACCTAACCCATTTTGCCCCTCGGTGATAATGTTTTACAGAATCCCGGCCGTGTCGTCCCGTAAGTCTCGGTAGGGACATTGTATGCATCTGTAACGTAATATACCCTAACCTAAGGCAACCTAACATCTCGAATGTGGTATTTCACAACATTCCTGGCGGGTCCGCCCCACTTCTCGGTGGGAACATTATATACGTCTATAACGTAATATAACATAACCTAACCCATCTAGCCCCTAGCTGGGAATGTTTTACAGAATCTCTATCGTGTCGTCCCGTACGTCTCGGTGCGGACATTATATACGTCTATAACGTTATATATCCTAACCTAAGGGAACCTAACATCTCGGATGTAGTATTTTCCAACATTCCTAGCGGGTCGGCCCCCACTTCTCGGTGGGCATATTGTATACGTCTATATCGTAATATAACCTAACCTAACCCATCTAGACCCTCGCTGGTAATGTTTTACAAAGTCCCGGTCGTGTCGGCCCGTACATCTCGGTGGGGACATTATATACGTCTATAACGTTATACGTCCTAACATAAGGGAACCTAACATCTCGGATGTAGTATTCTCCAACATTCCTGGCGGGTCGGCCCCAACTTCTCGGTGGGCACATTATATACGTCTATATCGTAGTATAGCCTAACCTGACACATCTAGACCCTCGCTGGTGATGTTTTACAAAATCCCGGTCGTGTCAGCCCGTACTTCTCGGTGGGGATATTATATACGTCTATAAAGTTATATATCCTAACCTAAGGCAACTTAACATCTCGGATGTAGTATTTTCCAACATTCCTGTCGGGTCGGCCCCTACTTCTCGGTGTGCACATTATATACGTCTGTATCGTAATATAACCTAACCTCACCCATCTAGACCCTCGTTGGTAATGTTTTACAAAATCCCGGACGTTTCGGTCCGTACTTCTCGGTGCGAACATTATATACGTCTATAACGTTATATATCCTAACCTAAGGGAACCTAACATCGCGGATGTAGTGTTTCACAACATTCCTGACGGGTCGGCGCCAATTCTCGGTGGGAACATTATATACGTCTATAACGTAATATAACCTAACCTAACCCATCTAGACCCTCGCTGGTAATGTTTTACAAAATCCCAGTCGTGTCGGCACGTACTTCTCGGTGGGGACATTATATACGTCTATAACGTTATATATCCTAACCTAAGGGAACCTAACATCTCGGATGTAGTATTTTCCAACATTCCAGGCGTGACGGCCCCTACTTCTCGGTGGGGACATTATATACGTCTATATCGTAATATAACCTAACCTAACCCATTTTGCCCCTCGGTGATAATGTTTTACAGAATCCCGGCCGTGTCGTCCCGTAAGTCTCGGTAGGGACATTGTATGCATCTGTAACGTAATATACCCTAACCTAAGGCAACCTAACATCTCGAATGTAGTATTTCACAACATTCCTGGCGGGTCCGCCCCACTTCTCGGTGGGAACATTATATACGTCTATAACGTAATATAACATAACCTAACCCATCTAGCCCCTAGCTGGGAATGTTTTACAGAATCTCTATCGTGTCATCCCGTACGTCTCGGTGCGGACATTATATACGTCTATAACGTTATATATCCTAACCTAAGGCAACTTAACATCTCGGATGTAGTATTTTCCAACATTCCTGGTGGGTCGGCCCCAACTTCTCGGTGGGAACATTATATACGTCTATAACGTAATATAACCTAACCTAACCCCTCTAGCCCCTCGCTGGTAATGTTTTACAGAATCGCGGTCGTGTCGTCCCGTATGTCTCGTTGCGGACATTATATACGTCTATAACGTTATATATTCTAACCTAAGGGAACCTAACCTCTCGGATGTAGTATTTTCCAACATTCCTGGCTGGTCGGCTCCAACTTCTCGGTGGGCACATTATATACGTCTATATCGTAATATAACCTAACTTAACCCGTTTTGCCCCTCCGTGATAATGTTTTACAGAATCCCAGTCGTGTCGGCCCGTACTTCTCGGTGGGGACATTGTATACGTCTACAACGTTATATATCCTAACCTAAGGGAACCTAACTTCTCGGATGTAGTATTTTCCAACATTCCAGGCGTGACGGCCCCTACTTCTCGGTGGGGACATTATATACGTCTATATCGTAATATAACCTAACTTAACCCGTTTTGCCCCTCCTTGATAATGTTTTACAGAATCCCGGCCGTGTCGTCCCGTAAGTCTCGGTAGGGACATTGTATGCATCTGTAACGTAATATACCCTAACCTAAGGCAACCTAACATCTCGAATGTAGTATTTCACAACATTCCTGGCGGGTCGGCCCCAACTTCTCGGTGGGCACATTATATACATCTATATCGTAATATAACCTAACCTAACCCATCTAGACCCTCGCTGGTAATGTTTTACAAAATCCCGGTCGTGTCGGCCCGTACTTCTCGGTGGGGACATTATATACGTCTAAAACGTTATATATCCTAACCTAAAGGAACCTAACCTCTCGGATGTAGTATTTTCCAACATTCCTGGCGGGTCGGCCCCAACTTCTCGGTGGGCACATTATATACGTCTATATCGTAATATAACCTTACCTAACCCATCTAGACCCTCGCTGGTAATGTTTTACAAAATCCCGGTCGTGCCGGGAACCCGTACTTCTCGGTGGGGACATTATATACGTCTATATATTTATATATCCTAAACTAAGGCAACCTAACTTCTCGAATATTGTATTTTACAACATTCCAGGCGTGACGGACCCTACTTCTCGGTGGGGACATTATATACGTCTATATCGTAATATAACCTAACCTAACCCATTTTGCCCCTCGCTGGTAATGTTTTACAAAATCCCGGTCGTGTCGGCACGTACTTCTCGGTGCGGACATTATATACGTCTATAACGTTATATATCCTAACCTAAGGGAAACTAACATCTCGGATGTAGTATTTTCCAACATTCCTAGCGGGTCGGCCCCCACTTCTCGGTGGGCACATTGTATACGTCTATATCGTAATATAACCTAACCTAACCCATCTAGACCCTCGCTGGTAATGTTTTACAAAGTCCCGGTCGTGTCGGCCCGTACATCTCGGTGGGGACATTATATACGTCTATAACGATATACGTCCTAACATAAGGGAACCAAACATCTCGGATGTAGTATTCTCCAAGATAACTGGCGGGTCGGCCCCAACTTCTCGGTGGGCACATTATATACGTCTATATCGTAGTATAGCCTAACCTGACCCATCTAGACCCTCGCTGGTAATGTTTTACAAAATCCCGGTCGTGTCGGCCCGTACTTCTCGGTGGGGACATTATATACGTCTATAACGTTATATATCCTAACCTAAGGGAACCTAACCTCTCGGATGTAGTATTTTACAACATTCCTGGCGGGTCGGCCCCATCTTCTCGGTGGGCACATTATATACATCTATATCGTAATATAACCTAACCTAACCCGTTTTGCCCCTCCGTGATAATGTTTTACAGAATCCCGGCCGTGTCGTCCCGTACGTCTCGGTAGGGACATTGTATGCATCTGTAACTTAATATACCCTAACCAAAGGCAACCTAACATCTCGAATGTAGTATTTCACAACATTCCTGGCGAGTCCGCCCCACTTCTCGGTGGGAACATTATATACGTCTATAACGTAATATAACCTAACCTAACCCCTCTAGCCCCTCGCTGGTAATGTTTTACAGAATCGCGGTCGTGTCGTCCCGTATGTCTCGTTGCGGACATTATATACGTCTATAACGTTATATATTCTAACCTAAGGGAACCTAACCTCTCGGATGTAGTATTTTCCAACATTCCTGGCTGGTCGGCTCCAACTTCTCGGTGGGCACATTATATACGTCTATATCGTAATATAACCTAACTTAACCCGTTTTGCCCCTCCGTGATAATGTTTTACAGAATCCCAGTCGTGTCGGCCCGTACTTCTCGGTGGGGACATTGTATACGTCTACAACGTTATATATCCTAACCTAAGGGAACCTAACTTCTCGGATGTAGTATTTTCCAACATTCCAGGCGTGACGGCCCCTACTTCTCGGTGGGGACATTATATACGTCTATATCGTAATATAACCTAACTTAACCCGTTTTGCCCCTCCTTGATAATGTTTTACAGAATCCCGGCCGTGTCGTCCCGTACGTCTCGGTAGGGACATTGTATGCATCTGTAACGTAATATACCCTAACCAAAGGCAACCTAACATCTCGAATGCAGTATTTCACAACATACCTGGAGGGTCCGCCCCACTTCTCGGTGGGAACATTATATACGTCTATAACGTAATATAACCTAACCTAACCCATCTGGCACCTCGCTGGTAATGTTTTACAGAATCTCTGTCGTGTCGTCCCGTATGTCTCGGTGCGGACATTATATACGTCTATATCGCAATATAACCTAACATAACCCATCTAGACCCTCGCTGGTAATGTTTTACAAACCCCGGTCGTGTCGTCCCGTATGTCTCGGTGCGGACATTATATACGTCTATAACGTTATATATCCTAACCTAAGGCAACTTAACATCTCGGATGTAATATTTTCCAACATTCCTGGCGGGTCGGCCCCAACTTCTCGGTGGGCACATTATATACGTTTATATCGTAATATAACCTAACCTAACCCATCTAGACCCTTGCTGGTAATGTTTTACAAAATTCCGGTCGGGTCGGCACGTACTTCTCGGTGCGGACATTATATACGTCTATAACGTTATATATCCTAACCTAAGGGAACCTAACATCTCGGATGTAGTATTTTCCAACATTCCAGGCGTGACGGCATCTACTTCTCGGTGGGGACATTATATACGTCTATATCGTAATATAACCTAACATAACCCATCTAGACCCTCGCTGGTAATGTTTTACAGAATCTCGGTCGTGCCGGGAACCCGTATTTCTCGGTAGGGACATTATATACGTCTATATCGTAATATAACCTAACCTAACCCATTTTGCCCCTCGCTGGTAATGTTTTACAAAATCCCGGTCGTGTCGGCCCGTACTTCTCGGTGGGGACATTATATACGTCTATATCGTAATATGACCTAACCTAACCCATCTAGACCCTCGCTGGTAATGTTTTACAAAATCCCAGTCGTGTCGGCACGTACTTCTCGGTGGGGACATTATATACGTCTATAACGTTATATATCCTAACCTAAGGCAACCTAACATCTCGGATGTAGCATTTTCCAACATTCCAGGCGTGACGGCCCCTACTTCTCGGTGGGGACATTATATACGTCTATATCGTAATATAACCTAACATAACCCGTTTTGCCCCTCCGTGATAATGTTTTACAGAATCCCAGTCGTGTCGGCCCGTACTTCTCGGTGGGGACATTGTATACGTCTACAACGTTATATATCCTAACCTAAGGGAACCTAACATCTCGGATGTAGTATTTTCCAACATTACAGGCGTGACGGCCCCTACTTCTCGGTGGGGACATTATATACTTCTATATCGTAATATAACCTAACTTAACCCGTTTTGCCCCTCCGTGATAATGTTTTACAGAATCCCGGCCGTGTCGTCCCGTACGTCTCGGTAGGGACAATATATACGTCTATAACATTATATATCCTAACCTAAGGGAACCTAACATCTCGGATGTAGTATTTTCCAACATTCCTGGCGGGTCGGCCCCAACTTCTCGGTGGGCACATTATATACATCTATATCGTAATATAACCTAACCTAACCCATCTAGACCCTCGCTGGTAATGTTTTACAAAATCCCGGTCGTGTCGGCCCGTACTTCTCGGTGGGGACATTATATACGTCTAAAATGTTATATATCCTAACCTAAAGGAACCTAACCTCTCGGATGTAGTATTTTCCAACATTCCTGGCGGGTCGGCCCCAACTTCTCGGTGGGCACATTATATACGTCTATATCGTAATATAACCTAACCTAACCCATCTAGACCCTCGCTGGTAATGTTTTACAAAATCCCGGTCGTGCTGGGAACCCGTACTTCTCGGTGGGGACATTATATACGTCTATATCGTTATATATCCTAAACTAAGGCAACCTAACTTCTCGAATATTGTATTTTACAACATTCCAGGCGTGACGGACCCTACTTCTCGGTGGGGACATTATATACGTCTATATCGTAATATAACATAACCTAACCCATTTTGCCCCTCGCTGGTAATGTTTTACAAAATCCCGGTCGTGTCGGCCCGTACTTCTCGGTGGGGAAATTATATACGTCTATAACGTTATATATCCTAACCTAGGGGAAGCTAACATCTCGGATGTAGTATTTTCCAACATTCCTGGCGGGTCGGCCCCAACTTCTCGGTGGGCACATTATATACGTCTATATCTTAATATAGCCTAACCTAACCCTTCTAGACCCTCGCTGGCAATGTTATACAAAATCCCGGTCGTGTCGGCACGTACTTCTCGGTGCGGACATTATATACGTCTATAACGTTATATATCCTAACCTAAGGGAACCTAACATCTCGGATGTAGTATTTTCCAACATTCCTAGCGGGTCGGCCCCCACTTCTCGGTGGGCACATTGTATACGTCTATATCGTAATATAACCTAACCCAACCAATCTAGACCCTCGCTGGTAATGTTTTACAAAGTCCCGGTCATGTCGGCCCGTACATCTCGGTGGGGACATTATATACGTCTATAACGTTATACGTCCTAACATAAGGGAACCTAACATCTCGGATGTAGTATTGTCCAACATTCCTGGCGGGTCGGCCCCAACTTCTCGGTGGGCACATTATATACGTCTATATCGTAGTATAGCCTAACCTGACCCATCTAGACCCTCGCTGGTAATGTTTTACAAAATCCCGGTCGTGTCGGCCCGTACTTCTCGGTGGGGACATTATATACGTCTATAACGTTATATATCCTAACCTAAGGGAACCTAACCTCTCGGATGTAGTATTTTACAACATTCCTGGCGGGTCGGCCCCAACATCTCGGTGGGCACATTATTAATGTCTATATCGTAATATAACCTAACCAAACAAATCTAGACCCGCGCTGGTAATGTTTTACAAAATCCCGGTCGTGTCGGCACGTACTTCTCGGAGGGGACATTATATACGTCTATAACGTTATGTATCCAAACCTAAGGGAACCTAACATCTCGGATGTAGTATTTTCCAACATTCCTACCGGGTCGGCCCCTACTTCTCGGTGGGCACATTATATACATCTATAACGTTATATATCCAACCTAAGGGAACCTAACATCTTGGATGTAGTATTTTCCAACTTTCCAGGCGTGACGGGCCCCACTTCTCGGTGGGGACATTATACACGTCTATATCGTAATATAACCTAACTTAACCCGTTTTGCCCCTCCGTGATAATGTTTTATAGAATCCCGGCCGTGTCGTCCCGTACGTCTCGGTAGGGACATTGTATGCATCTGTAACGTAATATACCCTAACCAAAGGCAACCTAACATCTCGAATGTAGTATTTCACAACATTCCTGGCGGGTCCGCCCCACTTCTCGGTGGGAACATTATATACGTCTATAACGTAATATAACCTAACCTAACCCCTCTAGCCCCTCGCTGGTAATGTTTTACAGAATCGCGGTCGTGTCGTCCCGTATGTCTCGGTGCGGACATTATATACGTCTACAACGTTATATATCCTAACCTAAGGGAACCTAACCTCTCGGATGTAGTATTTTCCAACATTCCTGGCGGGTCGGCCCCTACTTCTCGGTGGGGACATTATATACGTCTATATCGTAATATAACCTAACTTAACCCGTTTTGCCCCTCCGTGATAATGTTTTACAGAATCCCAGTCGTGTCGGCCCGTACTTCTCGGTGGGGACATTATATACGTCTATAACGTTATATATCCTAACCTAAGGGAACCTAACATCTCGGATGTAGTATTTTCCAACATTCCAGGCGTGACGGCCCCTACTTCTCGGTGGGGACATTATATACGTCTATATCGTAATATAACCTAACTTAACCCGTTTTGCCCCTCCGTGATAATGTTTTACAGAATGCCGGCCGTGTCGTCCCGTACGTCTCGGTAGGGACATTATATACGTCTATAACATTATATATCCTAACCTAAAGGAACCTAACCTCTCGGATGTAGTATTTTCCAACATTCCTGGCGGGTCGGCCCCAACTTCTCGGTGGGCACATTATATACGTCTATATCGCAATATAACCTAACCTAACCCATCTAGACCCTCGCTGGTAATGTTTTACAAAATCCCGGTCGTGCCGGGAACCCGTATTTCTCGGTGGGGACATTATATACGTCTATATCGTTATATATCCCAAACTAAGGCAACCTAACTTCTCGAATATTGTATTTTACAACATTCCAGGCGTGACGGACCCTACTTCTCGGTGGGGACATTATATACGTCTATATCGTAATATAACCTAACCTAACCCATTTTGCCCCTCGCTGGTAATGTTTTACAAAATCCCGGTCGTGTCGACCCGTACTTCTCGGTGGGGACATTATACACGTCTATATCGTAATATAACCTAACTTAACCCGTTTTGCCCCTCCGTGATAATGTTTTATAGAATCCCGGCCGTGTCGTCCCGTACGTCTCGGTAGGGACATTGTATGCATCTGTAACGTAATATACCCTAACCAAAGGCAACCTAACATCTCGAATGTAGTATTTCACAACATTCCTGGCGGGTCCGCCCCACTTCTCGGTGGGAACATTATATACGTCTATAACGTAATATAACCTAACCTAACCCCTCTAGCCCCTCGCTGGTAATGTTTTACAGAATCGCGGTCGTGTCGTCCCGTATGTCTCGGTGCGGACATTATATACGTCTACAACGTTATATATCCTAACCTAAGGGAACCTAACCTCTCGGATGTAGTATTTTCCAACATTCCTGGCGGGTCGGCCCCTACTTCTCGGTGGGGACATTATATACGTCTATATCGTAATATAACCTAACTTAACCCGTTTTGCCCCTCCGTGATAATGTTTTACAGAATCCCAGTCGTGTCGGCCCGTACTTCTCGGTGGGGACATTATATACGTCTATAACGTTATATATCCTAACCTAAGGGAACCTAACATCTCGGATGTAGTATTTTCCAACATTCCAGGCGTGACGGCCCCTACTTCTCGGTGGGGACATTCTATACGTCTATATCGTAATATAACCTAACTTAACCCGTTTTGCCCCTCCGTGATAATGTTTTACAGAATGCCGGCCGTGTCGTCCCGTACGTCTCGGTAGGGACATTATATACGTCTATAACATTATATATCCTAACCTAAAGGAACCTAACCTCTCGGATGTAGTATTTTCCAACATTCCTGGCGGGTCGGCCCCAACTTCTCGGTGGGCACATTATATACGTCTATATCGCAATATAACCTAACCTAACCCATCTAGACCCTCGCTGGTAATGTTTTACAAAATCCCGGTCGTGCCGGGAACCCGTATTTCTCGGTGGGGACATTATATACGTCTATATCGTTATATATCCCAAACTAAGGCAACCTAACTTCTCGAATATTGTATTTTACAACATTCCAGGCGTGACGGACCCTACTTCTCGGTGGGGACATTATATACGTCTATATCGTAATATAACCTAACCTAACCCATTTTGCCCCTCGCTGGTAATGTTTTACAAAATCCCGGTCGTGTCGACCCGTACTTCTTGGTGGGGTCATTATATGCGTCTATAACGTTATATTCTAACCTAAGGGAATCTAACCTCTCGGATGTAGTATTTTCCAACATTCCTGGCGGGTCTGCCCCAACTTCTCGGTGGGCACATTATATACGTCTATATCGTAATATAACCTAACCTAACCCATCTAGAACCTCGCTGGTAATGTTTTACAAAATCCCGGTCGTGTCGACCCGTACTTCTCGGTGGGGATATTATATACGTCTATAACGTTATATATCCTAACCTAAGGGAACCTAACATCTCGGATGTAGTATTTTCCAACATTCCAGGCGTGACGGCCCCCACTTCTCGGTGGGGACATTATATACCTCTATATCGTAATGTAACCTAACCTAACCCATTTTGCCCCTCCGTGATAATGTTTTACAGAATCCCGGCTGTGTCGTCCCGTACGTCTCGGTAGGGACATTGTATGCATCTGTAACGTAATATACCCTAACCAAAGGAAACCTAACATCTCGAATGTAGTATTTCACAACATTCCTGGCGGGTCCGCCCCACTTCTGGGTGGGAACATAATATACGTCTATAACGTAATATAACCTAACCTAACCCATCTACCCCTCGCTGGTAATGTTTTACAGAATCTCGGTCGTGTCTTACCGTATGTCTCGGTGCCGACATTATATACGTCTATAACGTTACATATCCTAACCTAAGGCAACTTAACATCTCGGATGTAGTATTTTCCAACATTCCTGGCGGGTCGGCCCAAACTTCTCGGTGGGCTCATTATATACGTCTATATCTTAATATAACCTAACCTAACCCATCTAGACCCTCGCTGGTAATGTTTTACAGAATCCCGGTCGTGTCGTCTCGTACGCCTCGGTGCGGAAATTATATACGGCTATAACGTTATATATCCTAACCTAAGGGAACCTAACATCTCGGATGTAGTATTTTCCAACATTCCTGGTGGGTCGGACCCTACTTCTCGGTGGGCACATTATATACGTCTATATCGTAATATAACCTAACCTAAATCATCTAGACCCTCGCGGGTAATGTTTTACAAAGTCCCGGTCGTGTCGGCCCGTACATCTCGGTGGGGACATTATATACGTCTATAACGTTATACGTCCTAACATAAGGGAACCTAACATCTCTGATGTAGTATTGTCCAACATTCCTGGCGGGTCGGCCCCAACATCTCGGTGGGCACATTATTAATGTCTATATCGTAATATAACCTAACCTAACAAATCTAGACCCTCGCTGGTAATGTTTTACAAAATCCCCGTCGTGTCGGCACGTACTTCTCGGTGGGGACATTATATACGTCTATAACGTTATGTATCCTAACCTAAGGGAACCTAACATCTCGGATGTATTATTTTCCAACATTCCTACCGGGTCGGCCCCTACTTCTCGATGGGCACATTATATACGTCTATAACGTTATATATCCAACCTAAGGGAACCTAACATCTTGGATGTAGTATTTTCCAACTTTCCAGGCGTGACGGGCCCTACTTCTCGGAGGGGACATTATATACGTCTATATCGTAATATAACCTAACCTAACCCCTCTAGCCCCTCGCTGGTAATGTTTTACAGAATCGCGGTCGTGTCGTCCCGTATGTCTCGGTGCGGACATTATATATTCTAACCTAAGGGAACCTAACCTCTCGGATGTAGTATTTTCCAACATTCTTGGCGGGTCGGCCCCAACTTCTCGGTGGGCACATTATATACATCTATATCGTAATATAACCTAACCTAACCCATCTAGAACCTCGCTGGTAATGTTTTACAAAATCCCGGTCGTGTCGGCACGTACTTCTCGGTGGGGACATTATATACGTCTATAACGTTATGTATCCTAACCTAAGGGAACCTAACATCTCGGATGTAGTATTTTCCAACATTCCTAGCGGGTCGGCCCCTACTTCTCGGTGGGCACATTATATACGTCTATATCGTAATATAACCTAACCTAAACCACCTAGACCCTCGCTGATAATGTTTTACAAAATCACGGTCGTGTCGGCCCGTACTTCTCGGTGGGGACATTATATACGTCTATAACGTTATTAATCCTAACCTAAGGGAAGCTAACATCTCGGATGTAGTATTTTCCAACATTCCTGGCGGGTCGGCCCAAACTTCTCGGTGGGCTCATTATATACGTCTATATCGTAATGTAACCTAACATAACCCATCTAGACCCTCGCTGGTAATGTTTTACAAAATCCCGGTCGTGTCGGCCCGTACTTCTCGGTGGGGACATTATATACGTCTATAACGTTATATATCCTAACCTAAGGGAACCTAACATCTCGGATGTAGTATTTTCCAACATTCCAGGCGTGACGGCCCCTACTTCTCGGTCGGGACATTATATACGTCTATATCGTAATATAACCTAACCTAACCCGTTTTGCCCCTCCGTGATAATGTTTTACAGAATCCCGGCCGTGTCGTACCGTACGTCTCGGTTGGGACATTGTATGCATCTGTAACGTAATATACCCTAACCAAAGGCAACCTAACATCTCGAATGTAGTATTTCACAACATTCCTGGCGGGTCCGCCCCACTTCTCAGTGGGAACATTATATACGTCTATAACGTAATATAACCTAACCTAACCCCACTAGCCCCTCGCTGGTAATGTTTTACAGAATCGCGGTCGCGTCGTCCCGTATGTCTCGGTGCGGACATTATATACGTCTATAACGTTATATATCCTAACCTAAGGCAACTTAACATCTCGGATGTAGTATTTTCCAACATTCCTGGCGGGTCGGCCCCTACTTCTCGGTGGGCACATTATATACGTCTATATCGTAATATAACCTAACCTAAACCATCTAGACGCTCGCTGGTAATGTTTTACAAAATCCCGGTCGTGTCGGCCCGTGCTTCTCGGTGGGGACATTATATACGTCTATAACGTTATATGTCCTAACCTAAGGGAACCTAATATCTCGGATGTAGTATTTTCCAACATTCCTGGCGGGTCGGCCCCAACTTCTCGGTGGGCACATTATATACGTCTATATCGTAATATAACCTAACCTAACCCAACTATACCCTCGCTGGTAATGTTTTACAAAATCCCGGTCGTGTCGGCCCGTACTTCTCGGTGGGGACATTATATACGTCTATAACGTTATATATTCTAACCTAAGGGAACCTAACCTCTCGGATGTAGTATTTTCCAACATTCTTGGCGGGTCGGCCCCAACTTCTCGGTGGGCACATTATATACATCTATATCGTAATATAACCTAACCTAACCCATCTAGAACCTCGCTGGTAATGTTTTACAAAATCCCGGTCGTGGCGGCCCGTACTTCTCGGTGGGGACATTATATACGTCTAAAACGTTATATATCCTAACCTAAAGGAACCTAACCTCTCGGATGTAGTATTTTCCAACATTCCTGGCGGGTCGGCCCCAACTTCTCGGTGGGCACATTATATACGTCTATATCGTAATATAACCTTACCTAACCCATCTAGACCCTCGCTGGTAATGTTTTACAAAATCCCGGTCGTGCCGGGAACCCGTACTTCTCGGTGGGGACATTATATACGTCTATATCGTTATATATCCTAAACTAAGGCAACCTAACTTCTCGAATATTGTATTTTACAACATTCCAGGCGTGACGGACCCTACTTCTCGGTGGGGACATTATATACGTCTATATCGTAATATAACCTAACCTAACCCATTTTGCCCCTCGCTGGTAATGTTTTACAAAATCCCGGTCGTGTCGGCACGTACTTCTCGGTGCGGACATTATATACGTCTATAACGTTATATATCCTAACCTAAGGGAAACTAACATCTCGGATGTAGTATTTTCCAACATTCCTAGCGGGTCGGCCCCCACTTCTCGGTGGGCACATTGTATACGTCTATATCGTAATATAACCTAACCTAACCCATCTAGACCCTCGCTGGTAATGTTTTACAAAGTCCCGGTCGTGTCGGCCCGTACATCTCGGTGGGGACATTATATACGTCTATAACGATATACGTCCTAACATAAGGGAACCTAACATCTCGGATGTAGTATTCTCCAAGATAACTGGCGGGTCGGCCCCAACTTCTCGGTGGGCACATTATATACGTCTATATCGTAGTATAGCCTAACCTGACCCATCTAGACCCTCGCTGGTAATGTTTTACAAAATCCCGGTCGTGTCGGCCCGTACTTCTCGGTGGGGACATTATATACGTCTATAACGTTATATATCCTAACCTAAGGGAACCTAACCTCTCGGATGTAGTATTTTACAACATTCCTGGCGGGTCGGCCCCATCTTCTCGGTGGGCACATTATATACATCTATATCGTAATATAACCTAACCTAACCCGTTTTGCCCCTCCGTGATAATGTTTTACAGAATCCCGGCCGTGTCGTCCCGTACGTCTCGGTAGGGACATTGTATGCATCTGTAACGTAATATACCCTAACCAAAGGCAACCTAACATCTCGAATGTAGTATTTCACAACATTCCTGGCGAGTCCGCCCCACTTCTCGGTGGGAACATTATATACGTCTATAACGTAATATAACCTAACCTAACCCCTCTAGCCCCTCGCTGGTAATGTTTTACAGAATCGCGGTCGTGTCGTCCCGTATGTCTCGTTGCGGACATTATATACGTCTATAACGTTATATATTCTAACCTAAGGGAACCTAACCTCTCGGATGTAGTATTTTCCAACATTCCTGGCTGGTCGGCTCCAACTTCTCGGTGGGCACATTATATACGTCTATATCGTAATATAACCTAACTTAACCCGTTTTGCCCCTCCTTGATAATGTTTTACAGAATCCCGGCCGTGTCGTCCCGTACGTCTCGGTAGGGACATTGTATGCATCTGTAACGTAATATACCCTAACCAAAGGCAACCTAACATCTCGAATGCAGTATTTCACAACATACCTGGAGGGTCCGCCCCACTTCTCGGTGGGAACATTATATACGTCTATAACGTAATATAACCTAACCTAACCCATCTGGCACCTCGCTGGTAATGTTTTACAGAATCTCTGTCGTGTCGTCCCGTATGTCTCGGTGCGGACATTATATACGTCTATATCGCAATATAACCTAACATAACCCATCTAGACCCTCGCTGGTAATGTTTTACAAACTCCCGGTCGTGTCGTCCCGTATGTCTCGGTGCGGACATTATATACGTCTATAACGTTATATATCCTAACCTAAGGCAACTTAACATATCGGATGTAATATTTTCCAACATTCCTGGCGGGTCGGCCCCTACTTCTCGGTGGGCACACTATATACGTCTATATCGCAATATAACCTAACCTAACCCATCTAGACCCTCGCTGGTAATGTTTTACAAAATCCCGGTCGTGCCGGGAACCCGTATTTCTCGGTGGGGACATTATATACGTCTATATCGTTATATATCCCAAACTAAGGCAACCTAACTTCTCGAATATTGTATTTTACAACATTCCAGGCGTGACGGACCCTACTTCTCGGTGGGGACATTATATACGTCTATATCGTAATATAACCTAACCTAACCCATTTTGCCCCTCGCTGGTAATGTTTTACAAAATCCCGGTCGTGTCGACCCGTACTTCTTGGTGGGGTCATTATATGCGTCTATAACGTTATATTCTAACCTAAGGGAATCTAACCTCTCGGATGTAGTATTTTCCAACATTCCTGGCGGGTCTGCCCCAACTTCTCGGTGGGCACATTATATACGTCTATATCGTAATATAACCTAACCTAACCCATCTAGAACCTCGCTGGTAATGTTTTACAAAATCCCGGTCGTGTCGACCCGTACTTCTCGGTGGGGATATTATATACGTCTATAACGTTATATATCCTAACCTAAGGGAACCTAACATCTCGGATGTAGTATTTTCCAACATTCCAGGCGTGACGGCCCCCACTTCTCGGTGGGGACATTATATACCTCTATATCGTAATGTAACCTAACCTAACCCATTTTGCCCCTCCGTGATAATGTTTTACAGAATCCCGGCTGTGTCGTCCCGTACGTCTCGGTAGGGACATTGTATGCATCTGTAACGTAATATACCCTAACCAAAGGA
The DNA here is from genome assembly GCA_963969225.1 of Xylocopa violacea. Taxonomy (NCBI): domain Eukaryota; kingdom Metazoa; phylum Arthropoda; class Insecta; order Hymenoptera; family Apidae; genus Xylocopa; species Xylocopa violacea. The sequence goes on along the minus strand of CAXAJV010000011.1, from coordinate 4,604,083 downwards.
AACCTAACATCTCGAATGTAGTATTTCACAACATTCCTGGCGGGTCCGCCCCACTTCTGGGTGGGAACATAATATACGTCTATAACGTAATATAACCTAACCTAACCCATCTACCCCTCGCTGGTAATGTTTTACAGAATCTCGGTCGTGTCTTACCGTATGTCTCGGTGCCGACATTATATACGTCTATAACGTTACATATCCTAACCTAAGGCAACTTAACATCTCGGATGTAGTATTTTCCAACATTCCTGGCGGGTCGGCCCAAACTTCTCGGTGGGCTCATTATATACGTCTATATCTTAATATAACCTAACCTAACCCATCTAGACCCTCGCTGGTAATGTTTTACAGAATCCCGGTCGTGTCGTCTCGTACGCCTCGGTGCGGAAATTATATACGGCTATAACGTTATATATCCTAACCTAAGGGAACCTAACATCTCGGATGTAGTATTTTCCAACATTCCTGGTGGGTCGGCCCCTACTTCTCGGTGGGCACATTATATACGTCTATATCGTAATATAACCTAACCTAAACCATCTAGACGCTCGCTGGTAATGTTTTACAAAATCCCGGTCGTGTCGGCCCGTGCTTCTCGGTGGGGACATTATATACGTCTATAACGTTATATGTCCTAACCTAAGGGAACCTAATATCTCGGATGTAGTATTTTCCAACATTCCTGGCGGGTCGGCCCCAACTTCTCGGTGGGCACATTATATACGTCTATATCGTAATATAACCTAACCTAACCCAACTATACCCTCGCTGGTAATGTTTTACAAAATCCCGGTCGTGTCGGCCCGTACTTCTCGGTGGGGACATTATATACGTCTATAACGTTATATATTCTAACCTAAGGGAACCTAACCTCTCGGATGTAGTATTTTCCAACATTCTTGGCGGGTCGGCCCCAACTTCTCGGTGGGCACATTATATACATCTATATCGTAATATAACCTAACCTAACCCACCTAGAACCTCGCTGGTAATGTTTTACAAAATCCCGGTCGTGGCGGCCCGTACTTCTCGGTGGGGACGTTATATGCGTCTATAACGTTATATATCCTAACCTAAGGGAACCTAACATCTCGGATGTAGTATTTTCCAACATTCCTAGCGGGTCGGCCCCTACTTCTCGGTGGGAAAATTATATACGTCTATATCGTAATATAACCTTACCTAACCCATCTAGACCTTCGCTGGTAATGTTTTACAAAATCCCGGTCGTGTCGGCCCGTACTTCTCGGTGGGGACATTATATACGTCTATAACGTTATATATCCTAACCTAAGGGACGCTAGCATCTCGGATGTAGTATTTTCCAGCATTCCTGGCGGGTCGGCCCAAACTTCTCGGCGGGCACATTATATACGTCTATATCGTAATATTGCCTAACCTAACCCATCTAGACCCTCGCTGGTAACGTTTTACAAAATCCCGGTCGTGTCGGCCCGTACTTCTCGGTGGGGACATTATATACGTCTATAACGTTATATGTCCTAACGTAAGGGAACCTAACATCTCGGATGTAGTATTTTCCAACATTCCTGGCGGGTCGGCCCCAACTTCTCGGTGGGCACATTATATACGTTTATATCGTCATATAACCTAACCTAACCCATCTAGACCCTCGCTGGTAATGTTTTACAGAATCCCGGCCGTGTCGTACCGTAGATCTCGGTTGGGATATTGTATGCATCTGTAACGTAATATACCCTAACCAAAGGCAACCTAACATCTCGAATGTAGTATTTCACAACATTCCTGGCGGGTCCGCCCCACTTCTCGGTAGGAACATTATATACGTCTATAACGTAATATAACCTAACCTAACCCATCTAGCCCCTCGCTGGTAATGTTTTACAAAATCCCGGTCGTGTCGGCCCGTACATCTCGGTGGGGATATTATATACGTCTATAACGTTATATATCCTAACCTAAGGGAAGCTAGCATCTCGGATGTAGTATTTTCCAGCATTCCTGGCGGGTCGGCCCAAACTTCTCGGCGGGCACATTATATACGTTTATATCGTCATATAACCTAACCTAACCCATCTAGACCCTCGCTGGTAATGTTTTACAAAATCCCGGTCGTGTCGGCCCGTGCTTCTCGGTGGGGACATTATATACGTCTATAACGTTATATGTCCTAACCTAAGGGAACCTAATATCTCGGATGTAGTATTTTCCAACATTCCTGACGGGTCGGCCCCAACTTCTCGGTGGGCACATTATATACGCCTATATTATAATATAACCTAACCTAAACCACCTAGACCCTGGCTGATAATGTTTTACAAAATCACGGTCGTGTCGGCCCGTACCTCTCGGTGGGGATATTATATACGTCTATAACGTTATATATCCTAACCTAAGGGAAGCTAACATCTCGGATGTAGTATTTTCCAACATTCCTGGCGGGTCGGCCCAAACTTCTCGGTGGGCTCATTATATACGTCTATATCGTAATGTAACCTAACCTAACCCATCTAGACCCTCGCTGGTAATGTTTTACAAAATCCCGGTCGTGTCGGCCCGTACTTCTCGGTGGGGACATTATATACGTCTATAACGTTATATATCCTAACCTAAGGGAACCTAACATCTCGGATGTAGTATTTTCCAACATTCCAGGCGTGACGGCCCCTACTTCTCGGTGGGGACATTATATACGTCTATATCGTAATATAACCTAACCTAACCCGTTTTGCCCCTCCGTGATAATGTTTTACAGAATCCCGGCCGTGTCGTACCGTACGTCTCGGTTGGGACATTGTATGCATCTGTAACGTAATATACCCTAACCAAAGGCAACCTAACATCTCGAATGTAGTATTTCACAACATTCCTGGCGGGTCCGCCCCACTTCTCAGTGGGAACATTATGTACGTCTATATCGTAGTATAGCCTAACCTGACACATCTAGACCCTCGCTGGTGATGTTTTACAAAATCCCGGTCGTGTCAGCCCGTATGTCTCGGTGCGGACATTATATACGTCTATAACGTTATATATCCTAACCTAAGGCAACTTAACATCTCGGATGTAGTATTTTCCAACATTCCTGGCGGGTCGGCCCCAACTTCTCGGTGGGCACATTATATACGCCTATATCGTAATATAACCTAACATAACCCATCTAGACCATCGCTGGTAATGTTTAACAAAATCACGGTCGTGTCGGCCGGTACTTCTCGGTGGGGACATTATATACGTCTATAACGTAATATAACCTAACCTAACCCCTCTAGCCCCTCGCTGGTAATGTTTTACAGAATCGCGGTCGTGTCGTCCCGTATGTCTCGGTGCGGACATTATATACGTCTATAACGTTATATATCCAAACCTAAGGCAACTTAACATCTCGGATGTAGTATTTTCCAACATTCCTGGCGGGTCGGCCCCAACTTCTCGGTGGGCACATTATATACGCCTATATCGTAATATAACCTAATATAACCCATCTAGACCCTCGCTGGTAATGTTTTACAAAATCACGGTCGTGTCGGACCGTACTTCTCGGTGGGGACATTATATACGTCTATAACGTTATATATCCTAACCTAAGGGAACCTAACCTCTCGGATGTAGTATTTTCCAACATTCTTGGCGGGTCGGCCCCAACTTCTCGGTGGGCACATTATATACATCTATATCGTAATATAACCTAACCTAACCCATCTAGAACCTCGCTGGTAATGTTTTACAAAATCCCGGTCGTGTCGGCACGTACTTCTCGGTGGGGACATTATATACGTCTATAACGTTATATGTCCTAACCTAAGGGAACCTAACATCTCGGATGTAGTATTTTCCAACATTCCTAGCGGGTCGGCCCCTACTTCTCGGTGGGCACATTATATACGTCTATATCGTAATATAACCTAACCTAAACCATCTAGACGCTCGCTGGTAATGTTTTACAAAATCCCGGTCGTGTCGGCCCGTGCTTCTCGGTGGGGACATTATATACGTCTATAACGTTATATGTCCTAACCTAAGGGAACCTAATATCTCGGATGTAGTATTTTCCAACATTCCTGGCGGGTCGGCCCCAACTTCTCGGTGGGCACATTATATACGTCTATATCGTAATATAACCTAACCTAACCCAACTATACCCTCGCTGGTAATGTTTTACAAAATCCCGGTCGTGTCGGACCGTACTTCTCGGTGGGGACATTATATACGTCTATAACGTTATATATTCTAACCTAAGGGAACCTAACCTCTCGGATGTAGTATTTTCCAACATTCTTGGCGGGTCGGCCCCAACTTCTCGGTGGGCACATTATATACATCTATATCGTAATATAACCTAACCTAACCCATCTAGAACCTCGCTGGTAATGTTTTACAAAATCCCGGTCGTGGCGGCCCGTACTTCTCGGTGGGGACGTTATATGCGTCTATAACGTTATATATCCTAACCTAAGGGAACCTAACATCTCGGATGTAGTATTTTCCAACATTCCTAGCGGGTCGGCCCCTACTTCTCGGTGGGAAAATTATATACGTCTATATCGTAATATAACCTAACCTAACCCGTTTTGCCCCTCCGTGATAATGTTTTACAGAATCCCGGCCGTGTCGTACCGTACGTCTCGGTTGGGACATTGTATGAATCTGTAACGTAATATACCCTAACCAAAGGCAACCTAACATCTCGAATGTAGTATTTCACAACATTCCTGGCGGGTCCGCCCCACTTCTCAGTGGGAACATTATATACGTCTATAACGTAATATAACCTAACCTAACCCCACTAGCCCCTCGCTGGTAATGTTTTACAGAATCGCGGTCGCGTCGTCCCGTATGTCTCGGTGCGGACATTATATACGTCTATAACGTTATATATCCTAACCTAAGGCAACTTAACATCTCGGATGTAGTATTTTCCAACATTCCTGGCGGGTCGGCCCCAACTTCTCGGTGGGCACATTATATACGCCTATATCGTAATATAACCTAATATAACCCATCTACACCCTCGCTGGTAATGTTTTACAAAATCACGGTCGTGTCGGACCGTACTTCTCGGTGGGGACATTATATACGTCTATAACGTTATATATCCTAACCTAAGGGAACCTAACCTCTCGGATGTAGTATTTTCCAACATTCTTGGCGGGTCGGCCCCAACTTCTCGGTGGGCACATTATATACATCTATATCGTAATATAACCTAACCTAACCCATCTAGAACCTCGCTGGTAATGTTTTACAAAATCCCGGTCGTGTCGGCACGTACTTCTCGGTGGGGACATTATATACGTCTATAACGTTATATATACTAACCTAAGGGAACCTAACATCTCGGATGTAGTATTTTCCAACATTCCTAGCGGGTCGGCCCCTACTTCTCGGTGGGCACATTACATACGTCTATATCGTAATATAACCTATCCTAAACCATCTAGACCCTCGCTGGTAATGTTTTACAAAATCCCGGTCGTGTCGGCCCGTACTTCTCGGTGGGGACATTATATACGTCTATAACGTTATATGTCCTAACCTAAGGGAACCTAACATCTCGGATGTAGTATTTTCCAACATTCCTAGCGGGTCGGCCCCTACTTCTCGGTGGGCACATTATATACGTCTATATCGTAATATAACCTAACCTAAACCATCTAGACGCTCGCTGGTAATGTTTTACAAAATCCCGGTCGTGTCGGCCCGTGCTTCTCGGTGGGGACATTATATACGTCTATAACGTTATATGTCCTAACCTAAGGGAACCTAATATCTCGGATGTAGTATTTTCCAACATTCCTGGCGGGTCGGCCCCAACTTCTCGGTGGGCACATTATATACGTCTATATCGTAATATAACCTAACCTAACCCAACTATACCCTCGCTGGTAATGTTTTACAAAATCCCGGTCGTGTCGGCCCGTACTTCTCGGTGGGGACATTATATACGTCTATAACGTTATATATTCTAACCTAAGGGAACCTAACCTCTCGGATGTAGTATTTTCCAACATTCTTGGCGGGTCGGCCCAACTTCTCGGTGGGCACATTATATACGTCTATATCGTAATATAACCTAACCTAACCCATCTAGAACCTCGCTGGTAATGTTTTACAAAATCCCGGTCGTGGCGGCCCGTACTTCTCGGTGGGGACGTTATATGCGTCTATAACGTTATATATCCTAACCTAAGGGAACCTAACATCTCGGATGTAGTATTTTCCAACATTCCTAGCGGGTCGGCCCCTACTTCTCGGTGGGAAAATTATATACGTCTATATCGTAATATAACCTTACCTAACCCATCTAGACCTTCGCTGGTAATGTTTTACAAAATCACGGTCGTGTCGGCCCGTACTTCTCGGTGGGGACATTATATACGTCTATAACGTTATATATCCTAACCTAAGGGAACCTAGCATCGCGGATGTAGTATTTCACAACATTCATGGCGGGTCGGCCCCAACTTCTCGGTGGGCACATTATATACATCTATATCGTAATATAACATAACCTAACCCATCTGGACCCTCGCTGGTAATGTTTTACAAAATCCCGGTCGTGTCGGCCCGTACTTCTCGGTGGGGACATTATATACGTCTATAACGTTATATATCCTAACCTAAGGGACGCTAGCATCTCGGATGTAGTATTTTCCAGCATTCCTGGCGGGTCGGCCCAAACTTCTCGGCGGGCACATTATATACGTCTATATCGTAATATTGCCTAACCTAACCCATCTAGACCCTCGCTGGTAACGTTTTACAAAATCCCGGTCGTGTCGGCCCGTACTTCTCGGTGGGGACATTATATACGTCTATAACGTTATATGTCCTAACGTAAGGGAACCTAACATCTCGGATGTAGTATTTTCCAACATTCCTGGCGGGTCGGCCCCAACTTCTCGGTGGGCACATTATATACGTTTATATCGTCATATAACCTAACCTAACCCATCTAGACCCTCGCTGGTAATGTTTTACAGAATCCCGGCCGTGTCGTACCGTAGATCTCGGTTGGGACATTGTATGCATCTGTAACGTAATATACCCTAACCAAAGGCAACCTAACATCTCGAATGTAGTATTTCACAACATTCCTGGCGGGTCCGCCCCACTTCTCGGTAGGAACATTATATACGTCTATAACGTAATATAACCTAACCTAACCCATCTAGCCCCTCGCTGGTAATGTTTTACAAAATCCCGGTCGTTTCGGCCCGTACATCTCGGTGGGGATATTATATACGTCTATAACGTTATATATCCTAACCTAAGGGAAGCTAGCATCTCGGATGTAGTATTTTCCAGCATTCCTGGCGGGTCGGCCCAAACTTCTCGGCGGGCACATTATATACGTTTATATCGTCATATAACCTAACCTAACCCATCTAGACCCTCGCTGGTAATGTTTTACAAAATCCCGGTCGTGTCGGCCCGTGCTTCTCGGTGGGGACATTATATACGTCTATAACGTTATATGTCCTAACCTAAGGGAACCTAATATCTCGGATGTAGTATTTTCCAACATTCCTGACGGGTCGGCCCCAACTTCTCGGTGGGCACATTATATACGCCTATATTATAATATAACCTAACCTAAACCACCTAGACCCTGGCTGATAATGTTTTACAAAATCACGGTCGTGTCGGCCCGTACTTCTCGGTGGGGATATTATATACGTCTATAACGTTATATATCCTAACCTAAGGGAAGCTAACATCTCGGATGTAGTATTTTCCAACATTCCTGGCGGGTCGGCCCAAACTTCTCGGTGGGCTCATTATATACGTCTATATCGTAATGTAACCTAACCTAACCCATCTAGACCCTCGCTGGTAATGTTTTACAAAATCCCGGTCGTGTCGGCCCGTACTTCTCGGTGGGGACATTATATACGTCTATAACGTTATATATCCTAACCTAAGGGAACCTAACATCTCGGATGTAGTATTTTCCAACATTCTTGGCGGGTCGGCCCCAACTTCTCGGTGGGCACATTATATACATCTATATCGTAATATAACCTAACCTAACCCATCTAGAACCTCGCTGGTAATGTTTTACAAAATCCCGGTCGTGTCGGCACGTACTTCTCGGTGGGGACATTATATACGTCTATAACGTTATATATACTAACCTAAGGGAACCTAACATCTCGGATGTAGTATTTTCCAACATTCCTAGCGGGTCGGCCCCTACTTCTCGGTGGGCACATTACATACGTCTATATCGTAATATAACCTATCCTAAACCATCTAGACCCTCGCTGGTAATGTTTTACAAAATCCCGGTCGTGTCGGCCCGTACTTCTCGGTGGGGACATTATATACGTCTATAACGTTATATGTCCTAACCTAAGGGAACCTAACATCTCGGATGTAGTATTTTCCAACATTCCTAGCGGGTCGGCCCCTACTTCTCGGTGGGCACATTATATACGTCTATGTCGTAATATAACCTAACCTAAACCATCTAGACGCTCGCTGGTAATGTTTTACAAAATCCCGGTCGTGTCGGCCCGTGCTTCTCGGTGGGGACATTATATACGTCTATAACGTTATATGTCCTAACCTAAGGGAACCTAATATCTCGGATGTAGTATTTTCCAACATTCCTGGCGGGTCGGCCCCAACTTCTCGGTGGGCACATTATATACGTCTATATCGTAATATAACCTAACCTAACCCAACTATACCCTCGCTGGTAATGTTTTACAAAATCCCGGTCGTGTCGGCCCGTACTTCTCGGTGGGGACATTATATACGTCTATAACGTTATATATTCTAACCTAAGGGAACCTAACCTCTCGGATGTAGTATTTTCCAACATTCTTGGCGGGTCGGCCCCAACTTCTCGGTGGGCACATTATATACATCTATATCGTAATATAACCTAACCTAACCCATCTAGAACCTCGCTGGTAATGTTTTACAAAATCCCGGTCGTGGCGGCCCGTACTTCTCGGTGGGGACGTTATATGCGTCTATAACGTTATATATCCTAACCTAAGGGAACCTAACATCTCGGATGTAGTATTTTCCAACATTCCTAGCGGGTCGGCCCCTACTTCTCGGTGGGAAAATTATATACGTCTATATCGTAATATAACCTAACCTAACCCGTTTTGCCCCTCCGTGATAATGTTTTACAGAATCCCGGCCGTGTCGTACCGTACGTCTCGGTTGGGACATTGTATGAATCTGTAACGTAATATACCCTAACCAAAGGCAACCTAACATCTCGAATGTAGTATTTCACAACATTCCTGGCGGGTCCGCCCCACTTCTCAGTGGGAACATTATATACGTCTATAACGTAATATAACCTAACCTAACCCCACTAGCCCCTCGCTGGTAATGTTTTACAGAATCGCGGTCGCGTCGTCCCGTATGTCTCGGTGCGGACATTATATACGTCTATAACGTTATATATCCTAACCTAAGGCAACTTAACATCTCGGATGTAGTATTTTCCAACATTCCTGGCGGGTCGGCCCCAACTTCTCGGTGGGCACATTATATACGCCTATATCGTAATATAACCTAATATAACCCATCTAGACCCTCGCTGGTAATGTTTTACAAAATCACGGTCGTGTCGGACCGTACTTCTCGGTGGGGACATTATATACGTCTATAACGTTATATATCCTAACCTAAGGGAACCTAACCTCTCGGATGTAGTATTTTCCAACATTCTTGGCGGGTCGGCCCCAACTTCTCGGTGGGCACATTATATACATCTATATCGTAATATAACCTAACCTAACCCATCTAGAACCTCGCTGGTAATGTTTTACAAAATCCCGGTCGTGTCGGCACGTACTTCTCGGTGGGGACATTATATACGTCTATAACGTTATATATACTAACCTAAGGGAACCTAACATCTCGGATGTAGTATTTTCCAACATTCCTAGCGGGTCGGCCCCTACTTCTCGGTGGGCACATTACATACGTCTATATCGTAATATAACCTATCCTAAACCATCTAGACCCTCGCTGGTAATGTTTTACAAAATCCCGGTCGTGTCGGCCCGTACTTCTCGGTGGGGACATTATATACGTCTATAACGTTATATGTCCTAACCTAAGGGAACCTAACATCTCGGATGTAGTATTTTCCAACATTCCTAGCGGGTCGGCCCCTACTTCTCGGTGGGCACATTATATACGTCTATATCGTAATATAACCTAACCTAAACCATCTAGACGCTCGCTGGTAATGTTTTACAAAATCCCGGTCGTGTCGGCCCGTGCTTCTCGGTGGGGACATTATATACGTCTATAACGTTATATGTCCTAACCTAAGGGAACCTAATATCTCGGATGTAGTATTTTCCAACATTCCTGGCGGGTCGGCCCCAACTTCTCGGTGGGCACATTATATACGTCTATATCGTAATATAACCTAACCTAACCCAACTATACCCTCGCTGGTAATGTTTTACAAAATCCCGGTCGTGTCGGCCCGTACTTCTCGGTGGGGACATTATATACGTCTATAACGTTATATATTCTAACCTAAGGGAACCTAACCTCTCGGATGTAGTATTTTCCAACATTCTTGGCGGGTCGGCCCAACTTCTCGGTGGGCACATTATATACGTCTATATCGTAATATAACCTAACCTAACCCATCTAGAACCTCGCTGGTAATGTTTTACAAAATCCCGGTCGTGGCGGACCGTACTTCTCGGTGGGGACGTTATATGCGTCTATAACGTTATATATCCTAACCTAAGGGAACCTAACATCTCGGATGTAGTATTTTCCAACATTCCTAGCGGGTCGGCCCCTACTTCTCGGTGGGAAAATTATATACGTCTATATCGTAATATAACCTAACCTAACCCGTTTTGCCCCTCCGTGATAATGTTTTACAGAATCCCGGCCGTGTCGTACCGTACGTCTCGGTTGGGACATTGTATGCATCTGTAACGTAATATACCCTAACCAAAGGCAACCTAACATCTCGAATGTAGTATTTCACAACATTCCTGGCGGGTCCGCCCCACTTCTCAGTGGGAACATTATATACGTCTATAACGTAATATAACCTAACCTAACCCCACTAGCCCCTCGCTGGTAATGTTTTACAGAATCGCGGTCGCGTCGTCCCGTATGTCTCGGTGCGGACATTATATACGTCTATAACGTTATATATCCTAACCTAAGGCAACTTAACATCTCGGATGTAGTATTTTCCAACATTCCTGGCGGGTCGGCCCCAACTTCTCGGTGGGCACATTATATACGCCTATATCGTAATATAACCTAATATAACCCATCTAGACCCACGCTGGTAATGTTTTACAAAATCACGGTCGTGTCGGACCGTACTTCTCGGTGGGGACATTATATACGTCTATAACGTTATATATCCTAACCTAAGGGAACCTAACCTCTCGGATGTAGTATTTTCCAACATTCTTGGCGGGTCGGCCCCAACTTCTCGGTGGGCACATTATATACATCTATATCGTAATATAACCTAACCTAACCCATCTAGAACCTCGCTGGTAATGTTTTACAAAATCCCGGTCGTGTCGGCACGTACTTCTCGGTGGGGACATTATATACGTCTATAACGTTATATATACTAACCTAAGGGAACCTAACATCTCGGATGTAGTATTTTCCAACATTCCTAGCGGGTCGGCCCCTACTTATCGGTGGGCACATTACATACGTCTATATCGTAATATAACCTATCCTAAACCATCTAGACCCTCGCTGGTAATGTTTTACAAAATCCCGGTCGTGTCGGCCCGTACTTCTCGGTGGGGACATTATATACGTCTATAACGTTATATGTCCTAACCTAAGGGAACCTAACATCTCGGATGTAGTATTTTCCAACATTCCTAGCGGGTCGGCCCCTACTTCTCGGTGGGCACATTATATACGTCTATATCGTAATATAACCTAACCTAAACCATCTAGACGCTCGCTGGTAATGTTTTACAAAATCCCGGTCGTGTCGGCCCGTGCTTCTCGGTGGGGACATTATATACGTCTATAACGTTATATGTCCTAACCTAAGGGAACCTAATATCTCGGATGTAGTATTTTCCAACATTCCTGGCGGGTCGGCCCCAACTTCTCGGTGGGCACATTATATACGTCTATATCGTAATATAACCTAACCTAACCCAACTATACCCTCGCTGGTAATGTTTTACAAAATCCCGGTCGTGTCGGCCCGTACTTCTCGGTGGGGACATTATATACGTCTATAACGTTATATGTCCTAACCTAAGGGAACCTAACATCTCGGATGTAGTATTTTCCAACATTCCTAGCGGGTCGGCCCCTACTTCTCGGTGGGCACATTATATACGTCTATATCGTAATATAACCTAACCTAAACCATCTAGACGCTCGCTGGTAATGTTTTACAAAATCCCGGTCGTGTCGGCCCGTGCTTCTCGGTGGGGACATTATATACGTCTATAACGTTATATGTCCTAACCTAAGGGAACCTAATATCTCGGATGTAGTATTTTCCAACATTCCTGGCGGGTCGGCCCCAACTTCTCGGTGGGCACATTATATACGTCTATATCGTAATATAACCTAACCTAACCCAACTATACCCTCGCTGGTAATGTTTTACAAAATCCCGGTCGTGTCGGCCCGTACTTCTCGGTGGGGACATTATATACGTCTATAACGTTATATATTCTAACCTAAGGGAACCTAACCTCTCGGATGTAGTATTTTCCAACATTCTTGGCGGGTCGGCCCAACTTCTCGGTGGGCACATTATATACGTCTATATCGTAATATTGCCTAACCTAACCCATCTAGACCCTCGCTGGTAACGTTTTACAAAATCCCGGTCGTGTCGGCCCGTACTTCTCGGTGGGGACATTATATACGTCTATAACGTTATATGTCCTAACGTAAGGGAACCTAACATCTCGGATGTAGTATTTTCCAACATTCCTGGCGGGTCGGCCCCAACTTCTCGGTGGGCACATTATATACGTTTATATCGTCATATAACCTAACCTAACCCATCTAGACCCTCGCTGGTAATGTTTTACAGAATCCCGGCCGTGTCGTACCGTAGATCTCGGTTGGGACATTGTATGCATCTGTAACGTAATATACCCTAACCAAAGGCAACCTAACATCTCGAATGTAGTATTTCACAACATTCCTGGCGGGTCCGCCCCACTTCTCGGTAGGAACATTATATACGTCTATAACGTAATATAACCTAACCTAACCCATCTAGCCCCTCGCTGGTAATGTTTTACAAAATCCCGGTCGTGTCGGCCCGTACATCTCGGTGGGGATATTATATACGTCTATAACGTTATATATCCTAACCTAAGGGAAGCTAGCATCTCGGATGTAGTATTTTCCAGCATTCCTGGCGGGTCGGCCCAAACTTCTCGGCGGGCACATTATATACGTTTATATCGTCATATAACCTAACCTAACCCATCTAGACCCTCGCTGGTAATGTTTTACAAAATCCCGGTCGTGTCGGCCCGTGCTTCTCGGTGGGGACATTATATACGTCTATAACGTTATATGTCCTAACCTAAGGGAACCTAATATCTCGGATGTAGTATTTTCCAACATTCCTGACGGGTCGGCCCCAACTTCTCGGTGGGCACATTATATACGCCTATATTATAATATAACCTAACCTAAACCACCTAGACCCTGGCTGATAATGTTTTACAAAATCACGGTCGTGTCGGCCCGTACTTCTCGGTGGGGATATTATATACGTCTATAACGTTATATATCCTAACCTAAGGGAAGCTAACATCTCGGATGTAGTATTTTCCAACATTCCTGGCGGGTCGGCCCAAACTTCTCGGTGGGCTCATTATATACGTCTATATCGTAATGTAACCTAACCTAACCCATCTAGACCCTCGCTGGTAATGTTTTACAAAATCCCGGTCGTGTCGGCCCGTACTTCTCGGTGGGGACATTATATACGTCTATAACGTTATATATCCTAACCTAAGGGAACCTAACATCTCGGATGTAGTATTTTCCAACATTCCAGGCGTGACGGCCCTTACTTCTCGGTGGGGACATTATATACGTCTATATCGTAATATAACCTAACCTAACCCGTTTTGCCCCTCCGTGATAATGTTTTACAGAATCCCGGCCGTGTCGTACCGTACGTCTCGGTTGGGACATTGTATGCATCTGTAACGTAATATACCCTAACCAAAGGCAACCTAACATCTCGAATGTAGTATTTCACAACATTCCTGGCGGGTCCGCCCCACTTCTCAGTGGGAACATTATATACGTCTATAACGTAATATAACCTAACCTAACCCCACTAGCCCCTCGCTGGTAATGTTTTACAGAATCGCGGTCGCGTCGTCCCGTATGTCTCGGTGCGGACATTATATACGTCTATAACGTTATATATCCTAACCTAAGGCAACTTAACATCTCGGATGTAGTATTTTCCAACATTCCTGGCGGGTCGGCCCCAACTTCTCGGTGGGCACATTATATACGCCTATATCGTAATATAACCTAACATAACCCATCTAGACCATCGCTGGTAATGTTTTACAAAATCACGGTCGTGTCGGCCGGTACTTCTCGGTGGGGACATTATATACGTCTATAACGTAATATAACCTAACCTAACCCCTCTAGCCCCTCGCTGGTAATGTTTTACAGAATCGCGGTCGTGTCGTCCCGTATGTCTCGGTGCGGACATTATATACGTCTATAACGTTATATATCCAAACCTAAGGCAACTTAACATCTCGGATGTAGTATTTTCCAACATTCCTGGCGGGTCGGCCCCAACTTCTCGGTGGGCACATTATATACGCCTATATCGTAATATAACCTAATATAACCCATCTAGACCCTCGCTGGTAATGTTTTACAAAATCACGGTCGTGTCGGACCGTACTTCTCGGTGGGGACATTATATACGTCTATAACGTTATATATCCTAACCTAAGGGAACTTAACCTCTCGGATGTAGTATTTTCCAACATTCTTGGCGGGTCGGCCCCAACTTCTCGGTGGGCACATTATATACATCTATATCGTAATATAACCTAACCTAACCCATCTAGAACCTCGCTGGTAATGTTTTACAAAATCCCGGTCGTGTCGGCACGTACTTCTCGGTGGGGACATTATATACGTCTATAACGTTATATATACTAACCTAAGGGAACCTAACATCTCGGATGTAGTATTTTCCAACATTCCTAGCGGGTCGGCCCCTACTTCTCGGTGGGCACATTACATACGTCTATATCGTAATATAACCTATCCTAAACCATCTAGACCCTCGCTGGTAATGTTTTACAAAATCCCGGTCGTGTCGGCCCGTACTTCTCGGTGGGGACATTATATACGTCTATAACGTTATATGTCCTAACCTAAGGGAACCTAACATCTCGGATGTAGTATTTTCCAACATTCCTAGCGGGTCGGCCCCTACTTCTCGGTGGGCACATTATATACGTCTATATCATAATATAACCTAACCTAAACCATCTAGACGCTCGCTGGTAATGTTTTACAAAATCCCGGTCGTGTCGGCCCGTGCTTCTCGGTGGGGACATTATATACGTCTATAACGTTATATGTCCTAACCTAAGGGAACCTAATATCTCGGATGTAGTATTTTCCAACATTCCTGGCGGGTCGGCCCCAACTTCTCGGTGGGCACATTATATACGTCTATATCGTAATATAACCTAACCTAACCCAACTATACCCTCGCTGGTAATGTTTTACAAAATCCCGGTCGTGTCGGCCCGTACTTCTCGGTGGGGACATTATATACGTCTATAACGTTATATATCCTAACCTAAGGGAACCTAGCATCGCGGATGTAGTATTTCACAACATTCATGGCGGGTCGGCCCCAACTTCTCGGTGGGCACATTATATACATCTATATCGTAATATAACCTAACCTAACCCATCTGGACCCTCGCTGGTAATGTTTTACAAAATCCCGGTCGTGTCGGCCCGTACTTCTCGGTGGGGACATTATATACGTCTATAACGTTATATATCCTAACCTAAGGGAAGCTAGCATCTCGGATGTAGTATTTTCCAGCATTCCTGGCGGGTCGGCCCAAACTTCTCGGCGGGCACATTATATGCGTCTATATCGTAATATTGCCTAACCTAACCCATCTAGACCCTCGCTGGTAACGTTTTACAAAATCCCGGTCGTGTCGGCCCGTACTTCTCGGTGGGGACATTATATACGTCTATAACGTTATATGTCGTAACGTAAGGGAACCTAACATCTCGGATGTAGTATTTTCCAACATTCCTGGCGGGTCGGCCCCAACTTCTCGGTGGGCACATTATATACGTTTATATCGTCATATAACCTAACCTAACCCATCTAGACCCTCGCTGGTAATGTTTTACAGAATCCCGGCCGTGTCGTACCGTAGATCTCGGTTGGGACATTGTATGCATCTGTAACGTAATATACCCTAACCAAAGGCAACCTAACATCTCGAATGTAGTATTTCACAACATTCCTGGCGGGTCCGCCCCACTTCTCGGTAGGAACATTATATACGTCTATAACGTAATATAACCTAACCTAACCCATCTAGCCCCTCGCTGGTAATGTTTTACAAAATCCCGGTCGTGTCGGCCCGTACATCTCGGTGGGGATATTATATACGTCTATAACGTTATATATCCTAACCTAAGGGAAGCTAGCATCTGGGATGTAGTATTTTCCAGCATTCCTGGCGGGTCGGCCCAAACTTCTCGGCGGGCACATTATATACGTTTATATCGTCATATAACCTAACCTAACCCATCTAGACCCTCGCTGGTAATGTTTTACAAAATCCCGGTCGTGTCGGCCCGTGCTTCTCGGTGGGGACATTATATACGTCTATAACGTTATATGTCCTAACCTAAGGGAACCTAATATCTCGGAAGTAGTATTTTCCAACATTCCTGGCGGGTCGGCCCCAACTTCTCGGTGGGCACATTATATACGTCTATATCGTAATATAACCTAACCTAACCCAACTATACCCTCGCTGGTAATGTTTTACAAAATCCCGGTCGTGTCGGCCCGTACTTCTCGGTGGGGACATTATATACGTCTATAACCTTATATATTCTAACCTAAGGGAACCTAACCTCTCGGATGTAGTATTTTCCAACATTCTTGGCGGGTCGGCCCCAACTTCTCGGTGGGCACATTATATACATCTATATCGTAATATAACCTAACCTAACCCATCTAGAACCTCGCTGGTAATGTTTTACAAAATCCCGGTCGTGTCGGCACGTACTTCTCGGTGGGGACATTATATACGTCTATAACGTTATGTATCCTAACCTAAGGGAACCTAACATCTCGGATGTAGTATTTTCCAACATTCCTAGCGGGTCGGCCCCTACTTCTCGGTGGGCACATTATATACGTCTATATCGTAATATAACCTAACCTAAACCATCTAGACCCTCGCTGATAATGTTTTACAAAATCACGGTCGTGTCGGCCCGTACTTCTCGGTGGGGACATTATATACGTCTATAAATTTATATATCCTAACCTAAGGGAACCTAGCATCGCGGATGTAGTATTTCACAACATTCCTGGCGGGTCGGCCCCAACTTCTCGGTGGGCACATTATATACATCTATATCGTAATATAACCTAACCTAACCCATCTGGACGCTCGCTGGTAATGTTTTACAAAATCCCGGTCGTGTCGGCCCGTACTTCTCGGTGGGGACATTATATACGTCTATAACGTTATATATCCTAACCTAAGGGAACTTAACATCTCGGATGTACTATTTTCCAACATTCCTAGCGGGTCGGCCACTCCTTCTCGGTGGGCACATTATATACGTCTATATCGTAATATAACCTAACCTAACCCATCTAGACCCTCGCTGGTAATGTTTTACAAAATCCCGGTCGTGTCGGCACGTACTACTCGGTGGGGACATTATATGCGTCTATAACGTTATACACTAACCTAAGGGAACCTAACCTCTCGGATGTAGTATTCTCCAACATTCCTGGCGCCTCGGCCCCAACTTCTCGGTGGGCACATTATATACGTCTATATCGTAATATAACCTAACCTAACCCATCTAGACCCTCGCTGGTAATGTTTTACAAAATCCCGGTCGTGTCGGCACGTACGTCTCGGTGGGGACATTATATACGTCTATAACGTTATATATCCTAACCTAAGGGAACCTAACATCTCGGATGTAGTATTTTCCAACATTCCTAGCGGGTCGGCCCCTACTTCTCGGTGGGCACATTATATATGTCTATATCGTAATATAACCTAACCTAACCCATTTTGCCCCTCCGTGATAATGTTTTACAGAATCCCGGTAGTGTCGTCCTGTACGTCTCGGTGCGGACATGATATACGTCTATAACGTTATATATCCTAACCTAAGGCAACTTAACATCTCGGATGTAGTATTTTCCAACATTCCTGGCGGGTCGGCCCAGACTTCTTGGTGGGCACATTATATACGTCTATATCGTAATATAACCCAACCTAACCCATCTAGACCCTCGCTGGTAATGTTTTACAAAATCCCGGTCGTGTCGGCCCCTACTTCTCGGTGGGGACGTTATATGCGTCTATAACGTTATATATCCTAACCTAAGGGAACCTAACATCTCGGATGTAGTATTTTCCAACATTCCTAGCGGGTCGGCCCCTACTTCTCGGTGGGCACATTATATACGTCTATATCGTAATATAACCTAACCTAACCCATCTAGACCTTCGCTGGTAATGTTTTACAAAATCCCGGTCGTGTCGGCCCGTACTTCTCGGTGGGGACATTATATACGTCTATAACGTTATATATCCTAACCTAAGGGAACCTAACATCTCGGATGTAGTATTTTCCAACATTCCGGGCGGGTCGGCCCCAACTTCTCGGTGGGCACATTATATACGTCTATATCGTAATATAACCTAACCTAACCCATCTGGACCCTCGCTGGTAATGTTTTACAAAATCCCGGTCGTGTCGGCCCGTACTTCTCGGTGGGGACATTATATACGTCTATAACGTTATATATCCTAACCTAAGGGAAGCTAGCATCTCGGATGTAGTATTTTCCAGCATTCCTGGCGGGTCGGCCCAAACTTCTCGGCGGGCACATTATATACGTCTATATCGTAATATTGCCTAACCTAACCCATCTAGACCCTCGCTGGTAACGTTTTACAAAATCCCGGTCGTGTCGGCCCGTACTTCTCGGTGGGGACATTATATACGTCTATAACGTTATATGTCCTAACGTAAGGGAACCTAACATCTCGGATGTAGTATTTTCCAACATTCCTGGCGGGTCGGCCCCAACTTCTCGGTGGGCACATTATATACGTTTATATCGTCATATAACCTAACCTAACCCATCTAGACCCTCGCTGGTAATGTTTTACAGAATCCCGGCCGTGTCGTACCGTAGATCTCGGTTGGGACATTGTATGCATCTGTAACGTAATATACCCTAACCAAAGGCAACCTAACATCTCGAATGTAGTATTTCACAACATTCCTGGCGGGTCCGCCCCACTTCTCGGTAGGAACATTATATACGTCTATAACGTAATATAACCTAACCTAACCCATCTAGCCCCTCGCTGGTAATGTTTTACAAAATCCCGGTCGTGTCGGCCCGTACATCTCGGTGGGGATATTATATACGTCTATAACGTTATATATCCTAACCTAAGGGAAGCTAGCATCTCGGATGTAGTATTTTCCAGCATTCCTGGCGGGTCGGCCCAAACTTCTCGGCGGGCACATTATATACGTTTATATCGTCATATAACCTAACCTAACCCATCTAGACCCTCGCTGGTAATGTTTTACAAAATCCCGGTCGTGTCGGCCCGTGCTTCTCGGTGGGGACATTATATACGTCTATAACGTTATATGTCCTAACCTAAGGGAACCTAATATCTCGGATGTAGTATTTTCCAACATTCCTGGCGGGTCGGCCCCAACTTCTCGGTGGGCACATTATATACGTTTATATCGTCATATAACCTAACCTAACCCATCTAGACCCTCGCTGGTAATGTTTTACAAAATCCCGGTCGTGTCGGCCCGTGCTTCTCGGTGGGGACATTATATACGACTATAACGTTATATGTCCTAACCTAAGGGAACCTAATATCTCGGATGTAGTATCTTCCAAGATTCCTGGCGGGTCGGCCCCAACTTCTCGGTCCGCACATTATATACGTCTATATCGTAATATAACCGAACATAACCCATCTAGACCCTCGCTGGTAACGTTTTACAAAATCCGGGTCGTGTCGGCCCGTACTTCTCGGTGGGGACATTATATACGTCTATAACGTTACATGTCCTAATCTAAGGGAACCTAACATCGCGGATGTAGTATTTTCCAACATTCCTGGCGTGTCGGCCCCAACTTCTCGGTGGGCAAATTATATACGTCTATATCGGAATATAACCTAACCTAACCCATCTAGATCCTCGCTGGTAATGTTTTACAAAATCCCGGTCGTGTCGGCCCGTACTTCTCGGTGGGGTCATTATATACGCCTATAATGTTATATATCCTAACCTAAGGGAACCTGACACCTCGGATGTAGTATTTTCCAACATTCCTGGCGGGTCGGCCCCTACTTCTCGGTGGGCACATTATATACGTCTATATCGTAATATAACCTAACCTAACCCATCTAGACTCTCGCTGGTAATGTTTTACAACATCCCGGTCGTGTCGGCCCGTACTTCTCGGTGGGGACATTATATACGTCTATAACGTTATATATCCTAACCTAAGGGAAGCTAACATCTCGGATGTAGTATTTTCCAACATTCCTGGCGGGTCCGCTCAAACTTCTCGGTGGGCACATTATATACATCTATATCGTAATATAACCCAACCTAACCCATCTAGACCCTCGCTGGTAATGTTTTACAAAATCCCGGTCGTGTCGGCCCCTACTTCTCGGTGGGGACGTTATATGCGTCTATAACGTTATATATCCTAACCTAAGGGAACCTAACATCTCGGATGTAGTATTTTCCAACATTCCTAGCGGGTCGGCACCTACTTCTCGGTGGGCACATTATATACGTCTATATCGTAATATAACCTAACCTAACCCATCTAGACCTTCGCTGGTAATGTTTTACAAAATCCCGGTCGTGTCGGCCCGTACTTCTCGGTGGGGACATTATATTCGTCTATAACGTTATATATCCTAACCTAAGGGAACCTAGCATCGCGGATGTAGTATTTCACAACATTCCTGGCGGGTCGGCCCCAACTTCTCGGTGGGCACATTATACACATCTATATCGTAATATAACCTAACCTAACCCATCTGGACCCTCGCTGGTAATGTTTTACAAAATCCCGGTCGTGTCGGCCCGTACTTCTCGGTGGGGACATTATATACGTCTATAACGTTATATATCCTAACCTAAGGGAACTTAACATCTCGGATGTACTATTTTCCAACATTCCTAGCGGGTCGGCCACTCCTTCTCGGTGGGCACATTATATACGTCTATATCGTAATATAACCTAACCTAACCCATCTAGACCCTCGCTGGTAATGTTTTACAAAATCCCGGTCGTGTCGGCACGTACTACTCGGTGGGGACATTATATGCGTCTATAACGTTATACACTAACCTAAGGGAACCTAACCACTCGGATGTAGTATTCCCCAACATTCCTGGCGCCTCGGCCCCAACTTCTTGGTGGGCACATTATATACGTCTATATCGTAATATAACCTAACCTAACCCATCTAGACCCTCGCTGGTAATGTTTTACAAAATCCCGGTCGTGTCGGCACGTACGTCTCGGTGGGGACATTATATACGTCTATAACGTTATATATCCTAACCTAAGGGAACCTAACATCTCGGATGTAGTATTTTCCAACATTCCTAGCGGGTCGGCCCCTACTTCTCGGTGGGCACATTATATATGTCTATATCGTAATATAACCTAACCTAACCCATTTTGCCCCTCCGTGATAATGTTTTACAGAATCCCGGTCGTGTCGTCCTGTACGTCTCGGTGCGGACATGATATACGTCTATAACGTTATATATCCTAACCTAAGGCAACTTAACATCTCGGATGTAGTATTTTCCAACATTCCTGGCGGGTCGGCCCCAACTTCTCGGTGGGCACATTATATACGTTTATATCGTCATATAACCTAACCTAACCCATCTAGACCCTCGCTGGTAATGTTTTACAGAATCCCGGCCGTGTCGTACCGTAGATCTCGGTTGGGACATTGTATGCATCTGTAACGTAATATACCCTAACCAAAGGCAACCTAACATCTCGAATGTAGTATTTCACAACATTCCTGGCGGGTCCGCCCCACTTCTCGGTAGGAACATTATATACGTCTATAACGTAATATAACCTAACCTAACCCATCTAGCCCCTCGCTGGTAATGTTTTACAAAATCCCGGTCGTGTCGGCCCGTACATCTCGGTGGGGATATTATATACGTCTATAACGTTATATATCCTAACCTAAGGGAAGCTAGCATCTCGGATGTAGTATTTTCCAGCATTCCTGGCGGGTCGGCCCAAACTTCTCGGCGGGCACATTATATACGTTTATATCGTCATATAACCTAACCTAACCCATCTAGACCCTCGCTGGTAATGTTTTACAAAATCCCGGTCGTGTCGGCCCGTGCATCTCGGTGGGGACATTATATACGTCTATAACGTTATATGTCCTAACCTAAGGGAACCTAATATCTCGGATGTAGTATTTTCCAACATTCCTGGCGGGTCGGCCCCAACTTCTCGGTGGGCACATTATATACGTTTATATCGTCATATAACCTAACCTAACCCATCTAGACCCTCGCTGGTAATGTTTTACAAAATCCCGGTCGTGTCGGCCCGTGCTTTTCGGTGGGGACATTATATACGACTATAACGTTATATGTCCTAACCTAAGGGAACCTAATATCTCGGATGTAGTATTTTCCAAGATTCCTGGCGGGTCGGCCCCAACTTCTCGGTCCGCACATTATATACGTCTATATCGTAATATAACCCAACATAACCCATCTAGACCCTCGCTGGTAACGTTTTACAAAATCCGGGTCGTGTCGGCCCGTACTTCTCGGTGGGGACATTATATACGTCTATAACGTTATATGTCCTAATCTAAGGGAACCTAACATCGCGGATGTAGTATTTTCCAACATTCCTGGCGTGTCGGCCCCAACTTCTCGGTGGGCAAATTATATACGTCTATATCGGAATATAACCTAACCTAACCCATCTAGATCCTCGCTGGTAATGTTTTACAAAATCCCGGTCGTGTCGGCCCGTACTTCTCGGTGGGGTCATTATATACGCCTATAATGTTATATATCCTAACCTAAGGGAACCTGACACCTCGGATGTAGTATTTTCCAACATTCCTGGCGGGTCGGCCCCTACTTCTCGGTGGGCACATTATATACGTCTATATCGTAATATAACCTAACCTAACCCATCTAGACTCTCGCTGGTAATGTTTTACAACATCCCGGTCGTGTCGGCCCGTACTTCTCGGTGGGGACATTATATACGTCTATAACGTTATATATCCTAACCTAAGGGAAGCTAACATCTCGGATGTAGTATTTTCCAACATTCCTGGCGGGTCCGCCCAAACTTCTCGGTGGGCACATTATATACATCTATATCGTAATATAACCCAACCTAACCCATCTAGACCCTCGCTGGTAATGTTTTACAAAATCCCGGTCGTGTCGGCCCCTACTTCTCGGTGGGGACGTTATATGCGTCTATAACGTTATATATCCTAACCTAAGGGAACCTAACATCTCGGATGTAGTATTTTCCAACATTCCTAGCGGGTCGGCACCTACTTCTCGGTGGGCACATTATATACGTCTATATCGTAATATAACCTAACCTAACCCATCTAGACCTTCGCTGGTAATGTTTTACAAAATCCCGGTCGTGTCGGCCCGTACTTCTCGGTGGGGACATTATATTCGTCTATAACGTTATATATCCTAACCTAAGGGAACCTAGCATCGCGGATGTAGTATTTCACAACATTCCTGGCGGGTCGGCCCCAACTTCTCGGTGGGCACATTATACACATCTATATCGTAATATAACCTAACCTAACCCATCTGGACCCTCGCTGGTAATGTTTTACAAAATCCAGGTCGTGTCGGCCCGTACTTCTCGGTGGGGACATTATATACGTCTATAACGTTATATATCCTAACCTAAGGGAACTTAACATCTCGGATGTACTATTTTCCAACATTCCTAGCGGGTCGGCCACTCCTTCTCGGTGGGCACATTATATACGTCTATATCGTAATATAACCTAACCTAACCCATCTAGACCCTCGCTGGTAATGTTTTACAAATCCCGGTCGTGTCGGCACGTACTACTCGGTGGGGACATTATATGCGTCTATAACGTTATACACTAACCTAAGGGAACCTAACCTCTCGGATGTAGTATTCTCCAACATTCCTGGCGCCTCGGCCCCAACTTCTCGGTGGGCACATTATATACGTCTATATCGTAATATAACCTAACCTAACCCATCTAGACCCTCGCTGGTAATGTGTTACAAAATCCCGGTCGTGTCGGCACGTACGTCTCGGTGGGGACATTATATACGTCTATAACGTTATATATCCTAACCTAAGGGAACCTAACATCTCGGATGTAGTATTTTCCAACATTCCTAGCGGGTCGGCCCCTACTTCTCGGTGGGCACATTATATATGTCTATATCGTAATATAACCTAACCTAACCCATTTTGCCCCTCCGTGATAATGTTTTACAGAATCCCGGTCGTGTCGTCCTGTACGTCTCGGTGCGGACATGATATACGTCTATAACGTTATATATCCTAACCTAAGGCAACTTAACATCTCGGATGTAGTATTTTCCAACATTCCTGGCGGGTCGGCCCAGACTTCTTGGTGGGCTCATTATATACGTCTATATCGTAATATAACCCAACCTAACCCATCTAGACCCTCGCTGGTAATGTTTTACAAAATCCCGGTCGTGTCGGCCCCTACTTCTCGGTGGGGACGTTATATGCGTCTATAACGTTATATATCCTAACCTAAGGGAACCTAACATCTCGGATGTAGTATTTTCCAACATTCCTAGCGGGTCGGCCCCTACTTCTCGGTGGGCACATTATATACGTCTATATCGTAATATAACCTAACCTAACCCATCTAGACCTTCGCTGGTAATGTTTTACAAAATCCCGGTCGTGTCGGCCCGTACTTCTCGGTGGGGACATTATATACGTCTATAACGTTATATATCCTAACCTAAGGGAACCTAACATCTCGGATGTAGTATTTTCCAACATTCCTGGCGGGTCGGCCCCAACTTCTCGGTGGGCACATTATATACGTCTATATCGTAATATAACCTAACCTAACCCATCTGGACCCTCGCTGGTAATGTTTTACAAAATCCCGGTCGTGTCGGCCCGTACTTCTCGGTGGGGACATTATATACGTCTATAACGTTATATATCCTAACCTAAGGGAAGCTAGCATCTCGGATGTAGTATTTTCCAGCATTCCTGGCGGGTCGGCCCAAACTTCTCGGCGGGCACATTATATACGTCTATATCGTAATATTGCCTAACCTAACCCATCTAGACCCTCGCTGGTAACGTTTTACAAAATCCCGGTCGTGTCGGCCCGTACTTCTCGGTGGGGACATTATATACGTCTATAACGTTATATGTCCTAACGTAAGGGAACCTAACATCTCGGATGTAGTATTTTCCAACATTCCTGGCGGGTCGGCCCCAACTTCTCGGTGGGCACATTATATACGTTTATATCGTCATATAACCTAACCTAACCCATCTAGACCCTCGCTGGTAATGTTTTACAGAATCCCGGCCGTGTCGTACCGTAGATCTCGGTTGGGACATTGTATGCATCTGTAACGTAATATACCCTAACCAAAGGCAACCTAACATCTCGAATGTAGTATTTCACAACATTCCTGGCGGGTCCGCCCCACTTCTCGGCAGGAACATTATATACGTCTATAACGTAATATAACCTAACCTAACCCATCTAGCCCCTCGCTGGTAATGTTTTACAAAATCCCGGTCGTGTCGGCCCGTACATATCGGTGGGGATATTATATACGTCTATAACGTTATATATCCTAACCTAAGGGAAGCTAGCATCTCGGATGTAGTATTTTCCAGCATTCCTGGCGGGTCGGCCCAAACTTCTCGGCGGGCACATTATATACGTTTATATCGTCATATAACCTAACCTAACCCATCTAGACCCTCGCTGGTAATGTTTTACAAAATCCCGGTCGTGTCGGCCCGTGCTTCTCGGTGGGGACATTATATACGTCTATAACGTTATATGTCCTAACCTAAGGGAACCTAATATCTCGTATGTAGTATTTTCCAACATTCCTGGCGGGTCGGCCCCAACTTCTCGGTGGGCACATTATATACGTTTATATCGTCATATAACCTAACCTAAGCCATCTAGACCCTCGCTGGTAATGTTTTACAAAATCCCGGTCGTGTCGGCCCGTGCTTCTCGGTGGGGACATTATATACGACTATAACGTTATATGTCCTAACCTAAGGGAACCTAATATCTCGGATGTAGTATTTTCCAAGATTCCTGGCGGGTCGGCCCCAACTTCTCGGTCCGCACATTATATACGTCTATATCGTAATATAACCCAACATAACCCATCTAGACCCTCGCTGGTAACGTTTTACAAAATCCGGGTCGTGTCGGCCCGTACTTCTCGGTGGGGACATTATATACGTCTATAACGTTATATGTCCTAATCTAAGGGAACCTAACATCGCGGATGTAGTATTTTCCAACATTCCTGGCGTGTCGGCCCCAACTTCTCGGTGGGCAAATTATATACGTCTATATCGGAATATAACCTAACCTAACCCATCTAGATCCTCGCTGGTAATGTTTTACAAAATCCCGGTCGTGTCGGCCCCTACTTCTCGGTGGGGACGTTATATGCGTCTATAACGTTATATATCCTAACCTAAGGGAACCTAACATCTCGGATGTAGTATTTTCCAACATTCCTAGCGGGTCGGCACCTACTTCTCGGTGGGCACATTATATACGTCTATATCGTAATATAACCTAACCTAACCCATCTAGACCTTCGCTGGTAATGTTTTACAAAATCCCGGTCGTGTCGGCCCGTACTTCTCGGTGGGGACATTATATTCGTCTATAACGTTATATATCCTAACCTAAGGGAACCTAGCATCGCGGATGTAGTATTTCACAACATTCCTGGCGGGTCGGCCCCAACTTCTCGGTGGGCACATTATACACATCTATATCGTAATATAACCTAACCTAACCCATCTGGACCCTCGCTGGTAATGTTTTACAAAATCCCGGTCGTGTCGGCCCGTACTTCTCGGTGGGGACATTATATACGTCTATAACGTTATATATCCTAACCTAAGGGAACTTAACATCTCGGATGTACTATTTTCCAACATTCCTAGCGGGTCGGCCACTCCTTCTCGGTGGGCACATTATATACGTCTATATCGTAATATAACCTAACCTAACCCATCTAGACCCTCGCTGGTAATGTTTTACAAAATCCCGGTCGTGTCGGCACGTACTACTCGGTGGGGACATTATATGCGTCTATAACGTTATACACTAACCTAAGGGAACCTAACCTCTCGGATGTAGTATTCTCCAACATTCCTGGCGCCTCGGCCCCAACTTCTCGGTGGGCACATTATATACGTCTATATCGTAATATAACCTAACCTAACCCATCTAGACCCTCGCTGGTAATGTTTTACAAAATCCCGGTCGTGGCGGCCCGTACTTCTCGGTGGGGACGTTATATGCGTCTATAACGTTATATATCCTAACCTAAGGGAACCTAACATCTCGGATGTAGTATTTTCCAACATTCCTAGCGGGTCGGCCCCTACTTCTCGGTGGGAAAATTATATACGTCTATATCGTAATATAACCTAACCTAACCCATCTGGACCCTCGCTGGTAATGTTTTACAAAATCCCGGTCGTGTCGGCCCGTACTTCTCGGTGGGGACATTATATACGTCTATAACGTTATATGTCCTAACCTAAGGGAACCTAATATCTCGGATGTAGTATTTTCCAACATTCCTGGCGGGTCGGCCCCAACTTCTCGGTGGGCACATTATATACGTCTATATCGTAATATAACCTAACCTAACCCAACTATACCCTCGCTGGTAATGTTTTACAAAATCCCGGTCGTGTCGGCCCGTACTTCTCGGTGGGGACATTATATACGTCTATAACGTTATATATTCTAACCTAAGGGAACCTAATATCTCGGATGTAGTATTTTCCAACATTCTTGGCGGGTCGGCCCCAACTTCTCGGTGGGCACATTATATACGCCTGTATTATAATATAACCTAACCTAAACCACCTAGACCCTCGCTGATAATGTTTTACAAAATCACGGTCGTGTCGGCCCGTACTTCTCGGTGGGGACATTATATTCGTCTATAACGTTATATATCCTAACCTAAGGGAACCTAGCATCGCGGATGTAGTATTTCACAACATTCCTGGCGGGTCGGCCCCAACTTCTCGGTGGGCACATTATATACGTCTATATCGTAATATAACCTAACCTAACTCATCTAGACCCTCGCTGGTAATGTTTTACAAAATCCCGGTCGTGGCGGCCCGTACTTCTCGGTGGGGACGTTATATGCGTCTATAACGTTATATATCCTAACCTAAGGGAACCTAACATCTCGGATGTAGTATTTTCCAACATTCCTAGCGGGTCGGCCCCTACTTCTCGGTGGGCACATTATATACGTCTATATTGTAATATAACCTAACCTAACCCATCTAGACCTTCGCTGGTAATGTTTTACAAAATCCCGGTCGTGTCGGCCCGTACTTCTCGGTGGGGACATTATATACGTCTATAACGTTATATACCCTAACCAAAGGCAACCTAACATCTCGAATGTAGTATTTCACAACATTCCTGGCGGGTCCGCCCCACTTCTCGGTAGGAACATTATATACGTCTATAACGTAATATAACCTAACCTAACCCATCTAGCCCCTCGCTGGTAATGTTTTACAAAATCCCGGTCGTGTCGGCCCGTACATCTCGGTGGAGACATTATATACGTCTATAACGTTATATATCCTAACCTAAGGGAAGCTAGCATCTCGGATGTAGTATTTTCCAGCATTCCTGGCGGGTCGGCCCAAACTTCTCGGCGGGCACATTATATACGTTTATATCGTCATATAACCTAACCTAACCCATCTATACCCTCGCTGGTAATGTTTTACAAAATCCCGGTCGTGTCGGCCCGTGCTTCTCGGTGGGGACATTATATACGTCTATAACGTTATATGTCCTAACCTAAGGGAACCTAATATCTCGGATGTAGTATTTTCCGACATTCCTGGCGGGTCGGCCCCAACTTCTCGGTGGGCACATTATATACGCCTGTATTATAATATAACCTAACCTAAACCACCTAGACCCTCGCTGATAATGTTTTACAAAATCACGGTCGTGTCGGCCCGTACTTCTCGGTGGGGACATTATATTCGTCTATAACGTTATATATCCTAACCTAAGGGAACCTAGCATCGCGGATGTAGTATTTCACAACATTCCTGGCGGGTCGGCCCCAACTTCTCGGTGGGCACATTATATACATCTATATCGTAATATAACCTAACCTAACCCATCTGGACCCTCGCTGGTAATGTTTTACAAAATCCCGATCGTGTCGGCCCGTACTTCTCGGTGGGGACATTATATACGTCTATAACGTTATATATCCTAACCTAAGGGAACTTAACATTTCGGATGTACTATTTTCCAACATTCCTAGCGGGTCGGCCACTCCTTCTCGGTGGGCACATTATATACGTCTATATCGTAATATAACCTAACCTAACCCATCTAGACCCTCGCTGGTAATGTTTTACAAAATCCCGGTCGTGTCGGCACGTACTACTCGGTGGGGACATTATATGCGTCTATAACGTTATACACTAACCTAAGGGAACCTAACCTCTCGGATGTAGTATTCTCCAACATTCCTGGCGCCTCGGCCCCAACTTCTCGGTGGGCACATTATATACGTCTATATCGTAATATAACCTAACCTAACCCATCTAGACCCTCGCTGGTAATGTTTTACAAAATCCCGGTCGTGTCGGCACGTACGTCTCGGTGGGGACATTATATACGTCTATAACGTTATATATACTAACCTAAGGGAACCTAACATCTCGGATGTAGTATTTTCCAACATTCCTAGCGGGTCGGCCCCTACTTCTCGGTGGGCACATTACATACGTCTATATCGTAATATAACCTATCCTAAACCATCTAGACCCTCGCTGGTAATGTTTTACAAAATCCCGGTCGTGTCGGCCCGTACTTCTCGGTGGGGACATTATATACGTCTATAACGTTATATGTCCTAACCTAAGGGAACCTAACATCTCGGATGTAGTATTTTCCAACATTCCTAGCGGGTCGGCCCCTACTTCTCGGTGGGCACATTATATACGTCTATATCGTAATATAACCTAACCTAACCCATCTAGACCTTCGCTGGTAATGTTTTACAAAATCCCGGTCGTGTCGGCCCGTACTTCTCGGTGGGGACATTATATACGTCTATAACGTTATATATCCTAACCTAAGGGAACCTAACATCTCGGATGTAGTATTTTCCAACATTCCTGGCGGGTCGGCCCCAACTTCTCGGTGGGCACATTATATACGTCTATATCGTAATATAACCTAACCTAACCCATCTAGACCCTCGCTGGTAATGTTTTACAAAGTCCCGGTCGTGTCGGCCCTTACTTCGCGGTGGGGACGTTATATACGTCTATAACGTTATATGTCCTAACATAAGGGAACCCAACATCTCGGATGTAGTATTGTCCAACATTCCTGCCGGGTCGGCCCCTACTTCTCGGTGGGCACATTATATACGTCTATATCGTAATATAACCCAACCTAAACCATCTAGACGCTCGCTGGTAATGTTTTACAAAATCCCGGTCGTGTCGGCCCGTGCTTCTCGGTGGGGACATTATATACGTCTATAACGTTATATGTCCTAACCTAAGGGAACCTAATATCTCGGATGTAGTATTTTCCAACATTCCTGGCGGGTCGGCCCCAACTTCTCGGTGGGCACATTATATACGTCTATATCGTAATATAACCTAACCTAACCCAACTATACCCTCGCTGGTAATGTTTTACAAAATCCCGGTCGTGTCGGCCCGTACTTCTCGGTGGGGACATTATATACGTCTATAACGTTATATATTCTAACCTAAGGGAACCTAACCTCTCGGATGTAGTATTTTCCAACATTCTTGGCGTGTCGGCCCCAACTTCTCGGTGGGCACATTATATACATCTATATCGTAATATAACCTAACCTAACCCATCTAGAACCTCGCTGGTAATGTTTTACTAAATCCCGGTCGTGGCGGCCCGTACTTCTCGGTGGGGACGTTATATGCGTCTATAACGTTATATATCCTAACCTAAGGGAACCTAACATCTCGGATGTAGTATTTTCCAACCATCATAGCGGGTCGGCCCCTACTTCTCGGTGGGAAAATTATATACGTCTATATCGTAATATAACCTTACCTAACCCATCTAGACCTTCGCTGGTAATGTTTTACAAAATCACGGTCGTGTCGGCCCGTACTTCTCGGTGGGGACATTATATACGTCTATAACGTTATATATCCTAACCTAAGGGAACCTAGCATCGCGGATGTAGTATTTCACAACATACATGGCGGGTCGGCCCCAACTTCTCGGTGGGCACATTATATACATCTATATCGTAATATAACCTAACCTAACCCATCTGGACCCTCGCTGGTAATGTTTTACAAAATCCCGGTCGTGTCGGCCCGTACTTCTCGGTGGGGACATTATATACGTCTATAACGTTATATATCCTAACCTAAGGGAAGCTAGCATCTCGGATGTAGTATTTTCCAGCATTCCTGGCGGGTCGGCCCAAAAATCTCGGCGGGCACATTATATACGTCTATATCGTAATATTGCCTAACCTAACCCATCTAGACCCTCGCTGGTAACGTTTTACAAAATCCCGGTCGTGTCGGCCCGTACTTCTCGGTGGGGACATTATATACGTCTATAACGTTATATGTCCTAACGTAAGGGAACCTAACATCTCGGATGTAGTATTTTCCAACATTCCTGGCGGGTCGGCCCCAACTTCTCGGTGGGCACATTATATACGTTTATATCGTCATATAACCTAACCTAACCCATCTAGACCCTCGCTGGTAATGTTTTACAGAATCCCGGCCGTGTCGTACCGTAGATCTCGGTTGGGACATTGTATGCATCTGTAACGTAATATACCCTAACCAAAGGCAACCTAACATCTCGAATGTAGTATTTCACAACATTCCTGGCGGGTCCGCCCCACTTCTCGGTAGGAACATTATATACGTCTATAACGTAATGTAACCTAACCTAACCCATCTAGCCCCTCGCTGGTAATGTTTTACAAAATCCCGGTCGTGTCGGCCCGTACATCTCGGTGGGGATATTATATACGTCTATAACGTTATATATCCTAACCTAAGGGAAGCTAGCATCTCGGATGTAGTATTTTCCAGCATTCCTGGCGGGTCGGCCCAAACTTCTCGGCGGGCACATTATATACGTTTATATCGTCATATAACCTAACCTAACCCATCTAGACCCTCGCTGGTAATGTTTTACAAAATCCCGGTCGTGTCGGCCCTTACTTCGCGGTGGGGACGTTATATACGTCTATAACGTTATATGTCCTAACATAAGGGAACCTAACATCTCGGATGTAGTATTGTCCAACATTCCTGCCGGGTCGGCCCCTACTTCTCGGTGGGCACATTATATACGTCTATATCGTAATATAACCTAACCTAAACCATCTAGACGCTCGCTGGTAATGTTTTACAAAATCCCGGTCGTGTCGGCCCGTGCTTCTCGGTGGGGACATTATATACGTCTATAACGTTATATGTCCTAACCTAAGGGAACCTAATATCTCGGATGTAGTATTTTCCAACATTCCTGGCGGGTCGGCCCCAACTTCTCGGTGGGCACATTATATACGTCTATATCGTAATATAACCTAACCTAACCCAACTATACCCTCGCTGGTAATGTTTTACAAAATCCCGGTCGTGTCGGCCCGTACTTCTCGGTGGGGACATTATATACGTCTATAACGTTATATATTCTAACCTAAGGGAACCTAACCTCTCGGATGTAGTATTTTCCAACATTCTTGGCGTGTCGGCCCCAACTTCTCGGTGGGCACATTATATACATCTATATCGTAATATAACCTAACCTAACCCATCTAGAACCTCGCTGGTAATGTTTTACAAAATCCCGGTCGTGGCGGCCCGTACTTCTCGGTGGGGACGTTATATGCGTCTATAACGTTATATATCCTAACCTAAGGGAACCTAACATCTCGGATGTAGTATTTTCCAACATTCCTAGCGGGTCGGCCCCTACTTCTCGGTGGGAAAATTATATACGTCTATATCGTAATATAACCTTACCTAACCCATCTAGACCTTCGCTGGTAATGTTTTACAAAATCACGGTCGTGTCGGCCCGTACTTCTCGGTGGGGACATTATATACGTCTATAACGTTATATATCCTAACCTAAGGGAACCTAGCATCGCGGATGTAGTATTTCACAACATACATGGCGGGTCGGCCCCAACTTCTCGGTGGGCACATTATATACATCTATATCGTAATATAACCTAACCTAACCCATCTGGACCCTCGCTGGTAATGTTTTACAAAATCCCGGTCGTGTCGGCCCGTACTTCTCGGTGGGGACATTATATACGTCTATAACGTTATATATCCTAACCTAAGGGAAGCTAGCATCTCGGATGTAGTATTTTCCAGCATTCCTGGCGGGTCGGCCCAAACTTCTCGGCGGGCACATTATATACGTCTATATCGTAATATTGCCTAACCTAACCCATCTAGACCCTCGCTGGTAACGTTTTACAAAATCCCGGTCGTGTCGGCCCGTACTTCTCGGTGGGGACATTATATACGTCTATAACGTTATATGTCCTAACGTAAGGGAACCTAACATCTCGGATGTAGTATTTTCCAACATTCCTGGCGGGTCGGCCCCAACTTCTCGGTGGGCACATTATATACGTTTATATCGTCATATAACCTAACCTAACCCATCTAGACCCTCGCTGGTAATGTTTTACAGAATCCCGGCCGTGTCGTACCGTAGATCTCGGTTGGGACATTGTATGCATCTGTAACGTAATATACCCTAACCAAAGGCAACCTAACATCTCGAATGTAGTATTTCACAACATTCCTGGCGGGTCCGCCCCACTTCTCGGTAGGAACATTATATACGTCTATAACGTAATGTAACCTAACCTAACCCATCTAGCCCCTCGCTGGTAATGTTTTACAAAATCCCGGTCGTGTCGGCCCGTACATCTCGGTGGGGATATTATATACGTCTATAACGTTATATATCCTAACCTAAGGGAAGCTAGCATCTCGGATGTAGTATTTTCCAGCATTCCTGGCGGGTCGGCCCAAACTTCTCGGCGGGCACATTATATACGTTTATATCGTCATATAACCTAACCTAACCCATCTAGACCCTCGCTGGTAATGTTTTACAAAATCCCGGTCGTGTCGGCCCGGGCTTCTCGGTGGGGACATTATATACGTCTATAACGTTATATGTCCTAACCTAAGGGAACCTAATATCTCGGATGTAGTATTTTCCAACATTCCTGGCGGGTCGGCCCCAACTTCTCGGTGGGCACATTATATACGTTTATATCGTAATATAACCTAACCTAACCCATCTAGACCTTCGCTGGTAATGTTTTACAAAATCCCGGTCGTGTCGGCCCGTACTTCTCGGTGGGGACATTATATACGTCTATAACGTTATATATCCTAACCTAAGGGAACCTAACATCTCGGATGTAGTATTTTCCAACATTCCTGGCGGGTCGGCCCCAACTTCTCGGTGGGCACATTATATACGTCTATATCGTAATATAACCTAACCTAACCCATCTAGACCCTCGCTGGTAATGTTTTACAAAGTCCCGGTCGTGTCGGCCCTTACTTCGCGGTGGGGACGTTATATACGTCTATAACGTTATATGTCCTAACATAAGGGAACCTAACATCTCGGATGTAGTATTGTCCAACATTCCTGCCGGGTCGGCCCCAACTTCTCGGTGGGCACATTATATACGTCTATATCGTAATATAACCTAACCTAACTCATCTAGACCCTCGCTGGTAATGTTTTACAAAATCCCGGTCGTGGCGGCCCGTACTTCTCGGTGGGGACGTTATATGCGTCTATAACGTTATATATCCTAACCTAAGGGAACCTAACATCTCGGATGTAGTATTTTCCAACATTCCTAGCGGGTCGGCCCCTACTTCTCGGTGGGAAAATTATATACGTTTATATCGTCATATAACCTAACCTAACCCATCTAGACCCTCGCTGGTAATGTTTTACAGAATCCCGGCCGTGTCGTACCGTAGATCTCGGTTGGGACATTGTATGCATCTGTAACGTAATATACCCTAACCAAAGGCAACCTAACATCTCGAATGTAGTATTTCACAACATTCCTGGCGGGTCCGCCCCACTTCTCGGTAGGAACATTATATACGTCTATAACGTAATATAACCTAACCTAACCCATCTAGCCCCTCGCTGGTAATGTTTTACAAAATCCCGGTCGTGTCGGCCCGTACATCTCGGTGGAGACATTATATACGTCTATAACGTTATATATCCTAACCTAAGGGAAGCTAGCATCTCGGATGTAGTATTTTCCAGCATTCCTGGCGGGTCGGCCCAAACTTCTCGGCGGGCACATTATATACGTTTATATCGTCATATAACCTAACCTAACCCATCTATACCCTCGCTGGTAATGTTTTACAAAATCCCGGTCGTGTCGGCCCGTGCTTCTCGGTGGGGACATTATATACGTCTATAACGTTATATGTCCTAACCTAAGGGAACCTAATATCTCGGATGTAGTATTTTCCGACATTCCTGGCGGGTCGGCCCCAACTTCTCGGTGGGCACATTATATACGCCTGTATTATAATATAACCTAACCTAAACCACCTAGACCCTCGCTGATAATGTTTTACAAAATCACGGTCGTGTCGGCCCGTACTTCTCGGTGGGGATATTATATACGTCCATAACGTTATATATCCTAACCTAAGGGAAGCTAACATCTCGGATGTAGTATTTTCCAACATTCCTGGCGGGTCGGCCCAAACTTCTCGGTGGGCTCATTATATACATCTATATCATAATATAACCCAACCTAACCCATCTAGACCCTCGCTGGTAATGTTTTACAAAATCCCGGTCGTGTCGGCCCCTACTTCTCGGTGGGGACGTTATATGCGTCTATAACGTTATATATCCTAACCTAAGGGAACCTAACATCTCGGATGTAGTATTTTCCAACATTCCTAGCGGGTCGGCACCTACTTCTCGGTGGGCACATTATATACGTCTATATCGTAATATAACCTAACCTAACCCATCTAGACCTTCGCTGGTAATGTTTTACAAAATCCCGGTCGTGTCGGCCCGTACTTCTCGGTGGGGACATTATATTCGTCTATAACGTTATATATCCTAACCTAAGGGAACCTAGCATCGCGGATGTAGTATTTCACAACATTCCTGGCGGGTCGGCCCCAACTTCTCGGTGGGCACATTATATACATCTATATCGTAATATAACCTAACCTAACCCATCTAGACCCTCGCTGGTAATGTTTTACAAAATCCCGGTCGTGTCGGCCCTTACTTCGCGGTGGGGACGTTATATACGTCTATAACGTTATATGTCCTAACCTAAGGGAACCTAATATCTCGGATGTAGTATTTTCCAACATTCCTGGCGGGTCGGCCCCAACTTCTCGGTGGGCACATTATATACGTCTATATCGTAATATAACCTAACCTAACCCAACTATACCCTCGCTGGTAATGTTTTACAAAATCCCGGTCGTGTCGGCCCTTACTTCGCGGTGGGGACGTTATATACGTCTATAACGTTATATGTCCTAACATAAGGGAACCTAACATCTCGGATGTAGTATTGTCCAACATTCCTGCCGGGTCGGCCCCTACTTCTCGGTGGGCACATTATATACGTCTATATCGTAATATAACCTAACCTAAACCATCTAGACGCTCGCTGGTAATGTTTTACAAAATCCCGGTCGTGTCGGCCCGTGCTTCTCGGTGGGGACATTATATACGTCTATAACGTTATATGTCCTAACCTAAGGGAACCTAATATCTCGGATGTAGTATTTTCCAACATTCCTGGCGGGTCGGCCCCAACTTCTCGGTGGGCACATTATATACGTCTATATCGTAATATAACCTAACCTAACCCAACTATACCCTCGCTGGTAATGTTTTACAAAATCCCGGTCGTGTCGGCCCGTACTTCTCGGTGGGGACATTATATACGTCTATAACGTTATATATTCTAACCTAAGGGAACCTAACCTCTCGGATGTAGTATTTTCCAACATTCTTGGCGTGTCGGCCCCAACTTCTCGGTGGGCACATTATATACATCTATATCGTAATATAACCTAACCTAACCCATCTAGAACCTCGCTGGTAATGTTTTACAAAATCCCGGTCGTGGCGGCCCGTACTTCTCGGTGGGGACGTTATATGCGTCTATAACGTTATATATCCTAACCTAAGGGAACCTAACATCTCGGATGTAGTATTTTCCAACATTCCTAGCGGGTCGGCCCCTACTTCTCGGTGGGAAAATTATATACGTCTATATCGTAATATAACCTTACCTAACCCATCTAGACCTTCGCTGGTAATGTTTTACAAAATCACGGTCGTGTCGGCCCGTACTTCTCGGTGGGGACATTATATACGTCTATAACGTTATATATCCTAACCTAAGGGAACCTAGCATCGCGGATGTAGTATTTCACAACATACATGGCGGGTCGGCCCCAACTTCTCGGTGGGCACATTATATACATCTATATCGTAATATAACCTAACCTAACCCATCTGGACCCTCGCTGGTAATGTTTTACAAAATCCCGGTCGTGTCGGCCCGTACTTCTCGGTGGGGACATTATATACGTCTATAACGTTATATATCCTAACCTAAGGGAAGCTAGCATCTCGGATGTAGTATTTTCCAGCATTCCTGGCGGGTCGGCCCAAACTTCTCGGCGGGCACATTATATACGTCTATATCGTAATATTGCCTAACCTAACCCATCTAGACCCTCGCTGGTAACGTTTTACAAAATCCCGGTCGTGTCGGCCCGTACTTCTCGGTGGGGACATTATATACGTCTATAACGTTATATGTCCTAACGTAAGGGAACCTAACATCTCGGATGTAGTATTTTCCAACATTCCTGGCGGGTCGGCCCCAACTTCTCGGTGGGCACATTATATACGTTTATATCGTCATATAACCTAACCTAACCCATCTAGACCCTCGCTGGTAATGTTTTACAGAATCCCGGCCGTGTCGTACCGTAGATCTCGGTTGGGACATTGTATGCATCTGTAACGTAATATACCCTAACCAAAGGCAACCTAACATCTCGAATGTAGTATTTCACAACATTCCTGGCGGGTCCGCCCCACTTCTCGGTAGGAACATTATATACGTCTATAACGTAATGTAACCTAACCTAACCCATCTAGCCCCTCGCTGGTAATGTTTTACAAAATCCCGGTCGTGTCGGCCCGTACATCTCGGTGGGGATATTATATACGTCTATAACGTTATATATCCTAACCTAAGGGAAGCTAGCATCTCGGATGTAGTATTTTCCAGCATTCCTGGCGGGTCGGCCCAAACTTCTCGGCGGGCACATTATATACGTTTATATCGTCATATAACCTAACCTAACCCATCTAGACCCTCGCTGGTAATGTTTTACAAAATCCCGGTCGTGTCGGCCCGGGCTTCTCGGTGGGGACATTATATACGTCTATAACGTTATATGTCCTAACCTAAGGGAACCTAATATCTCGGATGTAGTATTTTCCAACATTCCTGGCGGGTCGGCCCCAACTTCTCGGTGGGCACATTATATACGTTTATATCGTAATATAACCTAACCTAACCCATCTAGACCTTCGCTGGTAATGTTTTACAAAATCCCGGTCGTGTCGGCCCGTACTTCTCGGTGGGGACATTATATACGTCTATAACGTTATATATCCTAACCTAAGGGAACCTAACATCTCGGATGTAGTATTTTCCAACATTCCTGGCGGGTCGGCCCCAACTTCTCGGTGGGCACATTATATACGTCTATATCGTAATATAACCTAACCTAACCCATCTAGACCCTCGCTGGTAATGTTTTACAAAGTCCCGGTCGTGTCGGCCCTTACTTCGCGGTGGGGACGTTATATACGTCTATAACGTTATATGTCCTAACATAAGGGAACCTAACATCTCGGATGTAGTATTGTCCAACATTCCTGCCGGGTCGGCCCCAACTTCTCGGTGGGCACATTATATACGTCTATATCGTAATATAACCTAACCTAACTCATCTAGACCCTCGCTGGTAATGTTTTACAAAATCCCGGTCGTGGCGGCCCGTACTTCTCGGTGGGGACGTTATATGCGTCTATAACGTTATATATCCTAACCTAAGGGAACCTAACATCTCGGATGTAGTATTTTCCAACATTCCTAGCGGGTCGGCCCCTACTTCTCGGTGGGAAAATTATATACGTTTATATCGTCATATAACCTAACCTAACCCATCTAGACCCTCGCTGGTAATGTTTTACAGAATCCCGGCCGTGTCGTACCGTAGATCTCGGTTGGGACATTGTATGCATCTGTAACGTAATATACCCTAACCAAAGGCAACCTAACATCTCGAATGTAGTATTTCACAACATTCCTGGCGGGTCCGCCCCACTTCTCGGTAGGAACATTATATACGTCTATAACGTAATATAACCTAACCTAACCCAACTATACCCTCGCTGGTAATGTTTTACAAAATCCCGGTCGTGTCGGCCCGTACATCTCGGTGGGGATATTATATACGTCTATAACGTTATATATCCTAACCTAAGGGAAGCTAGCATCTCGGATGTAGTATTTTCCAGCATTCCTGGCGGGTCGGCCCAAACTTCTCGGCGGGCACATTATATACGTTTATATCGTCATATAACCTAACCTAACCCATCTAGACCCTCGCTGGTAATGTTTTACAAAATCCCGGTCGTGTCGGCCCGGGCTTCTCGGTGGGGACATTATATACGTCTATAACGTTATATGTCCTAACCTAAGGGAACCTAATATCTCGGATGTAGTATTTTCCAACATTCCTGGCGGGTCGGCCCCAACTTCTCGGTGGGCACATTATATACGTTTATATCGTAATATAACCTAACCTAACCCATCTAGACCTTCGCTGGTAATGTTTTACAAAATCCCGGTCGTGTCGGCCCGTACTTCTCGGTGGGGACATTATATACGTCTATAACGTTATATATCCTAACCTAAGGGAACCTAACATCTCGGATGTAGTATTTTCCAACATTCCTGGCGGGTCGGCCCCAACTTCTCGGTGGGCACATTATATACGTCTATATCGTAATATAACCTAACCTAACCCATCTAGACCCTCGCTGGTAATGTTTTACAAAGTCCCGGTCGTGTCGGCCCTTACTTCGCGGTGGGGACGTTATATACGTCTATAACGTTATATGTCCTAACATAAGGGAACCTAACATCTCGGATGTAGTATTGTCCAACATTCCTGCCGGGTCGGCCCCAACTTCTCGGTGGGCACATTATATACGTCTATATCGTAATATAACCTAACCTAACTCATCTAGACCCTCGCTGGTAATGTTTTACAAAATCCCGGTCGTGGCGGCCCGTACTTCTCGGTGGGGACGTTATATGCGTCTATAACGTTATATATCCTAACCTAAGGGAACCTAACATCTCGGATGTAGTATTTTCCAACATTCCTAGCGGGTCGGCCCCTACTTCTCGGTGGGAAAATTATATACGTTTATATCGTCATATAACCTAACCTAACCCATCTAGACCCTCGCTGGTAATGTTTTACAGAATCCCGGCCGTGTCGTACCGTAGATCTCGGTTGGGACATTGTATGCATCTGTAACGTAATATACCCTAACCAAAGGCAACCTAACATCTCGAATGTAGTATTTCACAACATTCCTGGCGGGTCCGCCCCACTTCTCGGTAGGAACATTATATACGTCTATAACGTAATATAACCTAACCTAACCCATCTAGCCCCTCGCTGGTAATGTTTTACAAAATCCCGGTCGTGTCGGCCCGTACATCTCGGTGGAGACATTATATACGTCTATAACGTTATATATCCTAACCTAAGGGAAGCTAGCATCTCGGATGTAGTATTTTCCAGCATTCCTGGCGGGTCGGCCCAAACTTCTCGGCGGGCACATTATATACGTTTATATCGTCATATAACCTAACCTAACCCATCTATACCCTCGCTGGTAATGTTTTACAAAATCCCGGTCGTGTCGGCCCGTGCTTCTCGGTGGGGACATTATATACGTCTATAACGTTATATGTCCTAACCTAAGGGAACCTAATATCTCGGATGTAGTATTTTCCGACATTCCTGGCGGGTCGGCCCCAACTTCTCGGTGGGCACATTATATACGCCTGTATTATAATATAACCTAACCTAAACCACCTAGACCCTCGCTGATAATGTTTTACAAAATCACGGTCGTGTCGGCCCGTACTTCTCGGTGGGGATATTATATACGTCCATAACGTTATATATCCTAACCTAAGGGAAGCTAACATCTCGGATGTAGTATTTTCCAACATTCCTGGCGGGTCGGCCCAAACTTCTCGGTGGGCTCATTATATACATCTATATCATAATATAACCCAACCTAACCCATCTAGACCCTCGCTGGTAATGTTTTACAAAATCCCGGTCGTGTCGGCCCCTACTTCTCGGTGGGGACGTTATATGCGTCTATAACGTTATATATCCTAACCTAAGGGAACCTAACATCTCGGATGTAGTATTTTCCAACATTCCTAGCGGGTCGGCACCTACTTCTCGGTGGGCACATTATATACGTCTATATCGTAATATAACCTAACCTAACCCATCTAGACCTTCGCTGGTAATGTTTTACAAAATCCCGGTCGTGTCGGCCCGTACTTCTCGGTGGGGACATTATATTCGTCTATAACGTTATATATCCTAACCTAAGGGAACGTAGCATCGCGGATGTAGTATTTCACAACATTCCTGGCGGGTCGGCCCCAACTTCTCGGTGGGCACATTATATACATCTATATCGTAATATAACCTAACCTAACCCATCTGGACCCTCGCTGGTAATGTTTTACAAAATCCCGGTCGTGTCGGCCCGTACTTCTCGGTGGGGACATTATATACGTCTATAACGTTATATATCCTAACCTAAGGGAACTTAACATTTCGGATGTACTATTTTCCAACATTCCTAGCGGGTCGGCCACTCCTTCTCGGTGGGCACATTATATA
Organism: Xylocopa violacea; assembly: GCA_963969225.1. Taxonomy (NCBI): domain Eukaryota; kingdom Metazoa; phylum Arthropoda; class Insecta; order Hymenoptera; family Apidae; genus Xylocopa; species Xylocopa violacea. The sequence continues at coordinate 4,561,293 of CAXAJV010000011.1, read as the reverse complement.
CGTCTATATCGTAATATAACCTAACCTAACCCATCTAGACCCTCGCTGGTAATGTTTTACAAAATCCCGGTCGTGTCGGCACGTACTACTCGGTGGGGACATTATATGCGTCTATAACGTTATACACTAACCTAAGGGAACCTAACCTCTCGGATGTAGTATTCTCCAACATTCCTGGCGCCTCGGCCCCAACTTCTCGGTGGGCACATTATATACGTCTATATCGTAATATAACCTAACCTAACCCATCTAGACCCTCGCTGGTAATGTTTTACAAAATCCCGGTCGTGTCGGCACGTACGTCTCGGTGGGGACATTATATACGTCTATAACGTTATATATCCTAACCTAAGGGAACCTAACATCTCGTATGTAGTATTTTCCAACATTCCTAGCGGGTCGGCCCCTACTTCTCGGTGGGCACATTATATACGTCTATATCGTAATATAACCTAACCTAACCCATTTTGCCCCTCCGTGATAATGTTTTACAGAATCCCGGTCGTGTCGTCCTGTACGTCTCGGTGCGGACATGATATACGTCTATAACGTTATATATCCTAACCTAAGGCAACTTAACATCTCGGATGTAGTATTTTCCAACATTCCTGGCGGGTCGGCCCAGACTTCTTGGTGGGCACATTATATACGTCTATATCGTAATATAACCCAACCTAACCCATCTAGACCCTCGCTGGTAATGTTTTACAAAATCCCGGTCGTGTCGGCCCCTACTTCTCGGTGGGGACGTTATATGCGTCTATAACGTTATATATCCTAACCTAAGGGAACCTAACATCTCGGATGTAGTATTTTCCAACATTCCTAGCGGGTCGGCCCCTACTTCTCGGTGGGCACATTATATACGTCTATATCGTAATATAACCTAACCTAACCCATCTAGACCTTCGCTGGTAATGTTTTACAAAATCCCGGTCGTGTCGGCCCGTACTTCTCGGTGGGGACATTATATACGTCTATAACGTTATATATCCTAACCTAAGGGAACCTAACATCTCGGATGTAGTATTTTCCAACATTCCTGGCGGGTCGGCCCCAACTTCTCGGTGGGCACATTATATACGTCTATATCGTAATATAACCTAACCTAACCCATCTGGACCCTCGCTGGTAATGTTTTACAAAATCCCGGTCGTGTAGGCCCGTACTTCTCGGTGGGGACATTATATACGTCTATAACGTTATATATCCTAACCTAAGGGAAGCTAGCATCTCGGATGTAGTATTTTCCAGCATTCCTGGCGGGTCGGCCCAAACTTCTCGGCGGGCACATTATATACGTCTATATCGTAATATTGCCTAACCTAACCCATCTAGACCCTCGCTGGTAACGTTTTACAAAATCCCGGTCGTGTCGGCCCGTACTACTCGGTGGGGACATTATATACGTCTATAACGTTATATGTCCTAACGTAAGGGAACCTAACATCTCAGATGTAGTATTTTCCAACATTCCTAGCGGGTCGGCCCCTACTTCTCGGTGGGAAAATTATATACGTTTATATCGTCATATAACCTAACCTAACCCATCTAGACCCTCGCTGGTAATGTTTTACAGAATCCCGGCCGTGTCGTACCGTAGATCTCGGTTGGGACATTGTATGCATCTGTAACGTAATATACCCTAACCAAAGGCAACCTAACATCTCGAATGTAGTATTTCACAACATTCCTGGCGGGTCCGCCCCACTTCTCGGTAGGAACATTATATACGTCTATAACGTAATATAACCTAACCTAACCCATCTAGCCCCTCGCTGGTAATGTTTTACAAAATCCCGGTCGTGTCGGCCCGTACATCTCGGTGGGGATATTATATACGTCTATAACGTTATATATCCTAACCTAAGGGAAGCTAGCATCTCGGATGTAGTATTTTCCAGCATTCCTGGCGGGTCGGCCCAAACTTCTCGGCGGGCACATTATATACGTTTATATCGTCATATAACCTAACCTAACCCATCTAGACCCTCGCTGGTAATGTTTTACAAAATCCCGGTCGTGTCGGCCCGGGCTTCTCGGTGGGGACATTATATACGTCTATAACGTTATATGTCCTAACCTAAGGGAACCTAATATCTCGGATGTAGTATTTTCCAACATTCCTGGCGGGTCGGCCCCAACTTCTCGGTGGGCACATTATATACGTTTATATCGTAATATAACCTAACCTAACCCATCTAGACCTTCGCTGGTAATGTTTTACAAAATCCCGGTCGTGTCGGCCCGTACTTCTCGGTGGGGACATTATATACGTCTATAACGTTATATATCCTAACCTAAGGGAACCTAACATCTCGGATGTAGTATTTTCCAACATTCCTGGCGGGTCGGCCCCAACTTCTCGGTGGGCACATTATATACGTCTATATCGTAATATAACCTAACCTAACCCATCTAGACCCTCGCTGGTAATGTTTTACAAAGTCCCGGTCGTGTCGGCCCTTACTTCGCGGTGGGGACGTTATATACGTCTATAACGTTATATGTCCTAACATAAGGGAACCTAACATCTCGGATGTAGTATTGTCCAACATTCCTGCCGGGTCGGCCCCAACTTCTCGGTGGGCACATTATATACGTCTATATCGTAATATAACCTAACCTAACTCATCTAGACCCTCGCTGGTAATGTTTTACAAAATCCCGGTCGTGTCGGCCCGTGCTTCTCGGTGGGGACATTATATACGTCTATAACGTTATATGTCCTAACCTAAGGGAACCTAATATCTCGGATGTAGTATTTTCCAACATTCCTGGCGGGTCGGCCCCAACTTCTCGGTGGGCACATTATATACGTTTATATCGTCATATAACCTAACCTAACCCATCTAGACCCTCGCTGGTAATGTTTTACAAAATCCCGGTCGTGTCGGCCCGTGCTTCTCGGTGGGGACATTATATACGTCTATAACGTTATATGTCCTAACCTAAGGGAACCTAATATCTCGGATGTAGTATTTTCCAAGATTCCTGGCGGGTCGGCCCCAACTTCTCGGTCCGCACATTATATACGTCTATATCGTAATATAACCCAACATAACCCACCTAGACCCTCGCTGGTAACGTTTTACAAAATCCGGGTCGTGTCGGCCCGCACTTCTCGGTGGGGACATTATATACGTCTATAACGTTATATGTCCTAACCTAAGTGAACCTAACATCGCGGATGTAGTATTTTCCAACATTCCTGGCGTGTCGGCCCCAACTTCTCGGTGGGCAAATTATATACGTCTATATCGGAATATAACCTAACCTAACCCATCTAGACCCTCGCTGGTAATGTTTTACAAAATCCCGGTCGTGTCGGCCCGTACTTCTCGGTGGGGTCATTATATACGCCTATAATGTTATATATCCTAACCTAAGGGAACCTGACACCTCGGATGTAGTATTTTCCAACATTCCTGGCGGGTCGGCCCCTACTTCTCGGTGGGAAAATTATATACGTCTATATCGTAATATAACCTTACCTAACCCATCTAGACCTTCGCTGGTAATGTTTTACAAAATCCCGGTCGTGTCGGCCCGTACTTCTCGGTGGGGACATTATATACGTCTATAACGTTATATATCCTAACCTAAGGGAACCTAGCATCGCGGATGTAGTATTTCACAACATTCATGGCGGGTCGGCCCCAACTTCTCGGTGGGCACATTATATACATCTATATCGTAATATAACCTAACCTAACCCATCTGGACCCTCGCTGGTAATGTTTTACAAAATCCCGGTCGTGTCGGCCCGTGCTTCTCGGTGGGGACATTATATACGTCTATAACGTTATATGTCCTAACCTAAGGGAACCTAATATCTCGGATGTAGTATTTTCCAACATTCCTGGCGGGTCGGCCCCAACTTCTCGGTGGGCACATTATATACGTTTATATCGTCATATAACCTAACCTAACCCATCTATTCTCTCGCTGGTAATGTTTTACAACATCCCGGTCGTGTCGGCCCGTACTTCTCGGTGGGGACATTATATACGTCTATAACGTTATATATCCTAACCTAAGGGAAGCTAACATCTCGGATGTAGTATTTTCCAACATTCCTGGCGGGTCGGCCCAAACTTCTCGGTGGGCTCATTATATACATCTATATCGTAATATAACCCAACTTAACCCATCTAGACCCTCGCTGGTAATGTTTTACAAAATCCCGGTCGTGTCGGCCCCTACTTCTCGGTGGGGACGTTATATACGTCTATAACGTTATATATCCTAACCTAAGGGAACCTAACATCTCGGATGTAGTATTTTCCAGCATTCCTGGCGGGTCGGCCCAAACTTCTCGGTGGGCACATTATATACATCTATATCGTAATATAACCCAACCTAACCCATCTAGACCCTCGCTGGTAATGTTTTACAAAATCCCGGTCGTGTCGGCCCCTACTTCTCAGTGGGGACGTTATATACGTCTATAACGTTATATATCCTAACCTAAGGGAACCTAACATCTCGGATGTAGTATTTTCCAACATTCCAGGCGTGACGGCCCCTACTTCTCGGTGGGGACATTATATACGTCTATATCGTAATATAACCTAACCTAACCCATTTTGCCCCTCCGTGATAATGTTTTACAGAATCCCGGCCATGTCGTACCGTAGATCTCGGTTGGGACATTGTATGCATCTGTAACGTAATATACCCTAACCAAAGGCAACCTAACATCTCGAATGTAGTATTTCACAACATTCCTGGCGGGTCCGCCCCACTTCTCGGTAGGAACATTATATACGTCTATAACGTAATATAACCTAACCTAACCCATCTAGCCCCTCGCTGGTAATGTTTTACAAAATCCCGGTCGTGTCGGCCCGTACATCTCGGTGGGGACATTATATACGTCTATAACGTTATATATCCTAACCTAAGGGAAGCTAGCATCTCGGATGTAGTATTTTCCAGCATTCCTGGCGGGTCGGCCCAAACTTCTCGGCGGGCACATTATATACGTCTATATCGTAATATAGCCTAACCTAACCCATCTAGACCCTCGCTGGTAACGTTTTACAAAATCCCGGTCGTGTCGGCCCGTACTTCTCGGTGGGGACATTATATACGTCTATAACGTTATATGTCCTAACGTAAGGGAACCTAACATCTCGGATGTAGTATTTTCCAACATTCCTGGCGGGTCGGCCCCAACTTCTCGGTGGGCACATTATATACGTTTATATCGTCATATAACCTAACCTAACCCATCTAGACCCTCGCTGGTAATGTTTTACAAAATCCCGGTCGTGTCGGCCCGTGCTTCTCGGTGGGGACATTATATACGTCTATAACGTTATATATCCTAACCTAAGGGAAGCTAGCATCTCGGATGTAGTATTTTCCAGCATTCCTGGCGGGTCGGCCCAAACTTCTCGGCGGGCACATTATATACGTCTATATCGTAATATAGCCTAACCTAACCCATCTAGACCCTCGCTGGTAACGTTTTACAAAATCCCGGTCGTGTCGGCCCGTACTTCTCGGTGGGGACATTATATACGTCTATAACGTTATATGTCCTAACGTAAGGGAACCTAACATCTCGGATGTAGTATTTTCCAACATTCCTGGCGGGTCGGCCCCAACTTCTCGGTGGGCACATTATATACGTTTATATCGTCATATAACCTAACCTAACCCATCTAGACCCTCGCTGGTAATGTTTTACAAAATCCCGGTCGTGTCGGCCCGTGCTTCTCGGTGGGGACATTATATACGTCTATATCGTAATATAACCTAACCTAACCCATTTTGCCCCTCCGTTATAATGTTTTACAAAATCCCGGCCGTGTCGTACCGTAGATCTCGGTTGGGACATTGTATGCATCTGTAACGTAATATACCCTAACCAAAGGCAACCTAACATCTCGAATGTAGTATTTCACAACATTCCTGGCGGGTCCGCCCCACTTCTCGGTAGGAACATTATATACGTCTATAACGTAATATAACCTAACCTAACCCATCTAGCCCCTCGCTGGTAATGTTTTACAAAATCCCGGTCGTGTCGGCCCGTACATCTCGGTGGGGACATTATATACGTCTATAACGTTATATATCCTAACCTAAGGGAAGCTAGCATCTCGGATGTAGTATTTTCCAGCATTCCTGGCGGGTCGGCCCAAACTTCTCGGCGGGCACATTATATACGTCTATATCGTAATATAGCCTAACCTAACCCATCTAGACCCTCGCTGGTAACGTTTTACAAAATCCCGGTCGTGTCGGCCCGTACTTCTCGGTGGGGACAATATATACGTCTATAACGTTATATGTCCTAACGTAAGGGAACCTAACATCTCGGATGTAGTATTTTCCAACATTCCTGGCGGGTCGGCCCCAACTTCTCGGTGGGCACATTATATACGTTTATATCGTCATATAACCTAACCTAACCCATCTAGACCCTCGCTGGTAATGTTTTACAAAATCCCGGTCGTGTCGGCCCGTGCTTCTCGGTGGGGACATTATATACGTCTATAACGTTATATGTCCTAACCTAAGGGAACCTAATATCTCGGATGTAGTATTTTCCAACATTCCTGGCGGGTCGGCCCCAACTTCTCGGTGGGCACATTATATACGTCTATATCGGAATATAACCTAACCTAACCCATCTAGACCCTCGCTGGTAATGTTTTACAAAATCCCGGTCGTTTCGGCCCGTACTTCTCGGTGGGGTCATTATATACGCCTATAATGTTATATATCCTAACCTAAGGGAACCTGACACCTCGGATGTAGTATTTTCCAACATTCCTGGCGGGTCGGCCCCTACTTCTCGGTGGGCACATTATATACGTCTATATCGTAATATAACCTAACCTAACCCATCTAGACTCTCGCTGGTAATGTTTTACAACATCCCGGCCGTGTCGGCCCGTACTTCTCGGTGGGGACATTATATACGTCTATAACGTTATATATCCTAACCTAAGGGAAGCTAACATCTCGGATGTAGTATTTTCCAGCATTCCTGGCGGGTCGGCCCAAACTTCTCGGCGGGCACATTATATACGTTTATATCGTCATATAACCTAACCTAACCCATCTATACCCTCGCTGGTAATGTTTTACAAAATCCCGGTCGTGTCGGCCCGTGCTTCTCGGTGGGGACATTATATACGTCTATAACGTTATATGTCCTAACCTAAGGGAACCTAATATCTCGGATGTAGTATTTTCCGACATTCCTGGCGGGTCGGCCCCAACTTCTCGGTGGGCACATTATATACGCCTGTATTATAATATAACCTAACCTAAACCACCTAGACCCTCGCTGATAATGTTTTACAAAATCACGGTCGTGTCGGCCCGTACTTCTCGGTGGGGATATTATATACGTCCATAACGTTATATATCCTAACCTAAGGGAAGCTAACATCTCGGATGTAGTATTTTCCAACATTCCTGGCGGGTCGGCCCAAACTTCTCGGTGGGCTCATTATATACATCTATATCATAATATAACCCAACCTAACCCATCTAGACCCTCGCTGGTAATGTTTTACAAAATCCCGGTCGTGTCGGCCCCTACTTCTCGGTGGGGACGTTATATGCGTCTATAACGTTATATATCCTAACCTAAGGGAACCTAACATCTCGGATGTAGTATTTTCCAACATTCCTAGCGGGTCGGCACCTACTTCTCGGTGGGCACATTATATACGTCTATATCGTAATATAACCTAACCTAACCCATCTAGACCTTCGCTGGTAATGTTTTACAAAATCCCGGTCGTGTCGGCCCGTACTTCTCGGTGGGGACATTATATTCGTCTATAACGTTATATATCCTAACCTAAGGGAACCTAGCATCGCGGATGTAGTATTTCACAACATTCCTGGCGGGTCGGCCCCAACTTCTCGGTGGGCACATTATATACATCTATATCGTAATATAACCTAACCTAACCCATCTGGACCCTCGCTGGTAATGTTTTACAAAATCCCGGTCGTGTCGGCCCGTACTTCTCGGTGGGGACATTATATACGTCTATAACGTTATATATCCTAACCTAAGGGAACTTAACATTTCGGATGTACTATTTTCCAACATTCCTAGCGGGTCGGCCACTCCTTCTCGGTGGGCACATTATATACGTCTATATCGTAATATAACCTAACCTAACCCATCTAGACCCTCGCTGGTAATGTTTTACAAAATCCCGGTCGTGTCGGCACGTACTACTCGGTGGGGACATTATATGCGTCTATAACGTTATACACTAACCTAAGGGAACCTAACCTCTCGGATGTAGTATTCTCCAACATTCCTGGCGCCTCGGCCCCAACTTCTCGGTGGGCACATTATATACGTCTATATCGTAATATAACCTAACCTAACCCATCTAGACCCTCGCTGGTAATGTTTTACAAAATCCCGGTCGTGTCGGCACGTACGTCTCGGTGGGGACATTATATACGTCTATAACGTTATATATCCTAACCTAAGGGAACCTAACATCTCGTATGTAGTATTTTCCAACATTCCTAGCGGGTCGGCCCCTACTTCTCGGTGGGCACATTATATACGTCTATATCGTAATATAACCTAACCTAACCCATTTTGCCCCTCCGTGATAATGTTTTACAGAATCCCGGTCGTGTCGTCCTGTACGTCTCGGTGCGGACATGATATACGTCTATAACGTTATATATCCTAACCTAAGGCAACTTAACATCTCGGATGTAGTATTTTCCAACATTCCTGGCGGGTCGGCCCAGACTTCTTGGTGGGCACATTATATACGTCTATATCGTAATATAACCCAACCTAACCCATCTAGACCCTCGCTGGTAATGTTTTACAAAATCCCGGTCGTGTCGGCCCCTACTTCTCGGTGGGGACGTTATATGCGTCTATAACGTTATATATCCTAACCTAAGGGAACCTAACATCTCGGATGTAGTATTTTCCAACATTCCTAGCGGGTCGGCCCCTACTTCTCGGTGGGCACATTATATACGTCTATATCGTAATATAACCTAACCTAACCCATCTAGACCTTCGCTGGTAATGTTTTACAAAATCCCGGTCGTGTCGGCCCGTACTTCTCGGTGGGGACATTATATACGTCTATAACGTTATATATCCTAACCTAAGGGAACCTAACATCTCGGATGTAGTATTTTCCAACATTCCTGGCGGGTCGGCCCCAACTTCTCGGTGGGCACATTATATACGTCTATATCGTAATATAACCTAACCTAACCCATCTGGACCCTCGCTGGTAATGTTTTACAAAATCCCGGTCGTGTAGGCCCGTACTTCTCGGTGGGGACATTATATACGTCTATAACGTTATATATCCTAACCTAAGGGAAGCTAGCATCTCGGATGTAGTATTTTCCAGCATTCCTGGCGGGTCGGCCCAAACTTCTCGGCGGGCACATTATATACGTCTATATCGTAATATTGCCTAACCTAACCCATCTAGACCCTCGCTGGTAACGTTTTACAAAATCCCGGTCGTGTCGGCCCGTACTACTCGGTGGGGACATTATATACGTCTATAACGTTATATGTCCTAACGTAAGGGAACCTAACATCTCAGATGTAGTATTTTCCAACATTCCTAGCGGGTCGGCCCCTACTTCTCGGTGGGAAAATTATATACGTTTATATCGTCATATAACCTAACCTAACCCATCTAGACCCTCGCTGGTAATGTTTTACAGAATCCCGGCCGTGTCGTACCGTAGATCTCGGTTGGGACATTGTATGCATCTGTAACGTAATATACCCTAACCAAAGGCAACCTAACATCTCGAATGTAGTATTTCACAACATTCCTGGCGGGTCCGCCCCACTTCTCGGTAGGAACATTATATACGTCTATAACGTAATATAACCTAACCTAACCCATCTAGCCCCTCGCTGGTAATGTTTTACAAAATCCCGGTCGTGTCGGCCCGTACATCTCGGTGGGGATATTATATACGTCTATAACGTTATATATCCTAACCTAAGGGAAGCTAGCATCTCGGATGTAGTATTTTCCAGCATTCCTGGCGGGTCGGCCCAAACTTCTCGGCGGGCACATTATATACGTTTATATCGTCATATAACCTAACCTAACCCATCTAGACCCTCGCTGGTAATGTTTTACAAAATCCCGGTCGTGTCGGCCCGGGCTTCTCGGTGGGGACATTATATACGTCTATAACGTTATATGTCCTAACCTAAGGGAACCTAATATCTCGGATGTAGTATTTTCCAACATTCCTGGCGGGTCGGCCCCAACTTCTCGGTGGGCACATTATATACGTTTATATCGTAATATAACCTAACCTAACCCATCTAGACCTTCGCTGGTAATGTTTTACAAAATCCCGGTCGTGTCGGCCCGTACTTCTCGGTGGGGACATTATATACGTCTATAACGTTATATATCCTAACCTAAGGGAACCTAACATCTCGGATGTAGTATTTTCCAACATTCCTGGCGGGTCGGCCCCAACTTCTCGGTGGGCACATTATATACGTCTATATCGTAATATAACCTAACCTAACCCATCTAGACCCTCGCTGGTAATGTTTTACAAAGTCCCGGTCGTGTCGGCCCTTACTTCGCGGTGGGGACGTTATATACGTCTATAACGTTATATGTCCTAACATAAGGGAACCTAACATCTCGGATGTAGTATTGTCCAACATTCCTGCCGGGTCGGCCCCAACTTCTCGGTGGGCACATTATATACGTCTATATCGTAATATAACCTAACCTAACTCATCTAGACCCTCGCTGGTAATGTTTTACAAAATCCCGGTCGTGTCGGCCCGTGCTTCTCGGTGGGGACATTATATACGTCTATAACGTTATATGTCCTAACCTAAGGGAACCTAATATCTCGGATGTAGTATTTTCCAACATTCCTGGCGGGTCGGCCCCAACTTCTCGGTGGGCACATTATATACGTTTATATCGTCATATAACCTAACCTAACCCATCTAGACCCTCGCTGGTAATGTTTTACAAAATCCCGGTCGTGTCGGCCCGTGCTTCTCGGTGGGGACATTATATACGTCTATAACGTTATATGTCCTAACCTAAGGGAACCTAATATCTCGGATGTAGTATTTTCCAAGATTCCTGGCGGGTCGGCCCCAACTTCTCGGTCCGCACATTATATACGTCTATATCGTAATATAACCCAACATAACCCACCTAGACCCTCGCTGGTAACGTTTTACAAAATCCGGGTCGTGTCGGCCCGCACTTCTCGGTGGGGACATTATATACGTCTATAACGTTATATGTCCTAACCTAAGGGAACCTAACATCGCGGATGTAGTATTTTCCAACATTCCTGGCGTGTCGGCCCCAACTTCTCGGTGGGCAAATTATATACGTCTATATCGGAATATAACCTAACCTAACCCATCTAGACCCTCGCTGGTAATGTTTTACAAAATCCCGGTCGTGTCGGCCCGTACTTCTCGGTGGGGTCATTATATACGCCTATAATGTTATATATCCTAACCTAAGGGAACCTGACACCTCGGATGTAGTATTTTCCAACATTCCTGGCGGGTCGGCCCCTACTTCTCGGTGGGAAAATTATATACGTCTATATCGTAATATAACCTTACCTAACCCATCTAGACCTTCGCTGGTAATGTTTTACAAAATCCCGGTCGTGTCGGCCCGTACTTCTCGGTGGGGACATTATATACGTCTATAACGTTATATATCCTAACCTAAGGGAACCTAGCATCGCGGATGTAGTATTTCACAACATTCATGGCGGGTCGGCCCCAACTTCTCGGTGGGCACATTATATACATCTATATCGTAATATAACCTAACCTAACCCATCTGGACCCTCGCTGGTAATGTTTTACAAAATCCCGGTCGTGTCGGCCCGTGCTTCTCGGTGGGGACATTATATACGTCTATAACGTTATATGTCCTAACCTAAGGGAACCTAATATCTCGGATGTAGTATTTTCCAACATTCCTGGCGGGTCGGCCCCAACTTCTCGGTGGGCACATTATATACGTTTATATCGTCATATAACCTAACCTAACCCATCTATTCTCTCGCTGGTAATGTTTTACAACATCCCGGTCGTGTCGGCCCGTACTTCTCGGTGGGGACATTATATACGTCTATAACGTTATATATCCTAACCTAAGGGAAGCTAACATCTCGGATGTAGTATTTTCCAACATTCCTGGCGGGTCGGCCCATACTTCTCGGTGGGCTCATTATATACATCTATATCGTAATATAACCCAACTTAACCCATCTAGACCCTCGCTGGTAATGTTTTACAAAATCCCGGTCGTGTCGGCCCCTACTTCTCGGTGGGGACGTTATATACGTCTATAACGTTATATATCCTAACCTAAGGGAACCTAACATCTCGGATGTAGTATTTTCCAGCATTCCTGGCGGGTCGGCCCAAACTTCTCGGTGGGCACATTATATACATCTATATCGTAATATAACCCAACCTAACCCATCTAGACCCTCGCTGGTAATGTTTTACAAAATCCCGGTCGTGTCGGCCCCTACTTCTCAGTGGGGACGTTATATACGTCTATAACGTTATATATCCTAACCTAAGGGAACCTAACATCTCGGATGTAGTATTTTCCAACATTCCAGGCGTGACGGCCCCTACTTCTCGGTGGGGACATTATATACGTCTATATCGTAATATAACCTAACCTAACCCATTTTGCCCCTCCGTGATAATGTTTTACAGAATCCCGGCCATGTCGTACCGTAGATCTCGGTTGGGACATTGTATGCATCTGTAACGTAATATACCCTAACCAAAGGCAACCTAACATCTCGAATGTAGTATTTCACAACATTCCTGGCGGGTCCGCCCCACTTCTCGGTAGGAACATTATATACGTCTATAACGTAATATAACCTAACCTAACCCATCTAGCCCCTCGCTGGTAATGTTTTACAAAATCCCGGTCGTGTCGGCCCGTACATCTCGGTGGGGACATTATATACGTCTATAACGTTATATATCCTAACCTAAGGGAAGCTAGCATCTCGGATGTAGTATTTTCCAGCATTCCTGGCGGGTCGGCCCAAACTTCTCGGCGGGCACATTATATACGTCTATATCGTAATATAGCCTAACCTAACCCATCTAGACCCTCGCTGGTAACGTTTTACAAAATCCCGGTCGTGTCGGCCCGTACTTCTCGGTGGGGACATTATATACGTCTATAACGTTATATGTCCTAACGTAAGGGAACCTAACATCTCGGATGTAGTATTTTCCAACATTCCTGGCGGGTCGGCCCCAACTTCTCGGTGGGCACATTATATACGTTTATATCGTCATATAACCTAACCTAACCCATCTAGACCCTCGCTGGTAATGTTTTACAAAATCCCGGTCGTGTCGGCCCGTGCTTCTCGGTGGGGACATTATATACGTCTATAACGTTATATATCCTAACCTAAGGGAAGCTAGCATCTCGGATGTAGTATTTTCCAGCATTCCTGGCGGGTCGGCCCAAACTTCTCGGCGGGCACATTATATACGTCTATATCGTAATATAGCCTAACCTAACCCATCTAGACCCTCGCTGGTAACGTTTTACAAAATCCCGGTCGTGTCGGCCCGTACTTCTCGGTGGGGACATTATATACGTCTATAACGTTATATGTCCTAACGTAAGGGAACCTAACATCTCGGATGTAGTATTTTCCAACATTCCTGGCGGGTCGGCCCCAACTTCTCGGTGGGCACATTATATACGTTTATATCGTCATATAACCTAACCTAACCCATCTAGACCCTCGCTGGTAATGTTTTACAAAATCCCGGTCGTGTCGGCCCGTGCTTCTCGGTGGGGACATTATATACGTCTATATCGTAATATAACCTAACCTAACCCATTTTGCCCCTCCGTTATAATGTTTTACAAAATCCCGGCCGTGTCGTACCGTAGATCTCGGTTGGGACATTGTATGCATCTGTAACGTAATATACCCTAACCAAAGGCAACCTAACATCTCGAATGTAGTATTTCACAACATTCCTGGCGGGTCCGCCCCACTTCTCGGTAGGAACATTATATACGTCTATAACGTAATATAACCTAACCTAACCCATCTAGCCCCTCGCTGGTAATGTTTTACAAAATCCCGGTCGTGTCGGCCCGTACATCTCGGTGGGGACATTATATACGTCTATAACGTTATATATCCTAACCTAAGGGAAGCTAGCATCTCGGATGTAGTATTTTCCAGCATTCCTGGCGGGTCGGCCCAAACTTCTCGGCGGGCACATTATATACGTCTATATCGTAATATAGCCTAACCTAACCCATCTAGACCCTCGCTGGTAACGTTTTACAAAATCCCGGTCGTGTCGGCCCGTACTTCTCGGTGGGGACAATATATACGTCTATAACGTTATATGTCCTAACGTAAGGGAACCTAACATCTCGGATGTAGTATTTTCCAACATTCCTGGCGGGTCGGCCCCAACTTCTCGGTGGGCACATTATATACGTTTATATCGTCATATAACCTAACCTAACCCATCTAGACCCTCGCTGGTAATGTTTTACAAAATCCCGGTCGTGTCGGCCCGTGCTTCTCGGTGGGGACATTATATACGTCTATAACGTTATATGTCCTAACCTAAGGGAACCTAATATCTCGGATGTAGTATTTTCCAACATTCCTGGCGGGTCGGCCCCAACTTCTCGGTGGGCACATTATATACGTCTATATCGGAATATAACCTAACCTAACCCATCTAGACCCTCGCTGGTAATGTTTTACAAAATCCCGGTCGTTTCGGCCCGTACTTCTCGGTGGGGTCATTATATACGCCTATAATGTTATATATCCTAACCTAAGGGAACCTGACACCTCGGATGTAGTATTTTCCAACATTCCTGGCGGGTCGGCCCCTACTTCTCGGTGGGCACATTATATACGTCTATATCGTAATATAACCTAACCTAACCCATCTAGACTCTCGCTGGTAATGTTTTACAACATCCCGGCCGTGTCGGCCCGTACTTCTCGGTGGGGACATTATATACGTCTATAACGTTATATATCCTAACCTAAGGGAAGCTAACATCTCGGATGTAGTATTTTCCAGCATTCCTGGCGGGTCGGCCCAAACTTCTCGGCGGGCACATTATATACGTCTATATCGTAATATAACTTAGCCTAACCCATCTAGACCCTCGCTGGTAATGTTTTACAAAATCCTGGTCGTGTCGGCCCGTACTTCTCGGTGGGGACATTATATACGTCTATAACTTTATATATCCTAACCTAAGGGAACCTAGCATCGCGGATGTAGTATTTCACAACATTCCTGGCGGGTCGGCCCCAACTTCTCGGTGGGCACATTATATACATCTATATCGTAATATAACCTAACCTAACCCATCTGGACCATCGCTGGTAATGTTTTACAAAATCCCGGTCGTGTCGGCCCGTACATCTCGGTGGGGACATTATATACGTCTATAACGTTATATATCCTAACCTAAGGAAACTTAACATCTCGGATGTACTATTTTCCAACATTCCTAGCGGGTCGGCCCCTCCTTCTCGGTGGGCACATTATATACGTCTATATCGTAATATAACCTAACCTACCCTATCTAGACCCTCGCTGGTAACGTTTTACAAAATCCCGATCGTGTCGGCCCGTACTTCTCGGTGGGGACATTGTATACGTCTATAACGTTATATGTCCTAACGTAAGGGAACCTAACATCTCGGATGTAGTATTTTCCAACATTCCTGGCGGGTCGGCCCCAACTTCTCGGTGGGCACATTATATACGTCTATATCGTAATATAACCTAACCTAACCCATCTATTCTCTCGCTGGTAATGTTTTACAACATCCCGGTCGTGTCGGCCCGTACTTCTCGGTGGGGACATTATATACGTCTATAACGTTATATATCCTAACCTAAGGGAAGCTAACATCTCGGATGTAGTATTTTCCAACATTCCTGGCGGGTCGGCCCAAACTTCTCGGTGGGCTCATTATATACATCTATATCGTAATATAACCCAACTTAACCCATCTAGACCCTCGCTGGTAATGTTTTACAAAATCCCGGTCGTGTCGGCCCCTACTTCTCGGTGGGGACGTTATATACGTCTATAACGTTATATATCCTAACCTAAGGGAACCTAACATCTCGGATGTAGTATTTTCCAGCATTCCTGGCGGGTCGGCCCAAACTTCTCGGTGGGCACATTATATACATCTATATCGTAATATAACCCAACCTAACCCATCTAGACCCTCGCTGGTAATGTTTTACAAAATCCCGGTCGTGTCGGCCCCTACTTCTCGGTGGGGACGTTATATACGTCTATAACGTTATATATCCTAACCTAAGGGAACCTAACATCTCGGATGTAGTATTTTCCAACATTCCAGGCGTGACGGCCCCTACTTCTCGGTGGGGACATTATATACGTCTATATCGTAATATAACCTAACCTAACCCATTTTGCCCCTCCGTGATAATGTTTTACAGAATCCCGGCCGTGTCGTACCGTAGATCTCGGTTGGGACATTGTATGCATCTGTAACGTAATATACCCTAACCAAAGGCAACCTAACATCTCGAATGTAGTATTTCACAACATTCCTGGCGGGTCCGCCCCACTTCTCGGTAGGAACATTATATACGTCTATAACGTAATATAACCTAACCTAACCCATCTAGCCCCTCGCTGGTAATGTTTTACAAAATCCCGGTCGTGTCGGCCCGTACTTCTCGGTGGGGACATTATATACGTCTATAACGTTATATATCCTAACCTAAGGGAAGCTAGCATCTCGGATGTAGTATTTTCCAGCATTCCTGGCGGGTCGGCCCAAACTTCTCGGCGGGCACATTATATACGTCTATATCGTAATATAGCCTAACCTAACCCATCTAGACCCTCGCTGGTAACGTTTTACAAAATCCCGGTCGTGTCGGCCCGTACTTCTCGGTGGGGACATTATATACGTCTATAACGTTATATGTCCTAACGTAAGGGAACCTAACATCTCGGATGTAGTATTTTCCAACATTCCTGGCGGGTCGGCCCCAACTTCTCGGTGGGCACATTATATACGTTTATATCGTCATATAACCTAACCTAACCCATCTAGACCCTCGCTGGTAATGTTTTACAAAATCCCGGTCGTGTCGGCCCGTGCTTCTCGGTGGGGACATTATATACGTCTATAACGTTATATGTCCTAACCTAAGGGAACCTAATATCTCGGATGTAGTATTTTCCAAGATTCCTGGCGGGTAGGCCCCAACTTCTCGGTCCGCACATTATATACGTCTATATCGTAATATAACCCAACATAACCCATCTAGACCCTCGCTGGTAATGTTTTACAAAATCCCGGTCGTGTCGGCCCGTGCTTCTCGGTGGGGACATTATATACGTCTATAACGTTATATGTCCTAACCTAAGGGAACCTAATATCTCGGATGTAGTATTTTCCAAGATTCCTGGCGGGTCGGCCCCAACTTCTCGGTCCGCACATTATATACGTCTATATCGTAATATAACCCAACATAACCCATCTAGACCCTCGCTGGTAACGTTTTACAAAATCCGGGTCGTGTCGGCCCGTACTTCTCGGTGGGGACATTATATACGTCTATAACGTTATATGTCCTAACCTAAGGGAACCTAACATCGCGGATGTAGTATTTTCCAACATTCCTGGCGTGTCGGCCCCAACTTCTCGGTGGGCAAATTATATACGTCTATATCGGAATATAACCTAACCTAACCCATCTAGACCCTCGCTGGTAATGTTTTACAAAATCCCGGTCGTGTCGGCCCGTACTTCTCGGTGGGGTCATTATATACGCCTATAATGTTATATATCCTAACCTAAGGGAACCTGACACCTCGGATGTAGTATTTTCCAACATTCCTGGCGGGTCGGCCCCTACTTCTCGGTGGGCACATTATATACGTCTATATCGTAATATAACCTAACCTAACCCATCTAGACTCTCGCTGGTAATGTTTTACAACATCCCGGTCGTGTCGGCCCGTACTTCTCGGTGGGGACATTATATACGTCTATAACGTTATATATCCTAACCTAAGGGAAGCTAACATCTCGGATGTAGTATTTTCCAACATTCCTGGCGGGTCGGCCCAAACTTCTCGGTGGGCACATTATATACATCTATATCGTAATATAACCCAACCTAACCCATCTAGACCCTCGCTGGTAATGTTTTACAAAATCCCGGTCGTGTCGGCCCCTACTTCTCGGTGGGGACGTTATATACGTCTATAACGTTATATATCCTAAACTAAGGGAACCTAACATCTCGGATGTAGTATTTTCCAACATTCCTGGCGGGTCGGCCCCAACTTCTCGGTGGGCACATTATATACGTCTATATTGTAATATAACACAACATAACCCATCTAGACCCTCGCTGGTAATGTTTTACAAAATCCCGGTCGTGTCGGCCCGTACTTCTCGGTGGGGTCATTATATACGTCTATAACGTTATATATCCTAACCTAAGGGAACCTGACACCTCGGATGTAGTATTTTCCAACATTCCTGGCGGGTCGGCCCCAACTTCTCGGTGGGTACATTATATACGTCTATAGCGTACTATAACCTAACCTAACCCATCTAGACCCTCGCTGGTAATGTTTTAAAAAATCCCGGTCGTGTCGGCACGTACATCTCGGTGGGGACATTATATACGTCTATAACGTTATATATCCTAACCTAAGGGAAGCTAGCATCTCGGATGTAGTATTTTCCAGCATTCCTGGCGGGTCGGCCCAAACTTCTCGGCGGGCACATTATATACGTCTATACCGTAATATAACCTAACCTAACCCATCTAGACCCTCGCTGGTAATGTTTTACAAAATCCCGGTCGTGTCGGCCCGTACTTCTCGGTGGGGACATTATATACGTCTATAACGTTATATATCCTAACCTAAGGAAACTTAACATCTCGGATGTACTATTTTCCAACATTCCTAGCGGGTCGGCCCCTACTTCTCGGTGGGCACATTATATACGTCAATATCGTAATATAACCTAACCTCACCCATCTAGACTCTCGCTGGTAATGTTTTACAACATCCCGGTCGTGTCGGCCCGTACTTCTCGGTGGGGACATTATATACGTCTATAACGTTATATATCCTAACCTAAGCGAAGCTAACATCTCGGATGTAGTATTTTCCAACATTCCTGGCGGGTCGGCCCAAACTTCTCGGTGGGCACATTATATACATCTATATCGTAATATAACCCAACCTAACCCATCTAGACCCTCGCTGGTAATGTTTTAGAAAATCCCGGTCGTGTCGGCCCGTACTTCTCGGTGGGGACATTATATACGTCTATAACGTTATATATCCTAACCTAAGGGAAGCTAGCATCTCGGATGTAGTATTTTCCAGCATTCCTGGCGGGTCGGCCCAAACTTCTCGGCGGGCACATTATATACGTCTATATCGTAATGTAACTTAACCTAACCCATCTAGACCCTCGCTGGTAATGTTTTACAAAATCCCGGTCGTGTCGGCCCGTACTTCTCGGTGGGGACATTATATACGTCTATAACGTTATATATCCTAACCTAAGGGAACCTAGCATCGCGGATGTAGTATTTCACAACATTCCTGGCGGGTCGGCCCCAACTTCTCGGTGGGCACATTATATACATCTATATCGTAATATAACCTAACCTAACCCATCTGGACCATCGCTGGTAATGTTTTACAAAATCCCGGTCGTGTCGGCCCGTACATCTCGGTGGGGACATTATATACGTCTATAACGTTATATATCCTAACCTAAGGAAACTTAACATCTCGGATGTACTATTTTCCAACATTCCTAGCGGGTCGGCCCCTCCTTCTCGGTGGGCACATTATATACGTCTATATCGTAATATAACCTAACCTACCCTATCTAGACCCTCGCTGGTAACGTTTTACAAAATCCCGATCGTGTCGGCCCGTACTTCTCGGTGGGGACATTGTATACGTCTATAACGTTATATGTCCTAACGTAAGGGAACCTAACATCTCGGATGTAGTATTTTCTAACATTCCTGGCGGGTCGGCCCCAACTTCTCGGTGGGCACATTATATACTTATATATCGGAATATAACCTAACCTAACCCATCTAGGCCCTCGCTGGTAATGTTTTACAAAATCCCGGTCGTGTCGGCCCGTACTTCTCGGTGGGGTCATTATATACGTCTATAACATTATATATCCTAACCTAAGGGAACCTGACATCTCGGATGTAGTATTTTCCAACATTCCTGGCGGGTCGGCCCCTACTTCTCGGTGGGCACATTATATACGTCTATATTGTAATATAACACAACATAACCCATCTAGACCCTCGCTGGTAATGTTTTACAAAATCCCGGTCGTGTCGGCCCGTACTTCTCGGTGGGGTCATTAAATACGTCTATAACGTTATATATTTAACCTAAGGGAACCTGACACCTCGGATGTAGTATTTTCCAACATTGCTGGCGGGTCGGCCCCAACTTCTCGGTGGGCACATTATATACATCTATATCGTAATATAACCCAACCTAACCCATCTAGACCCTCGCTGGTAATGTTTTAGAAAATCCCGGTCGTGTCGGCCCGTACTTCTCGGTGGGGACATTATATACGTCTATAACGTTATATATCCTAACCTAAGGGAAGCTAGCATCTCGGATGTAGTATTTTCCAGCATTCCTGGCGGGTCGGCCCAAACTTCTCGGCAGGCACATTATATACGTCTATATCGTAATATAACTTAACCTAACCCATCTAGACCCTCGCTGGTAATGTTTTACAAAATCCCGGTCGTGTCGGCCCGTACTTCTCGGTGGGGACATTATATACGTCTATAACGTTATATATCCTAACCTAAGGGAACCTAGCATCGCGGATGTAGTATTTCACAACATTCCTGGCGGGTCGGCCCCAACTTCTCGGTGGGCACATTATATACATCTATATCGTAATATAACCTAACCTAACCCATCTGGACCATCGCTGGTAATGTTTTACAAAATCCCGGTCGTGTCGGCCCGTACATCTCGGTGGGGACATTATATACGTCTATAACGTTATATATCCTAACCTAAGGAAACTTAACATCTCGGATGTACTATTTTCCAACATTCCTAGCGGGTCGGCCCCTCCTTCTCGGTGGGCACATTATATACGTCTATATCGTAATATAACCTAACCTAACCCATCTAGACTCTCGCTGGTAATGTTTTACAACATCCCGGTCGTGTCGGCCCGTACTTCTCGGTGGGGACATTATATACGTCTATAACGTTATATATCCTAACCTAAGGGAAGCTAACATCTCGGATGTAGTATTTTCCAACATTCCTGGCGGGTAGGCCCCAACTTCTCGGTCCGCACATTATATACGTCTATATCGTAATATAACCCAACATAACCCATCTAGACCCTCGCTGGTAATGTTTTACAAAATCCCGGTCGTGTCGGCCCCTACTTCTCGGTGGGGACGTTATATACGTCTATAACGTTATATATCCTAACCTAAGGGAACCTAACATCTCGGATGTAGTATTTTCCAACATTCCTGGCGGGTCCGCCCCACTTCTCGGTAGGAACATTATATACGTCTATAACGTAATATAACCTAACCTAACCCATCTAGCCCCTCGCTGGTAATGTTTTACAAAATCCCGGTCGTGTCGGCCCGTACATCTCGGTGGGGACATTATATACGTCTATAACGTTATATATCCTAACCTAAGGGAAGCTAGCATCTCGGATGTAGTATTTTCCAGCATTCCTGGCGGGTCGGCCCAAACTTCTCGGCGGGCACATTATATACGTCTATATCGTAATATAGCCTAACCTAACCCATCTAGACCCTCGCTGGTAACGTTTTACAAAATCCCGGTCGTGTCGGCCCGTACTTCTCGGTGGGGACATTATATACGTCTATAACGTTATATGTCCTAACGTAAGGGAACCTAACATCTCGGATGTAGTATTTTCCAACATTCCTGGCGGGTCGGCCCCAACTTCTCGGTGGGCACATTATATACGTTTATATCGTCATATAACCTAACCTAACCCATCTAGACCCTCGCTGGTAATGTTTTACAAAATCCCGGTCGTGTCGGCCCGTGCTTCTCGGTGGGGACATTATATACGTCTATGACGTTATATGTCCTAACCTAAGGGAACCTAATATCTCGGATGTAGTATTTTCCAACATTCCTGGCGGGTCGGCCCCAACTTCTCGGTGGGCACATTATATACGTTTATATCGTCATATAACTTAACCTAACCCATCTAGACCCTCGCTGGTAATGTTTTACAAAATCCCGGTCGTGTCGGCCCGTGCTTCTCGGTGGGGACATTATATACGTCTATAACGTTATATGTCCTAACGTAAGGGAACCTAACATCTCGGATGTAGTATTTTCCAACATTCCTGGCGGGTCGGCCCAAACTTCTCGGCGGGCACATTATATACGTCTATATCGTAATATAACTTAACCTAACCCATCTAGACCCTCGCTGGTAATGTTTTACAAAATCCCGGTCGTGTCGGCCCGTACTTCTCGGTGGGGACATTATATACGTCTATAACGTTATATATCCTAACCTAAGGGAACCTAGCATCGCGGATGTAGTATTTCACAACATTCCTGGCGGGTCGGCCCCAACTTCTCGGTGGGCACATTATATACATCTATATCGTAATATAACCTAACCTAACCCATCTGGACCATCGCTGGTAATGTTTTACAAAATCCCGGTCGTGTCGGCCCGTACATCTCGGTGGGGACATTATATACGTCTATAACGTTATATATCCTAACCTAAGGAAACTTAACATCTCGGATGTACTATTTTCCAACATTCCTAGCGGGTCGGCCCCTCCTTCTCGGTGGGCACATTATATACGTCTATATCGTAATATAACCTAACCTACCCTATCTAGACCCTCGCTGGTAACGTTTTACAAAATCCCGATCATGTCGGCCCGTACTTCTCGGTGGGGACATTGTATACGTCTATAACGTTATATGTCCTAACGTAAGGGAACCTAACATCTCGGATGTAGTATTTTCCAACATCCCTGGCGGGTCGGCCCCAACTTCTCGGTGGGCACATTATATACGTCTATATCGTAATATAACCTAACCTAACCCATCTAGACTCTCGCTGGTAATGTTTTACAACATCCCGGTCGTGTCGGCCCGTACTTCTCGGTGGGGACATTATATACGTCTATAACGTTATATATCCTAACCTAAGGGAAGCTAACATCTCGGATGTAGTATTTTCCAACATTCCTGGCGGGTCGGACCAAACTTCTCGGTGGGCACATTATATACATCTATATCGTAATATAACCCAACCTAACCCATCTAGACCCTCGCTGGTAATGTTTTACAAAATCCCGGTCGTGTCGGCCCGTACATCTCGGTGGGGACATTATATACGTCTATAACGTTATATATCCTAACCTAAGGGAAGCTAGCATCTCGGATGTAGTATTTTCCAGCATTCCTGGCGGGTCGGCCCAAACTTCTCGGCGGGCACATTATATACGTCTATATCGTAATATAGCCTAACCTAACCCATCTAGACCCTCGCTGGTAACGTTTTGCAAAATCCCGGTCGTGTCGGCCCGTACTTCTCGGAGGGGACATTATATACGTCTATAACGTTATATGTCCTAACGTAAGGGAACCTAACATCTCGGATGTAGTATTTTCCAACATTCCTGGCGGGTCGGCCCCAACTTCTCGGTGGGCACATTATATACGTTTATATCGTCATATAACCTAACCTAACCCATCTAGACCCTCGCTGGTAATGTTTTACAAAATCCCGGTCGTGTCGGCCCGTGCTTCTCGGTGGGGACATTATATACGTCTATAACGTTATATGTCCTAACCTAAGGGAACCTAATATCTCGGATGTAGTATTTTCCAACATTCCTGGCGGGTCGGCCCCAACTTCTCGGTGGGCACATTATATACGTTTATATCATCATATAACCTAACCTAACCCATCTAGAACCTCGCTGGTAATGTTTTACAAAATCCCGGTCGTGTCGGCCCGTGCTTCTCGGTGGGGACATTATATACGTCTATAACGTTATATGTCCTAACCTAAGGGAACCTAATATCTCGGATGTAGTATTTTCCAAGATTCCTGGCGGGTCGGCCCCAACTTCTCGGTCCGCACATTATATACGTCTATATCGTAATATAACCCAACATAACCCATCTAGACCCTCGCTGGTAACGTTTTACAAAATCCGGGTCGTGTCGGCCCGTACTTCTCGGTGGGGACATTATATACGTCTATAACGTTATATGTCCTAACCTAAGGGAACCTAACATCGCGGATGTAGTATTTTCCAACATTCCTGGCGTGTCGGCCCCAACTTCTCGGTGGGCAAATTATATACGTCTATATCGGAATATAACCTAACCTAACCCATCTAGACCCTCGCTGGTAATGTTTTACAAAATCCCGGTCGTGTCGGCCCGTACTTCTCGGTGGGGTCATTATATACGCCTATAATGTTATATATCCTAACCTAAGGGAACCTGACACCTCGGATGTAGTATTTTCCAACATTCCTGGCGGGTCGGCCCCTACTTCTCGGTGGGCACATTATATACGTCTATATCGTAATATAACCTAACCTAACCCATCTAGACTCTCGCTGGTAATGTTTTACAACATCCCGGTCGTGTCGGCCCGTACTTCTCGGTGGGGACATTATATACGTCTATAACGTTATATATCCTAACCTAAGGGAAGCTAACATCTCGGATGTAGTATTTTCCAACATTCCTGGCGGGTCGGCCCAAACTTCTCGGTGGGCACATTATATACATCTATATCGTAATATAACCCAACCTAACCCATCTAGACCCTCGCTGGTAATGTTTTACAAAATCCCGGTCGTGTCGGCCCCTACTTCTCGGTGGGGACGTTATATACGTCTATAACGTTATATATCCTAAACTAAGGGAACCTAACATCTCGGATGTAGTATTTTCCAACATTCCTGGCGGGTCGGCCCCAACTTCTCGGTGGGCACATTATATACGTCTATATTGTAATATAACACAACATAACCCATCTAGACCCTCGCTGGTAATGTTTTACAAAATCCCGGTCGTGTCGGCCCGTACTTCTCGGTGGGGTCATTATATACGTCTATAACGTTATATATCCTAACCTAAGGGAACCTGACACCTCGGATGTAGTATTTTCCAACATTCCTGGCGGGTCGGCCCCAACTTCTCGGTGGGTACATTATATACGTCTATAGCGTACTATAACCTAACCTAACCCATCTAGACCCTCGCTGGTAATGTTTTAAAAAATCCCGGTCGTGTCGGCACGTACATCTCGGTGGGGACATTATATACGTCTATAACGTTATATATCCTAACCTAAGGGAAGCTAGCATCTCGGATGTAGTATTTTCCAGCATTCCTGGCGGGTCGGCCCAAACTTCTCGGCGGGCACATTATATACGTCTATACCGTAATATAACCTAACCTAACCCATCTAGACCCTCGCTGGTAATGTTTTACAAAATCCCGGTCGTGTCGGCCCGTACTTCTCGGTGGGGACATTATATACGTCTATAACGTTATATATCCTAACCTAAGGAAACTTAACATCTCGGATGTACTATTTTCCAACATTCCTAGCGGGTCGGCCCCTACTTCTCGGTGGGCACATTATATACGTCAATATCGTAATATAACCTAACCTCACCCATCTAGACTCTCGCTGGTAATGTTTTACAACATCCCGGTCGTGTCGGCCCGTACTTCTCGGTGGGGACATTATATACGTCTATAACGTTATATATCCTAACCTAAGCGAAGCTAACATCTCGGATGTAGTATTTTCCAACATTCCTGGCGGGTCGGCCCAAACTTCTCGGTGGGCACATTATATACATCTATATCGTAATATAACCCAACATAACCCATCTAGACCCTCGCTGGTAACGTTTTACAAAATCCGGGTCGTGTCGGCCCGTACTTCTCGGTGGGGACATTATATACGTCTATAACGTTATATGTCCTAACCTAAGGGAACCTAACATCGCGGATGTAGTATTTTCCAACATTCCTGGCGTGTCGGCCCCAACTTCTCGGTGGGCAAATTATATACGTCTATATCGGAATATAACCTAACCTAACCCATCTAGACCCTCGCTGGTAATGTTTTACAAAATCCCGGTCGTGTCGGCCCGTACTTCTCGGTGGGGTCATTATATACGCCTATAATGTTATATATCCTAACCTAAGGGAACCTGACACCTCGGATGTAGTATTTTCCAACATTCCTGGCGGGGCGGCCCCTACTTCTCGGTGGGCACATTATATACGTCTATATCGTAATATAACCTAACCTAACCCATCTAGACTCTCGCTGGTAATGTTTTACAACATCCCGGTCGTGTCGGCCCGTACTTCTCGGTGGGGACATTATATACGTCTATAACGTTATATATCCTAACCTAAGGGAAGCTAACATCTCGGATGTAGTATTTTCCAACATTCCTGGCGGGTCGGCCCCAACTTCTCGGTGGGCACATTATATACGTCTATATTGTAATATAACACAACATAACCCATCTAGACCCTCGCTGGTAATGTTTTACAAAATCCCGGTCGTGTCGGCCCGTACTTCTCGGTGGGGTCATTATATACGTCTATAACGTTATATATCCTAACCTAAGGGAACCTGACACCTCGGATGTAGTATTTTCCAACATTCCTGGCGGGTCGGCCCCAACTTCTCGGTGGGTACATTATATACGTCTATAGCGTACTATAACCTAACCTAACCCATCTAGACCCTCGCTGGTAATGTTTTAAAAAATCCCGGTCGTGTCGGCACGTACATCTCGGTGGGGACATTATATACGTCTATAACGTTATATATCCTAACCTAAGGGAAGCTAGCATCTCGGATGTAGTATTTTCCAGCATTCCTGGCGGGTCGGCCCAAACTTCTCGGCGGGCACATTATATACGTCTATACCGTAATATAACCTAACCTAACCCATCTAGACCCTCGCTGGTAATGTTTTACAAAATCCCGGTCGTGTCGGCCCGTACTTCTCGGTGGGGACATTATATACGTCTATAACGTTATATATCCTAACCTAAGGAAACTTAACATCTCGGATGTACTATTTTCCAACATTCCTAGCGGGTCGGCCCCTACTTCTCGGTGGGCACATTATATACGTCAATATCGTAATATAACCTAACCTCACCCATCTAGACTCTCGCTGGTAATGTTTTACAACATCCCGGTCGTGTCGGCCCGTACTTCTCGGTGGGGACATTATATACGTCTATAACGTTATATATCCTAACCTAAGCGAAGCTAACATCTCGGATGTAGTATTTTCCAACATTCCTGGCGGGTCGGCCCAAACTTCTCGGTGGGCACATTATATACATCTATATCGTAATATAACCCAACCTAACCCATCTAGACCCTCGCTGGTAATGTTTTAGAAAATCCCGGTCGTGTCGGCCCGTACTTCTCGGTGGGGACATTATATACGTCTATAACGTTATATATCCTAACCTAAGGGAAGCTAGCATCTCGGATGTAGTATTTTCCAGCATTCCTGGCGGGTCGGCCCAAACTTCTCGGCGGGCACATTATATACGTCTATATCGTAATATAACTTAACCTAACCCATCTAGACCCTCGCTGGTAATGTTTTACAAAATCCCGGTCGTGTCGGCCCGTACTTCTCGGTGGGGTCATTATATACGTCTATAACGTTATATATCCTAACCTAAGGGAACCTGACACCTCGGATGTAGTATTTTCCAACATTCCTGGCGGGTCGGCCCCAACTTCTCGGTGGGTACATTATATACGTCTATAGCGTACTATAACCTAACCTAACCCATCTAGACCCTCGCTGGTAATGTTTTAAAAAATCCCGGTCGTGTCGGCACGTACATCTCGGTGGGGACATTATATACGTCTATAACGTTATATATCCTAACCTAAGGGAAGCTAGCATCTCGGATGTAGTATTTTCCAGCATTCCTGGCGGGTCGGCCCAAACTTCTCGGCGGGCACATTATATACGTCTATACCGTAATATAACCTAACCTAACCCATCTAGACCCTCGCTGGTAATGTTTTACAAAATCCCGGTCGTGTCGGCCCGTACTTCTCGGTGGGGACATTATATACGTCTATAACGTTATATATCCTAACCTAAGGAAACTTAACATCTCGGATGTACTATTTTCCAACATTCCTAGCGGGTCGGCCCCTACTTCTCGGTGGGCACATTATATACGTCAATATCGTAATATAACCTAACCTCACCCATCTAGACTCTCGCTGGTAATGTTTTACAACATCCCGGTCGTGTCGGCCCGTACTTCTCGGTGGGGACATTATATACGTCTATAACGTTATATATCCTAACCTAAGCGAAGCTAACATCTCGGATGTAGTATTTTCCAACATTCCTGGCGGGTCGGCCCAAACTTCTCGGTGGGCACATTCTATACATCTATATCGTAATATAACCCAACCTAACCCATCTAGACCCTCGCTGGTAATGTTTTAGAAAATCCCGGTCGTGTCGGCCCGTACTTCTCGGTGGGGACATTATATACGTCTATAACGTTATATATCCTAACCTAAGGGAAGCTAGCATCTCGGATGTAGTATTTTCCAGCATTCCTGGCGGGTCGGCCCAAACTTCTCGGCGGGCACATTATATACGTCTATATCGTAATATAACTTAACCTAACCCATCTAGACCCTCGCTGGTAATGTTTTACAAAATCCCGGTCGTGTCGGCCCGTACTTCTCGGTGGGGACATTATATACGTCTATAACGTTATATATCCTAACCTAAGGGAACCTAGCATCGCGGATGTAGTATTTCACAACATTCCTGGCGGGTCGGCCCCAACTTCTCGGTGGGCACATTATATACATCTATATCGTAATATAACCTAACCTAACCCATCTGGACCATCGCTGGTAATGTTTTACAAAATCCCGGTCGTGTCGGCCCGTACATCTCGGTGGGGACATTATATACGTCTATAACGTTATACATCCTAACCTAAGGAAACTTAACATCTCGGATGTACTATTTTCCAACATTCCTAGCGGGTCGGCCCCTCCTTCTCGGTGGGCACATTATATACGTCTATATCGTAATATAACCTAACCTACCCTATCTAGACCCTCGCTGGTAACGTTTTACAAAATCCCGATCGTGTCGGCCCGTACTTCTCGGTGGGGACATTGTATACGTCTATAACGTTATATGTCCTAACGTAAGGGAACCTAACATCTCGGATGTAGTATTTTCTAACATTCCTGGCGGGTCGGCCCCAACTTCTCGGTGGGCACATTATATACTTATATATCGGAATATAACCTAACCTAACCCATCTAGGCCCTCGCTGGTAATGTTTTACAAAATCCCGGTCGTGTCGGCCCGTACTTCTCGGTGGGGTCATTATATACGTCTATAACATTATATATCCTAACCTAAGGGAACCTGACATCTCGGATGTAGTATTTTCCAACATTCCTGGCGGGTCGGCCCCTACTTCTCGGTGGGCACATTATATACGTCTATATTGTAATATAACACAACATAACCCATCTAGACCCTCGCTGGTAATGTTTTACAAAATCCCGGTCGTGTCGGCCCGTACTTCTCGGTGGGGTCATTAAATACGTCTATAACGTTATATATTTAACCTAAGGGAACCTGACACCTCGGATGTAGTATTTTCCAACATTGCTGGCGGGTCGGCCCCAACTTCTCGGTGGGCACATTATATACATCTATATCGTAATATAACCCAACCTAACCCATCTAGACCCTCGCTGGTAATGTTTTAGAAAATCCCGGTCGTGTCGGCCCGTACTTCTCGGTGGGGACATTATATACGTCTATAACGTTATATATCCTAACCTAAGGGAAGCTAGCATCTCGGATGTAGTATTTTCCAGCATTCCTGGCGGGTCGGCCCAAACTTCTCGGCAGGCACATTATATACGTCTATATCGTAATATAACTTAACCTAACCCATCTAGACCCTCGCTGGTAATGTTTTACAAAATCCCGGTCGTGTCGGCCCGTACTTCTCGGTGGGGTCATTAAATACGTCTATAACGTTATATATTTAACCTAAGGGAACCTGACACCTCGGATGTAGTATTTTCCAACATTGCTGGCGGGTCGGCCCCAACTTCTCGGTGGGCACATTATATACATCTATATCGTAATATAACCCAACCTAACCCATCTAGACCCTCGCTGGTAATGTTTTAGAAAATCCCGGTCGTGTCGGCCCGTACTTCTCGGTGGGGACATTATATACGTCTATAACGTTATATATCCTAACCTAAGGGAAGCTAGCATCTCGGATGTAGTATTTTCCAGCATTCCTGGCGGGTCGGCCCAAACTTCTCGGCAGGCACATTATATACGTCTATATCGTAATATAACTTAACCTAACCCATCTAGACCCTCGCTGGTAATGTTTTACAAAATCCCGGTCGTGTCGGCCCGTACTTCTCGGTGGGGACATTATATACGTCTATAACGTTATATATCCTAACCTAAGGGAACCTAGCATCGCGGATGTAGTATTTCACAACATTCCTGGCGGGTCGGCCCCAACTTCTCGGTGGGCACATTATATACATCTATATCGTAATATAACCTAACCTAACCCATCTGGACCATCGCTGGTAATGTTTTACAAAATCCCGGTCGTGTCGGCCCGTACATCTCGGTGGGGACATTATATACGTCTATAACGTTATATATCCTAACCTAAGGAAACTTAACATCTCGGATGTACTATTTTCCAACATTCCTAGCGGGTCGGCCCCTCCTTCTCGGTGGGCACATTATATACGTCTATATCGTAATATAACCTAACCTACCCTATCTAGACCCTCGCTGGTAACGTTTTACAAAATCCCGATCGTGTCGGCCCGTACTTCTCGGTGGGGACATTGTATACGTCTATAACGTTATATGTCCTAACGTAAGGGAACCTAACATCTCGGATGTAGTATTTTCCAACATTCCTGGCGGGTCGGCCCCAACTTCTCGGTGGGCACATTATATACGTCTATATCGTAATATAACCTAACCTAACCCATCTAGACTCTCGCTGGTAATGTTTTACAACATCCCGGTCGTGTCGGCCCGTACTTCTCGGTGGGGACATTATATACGTCTATAACGTTATATATCCTAACCTAAGGGAAGCTAACATCTCGGATGTAGTATTTTCCAACATTCCTGGCGGGTCGGCCCAAACTTCTCGGTGGGCACATTATATACATCTATATCGTAATATAACCCAACCTAACCCATCTAGACCCTCGCTGGTAATGTTTTACAAAATCCCGGTCGTGTCGGCCCCTACTTCTCGGTGGGGACGTTATATACGTCTATAACGTTATATATCCTAACCTAAGGGAACCTAACATCTCGGATGTAGTATTTTCCAACATTCCTAGCGGGTCGGCCCCTACTTCTCGGTGGGCACATTATATACGTCTATATCGTAATATAATCTAACATAACCCATCTAGATCATCGCTGGTAACGTTTTACAAAAGCCCGGTCGTGTCGGCCCGTACTTCTCGGTGGGGACATTATATACGTCTATAACGTTATATATCCTAACCTAAGGGAACCTGACATCTCGGATGTAGTATTTTCCAACATTCCTGGCGGGTCCGCCCCACTTCTCGGTAGGAACATTATATACGTCTATAACGTAATATAACCTAACCTAACCCATCTAGCCCCTCGCTGGTAATGTTTTACAAAATCCCGGTCGTGTCGGCCCGTACATCTCGGTGGGGATATTATATACGTCTATAACGTTATATATCCTAACCTAAGGGAAGCTAGCATCTCGGATGTAGTATTTTCCAGCATTCCTGGCGGGTCGGCCCAAACTTCTCGGCGGGCACATTATATACGTTTATATCGTCATATAACCTAACCTAACCCATCTAGACCCTCGCTGGTAATGTTTTACAAAATCCCGGTCGTGTCGGCCCGGGCTTCTCGGTGGGGACATTATATACGTCTATAACGTTATATGTCCTAACCTAAGGGAACCTAATATCTCGGATGTAGTATTTTCCAACATTCCTGGCGGGTCGGCCCCAACTTCTCGGTGGGCACATTATATACGTTTATATCGTAATATAACCTAACCTAACCCATCTAGACCTTCGCTGGTAATGTTTTACAAAATCCCGGTCGTGTCGGCCCGTACTTCTCGGTGGGGACATTATATACGTCTATAACGTTATATATCCTAACCTAAGGGAACCTAACATCTCGGATGTAGTATTTTCCAACATTCCTGGCGGGTCGGCCCCAACTTCTCGGTGGGCACATTATATACGTCTATATCGTAATATAACCTAACCTAACCCATCTAGACCCTCGCTGGTAATGTTTTACAAAGTCCCGGTCGTGTCGGCCCTTACTTCGCGGTGGGGACGTTATATACGTCTATAACGTTATATGTCCTAACATAAGGGAACCTAACATCTCGGATGTAGTATTGTCCAACATTCCTGCCGGGTCGGCCCCAACTTCTCGGTGGGCACATTATATACGTCTATATCGTAATATAACCTAACCTAACTCATCTAGACCCTCGCTGGTAATGTTTTACAAAATCCCGGTCGTGTCGGCCCGTGCTTCTCGGTGGGGACATTATATACGTCTATAACGTTATATGTCCTAACCTAAGGGAACCTAATATCTCGGATGTAGTATTTTCCAACATTCCTGGCGGGTCGGCCCCAACTTCTCGGTGGGCACATTATATACGTTTATATCGTCATATAACCTAACCTAACCCATCTAGACCCTCGCTGGTAATGTTTTACAAAATCCCGGTCGTGTCGGCCCGTGCTTCTCGGTGGGGACATTATATACGTCTATAACGTTATATGTCCTAACCTAAGGGAACCTAACATCGCGGATGTAGTATTTTCCAACATTCCTGGCGTGTCGGCCCCAACTTCTCGGTGGGCAAATTATATACGTCTATATCGGAATATAACCTAACCTAACCCATCTAGACCCTCGCTGGTAATGTTTTACAAAATCCCGGTCGTGTCGGCCCGTACTTCTCGGTGGGGTCATTATATACGCCTATAATGTTATATATCCTAACCTAAGGGAACCTGACACCTCGGATGTAGTATTTTCCAACATTCCTGGCGGGTCGGCCCCTACTTCTCGGTGGGCACATTATATACGTTTATATCGTCATATAACCTAACCTAACCCATCTATTCTCTCGCTGGTAATGTTTTACAACATCCCGGTCGTGTCGGCCCGTACTTCTCGGTGGGGACATTATATACGTCTATAACGTTATATATCCTAACCTAAGGGAAGCTAACATCTCGGATGTAGTATTTTCCAACATTCCTGGCGGGTCGGCCCAAACTTCTCGGTGGGCTCATTATATACATCTATATCGTAATATAACCCAACTTAACCCATCTAGACCCTCGCTGGTAATGTTTTACAAAATCCCGGTCGTGTCGGCCCCTACTTCTCGGTGGGGACGTTATATACGTCTATAACGTTATATATCCTAACCTAAGGGAACCTAACATCTCGGATGTAGTATTTTCCAGCATTCCTGGCGGGTCGGCCCAAACTTCTCGGTGGGCACATTATATACATCTATATCGTAATATAACCCAACCTAACCCATCTAGACCCTCGCTGGTAATGTTTTACAAAATCCCGGTCGTGTCGGCCCCTACTTCTCAGTGGGGACGTTATATACGTCTATAACGTTATATATCCTAACCTAAGGGAACCTAACATCTCGGATGTAGTATTTTCCAACATTCCAGGCGTGACGGCCCCTACTTCTCGGTGGGGACATTATATACGTCTATATCGTAATATAACCTAACCTAACCCATTTTGCCCCTCCGTGATAATGTTTTACAGAATCCCGGCCATGTCGTACCGTAGATCTCGGTTGGGACATTGTATGCATCTGTAACGTAATATACCCTAACCAAAGGCAACCTAACATCTCGAATGTAGTATTTCACAACATTCCTGGCGGGTCCGCCCCACTTCTCGGTAGGAACATTATATACGTCTATAACGTAATATAACCTAACCTAACCCATCTAGCCCCTCGCTGGTAATGTTTTACAAAATCCCGGTCGTGTCGGCCCGTACATCTCGGTGGGGACATTATATACGTCTATAACGTTATATATCCTAACCTAAGGGAAGCTAGCATCTCGGATGTAGTATTTTCCAGCATTCCTGGCGGGTCGGCCCAAACTTCTCGGCGGGCACATTATATACGTCTATATCGTAATATAGCCTAACCTAACCCATCTAGACCCTCGCTGGTAACGTTTTACAAAATCCCGGTCGTGTCGGCCCGTACTTCTCGGTGGGGACATTATATACGTCTATAACGTTATATGTCCTAACGTAAGGGAACCTAACATCTCGGATGTAGTATTTTCCAACATTCCTGGCGGGTCGGCCCCAACTTCTCGGTGGGCACATTATATACGTTTATATCGTCATATAACCTAACCTAACCCATCTAGACCCTCGCTGGTAATGTTTTACAAAATCCCGGTCGTGTCGGCCCGTGCTTCTCGGTGGGGACATTATATACGTCTATAACGTTATATATCCTAACCTAAGGGAAGCTAGCATCTCGGATGTAGTATTTTCCAGCATTCCTGGCGGGTCGGCCCAAACTTCTCGGCGGGCACATTATATACGTCTATATCGTAATATAGCCTAACCTAACCCATCTAGACCCTCGTTGGTAACGTTTTACAAAATCCCGGTCGTGTCGGCCCGTACTTCTCGGTGGGGACATTATATACGTCTATAACGTTATATGTCCTAACGTAAGGGAACCTAACATCTCGGATGTAGTATTTTCCAACATTCCTGGCGGGTCGGCCCCAACTTCTCGGTGGGCACATTATATACGTTTATATCGTCATATAACCTAACCTAACCCATCTAGACCCTCGCTGGTAATGTTTTACAAAATCCCGGTCGTGTCGGCCCGTGCTTCTCGGTGGGGACATTATATACGTCTATATCGTAATATAACCTAACCTAACCCATTTTGCCCCTCCGTTATAATGTTTTACAAAATCCCGGCCGTGTCGTACCGTAGATCTCGGTTGGGACATTGTATGCATCTGTAACGTAATATACCCTAACCAAAGGCAACCTAACATCTCGAATGTAGTATTTCACAACATTCCTGGCGGGTCCGCCCCACTTCTCGGTAGGAACATTATATACGTCTATAACGTAATATAACCTAACCTAACCCATCTAGCCCCTCGCTGGTAATGTTTTACAAAATCCCGGTCGTGTCGGCCCGTACATCTCGGTGGGGACATTATATACGTCTATAACGTTATATATCCTAACCTAAGGGAAGCTAGCATCTCGGATGTAGTATTTTCCAGCATTCCTGGCGGGTCGGCCCAAACTTCTCGGCGGGCACATTATATACGTCTATATCGTAATATAGCCTAACCTAACCCATCTAGACCCTCGCTGGTAACGTTTTACAAAATCCCGGTCGTGTCGGCCCGTACTTCTCGGTGGGGACAATATATACGTCTATAACG
Organism: Xylocopa violacea; assembly: GCA_963969225.1. NCBI lineage: Eukaryota > Metazoa > Arthropoda > Insecta > Hymenoptera > Apidae > Xylocopa > Xylocopa violacea. The sequence continues at coordinate 4,525,497 of CAXAJV010000011.1, read as the reverse complement.
TTATATGTCCTAACGTAAGGGAACCTAACATCTCGGATGTAGTATTTTCCAACATTCCTGGCGGGTCGGCCCCAACTTCTCGGTGGGCACATTATATACGTTTATATCGTCATATAACCTAACCTAACCCATCTAGACCCTCGCTGGTAATGTTTTACAAAATCCCGGTCGTGTCGGCCCGTGCTTCTCGGTGGGGACATTATATACGTCTATAACGTTATATGTCCTAACCTAAGGGAACCTAATATCTCGGATGTAGTATTTTCCAACATTCCTGGCGGGTCGGCCCCAACTTCTCGGTGGGCACATTATATACGTTTATATCGTCATATAACTTAACCTAACCCATCTAGACCCTCGCTGGTAATGTTTTACAAAATCCCGGTCGTGTCGGCCCGTGCTTCTCGGTGGGGACATTATATACGTCTATAACGTTATATGTCCTAACGTAAGGGAACCTAACATCTCGGATGTAGTATTTTCCAACATTCCTGGCGGGTCGGCCCAAACTTCTCGGCGGGCACATTATATACGTCTATATCGTAATATAACTTAACCTAACCCATCTAGACCCTCGCTGGTAATGTTTTACAAAATCCCGGTCGTGTCGGCCCGTACTTCTCGGTGGGGACATTATATACGTCTATAACGTTATATGTCCTAACCTAAGGGAACCTAACATCGCGGATGTAGTATTTTCCAACATTCCTGGCGTGTCGGCCCCAACTTCTCGGTGGGCAAATTATATACGTCTATATCGGAATATAACCTAACCTAACCCATCTAGACCCTCGCTGGTAATGTTTTACAAAATCCCGGTCGTTTCGGCCCGTACTTCTCGGTGGGGTCATTATATACGCCTATAATGTTATATATCCTAACCTAAGGGAACCTGACACCTCGGATGTAGTATTTTCCAACATTCCTGGCGGGTCGGCCCCTACTTCTCGGTGGGCACATTATATACGTCTATATCGTAATATAACCTAACCTAACCCATCTAGACTCTCGCTGGTAATGTTTTACAACATCCCGGCCGTGTCGGCCCGTACTTCTCGGTGGGGACATTATATACGTCTATAACGTTATATATCCTAACCTAAGGGAAGCTAACATCTCGGATGTAGTATTTTCCAGCATTCCTGGCGGGTCGGCCCAAACTTCTCGGCGGGCACATTATATACGTCTATATCGTAATATAACTTAGCCTAACCCATCCAGACCCTCGCTGGTAATGTTTTACAAAATCCTGGTCGTGTCGGCCCGTACTTCTCGGTGGGGACATTATATACGTCTATAACTTTATATATCCTAACCTAAGGGAACCTAGCATCGCGGATGTAGTATTTCACAACATTCCTGGCGGGTCGGCCCCAACTTCTCGGTGGGCACATTATATACATCTATATCGTAATATAACCTAACCTAACCCATCTGGACCATCGCTGGTAATGTTTTACAAAATCCCGGTCGTGTCGGCCCGTACATCTCGGTGGGGACATTATATACGTCTATAACGTTATATATCCTAACCTAAGGAAACTTAACATCTCGGATGTACTATTTTCCAACATTCCTAGCGGGTCGGCCCCTCCTTCTCGGTGGGCACATTATATACGTCTATATCGTAATATAACCTAACCTACCCTATCTAGACCCTCGCTGGTAACGTTTTACAAAATCCCGATCGTGTCGGCCCGTACTTCTCGGTGGGGACATTGTATACGTCTATAACGTTATATGTCCTAACGTAAGGGAACCTAACATCTCGGATGTAGTATTTTCCAACATTCCTGGCGGGTCGGCCCCAACTTCTCGGTGGGCACATTATATACGTCTATATCGTAATATAACCTAACCTAACCCATCTATTCTCTCGCTGGTAATGTTTTACAACATCCCGGTCGTGTCGGCCCGTACTTCTCGGTGGGGACATTATATACGTCTATAACGTTATATATCCTAACCTAAGGGAAGCTAACATCTCGGATGTAGTATTTTCCAACATTCCTGGCGGGTCGGCCCAAACTTCTCGGTGGGCTCATTATATACATCTATATCGTAATATAACCCAACTTAACCCATCTAGACCCTCGCTGGTAATGTTTTACAAAATCCCGGTCGTGTCGGCCCCTACTTCTCGGTGGGGACGTTATATACGTCTATAACGTTATATATCCTAACCTAAGGGAACCTAACATCTCGGATGTAGTATTTTCCAGCATTCCTGGCGGGTCGGCCCAAACTTCTCGGTGGGCACATTATATACATCTATATCGTAATATAACCCAACCTAACCCATCTAGACCCTCGCTGGTAATGTTTTACAAAATCCCGGTCGTGTCGGCCCCTACTTCTCGGTGGGGACGTTATATACGTCTATAACGTTATATATCCTAACCTAAGGGAACCTAACATCTCGGATGTAGTATTTTCCAACATTCCAGGCGTGACGGCCCCTACTTCTCGGTGGGGACATTATATACGTCTATATCGTAATATAACCTAACCTAACCCATTTTGCCCCTCCGTGATAATGTTTTACAGAATCCCGGCCGTGTCGTACCGTAGATCTCGGTTGGGACATTGTATGCATCTGTAACGTAATATACCCTAACCAAAGGCAACCTAACATCTCGAATGTAGTATTTCACAACATTCCTGGCGGGTCCGCCCCACTTCTCGGTAGGAACATTATATACGTCTATAACGTAATATAACCTAACCTAACCCATCTAGCCCCTCGCTGGTAATGTTTTACAAAATCCCGGTCGTGTCGGCCCGTACTTCTCGGTGGGGACATTATATACGTCTATAACGTTATATATCCTAACCTAAGGGAAGCTAGCATCTCGGATGTAGTATTTTCCAGCATTCCTGGCGGGTCGGCCCAAACTTCTCGGCGGGCACATTATATACGTCTATATCGTAATATAGCCTAACCTAACCCATCTAGACCCTCGCTGGTAACGTTTTACAAAATCCCGGTCGTGTCGGCCCGTACTTCTCGGTGGGGACATTATATACGTCTATAACGTTATATGTCCTAACGTAAGGGAACCTAACATCTCGGATGTAGTATTTTCCAACATTCCTGGCGGGTCGGCCCCAACTTCTCGGTGGGCACATTATATACGTTTATATCGTCATATAACCTAACCTAACCCATCTAGACCCTCGCTGGTAATGTTTTACAAAATCCCGGTCGTGTCGGCCCGTGCTTCTCGGTGGGGACATTATATACGTCTATAACGTTATATGTCCTAACCTAAGGGAACCTAATATCTCGGATGTAGTATTTTCCAAGATTCCTGGCGGGTAGGCCCCAACTTCTCGGTCCGCACATTATATACGTCTATATCGTAATATAACCCAACATAACCCATCTAGACCCTCGCTGGTAATGTTTTACAAAATCCCGGTCGTGTCGGCCCGTGCTTCTCGGTGGGGACATTATATACGTCTATAACGTTATATGTCCTAACCTAAGGGAACCTAATATCTCGGATGTAGTATTTTCCAAGATTCCTGGCGGGTCGGCCCCAACTTCTCGGTCCGCACATTATATACGTCTATATCGTAATATAACCCAACATAACCCATCTAGACCCTCGCTGGTAACGTTTTACAAAATCCGGGTCGTGTCGGCCCGTACTTCTCGGTGGGGACATTATATACGTCTATAACGTTATATGTCCTAACCTAAGGGAACCTAACATCGCGGATGTAGTATTTTCCAACATTCCTGGCGTGTCGGCCCCAACTTCTCGGTGGGCAAATTATATACGTCTATATCGGAATATAACCTAACCTAACCCATCTAGACCCTCGCTGGTAATGTTTTACAAAATCCCGGTCGTGTCGGCCCGTACTTCTCGGTGGGGTCATTATATACGCCTATAATGTTATATATCCTAACCTAAGGGAACCTGACACCTCGGATGTAGTATTTTCCAACATTCCTGGCGGGTCGGCCCCTACTTCTCGGTGGGCACATTATATACGTCTATATCGTAATATAACCTAACCTAACCCATCTAGACTCTCGCTGGTAATGTTTTACAACATCCCGGTCGTGTCGGCCCGTACTTCTCGGTGGGGACATTATATACGTCTATAACGTTATATATCCTAACCTAAGGGAAGCTAACATCTCGGATGTAGTATTTTCCAACATTCCTGGCGGGTCGGCCCAAACTTCTCGGTGGGCACATTATATACATCTATATCGTAATATAACCCAACCTAACCCATCTAGACCCTCGCTGGTAATGTTTTACAAAATCCCGGTCGTGTCGGCCCCTACTTCTCGGTGGGGACGTTATATACGTCTATAACGTTATATATCCTAAACTAAGGGAACCTAACATCTCGGATGTAGTATTTTCCAACATTCCTGGCGGGTCGGCCCCAACTTCTCGGTGGGCACATTATATACGTCTATATTGTAATATAACACAACATAACCCATCTAGACCCTCGCTGGTAATGTTTTACAAAATCCCGGTCGTGTCGGCCCGTACTTCTCGGTGGGGTCATTATATACGTCTATAACGTTATATATCCTAACCTAAGGGAACCTGACACCTCGGATGTAGTATTTTCCAACATTCCTGGCGGGTCGGCCCCAACTTCTCGGTGGGTACATTATATACGTCTATAGCGTACTATAACCTAACCTAACCCATCTAGACCCTCGCTGGTAATGTTTTAAAAAATCCCGGTCGTGTCGGCACGTACATCTCGGTGGGGACATTATATACGTCTATAACGTTATATATCCTAACCTAAGGGAAGCTAGCATCTCGGATGTAGTATTTTCCAGCATTCCTGGCGGGTCGGCCCAAACTTCTCGGCGGGCACATTATATACGTCTATACCGTAATATAACCTAACCTAACCCATCTAGACCCTCGCTGGTAATGTTTTACAAAATCCCGGTCGTGTCGGCCCGTACTTCTCGGTGGGGACATTATATACGTCTATAACGTTATATATCCTAACCTAAGGAAACTTAACATCTCGGATGTACTATTTTCCAACATTCCTAGCGGGTCGGCCCCTACTTCTCGGTGGGCACATTATATACGTCAATATCGTAATATAACCTAACCTCACCCATCTAGACTCTCGCTGGTAATGTTTTACAACATCCCGGTCGTGTCGGCCCGTACTTCTCGGTGGGGACATTATATACGTCTATAACGTTATATATCCTAACCTAAGCGAAGCTAACATCTCGGATGTAGTATTTTCCAACATTCCTGGCGGGTCGGCCCAAACTTCTCGGTGGGCACATTATATACATCTATATCGTAATATAACCCAACCTAACCCATCTAGACCCTCGCTGGTAATGTTTTAGAAAATCCCGGTCGTGTCGGCCCGTACTTCTCGGTGGGGACATTATATACGTCTATAACGTTATATATCCTAACCTAAGGGAAGCTAGCATCTCGGATGTAGTATTTTCCAGCATTCCTGGCGGGTCGGCCCAAACTTCTCGGCGGGCACATTATATACGTCTATATCGTAATGTAACTTAACCTAACCCATCTAGACCCTCGCTGGTAATGTTTTACAAAATCCCGGTCGTGTCGGCCCGTAATTCTCGGTGGGGACATTATATACGTCTATAACGTTATATATCCTAACCTAAGGGAACCTAGCATCGCGGATGTAGTATTTCACAACATTCCTGGCGGGTCGGCCCCAACTTCTCGGTGGGCACATTATATACATCTATATCGTAATATAACCTAACCTAACCCATCTGGACCATCGCTGGTAATGTTTTACAAAATCCCGGTCGTGTCGGCCCGTACATCTCGGTGGGGACATTATATACGTCTATAACGTTATATATCCTAACCTAAGGAAACTTAACATCTCGGATGTACTATTTTCCAACATTCCTAGCGGGTCGGCCCCTCCTTCTCGGTGGGCACATTATATACGTCTATATCGTAATATAACCTAACCTACCCTATCTAGACCCTCGCTGGTAACGTTTTACAAAATCCCGATCGTGTCGGCCCGTACTTCTCGGTGGGGACATTGTATACGTCTATAACGTTATATGTCCTAACGTAAGGGAACCTAACATCTCGGATGTAGTATTTTCTAACATTCCTGGCGGGTCGGCCCCAACTTCTCGGTGGGCACATTATATACTTATATATCGGAATATAACCTAACCTAACCCATCTAGGCCCTCGCTGGTAATGTTTTACAAAATCCCGGTCGTGTCGGCCCGTACTTCTCGGTGGGGTCATTATATACGTCTATAACATTATATATCCTAACCTAAGGGAACCTGACATCTCGGATGTAGTATTTTCCAACATTCCTGGCGGGTCGGCCCCTACTTCTCGGTGGGCACATTATATACGTCTATATTGTAATATAACACAACATAACCCATCTAGACCCTCGCTGGTAATGTTTTACAAAATCCCGGTCGTGTCGGCCCGTACTTCTCGGTGGGGTCATTAAATACGTCTATAACGTTATATATTTAACCTAAGGGAACCTGACACCTCGGATGTAGTATTTTCCAACATTGCTGGCGGGTCGGCCCCAACTTCTCGGTGGGCACATTATATACATCTATATCGTAATATAACCCAACCTAACCCATCTAGACCCTCGCTGGTAATGTTTTAGAAAATCCCGGTCGTGTCGGCCCGTACTTCTCGGTGGGGACATTATATACGTCTATAACGTTATATATCCTAACCTAAGGGAAGCTAGCATCTCGGATGTAGTATTTTCCAGCATTCCTGGCGGGTCGGCCCAAACTTCTCGGCAGGCACATTATATACGTCTATATCGTAATATAACTTAACCTAACCCATCTAGACCCTCGCTGGTAATGTTTTACAAAATCCCGGTCGTGTCGGCCCGTACTTCTCGGTGGGGACATTATATACGTCTATAACGTTATATATCCTAACCTAAGGGAACCTAGCATCGCGGATGTAGTATTTCACAACATTCCTGGCGGGTCGGCCCCAACTTCTCGGTGGGCACATTATATACATCTATATCGTAATATAACCTAACCTAACCCATCTGGACCATCGCTGGTAATGTTTTACAAAATCCCGGTCGTGTCGGCCCGTACATCTCGGTGGGGACATTATATACGTCTATAACGTTATATATCCTAACCTAAGGAAACTTAACATCTCGGATGTACTATTTTCCAACATTCCTAGCGGGTCGGCCCCTCCTTCTCGGTGGGCACATTATATACGTCTATATCGTAATATAACCTAACCTAACCCATCTAGACTCTCGCTGGTAATGTTTTACAACATCCCGGTCGTGTCGGCCCGTACTTCTCGGTGGGGACATTATATACGTCTATAACGTTATATATCCTAACCTAAGGGAAGCTAACATCTCGGATGTAGTATTTTCCAACATTCCTGGCGGGTAGGCCCCAACTTCTCGGTCCGCACATTATATACGTCTATATCGTAATATAACCCAACATAACCCATCTAGACCCTCGCTGGTAATGTTTTACAAAATCCCGGTCGTGTCGGCCCCTACTTCTCGGTGGGGACGTTATATACGTCTATAACGTTATATATCCTAACCTAAGGGAACCTAACATCTCGGATGTAGTATTTTCCAACATTCCTGGCGGGTCCGCCCCACTTCTCGGTAGGAACATTATATACGTCTATAACGTAATATAACCTAACCTAACCCATCTAGCCCCTCGCTGGTAATGTTTTACAAAATCCCGGTCGTGTCGGCCCGTACATCTCGGTGGGGACATTATATACGTCTATAACGTTATATATCCTAACCTAAGGGAAGCTAGCATCTCGGATGTAGTATTTTCCAGCATTCCTGGCGGGTCGGCCCAAACTTCTCGGCGGGCACATTATATACGTCTATATCGTAATATAGCCTAACCTAACCCATCTAGACCCTCGCTGGTAACGTTTTACAAAATCCCGGTCGTGTCGGCCCGTACTTCTCGGTGGGGACATTATATACGTCTATAACGTTATATGTCCTAACGTAAGGGAACCTAACATCTCGGATGTAGTATTTTCCAACATTCCTGGCGGGTCGGCCCCAACTTCTCGGTGGGCACATTATATACGTTTATATCGTCATATAACCTAACCTAACCCATCTAGACCCTCGCTGGTAATGTTTTACAAAATCCCGGTCGTGTCGGCCCGTGCTTCTCGGTGGGGACATTATATACGTCTATGACGTTATATGTCCTAACCTAAGGGAACCTAATATCTCGGATGTAGTATTTTCCAACATTCCTGGCGGGTCGGCCCCAACTTCTCGGTGGGCACATTATATACGTTTATATCGTCATATAACTTAACCTAACCCATCTAGACCCTCGCTGGTAATGTTTTACAAAATCCCGGTCGTGTCGGCCCGTGCTTCTCGGTGGGGACATTATATACGTCTATAACGTTATATGTCCTAACGTAAGGGAACCTAACATCTCGGATGTAGTATTTTCCAACATTCCTGGCGGGTCGGCCCAAACTTCTCGGCGGGCACATTATATACGTCTATATCGTAATATAACTTAACCTAACCCATCTAGACCCTCGCTGGTAATGTTTTACAAAATCCCGGTCGTGTCGGCCCGTACTTCTCGGTGGGGACATTATATACGTCTATAACGTTATATATCCTAACCTAAGGGAACCTAGCATCGCGGATGTAGTATTTCACAACATTCCTGGCGGGTCGGCCCCAACTTCTCGGTGGGCACATTATATACATCTATATCGTAATATAACCTAACCTAACCCATCTGGACCATCGCTGGTAATGTTTTACAAAATCCCGGTCGTGTCGGCCCGTACATCTCGGTGGGGACATTATATACGTCTATAACGTTATATATCCTAACCTAAGGAAACTTAACATCTCGGATGTACTATTTTCCAACATTCCTAGCGGGTCGGCCCCTCCTTCTCGGTGGGCACATTATATACGTCTATATCGTAATATAACCTAACCTACCCTATCTAGACCCTCGCTGGTAACGTTTTACAAAATCCCGATCATGTCGGCCCGTACTTCTCGGTGGGGACATTGTATACGTCTATAACGTTATATGTCCTAACGTAAGGGAACCTAACATCTCGGATGTAGTATTTTCCAACATCCCTGGCGGGTCGGCCCCAACTTCTCGGTGGGCACATTATATACGTCTATATCGTAATATAACCTAACCTAACCCATCTAGACTCTCGCTGGTAATGTTTTACAACATCCCGGTCGTGTCGGCCCGTACTTCTCGGTGGGGACATTATATACGTCTATAACGTTATATATCCTAACCTAAGGGAAGCTAACATCTCGGATGTAGTATTTTCCAACATTCCTGGCGGGTCGGACCAAACTTCTCGGTGGGCACATTATATACATCTATATCGTAATATAACCCAACCTAACCCATCTAGACCCTCGCTGGTAATGTTTTACAAAATCCCGGTCGTGTCGGCCCGTACATCTCGGTGGGGACATTATATACGTCTATAACGTTATATATCCTAACCTAAGGGAAGCTAGCATCTCGGATGTAGTATTTTCCAGCATTCCTGGCGGGTCGGCCCAAACTTCTCGGCGGGCACATTATATACGTCTATATCGTAATATAGCCTAACCTAACCCATCTAGACCCTCGCTGGTAACGTTTTGCAAAATCCCGGTCGTGTCGGCCCGTACTTCTCGGAGGGGACATTATATACGTCTATAACGTTATATGTCCTAACGTAAGGGAACCTAACATCTCGGATGTAGTATTTTCCAACATTCCTGGCGGGTCGGCCCCAACTTCTCGGTGGGCACATTATATACGTTTATATCGTCATATAACCTAACCTAACCCATCTAGACCCTCGCTGGTAATGTTTTACAAAATCCCGGTCGTGTCGGCCCGTGCTTCTCGGTGGGGACATTATATACGTCTATAACGTTATATGTCCTAACCTAAGGGAACCTAATATCTCGGATGTAGTATTTTCCAACATTCCTGGCGGGTCGGCCCCAACTTCTCGGTGGGCACATTATATACGTTTATATCATCATATAACCTAACCTAACCCATCTAGAACCTCGCTGGTAATGTTTTACAAAATCCCGGTCGTGTCGGCCCGTGCTTCTCGGTGGGGACATTATATACGTCTATAACGTTATATGTCCTAACCTAAGGGAACCTAATATCTCGGATGTAGTATTTTCCAAGATTCCTGGCGGGTCGGCCCCAACTTCTCGGTCCGCACATTATATACGTCTATATCGTAATATAACCCAACATAACCCATCTAGACCCTCGCTGGTAACGTTTTACAAAATCCGGGTCGTGTCGGCCCGTACTTCTCGGTGGGGACATTATATACGTCTATAACGTTATATGTCCTAACCTAAGGGAACCTAACATCGCGGATGTAGTATTTTCCAACATTCCTGGCGTGTCGGCCCCAACTTCTCGGTGGGCAAATTATATACGTCTATATCGGAATATAACCTAACCTAACCCATCTAGACCCTCGCTGGTAATGTTTTACAAAATCCCGGTCGTGTCGGCCCGTACTTCTCGGTGGGGTCATTATATACGCCTATAATGTTATATATCCTAACCTAAGGGAACCTGACACCTCGGATGTAGTATTTTCCAACATTCCTGGCGGGTCGGCCCCTACTTCTCGGTGGGCACATTATATACGTCTATATCGTAATATAACCTAACCTAACCCATCTAGACTCTCGCTGGTAATGTTTTACAACATCCCGGTCGTGTCGGCCCGTACTTCTCGGTGGGGACATTATATACGTCTATAACGTTATATATCCTAACCTAAGGGAAGCTAACATCTCGGATGTAGTATTTTCCAACATTCCTGGCGGGTCGGCCCAAACTTCTCGGTGGGCACATTATATACATCTATATCGTAATATAACCCAACCTAACCCATCTAGACCCTCGCTGGTAATGTTTTACAAAATCCCGGTCGTGTCGGCCCCTACTTCTCGGTGGGGACGTTATATACGTCTATAACGTTATATATCCTAAACTAAGGGAACCTAACATCTCGGATGTAGTATTTTCCAACATTCCTGGCGGGTCGGCCCCAACTTCTCGGTGGGCACATTATATACGTCTATATTGTAATATAACACAACATAACCCATCTAGACCCTCGCTGGTAATGTTTTACAAAATCCCGGTCGTGTCGGCCCGTACTTCTCGGTGGGGTCATTATATACGTCTATAACGTTATATATCCTAACCTAAGGGAACCTGACACCTCGGATGTAGTATTTTCCAACATTCCTGGCGGGTCGGCCCCAACTTCTCGGTGGGTACATTATATACGTCTATAGCGTACTATAACCTAACCTAACCCATCTAGACCCTCGCTGGTAATGTTTTAAAAAATCCCGGTCGTGTCGGCACGTACATCTCGGTGGGGACATTATATACGTCTATAACGTTATATATCCTAACCTAAGGGAAGCTAGCATCTCGGATGTAGTATTTTCCAGCATTCCTGGCGGGTCGGCCCAAACTTCTCGGCGGGCACATTATATACGTCTATACCGTAATATAACCTAACCTAACCCATCTAGACCCTCGCTGGTAATGTTTTACAAAATCCCGGTCGTGTCGGCCCGTACTTCTCGGTGGGGACATTATATACGTCTATAACGTTATATATCCTAACCTAAGGAAACTTAACATCTCGGATGTACTATTTTCCAACATTCCTAGCGGGTCGGCCCCTACTTCTCGGTGGGCACATTATATACGTCAATATCGTAATATAACCTAACCTCACCCATCTAGACTCTCGCTGGTAATGTTTTACAACATCCCGGTCGTGTCGGCCCGTACTTCTCGGTGGGGACATTATATACGTCTATAACGTTATATATCCTAACCTAAGCGAAGCTAACATCTCGGATGTAGTATTTTCCAACATTCCTGGCGGGTCGGCCCAAACTTCTCGGTGGGCACATTATATACATCTATATCGTAATATAACCCAACATAACCCATCTAGACCCTCGCTGGTAACGTTTTACAAAATCCGGGTCGTGTCGGCCCGTACTTCTCGGTGGGGACATTATATACGTCTATAACGTTATATGTCCTAACCTAAGGGAACCTAACATCGCGGATGTAGTATTTTCCAACATTCCTGGCGTGTCGGCCCCAACTTCTCGGTGGGCAAATTATATACGTCTATATCGGAATATAACCTAACCTAACCCATCTAGACCCTCGCTGGTAATGTTTTACAAAATCCCGGTCGTGTCGGCCCGTACTTCTCGGTGGGGTCATTATATACGCCTATAATGTTATATATCCTAACCTAAGGGAACCTGACACCTCGGATGTAGTATTTTCCAACATTCCTGGCGGGGCGGCCCCTACTTCTCGGTGGGCACATTATATACGTCTATATCGTAATATAACCTAACCTAACCCATCTAGACTCTCGCTGGTAATGTTTTACAACATCCCGGTCGTGTCGGCCCGTACTTCTCGGTGGGGACATTATATACGTCTATAACGTTATATATCCTAACCTAAGGGAAGCTAACATCTCGGATGTAGTATTTTCCAACATTCCTGGCGGGTCGGCCCCAACTTCTCGGTGGGCACATTATATACGTCTATATTGTAATATAACACAACATAACCCATCTAGACCCTCGCTGGTAATGTTTTACAAAATCCCGGTCGTGTCGGCCCGTACTTCTCGGTGGGGTCATTATATACGTCTATAACGTTATATATCCTAACCTAAGGGAACCTGACACCTCGGATGTAGTATTTTCCAACATTCCTGGCGGGTCGGCCCCAACTTCTCGGTGGGTACATTATATACGTCTATAGCGTACTATAACCTAACCTAACCCATCTAGACCCTCGCTGGTAATGTTTTAAAAAATCCCGGTCGTGTCGGCACGTACATCTCGGTGGGGACATTATATACGTCTATAACGTTATATATCCTAACCTAAGGGAAGCTAGCATCTCGGATGTAGTATTTTCCAGCATTCCTGGCGGGTCGGCCCAAACTTCTCGGCGGGCACATTATATACGTCTATACCGTAATATAACCTAACCTAACCCATCTAGACCCTCGCTGGTAATGTTTTACAAAATCCCGGTCGTGTCGGCCCGTACTTCTCGGTGGGGACATTATATACGTCTATAACGTTATATATCCTAACCTAAGGAAACTTAACATCTCGGATGTACTATTTTCCAACATTCCTAGCGGGTCGGCCCCTACTTCTCGGTGGGCACATTATATACGTCAATATCGTAATATAACCTAACCTCACCCATCTAGACTCTCGCTGGTAATGTTTTACAACATCCCGGTCGTGTCGGCCCGTACTTCTCGGTGGGGACATTATATACGTCTATAACGTTATATATCCTAACCTAAGCGAAGCTAACATCTCGGATGTAGTATTTTCCAACATTCCTGGCGGGTCGGCCCAAACTTCTCGGTGGGCACATTATATACATCTATATCGTAATATAACCCAACCTAACCCATCTAGACCCTCGCTGGTAATGTTTTAGAAAATCCCGGTCGTGTCGGCCCGTACTTCTCGGTGGGGACATTATATACGTCTATAACGTTATATATCCTAACCTAAGGGAAGCTAGCATCTCGGATGTAGTATTTTCCAGCATTCCTGGCGGGTCGGCCCAAACTTCTCGGCGGGCACATTATATACGTCTATATCGTAATATAACTTAACCTAACCCATCTAGACCCTCGCTGGTAATGTTTTACAAAATCCCGGTCGTGTCGGCCCGTACTTCTCGGTGGGGACATTATATACGTCTATAACGTTATATATCCTAACCTAAGGGAACCTAGCATCGCGGATGTAGTATTTCACCACATTCCTGGCGGGTCCGCCCCACTTCTCGGTAGGAACATTATATACGTCTATAACGTAATATAACCTAACCTAACCCATCTAGCCCCTCGCTGGTAATGTTTTACAACATCCCGGTCGTGTCGGCCCGTACTTCTCGGTGGGGACATTATATACGTCTATAACGTTATATATCCTAACCTAAGCGAAGCTAACATCTCGGATGTAGTATTTTCCAACATTCCTGGCGGGTCGGCCCAAACTTCTCGGTGGGCACATTATATACATCTATATCGTAATATAACCCAACCTAACCCATCTAGACCCTCGCTGGTAATGTTTTACAAAATCCCGGTCGTGTCGGCCCCTACTTCTCGGTGGGGACGTTATATACGTCTATAACGTTATATATCCTAAACTAAGGGAACCTAACATCTCGGATGTAGTATTTTCCAACATTCCTGGCGGGTCGGCCCCAACTTCTCGGTGGGCACATTATATACGTCTATATTGTAATATAACACAACATAACCCATCTAGACCCTCGCTGGTAATGTTTTACAAAATCCCGGTCGTGTCGGCCCGTACTTCTCGGTGGGGTCATTATATACGTCTATAACGTTATATATCCTAACCTAAGGGAACCTGACACCTCGGATGTAGTATTTTCCAACATTCCTGGCGGGTCGGCCCCAACTTCTCGGTGGGTACATTATATACGTCTATAGCGTACTATAACCTAACCTAACCCATCTAGACCCTCGCTGGTAATGTTTTAAAAAATCCCGGTCGTGTCGGCACGTACATCTCGGTGGGGACATTATATACGTCTATAACGTTATATATCCTAACCTAAGGGAAGCTAGCATCTCGGATGTAGTATTTTCCAGCATTCCTGGCGGGTCGGCCCAAACTTCTCGGCGGGCACATTATATACGTCTATACCGTAATATAACCTAACCAAACCCATCTAGACCCTCGCTGGTAATGTTTTACAAAATCCCGGTCGTGTCGGCCCGTACTTCTCGGTGGGGACATTATATACGTCTATAACGTTATATATCCTAACCTAAGGAAACTTAACATCTCGGATGTACTATTTTCCAACATTCCTAGCGGGTCGGCCCCTACTTCTCGGTGGGCACATTATATACGTCAATATCGTAATATAACCTAACCTCACCCATCTAGACTCTCGCTGGTAATGTTTTACAACATCCCGGTCGTGTCGGCCCGTACTTCTCGGTGGGGACATTATATACGTCTATAACGTTATATATCCTAACCTAAGCGAAGCTAACATCTCGGATGTAGTATTTTCCAACATTCCTGGCGGGTCGGCCCAAACTTCTCGGTGGGCACATTCTATACATCTATATCGTAATATAACCCAACCTAACCCATCTAGACCCTCGCTGGTAATGTTTTAGAAAATCCCGGTCGTGTCGGCCCGTACTTCTCGGTGGGGACATTATATACGTCTATAACGTTATATATCCTAACCTAAGGGAAGCTAGCATCTCGGATGTAGTATTTTCCAGCATTCCTGGCGGGTCGGCCCAAACTTCTCGGCGGGCACATTATATACGTCTATATCGTAATATAACTTAACCTAACCCATCTAGACCCTCGCTGGTAATGTTTTACAAAATCCCGGTCGTGTCGGCCCGTACTTCTCGGTGGGGACATTATATACGTCTATAACGTTATATATCCTAACCTAAGGGAACCTAGCATCGCGGATGTAGTATTTCACAACATTCCTGGCGGGTCGGCCCCAACTTCTCGGTGGGCACATTATATACATCTATATCGTAATATAACCTAACCTAACCCATCTGGACCATCGCTGGTAATGTTTTACAAAATCCCGGTCGTGTCGGCCCGTACATCTCGGTGGGGACATTATATACGTCTATAACGTTATACATCCTAACCTAAGGAAACTTAACATCTCGGATGTACTATTTTCCAACATTCCTAGCGGGTCGGCCCCTCCTTCTCGGTGGGCACATTATATACGTCTATATCGTAATATAACCTAACCTACCCTATCTAGACCCTCGCTGGTAACGTTTTACAAAATCCCGATCGTGTCGGCCCGTACTTCTCGGTGGGGACATTGTATACGTCTATAACGTTATATGTCCTAACGTAAGGGAACCTAACATCTCGGATGTAGTATTTTCTAACATTCCTGGCGGGTCGGCCCCAACTTCTCGGTGGGCACATTATATACTTATATATCGGAATATAACCTAACCTAACCCATCTAGGCCCTCGCTGGTAATGTTTTACAAAATCCCGGTCGTGTCGGCCCGTACTTCTCGGTGGGGTCATTATATACGTCTATAACATTATATATCCTAACCTAAGGGAACCTGACATCTCGGATGTAGTATTTTCCAACATTCCTGGCGGGTCGGCCCCTACTTCTCGGTGGGCACATTATATACGTCTATATTGTAATATAACACAACATAACCCATCTAGACCCTCGCTGGTAATGTTTTACAAAATCCCGGTCGTGTCGGCCCGTACTTCTCGGTGGGGTCATTAAATACGTCTATAACGTTATATATTTAACCTAAGGGAACCTGACACCTCGGATGTAGTATTTTCCAACATTGCTGGCGGGTCGGCCCCAACTTCTCGGTGGGCACATTATATACATCTATATCGTAATATAACCCAACCTAACCCATCTAGACCCTCGCTGGTAATGTTTTAGAAAATCCCGGTCGTGTCGGCCCGTACTTCTCGGTGGGGACATTATATACGTCTATAACGTTATATATCCTAACCTAAGGGAAGCTAGCATCTCGGATGTAGTATTTTCCAGCATTCCTGGCGGGTCGGCCCAAACTTCTCGGCAGGCACATTATATACGTCTATATCGTAATATAACTTAACCTAACCCATCTAGACCCTCGCTGGTAATGTTTTACAAAATCCCGGTCGTGTCGGCCCGTACTTCTCGGTGGGGACATTATATACGTCTATAACGTTATATATCCTAACCTAAGGGAACCTAGCATCGCGGATGTAGTATTTCACAACATTCCTGGCGGGTCGGCCCCAACTTCTCGGTGGGCACATTATATACATCTATATCGTAATATAACCTAACCTAACCCATCTGGACCATCGCTGGTAATGTTTTACAAAATCCCGGTCGTGTCGGCCCGTACATCTCGGTGGGGACATTATATACGTCTATAACGTTATATATCCTAACCTAAGGAAACTTAACATCTCGGATGTACTATTTTCCAACATTCCTAGCGGGTCGGCCCCTCCTTCTCGGTGGGCACATTATATACGTCTATATCGTAATATAACCTAACCTACCCTATCTAGACCCTCGCTGGTAACGTTTTACAAAATCCCGATCGTGTCGGCCCGTACTTCTCGGTGGGGACATTGTATACGTCTATAACGTTATATGTCCTAACGTAAGGGAACCTAACATCTCGGATGTAGTATTTTCCAACATTCCTGGCGGGTCGGCCCCAACTTCTCGGTGGGCACATTATATACGTCTATATCGTAATATAACCTAACCTAACCCATCTAGACTCTCGCTGGTAATGTTTTACAACATCCCGGTCGTGTCGGCCCGTACTTCTCGGTGGGGACATTATATACGTCTATAACGTTATATATCCTAACCTAAGGGAAGCTAACATCTCGGATGTAGTATTTTCCAACATTCCTGGCGGGTCGGCCCAAACTTCTCGGTGGGCACATTATATACATCTATATCGTAATATAACCCAACCTAACCCATCTAGACCCTCGCTGGTAATGTTTTACAAAATCCCGGTCGTGTCGGCCCCTACTTCTCGGTGGGGACGTTATATACGTCTATAACGTTATATATCCTAACCTAAGGGAACCTAACATCTCGGATGTAGTATTTTCCAACATTCCTAGCGGGTCGGCCCCTACTTCTCGGTGGGCACATTATATACGTCTATATCGTAATATAATCTAACATAACCCATCTAGATCATCGCTGGTAACGTTTTACAAAAGCCCGGTCGTGTCGGCCCGTACTTCTCGGTGGGGACATTATATACGTCTATAACGTTATATATCCTAACCTAAGGGAACCTGACATCTCGGATGTAGTATTTTCCAACATTCCTGGTTTGTCGGCCCCAACTTCTCGGTGGGCACATTATATACTTATATATCGGAATATAACCTAACCTAACCCATCTAGGCCCTCGCTGGTAATGTTTTACAAAATCCCGGTCGTGTCGGCCCGTACTTCTCGGTGGGGTCATTATATACGTCTATAACATTATATATCCTAACCTAAGGGAACCTGACATCTCGGATGTAGTATTTTCCAACATTCCTGGCGGGTCGGCCCCTACTTCTCGGTGGGCACATTATATACGTCTATATTGTAATATAACACAACATAACCCATCTAGACCCTCGCTGGTAATGTTTTACAAAATCCCGGTCGTGTCGGCCCGTACTTCTCGGTGGGGTCATTATATACGTCTATAACGTTATATATTTAACCTAAGGGAACCTGACACCTCGGATGTAGTATTTTCCAACATTCCTGGCGGGTCGGCCCCAACTTCTCGGTGGGCACATTATATACGTCTATATCGTAATATAACCCAACATAACACATCTAGACCCTCGCTGGTAACGTTTTACAAAATCCGGGTCGTGTCGGCCCGTACTTCTCGGTGGGGACATTATATACGTCTATAACGTTATATGTCCTAACCTAAGGGAACCTAACATCGCGGATGTAGTATTTTCCAACATTCCTGGCGTGTCGGCCCCAACTTCTCGGTGGGCAAATTATATACGTCTATATCGGAATATAACCTAACCTAACCCATCTAGACCCCCGCTGTTAATGTTTTACAAAATCCCGGTCGTGTCGGCCCGTACTTCTCGGTGGGGTCATTATATACGTCTATAATGTTATATATCCTAACCTAAGGGAACCTGACACCTCGGATGTAGTATTTTCCAACATTCCTGGCGGGTCGGCCCCTACTTCTCGGTGGGCACATTATATACGTCTATATCGTAATATAACCTAACCTAACCCATCTAGACTCTCGCTGGTAATGTTTTACAACATCCCGGTCGTGTCGGCCCGTACTTCTCGGTGGGGACATTATATACGTCTATAACGTTATATATCCTAACCTAAGGGAAGCTAACATCTCGGATGTAGTATTTTCCAACATTCCTGGCGGGTCGGCCCCAACTTCTCGGTGGGCACATTATATACGTCTATATCGTAATATAACCCAACATAACACATCTAGACCCTCGCTGGTAACGTTTTACAAAATCCGGGTCGTGTCGGCCCGTACTTCTCGGTGGGGACATTATATACGTCTATAACGTTATATGTCCTAACCTAAGGGAACCTAACATCGCGGATGTAGTATTTTCCAACATTCCTGGCGTGTCGGCCCCAACTTCTCGGTGGGCAAATTATATACGTCTATATCGGAATATAACCTAACCTAACCCATCTAGACCCCCGCTGTTAATGTTTTACAAAATCCCGGTCGTGTCGGCCCGTACTTCTCGGTGGGGTCATTATATACGTCTATAATGTTATATATCCTAACCTAAGGGAACCTGACACCTCGGATGTAGTATTTTCCAACATTCCTGGCGGGTCGGCCCCTACTTCTCGGTGGGCACATTATATACGTCTATATCGTAATATAACCTAACCTAACCCATCTAGACTCTCGCTGGTAATGTTTTACAACATCCCGGTCGTGTCGGCCCGTACTTCTCGGTGGGGACATTATATACGTCTATAACGTTATATATCCTAACCTAAGGGAAGCTAACATCTCGGATGTAGTATTTTCCAACATTCCTGGCGGGTCGGCCCAAACTTCTCGGTGGGCACATTATATACATCTATATCGTAATATAACCCAACCTAACCCATCTAGACCCTCGCTGGTAATGTTTTACAAAATCCCGGTCGTGTCGGCCCGTACTTCTCGGTGGGGACATTATATACGTCTATAACGTTATATGTCCTAACCTAAGGGAACCTAACATCTCGGATGTAGTATTTTCCAACATTCCTGGCGGGTCGGCCCCTACTTCTCGGTGGGCACATTATATACGTCTATATCGTAATATAACCTAACCTAACCCATCTAGACTCTCGCTGGTAATGTTTTACAACATCCCGGTCGTGTCGGCCCGTACTTCTCGGTGGGGACATTATATACGTCTATAACGTTATATATCCTAACCTAAGGGAAGCTAACATCTCGGATGTAGTATTTTCCAACATTCCTGGCGGGTCGGCCCCAACTTCTCGGTGGGCACATTATATACGTCTATATCGTAATATAACCCAACATAACACATCTAGACCCTCGCTGGTAACGTTTTACAAAATCCGGGTCGTGTCGGCCCGTACTTCTCGGTGGGGACATTATATACGTCTATAACGTTATATGTCCTAACCTAAGGGAACCTAACATCGCGGATGTAGTATTTTCCAACATTCCTGGCGTGTCGGCCCCAACTTCTCGGTGGGCAAATTATATACGTCTATATCGGAATATAACCTAACCTAACCCATCTAGACCCCCGCTGTTAATGTTTTACAAAATCCCGGTCGTGTCGGCCCGTACTTCTCGGTGGGGTCATTATATACGTCTATAACGTTATATATTTAACCTAAGGGAACCTGACACCTCGGATGTAGTATTTTCCAACATTCCTGGCGGGTCGGCCCCAACTTCTCGGTGGGCACATTATATACGTCTATATCGTAATATAACCCAACATAACACATCTAGACCCTCGCTGGTAACGTTTTACAAAATCCGGGTCGTGTCGGCCCGTACTTCTCGGTGGGGACATTATATACGTCTATAACGTTATATGTCCTAACCTAAGGGAACCTAACATCGCGGATGTAGTATTTTCCAACATTCCTGGCGTGTCGGCCCCAACTTCTCGGTGGGCAAATTATATACGTCTATATCGGAATATAACCTAACCTAACCCATCTAGACCCCCGCTGTTAATGTTTTACAAAATCCCGGTCGTGTCGGCCCGTACTTCTCGGTGGGGTCATTATATACGTCTATAATGTTATATATCCTAACCTAAGGGAACCTGACACCTCGGATGTAGTATTTTCCAACATTCCTGGCGGGTCGGCCCCTACTTCTCGGTGGGCACATTATATACGTCTATATCGTAATATAACCTAACCTAACCCATCTAGACTCTCGCTGGTAATGTTTTACAACATCCCGGTCGTGTCGGCCCGTACTTCTCGGTGGGGACATTATATACGTCTATAACGTTATATATCCTAACCTAAGGGAAGCTAACATCTCGGATGTAGTATTTTCCAACATTCCTGGCGGGTCGGCCCCAACTTCTCGGTGGGCACATTATATACGTCTATATCGTAATATAACCCAACATAACACATCTAGACCCTCGCTGGTAACGTTTTACAAAATCCGGGTCGTGTCGGCCCGTACTTCTCGGTGGGGACATTATATACGTCTATAACGTTATATGTCCTAACCTAAGGGAACCTAACATCGCGGATGTAGTATTTTCCAACATTCCTGGCGTGTCGGCCCCAACTTCTCGGTGGGCAAATTATATACGTCTATATCGGAATATAACCTAACCTAACCCATCTAGACCCCCGCTGTTAATGTTTTACAAAATCCCGGTCGTGTCGGCCCGTACTTCTCGGTGGGGTCATTATATACGTCTATAATGTTATATATCCTAACCTAAGGGAACCTGACACCTCGGATGTAGTATTTTCCAACATTCCTGGCGGGTCGGCCCCTACTTCTCGGTGGGCACATTATATACGTCTATATCGTAATATAACCTAACCTAACCCATCTAGACTCTCGCTGGTAATGTTTTACAACATCCCGGTCGTGTCGGCCCGTACTTCTCGGTGGGGACATTATATACGTCTATAACGTTATATATCCTAACCTAAGGGAAGCTAACATCTCGGATGTAGTATTTTCCAACATTCCTGGCGGGTCGGCCCAAACTTCTCGGTGGGCACATTATATACATCTATATCGTAATATAACCCAACCTAACCCATCTAGACCCTCGCTGGTAATGTTTTACAAAATCCCGGTCGTGTCGGCCCGTACTTCTCGGTGGGGACATTATATACGTCTATAACGTTATATGTCCTAACCTAAGGGAACCTAACATCTCGGATGTAGTATTTTCCAACATTCCTGGCGGGTCGGCCCCTACTTCTCGGTGGGCACATTATATACGTCTATATCGTAATATAACCTAACCTAACCCATCTAGACTCTCGCTGGTAATGTTTTACAACATCCCGGTCGTGTCGGCCCGTACTTCTCGGTGGGGACATTATATACGTCTATAACGTTATATATCCTAACCTAAGGGAAGCTAACATCTCGGATGTAGTATTTTCCAACATTCCTGGCGGGTCGGCCCCAACTTCTCGGTGGGCACATTATATACGTCTATATCGTAATATAACCCAACATAACACATCTAGACCCTCGCTGGTAACGTTTTACAAAATCCGGGTCGTGTCGGCCCGTACTTCTCGGTGGGGACATTATATACGTCTATAACGTTATATGTCCTAACCTAAGGGAACCTAACATCGCGGATGTAGTATTTTCCAACATTCCTGGCGTGTCGGCCCCAACTTCTCGGTGGGCAAATTATATACGTCTATATCGGAATATAACCTAACCTAACCCATCTAGACCCCCGCTGTTAATGTTTTACAAAATCCCGGTCGTGTCGGCCCGTACTTCTCGGTGGGGTCATTATATACGTCTATAATGTTATATATCCTAACCTAAGGGAACCTGACACCTCGGATGTAGTATTTTCCAACATTCCTGGCGGGTCGGCCCCTACTTCTCGGTGGGCACATTATATACGTCTATATCGTAATATAACCTAACCTAACCCATCTAGACTCTCGCTGGTAATGTTTTACAACATCCCGGTCGTGTCGGCCCGTACTTCTCGGTGGGGACATTATATACGTCTATAACGTTATATATCCTAACCTAAGGGAAGCTAACATCTCGGATGTAGTATTTTCCAACATTCCTGGCGGGTCGGCCCAAACTTCTCGGTGGGCACATTATATACATCTATATCGTAATATAACCCAACCTAACCCATCTAGACCCTCGCTGGTAATGTTTTACAAAATCCCGGTCGTGTCGGCCCGTACTTCTCGGTGGGGACATTATATACGTCTATAACGTTATATGTCCTAACCTAAGGGAACCTAACATCTCGGATGTAGTATTTTCCAACATTCCTGGCGGGTCGGCCCCAACTTCTCGGTGGGCACATTATATACGTCTATATTGTACGATAACACAACATAACCCATCTAGACCCTCGCTGGTAATGTTTTACAAAATCCCGGTCGTGTCGGCCCCTACTTCTCGGTGGGGACGTTATATACGTCTATAACGTTATATATCCTAACCTAAGGGAACCTAACATCTCGGATGTAGTATTTTCCAGCATTCCTGGCGGGTCGGCCCAAACTTCTCGGTGGGCACATTATATACATCTATATCGTAATATAAATCAACCTAACCCATCTAGACCCTCGCTGGTAATGTTTTACAAAATCCCGGTCGTGTCGGCCCCTACTTCTCGGTGGGGACATTATATACGTCTATAACATTATATATCCTAACCTAAGGGAACCTGACATCTCGGATGTAGTATTTTCCAACATTCCTGGCGGTTCGGCCCCTACTTCTCGGTGGGCACATTATATACGTCTATATTGTAATATAACACAACATAACCCATCTAGACCCTCGCTGGTAATGTTTTACAAAATCCCGGTCGTGTCGGCCCGTACTTCTCGGTGGGGTCATTATATACGTCTATAACGTTATATATTTAACCTAAGGGAACCTGACACCTCGGATGTAGTATTTTCCAACATTCCTGGCGGGTCGGCCCCAACTTCTCGGTGGGCACATTATATACGTCTATATCGTAATATAACCCAACATAACACATCTAGACCCTCGCTGGTAACGTTTTACAAAATCCGGGTCGTGTCGGCCCGTACTTCTCGGTGGGGACATTATATACGTCTATAACGTTATATGTCCTAACCTAAGGGAACCTAACATCGCGGATGTAGTATTTTCCAACATTCCTGGCGTGTCGGCCCCAACTTCTCGGTGGGCAAATTATATACGTCTATATCGGAATATAACCTAACCTAACCCATCTAGACCCCCGCTGTTAATGTTTTACAAAATCCCGGTCGTGTCGGCCCGTACTTCTCGGTGGGGTCATTATATACGTCTATAATGTTATATATCCTAACCTAAGGGAACCTGACACCTCGGATGTAGTATTTTCCAACATTCCTGGCGGGTCGGCCCCTACTTCTCGGTGGGCACATTATATACGTCTATATCGTAATATAACCTAACCTAACCCATCTAGACTCTCGCTGGTAATGTTTTACAACATCCCGGTCGTGTCGGCCCGTACTTCTCGGTGGGGACATTATATACGTCTATAACGTTATATATCCTAACCTAAGGGAAGCTAACATCTCGGATGTAGTATTTTCCAACATTCCTGGCGGGTCGGCCCAAACTTCTCGGTGGGCACATTATATACATCTATATCGTAATATAACCCAACCTAACCCATCTAGACCCTCGCTGGTAATGTTTTACAAAATCCCGGTCGTGTCGGCCCGTACTTCTCGGTGGGGACATTATATACGTCTATAACGTTATATGTCCTAACCTAAGGGAACCTAACATCTCGGATGTAGTATTTTCCAACATTCCTGGCGGGTCGGCCCCAACTTCTCGGTGGGCACATTATATACGTCTGTATTGTACGATAACACAACATAACCCATCTAGACCCTCGCTGGTAATGTTTTACAAAATCCCGGTCGTGTCGGCCCCTACTTCTCGGTGGGGACGTTATATACGTCTATAACGTTATATATCCTAACCTAAGGGAACCTAACATCTCGGATGTAGTATTTTCCAGCATTCCTGGCGGGTCGGCCCAAACTTCTCGGTGGGCACATTATATACATCTATATCGTAATATAACCCAACCTAACCCATCTAGACCCTCGCTGGTAATGTTTTACAAAATCCCGGTCGTGTCGGCCCCTACTTCTCGGTGGGGACGTTATATACGTCTATAACGTTATATATCCTAACCTAAGGGAACCTAACATCTCGGATGTAGTATTTTCCAACATTCCTAGCGGGTCGGCCCCTACTTCTCGGTGGGCACATTATATACGTCTATATTGTAATATAACACAACATAACCCATCTAGACCCTCGCTGGTAATGTTTTACAAAATCCCGGTCGTGTCGGCCCGTACTTCTCGGTGGGGTCATTATATACGTCTATAACGTTATATATTTAACCTAAGGGAACCTGACACCTCGGATGTAGTATTTTCCAACATTGCTGGCGGGTCGGCCCCAACTTCTCGGTGGGCACATTATATACATCTATATCGTAATATAACCCAACCTAACCCATCTAGACCCTCGCTGGTAATGTTTTAGAAAATCCCGGTCGTGTCGGCCCGTACTTCTCGGTGGGGACATTATATACGTCTATAACGTTATATATCCTAACCTAAGGGAAGCTAGCATCTCGGATGTAGTATTTTCCAGCATTCCTGGCGGGTCGGCCCAAACTTCTCGGCAGGCACATTATATACGTCTATATCGTAATATAACTTAAACTAACCCATCTAGACCCTCGCTGGTAATGTTTTACAAAATCCCGGTCGTGTCGGCCCGTACTTCTCGGTGGGGACATTATATACGTCTATAACGTTATATATCCTAACCTAAGGGAACCTAGCATCGCGGATGTAGTATTTCACAACATTCCTGGCGGGTCGGCCCCAACTTCTCGGTGGGCACATTATATACGTCTATATCGTAATATAACCTAACCTAACCCATCTAGACTCTCGCTGGTAATGTTTTACAACATCCCGGTCGTGTCGGCCCGTACTTCTCGGTGGGGTCATTATATACGTCTATAACATTATATATCCTAACCTAAGGGAACCTGACATCTCGGATGTAGTATTTTCCAACATTCCTGGCGGGTCGGCCCCTACTTCTCGGTGGGCACATTATATACGTCTATATTGTAATATAACACAACATAACCCATCTAGACCCTCGCTGGTAATGTTTTACAAAATCCCGGTCGTGTCGGCCCGTACTTCTCGGTGGGGTCATTATATACGTCTATAACGTTATATATTTAACCTAAGGGTACCTGACACCTCGGATGTAGTATTTTCCAACATTCCTGGCGGGTCGGCTCCAACTTCTCGGTGGGCACATTATATACGTCTATATCGTAATATAACCCAACATAACACATCTAGACCCTCGCTGGTAACGTTTTACAAAATCCGGGTCGTGTCGGCCCGTACTTCTCGGTGGGGACATTATATACGTCTATAACGTTATATGTCCTAACCTAAGGGAACCTAACATCGCGGATGTAGTATTTTCCAACATTCCTGGCGTGTCGGCCCCAACTTCTCGGTGGGCAAATTATATACGTCTATATCGGAATATAACCTAACCTAACCCATCTAGACCCCCGCTGTTAATGTTTTACAAAATCCCGGTCGTGTCGGCCCGTACTTCTCGGTGGGGTCATTATATACGTCTATAACGTTATATATCCTAACCTAAGGGAACCTGACACCTCGGATGTAGTATTTTCCAACATTCCTGGCGGGTCGGCCCCTACTTCTCGGTGGGCACATTATATACGTCTATATCGTAATATAACCTAACCTAACCCATCTAGACTCTCGCTGGTAATGTTTTACAACATCCCGGTCGTGTCGGCCCGTACTTCTCGGTGGGGACATTATATACGTCTATAACGTTATATATCCTAACCTAAGGGAAGCTAACATCTCGGATGTAGTATTTTCCAACATTCCTGGCGGGTCGGCCCAAACTTCTCGGTGGGCACATTATATACATCTATATCGTAATATAACCCAACCTAACCCATCTAGACCCTCGCTGGTAATGTTTTACAAAATCCCGGTCGTGTCGGCCCGTACTTCTCGGTGGGGACATTATATACGTCTATAACGTTATATGTCCTAACCTAAGGGAACCTAACATCTCGGATGTAGTATTTTCCAACATTCCTGGCGGGTCGGCCCCAACTTCTCGGTGGGCACATTATATACGTCTATATTGTACGATAACACAACATAACCCATCTAGACCCTCGCTGGTAATGTTTTACAAAATCCCGGTCGTGTCGGCCCGTACTTCTCGGTGGGGTCATTATATACGTCTATAACGTTATATATCCTAACCTAAGGGAACCTGACACCTCGGATGTAGTATTTTCCAACATTCCTGGCGGGTCGGCCCCAACTTCTCGGTGGGTACATTATATACGTCTATATCGTAATATAACCTAACCTAACCCATCTAGACTCTCGCTGGTAATGTTTTACAACATCCCGGTCGTGTCGGCCCGTACTTCTCGGTGGGGACATTATATACGTCTATAACGTTATATATCCTAACCTAAGGGAAGCTAACAACTCGGTTGTAGTATTTTCCAACATTCCTGGCGGGTCGGCCCAAACTTCTCGGTGGGCGCATTATATACATCTATATCGTCATATAACCTAACCTAACCCATCTAGACCCTCGCTGGTAATGTTTTACAAAATCCCGGTCGTGTCGGCTCGTGCTTCTCGGTGGGGACATTATATACGTCTATAACGTTATATGTCCTAACCTAAGGGAATCTAATATCTCGGATGTAGTATTTTCCAACATTCCTGGCGGGTCGGCCCCAACTTCTCGGTCCGCACATTATATACGTCTTTATCGTAATATAACCCAACATAACCCATCTAGACCCTCGCTGGTAACGTTTTACAAAATCCGGGTCGTGTCGGCCCGTACTTCTCGGTGGGGACATTATATACGTCTATAACGTTATATGTCCTAACCTAAGGGAACCTAACATCGCGGATGTAGTATTTTCCAACATTCCTGGCGTGTCGGCCCCAACTTCTCGGTGGGCAAATTATATACGTCTATATCGGAATATAACCTAACCTAACCCATCTAGACCCTCGCTGGTAATGTTTTACAAAATCCCGGTCGTGTCGGCCCGTACTTCTCGGTGGGGTCATTATATACGCCTATAATGTTATATATCCTAACCTAAGGGACCCTGACACCTCGGATGTAGTATTTTCCAACATTCCTGGCGGGTCGGCCCCTACTTCTCGGTGGGCACATTATATACGTCTATATCGTAATATAACCTAACCTAACCCATCTAGCACCTCGCTGGTAATGTTTTACAGAATCTCGGTCGTGTCGTCCCGTACGTCTCGGTGGGGACATTATATACGTCTATAACGTTATATATCCTAACCTAAGGGAAGCTAACATCTCGGATGTAGTATTTTCCAACATTCCTGGCGGGTCGGCCCAAACTTCTTGGTGGGCACATTATATACGTCTAGATCGTAATATATCCTAACCTAACCCATCTAGCACCTCGCTGGTAATGTTTTACAGAATCTCGGTCGTGTCGTCCCGTACGTCTCGATGGGGACATTATATACGTCTATAACGTTATATATCCTAACCTAAGGGAACCTGACACCTCGGATGTAGTATTTTCCTGCCGGGTCGGCCCCTACTTCTCGGTGGGCACATTATATACGTCTATATCGTAATATAACCTAACCTAACCCATCTAGACTCTCGCTGGTAATGTTTTACAACATCCCGGTCGTGTCGGCCCGTACTTCTCGGTGGGGACATTATATACGTCTATAACGTTATATATCCTAACCTAAGGGAAGCTAACATCTCGGATGTAGTATTTTCCAACATTCCTGGCGGGTCGGCCCCAACATCTCGGTGGGCACATTATATACGTCTATATTGTAATATAACACAACATAACCCATCTAGACCCTCGCTGGTAATGTTTTACAAAATCCCGGTCGTGTCGGCCCGTACTTCCCGGTTGGGACATTATATACGTCTATAACGTTATATATCCTAACCTAAGGAAACTTAACATCTCGGATGTACTATTTTCCAACATTCCTAGCGGGTCGGCCCCTCCTTCTCGGTGGGCACATTATATACGTCTATATCGTAATATAACCTAACCTACCCCATCTAGACCCTCGCTGGTAACGTTTTACAAAATCCCGGTCGTGTCGGCCCGTACTTCTCGGTGGGGACATTATATACGTCTATAACGTTATATATCCTAACCTAAGGAAACTTAACATCTCGGATGTACTATTTTCCAACATTCCTAGCGGGTCGGCCCCTCCTTCTCGGTGGGCACATTATATACGTCTATATCGTAATATAACCTAACCTACCCCATCTAGACCCTCGCTGGTAACGTTTTACAAAATCCCGGTCGTGTCGGCCCGTACTTCTCGGTGGGGACATTATATACGTCTATAACGTTATATGTCCTAACGTAAGGGAACCTAACATCTCGGATGTAGTATTTTCCAACATTCCTGGCGGGTCGGCCCCAACTTCTCGGTGGGCACATTATATACGTCTATATCGTAATATAACCTAACCTACCCCATCTAGACCCTAGCTGGTAATGTTTTACAAAATCCCGGTCGTGTCGGCCCGTACTTCCCGGTTGGGATATTATATACGTCTATAACGTTATATATCCTAACCTAAGGGAACCTAACATCTCGGATGTAGTATTTTCCAACATTCCTGGCGGGTCGGCCCCAACTTCTCGGTGGGCACATTATATACGTCTATATCGTAATATGTCCTAACCTAACCCATCTGGACCTTCGCTGGTAATGTTTTACAAAATCCCGGTCGTGTCGGCCCGTACTTCTCGGTGGGGACATTATATACGTCTATAACGTTATATATCCTAACCTAAGGGAACCTAACATCTCGGATGTAGTATTTTCCAACATTACAGGCGTGACGGCCCCTACTTCTCGGTGGGGACATTATATACGTCTATATCGTAATATAACCTAACCTAACCCATTTTGCCCCTCCGTGATAATGTTTTACAGGATCCCGGCCGTGTCGTACCGTAGATCTCGGTTGGGACATTGTATGCATCTGTAACGTAATATACCCTAACCAAAGGCAACCTAACATCTCGAATGTAGTATTTCACAACATTCCTGGCGGGTCCGCCCCACTTCTCGGTAGGAACATTATATACGTCTATAACGTAATATAACCTAACCTAACCCATCTAGCCCCTCGCTGGTAATGTTTTACAAAATCCCGGTCGTGTCGGCCCGTACTTCTCGGTGGGGACATTATATACGTCTATAACGTTATATATCCTAACCTAAGGAAACTTAACATCTCGGATGTACTATTTTCCAACATTCCTAGCGGGTCGGCCCCTCCTTCTCGGTGGGCACATTATATACGTCTATATCGTAATATAACCTAACCTACCCCATCTAGACCCTCGCTGGTAACGTTTTACAAAATCCCGGTCGTGTCGGCCCGTACTTCTCGGTGGGGACATTATATACGTCTATAACGTTATATGTCCTAACGTAAGGGAACCTAACATCTCGGATGTAGTATTTTCCAGCATTCCTGTCGGGTCGGCCCAAACTTCTCGGCGGGCACATTATATACGTCTATATCGTAATATAACCTAACCTAACCCATCTAGACCCTCGCTGGTAATGTTTTACAAAATCCCGGTCGTGTCGGCCCGTACTTCTCGGTGGGGACATTATATACGTCTATAACGTTATATATCCTAACCTAAGGAAACTTAACATCTCGGATGTACTATTTTCCGACATTCCTAGCGGGTCGGCCCCTCCTTCTCGGTGGGCACATTATATACGTCTATATCGTAATATAACCTAACCTACCCCATCTAGACCCTCGCTGGTAACGTTTTACAAAATCCCGGTCGTGTCGGCCCGTACTTCTCGGTGGGGACATTATATACGTCTATAACGTTATATGTCCTAACGTAAGGGTACCTAACATCTCGGATGTAGTATTTTCCAACATTCCTGGCGGGTCGGCCCCAACTTCTCGGTGGGCACATTATATACGTCTATATCGTAATATAACCTAACCTACCCCATCTAGACCCTCGCTGGTAACGTTTTACAAAATCCCGGTCGTGTCGGCCCGTACTTCTCGGTGGGGACATTATATACGTCTATCACGTTATATGTCCTAACGTAAGGGAACCTAACATCTCGGATGTAGTATTTTCCAACATTCCTGGCGGGTCGGCCCCAATTTCTCGGTGGGCACATTATATACGTTTATATCGTCATATAACCTAACCTAACCCATCTAGACCCTCGCTGGTAATGTTTTACAAAATCCCGGTCGTGTCGGCCCGTACGTCTAGGTGCGGACATTATATACGTCTATAACGTTATATATTCTAACCTAAGGCAACTTAACTTTTCGGATGTAGTATTTTCCAACATTCCTGGCGGGTCGGCCCCAACTTCTCGGTGGGCACATTATATACGTCTATATCGTAATATAATCTAACCTAACTCATCTAGACCCTCGCTGGTAATGTTTTACAAAATCCCGGTCGTGTCGGCCCGTACTTCTCGGTGGGGACATTATATACGTCTATAACGTTATATGTCCTAACGTAAGGGAACCTAACATCTCGGATGTAGTATTTTCCAACATTCCTGGCGGGTCGGCCCCAACTTCTCGGTGGGCACATTATATACGTCTATATCGTAATATAACCTAACCTAACCCATCTAGACTCTCGCTGGTAATGTTTTACAACATCCCGGTCGTGTCGGCCCGTACTTCTCGGTGGGGACATTATATACGTCTATAACGTTATATATCCTAACCTAAGGGAAGCTAACATCTCGGATGTCGTATTTTCCAACATTCCTGGCGGGTCGGACCAAACTTCTCGGTGGGCACATTATATACATCTATATCGTAATATAACCCAACCTAACCCATCTAGACCCTCGCTGGTAATGTTTTACAAAATCCCGGTCGTGTCGGCCCCTACTTCTCGGTGGGGACGTTATATACGTCTATAACGTTATATATCCTAACCTAAGGGAACCTAACATCTCGGATGTAGTATTTTCCAGCATTCCTGGCGGGTCGGCCCAAACTTCTCGGTGGGCACATTATATACATCTATATCGTAATATAACCCAACCTAACCCATCTAGACCCTCGCTGGTAATGTTTTACAAAATCCCGGTCGTGTCGGCCCCTACTTCTCGGTGGGGACGTTATATACGTCTGTAACGTTATATATCCTAACCTAAGGGAACCTGACATCTCGGATGTAGTATTTTCCCACATTCCTGGCGGGTCGGCCCCTACTTCTCGGTGGGAACATCATATACGTCTATATCGTAATATAACCTAACCTAACCCATCTAGACCCTCGCTGGTAATGTTTTACAAAATCCCGGTCGTGTCGGCACGTACTTCTCGGGGGGACATTATATACGTCTATATCGTTATATATCCTAACCTAAGGGAACCTAACATCTCGGATGTAGTATTTCCCACCATTCCTAGCGGGTCGGCCCCTACTTCTCGGTGGGCACATTATATACGTCTATATCGTAATATAACCTAACCTGACCCGTCTAGACCCTCGCTGGTAATGTTTTACAAAATCCCGGTCGTGTCGGTCCGTATGTCTCGATGCGGACATTATATACGTCTATAACGTTATATATCCTAACCTAAGGCAACTTAACATCTCGGATGTAGTATTTTCCAACATTCCTGGCGGGTCGGCCCCTACTTCTCGGGGGGCACATTATATACGTCTATATCGTAATATAATCTAACCTAACTCATCTAGACCCTCGCTGGTAATGTTTTACATAATCCCGGTCGTGTCGTCCTGTACGTCTCGGTGCGGACGTTATATACGTCTATAACGTTATATATCCTAACCTAAGGCAACTTAACATCTCGGATGTAGTATTTTCCAACATTCCTGGCGGGTCGGCCCCAACTTCTCGGTGGGCACATTATATACGTCTATATCGTAATATAACCTAACCTAACCCATCTAGCCCCTCGCTGGTAATGTTTTACAGAATCTCGGTCGTGTCGTCCCGTACGTCTCGGTGCGGACATTATATACGTCTATAACGTTATATATTCTAACCTAAGGCAACTTAACTTTTCGGATGTAGTATTTTCCAACATTCTTGGCGGGTCGGCCCCAACTTCTCGGTGGGCACATTATATACGTCTATATCGTAATATAATCTAACCTAACTCATCTAGACCCTCGCTGGTAATGTTTTACAAAATCCCGGTCGTGTCAGCCCGTCCTTCTCGGTGGGGATATTATATACGTCTATAAAGTTATATATCCTAACCTAAGGCAACTTAACATCTCGGATGTAGTATTTTCCAACATTCCTGTCGGGTCGGCCCCTACTTCTCGGTGTGCACATTATATACGTCTGTATCGTAATATAACCTAACCTCACCCATCTAGAACCTCGCTGGAAATGTTTTACAAAATCCCGGTCGTGTCGTCCTGTACGTCCCGGTGCGGACGTTATATACGTCTATAACGTTATATATCCTAACCTAAGGCAACTTAGCATCTCGGATGTAGTATTTTCCAACATTCCTGGCGGGTCGGCCCCAACTTCTCGGTGGGCACATTATATACGTCTATATCGTAATATAACCTAACCTAACCCATCTAGCCCCTCGCTGGTAATGTTTTACAGAATCTCGGTCGTGTCGTCCCGTACGTCTCGGTGCGGACATTATATACGTCTATAACGTTATATATTCTAACCTAAGGCAACTTAACTTTTCGGATGTAGTATTTTCCAACATTCCTGGCGGGTCGGCCCCAACTTCTCGGTGGGCACATTATATACGTCTATATCGTAATATAATCTAACCTAACTCATCTAGACCCTCGCTGGTAATGTTTTACAAAATCCCGGTCGTGTCGGCCCGTACTTCTCGGTGGGGACATTATATACGTCTATAACGTTATATGTCCTAACGTAAGGGAACCTAACATCTCGGATGTAGTATTTTCCAACATTCCTGGCGGGTCGGCCCCAACTTCTCGGTGGGCACATTATATACGTCTATATCGTAATATAACCTAACCTAACCCATCTAGACTCTCGCTGGTAATGTTTTACAACATCCCGGTCGTGTCGGCCCGTACTTCTCGGTGGGGACATTATATACGTCTATAACGTTATATATCCTAACCTAAGGGAAGCTAACATCTCGGATGTAGTATTTTCCAACATTCCTGGCGGGTCGGACCAAACTTCTCGGTGGGCACATTATATACATCTATATCGTAATATAACCCAACCTAACCCATCTAGACCCTCGCTGGTAATGTTTTACAAAATCCCGGTCGTGTCGGCCCCTACTTCTCGGTGGGGACGTTATATACGTCTATAACGTTATATATCCTAACCTAAGGGAACCTAACATCTCGGATGTAGTATTTTCCAGCATTCCTGGCGGGTCGGCCCAAACTTCTCGGTGGGCACATTATATACATCTATATCGTAATATAACCCAACCTAACCCATCTAGACCCTCGCTGGTAATGTTTTACAAAATCCCGGTCGTGTCGGCCCCTACTTCTCGGTGGGGACGTTATATACGTCTGTAACGTTATATATCCTAACCTAAGGGAACCTGACATCTCGGATGTAGTATTTTCCAACATTCCTGGCGGGTCGGCCCCTACTTCTCGGTGGGAACATCATATACGTCTATATCGTAATATAACCTAACCTAACCCATCTAGACCCTCGCTGGTAATGTTTTACAAAATCCCGGTCGTGTCGGCACGTACTTCTCGGGGGGACATTATATACGTCTATATCGTTATATATCCTAACCTAAGGGAACCTAACATCTCGGATGTAGTATTTCCCACCATTCCTAGCGGGTCGGCCCCTACTTCTCGGTGGGCACATTATATACGTCTATATCGTAATATAACCTAACCTGACCCGTCTAGACCCTCGCTGGTAATGTTTTACAAAATCCCGGTCGTGTCGGTCCGTATGTCTCGATGCGGACATTATATACGTCTATAACGTTATATATCCTAACCTAAGGCAACTTAACATCTCGGATGTAGTATTTTCCAACATTCCTGGCGGGTCGGCCCCTACTTCTCGGGGGGCACATTATATACGTCTATATCGTAATATAATCTAACCTAACACATCTAGACCCTCGCTGGTAATGTTTTACATAATCCCGGTCGTGTCGTCCTGTACGTCTCGGTGCGGACGTTATATACGTCTATAACGTTATATATCCTAACCTAAGGCAACTTAACATCTCGGATGTAGTATTTTCCAACATTCCTGGCGGGTCGGCCCCAACTTCTCGGTGGGCACATTATATACGTCTATATCGTAATATAACCTAACCTAACCCATCTAGCCCCTCGCTGGTAATGTTTTACAGAATCTCGGTCGTGTCGTCCCGTACGTCTCGGTGCGGACATTATATACGTCTATAACGTTATATATTCTAACCTAAGGCAACTTAACTTTTCGGATGTAGTATTTTCCAACATTCCTGGCGGGTCGGCCCCAACTTCTCGGTGGGCACATTATATACGTCTATATCGTAATATAATCTAACCTAACTCATCTAGACCCTCGCTGGTAATGTTTTACAAAATCCCGGTCGTGTCAGCCCGTACTTCTCGGTGGGGATATTATATACGTCTATAAAGTTATATATCCTAACCTAAGGCAACTTAACATCTCGGATGTAGTATTTTCCAACATTCCTGTCGGGTCGGCCCCTACTTCTCGGTGTGCACATTATATACGTCTGTATCGTAATATAACCTAACCTCACCCATCTAGACCCTCGCTGGAAATGTTTTACAAAATCCCGGACGTTTCGGTCCGTACTTCTCGGTGCGAACATTATATACGTCTATAACGTTATATATCCTAACCTAAGGGAACCTAACATCGCGGATGTAGTATTTCACAACATTCCTGGTGGGTCGGCGCCAATTCTCGGTGGGAACATTATATACGTCTATAACGTAATATAACCTAACCTAACCCATCTAGACCCTCGCTGGTAATGTTTTACAAAATCCCAGTCGTGTCGGCACGTACTTCTCGGTGGGGACATTATATACGTCTATAACGTTATATATCCGAACACAAGGGAACCTAACATCTCGGATGTAGTATTTTCCAACATTCCTGGCGGGTCGGCCCCAACTTCTCGGTGGGCACATTATATACGTTTATATCGTCATATAACCTGACCTAACCCATCTAGACCCTCGCTGGTAATGTTTTACAAAATCCCGGTCGTGTCGGCCCGTACTTCTCGGTGGGGACATTATATACGTGTATAACGTTATATATCCTAACCTAAGGGAACCTAACATCTCGGATGTAGTATTTTCCAACATTCCAGGCGTGACGGCCCCTACTTCTCGGTGGGGACATTATATATGTCTATATCGTAATATAACCTAACCTAACCCATTTTGCCCCTCCGTGATAATGTTTTACAGAATCCCGGCCGTGTCGTACCGTAGATCTCGGTTGGGACATTGTATGCATCTGTAACGTAATATACCCTAACCAAAGGCAACCTAACATCTCGAATGTAGTATTTCACAACATTCCCGGCGGGTCCGCCCCACTTCTCGGTAGGAACATTATATACGTCTATAACGTAATATAACCTAACCTAACCCATCTAGCCCCTCGCTGGTAATGTTTTACAAAATCCCGGTCGTGTCGGCCCGTACTTCTCGGTGGGGACATTATATACGTCTATAACGTTATATATCCTAACCTAAGGGAAGCTGGCATCTCGGATGTAGTATTTTCCAGCATTCCTGGCGGGTCGGCCCAAACTTCTCGGCGGGCACATTATATACGTCTATATCGTAATATAACTTAACCTAACCCATCTAGACCCTCGCTGGTAATGTTTTACAAAATCCCGGTCGTGTCGGCCCGTACTTCTCGGTGGGGACATTATATACGTCTATAACGTTATATATCCTAACCTAAGGGAACCTAGCATCGCGGATGTAGTATTTCACAACATTCCTGGCGGGTCGGCCCCTACTTCTCGGTGGGCACATTATATACGTCTATATCGTAATATAACCTAACCTGACCCGTCTAGACCCTCGCTGGTAATGTTTTACAAAATCCCGGTCGTGTCGGTCCGTATGTCTCGAAGCGGACATTATATACGTCTATAACGTTATATATCCTAACCTAAGGCAACTTAACATCTCGGATGTAGTATTTTCCAACATTCCTGGCGGGTCGGCCCCTACTTCTCGGGGGGCACATTATATACGTCTATATCGTAATATAATCTAACCTAACTCATCTAGACCCTCGCTGGTAATGTTTTACATAATCCCGGTCGTGTCGTCCTGTACGTCTCGGTGCGGACGTTATATACGTCTATAACGTTATATATCCTAACCTAAGGCAACTTAACATCTCGGATGTAGTATTTTCCAACATTCCTGGCGGGTCGGCCCCAACTTCTCGGTGGGCACATTATATACGTCTATATCGTAATATAACCTAACCTAACCCATCTAGCCCCTCGCTGGTAATGTTTTACAGAATCTCGGTCGTGTCGTCCCGTACGTCTCGGTGCGGACATTATATACGTCTATAACGTTATATATTCTAACCTAAGGCAACTTAACTTTTCGGATGTAGTATTTTCCAACATTCCTGGCGGGTCGGCCCCAACTTCTCGGTGGGCACATTATATACGTTTATATCGTCATATAACCTAACCTAACCCATCTAGACCCTCGCTGGTAATGTTTTACAAAATCCCGGTCGTGTCGGCCCGTACTTCTCGGTGGGGTCATTATATACGTCTATAACGTTATATATCCTAACCTAAGGGAACCTGACACCTCGGATGTAGTATTTTGCAACATTCCTGGCGGGTCGGCCCCTACTTCTCGGTGGGCACATTATATACGTCTATATCGTAATATAACCTAACCTAACCCATCTAGACGCTCGCTGGTAATGTTTTACAACATCCCGGTCGTGTCGGCCCGTACTTCTCGGTGGGGACATTATATACGTCTATAACGTTATATATCCTAACCTAAGCGAAGCTAACATCTCGGATGTAGTATTTTCCAACATTCCTGGCGGGTCGGCCCAAACTTCTCGGTGGGCACATTATATACATCTATATCGTAATATAACCCAACCTAACCCATCTAGACCCTCGCTGGTAATGTTTTAGAAAATCCCGGTCGTGTCGGCCCGTACTTCTCGGTGGGGTCATTATATACGTCTATAACGTTATATATCCTAACCTAAGGGAACCTGACACCTCGGATGTAGTATTTTCCAACATTCCTGGCGGGTCGCCCCCTCCTTCTCGGTGGGCACAGTATATACGTCTATATCGTAATATAACCTAACCTACCCCATCTAGACCCTCGCTGGTAACGTTTTACAAAATCCCGGTCGTGTCGGCCCGTACTTCTCGGTGGGGACATTGTATACGTCTATAACGTTATATGTCCTAACGTAAGGGAACCTAACATCTCGGATGTAGTATTTTCCAACATTCCTGGCGGGTCGGCCCCAACTTCTCGGTGGGCACATTATATACGTTTATATCGTCATATAACCTAACCTAACCCATCTAGACCCTCGCTGGTAATGTTTTACAAAATCCCGGTCGTGTCGGCCCGTGCTTCTCGGTGGGGACATTATATACGTCTATAACGTTATATGTCCTAACCTAAGGGAACCTAATATCTGGGATGTAGTATTTCCCAACATTCCTGGCGGGTCGGCCCCAACTTCTCGGTGGGCAAATTATATACGTCTATATCGGAATATAACCTAACCTAACCCATCTAGACCCTCGCTGGTAATGTTTTACAAAATCCCGGTCGTGTCGGCCCCTACTTCTCGGTGGGGACGTTATATACGTCTGTAACGTTATATATCCTGACCTAAGGGAACCTGACATCTCGGATGTAGTATTTTCCAACATTCCTGGGGGGTCGGCCCCTACTTCTCGGTGGGAACATCATATACGTCTATATCGTAATATAACCTAACCTAACCCATCTAGACCCTCGCTGGTAATGTTTTACAAAATCCCGGTCGTGTCGGCACGTACTTCTCGGGGGGACATTATATACGTCTATATCGTTATATATCCTAACCTAAGGGAACCTAACATCTCGGATGTAGTATTTCCCACCATTCCTAGCGGGTCGGCCCCTACTTCTCGGTGGGCACATTATATACGTCTATATCGTAATATAACCTAACCTGACCCGTCTAGACCCTCGCTGGTAATGTTTTACAAAATCCCGGTCGTGTCGGTCCGTATGTCTCGATGCGTACATTATATACGTCTATAACGTTATATATCCTAACCTAAGGCAACTTAACATCTCGGATGTAGTATTTTCCAACATTCCTGGCGGGTCGGCCCCTACTTCTCGGGGGGCACATTATATACGTCTATATCGTAATATAATCTAACCTAACTCATCTAGACCCTCGCTGGTAATGTTTTACATAATCCCGGTCGTGTCGTCCTGTACGTCCCGGTGCGGACGTTATATACGTCTATAACGTTATATATCCTAACCTAAGGCAACTTAGCATCTCGGATGTAGTATTTTCCAACATTCCTGGCGGGTCGGCCCCAACTTCTCGGTGGGCACATTATATACGTCTATATCGTAATATAACCTAACCTAACCCATCTAGCCCCTCGCTGGTAACGTTTTACAGAATCTCGGTCGTGTCGTCCCGTACGTCTAGGTGCGGACATTATATACGTCTATAACGTTATATATTCTAACCTAAGGCAACTTAACTTTTCGGATGTAGTATTTTCCAACATTCCTGGCGGGTCGGCCCCAACTTCTCGGTGGGCACATTATATACGTCTATATCGTAATATAATCTAACCTAACTCATCTAGACCCTCGCTGGTAATGTTTTACAAAATCCCGGTCGTGTCGGCCCGTACTTCTCGGTGGGGACATTATATACGTCTATAACGTTATATGTCCTAACGTAAGGGAACCTAACATCTCGGATGTAGTATTTTCCAACATTCCTGGCGGGTCGGCCCCTACTTCTCGGTGTGCACATTATATACGTCTGTATCGTAATATAACCTAACCTCACCCATCTAGACCCTCGCTGGAAATGTTTTACAAAATCCCGGACGTTTCGGTCCGTACTTCTCGGTGCGAACATTATATACGTCTATAACGTTATATATCCTAACCTAAGGGAACCTAACATCGCGGATGTAGTATTTCACAACATTCCTGGTGGGTCGGCGCCAATTCTCGGTGGGAACATTATATACGTCTATAACGTAATATAACCTAACCTAACCCATCTAGACCCTCGCTGGTAATGTTTTACAAAATCCCAGTCGTGTCGGCACGTACTTCTCGGTGGGGACATTATATACGTCTATAACGTTATATATCCGAACACAAGGGAACCTAACATCTCGGATGTAGTATTTTCCAACATTCCTGGCGGGTCGGCCCCAACTTCTCGGTGGGCACATTATATACGTTTATATCGTCATATAACCTGACCTAACCCATCTAGACCCTCGCTGGTAATGTTTTACAAAATCCCGGTCGTGTCGGCCCGTACTTCTCGGTGGGGACATTATATACGTGTATAACGTTATATATCCTAACCTAAGGGAACCTAACATCTCGGATGTAGTATTTTCCAACATTCCAGGCGTGACGGCCCCTACTTCTCGGTGGGGACATTATATATGTCTATATCGTAATATAACCTAACCTAACCCATTTTGCCCCTCCGTGATAATGTTTTACAGAATCCCGGCCGTGTCGTACCGTAGATCTCGGTTGGGACATTGTATGCATCTGTAACGTAATATACCCTAACCAAAGGCAACCTAACATCTCGAATGTAGTATTTCACAACATTCCCGGCGGGTCCGCCCCACTTCTCGGTAGGAACATTATATACGTCTATAACGTAATATAACCTAACCTAACCCATCTAGCCCCTCGCTGGTAATGTTTTACAAAATCCCGGTCGTGTCGGCCCGTACTTCTCGGTGGGGACATTATATACGTCTATAACGTTATATATCCTAACCTAAGGGAAGCTGGCATCTCGGATGTAGTATTTTCCAGCATTCCTGGCGGGTCGGCCCAAACTTCTCGGCGGGCACATTATATACGTCTATATCGTAATATAACTTAACCTAACCCATCTAGACCCTCGCTGGTAATGTTTTACAAAATCCCGGTCGTGTCGGCCCGTACTTCTCGGTGGGGACATTATATACGTCTATAACGTTATATATCCTAACCTAAGGGAACCTAGCATCGCGGATGTAGTATTTCACAACATTCCTGGCGGGTCGGCCCCTACTTCTCGGTGGGCACATTATATACGTCTATATCGTAATATAACCTAACCTGACCCGCCTAGACCCTCGCTGGTAATGTTTTACAAAATCCCGGTCGTGTCGGCCCGTACTTCTCGGTGGGGTCATTATATACGTCTATAACGTTATATATCCTAACCTAAGGGAACCTGACACCTCGGATGTAGTATTTTGCAACATTCCTGGCGGGTCGGCCCCTACTTCTCGGTGGGCACATTATATACGTCTATATCGTAATATAACCTAACCTAACCCATCTAGACGCTCGCTGGTAATGTTTTACAACATCCCGGTCGTGTCGGCCCGTACTTCTCGGTGGGGACATTATATACGTCTATAACGTTATATATCCTAACCTAAGCGAAGCTAACATCTCGGATGTAGTATTTTCCAACATTCCTGGCGGGTCGGCCCAAACTTCTCGGTGGGCACATTATATACATCTATATCGTAATATA
This sequence comes from Xylocopa violacea, assembly GCA_963969225.1. Lineage (NCBI taxonomy): Eukaryota > Metazoa > Arthropoda > Insecta > Hymenoptera > Apidae > Xylocopa > Xylocopa violacea. The sequence goes on along the minus strand of CAXAJV010000011.1, from coordinate 4,483,526 downwards.
ACCCAACCTAACCCATCTAGACCCTCGCTGGTAATGTTTTAGAAAATCCCGGTCGTGTCGGCCCGTACTTCTCGGTGGGGTCATTATATACGTCTATAACGTTATATATCCTAACCTAAGGGAACCTGACACCTCGGATGTAGTATTTTCCAACATTCCTGGCGGGTCGCCCCCTCCTTCTCGGTGGGCACAGTATATACGTCTATATCGTAATATAACCTAACCTACCCCATCTAGACCCTCGCTGGTAACGTTTTACAAAATCCCGGTCGTGTCGGCCCGTACTTCTCGGTGGGGACATTGTATACGTCTATAACGTTATATGTCCTAACGTAAGGGAACCTAACATCTCGGATGTAGTATTTTCCAACATTCCTGGCGGGTCGGCCCCAACTTCTCGGTGGGCACATTATATACGTTTATATCGTCATATAACCTAACCTAACCCATCTAGACCCTCGCTGGTAATGTTTTACAAAATCCCGGTCGTGTCGGCCCGTGCTTCTCGGTGGGGACATTATATACGTCTATAACGTTATATGTCCTAACCTAAGGGAACCTAATATCTGGGATGTAGTATTTCCCAACATTCCTGGCGGGTCGGCCCCAACTTCTCGGTGGGCAAATTATATACGTCTATATCGGAATATAACCTAACCTAACCCATCTAGACCCTCGCTGGTAATGTTTTACAAAATCCCGGTCGTGTCGGCCCCTACTTCTCGGTGGGGACGTTATATACGTCTGTAACGTTATATATCCTGACCTAAGGGAACCTGACATCTCGGATGTAGTATTTTCCAACATTCCTGGGGGGTCGGCCCCTACTTCTCGGTGGGAACATCATATACGTCTATATCGTAATATAACCTAACCTAACCCATCTAGACCCTCGCTGGTAATGTTTTACAAAATCCCGGTCGTGTCGGCACGTACTTCTCGGGGGGACATTATATACGTCTATATCGTTATATATCCTAACCTAAGGGAACCTAACATCTCGGATGTAGTATTTCCCACCATTCCTAGCGGGTCGGCCCCTACTTCTCGGTGGGCACATTATATACGTCTATATCGTAATATAACCTAACCTAACCCATCTAGCCCCTCGCTGGTAACGTTTTACAGAATCTCGGTCGTGTCGTCCCGTACGTCTAGGTGCGGACATTATATACGTCTATAACGTTATATATTCTAACCTAAGGCAACTTAACTTTTCGGATGTAGTATTTTCCAACATTCCTGGCGGGTCGGCCCCAACTTCTCGGTGGGCACATTATATACGTCTATATCGTAATATAATCTAACCTAACTCATCTAGACCCTCGCTGGTAATGTTTTACAAAATCCCGGTCGTGTCGGCCCGTACTTCTCGGTGGGGACATTATATACGTCTATAACGTTATATGTCCTAACGTAAGGGAACCTAACATCTCGGATGTAGTATTTTCCAACATTCCTGGCGGGTCGGCCCCAACTTCTCGGTGGGCACATTATATACGTCTATATCGTAATATAACCTAACCTAACCCATCTAGACTCTCGCTGGTAATGTTTTACAACATCCCGGTCGTGTCGGCCCGTACTTCTCGGTGGGGACATTATATACGTCTATAACGTTATATATCCTAACCTAAGGGAAGCTAACGTCTCGGATGTAGTATTTTCCAACATTCCTGGCGGGTCGGACCAAACTTCTCGGTGGGCACATTATATACATCTATATCGTAATATAACCCAACCTAACCCATCTAGACCCTCGCTGGTAATGTTTTACAAAATCCCGGTCGTGTCGGCCCCTACTTCTCGGTGGGGACGTTATATACGTCTATAACGTTATATATCCTAACCTAAGGGAACCTAACATCTCGGATGTAGTATTTTCCAGCATTCCTGGCGGGTCGGCCCAAACTTCTCGGTGGGCACATTATATACATCTATATCGTAATATAACCCAACCTAACCCATCTAGACCCTCGCTGGTAATGTTTTACAAAATCCCGGTCGTGTCGGCCCCTACTTCTCGGTGGGGACGTTATATACGTCTGTAACGTTATATATCCTAACCTAAGGGAACCTGACATCTCGGATGTAGTATTTTCCAACATTCCTGGCGGGTCGGCCCCTACTTCTCGGTGGGAACATCATATACGTCTATATCGTAATATAACCTAACCTAACCCATCTAGACCCTCGCTGGTAATGTTTTACAAAATCCCGGTCGTGTCGGCACGTACTTCTCGGGGGGACATTATATACGTCTATATCGTTATATATCCTAACCTAAGGGAACCTAACATCTCGGATGTAGTATTTCCCACCATTCCTAGCGGGTCGGCCCCTACTTCTCGGTGGGCACATTATATACGTCTATATCGTAATATAACCTAACCTGACCCGTCTAGACCCTCGCTGGTAATGTTTTACAAAATCCCGGTCGTGTCGGTCCGTATGTCTCGATGCGGACATTATATACGTCTATAACGTTATATATCCTAACCTAAGGCAACTTAACATCTCGGATGTAGTATTTTCCAACATTCCTGGCGGGTCGGCCCCTACTTCTCGGGGGGCACATTATATACGTCTATATCGTAATATAATCTAACCTAACTCATCTAGACCCTCGCTGGTAATGTTTTACATAATCCCGGCCGTGTCGTCCTGTACGTCTCGGTGCGGACGTTATATACGTCTATAACGTTATATATCCTAACCTAAGGCAACTTAACATCTCGGATGTAGTATTTTCCAACATTCCTGGCGGGTCGGCCCCAACTTCTCGGTGGGCACATTATATACGTCTATATCGTAATATAACCTAACCTAACCCATCTAGCCCCTCGCTGGTAATGTTTTACAGAATCTCGGTCGTGTCGTCCCGTACGTCTCGGTGCGGACATTATATACGTCTATAACGTTATATATTCTAACCTAAGGCAACTTAACTTTTCGGATGTAGTATTTTCCAACATTCTTGGCGGGTCGGCCCCAACTTCTCGGTGGGCACATTATATACGTCTATATCGTAATATAATCTAACCTAACTCATCTAGACCCTCGCTGGTAATGTTTTACAAAATCCCGGTCGTGTCAGCCCGTACTTCTCGGTGGGGATATTATATACGTCTATAAAGTTATATATCCTAACCTAAGGCAACTTAACATCTCGGATGTAGTATTTTCCAACATTCCTGTCGGGTCGGCCCCTACTTCTCGGTGTGCACATTATATACGTCTGTATCGTAATATAACCTAACCTCACCCATCTAGACCCTCGCTGGAAATGTTTTACAAAATCCCGGTCGTGTCGTCCTGTACGTCCCGGTGCGGACGTTATATACGTCTATAACGTTATATATCCTAACCTAAGGCAACTTAGCATCTCGGATGTAGTATTTTCCAACATTCCTGGCGGGTCGGCCCCAACTTCTCGGTGGGCACATTATATACGTCTATATCGTAATATAACCTAACCTAACCCATCTAGCCCCTCGCTGGTAATGTTTTACAGAATCTCGGTCGTGTCGTCCCGTACGTCTCGGTGCGGACATTATATACGTCTATAACGTTATATATTCTAACCTAAGGCAACTTAACTTTTCGGATGTAGTATTTTCCAACATTCCTGGCGGGTCGGCCCCAACTTCTCGGTGGGCACATTATATACGTCTATATCGTAATATAATCTAACCTAACTCATCTAGACCCTCGCTGGTAATGTTTTACAAAATCCCGGTCGTGTCGGCCCGTACTTCTCGGTGGGGACATTATATACGTCTATAACGTTATATGTCCTAACGTAAGGGAACCTAACATCTCGGATGTAGTATTTTCCAACATTCCTGGCGGGTCGGCCCCAACTTCTCGGTGGGCACATTATATACGTCTATATCGTAATATAACCTAACCTAACCCATCTAGACTCTCGCTGGTAATGTTTTACAACATCCCGGTCGTGTCGGCCCGTACTTCTCGGTGGGGACATTATATACGTCTATAACGTTATATATCCTAACCTAAGGGAAGCTAACATCTCGGATGTAGTATTTTCCAACATTCCTGGCGGGTCGGACCAAACTTCTCGGTGGGCACATTATATACATCTATATCGTAATATAACCCAACCTAACCCATCTAGACCCTCGCTGGTAATGTTTTACAAAATCCCGGTCGTGTCGGCCCCTACTTCTCGGTGGGGACGTTATATACGTCTATAACGTTATATATCCTAACCTAAGGGAACCTAACATCTCGGATGTAGTAATTTCCAGCATTCCTGGCGGGTCGGCCCAAACTTCTCGGTGGGCACATTATATACATCTATATCGTAATATAACCCAACCTAACCCATCTAGACCCTCGCTGGTAATGTTTTACAAAATCCCGGTCGTGTCGGCCCCTACTTCTCGGTGGGGACGTTATATACGTCTGTAACGTTATATATCCTAACAATAAGGGAACCTGACATCTCGGATGTAGTATTTTCCAACATTCCTGGCGGGTCGGCCCCTACTTCTCGGTGGGAACATCATATACGTCTATATCGTAATATAACCTAACCTAACCCATCTAGACCCTCGCTGGTAATGTTTTACAAAATCCCGGTCGTGTCGGCACGTTCTTCTCGGGGGGACATTATATACGTCTATATCGTTATATATCCTAACCTAAGGGAACCTAACATCTCGGATGTAATATTTCCCACCATTCCTAGCGGGTCAGCCCCTACTTCTCGGTGGGCACATTATATACGTCTATATCGTAATATAACCTAACCTGACCCGTCTAGACCCTCGCTGGTAATGTTTTACAAAATCCCGGTCGTGTCGGTCCGTATGTCTCGATGCGGACATTATATACGTCTATAACGTTATATATCCTAACCTAAGGCAACTTAACATCTCGGATGTAGTATTTTCCAACATTCCTGGCGGGTCGGCCCCTACTTCTCGGAGGGCACATTATATACGTCTATATCGTAATATAATCTAACCTAACACATCTAGACCCTCGCTGGTAATGTTTTACATAATCCCGGTCGTGTCGTCCTGTACGTCTCGGTGCGGACGTTATATACGTCTATAACGTTATATATCCTAACCTAAGGCAACTTAACATCTCGGATGTAGTATTTTCCAACATTCCTGGCGGGTCGGCCCCAACTTCTCGGTGGGCACATTATATACGTCTATATCGTAATATAACCTAACCTAACCCATCTAGCCCCTCGCTGGTAATGTTTTACAGAATCTCGGTCGTGTCGTCCCGTACGTCTCGGTGCGGACATTATATACGTCTATAACGTTATATATTCTAACCTAAGGCAACTTAACTTTTCGGATGTAGTATTTTCCAACATTCCTGGCGGGTCGGCCCCAACTTCTCGGTGGGCACATTATATACGTCTATATCGTAATATAATCTAACCTAACTCATCTAGACCCTCGCTGGTAATGTTTTACAAAATCCCGGTCGTGTCAGCCCGTACTTCTCGGTGGGGATATTATATACGTCTATAAAGTTATATATCCTAACCTAAGGCAACTTAACATCTCGGATGTAGTATTTTCCAACATTCCTGTCGGGTCGGCCCCTACTTCTCGGTGTGCACATTATATACGTCTGTATCGTAATATAACCTAACCTCACCCATCTAGACCCTCGCTGGAAATGTTTTACAAAATCCCGGACGTTTCGGTCCGTACTTCTCGGTGCGAACATTATATACGTCTATAACGTTATATATCCTAACCTAAGGGAACCTAACATCGCGGATGTAGTATTTCACAACATTCCTGGTGGGTCGGCGCCAATTCTCGGTGGGAACATTATATACGTCTATAACGTAATATAACCTAACCTAACCCATCTAGACCCTCGCTGGTAATGTTTTACAAAATCCCAGTCGTGTCGGCACGTACTTCTCGGTGGGGACATTATATACGTCTATAACGTTATATATCCGAACACAAGGGAACCTAACATCTCGGATGTAGTATTTTCCAACATTCCTGGCGGGTCGGCCCCAACTTCTCGGTGGGCACATTATATACGTTTATATCGTCATATAACCTGACCTAACCCATCTAGACCCTCGCTGGTAATGTTTTACAAAATCCCGGTCGTGTCGGCCCGTACTTCTCGGTGGGGTCATTATATACGTCTATAACGTTATATATCCTAACCTAAGGGAACCTGACACCTCGGATGTAGTATTTTCCAACATTCCTGGCGGGTCGGCCCCCACTTCTCGGTGGGCACATTATATACGTCTATATCGTAATATAACCTAACCTAACCCATCTAGACTCTCGCTGGTAATGTTTTACAACATCCCGGTCGTGTCGGCCCGTACTTCTCGGTGGGGACATTATATACGTCTATAACGTTATATATCCTAACCTAAGCGAAGCTAACATCTCGGATGTAGTATTTTCCAACATTCCTGGCGGGTCGGCCCAAACTTCTCGGTGGGCACATTATATACATCTATATCGTAATATAACCCAACCTAACCCATCTAGACCCTCGCTGGTAATGTTTTAGAAAATCCCGGTCGTGTCGGCCCCTACTTCTCGGTGGGGACGTTATATACGTCTATAACGTTATATATCCTAACCTAAGGGAACCTAACATCTCGGATGTAGTATTTTCCAACATTCCTGGCGGGTCGGCCCCAACTTCTCGGTGGGCACATTATATACGTCTATATTGTAATATAACACAACATAACCCATCTAGACCCTCGCTGGTAATGTTTTACAAAATCCCGGTCGTGTCGGCCCGTACTTCCCGGTTGGGACATTATATACGTCTATAACGTTATATATCCTAACCTAAGGGAACCTAACATCTCGGATGTAGTATTTTCCAACATTCCTGGCGGGTCGGCCCCAACTTCTCGGTGGGCACATTATATACGTCTATATCGTAATATATCCTAACCTAACCCATCTGGACCTTCGCTGGTAATGTTTTACAATATCCCGGTCGTGTCGGCCCGTACTTCTCGGTGGGGACATTATATACGTCTATAACGTTATATATCCTAACCTAAGGGAACCTAACATCTCGGATGTAGTATTTTCCAACATTCCAGGCGTGACGGCCCCTACTTCTCGGTGGGGACATTATATACGTCTATATCGTAATATAACCTAACCTAACCCATTTTGCCCCTCCGTGATAATGTTTTACAGAATCCCGGCCGTGTCGTACCGTAGATCTCGGTTGGGACATTGTATGCATCTGTAACGTAATATACCCTAACCAAAGGCAACCTAACATCTCGAATGTAGTATTTCACAGCATTCCTGGCGGGTCCGCCCCACTTCTCGGTAGGAACATTATATACGTCTATAACGTAACATAACCTAACCTAACCCATCTAGCCCCTCGCTGGTAATGTTTTACAAAATCCCGGTCGTGTCGGCCCGTACTTCTCGGTGGGGACATTATATACGTCTATAACGTTATATATCCTAACCTAAGGGAAGCTAGCATCTCGGATGTAGTATTTTCCAGCATTCCTGGCGGGTCGGCCCAAACTTCTCGGCGGGCACATTATATACGTCTATATCGTAATATAACCTAACCTAACCCATCTAGACCCTCGCTGGTAATGTTTTACAAAATCCCGGTCGTGTCGGCCCGTACATCTCGGTGGGGACATTATATACGTCTATAACGTTATATATCCTAACCTAAGGAAACTTAACATCTCGGATGTACTATTTTCCAACATTCCTAGCGGGTCGGCCCCTCCTTCTCGGTGGGCACATTATATACGTCTATATCGTAATATAACCTAACCTACCCCATCTAGACCCTCGCTGGTAACGTTTTACAAAAGCCCGGTCGTGTCGGCCCGTACTTCTCGGTGGGGACATTATATACGTCTATAACGTTATATATCCTAACCTAAGGGAACCTGACATCTCGGATGTAGTATTTTCCAACATTCCTGGCTTGTCGGCCCCAACTTCTCGGTGGGCACATTATATACTTCTATATCGGAATATAACCTAACCTAACCCATCTAGACCCTCGCTGGTAATGTTTTACAAAATCCCGGTCGTGTCGGCCCGTACTTCTCGGTGGGGTCATTATATACGTCTATAACGTTATATGTCCTAACCTAAGGGAACCTAACATCTCGGATGTAGTATTTTCCAACATTCCTGGCGGGTCGGCCCCTACTTCTCGGTGGGCACATTATATACGTCTATATCGTAATATAACCTAACCTAACCCATCTAGACACTCGCTGGTAATGTTTTACAAAATCCCGGTCGTGTCGGCACGTACTTCTCGGGGGGACATTATATACGTCTATATCGTTATATATCCTAACCTAAGGGAACCTAACATCTCGGATGTAGTATTTCCCACCATTCCTAGCGGGTCGGCCCCTACTTCTCGGTGGGCACATTATATACGTCTATATCGTAATATAACCTAACCTGACCCGTCTAGACCCTCGCTGGTAATGTTTTACAAAATCCCGGTCGTGTCGGTCCGTATGTCTCGATGCGGACATTATATACGTCTATAACGTTATATATCCTAACCTAAGGCAACTTAACATCTCGGATGTAGTATTTTCCAACATTCCTGGCGGGTCGGCCCCTACTTCTCGGGGGGCACATTATATACGTCTATATCGTAATATAATCTAACCTAACTCATCTAGACCCTCGCTGGTAATGTTTTACATAATCCCGGTCGTGTCGTCCTGTACGTCTCGGTGCGGACGTTATATACGTCTATAACGTTATATATCCTAACCTAAGGCAACTTAATATCTCGGATGTAGTATTTTCCAACATTCCTGGCGGGTCGGCCCCAACTTCTCGGTGGGCACATTATATACGTCTATATCGTAATATAACCTAACCTAACCCATCTAGCCCCTCGCTGGTAATGTTTTACAGAATCTCGGTCGTGTCGTCCCGTACGTCTCGGTGCGGACATTATATACGTCTATAACGTTATATATTCTAACCTAAGGCAACTTAACTTTTCGGATGTAGTATTTTCCAACATTCCTGGCGGGTGTGCCCAAACTTCTCGGTGGGCACATTATATACATCTATATCGTAATATAACCCAACCTAACCCATCTAGACCCTCGCTGGTAATGTTTTAGAAAATCCCGGTCGTGTCGGCCCCTACTTCTCGGTGGGGACGTTATATACGTCTATAACGTTATATATCCTAACCTAAGGGAACCTAACATCTCGGATGTAGTATTTTCCAACATTCCTGGCGGGTCGGCCCCAACTTCTCGGTGGGCACATTATATACGTCTATATTGTAATATAACACAACATAACCCATCTAGACCCTCGCTGGTAATGTTTTACAAAATCCCGGTCGTGTCGGCCCGTACTTCCCGGTTGGGACATTATATACGTCTATAACGTTATATATCCTAACCTAAGGGAACCTAACATCTCGGATGTAGTATTTTCCAACATTCCTGGCGGGTCGGCCCCAACTTCTCGGTGGGCACATTATATACGTCTATATCGTAATATATCCTAACCTAACCCATCTGGACCTTCGCTGGTAATGTTTTACAATATCCCGGTCGTGTCGGCCCGTACTTCTCGGTGGGGACATTATATACGTCTATAACGTTATATATCCTAACCTAAGGGAACCTAACATCTCGGATGTAGTATTTTCCAACATTCCAGGCGTGACGGCCCCTACTTCTCGGTGGGGACATTATATACGTCTATATCGTAATATAACCTAACCTAACCCATTTTGCCCCTCCGTGATAATGTTTTACAGAATCCCGGCCGTGTCGTACCGTAGATCTCGGTTGGGACATTGTATGCATCTGTAACGTAATATACCCTAACCAAAGGCAACCTAACATCTCGAATGTAGTATTTCACAGCATTCCTCGCGGGTCCGCCCCACTTCTCGGTAGGAACATTATATACGTCTATAACGTAACATAACCTAACCTAACCCATCTAGCCCCTCGCTGGTAATGTTTTACAAAATCCCGGTCGTGTCGGCCCGTACTTCTCGGTGGGGACATTATATACGTCTATAACGTTATATATCCTAACCTAAGGGAAGCTAGCATCTCGGATGTAGTATTTTCCAGCATTCCTGGCGGGTCGGCCCAAACTTCTCGGCGGGCACATTATATACGTCTATATCGTAATATAACCTAACCTAACCCATCTAGAACCTCGCTGGTAATGTTTTACAAAATCCCGGTCGTGTCGGCCCGTACTTCTCGGTGGGGACATTATATACGTCTATATCGTTATATATCCTAACCTAAGGGAACCTAGCATCGCGGATGTAGTATTTCACAACATTCCTGGCGGGTCGGCCCCAACTTCTCGGTGGGCACATTATATACATCTATATCGTAATATAACCTAACCTAACCCATCTGGACCATCGCTGGTAATGTTTTACAAAATCCCGGTCGTGTCGGCCCGTACATCTCGGTGGGGACATTATATACGTCTATAACGTTATATATCCTAACCTAAGGGAACCTAACATCTCGGATGTAGTATTTTCCAACATTCCTGGCGGGTCGGCCCCAACTTCTCGGTGGGCACATTATATACGTCTATATTGTAATATAACACAACATAACCCATCTAGACCCTCGCTGGTAATGTTTTACAAAATCCCGGTCGTGTCGGCCCGTACTTCCCGGTTGGGACATTATATACGTCTATAACGTTATATATCCTAACCTAAGGGAACCTAACATCTCGGATGTAGTATTTTCCAACATTCCTGGCGGGTCGGCCCCAACTTCTCGGTGGGCACATTATATACGTCTATATCGTAATATATCCTAACCTAACCCATCTGGACCTTCGCTGGTAATGTTTTACAATATCCCGGTCGTGTCGGCCCGTACTTCTCGGTGGGGACATTATATACGTCTATAACGTTATATATCCTAACCTAAGGGAACCTAACATCTCGGATGTAGTATTTTCCAACATTCCATGCGTGACGGCCCCTACTTCTCGGTGGGGACATTATATACGTCTATATCGTAATATAACCTAACCTAACCCATTTTGCCACTCCGTGATAATGTTTTACAGAATCCCGGCCGTGTCGTACCGTAGATCTCGGTTGGGACATTGTATGCATCTGTAACGTAATATACCCTAACCAAAGGCAACCTAACATCTCGAATGTAGTATTTCACAGCATTCCTGGCGGGTCCGCCCCACTTCTCGGTAGGAACATTATATACGTCTATAACGTAACATAACCTAACCTAACCCATCTAGCCCCTCGCTGGTAATGTTTTACAAAATCCCGGTCGTGTCGGCCCGTACTTCTCGGTGGGGACATTATATACGTCTATAACGTTATATATCCTAACCTAAGGGAAGCTAGCATCTCGGATGTAGTATTTTCCAGCATTCCTGGCGGGTCGGCCCAAACTTCTCGGCGGGCACATTATATACGTCTATATCGTAATATAACCTAACCTAACCCATCTAGACCCTCGCTGGTAATGTTTTACAAAATCCCGGTCGTGTCGGCCCGTACATCTCGGTGGGGACATTATATACGTCTATAACGTTATATATCCTAACCTAAGGAAACTTAACATCTCGGATGTACTATTTTCCAACATTCCTAGCGGGTCGGCCCCTCCTTCTCGGTGGGCACATTATATACGTCTATATCGTAATATAACCTAACCTACCCCATCTAGACCCTCGCTGGTAACGTTTTACAAAAGCCCGGTCGTGTCGGCCCGTACTTCTCGGTGAGGACATTATATACGTCTATAACGTTATATATCCTAACCTAAGGGAACCTGACATCTCGGATGTAGTATTTTCCAACATTCCTGGCTTGTCGGCCCCAACTTCTCGGTGGGCACATTATATACTTCTATATCGGAATATAACCTAACCTAACCCATCTAGACCCTCGCTGGTAATGTTTTACAAAATCCCGGTCGTGTCGGCCCGTACTTCTCGGTGGGGTCATTATATACGTCTATAACATTATATATCCTAACCTAAGGGAACCTGACATCTCGGATGTAGTATTTTCCAACATTCCTGGCGGGTCGGCCCCTACTTCTCGGTGGGAACATCATATACGTCTATATCGTAATATAACCTAACCTAACCCATCTAGACACTCGCTGGTAATGTTTTACAAAATCCCGGTCGTGTCGGCACGTACTTCTCGGGGGGACATTATATACGTCTATATCGTTATATATCCTAACCTAAGGGAACCTAACATCTCGGATGTAGTATTTCCCACCATTCCTAGCGGGTCGGCCCCTACTTCTCGGTGGGCACATTATATACGTCTATATCGTAATATAACCTAACCTGACCCGTCTAGACCCTCGCTGGTAATGTTTTACAAAATCCCGGTCGTGTCGGTCCGTATGTCTCGATGCGGACATTATATACGTCTATAACGTTATATATCCTAACCTAAGGCAACTTAACATCTCGGATGTAGTATTTTCCAACATTCCTGGCGGGTCGGCCCCTACTTCTCGGGGGGCACATTATATACGTCTATATCGTAATATAATCTAACCTAACTCATCTAGACCCTCGCTGGTAATGTTTTACATAATCCCGGTCGTGTCGTCCTGTACGTCTCGGTGCGGACGTTATATACGTCTATAACGTTATATATCCTAACCTAAGGCAACTTAATATCTCGGATGTAGTATTTTCCAACATTCCTGGCGGGTCGGCCCCAACTTCTCGGTGGGCACATTATATACGTCTATATCGTAATATAACCTAACCTAACCCATCTAGCCCCTCGCTGGTAATGTTTTACAGAATCTCGGTCGTGTCGTCCCGTACGTCTCGGTGCGGACATTATATACGTCTATAACGTTATATATTCTAACCTAAGGCAACTTAACTTTTCGGATGTAGTATTTTCCAACATTCCTGGCGGGTCGGCCCCAACTTCTCGGTGGGCACATTATATACGTCTATATCGTAATATAATCTAACCTAACTCATCTAGACCCTCGCTGGTAATGTTTTACAAAATCCCGGTCGTGTCAGCCCGTACTTCTCGGTGGGGATATTATATACGTCTATAACGTTATATATCCTAACCTAAGGGAACCTAACATCGCGGATGTAGTATTTCACAACATTCCTGGTGGGTCGGCGCCAATTCTCGGTGGGAACATTATATACGTCTATAACGTAATATAACCTAACCTAACCCATCTAGACCCTCGCTGGTAATGTTTTACAAAATCCCAGTCGTGTCGGCACGTACTTCTCGGTGGGGACATTATATACGTCTATAACGTTATATATCCGAACACAAGGGAACCTAACATCTCGGATGTAGTATTTTCCAACATTCCTGGCGGGTCGGCCCCAACTTCTCGGTGGGCACATTATATACGTTTATATCGTCATATAACCTAACCTAACCCATCTAGACCCTCGCTGGTAATGTTTTACAAAATCCCGGTCGTGTCGGCCCGTACTTCTCGGTGGGGTCATTATATACGTCTATAACGTTATATATCCTAACCTAAGGGAACCTGACACCTCGGATGTAGTATTTTCCAACATTCCTGGCGGGTCGGCCCCCACTTCTCGGTGGGCACATTATATACGTCTATATCGTAATATAACCTAACCTAACCCATCTAGACTCTCGCTGGTAATGTTTTACAACATCCCGGTCGTGTCGGCCCGTACTTCTCAGTGGGGACATTATTTACGTCTATAACGTTATATATCCTAACCTAAGCGAAGCTAACATCTCGGATGTAGTATTTTCCAACATTCCTGGCGGGTCGGCCCAAACTTCTCGGTGGGCACATTATATACATCTATATCGTAATATAACACAACCTAACCCATCTAGACCCTCGCTGGTAATGTTTTAGAAAATCCCGGTCGTGTCGGCCCCTACTTCTCGGTGGGGACGTTATATACGTCTATAACGTTATATATCCTAACCTAAGGGAACCTAACATCTCGGATGTAGTATTTTCCAACATTCCTGGCGGGTCGGCCCCAACTTCTCGGTGGGCACATTATATACGTCTATATTGTAATATAACACAACATAACCCATCTAGACCCTCGCTGGTAATGTTTTACAAAATCCCGGTCGTGTCGGCCCGTACTTCCCGGTTGGGACATTATATACGTCTATAATGTTATATATCCTAACCTAAGGGAACCTAACATCTCGGATGTAGTATTTTCCAACATTCCTGGCGGGTCGGCCCCAACTTCTCGGTGGGCACATTATATACATCTATATCGTAATATAACCTAACCTAACCCATCTGGACCATCGCTGGTAATGTTTTACAAAATCCCGGTCGTGTCGGCCCGTACATCTCGGTGGGGACATTATATACGTCTATAACGTTATATATCCTAACCTAAGGAAACTTAACATCTCGGATGTACTATTTCCCAACATTCCTGGCTTGTCGGCCCCAACTTCTCGGTGGGCACATTATATACTTCTATATCGGAATATAACCTAACCTAACCCATCTAGACCCTCGCTGGTAATGTTTTACAAAATCCCGGTCGTGTCGGCCCGTACTTCTCGGTGGGGTCATTATATACGTCTATAACATTATATATCCTAACCTAAGGGAACCTGACATCTCGGATGTAGTATTTTCCAACATTCCTGGCGGGTCGGCCCCTACTTCTCGGTGGGAACATCATATACGTCTATATCGTAATATAACCTAACCTAACCCATCTAGACACTCGCTGGTAATGTTTTACAAAATCCCGGTCGTGTCGGCACGTACTTCTCGGGGGGACATTATATACGTCTATATCGTTATATATCCTAACCTAAGGGAACCTAACATCTCGGATGTAGTATTTCCCAACATTCCTAGCGGGTCGGCCCCTACTTCTCGGTGGGCACATTATATACGTCTATATCGTAATATAAACTAACCTGACCCGTCTAGACCCTCGCTGGTAATGTTTTACAAAATCCCGGTCGTGTCGGTCCGTATGTCTCGATGCGGACATTATATACGTCTATAACGTTATATATCCTAACCTAAGGCAAATTAACTTCTCGGATGTAGTATTTTCCAACATTCCTGGCGGGTCGGCCCCAACTTCTCGGTGGGCACATTATATACGTCTATATCGTAATATAATCTAACCTAACTCATCTAGACCCTCGCTGGTAATGTTTTACATAATCCCGTTCGTGTCGTCCTGTACGTCTCGGTGCGGACATTATATACGTCTATAACGTTATATATTCTAACCTAAGGCAACTTAACTTCTCGGATGTAGTATTTTCCAACATTCCTGGCGGGTCGGCCCCAACTTCTCGGTGGGCACATTATATACGTCTATATCGTAATATAATCTAACCTAACTCATCTAGACCCTCGCTGGTAATGTTTTACAAAATCCCGGTCGTGTCGGCCCGTACTTCTCGGTGGGGACATTATATACGTCTATACCGTTATATATCGTAACCTAAGGGAACCTGACACCTCGGATGTAGTATTTTCCAACATTCCTGGCGGGTCGGCCCCTACTTCTCGGTGGGCACATTATATACGTCTATATTGTAATATAACCTAACCTAACCCATCTAGACTCTCGCTGTTAATGTTTTACGACATCCCGGTCGTGTCGGCCCGTACTTCTCGGTGGGGACATTATATACGTCTATAACGTTATATATCCTAACCTAAGCGAAGCTAACATCTCGGATGTAGTATTTTCCAACATTCCTGGCGGGTCGGCCCAAACTTCTCGGTGGGCACATTATATACATCTATATCGTAATATAACCCAAGCTAACCCATCTAGACCCTCGCTGGTAATGTTTTAGAAAATCCCGGTCGTGTCGGCCCCTACTTCTCGGTGGGGACGTTATATACGTCCATAACGTTATATATCCTAACCTAAGGGAACCTAACATCTCGGATGTAGTATTTTCCAACATTCCTGGCGGGTCGGCCCCAACTTCTCGGTGGGCACATTATATACGTCTATATTGTAATATAACACAACATAACCCATCTAGACCCTCGCTGGTAATGTTTTACAAAATCCCGGTCGTGTCGGCCCGTACTTCCCGGTTGGAACATTATATACGTCTATAACGTTATATATCCTAACCTAAGGGAACCTAACATCTCGGATGTAGTATTTTCCAACATTCCAGGCGTGACGGCCCCTACTTCTCGGTGGGGACATTATATACGTCTATATCGTAATATAATCTAATCTAACCCATTTTGCCCCTCCGTGATAATGTTTTACAGAATCCCGGCAGTGTCGTACCGTAGATCTCGGTTGGGACATTGTATGCATCTGTAACGTAATATACCCTAACCAAAGGCAACCTAACGTCTCGAATGTAGTATTTCACAACATTCCTGGCGGGTCCGCCCCACTTCTCGGTAGGAACATTATATACGTCTATAACGTAATATAACCTAACCTTACCCATCTAGCCCCTCGCTGGTAATGTTTTACAAAATCCCGGTCGTGTCGCCCCGTACTTCTCGGTGGGGACATTATATACGTCTATAACGTTATATGTCCTAACCTAAGGGAACCTAATATCTCGGATGTAGTATTTTCCAACATTCCTGGCGGGTCGGCCCCAACTTCTCGGTGGGCACATTATATACGTCTATATCGTAATATAACCCAACATAACCCATCTAGACCCTCGCTGGTAACGTTTTACAAAATCCGGGTCGTGTCGGCCCGTACTTCTCGGTGGGGACATTATATACGTCTATAACGTTATATGTCCTAACCTAAGGGAACCTAACATCGCGGATGTAGTATTTTCCAACATTCCTGGCGTGTCGGCC
Source organism: Xylocopa violacea (assembly GCA_963969225.1). Classification (NCBI taxonomy): domain Eukaryota; kingdom Metazoa; phylum Arthropoda; class Insecta; order Hymenoptera; family Apidae; genus Xylocopa; species Xylocopa violacea. The sequence goes on along the minus strand of CAXAJV010000011.1, from coordinate 4,466,656 downwards.
CCAACTTCTCGGTGGGCAAATTATATACGTCTATATCGGAATATAACCTAACCTAGGCCATCTAGACCCTCGCTGGTAATGTTTTACAAAATCCCGGTCGTGTCGGCCCGTACTTCTCGGTGGGGTCATTATATACGTCTATAACGTTATATATCCTAACCTAAGGGAACCTGACACCTCGGATGTAGTATTTTCCAACATTCCTGGCGGGTCGGCCCCCACTTCTCGGTGGGCACATTATATACGTCTATATCGTAATATAACCTAACCTAACCCATCTAGACTCTCGCTGGTAATGTTTTACAACATCCCGGTCGTGTCGGCCCGTACTTCTCAGTGGGGACATTATATACGTCTATAACGTTATATATCCTAACCTAAGCGAAGCTAACATCTCGGATGTAGTATTTTCCAACATTCCTGGCGGGTCGGCCCAAACTTCTCGGTGGGCACATTATATACATCTATATCGTAATATAACACAACCTAACCCATCTAGACCCTCGCTGGTAATGTTTTAGAAAATCCCGGTCGTGTCGGCCCCTACTTCTCGGTGGGGACGTTATATACGTCTATAACGTTATATATCCTAACCTAAGGGAACCTAACATCTCGGATGTAGTATTTTCCAACATTCCTGGCGGGTCGGCCCCAACTTCTCGGTGGGCACATTATATACGTCTATATTGTAATATAACACAACATAACCCATCTAGACCCTCGCTGGTAATGTTTTACAAAATCCCGGTCGTGTCGGCCCGTACTTCCCGGTTGGGACATTATATACGTCTATAACGTTATATATCCTAACCTAAGGGAACCTAACATCTCGGATGTAGTATTTTCCAACATTCCTGGCGGGTCGGCCCCAACTTCTCGGTGGGCACATTATATACATCTATATCGTAATATAACCTAACCTAACCCATCTGGACCATCGCTGGTAATGTTTTACAAAATCCCGGTCGTGTCGGCCCGTACATCTCGGTGGGGACATTATATACGTCTATAACGTTATATATCCTAACCTAAGGAAACTTAACATCTCGGATGTACTATTTTCCAACATTCCTGGCTTGTCGGCCCCAACTTCTCGGTGGGCACATTATATACTTCTATATCGGAATATAACCTAACCTAACCCATCTAGACCCTCGCTGGTAATGTTTTACAAAATCCCGGTCGTGTCGGCCCGTACTTCTCGGTGGGGTCATTATATACGTCTATAACATTATATATCCTAACCTAAGGGAACCTGACATCTCGGATGTAGTATTTTCCAACATTCCTGGCGGGTCGGCCCCTACTTCTCGGTGGGAACATCATATACGTCTATATCGTAATATAACCTAACCTAACCCATCTAGACACTCGCTGGTAATGTTTTACAAAATCCCGGTCGTGTCGGCACGTACTTCTCGGGGGGACATTATATACGTCTATATCGTTATATATCCTAACCTAAGGGAACCTAACATCTCGGATGTAGTATTTCCCAACATTCCTAGCGGGTCGGCCCCTACTTCTCGGTGGGCACATTATATACGTCTATATCGTAATATAAACTAACCTGACCCGTCTAGACCCTCGCTGGTAATGTTTTACAAAATCCCGGTCGTGTCGGTCCGTATGTCTCGATGCGGACATTATATACGTCTATAACGTTATATATCCTAACCTAAGGCAAATTAACTTCTGGGATGTAGTATTTTCCAACATTCCTGGCGGGTCGGCCCCAACTTCTCGGTGGGCACATTATATACGTCTATATCGTAATATAATCTAACCTAACTCATCTAGACCCTCGCTGGTAATGTTTTACATAATCCCGTTCGTGTCGTCCTGTACGTCTCGGTGCGGACATTATATACGTCTATAACGTTATATATTCTATCCTAAGGCAACTTAACTTCTCGGATGTAGTATTTTCCAACATTCCTGGCGGGTCGGCCCCAACTTCTCGGTGGGCACATTATATACGTCTATATCGTAATATAATCTAACCTAACTCATCTAGACCCTCGCTGGTAATGTTTTACAAAATCCCGGTCGTGTCGGCCCGTACTTCTCGGTGGGGACATTATATACGTCTATACCGTTATATATCGTAACCTAAGGGAACCTGACACCTCGGATGTAGTATTTTCCAACATTCCTGGCGGGTCGGCCCCTACTTCTCGGTGGGCACATTATATACGTCTATATTGTAATATAACCTAACCTAACCCATCTAGACTCTCGCTGTTAATGTTTTACGACATCCCGGTCGTGTCGGCCCGTACTTCTCGGTGGGGACATTATATACGTCTATAACGTTATATATCCTAACCTAAGCGAAGCTAACATCTCGGATGTAGTATTTTCCAACATTCCTGGCGGGTCGGCCCAAACTTCTCGGTGGGCACATTATATACATCTATATCGTAATATAACCCAAGCTAACCCATCTAGACCCTCGCTGGTAATGTTTTAGAAAATCCCGGTCGTGTCGGCCCCTACTTCTCGGTGGGGACGTTATATACGTCCATAACGTTATATATCCTAACCTAAGGGAACCTAACATCTCGGATGTAGTATTTTCCAACATTCCTGGCGGGTCGGCCCCAACTTCTCGGTGGGCACATTATATACGTCTATATTGTAATATAACACAACATAACCCATCTAGACCCTCGCTGGTAATGTTTTACAAAATCCCGGTCGTGTCGGCCCGTACTTCCCGGTTGGGACATTATATACGTCTATAATGTTATATATCCTAACCTAAGGGAACCTAACATCTCGGATGTAGTATTTTCCAACATTCCTGGCGGGTCGGCCCCAACTTCTCGGTGGGCACATTATATACATCTATATCGTAATATAACCTAACCTAACCCATCTGGACCATCGCTGGTAATGTTTTACAAAATCCCGGTCGTGTCGGCCCGTACATCTCGGTGGGGACATTATATACGTCTATAACGTTATATATCCTAACCTAAGGAAACTTAACATCTCGGATGTACTATTTCCCAACATTCCTGGCTTGTCGGCCCCAACTTCTCGGTGGGCACATTATATACTTCTATATCGGAATATAACCTAACCTAACCCATCTAGACCCTCGCTGGTAATGTTTTACAAAATCCCGGGCGTGTCGGCCCGTACTTCTCGGTGGGGTCATTATATACGTCTATAACATTATATATCCTAACCTAAGGGAACCTGACATCTCGGATGTAGTATTTTCCAACATTCCTGGCGGGTCGGCCCCTACTTCTCGGTGGGAACATCATATACGTCTATATCGTAATATAACCTAACCTAACCCATCTAGACACTCGCTGGTAATGTTTTACAAAATCCCGGTCGTGTCGGCACGTACTTCTCGGGGGGACATTATATACGTCTATATCGTTATATATCCTAACCTAAGGGAACCTAACATCTCGGATGTAGTATTTCCCAACATTCCTAGCGGGTCGGCCCCTACTTCTCGGTGGGCACATTATATACGTCTATATCGTAATATAAACTAACCTGACCCGTCTAGACCCTCGCTGGTAATGTTTTACAAAATCCCGGTCGTGTCGGTCCGTATGTCTCGATGCGGACATTATATACGTCTATAACGTTATATATCCTAACCTAAGGCAAATTAACTTCTCGGATGTAGTATTTTCCAACATTCCTGGCGGGTCGGCCCCAACTTCTCGGTGGGCACATTATATACGTCTATATCGTAATATAATCTAACCTAACTCATCTAGACCCTCGCTGGTAATGTTTTACATAATCCCGTTCGTGTCGTCCTGTACGTCTCGGTGCGGACATTATATACGTCTATAACGTTATATATTCTAACCTAAGGCAACTTAACTTCTCGGATGTAGTATTTTCCAACATTCCTGGCGGGTCGGCCCCAACTTCTCGGTGGGCACATTATATACGTCTATATCGTAATATAATCTAACCTAACTCATCTAGACCCTCGCTGGTAATGTTTTACAAAATCCCGGTCGTGTCGGCCCGTACTTCTCGGTGGGGACATTATATACGTCTATACCGTTATATATCGTAACCTAAGGGAACCTGACACCTCGGATGTAGTATTTTCCAACATTCCTGGCGGGTCGGCCCCTACTTCTCGGTGGGCACATTATATACGTCTATATTGTAATATAACCTAACCTAACCCATCTAGACTCTCGCTGTTAATGTTTTACGACATCCCGGTCGTGTCGGCCCGTACTTCTCGGTGGGGACATTATATACGTCTATAACGTTATATATCCTAACCTAAGCGAAGCTAACATCTCGGATGTAGTATTTTCCAACATTCCTGGCGGGTCGGCCCAAACTTCTCGGTGGGCACATTATATACATCTATATCGTAATATAACCCAAGCTAACCCATCTAGACCCTCGCTGGTAATGTTTTAGAAAATCCCGGTCGTGTCGGCCCCTACTTCTCGGTGGGGACGTTATATACGTCCATAACGTTATATATCCTAACCTAAGGGAACCTAACATCTCGGATGTAGTATTTTCCAACATTCCTGGCGGGTCGGCCCCAACTTCTCGGTGGGCACATTATATACGTCTATATTGTAATATAACACAACATAACCCATCTAGACCCTCGCTGGTAATGTTTTACAAAATCCCGGTCGTGTCGGCCCGTACTTCCCGGTTGGAACATTATATACGTCTATAACGTTATATATCCTAACCTAAGGGAACCTAACATCTCGGATGTAGTATTTTCCAACATTCCAGGCGTGACGGCCCCTACTTCTCGGTGGGGACATTATATACGTCTATATCGTAATATAATCTAATCTAACCCATTTTGCCCCTCCGTGATAATGTTTTACAGAATCCCGGCAGTGTCGTACCGTAGATCTCGGTTGGGACATTGTATGCATCTGTAACGTAATATACCCTAACCAAAGGCAACCTAACGTCTCGAATGTAGTATTTCACAACATTCCTGGCGGGTCCGCCCCACTTCTCGGTAGGAACATTATATACGTCTATAACGTAATATAACCTAACCTTACCCATCTAGCCCCTCGCTGGTAATGTTTTACAAAATCCCGGTCGTGTCGCCCCGTACTTCTCGGTGGGGACATTATATACGTCTATAACGTTATATGTCCTAACCTAAGGGAACCTAATATCTCGGATGTAGTATTTTCCAACATTCCTGGCGGGTCGGCCCCAACTTCTCGGTGGGCACATTATATACGTCTATATCGTAATATAACCCAACATAACCCATCTAGACCCTCGCTGGTAACGTTTTACAAAATCCGGGTCGTGTCGGCCCGTACTTCTCGGTGGGGACATTATATACGTCTATAACGTTATATGTCCTAACCTAAGGGAACCTAACATCGCGGATGTAGTATTTTCCAACATTCCTGGCGTGTCGGCCCCAACTTCTCGGTGGGCAAATTATATACGTCTATATCGGAATATAACCTAACCTAAGCCATCTAGACCCTCGCTGGTAATGTTTTACAAAATCCCGGTCGTGTCGGCCCGTACTTCTCGGTGGGGTCATTATATACGTCTATAACGTTATATATCCTAACCTAAGGGAACCTGACACCTCGGATGTAGTATTTTCCAACATTCCTGGCGGGTCGGCCCCCACTTCTCGGTGGGCACATTATATACGTCTATATCGTAATATAACCTAACCTAACCCATCTAGACTCTCGCTGGTAATGTTTTACAACATCCCGGTCGTGTCGGCCCGTACTTCTCAGTGGGGACATTATATACGTCTATAACGTTATATATCCTAACCTAAGCGAAGCTAACATCTCGGATGTAGTATTTTCCAACATTCCTGGCGGGTCGGCCCAAACTTCTCGGTGGGCACATTATATACATCTATATCGTAATATAACACAACCTAACCCATCTAGACCCTCGCTGGTAATGTTTTAGAAAATCCCGGTCGTGTCGGCCCCTACTTCTCGGTGGGGACGTTATATACGTCTATAACGTTATATATCCTAACCTAAGGGAACCTAACATCTCGGATGTAGTATTTTCCAACATTCCTGGCGGGTCGGCCCCAACTTCTCGGTGGGCACATTATATACGTCTATATTGTAATATAACACAACATAACCCATCTAGACCCTCGCTGGTAATGTTTTACAAAATCCCGGTCGTGTCGGCCCGTACTTCCCGGTTGGGACATTATATACGTCTATAACGTTATATATCCTAACCTAAGGGAACCTAACATCTCGGATGTAGTATTTTCCAACATTCCTGGCGGGTCGGCCCCAACTTCTCGGTGGGCACATTATATACATCTATATCGTAATATAACCTAACCTAACCCATCTGGACCATCGCTGGTAATGTTTTACAAAATCCCGGTCGTGTCGGCCCGTACATCTCGGTGGGGACATTATATACGTCTATAACGTTATATATCCTAACCTAAGGAAACTTAACATCTCGGATGTACTATTTTCCAACATTCCTGGCTTGTCGGCCCCAACTTCTCGGTGGGCACATTATATACTTCTATATCGGAATATAACCTAACCTAACCCATCTAGACCCTCGCTGGTAATGTTTTACAAAATCCCGGTCGTGTCGGCCCGTACTTCTCGGTGGGGTCATTATATACGTCTATAACATTATATATCCTAACCTAAGGGAACCTGACATCTCGGATGTAGTATTTTCCAACATTCCTGGCGGGTCGGCCCCTACTTCTCGGTGGGAACATCATATACGTCTATATCGTAATATAACCTAACCTAACCCATCTAGACACTCGCTGGTAATGTTTTACAAAATCCCGGTCGTGTCGGCACGTACTTCTCGGGGGGACATTATATACGTCTATATCGTTATATATCCTAACCTAAGGGAACCTAACATCTCGGATGTAGTATTTCCCAACATTCCTAGCGGGTCGGCCCCTACTTCTCGGTGGGCACATTATATACGTCTATATCGTAATATAAACTAACCTGACCCGTCTAGACCCTCGCTGGTAATGTTTTACAAAATCCCGGTCGTGTCGGTCCGTATGTCTCGATGCGGACATTATATACGTCTATAACGTTATATATCCTAACCTAAGGCAAATTAACTTCTGGGATGTAGTATTTTCCAACATTCCTGGCGGGTCGGCCCCAACTTCTCGGTGGGCACATTATATACGTCTATATCGTAATATAATCTAACCTAACTCATCTAGACCCTCGCTGGTAATGTTTTACATAATCCCGTTCGTGTCGTCCTGTACGTCTCGGTGCGGACATTATATACGTCTATAACGTTATATATTCTATCCTAAGGCAACTTAACTTCTCGGATGTAGTATTTTCCAACATTCCTGGCGGGTCGGCCCCAACTTCTCGGTGGGCACATTATATACGTCTATATCGTAATATAATCTAACCTAACTCATCTAGACCCTCGCTGGTAATGTTTTACAAAATCCCGGTCGTGTCGGCCCGTACTTCTCGGTGGGGACATTATATACGTCTATACCGTTATATATCGTAACCTAAGGGAACCTGACACCTCGGATGTAGTATTTTCCAACATTCCTGGCGGGTCGGCCCCTACTTCTCGGTGGGCACATTATATACGTCTATATTGTAATATAACCTAACCTAACCCATCTAGACTCTCGCTGTTAATGTTTTACGACATCCCGGTCGTGTCGGCCCGTACTTCTCGGTGGGGACATTATATACGTCTATAACGTTATATATCCTAACCTAAGCGAAGCTAACATCTCGGATGTAGTATTTTCCAACATTCCTGGCGGGTCGGCCCAAACTTCTCGGTGGGCACATTATATACATCTATATCGTAATATAACCCAAGCTAACCCATCTAGACCCTCGCTGGTAATGTTTTAGAAAATCCCGGTCGTGTCGGCCCCTACTTCTCGGTGGGGACGTTATATACGTCCATAACGTTATATATCCTAACCTAAGGGAACCTAACATCTCGGATGTAGTATTTTCCAACATTCCTGGCGGGTCGGCCCCAACTTCTCGGTGGGCACATTATATACGTCTATATTGTAATATAACACAACATAACCCATCTAGACCCTCGCTGGTAATGTTTTACAAAATCCCGGTCGTGTCGGCCCGTACTTCCCGGTTGGGACATTATATACGTCTATAATGTTATATATCCTAACCTAAGGGAACCTAACATCTCGGATGTAGTATTTTCCAACATTCCTGGCGGGTCGGCCCCAACTTCTCGGTGGGCACATTATATACATCTATATCGTAATATAACCTAACCTAACCCATCTGGACCATCGCTGGTAATGTTTTACAAAATCCCGGTCGTGTCGGCCCGTACATCTCGGTGGGGACATTATATACGTCTATAACGTTATATATCCTAACCTAAGGAAACTTAACATCTCGGATGTACTATTTCCCAACATTCCTGGCTTGTCGGCCCCAACTTCTCGGTGGGCACATTATATACTTCTATATCGGAATATAACCTAACCTAACCCATCTAGACCCTCGCTGGTAATGTTTTACAAAATCCCGGTCGTGTCGGCCCGTACTTCTCGGTGGGGTCATTATATACGTCTATAACATTATATATCCTAACCTAAGGGAACCTGACATCTCGGATGTAGTATTTTCCAACATTCCTGGCGGGTCGGCCCCTACTTCTCGGTGGGAACATCATATACGTCTATATCGTAATATAACCTAACCTAACCCATCTAGACACTCGCTGGTAATGTTTTACAAAATCCCGGTCGTGTCGGCACGTACTTCTCGGGGGGACATTATATACGTCTATATCGTTATATATCCTAACCTAAGGGAACCTAACATCTCGGATGTAGTATTTCCCAACATTCCTAGCGGGTCGGCCCCTACTTCTCGGTGGGCACATTATATACGTCTATATCGTAATATAAACTAACCTGACCCGTCTAGACCCTCGCTGGTAATGTTTTACAAAATCCCGGTCGTGTCGGTCCGTATGTCTCGATGCGGACATTATATACGTCTATAACGTTATATATCCTAACCTAAGGCAAATTAACTTCTCGGATGTAGTATTTTCCAACATTCCTGGCGGGTCGGCCCCAACTTCTCGGTGGGCACATTATATACGTCTATATCGTAATATAATCTAACCTAACTCATCTAGACCCTCGCTGGTAATGTTTTACATAATCCCGTTCGTGTCGTCCTGTACGTCTCGGTGCGGACATTATATACGTCTATAACGTTATATATTCTAACCTAAGGCAACTTAACTTCTCGGATGTAGTATTTTCCAACATTCCTGGCGGGTCGGCCCCAACTTCTCGGTGGGCACATTATATACGTCTATATCGTAATATAATCTAACCTAACTCATCTAGACCCTCGCTGGTAATGTTTTACAAAATCCCGGTCGTGTCGGCCCGTACTTCTCGGTGGGGACATTATATACGTCTATACCGTTATATATCGTAACCTAAGGGAACCTGACACCTCGGATGTAGTATTTTCCAACATTCCTGGCGGGTCGGCCCCTACTTCTCGGTGGGCACATTATATACGTCTATATTGTAATATAACCTAACCTAACCCATCTAGACTCTCGCTGTTAATGTTTTACGACATCCCGGTCGTGTCGGCCCGTACTTCTCGGTGGGGACATTATATACGTCTATAACGTTATATATCCTAACCTAAGCGAAGCTAACATCTCGGATGTAGTATTTTCCAACATTCCTGGCGGGTCGGCCCAAACTTCTCGGTGGGCACATTATATACATCTATATCGTAATATAACCCAAGCTAACCCATCTAGACCCTCGCTGGTAATGTTTTAGAAAATCCCGGTCGTGTCGGCCCCTACTTCTCGGTGGGGACGTTATATACGTCCATAACGTTATATATCCTAACCTAAGGGAACCTAACATCTCGGATGTAGTATTTTCCAACATTCCTGGCGGGTCGGCCCCAACTTCTCGGTGGGCACATTATATACGTCTATATTGTAATATAACACAACATAACCCATCTAGACCCTCGCTGGTAATGTTTTACAAAATCCCGGTCGTGTCGGCCCGTACTTCCCGGTTGGAACATTATATACGTCTATAACGTTATATATCCTAACCTAAGGGAACCTAACATCTCGGATGTAGTATTTTCCAACATTCCAGGCGTGACGGCCCCTACTTCTCGGTGGGGACATTATATACGTCTATATCGTAATATAATCTAATCTAACCCATTTTGCCCCTCCGTGATAATGTTTTACAGAATCCCGGCAGTGTCGTACCGTAGATCTCGGTTGGGACATTGTATGCATCTGTAACGTAATATACCCTAACCAAAGGCAACCTAACGTCTCGAATGTAGTATTTCACAACATTCCTGGCGGGTCCGCCCCACTTCTCGGTAGGAACATTATATACGTCTATAACGTAATATAACCTAACCTTACCCATCTAGCCCCTCGCTGGTAATGTTTTACAAAATCCCGGTCGTGTCGCCCCGTACTTCTCGGTGGGGACATTATATACGTCTATAACGTTATATGTCCTAACCTAAGGGAACCTAATATCTCGGATGTAGTATTTTCCAACATTCCTGGCGGGTCGGCCCCAACTTCTCGGTGGGCACATTATATACGTCTATATCGTAATATAACCCAACATAACCCATCTAGACCCTCGCTGGTAACGTTTTACAAAATCCGGGTCGTGTCGGCCCGTACTTCTCGGTGGGGACATTATATACGTCTATAACGTTATATGTCCTAACCTAAGGGAACCTAACATCGCGGATGTAGTATTTTCCAACATTCCTGGCGTGTCGGCCCCAACTTCTCGGTGGGCAAATTATATACGTCTATATCGGAATATAACCTAACCTAAGCCATCTAGACCCTCGCTGGTAATGTTTTACAAAATCCCGGTCGTGTCGGCCCGTACTTCTCGGTGGGGTCATTATATACGTCTATAACGTTATATATCCTAACCTAAGGGAACCTGACACCTCGGATGTAGTATTTTCCAACATTCCTGGCGGGTCGGCCCCCACTTCTCGGTGGGCACATTATATACATCTATATCGTAATATAACACAACCTAACCCATCTAGACTCTCGCTGGTAATGTTTTACAACATCCCGGTCGTGTCGGCCCGTACTTCTCAGTGGGGACATTATATACGTCTATAACGTTATATATCCTAACCTAAGCGAAGCTAACATCTCGGATGTAGTATTTTCCAACATTCCTGGCGGGTCGGCCCAAACTTCTCGGTGGGCACATTATATACATCTATATCGTAATATAACACAACCTAACCCATCTAGACCCTCGCTGGTAATGTTTTAGAAAATCCCGGTCGTGTCGGCCCCTACTTCTCGGTGGGGACGTTATATACGTCTATAACGTTATATATCCTAACCTAAGGGAACCTAACATCTCGGATGTAGTATTTTCCAACATTCCTGGCGGGTCGGCCCCAACTTCTCGGTGGGCACATTATATACGTCTATATTGTAATATAACACAACATAACCCATCTAGACCCTCGCTGGTAATGTTTTACAAAATCCCGGTCGTGTCGGCCCGTACTTCCCGGTTGGGACATTATATACTTCTATAACGTTATATATCCTAACCTAAGGGAACCTAACATCTCGGATGTAGTATTTTCCAACATTCCTGGCGGGTCGGCCCCAACTTCTCGGTGGGCACATTATATACATCTATATCGTAATATAACCTAACCTAACCCATCTGGACCATCGCTGGTAATGTTTTACAAAATCCCGGTCGTGTCGGCCCGTACATCTCGGTGGGGACATTATATACGTCTATAACGTTATATATCCTAACCTAAGGAAACTTAACATCTCGGATGTACTATTTTCCAACATTCCTGGCTTGTCGGCCCCAACTTCTCGGTGGGCACATTATATACTTCTATATCGGAATATAACCTAACCTAACCCATCTAGACCCTCGCTGGTAATGTTTTACAAAATCCCGGTCGTGTCGGCCCGTACTTCTCGGTGGGGTCATTATATACGTCTATAACATTATATATCCTAACCTAAGGGAACCTGACATCTCGGATGTAGTATTTTCCAACATTCCTGGCGGGTCGGCCCCTACTTCTCGGTGGGAACATCATATACGTCTATATCGTAATATAACCTAACCTAACCCATCTAGACACTCGCTGGTAATGTTTTACAAAATCCCGGTCGTGTCGGCACGTACTTCTCGGGGGGACATTATATACGTCTATATCGTTATATATCCTAACCTAAGGGAACCTAACATCTCGGATGTAGTATTTCCCAACATTCCTAGCGGGTCGGCCCCTACTTCTCGGTGGGCACATTATATACGTCTATATCGTAATATAAACTAACCTGACCCGTCTAGACCCTCGCTGGTAATGTTTTACAAAATCCCGGTCGTGTCGGTCCGTATGTCTCGATGCGGACATTATATACGTCTATAACGTTATATATCCTAACCTAAGGCAAATTAACTTCTCGGATGTAGTATTTTCCAACATTCCTGGCGGGTCGGCCCCAACTTCTCGGTGGGCACATTATATACGTCTATATCGTAATATAATCTAACCTAACTCATCTAGACCCTCGCTGGTAATGTTTTACATAATCCCGTTCGTGTCGTCCTGTACGTCTCGGTGCGGACATTATATACGTCTATAACGTTATATATTCTATCCTAAGGCAACTTAACTTCTCGGATGTAGTATTTTCCAACATTCCTGGCGGGTCGGCCCCAACTTCTCGGTGGGCACATTATATACGTCTATATCGTAATATAATCTAACCTAACTCATCTAGACCCTCGCTGGTAATGTTTTACAAAATCCCGGTCGTGTCGGCCCGTACTTCTCGGTGGGGACATTATATACGTCTATACCGTTATATATCGTAACCTAAGGGAACCTGACACCTCGGATGTAGTATTTTCCAACATTCCTGGCGGGTCGGCCCCTACTTCTCGGTGGGCACATTATATACGTCTATATTGTAATATAACCTAACCTAACCCATCTAGACTCTCGCTGTTAATGTTTTACGACATCCCGGTCGTGTCGGCCCGTACTTCTCGGTGGGGACATTATATACGTCTATAACGTTATATATCCTAACCTAAGCGAAGCTAACATCTCGGATGTAGTATTTTCCAACATTCCTGGCGGGTCGGCCCAAACTTCTCGGTGGGCACATTATATACATCTATATCGTAATATAACCCAAGCTAACCCATCTAGACCCTCGCTGGTAATGTTTTAGAAAATCCCGGTCGTGTCGGCCCCTACTTCTCGGTGGGGACGTTATATACGTCCATAACGTTATATATCCTAACCTAAGGGAACCTAACATCTCGGATGTAGTATTTTCCAACATTCCTGGCGGGTCGGCCCCAACTTCTCGGTGGGCACATTATATACGTCTATATTGTAATATAACACAACATAACCCATCTAGACCCTCGCTGGTAATGTTTTACAAAATCCCGGTCGTGTCGGCCCGTACTTCCCGGTTGGAACATTATATACGTCTATAACGTTATATATCCTAACCTAAGGGAACCTAACATCTCGGATGTAGTATTTTCCAACATTCCAGGCGTGACGGCCCCTACTTCTCGGTGGGGACATTATATACGTCTATATCGTAATATAATCTAATCTAACCCATTTTGCCCCTCCGTGATAATGTTTTACAGAATCCCGGCAGTGTCGTACCGTAGATCTCGGTTGGGACATTGTATGCATCTGTAACGTAATATACCCTAACCAAAGGCAACCTAACGTCTCGAATGTAGTATTTCACAACATTCCTGGCGGGTCCGCCCCACTTCTCGGTAGGAACATTATATACGTCTATAACGTAATATAACCTAACCTTACCCATCTAGCCCCTCGCTGGTAATGTTTTACAAAATCCCGGTCGTGTCGGCCCGTACTTCTCGGTGGGGACATTATATACGTCTATAACGTTATATGTCCTAACCTAAGGGAACCTAATATCTCGGATGTAGTATTTTCCAACATTCCTGGCGGGTCGGCCCCAACTTCTCGGTGGGCACATTATATACGTCTATATCGTAATATAACCCAACATAACCCATCTAGACCCTCGCTGGTAACGTTTTACAAAATCCGGGTCGTGTCGGCCCGTACTTCTCGGTGGGGACATTATATACGTCTATAACGTTATATGTCCTAACCTAAGGGAACCTAACATCGCGGATGTAGTATTTTCCAACATTCCTGGCGTGTCGGCCCCAACTTCTCGGTGGGCAAATTATATACGTCTATATCGGAATATAACCTAACCTAAGCCATCTAGACCCTCGCTGGTAATGTTTTACAAAATCCCGGTCGTGTCGGCCCGTACTTCTCGGTGGGGTCATTATATACGTCTATAACGTTATATATCCTAACCTAAGGGAACCTGACACCTCGGATGTAGTATTTTCCAACATTCCTGGCTTGTCGGCCCCAACTTCTCGGTGGGCACATTATATACGTCTATATCGTAATATAACCTAACCTAACCCATCTAGACTCTCGCTGGTAATGTTTTACAACATCCCGGTCGTTTCGGCCCGTACTTCTCGGTGGGGACATTATATACGTCTATAACGTTATATATCCTAACCTAAGGGAAGCTAACATCTCGGATGTAGTATTTTCCAACATTCCTGGCGGGTCGGCCCAAACTTCTCGGTGGGCACATTATATACGTCTATATCGTAATATAATCTAACATAACCCATCTAGACCCTCGCTGGTAACGTTTTACAAAAGCCCGGTCGTGTCGGCCCGTACTTCTCGGTGGGGACATTATATACGTCTATAACGTTATATATCCTAACCTAAGGGAACCTGACATCTCGGATGTAGTATTTTCCAACATTCCTGGCTTGTCGGCCCCAACTTCTCGGTGGGCACATTATATACTTCTATATCGGAATATAACCTAACCTAACCCATCTAGACCCTCGCTGGTAATGTTTTACAAAATCCCGGTCGTGTCGGCCCGTACTTCTCGGTGGGGTCATTATATACGTCTATAACATTATATATCCTAACCTAAGGGAACCTAACATCTCGGATGTAGTATTTCCCAACATTCCTAGCGGGTCGGCCCCTACTTCTCGGTGGGCACATTATATACGTCTATATCGTAATATAATCTAACCTAACTCATCTAGACCCTCGCTGGTAATGTTTTACATAATCCCGTTCGTGTCGTCCTGTACGTCTCGGTGCGGACATTATATACGTCTATAACGTTATATATTCTAACCTAAGGCAACTTAACTTCTCGGATGTAGTATTTTCCAACATTCCTGGCGGGTCGGCCCCAACTTCTCGGTGGGCACATTATATACGTCTATATCGTAATATAATCTAACCTAACTCATCTAGACCCTCGCTGGTAATGTTTTACATAATCCCGTTCGTGTCGTCCTGTACGTCTCGGTGCGGACATTATATACGTCTATAACGTTATATATTCTAACCTAAGGCAACTTAACTTCTCGGATGTAGTATTTTCCAACATTCCTGGCGGGTCGGCCCCAACTTCTCGGTGGGCACATTATATACGTCTATATCGTAATATAATCTAACCTAACCCATTTTGCCCCTCCGTGATAATGTTTTACAGAATCCCGGCAGTGTCGTACCGTAGATCTCGGTTGGGACATTGTATGCATCTGTAACGTAATATACCCTAACCAAAGGCAACCTAACGTCTCGAATGTAGTATTTCACAACATTCCTGGCGGGTCCGCCCCACTTCTCGGTAGGAACATTATATACGTCTATAACGTAATATAACCTAACCTTACCCATTTAGCCCCTCGCTGGTAATGTTTTACAAAATCCCGGTCGTGTCGGCCCGTACTTCTCGGTGGGGACATTATATACGTCTATAACGTTATATGTCCTAACCTAAGGGAACCTAATATCTCGGATGTAGTATTTTCCAACATTCCTGGCGGGTCGGCCCCAACTTCTCGGTGGGCACATTATATACGTCTATATCGTAATATAACCCAACATAACCCATCTAGACCCTCGCTGGTAACGTTTTACAAAATCCGGGTCGTGTCTGCCCGTACTTCTCGGTGGGGACATTATATACGTCTATAACGTTATATGTCCTAACCTAAGGGAACCTAACATCGCGGATGTAGTATTTTCCAACATTCCTGGCGTGTCGGCCCCAACTTCTCGGTGGGCAAATTATATACGTCTATATCGGAATATAACCTAACCTAAGCCATCTAGACCCTCGCTGGTAATGTTTTACAAAATCCCGGTCGTGTCGGCCCGTACTTCTCGCTGGGGACATTATATACGTCTATAACGTTATATGTCCTAACCTAAGGGAACCTAATATCTCGGATGTAGTATTTTCCAACAATCCTGGCGGGTCGGCCCCAACTTCTCGGTGGGCACATTATATACGTCTATATCGTAATATAACCCAACATAACCCATCTAGACCCTCGCTGGTAACGTTTTACAAAATCCGGGTCGTGTCGGCCCGTACTTCTCGGTGCGGACATTATATACGTCTATAACGTTATATGTCCTAACCTAAGGGAACCTAACATCGCGGATGTAGTATTTTCCAACATTCCTGGCGTGTCGGCCCCAACTTCTCGGTGGGCAAATTATATACGTCTATATCGGAATATAACCTAACCTAAGCCATCTAGACCCTCGCTGGTAATGTTTTACAAAATCCCGGTCGTGTCGGCACGTACTTCTCGGGGGGACATTATATACGTCTATATCGTTATATATCCTAACCTAAGGGAACCTAACATCTCGGATGTAGTATTTCCCAACATTCCTAGCGGGTCGGCCCCTACTTCTCGGTGGGCACATTATATACGTCTATATCGTAATATAAACTAACCTGACCCGTCTAGACCCTCGCTGGTAATGTTTTACAAAATCCCGGTCGTGTCGGTCCGTATGTCTCGATGCGGACATTATATACGTCTATAACGTTATATATCCTAACCTAAGGCAACTTAACATCTTGGATGTAGTATTTTCCAACATTCCTGGCGGGTCGGCCCCTACTTCTCGGTGGGCACATTATATACGTCTATATTGTAATATAACCTAACCTAACCCATCTAGACTCTCGCTGTTAATCTTTTACGACATCCCGGTCGTGTCGGCCCGTACTTCTCGGTGGGGACATTATATACGTCTATAACGTTATATATCCTAACCTAAGCGAAGCTAACATCTCGGATGTAGTATTTTCCAACATTCCTGGCGGGTCGGCCCAAACTTCTCGGTGGGCACATTATATACATCTATATCGTAATATAACCCAACCTAACCCATCTAGACCCTCGCTGGTAATGTTTTAGAAAATCCCGGTCGTGTCGGCCCCTACTTCTCGGTGGGGACGTTATATACGTCTATAACGTTATATATCCAAACCTAAGGGAACCTAACATCTCGGATGTAGTATTTTCCAACATTCCTGGCGTGTCGGCCCCAACTTCTCGGTGGGCACATTATATACGTCTATATTGTAATATAACACAACATAACCCATCTAGACCCTCGCTGGTAATGTTTTACAAAATCCCGGTCGTGTCGGCCCGTACTTCCCGGTTGGAACATTATATACCTCTATAACGTTATATATCCTAACCTAAGGGAACCTAACATCTCGAATGTAGTATTTTCCAACATTCCAGGCGTGACGGCCCCTACTTCTCGGTGGGGACATTATATACGTCTATATCGTAATATAATCTAACCTAACCCATTTTGCCCCTCCGTGATAATGCTTTACAGAATCCCGGCAGTGTCGTACCGTAGATCTCGGTTGGGACATTGTATGCATCTGTAACGTAATATACCCTAACCAAAGGCAACCTAACGTCTCGAATGTAGTATTTCACAACATTCCTGGCGGGTCCGCCCCACTTCTCGGTAGGAACATTATATACGTCTATAACGTAATATAACCTAACCTTACCCATCTAGCCCCTCGCTGGTAATGTTTTACAAAATCCCGGTCGTGTCGGCCCGTACTTCTCGGTGGGGACATTATATACGTCTATAACGTTATATGTCCTAACCTAAGGGAACCTAATATCTCGGATGTAGTATTTTCCAACATTCCTGGCGGGTCGGCCCCAACTTCTCGGTGGGCACATTATATACGTCTATATCGTAATATAACCCAACATAACCCATCTAGACCCTCGCTGGTAACGTTTTACAAAATCCGGGTCGTGTCGGCCCGTACCTCTCGGTGGGGACATTATATACGTCTATAACGTTATATGTCCTAACCTAAGGGAACCTAATATCTCGGATGTAGTATTTTCCAACATTCCTGGCGGGTCGGCCCCAACTTCTCGGTGGGCACATTATATACGTCTATATCGTAATATAACCCAACATAACCCATCTAGACCCTCGCTGGTAACGTTTTACAAAATCCGGGTCGTGTCGGCCCGTACTTCTCGGTGGGGACATTATATACGTCTATAACGTTATATGTCCTAACCTAAGGGAACCTAACATCGCGGATGTAGTATTTTCCAACATTCCTGGCGTGTCGGCCCCAACTTCTCGGTGGGCAAATTATATACGTCTATATCGGAATATAACCTAACCTAAGCCATCTAGACCCTCGCTGGTAATGTTTTACAAAATCCCGGTCGTGTCGGCCCGTACTTCTCGGTGGGGTCATTATATACGTCTATAACGTTATATATCCTAACCTAAGGGAACCTGACACCTCGGATGTAGTATTTTCCAACATTCCTGGCTTGTCGGCCCCAACTTCTCGGTGGGCACATTATATACGTCTATATCGTAATATAACCTAACCTAACCCATCTAGACTCTCGCTGGTAATGTTTTACAACATCCCGGTCGTTTCGGCCCGTACTTCTCGGTGGGGACATTATATACGTCTATAACGTTATATATCCTAACCTAAGGGAAGCTAACATCTCGGATGTAGTATTTTCCAACATTCCTGGCGGGTCGGCCCAAACTTCTCGGTGGGCACATTATATACGTCTATATCGTAATATAATCTAACATAACCCATCTAGACCCTCGCTGGTAACGTTTTACAAAATCCGGGTCGTGTCGGCCCGTACTTCTCGGTGGGGACATTATATACGTCTATAACGTTATATGTCCTAACCTAAGGGAACCTGACATCTCGGATGTAGTATTTTCCAACATTCCTGGCTTGTCGGCCCCAACTTCTCGGTGGGCACATTATATACTTCTATATCGGAATATAACCTAACCTAACCCATCTAGACCCTCGCTGGTAATGTTTTACAAAATCCCGGTCGTGTCGGCCCGTACTTCTCGGTGGGGTCATTATATACGTCTATAACATTATATATCCTAACCTAAGGGAACCTAACATCTCGGATGTAGTATTTCCCAACATTCCTAGCGGGTCGGCCCCTACTTCTCGGTGGGCACATTATATACGTCTATATCGTAATATAATCTAACCTAACTCATCTAGACCCTCGCTGGTAATGTTTTACATAATCCCGTTCGTGTCGTCCTGTACGTCTCGGTGCGGACATTATATACGTCTATAACGTTATATATTCTAACCTAAGGCAACTTAACTTCTCGGATGTAGTATTTTCCAACATTCCTGGCGGGTCGGCCCCAACTTCTCGGTGGGCACATTATATACGTCTATATCGTAATATAATCTAACCTAACTCATCTAGACCCTCGCTGGTAATGTTTTACATAATCCCGTTCGTGTCGTCCTGTACGTCTCGGTGCGGACATTATATACGTCTATAACGTTATATATTCTAACCTAAGGCAACTTAACTTCTCGGATGTAGTATTTTCCAACATTCCTGGCGGGTCGGCCCCAACTTCTCGGTGGGCACATTATATACGTCTATATCGTAATATAATCTAACCTAACCCATTTTGCCCCTCCGTGATAATGTTTTACAGAATCCCGGCAGTGTCGTACCGTAGATCTCGGTTGGGACATTGTATGCATCTGTAACGTAATATACCCTAACCAAAGGCAACCTAACGTCTCGAATGTAGTATTTCACAACATTCCTGGCGGGTCCGCCCCACTTCTCGGTAGGAACATTATATACGTCTATAACGTAATATAACCTAACCTTACCCATTTAGCCCCTCGCTGGTAATGTTTTACAAAATCCCGGTCGTGTCGGCCCGTACTTCTCGGTGGGGACATTATATACGTCTATAACGTTATATGTCCTAACCTAAGGGAACCTAATATCTCGGATGTAGTATTTTCCAACATTCCTGGCGGGTCGGCCCCAACTTCTCGGTGGGCACATTATATACGTCTATATCGTAATATAACCCAACATAACCCATCTAGACCCTCGCTGGTAACGTTTTACAAAATCCGGGTCGTGTCGGCCCGTACTTCTCGGTGGGGACATTATATACGTCTATAACGTTATATGTCCTAACCTAAGGGAACCTAACATCGCGGATGTAGTATTTTCCAACATTCCTGGCGTGTCGGCCCCAACTTCTCGGTGGGCAAATTATATACGTCTATATCGGAATATAACCTAACCTAAGCCATCTAGACCCTCGCTGGTAATGTTTTACAAAATCCCGGTCATGTCGGCCCGTACTTCTCGCTGGGGACATTATATACGTCTATAACGTTATATGTCCTAACCTAAGGGAACCTAATATCTCGGATGTAGTATTTTCCAACAATCCTGGCGGGTCGGCCCCAACTTCTCGGTGGGCACATTATATACGTCTATATCGTAATATAACCCAACATAACCCATCTAGACCCTCGCTGGTAACGTTTTACAAAATCCGGGTCGTGTCGGCCCGTACTTCTCGGTGCGGACATTATATACGTCTATAACGTTATATGTCCTAACCTAAGGGAACCTAACATCGCGGATGTAGTATTTTCCAACATTCCTGGCGTGTCGGCCCCAACTTCTCGGTGGGCAAATTATATACGTCTATATCGGAATATAACCTAACCTAAGCCATCTAGACCCTCGCTGGTAATGTTTTACAAAATCCCGGTCGTGTCGGCACGTACTTCTCGGGGGGACATTATATACGTCTATATCGTTATATATCCTAACCTAAGGGAACCTAACATCTCGGATGTAGTATTTCCCAACATTCCTAGCGGGTCGGCCCCTACTTCTCGGTGGGCACATTATATACGTCTATATCGTAATATAAACTAACCTGACCCGTCTAGACCCTCGCTGGTAATGTTTTACAAAATCCCGGTCGTGTCGGTCCGTATGTCTCGATGCGGACATTATATACGTCTATAAAGTTATATATCCTAACCTAAGGCAACTTAACATCTTGGATGTAGTATTTTCCAACATTCCTGGCGGGTCGGCCCCTACTTCTCGGTGGGCACATTATATACGTCTATATTGTAATATAACCTAACCTAACCCATCTAGACTCTCGCTGTTAATGTTTTACGACATCCCGGTCGTGTCGGCCCGTACTTCTCGGTGGGGACATTATATACGTCTATAACGTTATATATCCTAACCTAAGCGAAGCTAACATCTCGGATGTAGTATTTTCCAACATTCCTGGCGGGTCGGCCCAAACTTCTCGGTGGGCACATTATATACATCTATATCGTAATATAACCCAACCTAACCCATCTAGACCCTCGCTGGTAATGTTTTAGAAAATCCCGGTCGTGTCGGCCCCTACTTCTCGGTGGGGACGTTATATACGTCTATAACGTTATATATCCAAACCTAAGGGAACCTAACATCTCGGATGTAGTATTTTCCAACATTCCTGGCGTGTCGGCCCCAACTTCTCGGTGGGCACATTATATACGTCTATATTGTAATATAACACAACATAACCCATCTAGACCCTCGCTGGTAATGTTTTACAAAATCCCGGTCGTGTCGGCCCGTACTTCCCGGTTGGAACATTATATACCTCTATAACGTTATATATCCTAACCTAAGGGAACCTAACATCTCGAATGTAGTATTTTCCAACATTCCAGGCGTGACGGCCCCTACTTCTCGGTGGGGACATTATATACGTCTATATCGTAATATAATCTAACCTAACCCATTTTGCCCCTCCGTGATAATGTTTTACAGAATCCCGGCAGTGTCGTACCGTAGATCTCGGTTGGGACATTGTATGCATCTGTAACGTAATATACCCTAACCAAAGGCAACCTAACGTCTCGAATGTAGTATTTCACAACATTCCTGGCGGGTCCGCCCCACTTCTCGGTAGGAACATTATATACGTCTATAACGTAATATAACCTAACCTTACCCATCTAGCCCCTTGCTGGTAATGTTTTACAAAATCCCGGTCGTGTCGGCCCGTACTTCTCGGTGGGGACATTATATACGTCTATAACGTTATATGTCCTAACCTAAGGGAACCTAATATCTCGGATGTAGTATTTTCCAACATTCCTGGCGGGTCGGCCCCAACTTCTCGGTGGGCACATTATATACGTCTATATCGTAATATAACCCAACATAACCCATCTAGACCCTCGCTGGTAACGTTTTACAAAATCCGGGTCGTGTCGGCCCGTACCTCTCGGTGGGGACATTATATACGTCTATAACGTTATATGTCCTAACCTAAGGGAACCTAACATCGCGGATGTAGTATTTTCCAACATTCCTGGCGTGTCGGCCCCAACTTCTCGGTGGGCAAATTATATACGTCTATAACGGAATATAACCTAACCTAAGCCATCTAGACCCTCGCTGGTAATGTTTTACAAAATCCCGGTCGTGTCGGCACGTACTTCTCGGGGGGACATTATATACGTCTATATCGTTATATATCCTAACCTAAGGGAACCTAACATCTCGGATGTAGTATTTCCCAACATTCCTAGCGGGTCGGCCCCAACTTCTCGGTGGGCACATTATATACGTCTATATCGTAATATAATCTAACCTAACTCATCTAGACCCTCGCTGGTAATGTTTTACAAAATCCCGGTCGTGTCGGCCCGTACTTCTCGGTGGGGACATTATATACGTCTATACCGTTATATATCGTAACCTAAGGGAACCTGACACCTCGGATGTAGTATTTTCCAACATTCCTGGCGGGTCGGCCCCTACTTCTCGGTGGGCACATTATATACGTCTATATTGTAATATAACCTAACCTAACCCATCTAGACTCTCGCTGTTAATGTTTTACGACATCCCGGTCGTGTCGGCCCGTACTTCTCGGTGGGGACATTATATACGTCTATAACGTTATATATCCTAACCTAAGCGAAGCTAACATCTCGGATGTAGTATTTTCCAACATTCCTGGCGGGTCGGCCCAAACTTCTCGGTGGGCACATTATATACATCTATGTCGTAATATAACCCAACCTAACCCATCTAGACCCTCGCTGGTAATGTTTTAGAAAATCCCGGTCGTGTCGGCCCCTACTTCTCGGTGGGGACGTTATATACGTCTATAACGTTATATATCCTAACCTAAGGGAACCTAACATCTCGGATGTAGTATTTTCCAACATTCCTGGCGGGTCGGCCCCAACTTCTCGGTGGGCACATTATATACGTCTATATTGTAATATAACACAACATAACCCATCTAGAACCTCGCCGGTAATGTTTTACAAAATCCCGGTCGTGTCGGCCCGTACTTCTCGGTGGGGACATTATATACGTCTATATCGTTATATATCCTAACCTAAGGGAACCTAGCATCGCGGATGTAGTATTTCACAACATTCCTGGCGGGTCGGCCCCAACTTCTCGGTGGGCACATTATATACATCTATATCGTAATATAACCTAACCTAACCCATCTGGACCATCGCTGGTAATGTTTTACAAAATCCCGGTCGTGTCGGCCCGTACATCTCGGTGGGGACATTATATACGTCTATAACGTTATATATCCTAACCTAAGGGAAGCTAGCATCTCGGATGTAGTATTTTCCAGCATTCCTGGCGGGTCGGCCCAAACTTCTCGGCGGGCACATTATATACGTCTATATCGTAATATAACCTAACCTAACCCATCTAGAACCTCGCTGGTAATGTTTTACAAAATCCCGGTCGTGTCGGCCCGTACTTCTCGGTGGGGACATTATATACGTCTATATCGTTATATATCCTAACCTAAGGGAACCTAGCATCGCGGATGTAGTATTTCACAACATTCCTGGCGGGTCGGCCCCAACTTCTCGGTGGGCACATTATATACATCTATATCGTAATATAACCTAACCTAACCCATCTGGACCATCGCTGGTAATGTTTTACAAAATCCCGGTCGTGTCGGCCCGTACATCTCGGTGGGGACATTATATACGTCTATAACGTTATATATCCTAACCTAAGGGAACCTAATATCTCGGATGTAGTATTTTCCAACATTCCTGGCGGGTCGGCCCCAACTTCTCGGTGGGCACATTATATACGTCTATATCGTAATATAACCTAACCTAACCCATCTAGCCCCTCGCTGGTAATGTTTTACAGAATCTCGGTCGTGTCGTCCCGTACGTCTCGGTGCGGACATTATATACGTCTATAACGTTATATATTCTAACCTAAGGCAACTTAACTTTTCGGATGTAGTATTTTCCAACATTCCTGGCGGGTCGGCCCCAACTTCTCGGTGGGCACATTATATACGTCTATATCGTAATATAATCTAACCTAACTCATCTAGACCCTCGCTGGTAATGTTTTACAAAATCCCGGTCGTGTCAGCCCGTACTTCTCGGTGGGGATATTATATACGTCTATAAAGTTATATATCCTAACCTAAGGCAACTTAACATCTCGGATGTAGTATTTTCCAACATTCCTGTCGGGTCGGCCCCTACTTCTCGGTGTGCACATTATATACGTCTGTATCGTAATATAACCTAACCTCACCCATCTAGACCCTCGCTGGAAATGTTTTACAAAATCCCGGACGTTTCGGTCCGTACTTCTCGGTGCGAACATTATATACGTCTATAACGTTATATATCCTAACCTAAGGGAACCTAACATCGCGGATGTAGTATTTCACAACATTCCTGGTGGGTCGGCGCCAATTCTCGGTGGGAACATTATATACGTCTATAACGTAATATAACCTAACCTAACCCATCTAGACCCTCGCTGGTAATGTTTTACAAAATCCCAGTCGTGTCGGCACGTACTTCTCGGTGGGGACATTATATACGTCTATAACGTTATATATCCGAACACAAGGGAACCTAACATCTCGGATGTAGTATTTTCCAACATTCCTGGCGGGTCGGCCCCAACTTCTCGGTGGGCACATTATATACGTTTATATCGTCATATAACCTAACCTAACCCATCTAGACCCTCGCTGGTAATGTTTTACAAAATCCCGGTCGTGTCGGCCCGTACTTCTCGGTGGGGACATTATATACGTCTATAACGTTATATGTCCTAACCTAAGGGAACCTAATATCTCGGATGTAGTATTTTCCAACATTCCTGGCGGGTCGGCCCCAACTTCTCGGTGGGCACATTATATACGTCTATATCGTAATATAACCCAACATAACCCATCTAGACCCTCGCTGGTAACGTTTTACAAAATCCGGGTCGTGTCGGCCCGTACTTCTCGGTGGGGACATTATATACGTCTATAACGTTATATGTCCTAACCTAAGGGAACCTAACATCGCGGATGTAGTATTTTCCAACATTCCTGGCGTGTCGGCCCCAACTTCTCGGTGGGCAAATTATATACGTCTATATCGGAATATAACCTAACCTAAGCCATCTAGACCCTCGCTGGTAATGTTTTACAAAATCCCGGTCGTGTCGGCCCGTACTTCTCGCTGGGGACATTATATACGTCTATAACGTTATATGTCCTAACCTAAGGGAACCTAATATCTCGGATGTAGTATTTTCCAACAATCCTGGCGGGTCGGCCCCAACTTCTCGGTGGGCACATTATACACGTCTATATCGTAATATAACCCAACATAACCCATCTAGACCCTCGCTGGTAACGTTTTACAAAATCCGGGTCGTGTCGGCCCGTACTTCTCGGTGCGGACATTATATACGTCTATAACGTTATATTTCCTAACCTAAGGGAACCTAACATCGCGGATGTAGTATTTTCCAACATTCCTGGCGTGTCGGCCCCAACTTCTCGGTGGGCAAATTATATACGTCTATATCGGAATATAACCTAACCTAAGCCATCTAGACCCTCGCTGGTAATGTTTTACAAAATCCCGGTCGTGTCGGCACGTACTTCTCGGGGGGACATTATATACGTCTATAACGTTATATGTCCTAACCTAAGGGAACCTAACATCGCGGATGTAGTATTTTCCAACATTCCTGGCGTGTCGGCCCCAACTTCTCGGTGGGCAAATTATATACGTCTATATCGGAATATAACCTAACCTAAGCCATCTAGACCCTCGCTGGTAATGTTTTACAAAATCCCGGTCGTGTCGGCCCGTACTTCTCGGTGGGGTCATTATATACGTCTATAACGTTATATATCCTAACCTAAGGGAACCTGACACCTCGGATGTAGTATTTTCCAACATTCCTGGCTTGTCGGCCCCAACTTCTCGGTGGGCACATTATATACGTCTATATCGTAATATAACCTAACCTAACCCATCTAGACTCTCGCTGGTAATGTTTTACAACATCCCGGTCGTTTCGGCCCGTACTTCTCGGTGGGGACATTATATACGTCTATAACGTTATATATCCTAACCTAAGGGAAGCTAACATCTCGGATGTAGTATTTTCCAACATTCCTGGCGGGTCGGCCCAAACTTCTCGGTGGGCACATTATATACGTCTATATCGTAATATAAACTAACATAACCCATCTAGACCCTCGCTGGTAACATTTTACAAAAGCCCGGTCGTGTCGGCCCGTACTTCTCGGTGGGGACATTATATACGTCTATAACGTTATATATCCTAACCTAAGGGAACCTGACATCTCGGATGTAGTATTTTCCAACATTCCTGGCTTGTCGGCCCCAACTTCTCGGTGGGCACATTATATACTTCTATATCGGAATATAACCTAACCTAACCCATCTAGACCCTCGCTGGTAATGTTTTACAAAATCCCGGTCGTGTCGGCCCGTACTTCTCGGTGGGGTCATTATATACGTCTATAACATTATATATCCTAACCTAAGGGAACCTAACATCTCGGATGTAGTATTTCCCAACATTCCTAGCGGGTCGGCCCCTACTTCTCGGTGGGCACATTATATACGTCTATATCGTAATATAATCTAACCTAACTCATCTAGACCCTCGCTGGTAATGTTTTACATAATCCCGTTCGTGTCGTCCTGTACGTCTCGGTGCGGACATTATATACGTCTATAACGTTATATATTCTAACCTAAGGCAACTTAACTTCTCGGATGTAGTATTTTCCAAAATTCCTGGCGGGTCGGCCCCAACTTCTCGGTGGGCACATTATATACGTCTATATCGTAATATAATCTAACCTAACTCATCTAGACCCTCGCTGGTAATGTTTTACATAATCCCGTTCGTGTCGTCCTGTACGTCTCGGTGCGGACATTATATACGTCTATAACGTTATATATTCTAACCTAAGGCAACTTAACTTCTCGGATGTAGTATTTTCCAACATTCCTGGCGGGTCGGCCCCAACTTCTCGGTGGGCACATTATATACGTCTATATCGTAATATAATCTAACCTAACCCATTTTGCCCCTCCGTGATAATGTTTTACAGAATCCCGGCAGTGTCGTACCGTAGATCTCGGTTGGGACATTGTATGCATCTGTAACGTAATATACCCTAACCAAAGGCAACCTAACGTCTCGAATGTAGTATTTCACAACATTCCTGGCGGGTCCGCCCCACTTCTCGGTAGGAACATTATATACGTCTATAACGTAATATAACCTAACCTTACCCATTTAGCCCCTCGCTGGTAATGTTTTACAAAATCCCGGTCGTGTCGGCCCGTACTTCTCGGTGGGGACATTATATACGTCTATAACGTTATATGTCCTAACCTAAGGGAACCTAATATCTCGGATGTAGTATTTTCCAACATTCCTGGCGGGTCGGCCCCAACTTCTCGGTGGGCACATTATATACGTCTATATCGTAATATAACCCAACATAACCCATCTAGACCCTCGCTGGTAACGTTTTACAAAATCCGGGTCGTGTCGGCCCGTACTTCTCGGTGCGGACATTATATACGTCTATAACGTTATATGTCCTAACCTAAGGGAACCTAACATCGCGGATGTAGTATTTTCCAACATTCCTGGCGTGTCGGCCCCAACTTCTCGGTGGGCAAATTATATACGTCTATATCGGAATATAACCTAACCTAAGCCATCTAGACCCTCGCTGGTAATGTTTTACAAAATCCCGGTCGTGTCGGCACGTACTTCTCGGGGGGACATTATATACGTCTATATCGTTATATATCCTAACCTAAGGGAACCTAACATCTCGGATGTAGTATTTCCCAACATTCCTAGCGGGTCGGCCCCTACTTCTCGGTGGGCACATTATATACGTCTATATCGTAATATAAACTAACCTGACCCGTCTAGACCCTCGCTGGTAATGTTTTACAAAATCCCGGTCGTGTCGGTCCGTATGTCTCGATGCGGACATTATATACGTCTATAAAGTTATATATCCTAACCTAAGGCAACTTAACATCTTGGATGTAGTATTTTCCAACATTCCTGGCGGGTCGGCCCCTACTTCTCGGTGGGCACATTATATACGTCTATATTGTAATATAACCTAACCTAACCCATCTAGACTCTCGCTGTTAATGTTTTACGACATCCCGGTCGTGTCGGCCCGTACTTCTCGGTGGGGACATTATATACGTCTATAACGTTATATATCCTAACCTAAGCGAAGCTAACATCTCGGATGTAGTATTTTCCAACATTCCTGGCGGGTCGGCCCAAACTTCTCGGTGGGCACATTATATACATCTATATCGTAATATAACCCAACCTAACCCATCTAGACCCTCGCTGGTAATGTTTTAGAAAATCCCGGTCGTGTCGGCCCCTACTTCTCGGTGGGGACGTTATATACGTCTATAACGTTATATATCCAAACCTAAGGGAACCTAACATCTCGGATGTAGTATTTTCCAACATTCCTGGCGTGTCGGCCCCAACTTCTCGGTGGGCACATTATATACGTCTATATTGTAATATAACACAACATAACCCATCTAGACCCTCGCTGGTAATGTTTTACAAAATCCCGGTCGTGTCGGCCCGTACTTCCCGGTTGGAACATTATATACCTCTATAACGTTATATATCCTAACCTAAGGGAACCTAACATCTCGAATGTAGTATTTTCCAACATTCCAGGCGTGACGGCCCCTACTTCTCGGTGGGGACATTATATACGTCTATATCGTAATATAATCTAACCTAACCCATTTTGCCCCTCCGTGATAATGTTTTACAGAATCCCGGCAGTGTCGTACCGTAGATCTCGGTTGGGACATTGTATGCATCTGTAACGTAATATACCCTAACCAAAGGCAACCTAACGTCTCGAATGTAGTATTTCACAACATTCCTGGCGGGTCCGCCCCACTTCTCGGTAGGAACATTATATACGTCTATAACGTAATATAACCTAACCTTACCCATCTAGCCCCTCGCTGGTAATGTTTTACAAAATCCCGGTCGTGTCGGCCCGTACTTCTCGGTGGGGACATTATATACGTCTATAACGTTATATGTCCTAACCTAAGGGAACCTAATATCTCGGATGTAGTATTTTCCAACATTCCTGGCGGGTCGGCCCCAACTTCTCGGTGGGCACATTATATACGTCTATATCGTAATATAACCCAACATAACCCATCTTGACCCTCGCTGGTAACGTTTTACAAAATCCGGGTCGTGTCGGCCCGTACCTCTCGGTGGGGACATTATATACGTCTATAACGTTATATGTCCTAACCTAAGGGAACCTAACATCGCGGATGTAGTATTTTCCAACATTCCTGGCGTGTCGGCCCCAACTTCTCGGTGGGCAAATTATATACGTCTATAACGGAATATAACCTACACTAAGCCATCTAGACCCTCGCTGGTAATGTTTTACAAAATCCCGGTCGTGTCGGCACGTACTTCTCGGGGGGACATTATATACGTCTATATCGTTATATATCCTAACCTAAGGGAACCTAACATCTCGGATGTAGTATTTCCCAACATTCCTAGCGGGTCGGCCCCAACTTCTCGGTGGGCACATTATATACGTCTATATCGTAATATAATCTAACCTAACTCATCTAGACCCTCGCTGGTAATGTTTTACAAAATCCCGGTCGTGTCGGCCCGTACTTCTCGGTGGGGACATTATATACGTCTATACCGTTATATATCGTAACCTAAGGGAACCTGACACCTCGGATGTAGTATTTTCCAACATTCCTGGCGGGTCGGCCCCTACTTCTCGGTGGGCACATTATATACGTCTATATTGTAATATAACCTAACCTAACCCATCTAGACTCTCGCTGTTAATGTTTTACGACATCCCGGTCGTGTCGGCCCGTACTTCTCGGTGGGGACATTATATACGTCTATAACGTTATATATCCTAACCTAAGCGAAGCTAACATCTCGGATGTAGTATTTTCCAACATTCCTGGCGGGTCGGCCCAAACTTCTCGGTGGGCACATTATATACATCTATGTCGTAATATAACCCAACCTAACCCATCTAGACCCTCGCTGGTAATGTTTTAGAAAATCCCGGTCGTGTCGGCCCCTACTTCTCGGTGGGGACGTTATATACGTCTATAACGTTATATATCCTAACCTAAGGGAACCTAACATCTCGGATGTAGTATTTTCCAACATTCCTGGCGGGTCGGCCCCAACTTCTCGGTGGGCACATTATATACGTCTATATTGTAATATAACACAACATAACCCATTTAGAACCTCGCTGGTAATGTTTTACAAAATCCCGGTCGTGTCGGCCCGTACTTCTCGGTGGGGACATTATATACGTCTATATCGTTATATATCCTAACCTAAGGGAACCTAGCATCGCGGATGTAGTATTTCACAACATTCCTGGCGGGTCGGCCCCAACTTCTCGGTGGGCACATTATATACATCTATATCGTAATATAACCTAACCTAATCCATCTGGACCATCGCTGGTAATGTTTTACAAAATCCCGGTCGTGTCGGCCCGTACATCTCGGTGGGGACATTATATACGTCTATAACGTTATATATCCTAACCTAAGGGAAGCTAGCATCTCGGATGTAGTATTTTCCAGCATTCCTGGCGGGTCGGCCCAAACTTCTCGGCGGGCACATTATATACGTCTATATCGTAATATAACCTAACCTAACCCATCTAGAACCTCGCTGGTAATGTTTTACAAAATCCCGGTCGTGTCGGCCCGTATTTCTCGGTGGGGACATTATATACGTCTATATCGTTATATATCCTAACCTAAGGGAACCTAGCATCGCGGATGTAGTATTTCACAACATTCCTGGCGGGTCGGCCCCAACTTCTCGGTGGGCACATTATATACATCTATATCGTAATATAACCTAACCTAACCCATCTGGACCATCGCTGGTAATGTTTTACAAAATCCCGGTCGTGTCGGCCCGTACATCTCGGTGGGGACATTATATACGTCTATAACGTTATATATCCTAACCTAAGGGAACCTAACATCTCGGATGTAGTATTTTCCAACATTCCTGGCGGGTCGGCCCCAACTTCTCGGTGGGCACATTATATACGTCTATATCGTAATATAACCTAACCTAACCCATCTAGCCCCTCGCTGGTAATGTTTTACAGAATCTCGGTCGTGTCGTCCCGTACGTCTCGGTGCGGACATTATATACGTCTATAACGTTATATATTCTAACCTAAGGCAACTTAACTTTTCGGATGTAGTATTTTCCAACATTCCTGGCGGGTCGGCCCCAACTTCTCGGTGGGCACATTATATACGTCTATATCGTAATATAATCTAACCTAACTCATCTAGACCCTCGCTGGTAATGTTTTACAAAATCCCGGTCGTGTCAGCCCGTACTTCTCGGTGGGGATATTATATACGTCTATAAAGTTATATATCCTAACCTAAGGCAACTTAACATCTCGGATGTAGTATTTTCCAACATTCCTGTCGGGTCGGCCCCTACTTCTCGGTGTGCACATTATATACGTCTGTATCGTAATATAACCTAACCTCACCCATCTAGACCCTCGCTGGAAATGTTTTACAAAATCCCGGACGTTTCGGTCCGTACTTCTCGGTGCGAACATTATATACGTCTATAACGTTATATATCCTAACCTAAGGGAACCTAACATCGCGGATGTAGTATTTCACAACATTCCTGGTGGGTCGGCGCCAATTCTCGGTGGGAACATTATATACGTCTATAACGTAATATAACCTAACCTAACCCATCTAGACCCTCGCTGGTAATGTTTTACAAAATCCCAGTCGTGTCGGCACGTACTTCTCGGTGGGGACATTATATACGTCTATAACGTTATATATCCGAACACAAGGGAACCTAACATCTCGGATGTAGTATTTTCCAACATTCCTGGCGGGTCGGCCCCAACTTCTCGGTGGGCACATTATATACGTTTATATCGTCATATAACCTAACCTAACCCATCTAGACCCTCGCTGGTAATGTTTTACAAAATCCCGGTCGTGTCGGCCCGTACTTCTCGGTGGGGACATTATATACGTCTATAACGTTATATGTCCTAACCTAAGGGAACCTAATATCTCGGATGTAGTATTTTCCAACATTCCTGGCGGGTCGGCCCCAACTTCTCGGTGGGCACATTATATACGTCTATATCGTAATATAACCCAACATAACCCATCTAGACCCTCGCTGGTAACGTTTTACAAAATCCGGGTCGTGTCGGCCCGTACTTCTCGGTGGGGACATTATATACGTCTATAACGTTATATGTCCTAACCTAAGGGAACCTAACATCGCGGATGTAGTATTTTCCAACATTCCTGGCGTGTCGGCCCCAACTTCTCGGTGGGCAAATTATATACGTCTATATCGGAATATAACCTAACCTAAGCCATCTAGACCCTCGCTGGTAATGTTTTACAAAATCCCGGTCGTGTCGGCCCGTACTTCTCGCTGGGGACATTATATACGTCTATAACGTTATATGTCCTAACCTAAGGGAACCTAATATCTCGGATGTAGTATTTTCCAACAATCCTGGCGGGTCGGCCCCAACTTCTCGGTGGGCACATTATATACGTCTATATCGTAATATAACCCAACATAACCCATCTAGACCCTCGCTGGTAACGTTTTACAAAATCCGGGTCGTGTCGGCCCGTACTTCTCGGTGCGGACATTATATACGTCTATAACGTTATATGTCCTAACCTAAGGGAACCTAACATCGCGGATGTAGTATTTTCCAACATTCCTGGCGTGTCGGCCCCAACTTCTCGGTGGGCAAATTATATACGTCTATATCGGAATATAACCTAACCTAAGCCATCTAGACCCTCGCTGGTAATGTTTTACAAAATCCCGGTCGTGTCGGCACGTACTTCTCGGGGGGACATTATATACGTCTATATCGTTATATATCCTAACCTAAGGGAACCTAACATCTCGGATGTAGTATTTCCCAACATTCCTAGCGGGTCGGCCCCTACTTCTCGGTGGGCACATTATATACGTCTATATCGTAATATAAACTAACCTGACCCGTCTAGACCCTCGCTGGTAATGTTTTACAAAATCCCGGTCGTGCCGGTCCGTATGTCTCGATGCGGACATTATATACGTCTATAACGTTATATATCCTAACCTAAGGCAACTTAACATCTTGGATGTAGTATTTTCCAACATTCCTGGCGGGTCGGCCCCTACTTCTCGGTGGGCACATTATATACGTCTATATTGTAATATAACCTAACCTAACCCATCTAGACTCTCGCTGTTAATGTCTTACGACATCCCGGTCGTGTCGGCCCGTACTTCTCGGTGGGGACATTATATACGTCTATAACGTTATATATCCTAACCTAAGCGAAGCTAACATCTCGGATGTAGTATTTTCCAACATTCCTGGCGGGTCGGCCCAAACTTCTCGGTGGGCACATTATATACATCTATATCGTAATATAACCCAACCTAACCCATCTAGACCCTCGCTGGTAATGTTTTAGAAAATCCCGGTCGTGTCGGCCCCTACTTCTCGGTGGGGACGTTATATACGTCTATAACGTTATATATCCAAACCTAAGGGAACCTAACATCTCGGATGTAGTATTTTCCAACATTCCTGGCGTGTCGGCCCCAACTTCTCGGTGGGCACATTATATACGTCTATATTGTAATATAACACAACATAACCCATCTAGACCCTCGCTGGTAATGTTTTACAAAATCCCGGTCGTGTCGGCCCGTACTTCCCGGTTGGAACATTATATACCTCTATAACGTTATATATCCTAACCTAAGGGAACCTAACATCTCGAATGTAGTATTTTCCAACATTCCAGGCGTGACGGCCCCTACTTCTCGGTGGGGACATTATATACGTCTATATCGTAATATAATCTAACCTAACCCATTTTGCCCCTCCGTGATAATGTTTTACAGAATCCCGGCAGTGTCGTACCGTAGATCTCGGTTGGGACATTGTATGCATCTGTAACGTAATATACCCTAACCAAAGGCAACCTAACGTCTCGAATGTAGTATTTCACAACATTCCTGGCGGGTCCGCCCCACTTCTCGGTAGGAACATTATATACGTCTATAACGTAATATAACCTAACCTTACCCATCTAGCCCCTCGCTGGTAATGTTTTACAAAATCCCGGTCGTGTCGGCCCGTACTTCTCGGTGGGGACATTATATACGTCTATAACGTTATATGTCCTAACCTAAGGGAACCTAATATCTCGGATGTAGTATTTTCCAACATTCCTGGCGGGTCGGCCCCAACTTCTCGGTGGGCACATTATATACGTCTATATCGTAATATAACCCAACATAACCCATCTAGACCCTCGCTGGTAACGTTTTACAAAATCCGGGTCGTGTCGGCCCGTACCTCTCGGTGGGGACATTATATACGTCTATAACGTTATATGTCCTAACCTAAGGGAACCTAACATCGCGGATGTAGTATTTTCCAACATTCCTGGCGTGTCGGCCCCAACTTCTCGGTGGGCAAATTATATACGTCTATAACGGAATATAACCTAACCTAAGCCATCTAGACCCTCGCTGGTAATGTTTTACAAAATCCCGGTCGTGTCGGCACGTACTTCTCGGGGGGACATTATATACGTCTATATCGTTATATATCCTAACCTAAGGGAACCTAACATCTCGGATGTAGTATTTCCCAACATTCCTAGCGGGTCGGCCCCAACTTCTCGGTGGGCACATTATATACGTCTATATCGTAATATAATCTAACCTAACTCATCTAGACCCTCGCTGGTAATGTTTTACAAAATCCCGGTCGTGTCGGCCCGTACTTCTCGGTGGGGACATTATATACGTCTATACCGTTATATATCGTAACCTAAGGGAACCTGACACCTCGGATGTAGTATTTTCCAACATTCCTGGCGGGTCGGCCCCTACTTCTCGGTGGGCACATTATATACGTCTATATTGTAATATAACCTAACCTAACCCATCTAGACTCTCGCTGTTAATGTTTTACGACATCCCGGTCGTGTCGGCCCGTACTTCTCGGTGGGGACATTATATACGTCTATAACGTTATATATCCTAACCTAAGCGAAGCTAACATCTCGGATGTAGTATTTTCCAACATTCCTGGCGGGTCGGCCCAAACTTCTCGGTGGGCACATTATATACATCTATATCGTAATATAACCCAACCTAACCCATCTAGACCCTCGCTGGTAATGTTTTAGAAAATCCCGGTCGTGTCGGCCCCTACTTCTCGGTGGGGACGTTATATACGTCTATAACGTTATATATCCTAACCTAAGGGAACCTAACATCTCGGATGTAGTATTTTCCAACATTCCTGGCGGGTCGGCCCCAACTTCTCGGTGGGCACATTATATACGTCTATATTGTAATATAACACAACATAACCCATCTAGAACCTCGCTGGTAATGTTTTACAAAATCCCGGTCGTGTCGGCCCGTACTTCTCGGTGGGGACATTATATACGTCTATATCGTTATATATCCTAACCTAAGGGAACCTAGCATCGCGGATGTAGTATTTCACAACATTCCTGGCGGGTCGGCCCCAACTTCTCGGTGGGCACATTATATACATCTATATCGTAATATAACCTAACCTAACCCATCTGGACCATCGCTGGTAATGTTTTACAAAATCCCGGTCGTGTCGGCCCGTACATCTCGGTGGGGACATTATATACGTCTATAACGTTATATATCCTAAC
The DNA here is from genome assembly GCA_963969225.1 of Xylocopa violacea. Taxonomy (NCBI): domain Eukaryota; kingdom Metazoa; phylum Arthropoda; class Insecta; order Hymenoptera; family Apidae; genus Xylocopa; species Xylocopa violacea. Next base: position 4,430,065 of record CAXAJV010000011.1, on the reverse strand, counting down.
CTAAGGGAAGCTAGCATCTCGGATGTAGTATTTTCCAGCATTCCTGGCGGGTCGGCCCAAACTTCTCGGCGGGCACATTATATACGTCTATATCGTAATATAACCTAACCTAACCCATCTAGAACCTCGCTGGTAATGTTTTACAAAATCCCGGTCGTGTCGGCCCGTACTTCTCGGTGGGGACATTATATACGTCTATATCGTTATATATCCTAACCTAAGGGAACCTAGCATCGCGGATGTAGTATTTCACAACATTCCTGGCGGGTCGGCCCCAACTTCTCGGTGGGCACATTATATACATCTATATCGTAATATAACCTAACCTAACCCATCTGGACCATCGCTGGTAATGTTTTACAAAATCCCGGTCGTGTCGGCCCGTACATCTCGGTGGGGACATTATATACGTCCATAACGTTATATATCCTAACCTAAGGGAACCTAACATCTCGGATGTAGTATTTTCCAACATTCCTGGCGGGTCGGCCCCAACTTCTCGGTGGGCACATTATATACGTCTATATCGTAATATAACCTAACCTAACCCATCTAGCCCCTCGCTGGTAATGTTTTACAGAATCTCGGTCGTGTCGTCCCGTACGTCTCGGTGCGGACATTATATACGTCTATAACGTTATATATTCTAACCTAAGGCAACTTAACTTTTCGGATGTAGTATTTTCCAACATTCCTGGCGGGTCGGCCCCAACTTCTCGGTGGGCACATTATATACGTCTATATCGTAATATAATCTAACCTAACTCATCTAGACCCTCGCTGGTAATGTTTTACAAAATCCCGGTCGTGTCAGCCCGTACTTCTCGGTGGGGATATTATATACGTCTATAAAGTTATATATCCTAACCTAAGGCAACTTAACATCTCGGATGTAGTATTTTCCAACATTCCTGTCGGGTCGGCCCCTACTTCTCGGTGTGCACATTATATACGTCTGTATCGTAATATAACCTAACCTCACCCATCTAGACCCTCGCTGGAAATGTTTTACAAAATCCCGGACGTTTCGGTCCGTACTTCTCGGTGCGAACATTATATACGTCTATAACGTTATATATCCTAACCTAAGGGAACCTAACATCGCGGATGTAGTATTTCACAACATTCCTGGTGGGTCGGCGCCAATTCTCGGTGGGAACATTATATACGTCTATAACGTAATATAACCTAACCTAACCCATCTAGACCCTCGCTGGTAATGTTTTACAAAATCCCAGTCGTGTCGGCACGTACTTCTCGGTGGGGACATGATATACGTCTATAACGTTATATATCCGAACACAAGGGAACCTAACATCTCGGATGTAGCATTTTCCAACATTCCTGGCGGGTCGGCCCCAACTTCTCGGTGGGCACATTATATACGTTTATATCGTCATATAACCTAACCTAACCCATCTAGACCCTCGCTGGTAATGTTTTACAAAATCCCGGTCGTGTCGGCCCGTACTTCTCGGTGGGGACATTATATACGTCTATAACGTTATATGTCCTAACCTAAGGGAACCTAATATCTCGGATGTAGTATTTTCCAACATTCCTGGCGGGTCGGCCCCAACTTCTCGGTGGGCACATTATATACGTCTATATCGTAATATAACCCAACATAACCCATCTAGACCCTCGCTGGTAACGTTTTACAAAATCCGGGTCGTGTCGGCCCGTACTTCTCGGTGGGGACATTATATACGTCTATAACGTTATATGTCCTAACCTAAGGGAACCTAACATCGCGGATGTAGTATTTTCCAACATTCCTGGCGTGTCGGCCCCAACTTCTCGGTGGGCAAATTATATACGTCTATATCGGAATATAACCTAACCTAAGCCATCTAGACCCTCGCTGGTAATGTTTTACAAAATCCCGGTCGTGTCGGCCCGTACTTCTCGCTGGGGACATTATATACGTCTATAACGTTATATGTCCTAACCTAAGGGAACCTAATATCTCGGATGTAGTATTTTCCAACAATCCTGGCGGGTCGGCCCCAACTTCTCGGTGGGCACATTATATACGTCTATATCGTAATATAACCCAACATAACCCATCTAGACCCTCGCTGGTAACGTTTTACAAAATCCGGGTCGTGTCGGCCCGTACTTCTCGGTGCGGACATTATATACGTCTATAACGTTATATGTCCTAACCTAAGGGAACCTAACATCGCGGATGTAGTATTTTCCAACATTCCTGGCGTGTCGGCCCCAACTTCTCGGTGGGCAAATTATATACGTCTATATCGGAATATAACCTAACCTAAGCCATCTAGACCCTCGCTGGTAATGTTTTACAAAATCCCGGTCGTGTCGGCACGTACTTCTCGGGGGGACATTATATACGTCTATATCGTTATATATCCTAACCTAAGGGAACCTAACATCTCGGATGTAGTATTTCCCAACATTCCTAGCGGGTCGGCCCCTACTTCTCGGTGGGCACATTATATACGTCTATATCGTAATATAAACTAACCTGACCCCTCTAGACCCTCGCTGGTAATGTTTTACAAAATCCCGGTCGTGTCGGTCCGTATGTCTCGATGCGGACATTATATACGTCTATAACGTTATATATCCTAACCTAAGGCAACTTAACATCTTGGATGTAGTATTTTCCAACATTCCTGGCGGGTCGGCCCCTACTTCTCGGTGGGCACATTATATACGTCTATATTGTAATATAACCTAACCTAACCCATCTAGACTCTCGCTGTTAATGTTTTACGACATCCCGGTCGTGTCGGCCCGTACTTCTCGGTGGGGACATTATATACGTCTATAACGTTATATATCCTAACCTAAGCGAAGCTAACATCTCGGATGTAGTATTTTCCAACATTCCTGGCGGGTCGGCCCAAACTTCTCGGTGGGCACATTATATACATCTATATCGTAATATAACCCAACCTAACCCATCTAGACCCTCGCTGGTAATGTTTTAGAAAATCCCGGTCGTGTCGGCCCCTACTTCTCGGTGGGGACGTTATATACGTCTATAACGTTATATATCCAAACCTAAGGGAACCTAACATCTCGGATGTAGTATTTTCCAACATTCCTGGCGTGTCGGCCCCAACTTCTCGGTGGGCACATTATATACGTCTATATTGTAATATAACACAACATAACCCATCTAGACCCTCGCTGGTAACGTTTTACAAAATCCGGGTCGTGTCGGCCCGTACTTCTCGGTGCGGACATTATATACGTCTATAACGTTATATGTCCTAACCTAAGGGAACCGAACATCGCGGATGTAGTATTTTCCAACATTCCTGGCGTGTCGGCCCCAACTTCTCGGTGGGCAAATTATATACGTCTATATCGGAATATAACCTAACCTAAGCCATCTAGACCCTCGCTGGTAATGTTTTACAAAATCCCGGTCGTGTCGGCACGTACTTCTCGGGGGGACATTATATACGTCTATATCGTTATATATCCTAACCTAAGGGAACCTAACATCTCGGATGTAGTATTTCCCAACATTCCTAGCGGGTCGGCCCCTACTTCTCGGTGGGCACATTATATACGTCTATATCGTAATATAAACTAACCTGACCCGTCTAGACCCTCGCTGTTAATGTTTTACGACATCCCGGTCGTGTCGGCCCGTACTTCTCGGTGGGGACATTATATACGTCTATAACGTTATATATCCTAACCTAAGCGAAGCTAACATCTCGGATGTAGTATTTTCCAACATTCCTGGCGGGTCGGCCCCTACTTCTCGGTGGGCACATTATATACGTCTATATTGTAATATAACCTAACCTAACCCATCTAGACTCTCGCTGTTAATGTTTTACGACATCCCGGTCGTGTCGGCCCGTACTTCTCGGTGGGGACATTATATACGTCTATAACGTTATATATCCTAACCTAAGCGAAGCTAACATCTCGGATGTAGTATTTTCCAACATTCCTGGCGGGTCGGCCCAAACTTCTCGGTGGGCACATTATATACATCTATATCGTAATATAACCCAACCTAACCCATCTAGACCCTCGCTGGTAATGTTTTAGAAAATCCCGGTCGTGTCGGCCCCTACTTCTCGGTGGGGACGTTATATACGTCTATAACGTTATATATCCAAACCTAAGGGAACCTAACATCTCGGATGTAGTATTTTCCAACATTCCTGGCGTGTCGGCCCCAACTTCTCGGTGGGCACATTATATACATCTATATCGTAATATAACACAACCTAACCCATCTAGACCCTCGCTGGTAATGTTTTAGAAAATCCCGGTCGTGTCGGCCCCTACTTCTCGGTGGGGACGTTATATACGTCTATAACGTTATATATCCTAACCTAAGGGATCCTAACATCTCGGATGTAGTATTTTCCAACATTCCAGGCGTGACGGCCCCTACTTCTCGGTGGGGACATTATATACGTCTATATCGTAATATAACCTAACCTAACCCATTTTGCCCCTCCGTGATAATGTTTTACAGAATCCCGGCCGTGTCGTACCGTAGATCTCGGTTGGGACATTGTATGCATCTGTAACGTAATATACCCTAACCAAAGGCAACCTAACATCTCGAATGTAGTATTTCACAGCATTCCTGGCGGGTCCGCCCCACTTCTCGGTAGGAACATTATATACGTCTATAACGTAACATAACCTAACCTAACCCATCTAGCCCCTCGCTGGTAATGTTTTACAAAATCCCGGTCGTGTCGGCCCGTACTTCTCGGTGGGGACATTATATACGTCTATAAAGTTATATATCCTAACCTAAGGGAAGCTAGCATCTCGGATGTAGTATTTTCCAGCATTCCTGGCGGGTCGGCCCAAACTTCTCGGCGGGCACATTATATACGTCTATATCGTAATATAAACTAACCTAACCCATCTAGACCCTCGCTGGTAATGTTTTACAAAATCCCGGTCGTGTCGGCCCGTACTTCTCGGTGGGGACATTATATACGTCTATATCGTTATATATCCTAACCTAAGGGAACCTAGCATCGCGGATGTAGTATTTCACAACATTCCTGGCGGGTCGGCCCCAACTTCTCGGTGGGCACATTATATACATCTATATCGTAATATAACCTAACCTAACCCATCTGGACCATCGCTGGTAATGTTTTACAAAATCCCGGTCGTGTCGGCCCGTACATCTCGGTGGGGACATTATATACGTCTATAACGTTATATATCCTAACCTAAGGAAACTTAACATCTCGGATGTACTATTTTCCAACATTCCTAGCGGGTCGGCCCCTCCTTCTCGGTGGGCACATTATATACGTCTATATCGTAATATAACCTAACCTACCCCATCTAGACCCTCGCTGGTAACGTTTTACAAAAGCCCGGTCGTGTCGGCCCGTACTTCTCGGTGGGGACATTATATACGTCTATAACGTTATATATCCTAACCTAAGGGAACCTGACATCTCGGATGTAGTATTTTCCAACATTCCTGGCTTGTCGGCCCCAACTTCTCGGTGGGCACATTATATACTTCCATATCGGAATATAACCTAACCTAACCCATCTAGACCCTCGCTGGTAATGTTTTACAAAATCCCGGTCGTGTCGGCCCGTACTTCTCGGTGGGGTCATTATATACGTCTATAACATTATATATCCTAACCTAAGGGAACCTGACATCTCGGATGTAGTATTTTCCAACATTCCTGGCGGGTCGGCCCCTACTTCTCGGTGGGAACATCATATACGTCTATATCGTAATATAACCTAACCTAACCCATCTAGACACTCGTTGGTAATGTTTTACAAAATCCCGGTCGTGTCGGCACGTACTTCTCGGGGGGACATTATATACGTCTATATCGTTATATATCCTAACCTAAGGGAACCTAACATCTCGGATGTAGTATTTCCCAACATTCCTAGCGGGTCGGCCCCTACTTCTCGGTGGGCACATTATATACGTCTATATCGTAATATAAACTAACCTGACCCGTCTAGACCCTCGCTGGTAATGTTTTACAAAATCCCGGTCGTGTCGGTCCGTATGTCTCGATGCGGACATTATATACGTCTATATCGTTATATATCCTAACCTAAGGGAACCTAACATCTCGGATGTAGTATTTTCCAACATTCCTGGCGGGTCGGCTCCTACTTCTCGGTGGGCACATTATATACGTCTATATCGTAATATAACCTAACCTAACCCATCTAGCCCCTAACTGGGAATGTTTTACAGAATCCCGGCCGTGTCGTACCGTACGCCTCGGTTGGGATATTGTATGCATCTGTAACGTAATATACCCTAACCAAAGGCAACCTAACATCTCGAATGTAGTATTTCACAACATTCGTGGCGGGTCCGCCCCAATTCTCGGTAGGAACATTATATACGTCTATAACGTAATATAACCTAACCTAACCCATCTAGCCCCTCGCTGGTAATGTTTTACAAAATCCCGGTCGTGTCGGCCCGTACTTCCCGGTTGGAACATTATATACGTCTATAACGTTATATATCCTAACCTAAGGGAACCTAACATCTCGGATGTAGTATTTTCCAACATTCCAGGCGTGACGGCCCCTACTTCTCGGTGGGGACATTATATACGTCTATATCGTAATATAATCTAACCTAACCCATTTTGCCCCTCCTTGATAATGTTTTACAGGATCCCGGCAGTGTCGTACCGTAGATCTCGGTTGGGACATTGTATGCATCTGTAACGTAATATACCCTAACCAAAGGCAACCTAACGTCTCGAATGTAGTATTTCACAACATTCCTGGCGGGTCCGCCCCACTTCTCGGTAGGAACATTATATACGTCTATAACGTAATATAACCTAACCTTACCCATCTAGCCCCTCGCTGGTAATGTTTTACAAAATCCCGGTCGTGTCGGCCCGTACTTCTCGGTGGGGACATTATATACGTCTATAACGTTATATGTCCTAACCTAAGGGAACCTAATATCTCGGATGTAGTATTTTCCAACATTCCTGGCGGGTCGGCCCCAACTTCTCGGTGGGCACATTATATACGTCTATATCGTAATATAACCCAACATAACCCATCTAGACCCTCGCTGGTAACGTTTTACAAAATCCGGGTCGTGTCGGCCCGTACTTCTCGGTGGGGACATTATATACGTCTATAACGTTATATGTCCTAACCTAAGGGAACCTAACATCGCGGATGTAGTATTTTCCAACATTCCTGGCGTGTCGGCCCCAACTTCTCGGTGGGCAAATTATATACGTCTATATCGGAATATAACCTAACCTAAGCCATCTAGACCCTCGCTGGTAATGTTTTACAAAATCCCGGTCGTGTCGGCCCGTACTTCTCGGTGGGGTCATTATATACGTCTATAACGTTATATATCCTAACCTAAGGGAACCTGACACCTCGGATGTAGTATTTTCCAACATTCCTGGCTTGTCGGCCCCAACTTCTCGGTGGGCACATTATATACGTCTATATCGTAATATAACCTAACCTAACCCATCTAGACTCTCGCTGGTAATGTTTTACAACATCCCGGTCGTTTCGGCCCGTACTTCTCGGTGGGGACATTATATACGTCTATAACGTTATATATCCTAACCTAAGGGAAGCTAACATCTCGGATGTAGTATTTTCCAACATTCCTGGCGGGTCGGCCCAAACTTCTCGGTGGGCACATTATATACGTCTATATCGTAATATAATCTAACATAACCCATCTAGACCCTCGCTGGTAACGTTTTACAAAAGCCCGGTCGTGTCGGCCCGTACTTCTCGGTGGGGACATTATATACGTCTATATCGTTATATATCCTAACCTAAGGGAACCTAACATCTCGGATGTAGTATTTCCCAACATTCCTAGCGGGTCGGCCCCAACTTCTCGGTGGGCACATTATATACGTCTATATCGTAATATAATCTAACCTAACTCATCTAGACCCTCGCTGGTAATGTTTTACAAAATCCCGGTCGTGTCGGCCCGTACTTCTCGGTGGGGACATTATATACGTCTATACCGTTATATATCGTAACCTAAGGGAACCTGACACCTCGGATGCAGTATTTTCCAACATTCCTGGCGGGTCGGCCCCTACTTCTCGGTGGGCACATTATATACGTCTATATTGTAATATAACCTAACCTAACCCATCTAGACTCTCGCTGTTAATGTTTTACGACATCCCGGTCGTGTCGGCCCGTACTTCTCGGTGGGGACATTATATACGTCTATAACGTTATATATCCTAACCTAAGCGAAGCTAACATCTCGGATGTAGTATTTTCCAACATTCCTGGCGGGTCGGCCCAAACTTCTCGGTGGGCACATTATATACATCTATATCGTAATATAACCCAACCTAACCCATCTAGACCCTCGCTGGTAATGTTTTAGAAAATCCCGGTCGTGTCGGCCCCTACTTCTCGGTGGGGACGTTATATACGTCTATAACGTTATATATCCTAACCTAAGGGAACCTAACATCTCGGATGTAGTATTTTCCAACATTCCTGGCGGGTCGGCCCCAACTTCTCGGTGGGCACATTATATACGTCTATATTGTAATATAACACAACATAACCCATCTAGACCCTCGCTGGTAATGTTTTACAAAATCCCGGTCGTGTCGGCCCGTACTTCCCGGTTGGGACATTATATACGTCTATAACGTTATATATCCTAACCTAAGGGAACCTAACATCTCGGATGTAGTATTTTCCAACATTCCTGGCGGGTCGGCCCCAACTTCTCGGTGGGCACATTATATACGTCTATATCGTAATATATCCTAACCTAACCCATCTGGACCTTCGCTGGTAATGTTTTACAATATCCCGGTCGTGTCGGCCCGTACTTCTCGGTGGGGACATTATATACGTCTATAACGTTATATATCCTAACCTAAGGGAACCTAACATCTCGGATGTAGTATTTTCCAACATTCCAGGCGTGACGGCCCCTACTTCTCGGTGGGGACATTATATACGTCTATATCGTAATATAACCTAACCTAACCCATTTTGCCCCTCCGTGATAATGTTTTGCAGAATCCCGGCCGTGTCGTACCGTAGATCTCGGTTGGGACATTGTATGCATCTGTAACGTAATATACCCTAACCAAAGGCAACCTAACATCTCGAATGTAGTATTTCACAACATTCCTGGCGGGTCCGCCCCACTTCTCGGTAGGAACATTATGTACGTCTATAACGTAACATAACCTAACCTAACCCATCTAGCCCCTCGCTGGTAATGTTTTACAAAATCCCGGTCGTGTCGGCCCGTACTTCTCGGTGGGGACATTATATACGTCTATAACGTTATATATCCTAACCTAAGGGAAGCTAGCATCTCGGATGTAGTATTTTCCAGCATTCCTGGCGGGTCGGCCCAAACTTCTCGGCGGGCACATTATATACGTCTATATCGTAATATAACCTAACCTAACCCATCTAGACCCTCGCTGGTAATGTTTTACAAAATCCCGGTCGTGTCGGCCCGTACTTCTCGGTGGGGACATTATATACGTCTATATCGTTATATATCCTAGCCTAAGGGAACCTAGCATCGCGGATGTAGTATTTCACAACATTCCTGGCGGGTCGGCCCCAACTTCTCGGTGGGCACATTATATACATCTATATCGTAATATAACCTAACCTAACCCATCTGGACCATCGCTGGTAATGTTTTACAAAATCCCGGTCGTGTCGGCCCGTACATCTCGGTGGGGACATTATATACGTCTATAACGTTATATATCCTAACCTAAGGAAACTTAACATCTCGGATGTACTATTTTCCAACATTCCTAGCGGGTCGGCCCCTCCTTCTCGGTGGGCACATTATATACGTCTATATCGTAATATAACCTAACCTACCCCATCTAGACCCTCGCTGGTAACGTTTTACAAAAGCCCGGTCGTGTCGGCCCGTACTTCTCGGTGGGGACATTATATACGTCTATAACGTTATATATCTTAACCTAAGGGAACCTGACATCTCGGATGTAGTATTTTCCAACATTCCTGGCTTGTCGTCCCCAACTTCTCGGTGGGCACATTATATACTTCTATATCGGAATATAACCTAACCTAACCCATCTAGACCCTCGCTGGTAATGTTTTACAAAATCCCGGTCGTGTCGGCCCGTACTTCTCGGTGGGGTCATTATATACGTCTATAACATTATATATCCTAACCTAAGGGAACCTGACATCTCGGATGTAGTATTTTCCAACATTCCTGGCGGGTCGGCCCCTACTTCTCGGTGGGAACATCATATACGTCTATATCGTAATATAACCTAACCTAACCCATCTAGACCCTCGCTGGTAATGTTTTACAAAATCCCGGTCGTGTCGGCACGTACTTCTCGGGGGGACATTATATACGTCTATATCGTTATATATCCTAACCTAAGGGAACCTAACATCTCGGATGTAGTATTTCCCAACATTCCTAGCGGGTCGGCCCCTACTTCTCGGTGGGCACATTATATACGTCTATATCGTAATATAAACTAACCTGACCCGTCTAGACCGTCGCTGGTAATGTTTTACAAAATCCCGGTCGTGTCGGTCCGTATGTCTCGATGCGGACATTATATACGTCTATAACGTTATATATCCTAACCTAAGGCAACTTAACATCTCGGATGTAGTATTTTCCAACATTCCTGGCGGGTCGGCCCCTACTTCTCGGTGGGCACATTATATACGTCTATATCGTAATATAATCTAACCTAACTCATCTAGACCCTCGCTGGTAATGTTTTACATAATCCCGTTCGTGTCGTCCTGTACGTCTCGGTGCGGACATTATATACGTCTATAACGTTATATATTCTAACCTAAGGCAACTTAACTTCTCGGATGTAGTATTTTCCAACATTCCTGGCGGGTCGGCCCCAACTTCTCGGTGGGCACATTATATACGTCTATATCGTAATATAATCTAACCTAACTCATCTAGACCCTCGCTGGTAATGTTTTACATAATCCCGTTCGTGTCGTCCTGTACGTCTCGGTGCGGACATTATATACGTCTATAACGTTATATATTCTAACCTAAGGCAACTTAACTTCTCGGATGTAGTATTTTCCAACGTTCCTGGCGGGTCGGCCCCAACTTCTCGGTGGGCACACTATATACGTCTATATCGTAATATAATCTAACCTAACTCATCTAGACCCTCGCTGGTAATGTTTTACAAAATCCCGGTCGTGTCGGCCCGTACTTCTCGGTGGGGACATTATATACGTCTATACCGTTATATATCGTAACCTAAGGGAACCTGACACCTCGGATGTAGTATTTTCCAACATTCCTGGCGGGTCGGCCCCAACTTCTCGGTGGGCACATTATATACGTCTATATTGTAATATAACCTAACCTAACCCATCTAGACTCTCGCTGTTAATGTTTTACGACATCCCGGTCGTGTCGGCCCGTACTTCTCGGTGGGGACATTATATACGTCTATAACGTTATATATCCTAACCTAAGCGAAGCTAACATCTCGGATGTAGTATTTTCCAACATTCCTGGCGGGTCGGCCCAAACTTCTCGGTGGGCACATTATATACATCTATATCGTAATATAACCCAACCTAACCCATCTAGACACTCGCTGGTAATGTTTTAGAAAATCCCGGTCGTGTCGGCCCCTACTTTTCGGTGGGGACGTTATATACGTCTATAACGTTATATATCCTAACCTAAGGGAACCTAACATCTCGGATGTAGTATTTTCCAACATTCCTGGCGGGTCGGCCCCAACTTCTCGGTGGGCACATTATATACGTCTATATTGTAATATAACACAACATAACCCATCTAGACCCTCGCTGGTAATGTTTTACAAAATCCCGGTCGTGTCGGCCCGTACTTCCCGGTTGGAACATTATATACGTCTATAACGTTATATATCCTAACCTAAGGGAACCTAACATCTCGGATGTAGTATCTTCCAACATTCCAGGCGTGACGGCCCCTACTTCTCGGTGGGGACATTATATACGTCTATATCGTAATATAATCTAACCTAACCCATTTTGCCCCTCCGTGATAATGTTTTACAGAATCCCGGCGGTGTCGTACCGTAGATCTCGGTTGGGACATTGTATGCATCTGTAACGTAATATACCCTAACCAAAGGCAACCTAACGTCTCGAATGTAGTATTTCACAACATTCCTGGCGGGTCCGCCCCACTTCTCGGTAGGAACATTATATACGTCTATAACGTAATATAACCTAACCTTACCCATCTAGCCCCTCGCTGGTAATGTTTTACAAAATCCCGGTCGTGTCGGCCCGTACTTCTCGGTGGGGACATTATATACGTCTATAACGTTATATGTCCTAACCTAAGGGAACCTAATATCTCGGATGTAGTATTTTCCAACATTCCTGGCGGGTCGGCCCCAACTTCTCGGTGGGCACATTATATACGTCTATATCGTAATATAACCCAACATAACCCATCTAGACCCTCGCTGGTAACGTTTTACAAAATCCGGGTCGTGTCGGCCCGTACTTCTCGGTGGGGACATTATATACGTCTATAACGTTATATGTCCTAACCTAAGGGAACCTAACATCGCGGATGTAGTATTTTCCAACATTCCTGGCGTGTCGGCCCCAACTTCTCGGTGGGCAAATTATATACGTCTATATCGGAATATAACCTAACGTAAGCCATCTAGACCCTCGCTGGTAATGTTTTACAAAATCCCGGTCGTGTCGGCACGTACTTCTCGGGGGGACATTATATTCGTCTATATCGTTATATATCCTAACCTAAGGGAACCTAACATCTCGGATGTAGTATTTCCCATCATTCCTAGCGGGTCGGCCCCTACTTCTCGGTGGGCACATTATATACGTCTATATCGTAATATAAACTAACCTGACCCGTCTAGACCCTCGCTGGTAATGTTTTACAAAATCCCGGTCGTGTCGGTCCGTATGTCTCGATGCGGACATTATATACGTCTATAACGTTATATATCCTAACCTAAGGCGACTTAACATCTCGGATGTAGTATTTTCCAACATTCCTGGCGGGTCGGCCCCTACTTCTCGGTGGGCACATTATATACGTCTATATCGTAATATAATCTAACCTAACTCATCTAGACCCTCGCTGGTAATGTTTTACATAATCCCGTTCGTGTCGTCCTGTACGTCTCGGTGCGGACATTATATACGTCTATAACGTTATATATTCTAACCTAAGGCAACTTAACTTCTCGGATGTAGTATTTTCCAACATTCCTGGCGGGTCGGCCCCAACTTCTCGGTGGGCACATTATATACGTCTATATCGTAATATAATCTAACCTAACTCATCTAGACCCTCGCTGGTAATGTTTTACATAATCCCGTTCGTGTCGTCCTGTACGTCTCGGTGCGGACATTATATACGTCTATAACGTTATATATTCTAACCTAAGGCAACTTAACTTCTCGGATGTAGTGTTTTCCAACATTCCTGGCGGGTCGGCCCCAACTTCTCGGTGGGCACATTATATACGTCTATATCGTAATATAATCTAACCTAACTCATCTAGACCCTCGCTGGTAATGTTTTACAAAATCCCGGTCGTGTCGGCCCGTACTTCTCGGTGGGGACATTATATACGTCTATACCGTTATATATCGTAACCTAAGGGAACCTGACACCTCGGATGTAGTATTTTCCAACATTCCTGGCGGGTCGGCCCCTACTTCTCGGTGGGCACATTATATACTTCTATATTGTAATATAACCTAACCTAACCCATCTAGACTCTCGCTGTTAATGATTTACGACATCCCGGTCGTGTCGGCCCGTACTTCTCGGTGGGGACATTATATACGTCTATAACGTTATATATCCTAACCTAAGCGAAGCTAACATCTCGGATGTAGTATTTTCCAACATTCCTGGCGGGTCGGCCCAAACTTCTCGGTGGGCACATTATATACATCTATATCGTAATATAACCCAACCTAACCCATCTAGACCCTCGCTGGTAATGTTTTAGAAAATCCCGGTCGTGTCGGCCCCTTCTTCTCGGTGGGGACGTTATATACGTCTATAACGTTATATATCCTAACCTAAGGGAACCTAACATCTCGGATGTAGTATTTTCCAACATTCCTGGCGGGTCGGCCCCAACTTCTCGGTGGGCAGATTATATACGTCTATATTGTAATATAACACAACATAACCCATCTAGACCCTCGCTGGTAATGTTTTACAAAATCCCGGTCGTGTCGGCCCGTACTTCCCGGTTGGAACATTATATACGTCTATAACGTTATATATCCTAACCTAAGGGAACCTAACATCTCGGATGTAGTATTTTCCAACATTCCAGGCGTGACGGCCCCTACTTCTCGGTGGGGACATTATATACGTCTATATCGTAATATAATCTAACCTAACCCATTTTGCCCCACCGTGATAATGTTTTACAGAATCCCGGCAGTGTCGTACCGTAGATCTCGGTTGGGACATTGTATGCATCTGTAACGTAATATACCCTAACCAAAGGCAACCTAACGTCTCGAATGTAGTATTTCACAACATTCCTGGCGGGTCCGCCCCACTTCTCGGTAGGAACATTATATACGTCTATAACGTAATATAACCTAACCTTACCCATCTAGCCCCTCGCTGGTAATGTTTTACAAAATCCCGGTCGTGTCGGCCCGTACTTCTCGGTGGGGACATTATATACGTCTATAACGTTATATGTCCTAACCTAAGGGAACCTAATATCTCGGATGTAGTATTTTCCAACATTCCTGGCGGGTCGGCCCCAACTTCTCGGTGGGCACATTATATACGTCTATATCGTAATATAACCCAACATAACCCATCTAGACCCTCGCTGGTAACGTTTTACAAAATCCGGGTCGTGTCGGCCCGTACTTCTCGGTGGGGACATTATATACGTCTATAACGTTATATGTCCTAACCTAAGGGAACCTAACATCGCGGATGTAGTATTTTCCAACATTCCTGGCGTGTCGGCCCCAACTTCTCGGTGGGCAAATTATATACGTCTATATCGGAATATAACCTAACCTAAGCCATCTAGACCCTCGCTGGTAATGTTTTACAAAATCCCTGTCGTGTCGGCCCGTACTTGTCGGTGGGGTCATTATATACGTCTATAACGTTATATATCCTAACCTAAGGGAACCTGACATCTCGGATGTAGTATTTTCCAACATTCCTGGCGGGTCGGCCCCTACTTCTCGGTGGGAACATCATATACGTCTATATCGTAATATAACCTAACCTAACCCATGTAGACCCTCGCTGGTAATGTGTTACAAAATCCCGGTCGTGTCGGCACGTACTTCTCGGGGGGACATTATATACGTCTATATCGTTATATATCCTAACCTAAGGGAACCTAACATCTCGGATGTAGTATTTCCCAACATTCCTAGCGGGTCGGCCCCTACTTCTCGGTGGGCACATTATATACGTCTATATCGTAATATAACCTAACCTGACCCGTCTAGACCCTCGCTGGTAATGTTTTACAAAATCCCGGTCGTGTCGGTCCGTATGTCTCGATGCGGACATTATATACGTCTATAACGTTATATATCCTAACCTAAGGCAACTTAACATCTCGGATGTAGTATTTTCCAACATTCCTGGCGGCTCGGCCCCAACTTCTCGGTGGGCACATTATATACGTCTATATCGTAATATAACCTAACCTAACCCATCTAGCCCCTCGCTGGTAATGTTTTACAGAATCTCGGTCGTGTCGTCCCGTACGTCTCGGTGCGGACATTATATACGTCTATAACGTTATATATTCTAACCTAAGGCAACTTAACTTCTCGGATGTAGTATTTTCCAACATTCCTGGCGGGTCGGCCCCAACTTCTCGGTGGGCACATTATATACGTCTATATCGTAATATAACCTAACCTAACCCATCTAGACTCTCGCTGGTAATGTTTTACAACATCCCGGTCGTGTCGGCCCGTACTTCTCGGTGGGGACATTATATACGTCTATAACGTTATATATCCTAACCTAAGCGAAGCTAACATCTCGGATGTAGTATTTTCCAACATTCCTGGCGGGTCGGCCCAAACTTCTCGGTGGGCACATTATATACATCTATATCGTAATATAACCCAACCTAACCCATCTAGACCCTCGCTGGTAATGTTTTAGAAAATCCCGGTCGTGTCGGCCCCTACTTCTCGGTGGGGACGTTATATACGTCTATAACGTTATATATCCTAACCTAAGGGAACCTAACATCTCGGATGTAGTATTTTCCAACATTCCTGGCGGGTCGGCCCCAACTTCTCGGTGGGCACATTATATACGTCTATATTGTAATATAACACAACATAACCCATCTAGACCCTCGCTGGTAATGTTTTACAAAATCCCGGTCGTGTCGGCCCGTACTTCCCGGTTGGGACATTATATACGTCTATAACGTTATATATCCTAACCTAAGGGAACCTAACATCTCGGATGTAGTATTTTCCAACATTCCTGGCGGGTCGGCCCCAACTTCTCGGTGGGCACATTATATACGTCTATATCGTAATATATCCTAACCTAACCCATCTGGACCTTCGCTGGTAATGTTTTACAAAATCCCGGTCGTGTCGGCCCGTACTTCTCGGTGGGGACATTATATACGTCTATAACGTTATATATCCTAACCTAAGGGAACCTAACATCTCGGATCTAGTATTTTCCAACATTCCAGGCGTGACGGCCCCTACTTCTCGGTGGGGACATTATATACGTCTATATCGTAATATAACCTAACCTAACCCATTTTGCCCCTCCGTGATAATGTTTTACAAAATCCCGGTCGTGTCGGCCCCTACTTCTCGGTGGGGACGTTATATACGTCTATAACGTTATATATCCTAACCTAAGGGAACCTGACACCTCGGATGTAGTATTTTCCAACATTCCTGGCGGGTCGGCCCCTACTTCTCGGTGGGCACATTATATACGTCTATATTGTAATATAACCTAACCTAACCCATCTAGACTCTCGCTGTTAATGTTTTACGACATCCCGGTCGTGTCGGCCCCTACTTCTCGGTGGGGACATTATATACGTCTATAACGTTATATATCCTAACCTAAGGCAACTCAACTTCTCGGATGTAGTATTTTCCAACATTCCTGGCGGGTCGGCCCAAACTTCTCGGTGGGCACATTATATACATCTATATCGTAATATAACCCAACCTAACCCATCTAGACCCTCGCTGGTAAGGTTTTAGAAAATCCCGGTCGTGTCGGCCCCTACTTCTCGGTGGGGACGTTATATACGTCTATAACGTTATATATCCTAACCTAAGGGAACCTAACATCTCGGATGTAGTATTTTCCAACATTCCTGGCGGGTCGGCCCCAACTTCTCGGTGGGCACATTATATACGTCTATATTGTAATATAACACAACATAACCCATCTAGACCCTCGCTGGTAATGTTTTACAAAATACCGGTCGTGTCGGCCCGTACTTCCCGGTTGGAACATTATATACGTCTATAACGTTATATATCCTAACCTAAGGGAACCTAACATCTCGAATGTAGTATTTTCCAACATTCCAGGCGTGACGGCCCCTACTTCTCGGTGGGGACATTATATACGTCTATATCGTAATATAATCTAACCTAACCCATTTTGCCCCTCCGTGATAATGTTTTACAGAATCCCGGCAGTGTTGTACCGTAGATCTCGGTTGGGACATTGTATGCATCTGTAACGTAATATACCCTAACCAAAGGCAACCTAACGTCTCGAATGTAGTATTTCACAACATTCCTGGCGGGTCCGCCCCACTTCTCGGTAGGAACATTATATACGTCTATAACGTAATATAACCTAACCTTACCCATCTAGCCCCTCGCTGGTAATGTTTTACAAAATCCCGGTCGTGTCGGCCCGTACTTCTCGGTGGGGACATTATATACGTCTATAACGTTATATGTCCTAACCTAAGGGAACCTAATATCTCGGATGTAGTATTTTCCAACATTCCTGGCGGGTCGGCCCCAACTTCTCGGTGGGCACATTATATACGTCTATATCGTAATATAACCCAACATAACCCATCTAGACCCTCGCTGGTAACGTTTTACAAAATCCGGGTCGTGTCGGCCCGTACTTCTCGGTGGGGACATTATATACGTCTATAACGTTATATGTCCTAACCTAAGGGAACCTAACATCGCGGATGTAGTATTTTCCAACATTCCTGGCGTGTCGGCCCCAACTTCTCGGTGGGCAAATTATATACGTCTATATCGGAATATAACCTAACCTAACCCATCTAGACCCTCGCTGGTAATGTTTTACAAAATCCCGGTCGTGTCGGCACGTACTTCTCGGGGGGACATTATATACGTCTATATCGTTATATATCCTATCCTAAGGGAACCTAACATCTCGGATGTAGTATTTCCCAACATTCCTAGCGGGTCGGCCCCTACTTCTCGGTGGGCACATTATATACGTCTATATCGTAATATAACCTAACCTGACCCGTCTAGACCCTCGCTGGTAATGTTTTACAAAATCCCGGTCGTGTCGGTCCGTATGTCTCGATGCGGACATTATATACGTCTATAACGTTATATATTCTAACCTAAGGCAACTTAACTTCTCGGATGTAGTATTTTCCAACATTCCTGGCGGGTCGGCCCCAACTTCTCGGTGGGCACATTATATACGTCTATATCGTAATATAATCTAACCTAACTCATCTAGACCCTCGCTGGTAATGTTTTACAAAATCCCGGTCGTGTCGGCCCGTACTTCTCGGTGGGGACATTATATACGTCTATAACGTTATATGTCCTAACGTAAGGGAACCTAACATCTCGGATGTAGTATTTTCCAACATTCCTGGCGGGTCGGCCCCAACTTCTCGGTGGGCACATTATATACGTTTATATCGTCATATAACCTAACCTAACCCATCTAGATCCTCGCTGGTAATGTTTTACAAAATCCCGGTCGTGTCGGCCCGTACTTCTCGGTGGGGTCATTATATACGTCTATAACGTTATATATCCTAACCTAAGGGAACCTGACACCTCGGATGTAGTATTTTCCAACATTCCTGGCGGGTCGGCCCCTACTTCTCGGTGGGCACATTATATACGTCTATATCGTAATATAACCTAACCTAACCCATCTAGACTCTCGCTGTTAATGTTTTACAACATCCCGGTCGTGTCGGCCCGTACTTCTCGGTGGGGACATTATATACGTCTATAACGTTATATATCCTAACCTAAGGGAAGGTAACATCTCGGATGTAGTATTTTCCAACATTCCTGGCGGGTCGGCCCAAACTTCTCGGTGGGCACATTATATACGTCTATATCGTAATATAATCTAACATAACCCATCTAGACCCTCGCTGGTAACGTTTTACAAAAGCCCGGTCGTGTCGGCCCGTACTTCTCGGTGGGGACATTATATACGTCTATAACGTTATATATCCTAACCTAAGGGAACCTGACATCTCGGATGTAGTATTTTCCAACATTCCTGGCGGGTCGGCCCCAACTTCTCGGTGGGCACATTATATACGTCTATATTGTAATATAACACAACATAACCCATCTAGACCCTCGCTGGTAAGGTTTTAGAAAATCCCGGTCGTGTCGGCCCCTACTTCTCGGTGGGGACGTTATATACGTCTATAACGTTATATATCCTAACCTAAGGGAACCTAACATCTCGGATGTAGTATTTTCCAACATTCCTGGCGGGTCGGCCCCAACTTCTCGGTGGGCACATTATATACGTCTATATTGTAATATAACACAACATAACCCATCTAGACCCTCGCTGGTAATGTTTTACAAAATCCCGGTCGTGTCGGCCCGTACTTCCCGGTTGGAACATTATATACGTCTATAACGTTATATATCCTAACCTAAGGGAACCTAACATCTCGAATGTAGTATTTTCCAACATTCCAGGCGTGACGGCCCCTACTTCTCGGTGGGGACATTATATACGTCTATATTGTAATATAACCTAACCTAACCCATCTAGACTCTCGCTGTTAATGTTTTACGACATCCCGGTCGTGTCGGCCCCTACTTCTCGGTGGGGACATTATATACGTCTATAACGTTATATATCCTAACCTAAGGCAACTCAACTTCTCGGATGTAGTATTTTCCAACATTCCTGGCGGGTCGGCCCAAACTTCTCGGTGGGCACATTATATACATCTATATCGTAATATAACCCAACCTAACCCATCTTGACCCTCGCTGGTAAGGTTTTAGAAAATCCCGGTCGTGTCGGCCCCTACTTCTCGGTGGGGACGTTATATACGTCTATAACGTTATATATCCTAACCTAAGGGAACCTAACATCTCGGATGTAGTATTTTCCAACATTCCTGGCGGGTCGGCCCCAACTTCTCGGTGGGCACATTATATACGTCTATATTGTAATATAACACAACATAACCCATCTAGACCCTCGCTGGTAATGTTTTACAAAATCCCGGTCGTGTCGGCCCGTACTTCCCGGTTGGAACATTATATACGTCTATAACGTTATATATCCTAACCTAAGGGAACCTAACATCTCGAATGTAGTATTTTCCAACATTCCAGGCGTGACGGCCCCTACTTCTCGGTGGGGACATTATATACGTCTATATCGTAATATAATCTAACCTAACCCATTTTGCCCCTCCGTGATAATGTTTTACAGAATCCCGGCAGTGTCGTACCGTAGATCTCGGTTGGGACATTGTATGCATCTGTAACGTAATATACCCTAACCAAAGGCAACCTAACGTCTCGAATGTAGTATTTCACAACATTCCTGGCGGGTCCGCCCCACTTCTCGGTAGGAACATTATATACGTCTATAACGTAATATAACCTAACCTTACCCATCTAGCCCCTCGCTGGTAATGTTTTACAAAATCCCGGTCGTGTCGGCCCGTACTTCTCGGTGGGGACATTATATACGTCTATAACGTTATATGTCCTAACCTAAGGGAACCTAATATCTCGGATGTAGTATTTTCCAACATTCCTGGCGGGTCGGCCCCAACTTCTCGGTGGGCACATTATATACGTCTATATCGTAATATAACCCAACATAACCCATCTAGACCCTCGCTGGTAACGTTTTACAAAATCCGGGTCGTGTCGGCCCGTACTTCTCGGTGGGGACATTATATACGTCTATAACGTTATATGTCCTAACCTAAGGGAACCTAACATCGCGGATGTAGTATTTTCCAACATTCCTGGCGTGTCGGCCCCAACTTCTCGGTGGGCAAATTATATACGTCTATATCGGAATATAACCTAACCTAACCCATCTAGACCCTCGCTGGTAATGTTTTACAAAATCCCGGTCGTGTCGGCACGTACTTCTCGGGGGGACATTATATACGTCTATATCGTTATATATCCTATCCTAAGGGAACCTAACATCTCGGATGTAGTATTTCCCAACATTCCTAGCGGGTCGGCCCCTACTTCTCGGTGGGCACATTATATACGTCTATATCGTAATATAACCTAACCTGACCCGTCTAGACCCTCGCTGGTAATGTTTTACAAAATCCCGGTCGTGTCGGTCCGTATGTCTCGATGCGGACATTATATACGTCTATAACGTTATATATCCTAACCTAAGGCAACTTAACATCTCGGATGTAGTATTTTCCAACATTCCTGGCGGGTCGGCCCCAACTTCTCGGTGGGCACATTATATACGTCTATATCGTAATATAACCTAACCTAACCCATCTAGCCCCTCGCTGGTAATGTTTTACAGAATCTCGGTCGTGTCGTCCCGTACGTCTCGGTGCGGACATTATATACGTCTATAACGTTATATATTCTAACCTAAGGCAACTTAACTTCTCGGATGTAGTATTTTCCAACATTCCTGGCGGGTCGGCCCCAACTTCTCGGTGGGCACATTATATACGTCTATATCGTAATATAATCTAACCTAACTCATCTAGACCCTCGCTGGTAATGTTTTACAAAATCCCGGTCGTGTCGGCCCGTACTTCTCGGTGGGGACATTATATACGTCTATAACGTTATATGTCCTAACGTAAGGGAACCTAACATCTCGGATGTAGTATTTTCCAACATTCCTGGCGGGTCGGCCCCAACTTCTCGGTGGGCACATTATATACGTTTATATCGTCATATAACCTAACCTAACCCATCTAGACCCTCGCTGGTAATGTTTTACAAAATCCCGGTCGTGTCGGCCCGTACTTCTCGGTGGGGTCATTATATACGTCTATAACGTTATATATCCTAACCTAAGGGAACTTGACACCTCGGATGTAGTATTTTCCAACATTCCTGGCGGGTCGGCCCCTACTTCTCGGTGGGCACATTATATACGTCTATATCGTAATATAACCTAACCTAACCCATCTAGACTCTCGCTGTTAATGTTTTACAACATCCCGGTCGTGTCGGCCCGTACTTCTCGGTGGGGACATTATATACGTCTATAACGTTATATATCCTAACCTAAGGGAAGGTAACATCTCGGATGTAGTATTTTCCAACATTCCTGGCGGGTCGGCCCAAACTTCTCGGTGGGCACATTATATACGTCTATATCGTAATATAATCTAACATAACCCATCTAGACCCTCGCTGGTAACGTTTTACAAAAGCCCGGTCGTGTCGGCCCGTACTTCTCGGTGGAGACATTATATACGTCTATAACGTTATATATCCTAACCTAAGGGAACCTGACATCTCGGATGTAGTATTTTCCAACATTCCTGGCTTGTCGGCCCCAAGTTCTCGGTGGGCACATTATATACGTCTATATCGTAATATAACCTAACCTAACCCATCTAGACCCTCGCTGGTAATGTTTTACAAAATCCCGGTCGTGTCGGCACGTACTTCTCGGGGGGACATTATATACGTCTATATCGTTATATATCCTAACCTAAGGGAACCTAACATCTCGGATGTAGTATTTCCCAACATTCCTAGCGGGTCGGCCCCTACTTCTCGGTGGGCACATTATATACGTCTATATCGTAATATAACCTAACCTGACCCGTCTAGACCCTCGCTGGTAATGTTTTACAAAATCCCGGTCGTGTCGGTCCGTATGTCTCGATGCGGACATTATATACGTCTATAACGTTATATATCCTAACCTAAGGCAACTCAACTTCTCGGATGTAGTATTTTCCAACATTCCTGGCGGGTCGGCCCCAACTTCTCGGTGGGCACATTATATACGTCTATATCGTCATATAACCTAACCTAACCCATCTAGACCCTCGCTGGTAAAGTTTTACAAAATCCCGGTCCTGTCGGCCCGTACTTCTCGGTGGGGTCATTATATACGTCTATAACGTTATATATCCTAACCTAAGGGAACCTGACACCTCGGATGTAGTATTTTCCAACATTCCTGGCGGGTCGGCCCCTACTTCTCGGTGGGCACATTATATACGTCTATATCGTAATATAACCTAACCTAACCCATCTAGACTCTCGCTGTTAATGTTTTACAACATCCCGGTCGTGTCGGTCCGTATGTCTCGATGCGGACATTATATACGTCTATAACGTTATATATCCTAACCTAAGGCAACTCAACTTCTCGGATGTAGTATTTTCCAACATTCCTGGCGGGTCGGCCCAAACTTCTCGGTGGGCACATTATATACATCTATATCGTAATATAACCCAACCTAACCCATCTAGACCCTCGCTGGTAATGTTTTACAAAATCCCGGTCGTGTCGGCCCCTACTTCTCGGTGGGGACGTTATATACGTCTATAACGTTATATATCCTAACCTAAGGGAACCTAACATCTCGGATGTAGTATTTTCCAACATTCCTGGCGGGTCGGCCCCAACTTCTCGGTGGGCACATTATATACGTCTATATTGTAATATAACACAACATAACCCATCTAGACCCTCGCTGGTAATGTTTTACATAATCCCGGTCGTGTCGGCCCGTACTTCCCGGTTGGAACATTATATACGTCTATAACGTTATATATCCTAACCTAAGGGAACCTAACATCTCGGATGTAGTATTTTCCAACATTCCAGGCGTGACGGCCCCTACTTCTCGGTGGGGACATTATATACGTCTATATCGTAATATAATCTAACCTAACCCATTTTGCCCCTCCGTGATAATGTTTTACAGAATCCCGGCAGTGTCGTACCGTAGATCTCGGTTGGGACATTGTATGCATCTGTAACGTAATATACCCTAACCAAAGGCAACCTAACGTCTCGAATGTAGTATTTCACAACATTCCTGGCGGGTCCGCCCCACTTCTCGGTGGGCAAATTATATACGTCTATATCG
Source organism: Xylocopa violacea (assembly GCA_963969225.1). Classification (NCBI taxonomy): domain Eukaryota; kingdom Metazoa; phylum Arthropoda; class Insecta; order Hymenoptera; family Apidae; genus Xylocopa; species Xylocopa violacea. The sequence continues at coordinate 4,405,685 of CAXAJV010000011.1, read as the reverse complement.
GAATATAACCTAACCTAACCCATCTAGACCCTCGCTGGTAATGTTTTACAAAATCCCGGTCGTGTCGGCCCGTACTTCTCGGTGGGGTCATTATATACGTCTATAACGTTATATATCCTAACCTAAGGGAACCTGACACCTCGGATGTAGTATTTTCCAACATTCCTGGCTTGTCGGCCCCAACTTCTCGGTGGGCACATTATATACGTCTATATCGTAATATAACCTAACCTAACCCATCTAGACTCTCGCTGGTAATGTTTTACAACATCCCGGTCGTGTCGGCCCGTACTTCTCGGTGGGGACATTATATACGTCTATAACGTTATATATCCTAACCTAAGGGAAGGTAACATCTCGGATGTAGTATTTTCCAACATTCCTGGCGGGTCGGCCCAAACTTCTCGGTGGGCACATTATATACGTCTATATCGTAATATAATCTAACATAACCCATCTAGACCCTCGCTGGTAACGTTTTACAAAAGCCCGGTCGTGTCGGCCCGTCCTTCTCGGTGGGGACATTATATACGTCTATAACGTTATATATCCTAACCTAAGGGAACCAGACATCTCGGATGTAGTATTTTCCAACATTCCTGGCTTGTCGGCCCCAAGTTCTCGGTGGGCACATTATATACTTCTATATCGGAATATAACCTAACCTAACCCATCTAGACCCTCGCTGGTAATGTTTTACAAAATCCCGGTCGTGTCGGCACGTACTTCTCGGGGGGACATTATATACGTCTATATCGTTATATATCCTAACCTAAGGGAACCTAACATCTCGGATGTAGTATTTCCCAACATTCCTAGCGGGTCGGCCCCTACTTCTCGGTGGGCACATTATATACGTCTATATCGTAATATAACCTAACCTGACCCGTCTAGACCCTCGCTGGTAATGTTTTACAAAATCCCGGTCGTGTCGGTCCGTATGTCTCGATGCGGACATTATATACGTCTATAACGTTATATATCCTAACCTAAGGCAACTCAACTTCTCGGATGTAGTATTTTCCAACATTCCTGGCGGGTCGGCCCCAACTTCTCGGTGGGCACATTATATACGTCTATATCGTCATATAACCTAACCTAACCCATCTAGACCCTCGCTGGTAAAGTTTTACAAAATCCCGGTCCTGTCGGCCCGTACTTCTCGGTGGGGTCATTATATACGTCTATAACGTTATATATCCTAACCTAAGGGAACCTGACACCTCGGATGTAGTATTTTCCAACATTCCTGGCGGGTCGGCCCCTACTTCTCGGTGGGCACATTATATACGTCTATATCGTAATATAACCTAACCTAACCCATCTAGACTCTCGCTGTTAATGTTTTACAACATCCCGGTCGTGTCGGTCCGTATGTCTCGATGCGGACATTATATACGTCTATAACGTTATATATCCTAACCTAAGGCAACTCAACTTCTCGGATGTAGTATTTTCCAACATTCCTGGCGGGTCGGCCCAAACTTCTCGGTGGGCACATTATATACATCTATATCGTAATATAACCCAACCTAACCCATCTAGACCCTCGCTGGTAATGTTTTACAAAATCCCGGTCGTGTCGGCCCCTACTTCTCGGTGGGGACGTTATATACGTCTATAACGTTATATATCCTAACCTAAGGGAACCTAACATCTCGGATGTAGTATTTTCCAACATTCCTGGCGGGTCGGCCCCAACTTCTCGGTGGGCACATTATATACGTCTATATTGTAATATAACACAACATAACCCATCTAGACCCTCGCTGGTAATGTTTTACATAATCCCGGTCGTGTCGGCCCGTACTTCCCGGTTGGAACATTATATACGTCTATAACGTTATATATCCTAACCTAAGGGAACCTAACATCTCGGATGTAGTATTTTCCAACATTCCAGGCGTGACGGCCCCTACTTCTCGGTGGGGACATTATATACGTCTATATCGTAATATAATCTAACCTAACCCATTTTGCCCCTCCGTGATAATGTTTTACAGAATCCCGGCAGTGTCGTACCGTAGATCTCGGTTGGGACATTGTATGCATCTGTAACGTAATATACCCTAACCAAAGGCAACCTAACGTCTCGAATGTAGTATTTCACAACATTCCTGGCGGGTCCGCCCCACTTCTCGGTGGGCAAATTATATACGTCTATATCGGAATATAACCTAACCTAACCCATCTAGACCCTCGCTGGTAATGTTTTACAAAATCCCGGTCGTGTCGGCCCGTACTTCTCGGTGGGGTCATTATATACGTCTATAACGTTATATATCCTAACCTAAGGGAACCTGACACCTCGGATGTAGTATTTTCCAACATTCCTGGCTTGTCGGCCCCAACTTCTCGGTGGGCACATTATATACGTCTATATCGTAATATAACCTAACCTAACCCATCTAGACTCTCGCTGGTAATGTTTTACAACATCCCGGTCGTGTCGGCCCGTACTTCTCGGTGGGGACATTATATACGTCTATAACGTTATATATCCTAACCTAAGGGAAGGTAACATCTCGGATGTAGTATTTTCCAACATTCCTGGCGGGTCGGCCCAAACTTCTCGGTGGGCACATTATATACGTCTATATCGTAATATAATCTAACATAACCCATCTAGACCCTCGCTGGTAACGTTTTACAAAAGCCCGGTCGTGTCGGCCCGTCCTTCTCGGTGGGGACATTATATACGTCTATAACGTTATATATCCTAACCTAAGGGAACCAGACATCTCGGATGTAGTATTTTCCAACATTCCTGGCTTGTCGGCCCCAAGTTCTCGGTGGGCACATTATATACTTCTATATCGGAATATAACCTAACCTAACCCATCTAGACCCTCGCTGGTAATGTTTTACAAAATCCCGGTCGTGTCGGCCCGTACTTCTCGGTGGGGTCATTATATACGTCTATAACATTATATATCCTAACCTAAGGGAACCTGACATCTCGGATGTAGTATTTTCCAACATTCCTGGCGGGTCGGCCCCTACTTCTCGGTGGGAACATCATATACGTCTATATCGTAATATAACCTAACCTAACCCATCTAGACCCTCGCTGGTAATGTTTTACAAAATCCCGGTCGTGTCGGCACGTACTTCTCGGGGGGACATTATATACGTCTATATCGTTATATATCCTAACCTAAGGGAACCTAACATCTCGGATGTAGTATTTCCCAACATTCCTAGCGGGTCGGCCCCTACTTCTCGGTGGGCACATTATATACGTCTATATCGTAATATAACCTAACCTGACCCGTCTAGACCCTCGCTGGTAATGTTTTACAAAATCCCGGTCGTGTCGGTCCGTATGTCTCGATGCGGACATTATATACGTCTATAACGTTATATATCCTAACCTAAGGCAACTCAACTTCTCGGATGTAGTATTTTCCAACATTCCTGGCAGGTCGGCCCAAACTTCTCGGTGGGCACATTATATACATCTATATCGTAATATAACCCAACCTAACCCATCTAGACCCTCGCTGGTAATGTTTTAGAAAATCCCGGTCGTGTCGGCCCCTACTTCTCGGTGGGGACGTTATATACGTCTATAACGTTATATATCCTAACCTAAGGGAACCTAACATCTCGGATGTAGTATTTTCCAACATTCCTGGCGGGTCGGCCCCAACTTCTCGGTGGGCACATTATATACGTCTATATTGTAATATAACACAACATAACCCATCTAGACCCTCGCTGGTAATGTTTTACAAAATCCCGGTCGTGTCGGCCCGTACTTCCCGGTTGGAACATTATATACGTCTATAACGTTATATATCCTAACCTAAGGGAACCTAACATCTCGGATGTACTATTTTCCAACATTCCTAGCGGGTCGGCCCCTCCTTCTCGGTGGGAACATCATATACGTCTATATCGTAATATAACCAAACCTAACCCATCTAGACCCTCGCTGGTAATGTTTTACAAAATCCCGGTCGTGTCGGCCCGTACTTCTCGGTGGGGACATTATATACGTCTATAACGTTATATATCCTAACCTAAGGGAACCTAACATCTCGGATGTAGTATTTTCCAACATTCCAGGCGTGACGGCCCCTACTTCTCGGTGGGGACATTATATACGTCTATATCGTAATATAATCTAACCTAACCCATTTTGCCCCTCCGTGATAATGTTTTATAGAATCCCGGCCGTGTCGTACCGTAGATCTCGGTTGGGACATTGTATGCATCTGTAACGTAATATACCCTAACCAAAGGCAACCTAACGTCTCGAATGTAGTATTTCACAACATTCCTGGCGGGTCCGCCCCACTTCTCGGTAGGAACATTATATACGTCTATAACGTAATATAACCTAACCTTACCCATCTAGACCCTCGCTGGTAATGTTTTACAAAATCCCGGTCGTGTCGGCCCGTACTTCTAGGTGGGGTCATTATATACGTCTATAACATTATATATCCTAACCTAAGGGAACCTGACATCTCGGATGTAGTATTTTCCAACATTCCTGGCGTGTCGGCCCCTACTTCTCGGTGGGAACATCATATACGTCTATATCGTAATATAACCTAACCTAACCCATCTAGACCCTCGCTGGTAATGTTTTACAAAATCCCGGTCGTGTAGGCACGTACTTCTCGGGGGGACATTATATACGTCTATATCGTTATATATCCTAACCTAAGGGAACCTAACATCTCGGATGTAGTATTTCCCAACATTCCTAGCTGGTCGGCCCCTACTTCTCGGTGGGCACATTATATACGTCTATATCGTAATGTAACCTAACCTGACCCGTCTAGACCGTCGGTGGTAATGTTTTACAAAATCCCGGTCGTGTCGGTCCGTATGTCTCGATGCGGACATTATATACGTCTATAACGTTATATATCCTAACCTAAGGCAACTTAACATCTCGGATGTAGTATTTTCCAACATTCCTGGCGGGTCGGCCCCTACTTCTCGGTGGGCACATTATATACGTCTATATCGTAATATAATCTAACCTAACTCATCTAGACCCTCGCTGGTAATGTTTTACATAATCCCGGTCGTGTCGTCCTGTACGTCTCGGTGCGGACATTATATACGTCTATAACGTTATATATCCTAACCTAAGGCAACTTAACATCTCGGATGTAGTATTTTCCAACATTCCTGGCGGGTCGGCCCCAACTTCTCGGTGGGCACATTATATACGTCTATATCGTAATATAACCTAACCTATCCCATCTAGCCCCTCGCTGGTAATGTTTTACAGAATCTCGGTCGTGTCGGACCGTACTTCTCGGTGGGGACATTATATACGTCTATAACGTTATATATCCTAACCGAAGGGAACCTAACATCGCGGATGCAGTATTTCATATCATTCCTGCTGGTCGGCCCCAACTTCTCGGTGGGCACATTATATATGTCTATATCGTAATATAACCTAACCTAACCCATCTAGACCCTCGCTGGTAATGTTTTACAAAATCCCGGTCGTGTCGGCCCGTACATCTCGGTGGGGACATTATATACGTCTATAACGTTATATATCCTAACCTAAGGGAACCTAACATCTCGGATGTAGTATTTTCCAACATTCCAGGCGTGACGGCCCCTACTTCTCGGTGGGGACATTATATACGTCTATATCGTAATATAATCTAACCTAACCCATTTTGCCCCTCCGTGATAATGTTTTACAGAATCCCGGCCGTGTCGTACCGTAGATCTCGGTTGGGACATTGTATGCATCTGTAACGTAATATACCCTAACCAAAGGCAACCTAACGTCTCGAATGTAGTATTTCACAACATTCCTGGCGGGTCCGCCCCACTTCTCGGTAGGAACATTATATACGTCTATAACGTAATATAAACTAACCTTACCCATCTAGCCCCTCGCTGGTAATGTTTTACAAAATCCCGGTCGTGTCGGCCCGTACTTCTCGGTGGGGACATTATATACGTCTATAACGTTATATGTCCTAACCTAAGGGAACCTAATTTGTCGGATGTAGTATTTTCCAACATTCCTGGCGGGTCGGCCCAAACTTCTCGGTGGGCACATTATATACGTCTATATCGTAATATAATCTAACATAACCCATCTAGACCCTCGCTGGTAACGTTTTACAAAAGCCCGGTCGTGTCGGCCCGTACTTCTCGGTGGGGACATTATATACGTCTATAACGTTATATATCCTAACCTAAGGGAATCTGACATCTCGGATGTAGTATTTCCCAACATTCCTAGCGGGTCGGCCCCTACTTCTCGGTGGGCACATTATATACGTCTATATCGTAATATAACCTAACCTGACCCGTCTAGACCCTCGCTGGTAATGTTTTACAAAATCCCGGTCGTGTCGGTCCGTATGTCTCGATGCGGACATTATATACGTCTATAACGTTATATATCCTAACCTAAGGCAACTCAACTTCTCGGATGTAGTATTTTCCAACATTCCTGGCAGGTCGGCCCAAACTTCTCGGTGGGCACATTATATACATCTATATCGTAATATAACCCAACCTAACCCATCTAGACCCTCGCTGGTAATGTTTTAGAAAATCCCGGTCGTGTCGGCCCCTACTTCTCGGTGGGGACGTTATATACGTCTATAACGTTATATATCCTAACCTAAGGGAACCTAACATCTCGGATGTAGTATTTTCCAACATTCCTGGCGGGTCGGCCCCAACTTCTCGGTGGGCACATTATATACGTCTATATTGTAATATAACACAACATAACCCATCTAGACCCTCGCTGGTAATGTTTTACAAAATCCCGGTCGTGTCGGCCCGTACTTCCCGGTTGGAACATTATATACGTCTATAACGTTATATATCCTAACCTAAGGGAACCTAACATCTCGGATGTACTATTTTCCAACATTCCTAGCGGGTCGGCCCCTCCTTCTCGGTGGGAACATCATATACGTCTATATCGTAATATAACCAAACCTAACCCATCTAGACCCTCGCTGGTAATGTTTTACAAAATCCCGGTCGTGTCGGCCCGTACTTCTCGGTGGGGACATTATATACGTCTATAACGTTATATATCCTAACCTAAGGGAACCTAACATCTCGGATGTAGTATTTTCCAACATTCCAGGCGTGACGGCCCCTACTTCTCGGTGGGGACATTATATACGTCTATATCGTAATATAATCTAACCTAACCCATTTTGCCCCTCCGTGATAATGTTTTATAGAATCCCGGCCGTGTCGTACCGTAGATCTCGGTTGGGACATTGTATGCATCTGTAACGTAATATACCCTAACCAAAGGCAACCTAACGTCTCGAATGTAGTATTTCACAACATTCCTGGCGGGTCCGCCCCACTTCTCGGTAGGAACATTATATACGTCTATAACGTAATATAACCTAACCTTACCCATCTAGACCCTCGCTGGTAATGTTTTACAAAATCCCGGTCGTGTCGGCCCGTACTTCTAGGTGGGGTCATTATATACGTCTATAACATTATATATCCTAACCTAAGGGAACCTGACATCTCGGATGTAGTATTTTCCAACATTCCTGGCGTGTCGGCCCCTACTTCTCGGTGGGAACATCATATACGTCTATATCGTAATATAACCTAACCTAACCCATCTAGACCCTCGCTGGTAATGTTTTACAAAATCCCGGTCGTGTAGGCACGTACTTCTCGGGGGGACATTATATACGTCTATATCGTTATATATCCTAACCTAAGGGAACCTAACATCTCGGATGTAGTATTTCCCAACATTCCTAGCTGGTCGGCCCCTACTTCTCGGTGGGCACATTATATACGTCTATATCGTAATGTAACCTAACCTGACCCGTCTAGACCGTCGGTGGTAATGTTTTACAAAATCCCGGTCGTGTCGGTCCGTATGTCTCGATGCGGACATTATATACGTCTATAACGTTATATATCCTAACCTAAGGCAACTTAACATCTCGGATGTAGTATTTTCCAACATTCCTGGCGGGTCGGCCCCTACTTCTCGGTGGGCACATTATATACGTCTATATCGTAATATAATCTAACCTAACTCATCTAGACCCTCGCTGGTAACGTTTTACATAATCCCGGTCGTGTCGTCCTGTACGTCTCGGTGCGGACATTATATACGTCTATAACGTTATATATCCTAACCTAAGGCAACTTAACATCTCGGATGTAGTATTTTCCAACATTCCTGGCGGGTCGGCCCCAACTTCTCGGTGGGCACATTATATACGTCTATATCGTAATATAACCTAACCTAACCCATCTAGCCCCTCGCTGGTAATGTTTTACAGAATCTCGGTCGTGTCGGACCGTACTTCTCGGTGGGGACATTATATACGTCTATAACGTTATATATCCTAACCGAAGGGAACCTAACATCGCGGATGCAGTATTACACATCATTCCTGCTGGTCGGCCCCAACTTCTCGGTGGGCACATTATATACGTCTATATCGTAATATAACCTAACCTAACCCATCTAGACCCTCGCTGGTAATGTTTTACAAAATCCCGGTCGTGTCGGCCCGTACTTCTCGGTGGGGTCATTATATACGTCTATAACATTATATATCCTAACCTAAGGGAACCTGACATCTCGGATGTAGTATTTTCCAACATTCCTGGCGGGTCGGCCCCTACTTCTCGGTGGGAACATCATATACGTCTATATCGTAATATAACCTAACCTAACCCATCTAGACCCTCGCGGGTAATGTTTAAAAAATCCCGGTCGTGTCGGCCCGTACTTCTCGGTGGGGACATTATATACGTCTATAACGTTATATATCCTAACCTAAGGGAACCTAACATCTCGGATGTAGTATTTTCCAACATTCCAGGCGTGACGGCCCCAACTTCTCGGTGGGCACATTATATACGTTTATATCGTCATATAACCTAACCTAACCCATCTAGACCCTCGCTGGTAATGTTTTACAAAATCCCGGTCGTGTCGGACCGTACTTCTCGGTGGGGTCATTATATACGTCTATAACGTTATATATCCTAACCTAAGGGAACCTGACACCTCGGATGTAGTATTTTCCAACATTCCTGGCGGGTCGGCCCCTACTTCTCGGTGGGCATATTATATACGTCTATATCGTAATATAACCTAACCTAACCCATCTATACTCTCGCTGGTAATGTTTTACAACATCCCGGTCGTGTCGGCCCGTACTTCTCGGTGGGGACATTATATACGTCTATAACGTTATATATCCTAACCTAAGCGAAGCTAACATCTCGGATGTAGTATTTTCCAACATTCCTGGCGGGTCGGCCCAAACTTCTCGGTGGGCACATTATATACATCTATATCGTAATATAACCCAACCTAACCCATCTAGCCCCTCGCTGGTAATGTTTTACAAAATCCCGGTCGTGTCGGCCCGTACTTCTCGGTGGGGACATTATATACGTCTATAACGTTATATATCCTAACCTAAGGGAAGCTAGCATCTCGGATGTAGTATTTTCCAGCATTACTGGCGGGTCGGCCCAAACTTCTCGGCGGGCACATTATATACGTCTATATCGTAATATAGCCTATCCTAACCCATCTAGACCCTCGCTGGTAATGTTTTACAAAATCCCGGTCGTGTCGGCCCGTACTTCTCGGTGGGGACATTATATACGTCTATAACGTTATATATCCTAACCTAAGGGAACCTAGCATCGCGGATATAGTATTTCACAACATTCCTGGCGGGTCGGCCCCAACTTCTCGGTGGGCACATTATATACATCTATATCGTAATATAACCTAACCTAACCCATCTGGACCATCGCTGGTAATGTTTTACAAAATCCCGGTCGTGTCGGCCCGTACATCTCGGTGGGGACATTATATACGTCTATAACGTTATATATACTAACCTAAGGGAACCTAACATCTCGGATGTACTATTTTCCAACATTCCTAGCGGGTCGGCCCCTCCTTCTCGGTGGGAACATCATATACGTCTATATCGTAATATAACCAAACCTAACCCATCTAGACCCTCGCTGGTAATGTTTTACAAAATCCCGGTCGTGTCGGCCCGTACTTCTCGGTGGGGACATTATATACGTCTATAACGTTATATATCCTAACCTAAGGGAACCTAACATCTCGGATGTAGTATTTTCCAACATTCCAGGCGTGACGGCCCCTACTTCTCGGTGGGGACATTATATACGTCTATATCGTAATATAATCTAACCTAACCCATTTTGCCCCTCCGTGATAATGTTTTATAGAATCCCGGCCGTGTCGTACCGTAGATCTCGGTTGGGACATTGTATGCATCTGTAACGTAATATACCCTAACCAAAGGCAACCTAACGTCTCGAATGTAGTATTTCACAACATTCCTGGCGGGTCCGCCCCACTTCTCGGTAGGAACATTATATACGTCTATAACGTAATATAACCTAACCTTACCCATCTAGACCCTCGCTGGTAATGTTTTACAAAATCCCGGTCGTGTCGGCCCGTACTTCTAGGTGGGGTCATTATATACGTCTATAACATTATATATCCTAACCTAAGGGAACCTGACATCTCGGATGTAGTATTTTCCAACATTCCTGGCGTGTCGGCCCCTACTTCTCGGTGGGAACATCATATACGTCTATATCGTAATATAACCTAACCTAACCCATCTAGACCCTCGCTGGTAATGTTTTACAAAATCCCGGTCGTGTAGGCACGTACTTCTCGGGGGGACATTATATACGTCTATATCGTTATATATCCTAACCTAAGGGAACCTAACATCTCGGATGTAGTATTTCCCAACATTCCTAGCTGGTCGGCCCCTACTTCTCGGTGGGCACATTATATACGTCTATATCGTAATGTAACCTAACCTGACCCGTCTAGACCGTCGGTGGTAATGTTTTACAAAATCCCGGTCGTGTCGGTCCGTATGTCTCGATGCGGACATTATATACGTCTATAACGTTATATATCCTAACCTAAGGCAACTTAACATCTCGGATGTAGTATTTTCCAACATTCCTGGCGGGTCGGCCCCTACTTCTCGGTGGGCACATTATATACGTCTATATCGTAATATAATCTAACCTAACTCATCTAGACCCTCGCTGGTAACGTTTTACATAATCCCGGTCGTGTCGTCCTGTACGTCTCGGTGCGGACATTATATACGTCTATAACGTTATATATCCTAACCTAAGGCAACTTAACATCTCGGATGTAGTATTTTCCAACATTCCTGGCGGGTCGGCCCCAACTTCTCGGTGGGCACATTATATACGTCTATATCGTAATATAACCTAACCTAACCCATCTAGCCCCTCGCTGGTAATGTTTTACAGAATCTCGGTCGTGTCGGACCGTACTTCTCGGTGGGGACATTATATACGTCTATAACGTTATATATCCTAACCGAAGGGAACCTAACATCGCGGATGCAGTATTACACATCATTCCTGCTGGTCGGCCCCAACTTCTCGGTGGGCACATTATATACGTCTATATCGTAATATAACCTAACCTAACCCATCTAGACCCTCGCTGGTAATGTTTTACAAAATCCCGGTCGTGTCGGCCCGTACTTCTCGGTGGGGTCATTATATACGTCTATAACATTATATATCCTAACCTAAGGGAACCTGACATCTCGGATGTAGTATTTTCCAACATTCCTGGCGGGTCGGCCCCTACTTCTCGGTGGGAACATCATATACGTCTATATCGTAATATAACCTAACCTAACCCATCTAGACCCTCGCGGGTAATGTTTAAAAAATCCCGGTCGTGTCGGCCCGTACTTCTCGGTGGGGACATTATATACGTCTATAACGTTATATATCCTAACCTAAGGGAACCTAACATCTCGGATGTAGTATTTTCCAACATTCCAGGCGTGACGGCCCCAACTTCTCGGTGGGCACATTATATACGTTTATATCGTCATATAACCTAACCTAACCCATCTAGACCCTCGCTGGTAATGTTTTACAAAATCCCGGTCGTGTCGGACCGTACTTCTCGGTGGGGTCATTATATACGTCTATAACGTTATATATCCTAACCTAAGGGAACCTGACACCTCGGATGTAGTATTTTCCAACATTCCTGGCGGGTCGGCCCCTACTTCTCGGTGGGCATATTATATACGTCTATATCGTAATATAACCTAACCTAACCCATCTATACTCTCGCTGGTAATGTTTTACAACATCCCGGTCGTGTCGGCCCGTACTTCTCGGTGGGGACATTATATACGTCTATAACGTTATATATCCTAACCTAAGCGAAGCTAACATCTCGGATGTAGTATTTTCCAACATTCCTGGCGGGTCGGCCCAAACTTCTCGGTGGGCACATTATATACATCTATATCGTAATATAACCCAACCTAACCCATCTAGCCCCTCGCTGGTAATGTTTTACAAAATCCCGGTCGTGTCGGCCCGTACTTCTCGGTGGGGACATTATATACGTCTATAACGTTATATATCCTAACCTAAGGGAAGCTAGCATCTCGGATGTAGTATTTTCCAGCATTACTGGCGGGTCGGCCCAAACTTCTCGGCGGGCACATTATATACGTCTATATCGTAATATAGCCTATCCTAACCCATCTAGACCCTCGCTGGTAATGTTTTACAAAATCCCGGTCGTGTCGGCCCGTACTTCTCGGTGGGGACATTATATACGTCTATAACGTTATATATCCTAACCTAAGGGAACCTAGCATCGCGGATATAGTATTTCACAACATTCCTGGCGGGTCGGCCCCAACTTCTCGGTGGGCACATTATATACATCTATATCGTAATATAACCTAACCTAACCCATCTGGACCATCGCTGGTAATGTTTTACAAAATCCCGGTCGTGTCGGCCCGTACATCTCGGTGGGGACATTATATACGTCTATAACGTTATATATACTAACCTAAGGAAACTTAACATCTCGGATGTACTATTTTCCAACATTCCTAGCGGGTCGGTCCCTCCTTCTCGGTGGGCACATTATATACGTCTATATCGTAATATAACCTAACCTACCCCATCTAGACCCTCGCTGGTAACGTTTTACAAAATCCCGGTCGTGTCGGCCCGTACTTCTCGGTGGGGACATTGTATACGTCTATAACGTTATATGTCCTAACGTAAGGGAACCTAACATCTCGGATGTAGTATTTTCCAACATTCCTGGCGGGTCGGCCCCAACTTCTCGGTGGGCACATTATATACGTTTATATCGTCATATAACCTAACCTAACCCATCTAGACCCTGGCTGGTAATGTTTTACAAAATCCCGGTCGTGTCGGCCCGTGCTTCTCGGTGGGGACATTATATACGTCTATAACGTTATATGTCCTAACCTAAGGGAACCTAATATCTCGGATGTAGTATTTTCCAACATTCCTGGCGGGGCGGCCCCAACTTCTCGGTGGGCACATTATATACGTCTATATCGTAATATAACCCAACATAACCCATCTAGACCCTCGCTGGTAACGTTTTACAAAATCCGGGTCGTGTCGGCCCGTACTTCTCGGTGGGGACATTATATACGTCTATAACGTTATATGTCCTAACCTAAGGGAACCTAACATCGCGGATGTAGTATTTTCCAACATTCCTGGCGTGTCGGCCCCAACTTCTCGGTGGGCAAATTATATACGTCTATATCGGAATATAACCTAACCTAACCCATCTAGACCCTCGCTGGTAATGTTTTACAAAATCCCGGTCGTGTCGGCCCGTACTTCTCGGTGGGGTCATTATATACGTCTATAACGTTATATATCCTAACCTAAGGGAACCTGACACCTCGGATGTAGTATTTTCCAACATTCCTAGCGGGTCGGCCCCTACTTCTCGGTGGGCACATTATATACGTCTATATCGTAATATAACCCAACCTAACCCATCTAGACCCTCGCTGGTAATGTTTTACAAAATCCCGGTCGTGTCGGCCCCTACTTCTCGGTGGGGACGTTATATACGTCTATAACGTTATATATCCTAACCTAAGGGAACCTAACATCTCGGATGTAGTATTTTCCAGCATTCCTGGCGGGTCGGCCCAAAACTTCTCGGTGGGCACATTATATACATCTATATCGTAATATAACCCAACCTAACCCATCTAGACCCTCGCTGGTAACGTTTTACAAAATCCCGGTCGTGTCGGCCCGTACTTCTCGGTGGGGTCATTATATACGTCTATAACGTTATATATCCTAACCTAAGGGAACCTAACATCTCGGACGTAGTATTTTCCAACATTCCTGGCGGGTCGGCCCCAACTTCTCGGTGGGCACACTATATACGTCTGTATCGTAATATAACCTAACCTAACCCATCTAGACCCTCGCTGGTAATGTTTTACAAAATCCCGGTCGTGTCGGCCCGTACTTCTCGGTGGGATCATTATATACGTCTATAACATTATATATCCTAACATAAGGGAACCTGACATCTCGGATGTAGTATTTTCCAACATTCCTGGCGGGTCGGCCCCAACTTCTCGGTGGGCACATTATATACGTCTATATCGTAATATAACCTAACCTAACCCATCTAGACCCTCGCTGGTAATGTTTTACAAAATCCCGGTCGTGTCGGCACGTACTTCTCGGGGGGACATTATATACGTCTATATCGTTGTATATCCTAACCTAAGGGAACCTAACATCTCGGATGTATTATTTCCCAACATTCATAGCGGGTCGGGCCCTACTTCTCGGTGGGCACACTATATACGTCTATATCGTAATATAACCTAACCTGACCCGTCTAGACCCTCGCTGGTAATGTTTTACAAAATCCCGGTCGTGTCGGTCCGTATGTCTCGGTGCGGACATTATATACGTCTATAACGTTATATATCCTAACCTAAGGGAACCTAACATCTCGGATGTATTATTTCCCAACATTCATAGCAGTCGGGCCCTACTTCTCGGTGGGCACATTATATACGACTATATCGTAATATAACCTAACCTGACCCGTCTAGACCCTCGCTGGTAATGTTTTACAAAATCCCGGTCGTGTCGTCCTGTACGTCTCGGTGCAGACATTATATACGTCTATAACGTTATATCTCCTAACCTACGGGAACCTGACACCTCGGATGTAGTATTTTCCAACATTCCTGGCGGGTCGGCCCCAACTTCTCGGTGGGCACATTATATACGTCTATATCGTAATATAACCTAACCTAACCCATCTAGACCCTCGCTGGTAATGTTTTACAAAATCCCGGTCGTGTCGGCACGTACTTCTCGGGGGGACATTATATACGTCTATATCGTTATATATCCTAACCTAAGGGAACCTAACATCTCGGATGTAGTATTTCCCAACATTCCTAGCGGGTCGCCCCCTACTTCTCGGTGGGCACATTATATACGTCTATATCGTAATATAACCTAACCTAACCCGTCTAGATCCTCGCTGGTAATGTTTTACAAAATCCCGTTCGTGTCGGCCCGTACGTCTCGGTGCCGACATTATATACGTCTATAACGTTATATATTCTAACCTAAGGCAACTTAACTTCTCGGATGTAGTATTTTCCAACATTCCTGGCGGGTCGGCCCCAACTTCTCGGTGGGCACATTATATACGTCTATATCGTAATATAACATAACCTAACCCATCTAGACCCTCGCTGGTAATGTTTTACAACATCCCGTTCGTGTCGGCCCGTACGTCTCGGTGCGGACATTATATACGTCTATAACGTTATATATTCTATCCTAAGGCAACTTAACTTCTCGGATGTAGTATTTTCCAACATCCCTGGCGGGTCGGCCCCAACTTCTCGGTGGGCACATTATATACTTCTATATCGTAATATAACCTAACCTAACCCATCTAGCCCCTCACTGGTAATGTTTTACAGAATCTCGGTCGTGTCGTCCCGTACGTCTCGGTGCGGACATTATATACGTCTATAACGTTATATATTCTAACCTAAGGCAACTTAACTTCTCGGATGTAGTAATTTCCAACATTCCTCGCGGGTCGGCCCCAACTTCTCGGTGGGAACATTATATACGTCTATATCGTAATATAACCTATCCTAACCCATCTAGACCCTCGCTGGTAATGTTTCACAAAATCCCGGTCGTGTCGGCCCGTACTTCTCGGTGGGGACATTATATACATCTATAAAGTTATATACCCTAACCTAAGGCAACCTAACATCTCGAATGTAGTATTTCACAACATTCCTGGCGGGTCGGCACCACTTCTCGGTGGTAACATTATATACGCCTATATCGTAATATAACCTAACCTAACCCATCTAGCCCCTAGCTGGGAATGTATTACAAAATCCCGGTCGTGTCGGCCCGTACTTTACCGTGGGGACATTATACACGTCTATAACGTTATACATCCTAACCTAATGGAACCTAACATCTCGGATGTAGTATTTTCCAACATTCCTGGTGTGTTGGCCCCTACTTCTCGGTGGGCACATTATATACGTCTATATCGTAATATAACCTAACCTAACCCGTCTAGAACTTCGCTGGAAATGTTTTACAAAATCCCGGTCGTGTCGGCCCGTACTTTTCCGTTGGGACATTATATACGTCTATAACGTTATATATCCTGACCTAAGGCAACTTAACATCTCGGATGTAGTATTTTCCAACATTCCTGGCGGGTCGGCCCCAACTTCTCGGTGGGCACATTATATACGTCTATATCGTAATATAACCTATCCTAACCCATCTAGCCCCTCGCTGGTAATGTTTTACAGAATCAACTTCGTGTCGTCCGGTACGTCTCGGTGCGGACATTATATACGTCTATATCGTTATATATCCTAACCTAAGGCAACCTAACATCGCGGATGTAGTATTTTCCAACATTCCTGGCGTGTCGGCCCCAACTTCTCGGTGGGCAAATTATATACGTCTATATCGGAATATAACCTAACCTAACCCATCTAGACCCTCGCTGGTAATGTTTTACAAAATCCCGGTCGTGTCGGCACGTACTTCTCGGGGGGACATTATATACGTCTATATCGTTATATATCCTAACCTAAGGGAACCTAACATCTCGGATGTAGTATTTCCCAACATTCCTAGCGGGTCGCCCCCTACTTCTCGGTGGGCACATTATATACGTCTATATCGTAATATAACCTAACCTAACCCGTCTAGATCCTCGCTGGTAATGTTTTACAAAATCCCGTTCGTGTCGGCCCGTACGTCTCGGTGCCGACATTATATACGTCTATAACGTTATATATTCTAACCTAAGGCAACTTAACTTCTCGGATGTAGTATTTTCCAACATTCCTGGCGGGTCGGCCCCAACTTCTCGGTGGGCACATTATGTACGTCTATATCGTAATATAACATAACCTAACCCATCTAGACCCTCGCTGGTAATGTTTTACAACATCCCGTTCGTGTCGGCCCGTACGTCTCGGTGCGGACATTATATACGTCTATAACGTTATATATTCTAACCTAAGGCAACTTAACCTCTCGGATGTAGTATTTTCCAACATCCCTGGCGGGTCGGCCCCAACTTCTCGGTGGGCACATTATATACTTCTATATCGTAATATAACCTAACCTAACCCATCTAGCCCCTCACTGGTAATGTTTTACAGAATCTCGGTCGTGTCGTCCCGTACGTCTCGGTGCGGACATTATATACGTCTATAACGTTATATATTCTAACCTAAGGCAACTTAACTTCTCGGATGTAGTAATTTCCAACATTCCTCGCGGGTCGGCCCCAACTTCTCGGTGGGAACATTATATACGTCTATATCGTAATATAACCTATCCTAACCCATCTAGACCCTCGCTGGTAATGTTTCACAAAATCCCGGTCGTGTCGGCCCGTACTTCTCGGTGGGGACATTATATACATCTATAAAGTTATATACCCTAACCTAAGGCAACCTAACATCTCGAATGTAGTATTTCACAACATTCCTGGCGGGTCGGCACCACTTCTCGGTGGTAACATTATATACGCCTATATCGTAATATAACCTAACCTAACCCATCTAGCCCCTAGCTGGGAATGTATTACAAAATCCCGGTCGTGTCGGCCCGTACTTTACCGTGGGGACATTATACACGTCTATAACGTTATACATCCTAACCTATGGGAACCTAACATCTCGGATGTAGTATTTTCCAACATTTCTGGCGGGTCGGCCCCAACTTCTCGGTGGAAACATTATATACGTCTATATCGTAATATAACCTAACCTAACCCATCTAGACCGTCGCTGGTAATGTTTTACAAAATCCCGGTCGTGTCTGCCCGTACTTCTCGGTGGGGACATTATATACGTCTATAACGTTATATATCCTAACCTAATGGAACCTAACATCTCGGATGTAGTATTTTCCAACATTCCTGGTGTGTTGGCCCCTACTTCTCGGTGGGCACATTATATACGTCTATATCGTAATATAACCTAACCTAACCCGTCTAGAACTTCGCTGGAAATGTTTTACAAAATCCCGGTCGTGTCGGCCCGTACTTTTCCGTTGGGACATTATATACGTCTATAACGTTATATATCCTGACCTAAGGCAACTTAACATCTCGGATGTAGTATTTTCCAACATTCCTGGCGGGTCGGCCCCAACTTCTCGGTGGGCACATTATATACGTCTATATCGTAATATAATCTATCCTAACCCATCTAGCCCCTCGCTGGTAATGTTTTACAGAATCAACTTCGTGTCGTCCGGTACGTCTCGGTGCGGACATTATATACGTCTATATCGTTATATATCCTAACCTAAGGCAACCTAACATCGCGGATGTAGTATTTTCCAACATTCCTGGCGTGTCGGCCCCAACTTCTCGGTGGGCAAATTATATACGTCTATATCGGAATATAACCTAACCTAACCCATCTAGACCCTCGCTGGTAATGTTTTACAAAATCCCGGTCGTGTCGGCCCGTACTTCTCGGTGGGGTCATTATATACGTCTATAACATTATATATCCTAACCTAAGGGAACCTGAAACCTCGGATGTAGCATTTTCCAACATTCCTGGCGGGTCGGCCCCTACTTCTCGGTGGGCACATTATATACGTCTATATCGTAATATAACCTAACCTAACCCATCTAGACTCTCGCTGGTAACGTTTTACAAAAGCCCGGTCGTGTCGGCCCGTACTTCTCGGTGGGGACATTATATACGTCTATAACGTTATATATCCTAACTTAAGGGAACCTAACATCTCGGATGTAGTATTTTCCAACATTCCTGGCGGGTCGGCCCAAACTTCTCGGTGGGCACATTATATACGTCTATAACGTAATATAACCTAACCTAACCCATCTATCCCCTCGCTGGTAATGTTTTACAGAATCCCCTTCGTATTTTCCAACATTCCTGGCGGGTCGGCCCCAACTTCTCGGTGGGCACACTATATACGTCTGTATCGTAATATAACCTAACCTAATCCATCTAGACCCTCGCTGGTAATGTTTTACAAGATTCCGGTCGTGTCGGCCCGTACTTCTCGGTGGGGACATTATATACGTCTATAACGTTATATATCCTAACCTAAGGGAACCTGACATCTCGGATGTAGTATTTTCCAACATTCCTGGCGGGTCGGCCCCAACTTCTCGGTGGGCACATTATATACGTCTATATCGTAATATAACCTAACCTAACCCATCTAGACCCTCGCTGGTAATGTTTTACAAAATCCCGGTCGTGTCGGCACGTACTTCTCGGGGGGACATTATATACGTCTATATCGTTGTATATCCTAACCTAAGGGAACCTAACATCTCGGATGTATTATTTCCCAACATTCATAGCGGGTCGGGCCCTACTTCTCGGTGGGCACACTATATACGTCTATATCGTAATATAACCTACAACTGACCCGTCTAGACCCTCGCTGGTAATGTTTTACAAAATCCCGGTCGTGTCGGCACGTACTTCTCGGGGGGACATTATATACGTCTATATCGTTATATATCCTAACCTAAGGGAACCTAACATCTCGGATGTAGTATTTCCCAACATTCCTATCGGGTCGCCCCCTACTTCTCGGTGGGCACATTATATACGTCTATATCGTAATATAACCTAACCTAACCCGTCTAGATCCTCGCTGGTTATGTTTTACAAAATCCCGTTCGTGTCGGCCCGTACGTCTCGGTGCGGACATTATATACGTCTATAACATTATATATTCTAACCTAAGGCAACTTAACTTCTCGGATGTAGTATTTTCCAACATTCCTGGCGGGTCGGCCCCAACTTCTCGGTGGGCACATTATATACGTCTATATCGTAATATAACCTAACCTAACCCATCTAGACCCTCGCTGGTAATGTTTTACAAAATCCCGGTCGTGTTGGCACGTACTTCTCGGGGGGACATTATATACGTCTATATCGTTATATATCCTAACCTAAGGGAACCTAACATCTCGGATGTAGTATTTCCCAACATTCCTAGCGGGTCGCCCCCTACTTCTCGGTGGGCACATTATATACGTCTATATCGTAATATAACCTAACCTAACCCGTCTAGATCCTCGCTGGTAATGTTTTACAAAATCCCGTTCGTGTCGGCCCGTACGTCTCGGTGCGGACATTATATACGTCTATAACGTTATATATTCTAACCTAAGGCAACTTAACTTCTCGGATGTAGTATTTTCCAACATTCCTGGCGGGTCGGCCCCAACTTCTCGGTGGGCACATTATATACGTCTATATCGTAATATAACATAACCTAACCCATCTAGACCCTCGCTGGTAATGTTTTACAACATCCCGTTCGTGTCGGCCCGTACGTCTCGGTGCGGACATTATATACGTCTATAACGTTATATATTCTAACCTAAGGCAACTTAACTTCTCGGATGTAGTATTTTCCAACATCCCTGGCGGGTCGGCCCCAACTTCTCGGTGGGCACATTATATACTTCTATATCGTAATATAACCTAACCTAACCCATCTAGCCCCTCACTGGTAATGTTTTACAGAATCTCGGTCGTGTCGTCCCGTACGTCTCGGTGCGGACATTATATACGTCTATAACGTTATATATTCTAACCTAAGGCAACTTAACTTCTCGGATGTAGTAATTTCCAACATTCCTCGCGGGTCGGCCCCAACTTCTCGGTGGGAACATTATATACGTCTATATCGTAATATAACCTATCCTAACCCATCTAGACCCTCGCTGGTAATGTTTCACAAAATCCCGGTCGTGTCGGCCCGTACTTCTCGGTGGGGACATTATATACATCTATAAAGTTATATACCCTAACCTAAGGCAACCTAACATCTCGAATATAGTATTTCACAACATTCCTGGCGGGTCGGCACCACTTCTCGGTGGTAACATTATATACGCCTATATCGTAATATAACCTAACCTAACCCATCTAGCCCCTAGCTGGGAATGTATTACAAAATCCCGGTCGTGTCGGCCCGTACTTTACCGTGGGGACATTATACACGTCTATAACGTTATACATCCTAACCTATGGGAACATAACATCTCGGATGTAGTATTTTCCAACATTCCTGGCGGGTCGGCCCCAACTTCTCGGTGGAAACATTATATACGTCTATATCGTAATATAACCTAACCTAACCCATCTAGACCGTCGCTGGTAATGTTTTACAAAATCCCGGTCGTGTCTGCCCGTACTTCTCGGTGGGGACATTATATACGTCTATAACGTTATATATCCTAACCTAAGGGAACCTAACATCGCGGATGTAGTATTTCACAACATTCCTGGCGGGTCGGCGCCAATTCTCAGTGGGAACATTATATACGTCTATAACGTGATATAACCTAACCTAACCCTTCTAGCCCCTAGCTGGGAATGATTTACAAAATCCCGGTCGTGTCGGCCCGTACTTTTCCGTGGGGACATTATATACGTCTATAACTTTATATATCCTAACCTAATGGAACCTAACATCTCGGATGTAGTATTTTCCAACATTCCTGGTGTGTTGGCCCCTACTTCTCGGTGGGCACATTATATACGTCTATATCGTAATATAACCTAACCTAACCCGTCTAGAACTTCGCTGGAAATGTTTTACAAAATCCCGGTCGTGTCGGCCCGTACTTTTCCGTTGGGACATTATATACGTCTATAACGTTATATATCCTGACCTAAGGCAACTTAACATCTCGGATGTAGTATTTTCCAACATTCCTGGCGGGTCGCCCCCAACTTCTCGGTGGGCACATTATATACGTCTATATCGTAATATAACCTATCCTAACCCATCTAGCCCCTCGCTGGTAATGTTTTACAGAATCAACTTCGTGTCGTCCGGTACGTCTCGGTGCGGACATTATATACGTCTATATCGTTATATATCCTAACCTAAGGCAACCTAACATCGCGGATGTAGTATTTTCCAACATTCCTGGCGTGTCGGCCCCAACTTCTCGGTGGGCAAATTATATACGTCTACATCGGAATATAACCTAACCTAACCCATCTAGACCCTCGCTGGTAATGTTTTACAAAATCCCGGTCGTGTCGGCCCGTACTTCTCGGTGGGGTCATTATATACGTCTATAACATTATATATCCTAACCTAAGGGAACCTGAAACCTCGGATGTAGCATTTTCCAACATTCCTGGCGGGTCGGCCCCTACTTCTCGGTGGGCACATTATATACGTCTATATCGTAATATAACCTAACCTAACCCATCTAGACTCTCGCTGGTAACGTTTTACAAAAGCCCGGTCGTGTCGGCCCGTACTTCTCGGTGGGGACATTATATACGTCTATAACGTTATATATCCTAACTTAAGGGAACCTAACATCTCGGATGTAGTATTTTCCAACATTCCTGGCGGGTCGGCCCAAACTTCTCGGTGGGCACATTATATACGTCTATAACGTAATATAACCTAACCTAACCCATCTATCCCCTCGCTGGTAATGTTTTACAGAATCCCCTTCGTATTTTCCAACATTCCTGGCGGGTCGGCCCCAACTTCTCGGTGGGCACACTATATACGTCTGTATCGTAATATAACCTAACCTAATCCATCTAGACCCTCGCTGGTAATGTTTTACATAATCCCGGTCGTGTCGTCCAGTACGTCTCGGTGCGGACATTATATACGTCGATATCGTAATATAACCTAACCTAAACCATCTACACACTCGCTGGTAATGTTTTACAAAATCCCGGTCGTGTCGGCCCGTACTTCGCGGTGGGGACATTATATACGTCTATACCGTTATATATCCTAACGTAAGGGAACCTAACATCTCGGATGTAGTATTTTCCAACATTCCTGGCGGGTCGGCTCCTACTCCTCGGTGGGCACATTATATACGTCTATATCGTAATATAACCTAACCTAACCCATCTAGACCCTCACTGGTAATGTCTTACAGAATCCCGGCCGTGTCGGCCCGTACATCTCGGTGAGGACATTATATACGTCTATAACGTTATATATCCTAACCTATGGGAACCTAACATCTCGGATGTAGTATTTCACGACATTCCTGGCGGGTCGGCGCCAATTCTCGGTGGGATCATTATATATGTCTATAACGTAATATAACTTAACCTAACACATCTAGCCCCTAGCTGGGAATGTTTTACAGAATCCCGTTCATGTCTTCTCGTACGTCTCGGTGCGTACATTATATCCGTCTATAAATTTATATATCCTAACCTAAGGGAAACTAACATCTCGGATGTAGTATTTTCCAACATTCCTGGCTCGTCGGCCCCCACTTCTCGGTGGACACATTATATACGTCTATATCGTAATATAACCTAACCTAACCCATCTAGACCGTCGCTGGTAATGTTTTACAAAATCCCGGTCGTGTCGGCCCGTACTTCTCGGTGGGGACATTATATACGTCTATAACGTTATATATCCTAACCTAAGGGAACCTAACCTCTCGGATGTAGTATTTTCCAACATTCCTGGCGGGTCGGCCCCAACTTCTCGGTGGGCACATTATATACGTCGATATCGTAATATAACCTAACCTAAACCATCTACACACTCGCTGGTAATGTTTTACAAAATCCCGGTCGTGTCGGCCCGTACTTCGCGGTGGGGACATTATATACGTCTATACCGTTATATATCCTAACGTAAGGGAACCTAACATCTCGGATGTAGTATTTTCCAACATTCCTGGCGGGTCGGCTCCTACTCCTCGGTGGGCACATTATATACGTCTATATCGTAATATAACCTAACCTAACCCATCTAGACCCTCACTGGTAATGTCTTACAGAATCCCGGCCGTGTCGTACAGTACGTCTCGGTTGGGATATTGTATGCATCTGTAACGTAATATACCCTAACCAAAGGCAACCTAACATCTCGAATGTAGTATTTCACAACATTCCTGGCGGGTCCGCCCCACTTCTCGGTAGGAACATTATATACGTCTATAACGTAATATAACCTAACCTAACCCACCTAGACCCTCGCTGGTAATGTTTCACAGATTCCCGTTCATGTCTTCCCGTACGTCTCGGTGCGGATATTATATACGTCTATAAACTTATATATCCTAACCTAAGGGAACGTAACATCTCGGATGTAGTGTTTTCCAACATTCCTGGCGGGCCGGCCCCTACTTCTCGGTGGGCACATTATATACGTCCATATCGTAATATAACCTAACCTAACCCATCTAGACCCTCGCTGGTAATGTTTTACAAAATTCCGGTCGTGTCGGCCCGTACTTTGCCGTGGGGACATTAGATACGTCTATAACGTTATATATCCTAACCTAAGGGAACCTAACCTCTCGGATGTAGTATTTTCCAACATTCCTGGCGGGTCGGCCCCAACTTCTCGGTGGGCACATTATATACGTCGATATCGTAATATAACCTAACCTAAACCATCTACACACTCGCTGGTAATGTTTTACAAAATTCCGGTCGTGTCGGCCCCTACTTCTCGGTGGGAACATTATATACGTCTATATCGTAATATAACCTAACCTAACCCATTTAGACCCTCGCTGGTAATGTTTTACAAAATCCCGGTCGTGTCGGCACGTACTTCTCGGTGGGAATATTATATACGTCTATAACGTTATATATCTTAACCTAACCCATCTAGACCCTCGCTGGTAATGTTTTACGAAATCCCGGTCGTGTCGGCCAGTACTTCTCGGTGGGGACATTATATACGTCTATATCGTTATATATCCTAACCTAAAGGAACCTAACATCTCGGATGTAGTATTTTCCAACATTCCTGGCGTGTCGGCCCCTACTTCTCGGTGGGCACATTATATACGTCTATATCGTAATATAACCTAACCTAACCCATCTAGACCGTCGCTGGTAATGTTTTACAAAATCCCGGTCGTGTCGACCCGTACTTCTCGGTGGGGACATTATATACGTCTATAGCGTTATATATCCTAACCTAAGGGAACCTAACATATCCCATCTAGACCCTCGCTGGTAATGTTTTACAAAATTCCGGTCGTGTAGGCCCCTACTTCTCGGTGGGAACAATATATACGTCTATATCGTAATATAACCTAACCTAACCCACCTAGAACCCCGCTGGTAATGTTTCACAGAATCCCGTTCATGTCTTCCCGTACGTCTCGGTTCGGATATTATATACGTATATAAATTTATATATCCTAACCTAAGGGGACCTAACATCTCGGATGTAGTATTTTCCAACATTCCTGGCAGGTCGGCCCCTACTTCTCGGTGGGCACATTATATACGTCTATAACGTAATATAACCTAACCTAACCCATCCAGACCGTCGCTGGTAATGTTTTACAAAATCCCGGTCGTGTCGACCCGTACTTCTCGGTGGGGACATTATATACGTCTATAACGTTATATATCCTAACCTAAGGGAACCTAAGATCTCGGATGTAGTATTTTCCAACATTCCTGGCGGGTCGGCCCCTACTTCCCAGTGGGCACATTATATACGTCTATATCGTAATATAACCTAACCTAACCCATCTAGACCCTCGCTGGTAATGTTTTACAAAATTCCGGTCTTGTCGGCCCGTACTTTGCCGTGGGGACATTATATACGTCTATAACTTTATATATCCTAACCTGAGGGAACCTAACAGCTCGGATGTAGTATTTTCCAACATTCCTGGCGGGTGGGCCCCCACTTCTCGGTGGACACATTATATACGTCTATATCGCAATATAACCTAACCTAACCCATCTAGACCCTCGCTGGTAATGTTTTACAAAATTCCGGTCGAGTCGGCCCGTACTTCTCGGTGGGGACATTATATACGTCTATAACGTTGTATATCCTAACCTAAGGGAACCTAACATCTCGGATGCAGTATTTTCCAACATTCCTGGCGGGCCGGCACCTACTTCTCGGTGGGCACATTATATACGTCCATATCGTAATATAACCTAACCTAACCCATCTAGACCCTCGCTGGTAATGTTTTACAAAATCCCGGGCGTGTCGGCCCGTACATCTCTGTGAGGATATTATATACGTCTATAACGATATATATCCTAACCTAAGGGAACCTAACATCTCGGATGTAGTATTTCACGACATTCCTGGCGGGTCGGCGCCAATTCTCGGTGGGATCATTATATACGTATATAACGTAATATAACCTAACCTAACCCACCTAGACCCTCGCTGGTAATGTTTCACACACTCCCGTCCATGTCTTGCCGTACGTTTCGGTGCGGATATTATATACGTCTATAAATTTATATATCCTAACCTAAGGGAACCTAACATCTCGGATGCAGTATTTTCCAACATTCCTGGCGGGCCGGCACCTACTTCTCGGTGGGCACATTATATACGTCCATATCGTAATATAACCTAACCTAACCCATCTAGACCATCGCTGGTAATGTTTTACAAAATCCCGGTCGTGTCGGCACGTACTTCTCGGTGGGGACATTATATACGTCTATAACGTTATATATCCTAACCTAACCCATCTAGACCCTCGCTGGTAATGTTTTACGAAATCCCGGTCGTGTCGGCCAGTACTTCTCCGTGGGGACATTATATACGTCTATAACGTTATATATCCTAACCTAAGGGAACCTTACATCTCGGATGTAGTATTTTCCAACATTCCTGGCGTGGCGGCCCCAACTTCTCGGTGGGCACATTATATACGTCAATATCGTAATATAACCTAACCTAACCCATCTAGACCCTCGCGGGTAATGTTTTACGAAATCCCGGTCGTGTCGGCCAGTACTTCTCCGTGGGGACATTATATACGTCTATAACGTTATATATCCTAACCTAAGGGAACATAACCTCTCGGATGTAATATTTTCCAACATTCCTGGCGGGTCGGCCCCTACTTCTCGGTGGGCACATTATATACGTCTATATCGTAATATAACCTAACCTAACCCATCTAGACCCTCGCTGGTAATGTTTTACAAAATCCCGGTCGTGTCGGCACGTACTTCTCGGTGGGCACATTATATACGTCCATATCGTAATATAACCTAACCTAACCCATCTAGACCCTCGCTGGTAATGTTTTACAAAATTCCGGTCTTGTCGGCCCGTACTTTGCCGTGGGGACATTATATACGTCTATAACGTTATATATCCTAACCTAAGGGAACCTAACATCTCGGATGCAGTATTTTCCAACATTCCTGGCGGTTCGGCCCCTACTTCTCGGTGTGCACATTATATACGTCTATATCGTAACGTAACCTAACCTAACCCACCTAGAACCCCGCTGGTAATGTTTCACAGAATCCCGTTCATGTCTTCCCGTACGTCTCGGTTCGGATATTATATACGTCTATAAATTTATATATCCTAACCTAAGGGGACCTAACATCTCGGATGTAGTATTTTCCAACATTCCTGGCAGGTCGGCCCCTACTTCTCGGTGGGCACATTATATACGTCTATATCGTAATATAACCTAACCTAACCCATCCAGACCGTCGCTGGTAATGTTTTACAAAATCCCGGTCGTGTCGACCCGTACTTCTCGGTGGGGACATTATACACGTCTATAACGTTATATATCCTAACCTAAGGGAACCTAACTTATCCCATCTAGACCCTCGCTGGTAATGTTTTACGAAATTCCGGTCGTGTCGGCCCCTACTTTGCCGTGGGGACATTATATACGTCTATAAGGTTATATATCCTAACCTAAGGGAACCTAACATCTGGTATGTAGTACTTTCCAACATTTCTGGCGGGTCGGCCCCTACTTCTCGGTGGGAACATTATATACGTCTATATCGTAATATAACCTAACCTAACCCATCTAGACCCTCGCTGGTAATGTTTTACAAAATTCCGGTCTTGTCGGCCCGTACTTTGCCGTGGGGACATTATATACGTCTATAACTTTATATATCCTAACCTGAGGGAACCTAACAGCTCGGATGTAGTATTTTCCAACATTCCTGGCGGGTGGGCCCCCACTTCTCGGTGGACACATTATATACGTCTATATCGCAATATAACCTAACCTAACCCATCTAGACCCTCGCTGGTAATGTTTTACAAAATTCCGGTCGAGTCGGCCCGTACTTCTCGGTGGGGACATTATATACGTCTATAACGTTGTATATCCTAACCTAAGGGAACCTAACATCTCGGATGCAGTATTTTCCAACATTCCTGGCGGGCCGGCACCTACTTCTCGGTGGGCACGTTATATACGTCCATATCGTAATATAACCTAACCTAACCCATCTAGACCCTCGCTGGAAATGTTTTACAAAATCCCGGGCGTGTCGGCCCGTACATCTCTGTGAGGATATTATATACGTCTATAACGATATATATCCTAACCTAAGGGAACCTAACATCTCGGATGTAGTATTTCACGACATTCCTGGCGGGTCGGCGCCAATTCTCGGTGGGATCATTATATACGTATATAACGTAATATAACCTAACCTAACCCACCTAGACCCTCGCTGGTAATGTTTCACACAATCCCGTACATGTCTTCCCGTACGTCTCGGTGCGGATATTATATACGTCTATAAATTTATATATCCTAACCTAAGGGGACCTAACATCTCGGATGTAGTATTTTCCAACATTCCTGGCAGGTCGGCCCCGACTTCTCGGTGGGCACATTATATACGTCTATATCGTAATATAACCTAACCTAACCCATCCAGACCGTCGCTGGTAATGTTTTACAAAATCCCGGTCGTGTCGACCCGTACTTCTCGGTGGGGACATTATATACGTCTATAACGTTATATATCCTAACCTAAGGGAACCTAACTTATCCCATCTAGACCCTCGCTGGTAATGTTTTACAAAATTCCGGTCGTGTCGGCCCCTACTTTGCCGTGGGGACATTATATACGTATATAAGGTTATATATCCTAACCTAAGGGAACCTAACATCTGGGATGTAGTACTTTCCAACATTTCTGGCGGGTCGGCCCCTACTTCTCGGTGGGAACATTATATACGTCTATATCGTAATATAACCTAACCTAACCCATCTAGACCCTCGCTGGTAATGTTTTACAAAATCCCGGTCGTGTCGGCACGTACTTCTCGGTGGGCACATTATATACGTCCATATCGTAATATAACCTAACCTAACCCATCTAGACCCTCGCTGGTAATGTTTTACAAAATCCCGGGCGTGTCGGCCCGTACATCTCTGTGAGGATATTATATACGTCTATAACGATATATATCCTAACCTAAGGGAACCTAACATCTCGGATGTAGTATTTCACGACATTCCTGGCGGGTCGGCGCCAATTCTCGGTGGGATCATTATATACGTATATAACGTAATATAACCTAACCTAACCCACCTAGACCCTCGCTGGTAATGTTTCGCACACTCCCGTCCATGTCTTCCCGTACGTCTCGGTGCGGATATTATATACGTCTATAAATTTATATATCCTAACCTAAGGGAACCTAACATCTCGGATGCAGTATTTTCCAACATTCCTGGCGGGCCGGCACCTACTTCTCGGTGGGCACATTATATACGTCCATATCGTAATATAACCTAACCTAACCCATCTAGACCATCGCTGGTAATGTTTTACAAAATCCCGGTCGTGTCGGCACGTACTTCTCGGTGGGGACATTATATACGTCTATGACGTTATATATCCTAACCTAACCCATCTAGACCCTCGCTGGTAATGTTTTACGAAATCCCGGTCGTGTCGGCCAGTACTTCTCCGTGGGGACATTATATACGTCTATAACGTTATATATCCTAACCTAAGGGAACCTTACATCTCGGATGTAGTATTTTCCAACATTCCTGGCGTTGCGGCCCCAACTTCTCGGTGGGCACATTATATACGTCAATATCGTAATATAACCTAACCTAACCCATCTAGACCCTCGCGGGTAATGTTTTACGAAATCCCGGTCGTGTCGGCCAGTACTTCTCCGTGGGGACATTATATACGTCTATAACGTTATATATCCTAACCTAAGGGAACATAACCTCTCGGATGTAATATTTTCCAACATTCCTGGCGGGTCGGCCCCAACTTCTCGGTGGGCACATTATATACGCCTATATCGTAATATAACCTACCCTAACCCATCTAGACCCTCGCTGGTAATGTTTTACAAAATCCCGGTCGTGTCGGCCCGCACTTCTCGGTGGGGACATTATATGCATCTGTAACGTTATATACCCAAACCTAAGGCAACATAACATCTGGAATGTCGTATTTCACAACATTCCTGGCGTGTCGGCCCCACTTCTCGGTGGGAACATTATATACGTCTATATCGTAATATAACCTAACCTAACCCATCTAGCCCCTAACTGGGAATGTTTTACAGAATCCCGGTCGTGTCGTCCCGTACGTCTCGGTGCGGACATTATATACGTCTATAACGTTATATATCCTAACCTAAGGGAACCTAACATCTCGAATGTAGTATTTCACGACATTCCTGGCGGGTCGGCGCCAATTCTCGGTGGGATCATTATATACGTATATAACGTAATATAACCTAACCTAACCCACCTAGACCCTCGCTGGTAATGTTTCACACAATCCCGTACATGTCTTCCCGTACGTCTCGGTGCGGATATTATATACGTCTATAAATTTATGTACCCTAACCTAAGGGAACCTAACATCTCGGATGTTGTATTTTCCAACATTCCTGGCGCATCGGCCCCTACTTCTCGGTGGGCACATTATATACGT
Organism: Xylocopa violacea; assembly: GCA_963969225.1. NCBI lineage: Eukaryota > Metazoa > Arthropoda > Insecta > Hymenoptera > Apidae > Xylocopa > Xylocopa violacea. The sequence continues at coordinate 4,374,504 of CAXAJV010000011.1, read as the reverse complement.
CTATACCGTAATATAACCTAACCTAACCCATCTAGACGGTCGCTGGTAATGTTTTACAAAATCCCGGTCGTGTCGACCCGTACTTATCGGTGGGGACATTATATACGTCTATAACGTTATATATCCGAACACAAGGGAACCTAACATCTCGGATGTAGTATTTTCCAACATTCCTGGCGGGTCGGCCCCTACTTCTCGGTGGGCTCATTATATACGTCTATATCGCAATATAACCTAACCTAACCCATTTAGACCCTCGCTGGTAATGTTTTACAAAATCCCGGTCGTGTCGGCCCGTACTTCTCGGTGGGGACATTATATACGTCTATATCGTTATATATCCTAACCTAAGGGAACCTAACATCTCGGATGTAGTATTTTCCAACATTCCTGGCGGGTCGGCTCCTACTTCTCGGTGGGCACATTATATACGTCTATATCGTAATATAACCTAACCTAACCCATCTAGCCCCTAACTGGGAATGTTTTACAGAATCCCGGTCGTGTCGTCCCGTACGTCTCGGTGCGGACATTATATACGTCTATAACGTTATATATCCTAACCTAAGGGAACCTAACATCTCGAATGTAGTATTTCACGACATTCCTGGCGGGTCGGCCCCTACTTCTCGGTGGGCACATTATATACGTCTATATCGTAATATAACCTAACCTAACCCATCTAGACCGTCGCAGGTAATGTTTTACAAAATCCCGGTCGTGTCGACCCGTACTTCTCGGTGGGGACATTATATACGTCTATAACGTTATATATCCTAACCTAAGGGAACCTAACATATCCCATCTAGACCCTCGCTGGTAATGTTTTACAAAATTCCGGTCGTGTCGGCCCCTACTTCTCGGTGGGAACATTATATACGTCTATATCGTAATATAACCTAACCTAACCCATTTAGACCCTCGTTGGTAATGTTTTACAAAATGCCGGTCGTGTCGGCACGTACTTCTCGGTGGGGACATTATATACGTCTATAACGTTATATATCCTAACCTAACCCATCTAGACCTTCGCTGGTAATGTTTTACGAAATCCCGGTCGTGTCGGCCAGTACTTCTCCGTGGGGACATTATATACGTCTATAACGTTATATATCCTAACCTAAGGGAAACTTACATCTCGGATGTAGTATTTTCCAACATTCCTGGCGTGGCGGCCCCAACTTCTCGGTGGGCACATTATATACGTCAATATCGTAATATAACCTAACCTAACCCATCTAGACCCTCGCTGGTAATGTTTTACGAAATCCCGGTCGTGTCGGCCAGTACTTCTCCGTGGGGACATTATATACGTCTATTACGTTATATATCCTAACCTAAAGGAACCTAACCTCTCGGATGTAGTATTTTCCAACATTCCTGGCGGGTCGGCCCCAACTTCTCGGTGGGCACATTATATACGTCTATATCGTAATATAACCTAACCTAACCCACCTAGAACCCCGCTGGTAATGTTTCGCAGAATCCCGTTCATGTCTTCCCGTACGTCTCGGTTCGGATATTATATACGTCTATAAATTTATATATCCTAACCTAAGGGAACCTAACATCTCGGATGTAGTATTTTCCAACATTCCTGGCGGGTCGGCCCCTACTTCTCGGTGGGCACATTATATACGTCTATATCGTAATATAACCTAACCTAACCCATCTAGACCGTCGCTGGTAATGTTTTAAAAAATGCCGGTCGTGTCGACCCGTACTTCTCGGTGGGGACATTATATACGTCTATAACGTTATATATCCTAACCTAAGGGAACCTAACATATCCCATCTAGACCCTCGCTGGTAATGTTTTACAAAATTCCGGTCGTGTCGGCCCCTACTTCTCGGTGGGCACATTATATACGCCTATATCGTAATATAACCTAACCTAACCCATCAGGACCCTCGCTGGTAATGTTTTACAAAATCCCGGTCGTGTCGGCCCGCACTTCTCCGTGGGGACATTATATACGTCTATAACGTTGTATATCCTAACCTAAGGGAACCTTACATCTCGGATGTAGTATTTTCCAACATTCCTGGCGTGGCGGCCCCAACTTCTCGGTGGGCACATTATATACGTCAATATCGTAATATAACCTAACCTAACCCATCTAGACCCTCGCGGGTAATGTTTTACGAAATCCCGGTCGTGTCGGCCAGTACTTCTCCGTGGGGACATTATATACGTCTATAACGTTATATATCCTAACCTAAGGGAACATAACCTCTCGGATGTAATATTTTCCAACACTCCTGGCGGGTCGGCCCCAACTTCTCGGTGGGCACATTATATACGCCTATATCGTAATATAACCTAACCTAACCCATCTAGACCCTCGCTGGTAATGTTTTACAAAATCCCGGTCGTGTCGGCCCGCACTTCTCGGTGGGGACATTATATGCATCTGTAACGTTATATACCCAAACCTAAGGCAACATAACATCTGGAATGTCGTATTTCACAACATTCCTGGCGTGTCGGCCCCACTTCTCGGTGGGAACATTATATACGTCTATATCGTAATATAACCTAACCTAACCCATCTAGCCCCTAACTGGGAATGTTTTACAGAATCCCGGTCGTGTCGTCCCGTACGTCTCGGTGCGGACATTATATACGTCTATAACGTTATATATCCTAACCTAAGGGAACCTAACATCTCGAATGTAGTATTTCACGACATTCCTGGCGGGTCGGCGCCAATTCTCGGTGGGATCATTATATACGTATATAACGTAATATAACCTAACCTAACCCACCTAGACCCTCGCTGGTAATGTTTCACACAATCCCGTACATGTCTTCCCGTACGTCTCGGTGCGGATATTATATACGTCTATAAATTTATATACCCTAACCTAAGGGAATCTAACATCTCGGATGTTGTATTTTCCAACATTCCTGGCGCGTCGGCCCCTACTTCTCGGTGGGCACATTATATACGTCTATACCGTAATATAACCTAACCTAACCCATCTAGACGGTCGCTGGTAATGTTTTACAAAATCCCGGTCGTGTCGTCCCGTACTTCTCGGTGGGGACATTATATACGTCTATAACGTTATATATCCGAACACAAGGGAACCTAACATCTCGGATGTAGTATTTTCCAACATTCCTGGCGGGTCGGCCCCTACTTCTCGGTGGGCTCATTATATACGTCTATATCGCAATATAACCTAACCTAACCCATTTAGACCCTCGCTGGTAATGTTTTACAAAATCCCGGTCGTGTCGGCCCGTACTTCTCGGTGGGGACATTATATACGTCTATATCGTTATATATCCTAACCTAAGGGAACCTAACATCTCGGATGTAGTATTTTCCAACATTCCTGGCGGGTCGGCTCCTACTTCTCGGTGGGCACATTATATACGTCTATATCGTAATATAACCTAACCTAACCCATCTAGCCCCTAACTGGGAATGTTTTACAGAATCCCGGTCGTGTCGTCCCGTACGTCTCGGTGCGGACATTATATACGTCTATAACGTTATATATCCTAACCTAAGGGAACCTAACATCTCGAATGTAGTATTTCACGACATTCCTGGCGGGTCGGCGCCAATTCTCGGTGGGATAATTATATACGTATATAACGTAATATAACCTAACCTAACCCACCTAGACCCTCGCTGGTAATGTTTCACACAATCCCGTACCTGTCTTCCCGTACGTCTCGGTGCGGATATTATATACGTCTATAAATTTATATACCCTAACCTAAGGGAACCTAACATCTCGGATGTTGTATTTTCCAACATTCCTGGCGCGTCGGCCCCTACTTCTCGGTGGGCACATTATATACGTCTATACCGTAATATAACCTAACCTAACCCATCTAGACGGTCGCTGGTAATGTTTTACAAAATCCCGGTCGTGTCGACCCGTACTTCTCGGTGGGGACATTATATACGTCTATAACGTTATATATCCTAACCTAAGGGAACCTAACATATCCCATCTAGACCCTCGCTGGTAATGTTTAACAAAATTCCGGTCGTGTCGGCCCCTACTTCTCGGTGGGCACATTATATACGCCTATATCGTAATATAACCTAACCTAACCCATCTAGACCCTCGCTGGTAATGTTTTACAAAATCCCGGTCGTGTCGGCCCGCACTTCTCCGTGGGGACATTATATACGTCTATAACGTTGTATATCCTAACCTAAGGGAACCTTACATCTCGGATGTAGTATTTTCCAACATTCCTGGCGTGGCGGCCCCAACTTCTCGGTGGGCACATTATATACGTCAATATCGTAATATAACCTAACCTAACCCATCTAGACCCTCGCGGGTAATGTTTTACGAAATCCCGGTCGTGTCGGCCAGTACTTCTCCGTGGGGACATTATATACGTCTATAACGTTATATATCCTAACCTAAGGGAACGTAACCTCTCGGATGTAATATTTTCCAACACTACTGGCGGGTCGGCCCCAACTTCTCGGTGGGCACATTATATACGCCTATATCGTAATATAACCTAACCTAACCCACCTAGAACCCCGCTGGTAATGTTTCGCAGAATCCCGTTCATGTCTTCCCGTACGTCTCGGTTCGGATATTATATACGTCTATAAATTTATATATCCTAACCTAAGGGAACCTAACATCTCGGATGTAGTATTTTCCAACATTCCTGGCGGGTCGGCCCCTACTTCTCGGTGGGCACATTATATACGTCTATATCGTAATATAACCTAACCTAACCCATCTAGACCGTCGCTGGTAATGTTTTAAAAAATGCCGGTCGTGTCGACCCGTACTTCTCGGTGGGGACATTATATACGTCTATAACGTTATATATCCTAACCTAAGGGAACCTAACATATCCCATCTAGACCCTCGCTGGTAATGTTTTACAAAATTCCGGTCGTGTCGGCCCCTACTTCTCGGTGGGCACATTATATACGCCTATATCGTAATATAACCTAACCTAACCCATCTAGACCCTCGCTGGTAATGTTTTACAAAATCCCGGTCGTGTCGGCCCGCACTTCTCCGTGGGGACATTATATACGTCTATAACGTTGTATATCCTAACCTAAGGGAACCTTACATCTCGGATGTAGTATTTTCCAACATTCCTGGCGTGGCGGCCCCAACTTCTCGGTGGGCACATTATATACGTCAATATCGTAATATAACCTAACCTAACCCATCTAGACCCTCGCGGGTAATGTTTTACGAAATCCCGGTCGTGTCGGCCAGTACTTCTCCGTGGGGACATTATATACGTCTATAACGTTATATATCCTAACCTAAGGGAACATAACCTCTCGGATGTAATATTTTCCAACACTCCTGGCGGGTCGGCCCCAACTTCTCGGTGGGCACATTATATACGCCTATATCGTAATATAACCTAACCTAACCCATCTAGACCCTCGCTGGTAATGTTTTACAAAATCCCGGTCGTGTCGGCCCGCACTTCTCGGTGGGGACATTATATGCATCTGTAACGTTATATACCCAAACCTAAGGCAACATAACATCTGGAATGTCGTATTTCACAACATTCCTGGCGTGTCGGCCCCACTTCTCGGTGGGAACATTATATACGTCTATATCGTAATATAACCTAACCTAACCCATCTAGCCCCTAACTGGGAATGTTTTACAGAATCCCGGTCGTGTCGTCCCGTACGTCTCGGTGCGGACATTATATACGTCTATAACGTTATATATCCTAACCTAAGGGAACCTAACATCTCGAATGTAGTATTTCACGACATTCCTGGCGGGTCGGCGCCAATTCTCGGTGGGATCATTATATACGTATATAACGTAATATAACCTAACCTAACCCACCTAGACCCTCGCTGGTAATGTTTCACACAATCCCGTACATGTCTTCCCGTACGTCTCGGTGCGGATATTATATACGTCTATAAATTTATATACCCTAACCTAAGGGAACCTAACATCTCGGATGTTGTATTTTCCAACATTCCTGGCGCGTCGGCCCCTACTTCTCGGTGGGCACATTATATACGTCTATACCGTAATATAACCTAACCTAACCCATCTAGACGGTCGCTGGTAATGTTTTACAAAATCCCGGTCGTGTCGTCCCGTACTTCTCGGTGGGGACATTATATACGTCTATAACGTTATATATCCGAACACAAGGGAACCTAACATCTCGGATGTAGTATTTTCCAACATTCCTGGCGGGTCGGCCCCTACTTCTCGGTGGGCTCATTATATACGTCTATATCGCAATATAACCTAACCTAACCCATTTAGACCCTCGCTGGTAATGTTTTACAAAATCCCGGTCGTGTCGGCCCGTACTTCTCGGTGGGGACATTATATACGTCTATATCGTTATATATCCTAACCTAAGGGAACCTAACATCTCGGATGTAGTATTTTCCAACATTCCTGGCGGGTCGGCTCCTACTTCTCGGTGGGCACATTATATACGTCTATATCGTAATATAACCTAACCTAACCCATCTAGCCCCTAACTGGGAATGTTTTACAGAATCCCGGTCGTGTCGTCCCGTACGTCTCGGTGCGGACATTATATACGTCTATAACGTTATATATCCTAACCTAAGGGAACCTAACATCTCGAATGTAGTATTTCACGACATTCCTGGCGGGTCGGCGCCAATTCTCGGTGGGATAATTATATACGTATATAACGTAATATAACCTAACCTAACCCACCTAGACCCTCGCTGGTAATGTTTCACACAATCCCGTACCTGTCTTCCCGTACGTCTCGGTGCGGATATTATATACGTCTATAAATTTATATACCCTAACCTAAGGGAACCTAACATCTCGGATGTTGTATTTTCCAACATTCCTGGCGCGTCGGCCCCTACTTCTCGGTGGGCACATTATATACGTCTATACCGTAATATAACCTAACCTAACCCATCTAGACGGTCGCTGGTAATGTTTTACAAAATCCCGGTCGTGTCGACCCGTACTTCTCGGTGGGGACATTATATACGTCTATAACGTTATATATCCTAACCTAAGGGAACGTAACCTCTCGGATGTAATATTTTCCAACACTACTGGCGGGTCGGCCCCAACTTCTCGGTGGGCACATTATATACGCCTATATCGTAATATAACCTAACCTAACCCATCTAGACCCTCGCTGGTAATGTTTTACAAAATCCCGGTCGTGTCGGCCCGCACTTCTCGGTGGGGACATTATATGCATCTGTAACGTTATATACCCAAACCTAAGGCAACATAACATCTGGAATGTCGTATTTCACAACATTCCTGGCGTGTCGGCCCCACTTCTCGGTGGGAACATTATATACGTCTATATCGTAATATAACCTAACCTAACCCATCTAGCCCCTAACTGGGAATGTTTTACAGAATCCCGGTCGTGTCGTCCCGTACGTCTCGGTGCGGACATTATATACGTCTATAACGTTATATATCCTAACCTAAGGGAACCTAACATCTCGAATGTAGTATTTCACGACATTCCTGGCGGGTCGGCGCCAATTCTCGGTGGGATCATTATATACGTATATAACGTAATATAACCTAACCTAACCCACCTAGACCCTCGCTGGTAATGTTTCACACAATCCCGTACATGTCTTCCCGTACGTCTCGGTGCGGATATTATATACGTCTATAAATTTATATACCCTAACCTAAGGGAACCTAACATCTCGGATGTTGTATTTTCCAACATTCCTGGCGCGTCGGCCCCTACTTCTCGGTGGGCACATTATATACGTCTATACCGTAATATAACCTAACCTAACCCATCTAGACGGTCGCTGGTAATGTTTTACAAAATCCCGGTCGTGTCGTTCCGTACTTCTCGGTGGGGACATTATATACGTCTATAACGTTATATATCCGAACACAAGGGAACCTAACATCTCGGATGTAGTATTTTCCAACATTCCTGGCGGGTCGGCCCCTACTTCTCGGTGGGCTCATTATATACGTCTATATCGCAATATAACCTAACCTAACCCATTTAGACCCTCGCTGGTAATGTTTTACAAAATCCCGGTCGTGTCGGCCCGTACTTCTCGGTGGGGACATTATATACGTCTATATCGTTATATATCCTAACCTAAGGGAACCTAACATCTCGGATGTAGTATTTTCCAACATTCCTGGCGGGTCGGCTCCTACTTCTCGGTGGGCACATTATATACGTCTATATCGTAATATAACCTAACCTAACCCATCTAGCCCCTAACTGGGAATGTTTTACAGAATCCCGGTCGTGTCGTCCCGTACGTCTCGGTGCGGACATTATATACGTCTATAACGTTATATATCCTAACCTAAGGGAACCTAACATCTCGAATGTAGTATTTCACGACATTCCTGGCGGGTCGGCGCCAATTCTCGGTGGGATAATTATATACGTATATAACGTAATATAACCTAACCTAACCCACCTAGACCCTCGCTGGTAATGTTTCACACAATCCCGTACCTGTCTTCCCGTACGTCTCGGTGCGGATATTATATACGTCTATAAATTTATATACCCTAACCTAAGGGAACCTAACATCTCGGATGTTGTATTTTCCAACATTCCTGGCGCGTCGGCCCCTACTTCTCGGTGGGCACATTATATACGTCTATACCGTAATATAACCTAACCTAACCCATCTAGACGGTCGCTGGTAATGTTTTACAAAATCCCGGTCGTGTCGACCCGTACTTCTCGGTGGGGACATTATATACGTCTATAACGTTATATATCCTAACCTAAGGGAACCTAACATATCCCATCTAGACCCTCGCTGGTAATGTTTTACAAAATTCCGGTCGTGTCGGCCCCTACTTCTCGGTGGGAACATTATATACGTCTATATCGTAATATAACCTAACCTAACCCATTTAGACCCTCGTTGGTAATGTTTTACAAAATCCCGGTCGTGTCGGCACGTACTTCTCGGTGGGGACATTATATACGTCTATAACGTTATATATCCTAACCTAACCCATCTAGACCTTCGCTGGTAATGTTTTACGAAATCCCGGTCGTGTCGGCCAGTACGTCTCCGTGGGCACATTATATACGTCTATATCGTAATATAACCTAACCTAACCCATTTAGACCCTCGTTGGTAATGTTTTACAAAATCCCGGTCGTGTCGGCACGTACTTCTCGGTGGGGACATTATATACGTCTATAACGTTATATATCCTAACCTAACCCATCTAGACCTTCGCTGGTAATGTTTTACGAAATCCCGGTCGTGTCGGCCAGTACTTCTCCGTGGGGACATTATATACGTCTATAACGTTATATATCCTAACCTAAGGGAACCTTACATCTCGGATGTAGTATTTTCCAACATTCCTGGCGTGGCGGCCCCAACTTCTCGGTGGGCACATTATATACGTCAATATCGTAATATAACCTAACCTAACCCATCTAGACCCTCGCTGGTAATGTTTTACGAAATCCCGGTCGTGTCGGCCAGTACTTCTCCGTGGGGACATTATATACGTCTATAACGTTATATATCCTAACCTAAAGGAACCTAACCTCTCGGATGTAGTATTTTCCAACATTCCTGGCGGGTCGGCCCCAACTTCTCGGTGGGCACATTATATACGTCTATATCGTAATATAACCTAACCTAACCCATCTAGACCCTCGCTGGTAATGTTTTACAAAATCCCGGTCGTGTCGGCCCGCACATCTCGGTGGGGACATTATATGCATCTGTAACGTTATATACCCAAACCTAAGGCAACATAACATCTGGAATGTCGTATTTCACAACATTCCTGGCGGGTCGGCCCCACTTCTCGTTGGGAACATTATATACGTCTATATCGTAATATAACCTAACCTAACCCATCTAGCCCCTAACTGGGAATGTTTTACAGAATCCCGGTCGTGTCGTCCCGTACGTCTCGGTGCGGACATTATATACGTCTATAACGTTATATATCCTAACCTAAGACAACTTAACATCTCGGATGTAGTATTTTACATCATTCCTGGCGGGTCGGCCCCACTTTTCGGTGGGAACATTATATACGTCTATATCGTAATATAACCTAACCTAACCCATCTAGCCCCTAACTGGTAATGTTTTACAAAATCCCGGTCGTGTCGGCACGTACTTCTCGGTGGGGACATTATATACGTCTATAACGTTATATATCCTAACCTAACCCATCTAGACCTTCGCTGGTAATGTTTTACGAAATCCCGGTCGTGTCGGCCAGTACTTCTCCGTGGGCACATTATATACGTCTATATCGTAATATAACCTAACCTAACCCATTTAGACCCTCGTTGGTAATGTTTTACAAAATCCCGGTCGTGTCGGCACGTACTTCTCGGTGGGGACATTATATACGTCTATAACGTTATATATCCTAACCTAACCCATCTAGACCTTCGCTGGTAATGTTTTACGAAATCCCGGTCGTGTCGGCCAGTACTTCTCCGTGGGCACATTATATACGTCTATATCGTAATATAACCTAACCTAACCCATTTAGACCCTCGTTGGTAATGTTTTACAAAATCCCGGTCGTGTCGGCACGTACTTCTCGGTGGGGACATTATATACGTCTATAACGTTATATATCCTAACCTAACCCATCTAGACCTTCGCTGGTAATGTTTTACGAAATCCCGGTCGTGTCGGCCAGTACTTCTCCGTGGGGACATTATATACGTCTATAACGTTATATATCCTAACCTAAGGGAACCTTACATCTCGGATGTAGTATTTTCCAACATTCCTGGCGTGGCGGCCCCAACTTCTCGGTGGGCACATTATATACGTCAATATCGTAATATAACCTAACCTAACCCATCTAGACCCTCGCTGGTAATGTTTTACGAAATCCCGGTCGTGTCGGCCAGTACTTCTCCGTGGGGACATTATATACGTCTATAACGTTATATATCCTAACCTAAAGGAACCTAACCTCTCGGATGTAGTATTTTCCAACATTCCTGGCGGGTCGGCCCCAACTTCTCGGTGGGCACATTATATACGTCTATATCGTAATATAACCTAACCTAACCCATCTAGACCCTCGCTGGTAATGTTTTACAAAATCCCGGTCGTGTCGGCCCGCACTTCTCGGTGGGGACATTATATGCATCTGCAACGTTATATACCCAAACCTAAGGCAACATAACATCTGGAATGTCGTATTTCACAACATTCCTGGCGGGTCGGCCCCACTTCTCGTTGGGAACATTATATACGTCTATATCGTAATATAACCTAACCTAACCCATCTAGCCCCTAACTGGTAATGTTTTACAAAATCCCGGTCGTGTCGGCACGTACTTCTCGGTGGGGACATTATATACGTCTATAACGTTATATATCCTAACCTAACCCATCTAGACCTTCGCTGGTAATGTTTTACGAAATCCCGGTCGTGTCGGCCAGTACTTCTCCGTGGGCACATTATATACGTCTATATCGTAATATAACCTAACCTAACCCATTTAGACCCTCGTTGGTAATGTTTTACAAAATCCCGGTCGTGTCGGCACGTACTTCTCGGTGGGGACATTATATACGTCTATAACGTTATATATCCTAACCTAACCCATCTAGACCTTCGCTGGTAATGTTTTACGAAATCCCGGTCGTGTCGGCCAGTACTTCTCCGTGGGGACATTATATACGTCTATAACGTTATATATCCTAACCTAAGGGAACCTTACATCTCGGATGTAGTATTTTCCAACATTCCTGGCGTGGCGGCCCCAACTTCTCGGTGGGCACATTATATACGTCAATATCGTAATATAACCTAACCTAACCCATCTAGACCCTCGCTGGTAATGTTTTACGAAATCCCGGTCGTGTCGGCCAGTACTTCTCCGTGGGGACATTATATACGTCTATAACGTTATATATCCTAACCTAAAGGAACCTAACCTCTCGGATGTAGTATTTTCCAACATTCCTGGCGGGTCGGCCCCAACTTCTCGGTGGGCACATTATATACGTCTATATCGTAATATAACCTAACCTAACCCATCTAGACCCTCGCTGGTAATGTTTTACAAAATCCCGGTCGTGTCGGCCCGCACATCTCGGTGGGGACATTATATGCATCTGTAACGTTATATACCCAAACCTAAGGCAACATAACATCTGGAATGTCGTATTTCACAACATTCCTGGCGGGTCGGCCCCACTTCTCGTTGGGAACATTATATACGTCTATATCGTAATATAACCTAACCTAACCCATCTAGCCCCTAACTGGGAATGTTTTACAGAATCCCGGTCGTGTCGTCCCGTACGTCTCGGTGCGGACATTATATACGTCTATAACGTTATATATCCTAACCTAAGACAACTTAACATCTCGGATGTAGTATTTTACATCATTCCTGGCGGGTCGGCCCCACTTTTCGGTGGGAACATTATATACGTCTATATCGTAATATAACCTAACCTAACCCATCTAGCGCCTAACTGGTAATGTTTTACAAAATCCCGGTCGTGTCGGCACGTACTTCTCGGTGGGGACATTATATACGTCTATAACGTTATATATCCTAACCTAACCCATCTAGACCTTCGCTGGTAATGTTTTACGAAATCCCGGTCGTGTCGGCCAGTACTTCTCCGTGGGCACATTATATACGTCTATATCGTAATATAACCTAACCTAACCCATTTAGACCCTCGTTGGTAATGTTTTACAAAATCCCGGTCGTGTCGGCACGTACTTCTCGGTGGGGACATTATATACGTCTATAACGTTATATATCCTAACCTAACCCATCTAGACCTTCGCTGGTAATGTTTTACGAAATCCCGGTCGTGTCGGCCAGTACTTCTCCGTGGGGACATTATATACGTCTATAACGTTATATATCCTAACCTAAGGGAACCTTACATCTCGGATGTAGTATTTTCCAACATTCCTGGCGTGGCGGCCCCAACTTCTCGGTGGGCACATTATATACGTCAATATCGTAATATAACCTAACCTAACCCATCTAGACCCTCGCTGGTAATGTTTTACGAAATCCCGGTCGTGTCGGCCAGTACTTCTCCGTGGGAACATTATATACGTCTATAACGTTATATATCCTAACCTAAAGGAACCTAACCTCTCGGATGTAGTATTTTCCAACATTCCTGGCGGGTCGGCCCCAACTTCTCGGTGGGCACATTATATACGTCTATATCGTAATATAACCTAACCTAACCCATCTAGACCCTCGCTGGTAATGTTTTACAAAATCCCGGTCGTGTCGGCCCGCACTTCTCGGTGGGGACATTATATGCATCTGTAACGTTATATACCCAAACCTAAGGCAACATAACATCTGGAATGTCGTATTTCACAACATTCCTGGCGGGTCGGCCCCACTTCTCGTTGGGAACATTATATACGTCTATATCGTAATATAACCTAACCTAACCCATCTAGCCCCTAACTGGGAATGTTTTACAGAATCCCGGTCGTGTCGTCCCGTACGTCTCGGTGCGGACATTATATACGTCTATAACGTTATATATCCTAACCTAAGACAACTTAACATCTCGGATGTAGTATTTTACATCATTCCTGGCGGGTCGGCCCCACTTTTCGGTGGGAACATTATATATGTCTATATCGTAATATAACGTAACCAAACCCATCTAGCCCCTAGCTCGGCATGTTTTACAGAATCCCGGTCGTGTCGTGCTGTACGTCGCGGTGGGCACATTATATACGTCTATATCGTAATATAACCTACCCTAACCCATCTAGACCGTCGCTGGTAATGTTTTACAAAATCCCGGTCGTGTCGACCCGTACTTCTCGGTGGGGACATTATATACGTCTATAACGTTATATATCCTAACCTAAGGGAACCTAACATATCCCATCTAGACCCTCGCTGGTAATGTTTTACAAAATTCCGGTCGTGTCGGCCCCTACTTTGCCGTGGGGACATTATATACGTCTATAAGGTTATATATCCTAACCTAAGGGAACCTAACATCTCGGATGTAGTATTTTCCAACATTTCTGGCGGGCTGGCCCCTACTTCTCGGTGGGCACATTATATACGTCTATATCGTAATATAACCTAACCTAACCCATCTAGACGGTCGCTGGTAATGTTTTACAAAATCCCGGTCGTGTCGACCCGTACTTCTCGGTGGGGACATTATATACGTCTATAACGTTATATATCCGAACACAAGGGAACCTAACATCTCGGATGTAGTATTTTCCAACATTCCTGGCGGGTCGGCCCCTACTTCTCGGTGGGCTCATTATATACGTCTATATCGCAATATAACCTAACCTAACCCGTCTAGACCCTCGCTGGTAATGTTTTACAAAATCCCGGTCGTGTCGGCCCGTACTTCTCGGTGGGGACATTATATACGTCTATATCGTTATATATCCTAACCTATGGGAACCTAACATCTCGGATGTAGTATTTTACAACATTCCTGGCGAGCCGGCCCCTACTTCTCGGTGGGCTCATTATATACGTCTATATCGCAATATAACCTAACCTAACCCATTTAGACCCTCGCTGGTAATGTTTTACAAAATCCCGGTCGTGTCGGCCCGTACTTCTCGGTGGGGACATTATATACGTCTATATCGTTATATATCCTAACCTAAGGGAACCTAACATCTCGGATGTAGTATTTTCCAACATTCCTGGCGGGTCGGCTCCTACTTCTCGGTGGGCACATTATATACGTCTATATCGTAACGTAACCTAACCTAACCCACCTAGAACCCCGCTGGTAATGTTTCACAGAATCCCGTTCATGTCTTCCCGTACGTCTCGGTTCGGATATTATATACGTCTATAAATTTATATATCCTAACCTAAGGGAACCTAACATCTCGGATGTAGTATTTTCCAACATTCCTGGCGGGTCGGCCCCTACTTCTCGGTGGGCACATTATATACGTCTATATCGTAATATAACCTAACCTAACCCATCTAGATCGTCGCTGGTAATGTTTTACAAAATCCCGGTCGTGTCGGCCAGTACTTCTCCGTGGGGACATTATATACGTCTATAACATTATATATCCTAACCTAAGGGAACCTAACATATCCCATCTAGACCCTCGCTGGTAATGTTTTACAAAATTCCGGTCGTGTCGGCCCCTACCTCTCGGTGGGAACATTATATACGTCTATATCGTAATATAACCTAACCTAACCCATTTAGACCCTCGCTGGTAATGTTTTACAAAATCCCGGTCGTGTCGGCACGTACTTCTCGGTGGGGACATTATATACGTCAATAACGTTATATATCCTAACCTAACCCATCTAGACCCTCGCTGGTAATGTTTTACGAAATCCCGGTCGTGTCGGCCAGTACTTCTCCGTGGGGACATTATATACGTCTATAACGTTATATATCCTAACCTAAGGGAACCTTACATCTCGGATGTAGTATTTTCCAACATTCCTGGCGTGGCGGCCCCAACTTCTCGGTGGGCACATTATATACGTCAATATCGTAATATAACCTAACCTAACCCATCTAGACCCTCGCTGGTAATGTTTTACGAAATCCCGGTCGTGTCGGCCAGTACTTCTCCGTGGGGACATTATATACGTCTATAAGGTTATGTATCCTAACCTAAGGGAACCTAACATCTCGGATGTAGTATTTTCCAACATTTCTGGCGGGTCGGCCCCTACTTCTCGGTGGGAACATTATATACGTCTATATCGTAATATAACCTAACCTAACCCATCTAGACCCTCGCTGGTAATGTTTTACAAAATCCCGGTCGTGTCGGCACGTACTTCTCGGTGGGGACATTATATACGTCTATAACTTTATATATCCTAACCTGAGGGAACCTAACATCTCGGATGTAGTATTTTCCAACATTCCTGGCGGGTCGGCCCCCACTTCTCGGTGGACACATTATATACGTCTATATCGCAATATAACCTAACCTAACCCATCTAGACCCTCGCTGGTAATGTTTTACAAAATCCCGGGCGTGTCGGCCCGTACATCTCGGTGAGGATATTATATACGTCCATAACGTTATATATCCTAACCTAAGGGAACCTAACTTGTCGGATGTAGTATTTCACGACATTCCTGGCGGGTCGGCGCCAATTCTCGGTGGGATCATTAGATACGTATATAACGTAATATAACCTAACCTAACCCACCTAGACCCTCGCTGGTAATGTTTCACACAATCCCGTACATGTCTTCCCGTACGTCTCGGTGCGGATATTATATACGTCTATAAATTTATATATCCTAACCTAAGGGAACCTAACATCTCGGACGTAGTATTTTCCAACATTCCTGGCGGGTCGGCACCTACTTCTCGGTGGGCACATTATATACGTATATATCTTAATATAACCTAACCTAACCCATCTAGACGGTCGCTGGTAATGTTTTACAAAATCCCGGTCGTGTCGCCCCGTACTTCTCGGTGGGGACATTATATACGTCTATAACGTTATATATCCGAACACAAGGGAACCAAACCTCTCGGATGTAGTATTTTCCAACATTCCTGGCGGGTCGGCCCCTACTTCTCGGTGGGCTCATTATATACGTCTATATCGCAATATAACCTAACCTAACCCATCTAGACCCTCGCTGGTAATGTTTTACAAAATCCCGGTCGTGTCGGCCCGTACTTCTCGGTGGGGACATTATATACGTCTATATCGTTATATATCCTAACCTAAGGGAACCTAACATCTCGGATGTAGTATTTTCCAACATTCCTGGCGAGCCGGCCCCTACTTCTCGGTGGGCTCATTATATACGTCTATATCGCAATATAACCTAACCTAACCCATTTAGACCCTCGCTGGTAATGTTTTACAGAATCCCGGTCGTGTCGGCCCGTACTTCTCGGTGGGAACATTATATACGTCTATATCGTTATATATCCTAACCTAAGGGAACCTAACATCTCGGATGTAGTATTTTCCAACATTCCTGGCGGGTCGGCCCCCACTTCTCGGTGGACACATTATATACGTCTATATCGCAATATAACCTAACCTAACCCATCTAGACCCTCGCTGGTAATGTTTTACAAAATTCCGGTCGTGTCGGACCGTACTTCTCGGTGGGGACATTATATATGTCTATAACGTTATATATCCTAACCTAAAGGAACCTAACTTGTCGGATGTAGTATTTTCCAACATTCCTGGCGTTTCGGCCCCTACTTCTCGGAGGGCACATTATATACGTCCATATCGTAATATAACCTAACCTAACCCATCTAGACCCTCGCTGGTAATGTTTTACAAAATTCCGGTCGTGTCGGCCCGTACTTTGCCGTGGGGACATTATATACGTCTATAACGTTATATATCCTAACCTAAGGGAACCTAACATCTCGGATGCAGTATTTTCCAACATTCCTGGCGGGCCGGCCCCTACTTCTCGGTGGGCACATTATATACGTCCATATCGTAACATAACCTAACCTAACCCATCTAGACCCTCGCTGGTAATGGTTTACAAAATCCCGGGCTTGTCGGCCCGTACATCTCGGTGAGGATATTATATACGTCCATAACGTTATATATCCTAACCTAAGGGAACCTAACATCTCGGATGTAGTATTTTCCAACATTCCTGGCGGGTCGGCACCTACTTCTCGGTGGGCACATTATATACGTATATATCGTAATATAACCTAACCTAACCCATCTAGACGGTCGCTGGTAATGTTTTACAAAATCCCGGTCGTGTCGCCCCGTACTTCTCGGTGGGGACATTACATACGTCTATAACGTTATATATCCGAACACAAGGGAACCTAACATCTCGGATGTAGTATTTTCCAACATTCCTGGCGGGTCGGCCCCTACTTCTCGGTGGGCTCATTATATACGTCTATATCGCAATATAACCTAACCTAACCCATCTAGACCCTCGCTGGTAATGTTTTACAAAATCCCGGTCGTGTCGGCCCGTACTTCTCGGTGGGGACATTATATACGTCTATATCGTTATATATCCTAACCTAAGGGAACCTAACATCTCGGATGTAGTATTTTCCAACATTCCTGGCGAGCCGGCCCCTACTTCTCGGTGGGCTCATTATATACTTCTATATCGCAATATAACCTAACCTAACCCATTTAGACCCTCGCTGGTAATGTTTTACAAAATCCCTGTCGTGTCGGCCCGTACTTCTCGGTGGGGACATTATATACGTCTATATCGTTATATATCCTAACCTAAGGGAACGTAACATCTCGGATGTAGTATTTTCCAACATTCCTGGCGGGTCGGCTCCTCCTTCTCGGTGGGCACATTATATACGTCTATATCGTAACGTAACCTAACCTAACCCACCTAGAACCCCGCTGGTAATGTTTCACAGAATCCCGTTCATGTCTTCCCGTACGTCTCGGTTCGGATATTATATACGTCTATAAATTTATATATCCTAACCTAAGGGAACCTAACATCTCGGATGTAGTATTTTCCAACATTCCTGGCGGGTCGGCCCCTACTTCTCGGTGGGCACATTATATACGTCTATATCGTAATATAACCTAACCTAACCCATCTAGACGGTCGCTGGTAATGTTTTACAAAATCCCGGTCGTGTCGACCCGTACTTCTCGGTGGGGACATTATATACGTCTATAACGTTATATATCCGAACACAAGGGAACCTAACATCTCGGATGTAGTATTTTCCAACATTCCTGGCGGGTCGGCCCCTACATCTCGGTGGGAACATTATATACGTCTATATCGTAACGTAACCTAACCTAACCCACCTAGAACCCCGCTGGTAATGTTTCACAGAATCCCGTTCATGTCTTCCCGTACGTCTCGGTTCGGATATTATATACGTCTATAAATTTATATATCCTAACCTAAGGGAACCTAACATCTCGGATGTAGTATTTTCCAACATTCCTGGCGGGTCGGCCCCTACTTCTCGGTGGGCACATTATATACGTCTATATCGTAATATAACCTAACCTAACCCATCTAGATCGTCGCTGGTAATGTTTTACAAAATCCCGGTCGTGTCGGCCAGTACTTCTCCGTGGGGACATTATATACGTCTATAACATTATATATCCTAACCTAAGGGAACCTAACATATCCCATCTAGACCCTCGCTGGTAATGTTTTACAAAATTCCGGTCGTGTCGGCCCCTACCTCTCGGTGGGAACATTATATACGTCTATATCGTAATATAACCTAACCTAACCCATTTAGACCCTCGCTGGTAATGTTTTACAAAATCCCGGTCGTGTCGGCACGTACTTCTCGGTGGGGACATTATATACGTCAATAACGTTATATATCCTAACCTAACCCATCTAGACCCTCGCTGGTAATGTTTTACGAAATCCCGGTCGTGTCGGCCAGTACTTCTCCGTGGGGACATTATATACGTCTATAACGTTATATATCCTAACCTAAGGGAACCTTACATCTCGGATGTAGTATTTTCCAACATTCCTGGCGTGGCGGCCCCAACTTCTCGGTGGGCACATTATATACGTCAATATCGTAATATAACCTAACCTAACCCATCTAGACCCTCGCTGGTAATGTTTTACGAAATCCCGGTCGTGTCGGCCAGTACTTCTCCGTGGGGACATTATATACGTCTATAAGGTTATATATCCTAACCTAAGGGAACCTAACATCTCGGATGTAGTATTTTCCAACATTTCTGGCGGGTCGGCCCCTACTTCTCGGTGGGAACATTATATACGTCTATATCGTAATATAACCTAACCTAACCCATCTAGACCCTCGCTGGTAATGTTTTACAAAATCCCGGTCGTGTCGGCACGTACTTCTCGGTGGGGACATTATATACGTCTATAACTTTATATATCCTAACCTGAGGGAACCTAACATCTCGGATGTAGTATTTTCCAACATTCCTGGCGGGTCGGCCCCCACTTCTCGGTGGACACATTATATACGTCTATATCGCAATATAACCTAACCTAACCCATCTAGACCCTCGCTGGTAATGTTTTACAAAATTCCGGTCGTGTCGGCCCGTACTTCTCGGTGGGGACATTATATACGTCTATAACGTTATATATCCTAACCTAAGGGAACCTAACTTGTCGGATGTAGTATTTTCCAACATTCCTGGCGTTTCGGCCCCTACTTCTCGGAGGGCACATTATATACGTCCATATCGTAATATAACCTAACCTAACCCATCTAGACCCTCGCTGGTAATGTTTTACAAAATTCCGGTCGTGTCGGCCCGTACTTTGCCGTGGGGACATTATATACGTCTATAACGTTATATATCCTAACCTAAGGGAACCTAACATCTCGGATGCAGTATTTTCCAACATTTCTGGCGGGCCGGCCCCTACTTCTCGGTGGGCACATTATATACGTCCATATCGTAATATAACCTAACCTAACCCATCTAGACCCTCGCTGGTAATGTTTTACAAAATCCCGGGCGTGTCGGCCCGTACATCTCGGTGAGGATATTATATACGTCCATAACGTTATATATCCTAACCTAAGGGAACCTAACATCTCGGATGTAGTATTTCACGACATTCCTGGCGGGTCGGCGCCAATTCTCGGTGGGATCATTAGATACGTATATAACGTAATATAACCTAACCTAACCCACCTAGACCCTCGCTGGTAATGTTTCACACAATCCCGTACATGTCTTCCCGTACGTCTCGGTGCGGATATTATATACGTCTATAAATTTATATATCCTAACCTAAGGGAACCTAACATCTCGGATGTAGTATTTTCCAACATTCCTGGCGGGTCGGCCCCCACTTCTCGGTGGACACATTATATACGTCTATATCGCAATATAACCTAACCTAACCCATCTAGACCCTCGCTGGTAATGTTTTACAAAATTCCGGTCGTGTCGGACCGTACTTCTCGGTGGGGACATTATATATGTCTATAACGTTATATATCCTAACCTAAGGGAACCTAACTTGTCGGATGTAGTATTTTCCAACATTCCTGGCGTTTCGGCCCCTACTTCTCGGAGGGCACATTATATACGTCCATATGGTAATATAACCTAACCTAACCCATCTAGACCCTCGCTGGTAATGTTTTACAAAATTCCGGTCGTGTCGGCCCGTACTTTGCCGTGGGGACATTATATACGTCTATAACGTTATATATCCTAACCTAAGGGAACCTAACATCTCGGATGCAGTATTTTCCAACATTCCTGGCGGGCCGGCCCCTACTTCTCGGTGGGCACATTATATACGTCCATATCGTAATATAACCTAACCTAACCCATCTAGACCCTCGCTGGTAATGGTTTACAAAATCCCGGGCGTGTCGGCCCGTACATCTCGGTGAGGATATTATATACGTCCATAACGTTATATATCCTAACCTAAGGGAACCTAACATCTCGGATGTAGTATTTTCCAACATTTCTGGCGGGCTGGCCCCTACTTCTCGGTGGGCACATTATATACGTCTATATCGTAATATAACCTAACCTAACCCATCTAGACGGTCGCTGGTAATGTTTTACAAAATCCCGGTCGTGTCGACCCGTACTTCTCGGTGGGGACATTATATACGTCTATAACGTTATATATCCGAACACAAGGGAACCTAACATCTCGGATGTAGTATTTTCCAACATTCCTGGCGGGTCGGCCCCTACTTCTCGGTGGGCTCATTATATACGTCTATATCGCAATATAACCTAACCTAACCCGTCTAGACCCTCGCTGGTAATGTTTTACAAAATCCCGGTCGTGTCGGCCCGTACTTCTCGGTGGGGACATTATATACGTCTATATCGTTATATATCCTAACCTATGGGAACCTAACATCTCGGATGTAGTATTTTACAACATTCCTGGCGAGCCGGCCCCTACTTCTCGGTGGGCTCATTATATACGTCTATATCGCAATATAACCTAACCTAACCCATTTAGACCCTCGCTGGTAATGTTTTACAAAATCCCGGTCGTGTCGGCCCGTACTTCTCGGTGGGGACATTATATACGTCTATATCGTTATATATCCTAACCTAAGGGAACCTAACATCTCGGATGTAGTATTTTCCAACATTCCTGGCGGGTCGGCTCCTACTTCTCGGTGGGCACATTATATACGTCTATATCGTAACGTAACCTAACCTAACCCACCTAGAACCCCGCTGGTAATGTTTCACAGAATCCCGTTCATGTCTTCCCGTACGTCTCGGTTCGGATATTATATACGTCTATAAATTTATATATCCTAACCTAAGGGAACCTAACATCTCGGATGTAGTATTTTCCAACATTCCTGGCGGGTCGGCCCCTACTTCTCGGTGGGCACATTATATACGTCTATATCGTAATATAACCTAACCTAACCCATCTAGATCGTCGCTGGTAATGTTTTACAAAATCCCGGTCGTGTCGGCCAGTACTTCTCCGTGGGGACATTATATACGTCTATAACATTATATATCCTAACCTAAGGGAACCTAACATATCCCATCTAGACCCTCGCTGGTAATGTTTTACAAAATTCCGGTCGTGTCGGCCCCTACCTCTCGGTGGGAACATTATATACGTCTATATCGTAATATAACCTAACCTAACCCATTTAGACCCTCGCTGGTAATGTTTTACAAAATCCCGGTCGTGTCGGCACGTACTTCTCGGTGGGGACATTATATACGTCAATAACGTTATATATCCTAACCTAACCCATCTAGACCCTCGCTGGTAATGTTTTACGAAATCCCGGTCGTGTCGGCCAGTACTTCTCCGTGGGGACATTATATACGTCTATAACGTTATATATCCTAACCTAAGGGAACCTTACATCTCGGATGTAGTATTTTCCAACATTCCTGGCGTGGCGGCCCCAACTTCTCGGTGGGCACATTATATACGTCAATATCGTAATATAACCTAACCTAACCCATCTAGACCCTCGCTGGTAATGTTTTACGAAATCCCGGTCGTGTCGGCCAGTACTTCTCCGTGGGGACATTATATACGTCTATAAGGTTATGTATCCTAACCTAAGGGAACCTAACATCTCGGATGTAGTATTTTCCAACATTTCTGGCGGGTCGGCCCCTACTTCTCGGTGGGAACATTATATACGTCTATATCGTAATATAACCTAACCTAACCCATCTAGACCCTCGCTGGTAATGTTTTACAAAATCCCGGTCGTGTCGGCACGTACTTCTCGGTGGGGACATTATATACGTCTATAACTTTATATATCCTAACCTGAGGGAACCTAACATCTCGGATGTAGTATTTTCCAACATTCCTGGCGGGTCGGCCCCCACTTCTCGGTGGACACATTATATACGTCTATATCGCAATATAACCTAACCTAACCCATCTAGACCCTCGCTGGTAATGTTTTACAAAATCCCGGGCGTGTCGGCCCGTACATCTCGGTGAGGATATTATATACGTCCATAACGTTATATATCCTAACCTAAGGGAACCTAACTTGTCGGATGTAGTATTTCACGACATTCCTGGCGGGTCGGCGCCAATTCTCGGTGGGATCATTAGATACGTATATAACGTAATATAACCTAACCTAACCCACCTAGACCCTCGCTGGTAATGTTTCACACAATCCCGTACATGTCTTCCCGTACGTCTCGGTGCGGATATTATATACGTCTATAAATTTATATATCCTAACCTAAGGGAACCTAACATCTCGGACGTAGTATTTTCCAACATTCCTGGCGGGTCGGCACCTACTTCTCGGTGGGCACATTATATACGTATATATCTTAATATAACCTAACCTAACCCATCTAGACGGTCGCTGGTAATGTTTTACAAAATCCCGGTCGTGTCGCCCCGTACTTCTCGGTGGGGACATTATATACGTCTATAACGTTATATATCCGAACACAAGGGAACCAAACCTCTCGGATGTAGTATTTTCCAACATTCCTGGCGGGTCGGCCCCTACTTCTCGGTGGGCTCATTATATACGTCTATATCGCAATATAACCTAACCTAACCCATCTAGACCCTCGCTGGTAATGTTTTACAAAATCCCGGTCGTGTCGGCCCGTACTTCTCGGTGGGGACATTATATACGTCTATATCGTTATATATCCTAACCTAAGGGAACCTAACATCTCGGATGTAGTATTTTCCAACATTCCTGGCGAGCCGGCCCCTACTTCTCGGTGGGCTCATTATATACGTCTATATCGCAATATAACCTAACCTAACCCATTTAGACCCTCGCTGGTAATGTTTTACAGAATCCCGGTCGTGTCGGCCCGTACTTCTCGGTGGGAACATTATATACGTCTATATCGTTATATATCCTAACCTAAGGGAACCTAACATCTCGGATGTAGTATTTTCCAACATTCCTGGCGGGTCGGCCCCCACTTCTCGGTGGACACATTATATACGTCTATATCGCAATATAACCTAACCTAACCCATCTAGACCCTCGCTGGTAATGTTTTACAAAATTCCGGTCGTGTCGGACCGTACTTCTCGGTGGGGACATTATATATGTCTATAACGTTATATATCCTAACCTAAAGGAACCTAACTTGTCGGATGTAGTATTTTCCAACATTCCTGGCGTTTCGGCCCCTACTTCTCGGAGGGCACATTATATACGTCCATATCGTAATATAACCTAACCTAACCCATCTAGACCCTCGCTGGTAATGTTTTACAAAATTCCGGTCGTGTCGGCCCGTACTTTGCCGTGGGGACATTATATACGTCTATAACGTTATATATCCTAACCTAAGGGAACCTAACATCTCGGATGCAGTATTTTCCAACATTCCTGGCGGGCCGGCCCCTACTTCTCGGTGGGCACATTATATACGTCCATATCGTAACATAACCTAACCTAACCCATCTAGACCCTCGCTGGTAATGGTTTACAAAATCCCGGGCTTGTCGGCCCGTACATCTCGGTGAGGATATTATATACGTCCATAACGTTATATATCCTAACCTAAGGGAACCTAACATCTCGGATGTAGTATTTTCCAACATTCCTGGCGGGTCGGCACCTACTTCTCGGTGGGCACATTATATACGTATATATCGTAATATAACCTAACCTAACCCATCTAGACGGTCGCTGGTAATGTTTTACAAAATCCCGGTCGTGTCGCCCCGTACTTCTCGGTGGGGACATTACATACGTCTATAACGTTATATATCCGAACACAAGGGAACCTAACATCTCGGATGTAGTATTTTCCAACATTCCTGGCGGGTCGGCCCCTACTTCTCGGTGGGCTCATTATATACGTCTATATCGCAATATAACCTAACCTAACCCATCTAGACCCTCGCTGGTAATGTTTTACAAAATCCCGGTCGTGTCGGCCCGTACTTCTCGGTGGGGACATTATATACGTCTATATCGTTATATATCCTAACCTAAGGGAACCTAACATCTCGGATGTAGTATTTTCCAACATTCCTGGCGAGCCGGCCCCTACTTCTCGGTGGGCTCATTATATACTTCTATATCGCAATATAACCTAACCTAACCCATTTAGACCCTCGCTGGTAATGTTTTACAAAATCCCTGTCGTGTCGGCCCGTACTTCTCGGTGGGGACATTATATACGTCTATATCGTTATATATCCTAACCTAAGGGAACGTAACATCTCGGATGTAGTATTTTCCAACATTCCTGGCGGGTCGGCTCCTCCTTCTCGGTGGGCACATTATATACGTCTATATCGTAACGTAACCTAACCTAACCCACCTAGAACCCCGCTGGTAATGTTTCACAGAATCCCGTTCATGTCTTCCCGTACGTCTCGGTTCGGATATTATATACGTCTATAAATTTATATATCCTAACCTAAGGGAACCTAACATCTCGGATGTAGTATTTTCCAACATTCCTGGCGGGTCGGCCCCTACTTCTCGGTGGGCACATTATATACGTCTATATCGTAATATAACCTAACCTAACCCATCTAGACGGTCGCTGGTAATGTTTTACAAAATCCCGGTCGTGTCGACCCGTACTTCTCGGTGGGGACATTATATACGTCTATAACGTTATATATCCGAACACAAGGGAACCTAACATCTCGGATGTAGTATTTTCCAACATTCCTGGCGGGTCGGCCCCTACATCTCGGTGGGAACATTATATACGTCTATATCGCAATATAACCTAACCTAACCCATCTAGACCCTCGCTGGTAATGTTTTACAAAATTCCGGTCGTGTCGGCCCGTACTTCTCGGTGGGGACATTATATACGTCTATAACGTTATATATCCTAACCTAAGGGAACCTAACTTGTCGGATGTAGTATTTTCCAACATTCCTGGCGTTTCGGCCCCTACTTCTCGGAGGGCACATTATATACGTCCATATCGTAATATAACCTAACCTAACCCATCTAGACCCTCGCTGGTAATGTTTTACAAAATTCCGGTCGTGTCGGCCCGTACTTTGCCGTGGGGACATTATATACGTCTATAACGTTATATATCCTAACCTAAGGGAACCTAACATCTCGGATGCAGTATTTTCCAACATTTCTGGCGGGCCGGCCCCTACTTCTCGGTGGGCACATTATATACGTCCATATCGTAATATAACCTAACCTAACCCATCTAGACCCTCGCTGGTAATGTTTTACAAAATCCCGGGCGTGTCGGCCCGTACATCTCGGTGAGGATATTATATACGTCCATAACGTTATATATCCTAACCTAAGGGAACCTAACATCTCGGATGTAGTATTTCACGACATTCCTGGCGGGTCGGCGCCAATTCTCGGTGGGATCATTAGATACGTATATAACGTAATATAACCTAACCTAACCCACCTAGACCCTCGCTGGTAATGTTTCACACAATCCCGTACATGTCTTCCCGTACGTCTCGGTGCGGATATTATATACGTCTATAAATTTATATATCCTAACCTAAGGGAACCTAACATCTCGGATGTAGTATTTTCCAACATTCCTGGCGGGTCGGCCCCCACTTCTCGGTGGACACATTATATACGTCTATATCGCAATATAACCTAACCTAACCCATCTAGACCCTCGCTGGTAATGTTTTACAAAATTCCGGTCGTGTCGGACCGTACTTCTCGGTGGGGACATTATATATGTCTATAACGTTATATATCCTAACCTAAGGGAACCTAACTTGTCGGATGTAGTATTTTCCAACATTCCTGGCGTTTCGGCCCCTACTTCTCGGAGGGCACATTATATACGTCCATATGGTAATATAACCTAACCTAACCCATCTAGACCCTCGCTGGTAATGTTTTACAAAATTCCGGTCGTGTCGGCCCGTACTTTGCCGTGGGGACATTATATACGTCTATAACGTTATATATCCTAACCTAAGGGAACCTAACATCTCGGATGCAGTATTTTCCAACATTCCTGGCGGGCCGGCCCCTACTTCTCGGTGGGCACATTATATACGTCCATATCGTAATATAACCTAACCTAACCCATCTAGACCCTCGCTGGTAATGGTTTACAAAATCCCGGGCGTGTCGGCCCGTACATCTCGGTGAGGATATTATATACGTCCATAACGTTATATATCCTAACCTAAGGGAACCTAACATCTCGGATGTAGTATTTTCCAACATTTCTGGCGGGCTGGCCCCTACTTCTCGGTGGGCACATTATATACGTCTATATCGTAATATAACCTAACCTAACCCATCTAGACGGTCGCTGGTAATGTTTTACAAAATCCCGGTCGTGTCGACCCGTACTTCTCGGTGGGGACATTATATACGTCTATAACGTTATATATCCGAACACAAGGGAACCTAACATCTCGGATGTAGTATTTTCCAACATTCCTGGCGGGTCGGCCCCTACTTCTCGGTGGGCTCATTATATACGTCTATATCGCAATATAACCTAACCTAACCCGTCTAGACCCTCGCTGGTAATGTTTTACAAAATCCCGGTCGTGTCGGCCCGTACTTCTCGGTGGGGACATTATATACGTCTATATCGTTATATATCCTAACCTATGGGAACCTAACATCTCGGATGTAGTATTTTACAACATTCCTGGCGAGCCGGCCCCTACTTCTCGGTGGGCTCATTATATACGTCTATATCGCAATATAACCTAACCTAACCCATTTAGACCCTCGCTGGTAATGTTTTACAAAATCCCGGTCGTGTCGGCCCGTACTTCTCGGTGGGGACATTATATACGTCTATATCGTTATATATCCTAACCTAAGGGAACCTAACATCTCGGATGTAGTATTTTCCAACATTCCTGGCGGGTCGGCTCCTACTTCTCGGTGGGCACATTATATACGTCTATATCGTAACGTAACCTAACCTAACCCACCTAGAACCCCGCTGGTAATGTTTCACAGAATCCCGTTCATGTCTTCCCGTACGTCTCGGTTCGGATATTATATACGTCTATAAATTTATATATCCTAACCTAAGGGAACCTAACATCTCGGATGTAGTATTTTCCAACATTCCTGGCGGGTCGGCCCCTACTTCTCGGTGGGCACATTATATACGTCTATATCGTAATATAACCTAACCTAACCCATCTAGATCGTCGCTGGTAATGTTTTACAAAATCCCGGTCGTGTCGGCCAGTACTTCTCCGTGGGGACATTATATACGTCTATAACATTATATATCCTAACCTAAGGGAACCTAACATATCCCATCTAGACCCTCGCTGGTAATGTTTTACAAAATTCCGGTCGTGTCGGCCCCTACCTCTCGGTGGGAACATTATATACGTCTATATCGTAATATAACCTAACCTAACCCATTTAGACCCTCGCTGGTAATGTTTTACAAAATCCCGGTCGTGTCGGCACGTACTTCTCGGTGGGGACATTATATACGTCAATAACGTTATATATCCTAACCTAACCCATCTAGACCCTCGCTGGTAATGTTTTACGAAATCCCGGTCGTGTCGGCCAGTACTTCTCCGTGGGGACATTATATACGTCTATAACGTTATATATCCTAACCTAAGGGAACCTTACATCTCGGATGTAGTATTTTCCAACATTCCTGGCGTGGCGGCCCCAACTTCTCGGTGGGCACATTATATACGTCAATATCGTAATATAACCTAACCTAACCCATCTAGACCCTCGCTGGTAATGTTTTACGAAATCCCGGTCGTGTCGGCCAGTACTTCTCCGTGGGGACATTATATACGTCTATAAGGTTATGTATCCTAACCTAAGGGAACCTAACATCTCGGATGTAGTATTTTCCAACATTTCTGGCGGGTCGGCCCCTACTTCTCGGTGGGAACATTATATACGTCTATATCGTAATATAACCTAACCTAACCCATCTAGACCCTCGCTGGTAATGTTTTACAAAATCCCGGTCGTGTCGGCACGTACTTCTCGGTGGGGACATTATATACGTCTATAACTTTATATATCCTAACCTGAGGGAACCTAACATCTCGGATGTAGTATTTTCCAACATTCCTGGCGGGTCGGCCCCCACTTCTCGGTGGACACATTATATACGTCTATATCGCAATATAACCTAACCTAACCCATCTAGACCCTCGCTGGTAATGTTTTACAAAATCCCGGGCGTGTCGGCCCGTACATCTCGGTGAGGATATTATATACGTCCATAACGTTATATATCCTAACCTAAGGGAACCTAACTTGTCGGATGTAGTATTTCACGACATTCCTGGCGGGTCGGCGCCAATTCTCGGTGGGATCATTAGATACGTATATAACGTAATATAACCTAACCTAACCCACCTAGACCCTCGCTGGTAATGTTTCACACAATCCCGTACATGTCTTCCCGTACGTCTCGGTGCGGATATTATATACGTCTATAAATTTATATATCCTAACCTAAGGGAACCTAACATCTCGGACGTAGTATTTTCCAACATTCCTGGCGGGTCGGCACCTACTTCTCGGTGGGCACATTATATACGTATATATCTTAATATAACCTAACCTAACCCATCTAGACGGTCGCTGGTAATGTTTTACAAAATCCCGGTCGTGTCGCCCCGTACTTCTCGGTGGGGACATTATATACGTCTATAACGTTATATATCCGAACACAAGGGAACCAAACCTCTCGGATGTAGTATTTTCCAACATTCCTGGCGGGTCGGCCCCTACTTCTCGGTGGGCTCATTATATACGTCTATATCGCAATATAACCTAACCTAACCCATCTAGACCCTCGCTGGTAATGTTTTACAAAATCCCGGTCGTGTCGGCCCGTACTTCTCGGTGGGGACATTATATACGTCTATATCGTTATATATCCTAACCTAAGGGAACCTAACATCTCGGATGTAGTATTTTCCAACATTCCTGGCGAGCCGGCCCCTACTTCTCGGTGGGCTCATTATATACGTCTATATCGCAATATAACCTAACCTAACCCATTTAGACCCTCGCTGGTAATGTTTTACAGAATCCCGGTCGTGTCGGCCCGTACTTCTCGGTGGGAACATTATATACGTCTATATCGTTATATATCCTAACCTAAGGGAACCTAACATCTCGGATGTAGTATTTTCCAACATTCCTGGCGGGTCGGCCCCCACTTCTCGGTGGACACATTATATACGTCTATATCGCAATATAACCTAACCTAACCCATCTAGACCCTCGCTGGTAATGTTTTACAAAATTCCGGTCGTGTCGGACCGTACTTCTCGGTGGGGACATTATATATGTCTATAACGTTATATATCCTAACCTAAAGGAACCTAACTTGTCGGATGTAGTATTTTCCAACATTCCTGGCGTTTCGGCCCCTACTTCTCGGAGGGCACATTATATACGTCCATATCGTAATATAACCTAACCTAACCCATCTAGACCCTCGCTGGTAATGTTTTACAAAATTCCGGTCGTGTCGGCCCGTACTTTGCCGTGGGGACATTATATACGTCTATAACGTTATATATCCTAACCTAAGGGAACCTAACATCTCGGATGCAGTATTTTCCAACATTCCTGGCGGGCCGGCCCCTACTTCTCGGTGGGCACATTATATACGTCCATATCGTAACATAACCTAACCTAACCCATCTAGACCCTCGCTGGTAATGGTTTACAAAATCCCGGGCTTGTCGGCCCGTACATCTCGGTGAGGATATTATATACGTCCATAACGTTATATATCCTAACCTAAGGGAACCTAACATCTCGGATGTAGTATTTTCCAACATTCCTGGCGGGTCGGCACCTACTTCTCGGTGGGCACATTATATACGTATATATCGTAATATAACCTAACCTAACCCATCTAGACGGTCGCTGGTAATGTTTTACAAAATCCCGGTCGTGTCGCCCCGTACTTCTCGGTGGGGACATTACATACGTCTATAACGTTATATATCCGAACACAAGGGAACCTAACATCTCGGATGTAGTATTTTCCAACATTCCTGGCGGGTCGGCCCCTACTTCTCGGTGGGCTCATTATATACGTCTATATCGCAATATAACCTAACCTAACCCATCTAGACCCTCGCTGGTAATGTTTTACAAAATCCCGGTCGTGTCGGCCCGTACTTCTCGGTGGGGACATTATATACGTCTATATCGTTATATATCCTAACCTAAGGGAACCTAACATCTCGGATGTAGTATTTTCCAACATTCCTGGCGAGCCGGCCCCTACTTCTCGGTGGGCTCATTATATACTTCTATATCGCAATATAACCTAACCTAACCCATTTAGACCCTCGCTGGTAATGTTTTACAAAATCCCTGTCGTGTCGGCCCGTACTTCTCGGTGGGGACATTATATACGTCTATATCGTTATATATCCTAACCTAAGGGAACGTAACATCTCGGATGTAGTATTTTCCAACATTCCTGGCGGGTCGGCTCCTCCTTCTCGGTGGGCACATTATATACGTCTATATCGTAACGTAACCTAACCTAACCCACCTAGAACCCCGCTGGTAATGTTTCACAGAATCCCGTTCATGTCTTCCCGTACGTCTCGGTTCGGATATTATATACGTCTATAAATTTATATATCCTAACCTAAGGGAACCTAACATCTCGGATGTAGTATTTTCCAACATTCCTGGCGGGTCGGCCCCTACTTCTCGGTGGGCACATTATATACGTCTATATCGTAATATAACCTAACCTAACCCATCTAGACGGTCGCTGGTAATGTTTTACAAAATCCCGGTCGTGTCGACCCGTACTTCTCGGTGGGGACATTATATACGTCTATAACGTTATATATCCGAACACAAGGGAACCTAACATCTCGGATGTAGTATTTTCCAACATTCCTGGCGGGTCGGCCCCTACATCTCGGTGGGAACATTATATACGTCTATATCGTAACGTAACCTAACCTAACCCACCTAGAACCCCGCTGGTAATGTTTCACAGAATCCCGTTCATGTCTTCCCGTACGTCTCGGTTCGGATATTATATACGTCTATAAATTTATATATCCTAACCTAAGGGAACCTAACATCTCGGATGTAGTATTTTCCAACATTCCTGGCGGGTCGGCCCCTACTTCTCGGTGGGCACATTATATACGTCTATATCGTAATATAACCTAACCTAACCCATCTAGATCGTCGCTGGTAATGTTTTACAAAATCCCGGTCGTGTCGGCCAGTACTTCTCCGTGGGGACATTATATACGTCTATAACATTATATATCCTAACCTAAGGGAACCTAACATATCCCATCTAGACCCTCGCTGGTAATGTTTTACAAAATTCCGGTCGTGTCGGCCCCTACCTCTCGGTGGGAACATTATATACGTCTATATCGTAATATAACCTAACCTAACCCATTTAGACCCTCGCTGGTAATGTTTTACAAAATCCCGGTCGTGTCGGCACGTACTTCTCGGTGGGGACATTATATACGTCAATAACGTTATATATCCTAACCTAACCCATCTAGACCCTCGCTGGTAATGTTTTACGAAATCCCGGTCGTGTCGGCCAGTACTTCTCCGTGGGGACATTATATACGTCTATAACGTTATATATCCTAACCTAAGGGAACCTTACATCTCGGATGTAGTATTTTCCAACATTCCTGGCGTGGCGGCCCCAACTTCTCGGTGGGCACATTATATACGTCAATATCGTAATATAACCTAACCTAACCCATCTAGACCCTCGCTGGTAATGTTTTACGAAATCCCGGTCGTGTCGGCCAGTACTTCTCCGTGGGGACATTATATACGTCTATAAGGTTATATATCCTAACCTAAGGGAACCTAACATCTCGGATGTAGTATTTTCCAACATTTCTGGCGGGTCGGCCCCTACTTCTCGGTGGGAACATTATATACGTCTATATCGTAATATAACCTAACCTAACCCATCTAGACCCTCGCTGGTAATGTTTTACAAAATCCCGGTCGTGTCGGCACGTACTTCTCGGTGGGGACATTATATACGTCTATAACTTTATATATCCTAACCTGAGGGAACCTAACATCTCGGATGTAGTATTTTCCAACATTCCTGGCGGGTCGGCCCCCACTTCTCGGTGGACACATTATATACGTCTATATCGCAATATAACCTAACCTAACCCATCTAGACCCTCGCTGGTAATGTTTTACAAAATTCCGGTCGTGTCGGCCCGTACTTCTCGGTGGGGACATTATATACGTCTATAACGTTATATATCCTAACCTAAGGGAACCTAACTTGTCGGATGTAGTATTTTCCAACATTCCTGGCGTTTCGGCCCCTACTTCTCGGAGGGCACATTATATACGTCCATATCGTAATATAACCTAACCTAACCCATCTAGACCCTCGCTGGTAATGTTTTACAAAATTCCGGTCGTGTCGGCCCGTACTTTGCCGTGGGGACATTATATACGTCTATAACGTTATATATCCTAACCTAAGGGAACCTAACATCTCGGATGCAGTATTTTCCAACATTTCTGGCGGGCCGGCCCCTACTTCTCGGTGGGCACATTATATACGTCCATATCGTAATATAACCTAACCTAACCCATCTAGACCCTCGCTGGTAATGTTTTACAAAATCCCGGGCGTGTCGGCCCGTACATCTCGGTGAGGATATTATATACGTCCATAACGTTATATATCCTAACCTAAGGGAACCTAACATCTCGGATGTAGTATTTCACGACATTCCTGGCGGGTCGGCGCCAATTCTCGGTGGGATCATTAGATACGTATATAACGTAATATAACCTAACCTAACCCACCTAGACCCTCGCTGGTAATGTTTCACACAATCCCGTACATGTCTTCCCGTACGTCTCGGTGCGGATATTATATACGTCTATAAATTTATATATCCTAACCTAAGGGAACCTAACATCTCGGATGTAGTATTTTCCAACATTCCTGGCGGGTCGGCCCCCACTTCTCGGTGGACACATTATATACGTCTATATCGCAATATAACCTAACCTAACCCATCTAGACCCTCGCTGGTAATGTTTTACAAAATTCCGGTCGTGTCGGACCGTACTTCTCGGTGGGGACATTATATATGTCTATAACGTTATATATCCTAACCTAAGGGAACCTAACTTGTCGGATGTAGTATTTTCCAACATTCCTGGCGTTTCGGCCCCTACTTCTCGGAGGGCACATTATATACGTCCATATCGTAATATAACCTAACCTAACCCATCTAGACCCTCGCTGGTAATGTTTTACAAAATTCCGGTCGTGTCGGCCCGTACTTTGCCGTGGGGACATTATATACGTCTATAACGTTATATATCCTAACCTAAGGGAACCTAACATCTCGGATGCAGTATTTTCCAACATTCCTGGCGGGCCGGCCCCTACTTCTCGGTGGGCACATTATATACGTCCATATCGTAATATAACCTAACCTAACCCATCTAGACCCTCGCTGGTAATGGTTTACAAAATCCCGGGCGTGTCGGCCCGTACATCTCGGTGAGGATATTATATACGTCCATAACGTTATATATCCTAACCTAAGGGAACCTAACATCTCGGATGTAGTATTTTCCAACATTCCTGGCGGGTCGGCACCTACTTCTCGGTGGGCACATTATATACGTATATATCGTAATATAACCTAACCTAACCCATCTAGACGGTCGCTGGTAATGTTTTACAAAATCCCGGTCGTGTCGCCCCGTACTTCTCGGTGGGGACATTACATACGTCTATAACGTTATATATCCGAACACAAGGGAACCTAACATCTCGGATGTAGTATTTTCCAACATTCCTGGCGGGTCGGCCCCTACTTCTCGGTGGGCTCATTATATACGTCTATATCGCAATATAACCTAACCTAACCCATCTAGACCCTCGCTGGTAATGTTTTACAAAATCCCGGTCGTGTCGGCCCGTACTTCTCGGTGGGGACATTATATACGTCAATAACGTTATATATCCTAACCTAACCCATCTAGACCCTCGCTGGTAATGTTTTACGAAATCCCGGTCGTGTCGGCCAGTACTTCTCCGTGGGGACATTATATACGTCTATAACGTTATATATCCTAACCTAAGGGAACCTTACATCTCGGATGTAGTATTTTCCAACATTCCTGGCGTGGCGGCCCCAACTTCTCGGTGGGCACATTATATACGTCAATATCGTAATATAACCTAACCTAACCCATCTAGACCCTCGCTGGTAATGTTTTACGAAATCCCGGTCGTGTCGGCCAGTACTTCTCCGTGGGGACATTATATACGTCTATAAGGTTATATATCCTAACCTAAGGGAACCTAACATCTCGGATGTAGTATTTTCCAACATTTCTGGCGGGTCGGCCCCTACTTCTCGGTGGGAACATTATATACGTCTATATCGTAATATAACCTAACCTAACCCATCTAGACCCTCGCTGGTAATGTTTTACAAAATCCCGGTCGTGTCGGCACGTACTTCTCGGTGGGGACATTATATACGTCTATAACTTTATATATCCTAACCTGAGGGAACCTAACATCTCGGATGTAGTATTTTCCAACATCCCTGGCGGGTCGGCCCCCACTTCTCGGTGGACACATTATATACGTCTATATCGCAATATAACCTAACCTAACCCATCTAGACCCTCGCTGGTAATGTTTTACAAAATTCCGGTCGTGTCGGCCCGTACTTCTCGGTGGGGACATTATATACGTCTATAACGTTATATATCCTAACCTAAGGGAACCTAACTTGTCGGATGTAGTATTTTCCAACATTCCTGGCGTTTCGGCCCCTACTTCTCGGAGGGCACATTATATACGTCCATATCGTAATATAACCTAACCTAACCCATCTAGACCCTCGCTGGTAATGTTTTACAAAATTCCGGTCGTGTCGGCCCGTACTTTGCCGTGGGGACATTATATACGTCTATAACGTTATATATCCTAACCTAAGGGAACCTAACATCTCGGATGCAGTATTTTCCAACATTTCTGGCGGGCCGGCCCCTACTTCTCGGTGGGCACATTATATACGTCCATATCGTAATATAACCTAACCTAACCCATCTAGACCCTCGCTGGTAATGTTTTACAAAATCCCGGGCGTGTCGGCCCGTACATCTCGGTGAGGATATTATATACGTCCATAACGTTATATATCCTAACCTAAGGGAACCTAACATCTCGGATGTAGTATTTCACGACATTCCTGGCGGGTCGGCGCCAATTCTCGGTGTGATCATTAGATACGTATATAACGTAATATAACCTAACCTAACCCACCTAGACCCTCGCTGGTAATGTTTCACACAATCCCGTACATGTCTTCCCGTACGTCTCGGTGCGGATATTATATACGTCTATAAATTTATATATCCTAACCTAAGGGAACCTAACATCTCGGACGTAGTATTTTCCAACATTCCTGGCGGGTCGGCACCTACTTCTCGGTGGGCACATTATATACGTATATATCGTAATATAACCTAACCTAACCCATCTAGACGGTCGCTGGTAATGTTTTACAAAATCCCGGTCGTGTCGCCCCGTACTTCTCGGTGGGGACATTATATACGTCTATAACGTTATATATCCGAACACAAGGGAACCTAACATCTCGGATGTAGTATTTTCCAACATTCCTGGCGGGTCGGCCCCTACTTCTCGGTGGGCTCATTATATACGTCTATATCGCAATATAACCTAACCTAACCCATCTAGACCCTCGCTGGTAATGTTTTACAGAATCCCGGTCGTGTCGGCCCGTACTTCTCGGTGGGGACATTATATACGTCTATATCGTTATATATCCTAACCTAAGGGAACCTAACATCTCGGATGTAGTATTTTCCAACATTCCTGGCGGGTCGGCCCCCACTTCTCGGTGGACACATTATATACGTCTATATCGCAATATAACCTAACCTAACCCATCTAGACCCTCGCTGGTAATGTTTTACAAAATTCCGGTCGTGTCGGACCGTACTTCTCGGTGGGGACATTATATATGTCTATAACGTTATATATCCTAACCTAAGGGAACCTAACTTGTCGGATGTAGTATTTTCCAACATTCCTGGCGTTTCGGCCCCTACTTCTCGGAGGGCACATTATATACGTCCATATCGTAATATAACCTAACCTAACCCATCTAGACCCTCGCTGGTAATGTTTTACAAAATTCCGGTCGTGTCGGCCCGTACTTTGCCGTGGGGACATTATATACGTCTATAACGTTATATATCCTAACCTAAGGGAACCTAACATCTCGGATGCAGTATTTTCCAACATTCCTGGCGGGCCGGCCCCTACTTCTCGGTGGGCACATTATATACGTCCATATCGTAATATAACCTAACCTAACCCATCTAGACCCTCGCTGGTAATGGTTTACAAAATCCCGGGCGTGTCGGCCCGTACATCTCGGTGAGGATATTATATACGTCCATAACGTTATATATCCTAACCTAAGGGAACCTAACATCTCGGATGTAGTATTTTCCAACATTCCTGGCGGGTCGGCACCTACTTCTCGGTGGGCACATTATATACGTATATATCGTAATATAACCTAACCTAACCCATCTAGACGGTCGCTGGTAATGTTTTACAAAATCCCGGTCGTGTCGCCCCGTACTTCTCGGTGGGGACATTACATACGTCTATAACGTTATATATCCGAACACAAGGGAACCTAACATCTCGGATGTAGTATTTTCCAACATTCCTGGCGGGTCGGCCCCTACTTCTCGGTGGGCTCATTATATACGTCTATATCGCAATATAACCTAACCTAACCCATCTAGACCCTCGCTGGTAATGTTTTACAAAATCCCGGTCGTGTCGGCCCGTACTTCTCGGTGGGGACATTATATACGTCTATATCGTTATATATCCTAACCTAAGGGAACCTAACATCTCGGATGTAGTATTTTCCAACATTCCTGGCGAGCCGGCCCCTACTTCTCGGTGGGCTCATTATATACGTCTATATCGCAATATAACCTAACCTAACCCATTTAGACCCTCGCTGGTAATGTTTTACAAAATCCCGGGCGTGTCGGCCCGTACATCTCGGTGAGGATATTATATACGTCCATAACGTTATATATCCTAACCTAAGGGAACCTAACATCTCGGATGTAGTATTTTCCAACATTCCTGGCGGGTCGGCACCTACTTCTCGGTGGGCACATTATATACGTATATATCGTAATATAACCTAACCTAACCCATCTAGACGGTCGCTGGTAATGTTTTACAAAATCCCGGTCGTGTCGCCCCGTACTTCTCGGTGGGGACATTACATACGTCTATAACGTTATATATCCGAACACAAGGGAACCTAACATCTCGGATGTAGTATTTTCCAACATTCCTGGCGGGTCGGCCCCTACATCTCGGTGGGAACATTATATACGTCTATATCGTAATATAACCTAACCTAACCCATCTAGACCCTCGCTGGTAATGTTTTACAAAATCCCGGTCGTGTCGGCACGTACTTCTCGGTGGGGACATTATATACGTCTATAACTTTATATATCCTAACCTGAGGGAACCTAACATCTCGGATGTAGTATTTTCCAACATTCCTGGCGGGTCGGCCCCCACTTCTCGGTGGACACATTATATACGTCTATATCGCAATATAACCTAACTTAACCCATCTAGACCCTCGCTGGTAATGTTTTACAAAATTCCGGTCGTGTCGGACCGTACTTCTCGGTGGGGACATTATATATGTCTATAACGTTATATATCCTAACCTAAGGGAACCTAACTTGTCGGATGTAGTATTTTCCAACATTCCTGGCGTTTCGGCCCCTACTTCTCGGAGGGCACATTATATACGTCCATATCGTAATATAACCTAACCTAACCCATCTAGACCCTCGCTGGTAATGTTTTACAAAATTCCGGTCGTGTCGGCCCGTACTTTGCCGTGGGGACATTATATACGTCTATAACGTTATATATCCTAACCTAAGGGAACCTAACATCTCGGATGCAGTATTTTCCAACATTCCTGGCGGGCCGGCCCCTACTTCTCGGTGGGCACATTATATACGTCCATATCGTAATATAACCTAACCTAACCCATCTAGACCCTCGCTGGTAATGGTTTACAAAATCCCGGGCGTGTCGGCCCGTACATCTCGGTGAGGATATTATATACGTCCATAACGTTATATATCCTAACCTAAGGGAACCTAACATCTCGGATGTAGTATTTTCCAACATTCCTGGCGGGTCGGCACCTACTTCTCGGTGGGCACATTATATACGTATATATCGTAATATAACCTAACCTAACCCATCTAGACGGTCGCTGGTAATGTTTTACAAAATCCCGGTCGTGTCGCCCCGTACTTCTCGGTGGGGACATTACATACGTCTATAACGTTATATATCCGAACACAAGGGAACCTAACATCTCGGATGTAGTATTTTCCAACATTCCTGGCGGGTCGGCCCCTACTTCTCGGTGGGCTCATTATATACGTCTATATCGCAATATAACCTAACCCAACCCATCTAGACCCTCGCTGGTAATGTTTTACAAAATCCCGGTCGTGTCGGCCCGTACTTCTCGGTGGGGACATTATATACGTCTATATCGTTATATATCCTAACCTAAGGGAACCTAACATCTCGGATGTAGTATTTTCCAACATTCCTGGCGAGCCGGCCCCTACTTCTCGGTGGGCTCATTATATACGTCTATATCGCAATATAACCTAACCTAACCCATTTAGACCCTCGCTGGTAATGTTTTACAAAATCCCTGTCGTGTCGGCCCGTACTTCTCGGTGGGGACATTATATACGTCTATATCGTTATATATCCTAACCTAAGGGAACCTAACATCTCGGATGTAGTATTTTCCAACATTCCTGGCGGGTCGGCTCCTACTTCTCGGTGGGCACATTATATACGTCTATATCGTAACGTAACCTAACCTAACCCACCTAGAACCCCGCTGGTAATGTTTCACAGAATCCCGTTCATGTCTTCCCGTACGTCTCGGTTCGGATATTATATACGTCTATAAATTTATATATCCTAACCTAAGGGAACCTAACATCTCGGATGTAGTATTTTCCAACATTCCTGGCGGGTCGGCCCCTACTTCTCGGTGGGCACATTATATACGTCTATATCGTAATATAACCTAACCTAACCCATCTAGATGGTCGCTGGTAATGTTTTACAAAATCCCGGTCGTGTCGACCCGTACTTCTCGGTGGGGACATTATATACGTCTATAACGTTATATATCCGAACACAAGGGAACCTAACATCTCGGATGTAGTATTTTCCAACATTCCTGGCGGGTCGGCCCCTACATCTCGGTGGGAACATTATATACGTCTATATCGTAATATAACCTAACCTAACCCATCTAGACCCTCGCTGGTAATGTTTTACAAAATCCCGGTCGTGTCGGCACGTACTTCTCGGTGGGGACATTATATACGTCTATAACTTTATATATCCTAACCTGAGGGAACCTAACATCTCGGATGTAGTATTTTCCAACATTCCTGGCGGTTCGGCCCCCACTTCTCGGTGGACACATTATATACGTCTATATCGCAATATAACCTAACCTAACCCATCTAGACCCTCGCTGGTAATGTTTTACAAAATTCCGGTCGTGTCGGACCGTACTTCTCGGTGGGGACATTATATATGTCTATAACGTTATATATCCTAACCTAAGGGAACCTAACTTGTCGGATGTAGTATTTTCCAACATTCCTGGCGTTTCGGCCCCTACTTCTCGGAGGGCACATTATATACGTCCATATCGTAAGATAACCTAACCTAACCCATCTAGACCCTCGCTGGTAATGTTTTACAAAATTCCGGTCGTGTCGGCCCGTACTTTGCCGTGGGGACATTATATACGTCTATAACGTTATATATCCTAACCTAAGGGAACCTAACATCTCGGATGCAGTATTTTCCAACATTCCTGGCGGGCCGGCCCCTACTTCTCGGTGGGCACATTATATACGTCCATATCGTAATATAACCTAACCTAACCCATCTAGACCCTCGCTGGTAATGGTTTACAAAATCCCGGGCGTGTCGGCCCGTACATCTCGGTGAGGATATTATATACGTCCATAACGTTATATATCCTAACCTAAGGGAACCTAACATCTCGGATGTAGTATTTTCCAACATTCCTGGCGGGTCGGCACCTACTTCTCGGTGGGCACATTATATACGTATATATCGTAATATAACCTAACCTAACCCATCTAGACGGTCGCTGGTAATGTTTTACAAAATCCCGGTCGTGTCGCCCCGTACTTCTCGGTGGGGACATTACATACGTCTATAACGTTATATATCCGAACACAAGGGAACCTAACATCTCGGATGTAGTATTTTCCAACATTCCTGGCGGGTCGGCCCCTACTTCTCGGTGGGCTCATTATATACGTCTATATCGCAATATAACCTAACCTAACCCATCTAGACCCTCGCTGGTAATGTTTTACAAAATCCCGGTCGTGTCGGCCCGTACTTCTCGGTGGGGACATTATATACGTCAATAACGTTATATATCCTAACCTAACCCATCTAGACCCTCGCTGGTAATGTTTTACGAAATCCCGGTCGTGTCGGCCAGTACTTCTCCGTGGGGACATTATATACGTCTATAACGTTATATATCCTAACCTAAGGGAACCTTACATCTCGGATGTAGTATTTTCCAACATTCCTGGCGGGTCGGCCCCTACATCTCGGTGGGAACATTATATACGTCTATATCGTAATATAACCTAACCTAACCCACCTAGACCCTCGCTGGTAATGTTTCACACAATCCCGTACATGTCTTCCCGTACGTCTCGGTGCGGATATTATATACGTCTATAAATTTATATATCCTAACCTAAGGGAACCTAACATCTCGGACGTAGTATTTTCCAACATTCCTGGCGGGTCGGCACCTACTTCTCGGTGGGCACATTATATACGTATATATCGTAATATAACCTAACCTAACCCATCTAGACGGTCGCTGGTAATGTTTTACAAAATCCCGGTCGTGTCGCCCCGTACTTCTCGGTGGGGACATTATATACGTCTATAACGTTATATATCCGAACACAAGGGAACCTAACATCTCGGATGTAGTATTTTCCAACATTCCTGGCGGGTCGGCCCCTACTTCTCGGTGGGCTCATTATATACGTCTATATCGCAATATAACCTAACCTAACCCATCTAGACCCTCGCTGGTAATGTTTTACAGAATCCCGGTCGTGTCGGCCCGTACTTCTCGGTGGGGACATTATATACGTCTATATCGTTATATATCCTAACCTAAGGGAACCTAACATCTCGGATGTAGTATTTTCCAACATTCCTGGCGGGTCGGCCCCCACTTCTCGGTGGACACATTATATACGTCTATATCGCAATATAACCTAACCTAACCCATCTAGACCCTCGCTGGTAATGTTTTACAAAATTCCGGTCGTGTCGGACCGTACTTCTCGGTGGGGACATTATATATGTCTATAACGTTATATATCCTAACCTAAGGGAACCTAACTTGTCGGATGTAGTATTTTCCAACATTCCTGGCGTTTCGGCCCCTACTTCTCGGAGGGCACATTATATACGTCCATATCGTAATATAACCTAACCTAACCCATCTAGACCCTCGCTGGTAATGTTTTACAAAATTCCGGTCGTGTCGGCCCGTACTTTGCCGTGGGGACATTATATACGTCTATAACGTTATATATCCTAACCTAAGGGAACCTAACATCTCGGATGCAGTATTTTCCAACATTCCTGGCGGGCCGGCCCCTACTTCTCGGTGGGCACATTATATACGTCCATATCGTAATATAACCTAACCTAACCCATCTAGACCCTCGCTGGTAATGGTTTACAAAATCCCGGGCGTGTCGGCCCGTACATCTCGGTGAGGATATTATATACGTCCATAACGTTATATATCCTAACCTAAGGGAACCTAACATCTCGGATGTAGTATTTTCCAACATTCCTGGCGGGTCGGCACCTACTTCTCGGTGGGCACATTATATACGTATATATCGTAATATAACCTAACCTAACCCATCTAGACGGTCGCTGGTAATGTTTTACAAAATCCCGGTCGTGTCGCCCCGTACTTCTCGGTGGGGACATTACATACGTCTATAACGTTATATATCCGAACACAAGGGAACCTAACATCTCGGATGTAGTATTTTCCAACATTCCTGGCGGGTCGGCCCCTACTTCTCGGTGGGCTCATTATATACGTCTATATCGCAATATAACCTAACCTAACCCATCTAGACCCTCGCTGGTAATGTTTTACAAAATCCCGGTCGTGTCGGCCCGTACTTCTCGGTGGGGACATTATATACGTCTATATCGTTATATATCCTAACCTAAGGGAACCTAACATCTCGGATGTAGTATTTTCCAACATTCCTGGCGAGCCGGCCCCTACTTCTCGGTGGGCTCATTATATACGTCTATATCGCAATATAACCTAACCTAACCCATTTAGACCCTCGCTGGTAATGTTTTACAAAATCCCGGGCGTGTCGGCCCGTACATCTCGGTGAGGATATTATATACGTCCATAACGTTATATATCCTAACCTAAGGGAACCTAACATCTCGGATGTAGTATTTTCCAACATTCCTGGCGGGTCGGCACCTACTTCTCGGTGGGCACATTATATACGTATATATCGTAATATAACCTAACCTAACCCATCTAGACGGTCGCTGGTAATGTTTTACAAAATCCCGGTCGTGTCGCCCCGTACTTCTCGGTGGGGACATTACATACGTCTATAACGTTATATATCCGAACACAAGGGAACCTAACATCTCGGATGTAGTATTTTCCAACATTCCTGGCGGGTCGGCCCCTACATCTCGGTGGGAACATTATATACGTCTATATCGTAATATAACCTAACCTAACCCATCTAGACCCTCGCTGGTAATGTTTTACAAAATCCCGGTCGTGTCGGCACGTACTTCTCGGTGGGGACATTATATACGTCTATAACTTTATATATCCTAACCTGAGGGAACCTAACATCTCGGATGTAGTATTTTCCAACATTCCTGGCGGGTCGGCCCCCACTTCTCGGTGGACACATTATATACGTCTATATCGCAATATAACCTAACTTAACCCATCTAGACCCTCGCTGGTAATGTTTTACAAAATTCCGGTCGTGTCGGACCGTACTTCTCGGTGGGGACATTATATATGTCTATAACGTTATATATCCTAACCTAAGGGAACCTAACTTGTCGGATGTAGTATTTTCCAACATTCCTGGCGTTTCGGCCCCTACTTCTCGGAGGGCACATTATATACGTCCATATCGTAATATAACCTAACCTAACCCATCTAGACCCTCGCTGGTAATGTTTTACAAAATTCCGGTCGTGTCGGCCCGTACT
This sequence comes from Xylocopa violacea, assembly GCA_963969225.1. Lineage (NCBI taxonomy): Eukaryota > Metazoa > Arthropoda > Insecta > Hymenoptera > Apidae > Xylocopa > Xylocopa violacea. The sequence continues at coordinate 4,329,598 of CAXAJV010000011.1, read as the reverse complement.
TTGCCGTGGGGACATTATATACGTCTATAACGTTATATATCCTAACCTAAGGGAACCTAACATCTCGGATGCAGTATTTTCCAACATTCCTGGCGGGCCGGCCCCTACTTCTCGGTGGGCACATTATATACGTCCATATCGTAATATAACCTAACCTAACCCATCTAGACCCTCGCTGGTAATGGTTTACAAAATCCCGGGCGTGTCGGCCCGTACATCTCGGTGAGGATATTATATACGTCCATAACGTTATATATCCTAACCTAAGGGAACCTAACATCTCGGATGTAGTATTTTCCAACATTCCTGGCGGGTCGGCACCTACTTCTCGGTGGGCACATTATATACGTATATATCGTAATATAACCTAACCTAACCCATCTAGACGGTCGCTGGTAATGTTTTACAAAATCCCGGTCGTGTCGCCCCGTACTTCTCGGTGGGGACATTACATACGTCTATAACGTTATATATCCGAACACAAGGGAACCTAACATCTCGGATGTAGTATTTTCCAACATTCCTGGCGGGTCGGCCCCTACTTCTCGGTGGGCTCATTATATACGTCTATATCGCAATATAACCTAACCCAACCCATCTAGACCCTCGCTGGTAATGTTTTACAAAATCCCGGTCGTGTCGGCCCGTACTTCTCGGTGGGGACATTATATACGTCTATATCGTTATATATCCTAACCTAAGGGAACCTAACATCTCGGATGTAGTATTTTCCAACATTCCTGGCGAGCCGGCCCCTACTTCTCGGTGGGCTCATTATATACGTCTATATCGCAATATAACCTAACCTAACCCATTTAGACCCTCGCTGGTAATGTTTTACAAAATCCCTGTCGTGTCGGCCCGTACTTCTCGGTGGGGACATTATATACGTCTATATCGTTATATATCCTAACCTAAGGGAACCTAACATCTCGGATGTAGTATTTTCCAACATTCCTGGCGGGTCGGCTCCTACTTCTCGGTGGGCACATTATATACGTCTATATCGTAACGTAACCTAACCTAACCCACCTAGAACCCCGCTGGTAATGTTTCACAGAATCCCGTTCATGTCTTCCCGTACGTCTCGGTTCGGATATTATATACGTCTATAAATTTATATATCCTAACCTAAGGGAACCTAACATCTCGGATGTAGTATTTTCCAACATTCCTGGCGGGTCGGCCCCTACTTCTCGGTGGGCACATTATATACGTCTATATCGTAATATAACCTAACCTAACCCATCTAGATGGTCGCTGGTAATGTTTTACAAAATCCCGGTCGTGTCGACCCGTACTTCTCGGTGGGGACATTATATACGTCTATAACGTTATATATCCGAACACAAGGGAACCTAACATCTCGGATGTAGTATTTTCCAACATTCCTGGCGGGTCGGCCCCTACATCTCGGTGGGAACATTATATACGTCTATATCGTAATATAACCTAACCTAACCCATCTAGACCCTCGCTGGTAATGTTTTACAAAATCCCGGTCGTGTCGGCACGTACTTCTCGGTGGGGACATTATATACGTCTATAACTTTATATATCCTAACCTGAGGGAACCTAACATCTCGGATGTAGTATTTTCCAACATTCCTGGCGGTTCGGCCCCCACTTCTCGGTGGACACATTATATACGTCTATATCGCAATATAACCTAACCTAACCCATCTAGACCCTCGCTGGTAATGTTTTACAAAATTCCGGTCGTGTCGGACCGTACTTCTCGGTGGGGACATTATATATGTCTATAACGTTATATATCCTAACCTAAGGGAACCTAACTTGTCGGATGTAGTATTTTCCAACATTCCTGGCGTTTCGGCCCCTACTTCTCGGAGGGCACATTATATACGTCCATATCGTAAGATAACCTAACCTAACCCATCTAGACCCTCGCTGGTAATGTTTTACAAAATTCCGGTCGTGTCGGCCCGTACTTTGCCGTGGGGACATTATATACGTCTATAACGTTATATATCCTAACCTAAGGGAACCTAACATCTCGGATGCAGTATTTTCCAACATTCCTGGCGGGCCGGCCCCTACTTCTCGGTGGGCACATTATATACGTCCATATCGTAATATAACCTAACCTAACCCATCTAGACCCTCGCTGGTAATGGTTTACAAAATCCCGGGCGTGTCGGCCCGTACATCTCGGTGAGGATATTATATACGTCCATAACGTTATATATCCTAACCTAAGGGAACCTAACATCTCGGATGTAGTATTTTCCAACATTCCTGGCGGGTCGGCACCTACTTCTCGGTGGGCACATTATATACGTATATATCGTAATATAACCTAACCTAACCCATCTAGACGGTCGCTGGTAATGTTTTACAAAATCCCGGTCGTGTCGCCCCGTACTTCTCGGTGGGGACATTACATACGTCTATAACGTTATATATCCGAACACAAGGGAACCTAACATCTCGGATGTAGTATTTTCCAACATTCCTGGCGGGTCGGCCCCTACTTCTCGGTGGGCTCATTATATACGTCTATATCGCAATATAACCTAACCTAACCCATCTAGACCCTCGCTGGTAATGTTTTACAAAATCCCGGTCGTGTCGGCCCGTACTTCTCGGTGGGGACATTATATACGTCAATAACGTTATATATCCTAACCTAACCCATCTAGACCCTCGCTGGTAATGTTTTACGAAATCCCGGTCGTGTCGGCCAGTACTTCTCCGTGGGGACATTATATACGTCTATAACGTTATATATCCTAACCTAAGGGAACCTTACATCTCGGATGTAGTATTTTCCAACATTCCTGGCGTGGCGGCCCCAACTTCTCGGTGGGCACATTATATACGTCAATATCGTAATATAACCTAACCTAACCCATCTAGACCCTCGCTGGTAATGTTTTACGAAATCCCGGTCGTGTCGGCCAGTACTTCTCCGTGGGGACATTATATACGTCTATAAGGTTATATATCCTAACCTAAGGGAACCTAACATCTCGGATGTAGTATTTTCCAACATTTCTGGCGGGTCGGCCCCTACTTCTCGGTGGGAACATTATATACGTCTATATCGTAATATAACCTAACCTAACCCATCTAGACCCTCGCTGGTAATGTTTTACAAAATCCCGGTCGTGTCGGCACGTACTTCTCGGTGGGGACATTATATACGTCTATAACTTTATATATCCTAACCTGAGGGAACCTAACATCTCGGATGTAGTATTTTCCAACATCCCTGGCGGGTCGGCCCCCACTTCTCGGTGGACACATTATATACGTCTATATCGCAATATAACCTAACCTAACCCATCTAGACCCTCGCTGGTAATGTTTTACAAAATTCCGGTCGTGTCGGCCCGTACTTCTCGGTGGGGACATTATATACGTCTATAACGTTATATATCCTAACCTAAGGGAACCTAACTTGTCGGATGTAGTATTTTCCAACATTCCTGGCGTTTCGGCCCCTACTTCTCGGGGGGCACATTATATACGTCCATATCGTAATATAACCTAACCTAACCCATCTAGACCCTCGCTGGTAATGTTTTACAAAATTCCGGTCGTGTCGGCCCGTACTTTGCCGTGGGGACATTATATACGTCTATAACGTTATATATCCTAACCTAAGGGAACCTAACATCTCGGATGCAGTATTTTCCAACATTTCTGGCGGGCCGGCCCCTACTTCTCGGTGGGCACATTATATACGTCCATATCGTAATATAACCTAACCTAACCCATCTAGACCCTCGCTGGTAATGTTTTACAAAATCCCGGGCGTGTCGGCCCGTACATCTCGGTGAGGATATTATATACGTCCATAACGTTATATATCCTAACCTAAGGGAACCTAACATCTCGGATGTAGTATTTCACGACATTCCTGGCGGGTCGGCGCCAATTCTCGGTGTGATCATTAGATACGTATATAACGTAATATAACCTAACCTAACCCACCTAGACCCTCGCTGGTAATGTTTCACACAATCCCGTACATGTCTTCCCGTACGTCTCGGTGCGGATATTATATACGTCTATAAATTTATATATCCTAACCTAAGGGAACCTAACATCTCGGACGTAGTATTTTCCAACATTCCTGGCGGGTCGGCACCTACTTCTCGGTGGGCACATTATATACGTATATATCGTAATATAACCTAACCTAACCCATCTAGACGGTCGCTGGTAATGTTTTACAAAATCCCGGTCGTGTCGCCCCGTACTTCTCGGTGGGGACATTATATACGTCTATAACGTTATATATCCGAACACAAGGGAACCTAACATCTCGGATGTAGTATTTTCCAACATTCCTGGCGGGTCGGCCCCTACTTCTCGGTGGGCTCATTATATACGTCTATATCGCAATATAACCTAACCTAACCCATCTAGACCCTCGCTGGTAATGTTTTACAAAATCCCGGTCGTGTCGGCCCGTACTTCTCGGTGGGGACATTATATACGTCTATATCGTTATATATCCTAACCTAAGGGAACCTAACATCTCGGATGTAGTATTTTCCAACATTCCTGGCGAGCCGGCCCCTACTTCTCGGTGGGCTCATTATATACGTCTATATCGCAATATAACCTAACCTAACCCATTTAGACCCTCGCTGGTAATGTTTTACAGAATCCCGGTCGTGTCGGCCCGTACTTCTCGGTGGGGACATTATATACGTCTATATCGTTATATATCCTAACCTAAGGGAACCTAACATCTCGGATGTAGTATTTTCCAACATTCCTGGCGGGTCGGCCCCCACTTCTCGGTGGACACATTATATACGTCTATATCGCAATATAACCTAACCTAACCCATCTAGACCCTCGCTGGTAATGTTTTACAAAATTCCGGTCGTGTCGGACCGTACTTCTCGGTGGGGACATTATATATGTCTATAACGTTATATATCCTAACCTAAGGGAACCTAACTTGTCGGATGTAGTATTTTCCAACATTCCTGGCGTTTCGGCCCCTACTTCTCGGAGGGCACATTATATACGTCCATATCGTAATATAACCTAACCTAACCCATCTAGACCCTCGCTGGTAATGTTTTACAAAATTCCGGTCGTGTCGGCCCGTACTTTGCCGTGGGGACATTATATACGTCTATAACGTTATATATCCTAACCTAAGGGAACCTAACATCTCGGATGCAGTATTTTCCAACATTCCTGGCGGGCCGGCCCCTACTTCTCGGTGGGCACATTATATACGTCCATATCGTAATATAACCTAACCTAACCCATCTAGACCCTCGCTGGTAATGGTTTACAAAATCCCGGGCGTGTCGGCCCGTACATCTCGGTGAGGATATTATATACGTCCATAACGTTATATATCCTAACCTAAGGGAACCTAACATCTCGGATGTAGTATTTTCCAACATTCCTGGCGGGTCGGCACCTACTTCTCGGTGGGCACATTATATACGTATATATCGTAATATAACCTAACCTAACCCATCTAGACGGTCGCTGGTAATGTTTTACAAAATCCCGGTCGTGTCGCCCCGTACTTCTCGGTGGGGACATTACATACGTCTATAACGTTATATATCCGAACACAAGGGAACCTAACATCTCGGATGTAGTATTTTCCAACATTCCTGGCGGGTCGGCCCCTACTTCTCGGTGGGCTCATTATATACGTCTATATCGCAATATAACCTAACCTAACCCATCTAGACCCTCGCTGGTAATGTTTTACAAAATCCCGGTCGTGTCGGCCCGTACTTCTCGGTGGGGACATTATATACGTCTATATCGTTATATATCCTAACCTAAGGGAACCTAACATCTCGGATGTAGTATTTTCCAACATTCCTGGCGAGCCGGACCCTACTTCTCGGTGGGCTCATTATATACGTCTATATCGCAATATAACCTAACCTAACCCATTTAGACCCTCGCTGGTAATGTTTTACAAAATCCCGGGCGTGTCGGCCCGTACATCTCGGTGAGGATATTATATACGTCCATAACGTTATATATCCTAACCTAAGGGAACCTAACATCTCGGATGTAGTATTTTCCAACATTCCTGGCGGGTCGGCACCTACTTCTCGGTGGGCACATTATATACGTATATATCGTAATATAACCTAACCTAACCCATCTAGACGGTCGCTGGTAATGTTTTACAAAATCCCGGTCGTGTCGCCCCGTACTTCTCGGTGGGGACATTACATACGTCTATAACGTTATATATCCGAACACAAGGGAACCTAACATCTCGGATGTAGTATTTTCCAACATTCCTGGCGGGTCGGCCCCTACATCTCGGTGGGAACATTATATACGTCTATATCGTAATATAACCTAACCTAACCCATCTAGACCCTCGCTGGTAATGTTTTACAAAATCCCGGTCGTGTCGGCACGTACTTCTCGGTGGGGACATTATATACGTCTATAACTTTATATATCCTAACCTGAGGGAACCTAACATCTCGGATGTAGTATTTTCCAACATTCCTGGCGGGTCGGCCCCCACTTCTCGGTGGACACATTATATACGTCTATATCGCAATATAACCTAACTTAACCCATCTAGACCCTCGCTGGTAATGTTTTACAAAATTCCGGTCGTGTCGGACCGTACTTCTCGGTGGGGACATTATATATGTCTATAACGTTATATATCCTAACCTAAGGGAACCTAACTTGTCGGATGTAGTATTTTCCAACATTCCTGGCGTTTCGGCCCCTACTTCTCGGAGGGCACATTATATACGTCCATATCGTAATATAACCTAACCTAACCCATCTAGACCCTCGCTGGTAATGTTTTACAAAATTCCGGTCGTGTCGGCCCGTACTTTGCCGTGGGGACATTATATACGTCTATAACGTTATATATCCTAACCTAAGGGAACCTAACATCTCGGATGCAGTATTTTCCAACATTCCTGGCGGGCCGGCCCCTACTTCTCGGTGGGCACATTATATACGTCCATATCGTAATATAACCTTACCTAACCCATCTAGACCCTCGCTGGTAATGGTTTACAAAATCCCGGGCGTGTCGGCCCGTACATCTCGGTGAGGATATTATATACGTCCATAACGTTATATATCCTAACCTAGGGGAACCTAACATCTCGGATGTAGTATTTTCCAACATTCCTGGCGGGTCGGCACCTACTTCTCGGTGGGCACATTATATACGTATATATCGTAATATAACCTAACCTAACCCATCTAGACGGTCGCTGGTAATGTTTTACAAAATCCCGGTCGTGTCGCCCCGTACTTCTCGGTGGGGACATTACATACGTCTATAACGTTATATATCCGAACACAAGGGAACCTAACATCTCGGATGTAGTATTTTCCAACATTCCTGGCGGGTCGGCCCCTACTTCTCGGTGGGCTCATTATATACGTCTATATCGCAATATAACCTAACCTAACCCATCTAGACCCTCGCTGGTAATGTTTTACAAAATCCCGGTCGTGTCGGCCCGTACTTCTCGGTGGGGACATTATATACGTCTATATCGTTATATATCCTAACCTAAGGGAACCTAACATCTCGGATGTAGTATTTTCCAACATTCCTTGCGAGCCGGCCCCTACTTCTCGGTGGGCTCATTATATACGTCTATATCGCAATATAACCTAACCTAACCCATTTAGACCCTCGCTGGTAATGTTTTACAAAATCCCTGTCGTGTCGGCCCGTACTTCTCGGTGGGGACATTATATACGTCTATATCGTTATATATCCTAACCTAAGGGAACCTAACATCTCGGATGTAGTATTTTCCAACATTCCTGGCGGGTCGGCTCCTACTTCTCGGTGGGCACATTATATACGTCTATATCGTAACGTAACCTAACCTAACCCACCTAGAACCCCGCTGGTAATGTTTCACAGAATCCCGTTCATGTCTTCCCGTACGTCTCGGTTCGGATATTATATACGTCTATAAATTTATATATCCTAACCTAAGGGAACCTAACATCTCGGATGTAGTATTTTCCAACATTCCTGGCGGGTCGGCCCCTACTTCTCGGTGGGCACATTATATACGTCTATATCGTAATATAACCTAACCTAACCCATCTAGATGGTCGCTGGTAATGTTTTACAAAATCCCGGTCGTGTCGACCCGTACTTCTCGGTGGGGACATTATATACGTCTATAACGTTATATATCCGAACACAAGGGAACCTAACATCTCGGATGTAGTATTTTCCAACATTCCTGGCGGGTCGGCCCCTACATCTCGGTGGGAACATTATATACGTCTATATCGTAATATAACCTAACCTAACCCATCTAGACCCTCGCTGGTAATGTTTTACAAAATCCCGGTCGTGTCGGCACGTACTTCTCGGTGGGGACATTATATACGTCTATAACTTTATATATCCTAACCTGAGGGAACCTAACATCTCGGATGTAGTATTTTCCAACATTCCTGGCGGTTCGGCCCCCACTTCTCGGTGGACACATTATATACGTCTATATCGCAATATAACCTAACCTAACCCATCTAGACCCTCGCTGGTAATGTTTTACAAAATTCCGGTCGTGTCGGACCGTACTTCTCGGTGGGGACATTATATATGTCTATAACGTTATATATCCTAACCTAAGGGAACCTAACTTGTCGGATGTAGTATTTTCCAACATTCCTGGCGTTTCGGCCCCTACTTCTCGGAGGGCACATTATATACGTCCATATCGTAATATAACCTAACCTAACCCATCTAGACCCTCGCTGGTAATGTTTTACAAAATTCCGGTCGTGTCGGCCCGTACTTTGCCGTGGGGACATTATATACGTCTATAACGTTATATATCCTAACCTAAGGGAACCTAACATCTCGGATGCAGTATTTTCCAACATTCCTGGCGGGCCGGCCCCTACTTCTCGGTGGGCACATTATATACGTCCATATCGTAGTATAACCTAACCTAACCCATCTAGACCCTCGCTGGTAATGGTTTACAAAATCCCGGGCGTGTCGGCCCGTACATCTCGGTGAGGATATTATATACGTCCATAACGTTATATATCCTAACCTAAGGGAACCTAACATCTCGGATGTAGTATTTTCCAACATTCCTGGCGGGTCGGCACCTACTTCTCGGTGGGCACATTATATACGTATATATCGTAATATAACCTAACCTAACCCATCTAGACGGTCGCTGGTAATGTTTTACAAAATCCCGGTCGTGTCGCCCCGTACTTCTCGGTGGGGACATTACATACGTCTATAACGTTATATATCCGAACACAAGGGAACCTAACATCTCGGATGTAGTATTTTCCAACATTCCTGGCGGGTCGGCCCCTACTTCTCGGTGGGCTCATTATATACGTCTATATCGCAATATAACCTAACCTAACCCATCTAGACCCTCGCTGGTAATGTTTTACAAAATCCCGGTCGTGTCGGCCCGTACTTCTCGGTGGGGACATTATATACGTCTATATCGTTATATATCCTAACCTAAGGGAACCTTACATCTCGGATGTAGTATTTTCCAACATTCCTGGCGAGCCGGCCCCTACTTCTCGGTGGGCTCATTATATACGTCTATATCGCAATATAACCTAACCTAACCCATTTAGACCCTCGCTGGTAATGTTTTACAAAATCCCTGTCGTGTCGGCCCGTACTTCTCGGTGGGGACATTATATACGTCTATATCGTTATATAGCCTAACCTAAGGGAACCTAACATCTCGGATGTAGTATTTTCCAACATTCCTGGCGGGTCGGCTCCTACTTCTCGGTGGGCACATTATATACGTCTATATCGTAACGTAACCTAACCTAACCCACCTAGAACCCCGCTGGTAATGTTTCACAGAATCCCGTTCATGTCTTCCCGTACGTCTCGGTTCGGATATTATATACGTCTATAAATTTATACATCCTAACCTAAGGGAACCTAACATCTCGGATGTAGTATTTTCCAACATTCCTGGCGGGTCGGCCCCTACTTCTCGGTGGGCACATTATATACGTCTATATCGTAATATAACCTAACCTAACCCATCTAGACGGTCGCTGGTAATGTTTTACAAAATCCCGGTCGTGTCGACCCGTACTTCTCGGTGGGGACATTATATACGTCTATAACGTTATATATCCGAACACAAGGGAACCTAACATCTCGGATGTAGTATTTTCCAACATTCCTGGCGGGTCGGCCCCTACTTCTCGGTGGGCTCATTATATACGTCTATATCGCAATATAACCTAACCTAACCCATCTAGACCCTCGCTGGTAATGTTTTACAAAATCCCGGTCGTGTCGGCCCGTACTTCTCGGTGGGGACATTATATACGTCTATATCGTTATATATCCTAACCTAAGGGAACCTAACATCTCGGATGTAGTATTTTCCAACATTCCTGGCGAGCCGGCCCCTACTTCTCGTTGGGCTCATTATATACGTCTATATCGCAATATAACCTAACCTAACCCATTTAGACCCTCGCTGGTAATGTTTTACAAAATCCCGGTCGTGTCGGCCCGTACTTCTCGGTGGGGACATTATATACGTCTATATCGTTATATATCCTAACCTAAGGGAACCTAACATCTCGGATGTAGTATTTTCCAACATTCCTGGCGGGTCGGCTCCTACTTCTCGGTGGGCACATTATATACGTCTATATCGTAACGTAACCTAACCTAACCCACCTAGAACCCCGCTGGTAATGTTTCACAGAATCACGTTCATGTCTTCCCGTACGTCTGGGTTCGGATATTATATACGTCTATAAATTTATATATCCTAACCTAAGGGAACCTAACGTCTCGGATGTAGTATTTTCCAACATTCCTGGCGGGTCGGCCACTACTTCTCGGTGGGCACATTATATACGTCTATATCGTAATATAACCTAACATAACCCGTCTAGACCCTCACTGGTAATGTTTTACAAAATTCCGGTCGTGTCGGCCCGTACATCTCGGCGAGGACATTATATACGTCTATAACGTTATATATCCTAACCTAAGGGAACCTAACATCTCGGATGTAGTATTTCACGACATTCCTGGCGGGTCGGCGCCAATTCTCGGTGGGATCATTATATACGTCTATAACGTAATATAACCTATCCTAACACATCTAGCCCCTAGCTGGGAATGTTTTACAGAATCCCGTTCATGTCTTCCCGTACGTCTCGGTGCGGACATTATATACGTCTATAAATTTATATATCCTAACCTAAGGGAAACTAACATCTCGGATGTAGTATTTTCCAACATTCCTGGCGGGTCGGCTCCTACTTCTCGGTGTGCACATTATATACGTCTATATCGTAACGTAACCTAACCTAACCCACCTAGAACCACGCTGGTAATGTTTCACAGAATCCCGTTCATGTCTTCCCGTACGTCTCGGTTCGGATATTATATACGTCTATAAATTTATATATCCTAACCTAAGGGAACCTAACACCTCGGATGTAGTATTTTCCAACATTCCAGGCGGGTCGGCCCCTACTTCTCGGTGGGCACATTATATACGTCTACATCGTAATATAACCTAACCTAACCCATCTAGACGGTCGCTGGTAATGTTTTACAAAATCCCAGTCGTGTCGACCCGTACTTCTCGGTGGGGACATTATATACGTCTATAACGTTATATATCCGAACACAAGGGAACCTAACATCTCGGATGTAGTATTTTCCAACATTCCTGGCGGGTCGGCCCCTACCTCTCGGTGGGCTCATTATATACGTCTATATCGCAATATAACCTAACCTAACCCATCTAGACCCTCGCTGGTAATGTTTTACAAAATCCCGGTCGTGTCGGCCCGTACTTCTCGGTGGGGACATTATATACGTCTATATCGTTATATATCCTAACCTAAGGGAACCTAACATCTCGGATGTAGTATTTTCCAACATTCCTGGCGAGCCGGCCCCTACTTCTCGTTGGGCTCATTATATACGTCTATATCGCAATATAACCTAACCTAACCCATTTAGACCCTCGCTGGTAATGTTTCACAGAATCCCGTTCATGTCTTCCCGTACGTCTCGATTCGGATATTATATACGTCTATAAATTTATATATCCTAACCTAAGGGAACCTAACATCTCGGATGTAGTATTTTCCAACATTCCTGGCGGGTCGGCCACTACTTCTCGGTGGGCACATTATATACGTCTATATCGTAATATAACCTAACCTAACCCATCTAGACCCTCACTGGTAATGTTTTACAAAATTCCGGTCGTGTCGGCCCGTACATCTCGGCGAGGACATTATATACGTCTATAACGTTATATATCCTAACCTAAGGGAACCTAACATCTCGGATGTAGTATTTCACGACATTCCTGGCGGGTCGGCGCCAATTCTCGGTGGGATCATTATATACGTCTATAACGTAATATAACCTATCCTAACACATCTAGCTCCTAGCTGAGAATGTTTTACAGAATCCCGTTCATGTCTTCCCGTACGTCTCGGTGCGGACATTATATACGTCTATAAATTTATATATCCTAACCTAAGGGAAACTAACATCTCGGATGTAGTATTTTCCAACATTCCTGGCGGGTCGGCTCCTACTTCTCGGTGTGCACATTATACACGTCTATATCGTAACGTAACCTAACCTAACCCACCTAGAACCCCGCTGGTAATGTTTCACAGAATCCCGTTCATGTCTTCCCGTACGTCTCGGTTCGGATATTATATACGTCTATAAATTTATATATCCTAACCTAAGGGAACCTAACACCTCGGATGTAGTATTTTCCTACATTCCTGGCGGGTCGGCCCCTACTTCTCGGTGGGCACATTATATACGTCTACATCGTAATATAACCTAACCTAACCCATCTAGACGGTCGCTGGTAATGTTTTACAAAATCCCGGTCGTGTCGACCCGTACTTCTCGGTGGGGACATTATATACGTCTATATCGTTATATATCCTAACCTAAGGGAACCTAACATCTCGGATGTAGTATTTTCCAACATTCCTGGCGGGTCGGCTCCTACTTCTCGGTGGGCACATTATATACGTCTATATCGTAACGTAACCAAACCTAACCCACCTAGAACCCCGCTGGTAATGTTTCACAGAATCCCGTTCATGTCTTCCCGTACGTCTCGGTTCGGATATTATATACGTCTATAAATTTATATATCCTAACCTAAGGGAACCTAACATCTCGGATGTAGTATTTTCCAACATTCCTGGCGGGTCGGCCCCTACTTCTCGGAGGGCACATTATATACGTCTATATCGCAATATAACCTAACCTAACCCATCTAGACCCTCGCTGGTAATGTTTTACAAAATTCCGGTCGTGTCGGACCGTACTTTGCCGTGGGCACATTATATACGTCTATAACGTTATATATCCTAACGTAAGGGAACCTAACATCTCGGATGTAGTATTTTCCAACATTCCTGGCGGGTCGGCCCCTATTTCTCGGTGGGCACATTATATACGTCTATATCGTAATATAACCTAACCTAACCCATCTAGACCCTCACTGGTAATGTTTTACAAAATTCCGGTCGTGTCGGCCCGTACTTCTCGGTGGGGACATTATATACGTCTATAACGTTATATATCCTAACCTAAGGGAACCTAACTTGTCGGATGTAGTATTTTCCAACATTCCTGGCGTTTCGGCCCCTACTTCTCGGATGGCACATTATATACGTCCATATCGTAATATAACCTAACCTAACCCATCTGGGCCCTCGCTGGTAATGTTTTACAAAATTCCGGTCGTGTCGGCCCGTACTTTGCCGTGGGGACATTATATACGTCTATAACGTTATATATCCTAACCTAAAGGAACCTAACATCTCGGATGCAGTATTTTCCAACATTCCTGGCGGGCCGGCCCCTACTTCTCGGTGGGCACATTATATACGTCCATATCGTAATATAACCTAACCTAACCCATCTAGACCCTCGCTGGTAATGTTTTACAAAATCCCGGGCGTGTCGGCCCGTACATCTCGGTGAGGATATTATATACGTCTATAACGTTATATATCCTAACCTAAGGGAACCTAAAATCTCGGATGTAGTATTTCACGACATTCCTGGCGGGTCGGCGCCAATTCTCGGTGGGATCATTATATACGTCTATAACGTAATATAACCTAACCTAACACATCTAGCCCCTAGCTGGGAATGTTTTACAGAATCCCGTTCATGTCTTCCCGTACGTGTCGGTGCGGACATTATATACGTCTATAAATTTATATATCCTAACCTAAGGGAAACTAACATCTCGGATGTAGTATTTTCCAACATTCCTGGCGGGTCGGCCCCTACTTCTCGGTGTGCACATTATATACGTCTATATCGTAACGTAACCTAACCTAACCCACCTAGAAGCCCGCTGGTAATGTTTCACAGAATCCCGTTCATGTCTTCCCGTACGTCTCGGTTCGGTTATTATGTACGTCTATAAATTTATATATCCTAACCTAAGGGAACCTAACATCTCGGATGTAGTATCTTCCAACATTCCTGGCGGGTCGGCCCCTACTTCTCGGTGGGCACATTATATACGTCTATATCGTAATATAACCTACCCTAACCCATCTAGACCGTCGCTGGTAATGTTTTACAAAATCCCGGTCGTGTCGACCCGTACTTCTCAGTGGGGACATTATATACGTCTATGACGTTATATATCCTAACCTAAGGGAACCTAACATATCCCATCTAGACCCTCGCTGGTAATGTTTTACAAAATTCCGGTCGTGTCGGCCCCTACTTTGCCGTGGGGACATTATATACGTCTATAAGGTTATATATCCTAACCTAAGGGAACCTAACATCTCGGATGTAGTATTTTCCAACATTTCTGGCGGGTCGGCCCCTACTTCTCGGTGGGAACATTATATACGTCTATATCGGAATATAACCTAACCTAACCCATCTAGACCCTCGCTGGTAATGTTTTACAAAATTCCGGTCGTGTCGGCCCGTACTTCTCGGTGGGGACATTATATACGTCTATAACGTTATATATCCTAACCTAAGGGAACCTAACTTGTCGGATGTAGTATTTTCCAGCATTCCTGGCGTTTCGGCCCCTACTTCTCGGAGGGCACATTATATACGTCCATATCGTAATATAACCTAACCTAACCCATCTGGACCCTCGCTGGTAATGTTTTACAAAATTCCGGTCGTGTCGGCCCGTACTTTGCCGTGGGGACATTATATACGTCTATAACGTTATATATCCTAACCTAAAGGAACCTAACATCTCGGATGCAGTATTTTCCAACATTCCTGGCGGGCCGGCCCCTACTTCTCGGTGGGCACATTATATACGTCCATATCGTAATATAACCTAACCTAACCCATCTAGACCCTCGCTGGTAATGTTTTACAAAATCCCGGGCGTGTCGGCCCGTACATCTCGGTGAGGATATTATATACGTCTATAACGTTATATATCCTAACCTAAGGGAACCTAAAATCTCGGATGTAGTATTTCACGACATTCCTGGCGGGTCGGCGCCAATTCTCGGTGGGATCATTATATACGTATATAACGTAATATAACCTAACCTAACCCACCTAGACCCTCGCTGGTAATGTTTTACAAAATCCCGGTCGTGTCGGCCCGTACTTCTCGGTGGGGACATTATATACGTCTATATCGTTATATATCCTAACCTAAGGGAACCTAACATCTCGGATGTAGTATTTTCCAACATTCCTGGCGAGCAGGCCCCTACTTCTCGGTGGGCTCATTATATACGTCTATATCGCAATATAACCTAACCTAACCCATTTAGACCCTCGCTGGTAATGTTTTACAAAATCCCGGTCGTGTCGGCACGTACTTCTCGGTGGGGACATTATATACGTCTATACCTTTATATATCCTAACCTGAGGGAACCTAACATCTCGGATGTAGTATTTTCCAACATTCCTGGCGGGTCGGCCCCCACTTCTCGGTGGACACATTATATACGTCTATATCGCAATATAACCTAACTTAACCCATCTAGACCCGCGCTGGTAATGTTTTACAAAATTCCGGTCGTGTCGGCCCGTACTTCTCGGTCGGGAAATTATATACGTCTATAACGTTATATATCCTAACCTAAGGGAACCTAACTTGTCGGATGTAGTATTTTCCAACATTCCTGGCGTTTCGGCCCCTACTTCTCGGAGGGCACATTATATACGTCCATATCGTAATATAACCTAACCTAACCCATCTAGACCCTCGCTGGTGATGTTTTACAAAATTCCGGTCGTGTCGGCCCGTACTTTGCCGTGGGGACATTATATACGTCTATAACGTTATATATCCTAACCTAAGGGAACCTAACATCTCGGATGCAGTATTTTCCAACATTCCTGGCGGGCCGGCCCCTACTTCTCGGTGGGCACATTATATACGTCCATATCGTAGTATAACCTAACCTAACCCATCTAGACCCTCGCTGGTAATGGTTTACAAAATCCCGGGCGTGTCGGCCCGTACATCTCGGTGAGGATATTATATACGTCCATAACGTTATATATCCTAACCTAAGGGAACCTAACATCTCGGATGTAGTATTTTCCAACATTCCTGGCGGGTCGGCACCTACTTCTCGGTGGGCACATTATATACGTATATATCGTAATATAACCTAACCTAACCCATCTAGACGGTCGCTGGTAATGTTTTACAAAATCCCGGTCGTGTCGCCCCGTACTTCTCGGTGGGGACATTACATACGTCTATAACGTTATATATCCGAACACAAGGGAACCTAACATCTCGGATGTAGTATTTTCCAACATTCCTGGCGGGTCGGCCCCTACTTCTCGGTGGGCTCATTATATACGTCTATATCGCAATATAACCTAACCTAACCCATCTAGACCCTCGCTGGTAATGTTTTACAAAATCCCGGTCGTGTCGGCCCGTACTTCTCGGTGGGGACATTATATACGTCTATATCGTTATATATCCTAACCTAAGGGAACCTTACATCTCGGATGTAGTATTTTCCAACATTCCTGGCGAGCCGGCCCCTACTTCTCGGTGGGCTCATTATATACGTCTATATCGCAATATAACCTAACCTAACCCATTTAGACCCTCGCTGGTAATGTTTTACAAAATCCCTGTCGTGTCGGCCCGTACTTCTCGGTGGGGACATTATATACGTCTATATCGTTATATAGCCTAACCTAAGGGAACCTAACATCTCGGATGTAGTATTTTCCAACATTCCTGGCGGGTCGGCTCCTACTTCTCGGTGGGCACATTATATACGTCTATATCGTAACGTAACCTAACCTAACCCACCTAGAACCCCGCTGGTAATGTTTCACAGAATCCCGTTCATGTCTTCCCGTACGTCTCGGTTCGGATATTATATACGTCTATAAATTTATATATCCTAACCTAAGGGAACCTAACATCTCGGATGTAGTATTTTCCAACATTCCTGGCGGGTCGGCCCCTACTTCTCGGTGGGCACATTATATACGTCTATATCGTAATATAACCTAACCTAACCCATCTAGACGGTCGCTGGTAATGTTTTACAAAATCCCGGTCGTGTCGACCCGTACTTCTCGGTGGGGACATTATATACGTCTATAACGTTATATATCCGAACACAAGGGAACCTAACATCTCGGATGTAGTATTTTCCAACATTCCTGGCGGGTCGGCCCCTACTTCTCGGTGGGCTCATTATATACGTCTATATCGCAATATAACCTAACCTAACCCATCTAGACCCTCGCTGGTAATGTTTTACAAAATCCCGGTCGTGTCGGCCCGTACTTCTCGGTGGGGACATTATATACGTCTATATCGTTATATATCCTAACCTAAGGGAACCTAACATCTCGGATGTAGTATTTTCCAACATTCCTGGCGAGCCGGCCCCTACTTCTCGTTGGGCTCATTATATACGTCTATATCGCAATATAACCTAACCTAACCCATTTAGACCCTCGCTGGTAATGTTTTACAAAATCCCGGTCGTGTCGGCCCGTACTTCTCGGTGGGGACATTATATACGTCTATATCGTTATATATCCTAACCTAAGGGAACCTAACATCTCGGATGTAGTATTTTCCAACATTCCTGGCGGGTCGGCTCCTACTTCTCGGTGGGCACATTATATACGTCTATATCGTAACGTAACCTAACCTAACCCACCTAGAACCCCGCTGGTAATGTTTCACAGAATCCCGTTCATGTCTTCCCGTACGTCTCGATTCGGATATTATATACGTCTATAAACTTATATATCCTAACCTGAGGGAACCTAACATCTCGGATGTAGTATTTTCCAACATTCCTGGCGGGTCGGCCACTACTTCTCGGTGGGCACATTATATACGTCTATATCGTAATATAACCTAACCTAACCCATCTAGACCCTCACTGGTAATGTTTTACAAAATTCCGGTCGTGTCGGCCCGTACATCTCGGCGAGGACATTATATACGTCTATAACGTTATATATCCTAACCTAAGGGAACCTAACATCTCGGATGTAGTATTTCACGACATTCCTGGCGGGTCGGCGCCAATTCTCGGTGGGATCATTATATACGTCTATAACGTAATATAACCTATCCTAACACATCTAGCTCCTAGCTGAGAATGTTTTACAGAATCCCGTTCATGTCTTCCCGTACGTCTCGGTGCGGACATTATATACGTCTATAAATTTATATATCCTAACCTAAGGGAAACTAACATCTCGGATGCAGTATTTTCCAACATTCCTGGCGGGTCGGCTCCTACTTCTCGGTGTGCACATTATACACGTCTATATCGTAACGTAACCTAACCTAACCCACCTAGAACCCCGCTGGTAATGTTTCACAGAATCCCGTTCATGTCTTCCCGTACGTCTCGGTTCGGATATTATATACGTCTATAAATTTATATATCCTAACCTAAGGGAACCTAACACCTCGGATGTAGTATTTTCCTACATTCCTGGCGGGTCGGCCCCTACTTCTCGGTGGGCACATTATATACGTCTACATCGTAATATAACCTAACCTAACCCATCTAGACGGTCGCTGGTAATGTTTTACAAAATCCCGGTCGTGTCGACCCGTACTTTTCGGTGGGGACATTATATACGTCTATAACGTTATATATCCGAACACAAGGGAACCTAACATCTCGGATGTAGTATTTTCCAACATTCCTGGCGGGTCGGCCCCTACCTCTCGGTGGGCTCATTATATACGTCTATATCGCAATATAACCTAACCTAACCCATCTAGACCCTCGCTGGTAATGTTTTACAAAATCCCGGACGTGTCGGCCCGTACTTCTCGGTGGGGACATTATATACGTCTATATCGTTATATATCCTAACCTAAGGGAACCTAACATCTCGGATGTAGTATTTTCCAACATTCCTGGCGGGTCGGCTCCTACTTCTCGGAGGG
This sequence comes from Xylocopa violacea, assembly GCA_963969225.1. NCBI lineage: Eukaryota > Metazoa > Arthropoda > Insecta > Hymenoptera > Apidae > Xylocopa > Xylocopa violacea. Next base: position 4,310,158 of record CAXAJV010000011.1, on the reverse strand, counting down.
CACATTATATACGTCCATATCGTAATATAACCTAACCTAACCCATCTGGACCCTCGCTGGTAATGTTTTACAAAATTCCGGTCGTGTCGGACCGTACTTTGCCGTGGGGACATTATATACGTCTATAACGTTATATATCCTAACCTAAAGGAACCTAACATCTCGGATGCAGTATTTTCCAACATTCCTGGCGGGCCGGCCCCTACTTCTCGGTGGGCACATTATATACGTCCATATCGTAATATAACCTAACCTAACCCATCTAGACCCTCGCTGGTAATGTTTTACAAAATCCCGGGCGTGTCGGCCCGTACATCTCGGTGAGGATATTATATACGTCTATAACGTTATATATCCTAACCTAAGGGAACCTAAAATCTCGGATGTAGTATTTCACGACATTCCTGGCGGGTCGGCGCCAATTCTCGGTGGGATCATTATATACGTATATAACGTAATATAACCTAACCTAACCCACCTAGACCCTCGCTGGTAATGTTTTACAAAATCCCGGTCGTGTCGGCCCGTACTTCTCGGTGGGGACATTATATACGTCTATATCGTTATATATCCTAACCTAAGGGAACCTAACATCTCGGATGTAGTATTTTCCAACATTCCTGGCGAGCAGGCCCCTACTTCTCGGTGGGCTCATTATATACGTCTATATCGCAATATAACCTAACCTAACCCATTTAGACCCTCGCTGGTAATGTTTTACAAAATCCCGGTCGTGTCGGCACGTACTTCTCGGTGGGGACATTATATACGTCTATAACTTTATATATCCTAACCTGAGGGAACCTAACATCTCGGACGTAGTATTTTCCAACATTCCTGGCGGGTCGGCCCCTACTTCTCGGTGGGCACATTATATACGTCTATATCGTTATATATCCTAACCTAAGGGAACCTAACATCTCGGATGTAGTATTTTCCAACATTCCTGGCGGGTCGGCTCCTACTTCTCGGTGGGTACATTATATACGTCTATATCGTAACGTAACCTAACCTAACCCACCTAGAACCCCGCTGGTAATGTTTCACAGAATCCCGTTCATGTCTTCCCGTACGTCTCGGTTCGGATATTATATACGTCTATAAATTTATATATCCTAACCTAAGGGAACCTAACATCTCGGATGTAGTATTTTCCAACATTCCTGGCGGGTCGGCTCCTACTTCTCGGTGGGCACATTATATACGTCTATATCGTAACGTAACCTAACCTAACCCACCTAGAACCCCGCTGGTAATGTTTCACAGAATCCCGTTCATGTCTTCCCGTACGTCTCGGTTCGGATATTATATACGTCTATAAATTTATATATCCTAACCTAAGGGAACCTAACATCTCGGATGTAGTATTTTCCAACATTCCTGGCGGGTCGGGCCCTACTTCTCGGTGGGCACATTATATACGTCTATATCGTAATATAACCTAACCTAACCCATTTAAACCCTCGCTGGTAATGTTTTACAAAATCCCGGTCGTGTCGGCACGTACTTCTCGGTGGGGACATTATATACGTCTATAACGTTATATATCCTAACCTAACCCATCTAGACCCTCGCTGGTAATGTTTTACGAAATCCCGGTCGTGTCGGCCAGTACTTCTCCGTGGGGACATTATATACGTCTATAAGGTTATATATCCTAACCTAAGGGAACCTAACATCTCGGATGTAGTATTTTCCAACATTTCTGGCGGGTCGGCCCCTACATCTCGGTGGGAACATTATATACGTCTATATCGTAATATAACCTAACCTAACCCATCTAGACCCTCGCTGGTAATGTTTTACAAAATCCCGGTCTTGTCGGCACGTACTTCTCGGTGGGGACATTATATACGTCTATAACTTTATATATCCTAACCTGAGGGAACCTAACATCTCGGATGTAGTATTTTCCAACATTCCTGGCGGGTCGGCCCCCACTTCTCGGTGGACACATTATATACGTCTATATCGCAATATAACCTAACTTAACCCATCTAGACCCTCGCTGGTAATGTTTTACAAAATTCCGGTCGTGTCGACCCGTACTTCTCGGTCGGGAAATTATATACGTCTATAACGTTATATATCCTAACCTAAGGGAACCTAACTTGTCGGATGTAGTATTTTCCAACATTCCTGGCGTTTCGGCCCCTACTTCTCGGAGGGCACATTATATACGTCCATATCGTAATATAACCTAACCTAACCCACCTAGACCCTCGCTGGTAATGTTTCACACAATCCCGTACATGTCTTCCCGTACGTCTCGGTGCGGATATTATATACGTCTATAAATTTATATATCCTAACCTAAGGGAACCTAACATCTCGGATGTAGTATTTTCCAACATTCCTGGCGGGTCGGCCCCTACTTCTCGGTGGGCACATTATATACGTCTATATCGTAATATAACCTAACCTAACCTATCTAGACGGTCGCTGGTAATGTTTTACAAAATCCCGGTCGTGTCGACCCGTACTTCTCGGTGGGGACATTATATACGTCTATAACGTTATATATCCGAACACAAGGGAACCTAACACCTCGGATGTAGTATTTTCCAACATTCCTGGCGGGTCGGCCCCTACTTCTCGGTGAGCTCATTATATACGTCTATATCGCAATATAACCTAACCTAACCCATCTAGACCCTCGCTGGTAATGTTTTACAAAATCCCGGTCGTGTCGGCCCGTACTTCTCGGTTCCGTTATTATATACGTCTACAAATTTATATATCCTAACCTAAGGGAACCTAACATCTCGGATGTAGTATTTTCCAACATTCCTGGCGGGTCGGCCCCCACTTCTCGGTGGACACATTATATACGTCTATATCGCAATATAACCTAACCTAACCCATCTAGACCCTCGCTGGTAATGTTTTACAAAATCCCGGTCGTGTCGGCCCGTACTTCTCGGTTCCGTTATTATATACGTCTACAAATTTATATATCCTAACCTAAGGGAACCTAACATCTCGGATGTAGTATTTTCCAACTTTCCTGGCGGGTCGGCCCCTACTTCTCGGTGGGCTCATTATATACGTCTATATCGTAATATAACCTACCCTAACCCATCTAGACCGTCGCTGGTAATGTTTTACAAAATCCCGGTCTTGTCGACCCGTACTTCTCGGTGGGGACATTATATACGTCTATAACGTTATATACCCTAACCTAAGGAAACCTAACATATCCCATCTAGACCCTCGCTGGTAATGTTTTACAAAATTCCGGTCGTGTCGGCCCCTACTTTGCCGTGGGGACATTATATACGTCTATAAGGTTATATATCCTAACCTAAGGGAACCTAACTTGTCGGATGTAGTATTTTCCAACATTCCTGGCGTTTCGGCCCCTACTTCTCGGAGGGCACATTATATACGTCCATATCGTAATATAACCTAACCTAACCCATCTAGACCCTCGCTGGTAATGTTTTACAAAATCCCGGTCTTGTCGGCACGTACTTCTCGGTGGGGACATTATATACGTCTATAACTTTATATATCCTAACCTGAGGGAACCTAACATCTCGGATGTAGTATTTTCCAACATTCCTGGCGGGTCGGCCCCCACTTCTCGGTGGACACATTATATACGTCTATATCGCAATATAACCTAACTTAACCCATCTAGACCCTCGCTGGTAATGTTTTACAAAATTCCGGTCGTGTCGACCCGTACTTCTCGGTCGGGAAATTATATACGTCTATAACGTTATATATCCTAACCTAAGGGAACCTAACTTGTCGGATGTAGTATTTTCCAACATTCCTGGCGTTTCGGCCCCTACTTCTCGGAGGGCACATTATATACGTCCATATCGTAATATAACCTAACCTAACCCACCTAGACCCTCGCTGGTAATGTTTCACACAATCCCGTACATGTCTTCCCGTACGTCTCGGTGCGGATATTATATACGTCTATAAATTTATATATCCTAACCTAAGGGAACCTAACATCTCGGATGTAGTATTTTCCAACATTCCTGGCGGGTCGGCCCCTACTTCTCGGTGGGCTCATTATATCCGTCTATAACGCAATATAACCTAACCTAAGCCATCTAAACCCTCGCTGGTAATGTTTTACAAAATCCCGGTCGTGTCGGCACGTACTTCTCGGTGGGGACATTAGATACGTCTATATCGTTATATATCCTAACCTAAGGGAACCTAACATCTCGGATGTAGTATTTTCCAACATTCCTGGCGGGTCGGCTCCTACTTCTCGGTGGGCACATTATATACGTCTATATCGTAACGTAACCTAACCTAACCCACCTAGAACCCCGCCGGTAATGTTTCACAGAATCCCGTTCATGTCTTCCCGTACGTCTCGGTTCGGATATTATATACGTCTATAAATTTATATATCCTAACCTAAGGGAACCTAACATCTCGGATGTAGTATTTTCCAACATTCCTGGCGGGTCGGCCCCTACTTCTCGGAGGGCACATTATATACGTCTATATCGCAATATAACCTAACCAAACCCATCTAGACCCTCGCTGGTAATGTATTACAAAATTCCGGTCGTGTCGGACCGTACTTTGCCGTGGGCACATTATATACGTCTATAACGTTATATATCCTAACGTAAGGGAACCTAACATCTCGGATGTAGTATTTTCCAACATTCCTGGCGGGTCGGCCCCCACTTCTCGGTGGACACATTATATACGTCCATATCGTAATATAACCTAACCTAACCCATCTAGACCCTCGCTGGTAATGTTTTACAAAATCTCGGTCGTGTCGAACCGTACTTCTCGGTGGGGACATTATATACGTCTATAACGTTATATATCCGAACACAAGGGAACCTAACACCTCGGATGTAGTATTTTCCAACATTCCTGGCGGGTCGGCCCCTACTTCTCGGTGAGCTCATTATATACGTCTATATCGCAATATAACCTAACCTAACCCATCTAGACCCTCGCTGGTAATGTTTTACAAAATCCCGGTCGTGTCGGCCCGTACTTCTCGGTTCCGTTATTATATACGTCTACAAATTTATATATCCTAACCTAAGGGAACCTAACATCTCGGATGTAGTATTTTCCAACATTCATGGCGGGTCGGCCCCTGCTTCTCGGTGGGCTCATTATATACGTCTATATCGCAATATAACCTAACCTAACCCATCTAGACCCTCGCTGGTAATGTTTTACAAAATCCCGGTCGTGTCGGACCGTACTTTGCCATGGGCACATTATATACGTCTATAACGTTATATATCCTAACGTAAGGGAACCTAACATCTCGGATGTAGTATTTTCCAACATTCCTGGAGGGTCGGCCCCTACTTCTCGGTGGGCTCATTATATACGTCTATATCGCAATATAACCTAACCTAACCCATCTAGACCCTCGCTGGTAATGTTTTACAAAATCCCGGTCGTGTCGGCCCGTACTTCTCGGTGGGGACATTATATACGTCTATATCGTTATATATCCTAACCTAAGGGAACCTAACATCTCGGATGTAGTATTTTCTAACATTCCTGGCGTGCCGGCCCCTACTTCTCGGTGGGCTCATTATATACGTCTATATCGCAATATAACCTAACCTAACCCATTTAGACCCTCGCTGGTAATGTTTTACAAAATCCCGGTCGTGTCGGCCCGTACTTCCCGGTGGGGACATTATATACGTCTATATCGTTATATATCCTAACCTAAGGGAACCTAACATATCGGATGTAGTATTTTCCAACATTCCTGGCGGGTCGGCTCCTACTTCTCGGTGGGCACATTATATACGTCTATATCGTAACGTAACCTAACCTAACCCACCTAGAACCCCGCTGGTAATGTTTCACAGAATCCCGTTCATGTCTTCCCGTACGTCTCGGTTCGGATATTATATACGTCTATAAATTTATATATCCTAACCTAAGGGAACCTAACATCTCGGATGTAGTATTTTCCAACATTCCTGGCGGGTCGGCCCCTACTTCTCGGTGGGCACATTATATACGTCTATATCGTAATATAACCTAACCTAACCCATCTAGGCGGTCGCTGGTAATGTTTTACAAAATCCCGGTCGTGTCGACCCGTACTTCTCGGTGGGGACATTATATACGTCTATAACGATATATATCCGAACACAAGGGAACCTAACATCTCGGATGTAGTATTTTCCAACATTCCTGGCGGGTCGGCTCCTACTTCTCAGTGGGCACATTATATACGTCTATATCGTAACGTAACCTAACCTAACCCACCTAGAACCCCGCTGGTAATGTTTCACAGAATCCCGTTCATGTCTTCCCGTACGTCTCGGTTCGGATATTATATACGTCTATAAATTTATATATCCTAACCTAAGGGAACCTAACATCTCGGATGTAGTATTTTCCAACATTCCTGGCGGGTCGGCCCCTACTTCTCGGAGGGCACATTATATACGTCTATATCGCAATATAACCTAACCTAACCCATCTAGACCCTCGCTGGTAATGTTTTACAAAATTCCGGTCGTGTCGGACCGTACTTTGCCGTGGGCACATTATATACGTCTATAACGTTATATATCCTAACGTAAGGGAACCTAACATCTCGGATGTAGTATTTTCCAACATCCCTGGCCGGTGGGCCCCTACTTCTCGGTGGGCACATTATATACGTCTATATCGTAATATAACCTAACCTAACCCATCTAGACCCTCATTGGTAATGTTTTACAAAATTCCGGTCGTGTCGGCCCGTACATCTCGGCGAGGACATTATATACGTCTATAACGTTATATATCCTAACCTAAGGGAACCTAACATCTCGGATGTAGTATTTCACGACATTCCTGGCGGGTCGGCGCCAATTCTCAGTGGGATCATTATATACGTCTATAACGTAATATAACCTAACCTAACACAGCTAGCCCCTAGCTGGGAATGTTTTACAGAATCCCGTTCATGTCTTCCCGTACGTCTCGGTGCGGACATTATATACGTCTATATATTTATATATCCTAACCTAAGGGAAACTAACATCTCGGATGTAATATTTTCCAACATTCCTGGCGGGTCGGCCCCTACTTCTCGGTGGGCTCATTATATACGTCTATATCGCAATATAAACTAACCTAACCCATTTAGACCCTCGCTGGTAATGTTTTACAAAATTCCGGTCGTGTCGGCCCGTACTTTGCCGTGGGGACATTATATACGTCTATAACGTTATATATCCTAACCTAAGGGAACCTAACATCTCGGATGCAGTATTTTCCAACATTCCTGGCGGGTCGGCCCCTACTTCTCGGTGTGCACATTATATACGTCTATATCGCAACGTACCCTAACCTAACCCACCTAGAACCCCGCTGGTAATGTTTCACAGAATCCCGTTCATGTCTTCCCGTACGTCTCGGTTCGGATATTATATACGTCTATAAATTTATATATCCTAACCTAAGGGAACCTAACATCTCGGATGTAGTATTTTCCAACATTCCTGGCGGGTCGGCTCCTACTTCTCGGTGGGCACATTATATACGTCTATATCGTAACGTAACCTAACCTAACCCAGCTAGAACCCCGCTGGTAATGTTTCACAGAATCCCGTTCATGTCTTCCCGTACGTCTCGGTTCGGATATTATATACGTCTATAAATTTATATATCCTAACCTAAGGGAACCTAACATCTCGGATGTAGTATTTTCCAACATTCCTGGCGGGTCGGGCCCTACTTCTCGGTGGGCACATTATATACGTCTATATCGTAATATAACCTAACCTAACCCATTTAAACCCTCGCTGGTAATGTTTTACAAAATCCCGGTCGTGTCGGCACGTACTTCTCGGTGGGGACATTATATACGTCTATAACGTTATATATCCTAACCTAACCCATCTAGACCCTCGCTGGTAATGTTTTACGAAATCCCGGTCGTGTCGGCCAGTACTTCTCCGTGGGGACATTATATACGTCTATAAGGTTATATATCCTAACCTAAGGGAACCTAACATCTCGGATGTAGTATTTTCCAACATTTCTGGCGGGTCGGCCCCTACATCTCGGTGGGAACATTATATACGTCTATATCGTAATATAACCTAACCTAACCCATCTAGACCCTCGCTGGTAATGTTTTACAAAATCCCGGTCTTGTCGGCACGTACTTCTCGGTGGGGACATTATATACGTCTATAACTTTATATATCCTAACCTGAGGGAACCTAACATCTCGGATGTAGTATTTTCCAACATTCCTGGCGGGTCGGCCCCCACTTCTCGGTGGACACATTATATACGTCTATATCGCAATATAACCTAACTTAACCCATCTAGACCCTCGCTGGTAATGTTTTACAAAATTCCGGTCGTGTCGACCCGTACTTCTCGGTCGGGAAATTATATACGTCTATAACGTTATATATCCTAACCTAAGGGAACCTAACTTGTCGGATGTAGTATTTTCCAACATTCCTGGCGTTTCGGCCCCTACTTCTCGGAGGGCACATTATATACGTCCATATCGTAATATAACCTAACCTAACCCACCTAGACCCTCGCTGGTAATGTTTCACACAATCCCGTACATGTCTTCCCGTACGTCTCGGTGCGGATATTATATACGTCTATAAATTTATATATCCTAACCTAAGGGAACCTAACATCTCGGATGTAGTATTTTCCAACATTCCTGGCGGGTCGGCCCCTACTTCTCGGTGGGCACATTATATACGTCTATATCGTAATATAACCTAACCTAACCTATCTAGACGGTCGCTGGTAATGTTTTACAAAATCCCGGTCGTGTCGACCCGTACTTCTCGGTGGGGACATTATATACGTCTATAACGTTATATATCCGAACACAAGGGAACCTAACACCTCGGATGTAGTATTTTCCAACATTCCTGGCGGGTCGGCCCCTACTTCTCGGTGAGCTCATTATATACGTCTATATCGCAATATAACCTAACCTAACCCATCTAGACCCTCGCTGGTAATGTTTTACAAAATCCCGGTCGTGTCGGCCCGTACTTCTCGGTTCCGTTATTATATACGTCTACAAATTTATATATCCTAACCTAAGGGAACCTAACATCTCGGATGTAGTATTTTCCAACTTTCCTGGCGGGTCGGCCCCTACTTCTCGGTGGGCTCATTATATACGTCTATATCGTAATATAACCTACCCTAACCCATCTAGACCGTCGCTGGTAATGTTTTACAAAATCCCGGTCTTGTCGACCCGTACTTCTCGGAGGGGACATTATATACGTCTATAACGTTATATACCCTAACCTAAGGAAACCTAACATATCCCATCTAGACCCTCGCTGGTAATGTTTTACAAAATTCCGGTCGTGTCGGCCCCTACTTTGCCGTGGGGACATTATATACGTCTATAAGGTTATATATCCTAACCTAAGGGAACCTAACTTGTCGGATGTAGTATTTTCCAACATTCCTGGCGTTTCGGCCCCTACTTCTCGGAGGGCACATTATATACGTCCATATCGTAATATAACCTAACCTAACCCATCTAGACCCTCGCTGGTAATGTTTTACAAAATCCCGGTCTTGTCGGCACGTACTTCTCGGTGGGGACATTATATACGTCTATAACTTTATATATCCTAACCTGAGGGAACCTAACATCTCGGATGTAGTATTTTCCAACATTCCTGGCGGGTCGGCCCCCACTTCTCGGTGGACACATTATATACGTCTATATCGCAATATAACCTAACTTAACCCATCTAGACCCTCGCTGGTAATGTTTTACAAAATTCCGGTCGTGTCGACCCGTACTTCTCGGTCGGGAAATTATATACGTCTATCACGTTATATATCCTAACCTAAGGGAACCTAACTTGTCGGATGTAGTATTTTCCAACATTCCTGGCGTTTCGGCCCCTACTTCTCGGAGGGCACATTATATACGTCCATATCGTAATATAACCTAACCTAACCCACCTAGACCCTCGCTGGTAATGTTTCACACAATCCCGTACATGTCTTCCCGTACGTCTCGGTGCGGATATTATATACGTCTATAAATTTATATATCCTAACCTAAGCGAACCTAACATCTCGGATGTAGTATTTTCCAACATTCCTGGCGGGTCGGCCCCCACTTCTCGGTGGACACATTATATACGTCCATATCGTAATATAACCTAACCTAACCCATCTAGACCCTCGCTGGTAATGTTTTACAAAATCTCGGTCGTGTCGAACCGTACTTCTCGGTGGGGACATTATATACGTCTATAACGTTATATATCCGAACACAAGGGAACCTAACACCTCGGATGTAGTATTTTCCAACATTCCTGGCGGGTCGGCCCCTACTTCTCGGTGAGCTCATTATATACGTCTATATCGCAATATAACCTAACCTAACCCATCTAGACCCTCGCTGGTAATGTTTTACAAAATCCCGGTCGTGTCGGCCCGTACTTCTCGGTTCCGTTATTATATACGTCTACAAATTTATATATCCTAACCTAAGGGAACCTAACATCTCGGATGTAGTATTTTCCAACATTCATGGCGGGTCGGCCCCTACTTCTCGGTGGGCTCATTATATACGTCTATATCGCAATATAACCTAACCTAACCCATCTAGACCCTCGCTGGTAATGTTTTACAAAATCCCGGTCGTGTCGGACCGTACTTTGCCGTGGGCACATTATATACGTCTATAACGTTATATATCCTAACGTAAGGGAACCTAACATCTCGGATGTAGTATTTTCCAACATTCCTGGAGGGTCGGCCCCTACTTCTCGGTGGGCTCATTATATACGTCTATATCGCAATATAACCTAACCTAACCCATCTAGACCCTCGCTGGTAATGTTTTACAAAATCCCGGTCGTGTCGGCCCGTACTTCTCGGTGGGGACATTATATACGTCTATATCGTTATATATCCTAACCTAAGGGAACCTAACATCTCGGATGTAGTATTTTCCAACATTCCTGGCGTGCCGGCCCCTACTTCTCGGTGGGCTCATTATATACGTCTATATCGCAATATAACCTAACCTAACCCATTTAGACCCTCGCTGGTAATGTTTTACAAAATCCCGGTCGTGTCGGCCCGTACTTCCCGGTGGGGACATTATATACGTCTATATCGTTATATATCCTAACCTAAGGGAACCTAACATATCGGATGTAGTATTTTCCAACATTCCTGGCGGGTCGGCTCCTACTTCTCGGTGGGCACATTATATACGTCTATATCGTAACGTAACCTAACCTAACCCACCTAGAACCCCGCTGGTAATGTTTCACAGAATCCCGTTCATGTCTTCCCGTACGTCTCGGTTCGGATATTATATACGTCTATAAATTTATATATCCTAACCTAAGGGAACCTAACATCTCGGATGTAGTATTTTCCAACATTCCTGGCGGGTCGGCCCCTACTTCTCGGTGGGCACATTATATACGTCTATATCGTAATATAACCTAACCTAACCCATCTAGGCGGTCGCTGGTAATGTTTTACAAAATCCCGGTCGTGTCGACCCGTACTTCTCGGTGGGGACATTATATACGTCTATAACGATATATATCCGAACACAAGGGAACCTAACATCTCGGATGTAGTATTTTCCAACATTCCTGGCGGGTCGGCTCCTACTTCTCAGTGGGCACATTATATACGTCTATATCGTAACGTAACCTAACCTAACCCACCTAGAACCCCGCTGGTAATGTTTCACAGAATCCCGTTCATGTCTTCCCGTACGTCTCGGTTCGGTTATTATATACGTCTATAAACTTATATATCCTAACCTAAGGGAACCTAACATCTCGGATGTAGTATCTTCCAACAGTCCTGGCGTGTCGGCCCCTACTTCTCGGTGGGCACATTATATACGTCTATATCGTAATATAACCTACCCTAACCCATCTAGACCGTCGCTGGTAATGTTTTACAAAATCCCGGTCGTGTCGACCCGTACTTCTCAGTGGGGACATTATATACGTCTATGACGTTATATATCCTAACCTAAGGGAACCTAACATATCCCATCTAGACCCTCGCTGGTAATGTTTTACAAAATTCCGGTCGTGTCGGCCCCTACTTTGCCGTGGGGACATTATATACGTCTATAAGGTTATATATCCTAACCTAAGGGAACCTAACATCTCGGATGTAGTATTTTCCAACATTTCTGGCGGGTCGGCCCCTACTTCTCGGTGGGAACATTATATACGTCTATATCGTAATATAACCTAACCTAACCCATCTAGACCCTCGCTGGTAATGTTTTACAAAATTCCGGTCGTGTCGGCCCGTACTTCTCGGTAGGGACATTATATACGTCTATAACGTTATATATCCTAACCTAAGGCAACCTAACTTGTCGGATGTAGTATTTTCCAACATTCCTGGCGTTTCGGTCCCTATTTCTCGGAGGGCACATTATATACGTCCATATCGTAATATAACCTAACCCTACCCGTCTAGACCCTCGCTGGTAATGTTTTACAAAATTCCGTTCGTGTCGGCCCGTACTTTGCCGTGGGGACATTATATACGTCTATAACGTTATATATCCTAACCTAAGGGAACCTAACATCTCGGATGCAGTATTTTCCAACATTCCTGGCGGGCCGGCCCCTACTTCTCGGTGGGCACATTATATACGTCGATATCGTAATATAACCTAACCTAACCCATCTAGACGGTCGCTGGTAATGTTTTACAAAATCCCGGTCGTGTCGACCCGTACTTCTCGGTGGGGACATTATATACGTCTATATCGTTATATATCCTAACCTAAGGGAACCTAACATCTCGGATGTAGTATTTTCCATCATTCCTGGCGGGTCGGCTCCTACTTCTCGGTGGGCACATTATATACGTCTATATCGTAACGTAACCTAACCTAACCCACCTAGAACCCCGCTGGTAATGTTTCACAGAATCCCGTTCATGTCTTCCCGTACGTCTCGGTTCGGATATTATATACGTCTATAAATTTATATATCCTAACCTAAGGGAACCTAACATCTCGGATGTAGTATTTTCCAACATTCCTGGCGGGTCGGCCCCTACTTCTCGGTGGGCACATTATATACGTCTATATCGTAATATAACCTAACCTAACCCATCTAGACGGTCGCTGGTAATGTTTTACAAAATTCCGGTCGTGTCGGCCCGTACTTCTCGGTGGGGACATTATATACGTCTATATCGTTATATATCCTAACCTAAGGGAACCTAACATCTCGGATGTAGTATTTTCCAACATTCCTGGCGAGCCGGCCCCTACTTCTCTGTGGGCACATTATATACGTCCATATCGTAATATAACCTAACCTATCCCATCTAGACCCTCGCTGGTAATGTTTTACAAAATTCCGGTCGTGTCGGCCCCTACTTTGCCGTGGGGACATTATATACGTCTATAAGGTTATATATCCTAACCTAAGGGAACCTAACATCTCGGATGTAGTATTTTCCAACATTCCTGGCGGGTCGGCCCCTACTTCTCGGTGGGCACATTATATACGTCGATATCGTAATATAACCTAACCTAACCCATCTAGACGGTCGCTGGTAATGTTTTACAAAATCCCGGTCGTGTCGACCCGTACTTCTCGGTGGGGACATTATATACGTCTATATCGTTATATATCCTAACCTAAGGGAACCTAACATCTCGGATGTAGTATTTCACGACATTCCTGGCGGGTCGGCGCCAATTCTCGGTGGGATCATTATATACGTCTATAACGTAATATAACCTAACCTAACACATCTAGCCCCTAGCTGGGAATGTTTTACAGAATCCCGTTCATGTCTTCCCGTACGTCTCGGTGCGGACATTATATACGTCTATAAATTTATATATCCTAACCTAAGGGAAACTAACTTCTCGGATGTAGTATTTTCCAACATTCCTGGCGGGTCGGCCCCTACTTCTCGGTGGGCTCATTATATACGTCTATATCGCAATATAAACTAACCTAACCCATTTAGACCCTCGCTGGTAATGTTTTACAAAATTCCGGTCGTGTCGGCCCGTACTTTGCCGTGGGGACATTATATACGTCTATAACGTTATATATCCTAACCTAAGGGAACCTAACATCTCGGATGCAGTATTTTCCAACATTCCTGGCGGGTCGGCCCCTACTTCTCGGTGTGCACATTATATACGTCTATATCGTAACGTAACCTAACCTAACCCACCTAGAACCCCGCTGGTAATGTTTCACAGAATCCCGTTCATGTCTTCCCGTACGTCTCGGTGCGGATATTATATACGTCTATAAATTTATATATCCTAACATAAGGAAACCTAACTTCTCGGATGTAGTATTTTCCAACATTCCTGGCGGATCGGCCCCTACTTCTCGGAGGGCACATTATATAAGTCCATATCGCAATATAACCTAACCTAACCCATCTAGACCCTCGCTGGTAATGTTTTACAAAATCCCGGTCGTGTCGGCCCGTACTTCTCGGTGGGGACATTATATACGTCTATATCGTTATATATCCTAACCTAAGGGAACCTAACATCTCGGATGTAGTATTTTCCAACATTCCTGGCGTGCCGGCCCCTACTTCTCGGTGGGCTCATTATATACGTCTATATCGCAATATAACCTAACCTAACCCATTTAGACCCTCGCTGGTAATGTTTTACAAAATCCCGGTCGTGTCGGCCCGTACTTCCCGGTGGGGACATTATATACGTCTATATCGTTATATATCCTAACCTAAGGGAACCTAACATATCGGATGTAGTATTTTCCAACATTCCTGGCGGGTCGGCTCCTACTTCTCGGTGGGCACATTATATACGTCTATATCGTAACGTAACCTAACCTAACCCACCTAGAACCCCGCTGGTAATGTTTCACAGAATCCCGTTCATGTCTTCCCGTACGTCTCGGTTCGGATATTATATACGTCTATAAATTTATATATCCTAACCTAAGGGAACCTAACATCTCGGATGTAGTATTTTCCAACATTCCTGGCGGGTCGGCCCCTACTTCTCGGTGGGCACATTATATACGTCTATATCGTAATATAACCTAACCTAACCCATCTAGGCGGTCGCTGGTAATGTTTTACAAAATCCCGGTCGTGTCGACCCGTACTTCTCGGTGGGGACATTATATACGTCTATAACGATATATATCCGAACACAAGGGAACCTAACATCTCGGATGTAGTATTTTCCAACATTCCTGGCGGGTCGGCTCCTACTTCTCAGTGGGCACATTATATACGTCTATATCGTAACGTAACCTAACCTAACCCACCTAGAACCCCGCTGGTAATGTTTCACAGAATCCCGTTCATGTCTTCCCGTACGTCTCGGTTCGGATATTATATACGTCTATAAATTTATATATCCTAACCTAAGGGAACCTAACATCTCGGATGTAGTATTTTCCAACATTCCTGGCGGGTCGGCCCCTACTTCTCGGAGGGCACATTATATACGTCTATATCGCAATATAACCTAACCTAACCCATCTAGACCCTCGCTGGTAATGTTTTACAAAATTCCGGTCGTGTCGGACCGTACTTTGCCGTGGGCACATTATATACGTCTATAACGTTATATATCCTAACGTAAGGGAACCTAACATCTCGGATGTAGTATTTTCCAACATCCCTGGCCGGTGGGCCCCTACTTCTCGGTGGGCACATTATATACGTCTATATCGTAATATAACCTAACCTAACCCATCTAGACCCTCATTGGTAATGTTTTACAAAATTCCGGTCGTGTCGGCCCGTACATCTCGGCGAGGACATTATATACGTCTATAACGTTATATATCCTAACCTAAGGGAACCTAACATCTCGGATGTAGTATTTCACGACATTCCTGGCGGGTCGGCGCCAATTCTCAGTGGGATCATTATATACGTCTATAACGTAATATAACCTAACCTAACACAGCTAGCCCCTAGCTGGGAATGTTTTACAGAATCCCGTTCATGTCTTCCCGTACGTCTCGGTGCGGACATTATATACGTCTATAAATTTATATATCCTAACCTAAGGGAAACTAACATCTCGGATGTAATATTTTCCAACATTCCTGGCGGGTCGGCCCCTACTTCTCGGTGGGCTCATTATATACGTCTATATCGCAATATAAACTAACCTAACCCATTTAGACCCTCGCTGGTAATGTTTTACAAAATTCCGGTCGTGTCGGCCCGTACTTTGCCGTGGGGACATTATATACGTCTATAACGTTATATATCCTAACCTAAGGGAACCTAACATCTCGGATGCAGTATTTTCCAACATTCCTGGCGGGTCGGCCCCTACTTCTCGGTGTGCACATTATATACGTCTATATCGCAACGTACCCTAACCTAACCCACCTAGAACCCCGCTGGTAATGTTTCACAGAATCCCGTTCATGTCTTCCCGTACGTCTCGGTTCGGTTATTATATACGTCTATAAACTTATATATCCTAACCTAAGGGAACCTAACATCTCGGATGTAGTATCTTCCAACAGTCCTGGCGTGTCGGCCCCTACTTCTCGGTGGGCACATTATATACGTCTATATCGTAATATAACCTACCCTAACCCATCTAGACCGTCGCTGGTAATGTTTTACAAAATCCCGGTCGTGTCGACCCGTACTTCTCAGTGGGGACATTATATACGACTATGACGTTATATATCCTAACCTAAGGGAACCTAACATATCCCATCTAGACCCTCGCTGGTAATGTTTTACAAAATTCCGGTCGTGTCGGCCCCTACTTTGCCGTGGGGACATTATATACGTCTATAAGGTTATATATCCTAACCTAAGGGAACCTAACATCTCGGATGTAGTATTTTCCAACATTTCTGGCGGGTCGGCCCCTACTTCTCGGTGGGAACATTATATACGTCTATATCGTAATATAACCTAACCTAACCCATCTAGACCCTCGCTGGTAATGTTTTACAAAATCCCGGTCGTGTCGGCACGTACTTCTCGGTGGGGACATTATATACGTCTATAACTTTATATATCCTAACCTGAGGGAACCTAACATCTCGGATGTAGTATTTTCCAACATTCCTGGCGGGTCGGCCCCCACTTCTCGGTGAACACATTATATACGTCTATATCGCAATACAACCTAACCTAACCCATCTAGACCCTCGCTGGTAATGTTTTACAAAATTCCGGTCGTGTCGGCCCGTACTTCTCGGTGGGGACATTATATACGTCTATAACGTTATATATCCTAACCTAAGGGAACCTAACTTGTCGGATGTAGTATTTTCCAACATTCCTGGCGTTTCGGTCCCTATTTCTCGGAGGGCACATTATATACGTCTATATCGTAACGTAACCTAACCTAACCCACCTAGAACCCCGCTGGTAATGTTTCACAGAATCCCGTTCATGTCTTCCCGTACGTCTCGGTTCGGTTATTATATACGTCTATAAACTTATATATCCTAACCTAAGGGAACCTAACATCTCGGATGTAGTATCTTCCAACATTCCTGGCGGGTCGGCCCCTACTTCTCGGTGGGCACATTATATACGTCTATATCGTAATATAACCTACCCTAACCCATCTAGACCGTCGCTGGTAATGTTTTACAAAATCCCGGTCGTGTCGACCCGTACTTCTCAGTGGGGACATTATATACGTCTATGACGTTATATATCCTAACCTAAGGGAACCTAACATATCCCATCTAGACCCTCGCTGGTAATGTTTTACAAAATTCCGGTCGTGTCGGCCCCTACTTTGCCGTGGGGACATTATATACGTCTATAAGGTTATATATCCTAACCTAAGGGAACCTAACATCTCGGATGTAGTATTTTCCAACATTTCTGGCGGGTCGGCCCCTACTTCTCGGTGGGAACATTATATACGTCTATATCGTAATATAACCTAACCTAACCCATCTAGACCCTCGCTGGTAATGTTTTACAAAATCCCGGTCGTGTCGGCACGTACTTCTCGGTGGGGACATTATATACGTCTATAACTTTATATATCCTAACCTGAGGGAACCTAACATCTCGGATGTAGTATTTTCCAACATTCCTGGCGGGTCGGCCCCCACTTCTCGGTGGACACATTATATACGTCTATATCGCAATATAACCTAACCTAACCCATCTAGACCCTCGCTGGTAATGTTTTACAAAATTCCGGTCGTGTCGGCCCGTACTTCTCGGTAGGGACATTATATACGTCTATAACGTTATATATCCTAACCTAAGGCAACCTAACTTGTCGGATGTAGTATTTTCCAACATTCCTGGCGTTTCGGTCCCTATTTCTCGGAGGGCACATTATATACGTCCATATCGTAATATAACCTAACCCTACCCGTCTAGACCCTCGCTGGTAATGTTTTACAAAATTCCGGTCGTGTCGGCCCGTACTTTGCCGTGGGGACATTATATACGTCTATAACGTTATATATCCTAACCTAAGGGAACCTAACATCTCGGATGCAGTATTTTCCAACATTCCTGGCGGGCCGGCCCCTACTTCTCGGTGGGCACATTATATACGTCGATATCGTAATATAACCTAACCTAACCCATCTAGACGGTCGCTGGTAATGTTTTACAAAATCCCGGTCGTGTCGACCCGTACTTCTCGGTGGGGACATTATATACGTCTATATCGTTATATATCTTAACCTAAGGGAACCTAACATCTCGGATGTAGTATTTTCCATCATTCCTGGCGGGTCGGCTCCTACTTCTCGGTGGGCACATTATATACGTCTATATCGTAACGTAACCTAACCTAACCCACCTAGAACCCCGCTGGTAATGTTTCACAGAATCCCGTTCATGTCTTCCCGTACGTCTCGGTTCGGATATTATATACGTCTATAAATTTATATATCCTAACCTAAGGGAACCTAACATCTCGGATGTAGTATTTTCCAACATTCCTGGCGGGTCGGCCCCTACTTCTCGGTGGGCACATTATATACGTCTATATCGTAATATAACCTAACCTAACCCATCTAGACGGTCGCTGGTAATGTTTTACAAAATTCCGGTCGTGTCGGCCCGTACTTCTCGGTGGGGACATTATATACGTCTATATCGTTATATATCCTAACCTAAGGGAACCTAACACCTCGGATGTAGTATTTTCCAACATTCCTGGCGAGCCGGCCCCTACTTCCCTGTGGGCACATTATATACGTCCATATCGTAATATAACCTAACCTATCCCATCTAGACCCTCGCTGGTAATGTTTTACAAAATTCCGGTCGTGTCGGCCCCTACTTTGCCGTGGGGACATTATATACGTCTATAAGGTTATATATCCTAACCTAAGGGAACCTAACATCTCGGATGTAGTATTTTCCAACATTCCTGGCGGGTCGGCCCCTACTTCTCGGTGGGCACATTATATACGTCGATATCGTAATATAACCTAACCTAACCCATCTAGACGGTCGCTGGTAATGTTTTACAAAATCCCGGTCGTGTCGACCCGTACTTCTCGGTGGGGACATTATATACGTCTATATCGTTATATATCCTAACCTAAGGGAACCTAACATCTCGGATGTAGTATTTTCCATCATTCCTGGCGGGTCGGCTCCTACTTCTCGGTGGGCACATTATATACGTCTATATCGTAACGCAACCTAACCTAACCCACCTAGAACCCCGCTGGTAATGTTTCACAGAATCCCGTTCATGTCTTCCCGTACGTCTCGGTTCGGATATTATATACGTCTATAAATTTATATATCCTAACCTAAGGGAACCTAACATCTCGGATGTAGTATTTTCCAACATTCCTGGCGGGTCGGCCCCTACTTCTCGGAGGGCACATTATATACGTCTATATCGCAATATAACCTAACCTAACCCATCTAGACCCTCGCTGGTAATGTTTTACAAAATTCCGGACGTGTCGGCCCGTACTTTGCCGTGGGGACATTATATACGTCTATAACGTTATATATCCTAACCTAAGGGAACCTAACATCTCGGATGCAGTATTTTCCAACATTCCTGGCGGGTCGGCCCCTACTTCTCGGTGTGCACATTATATACGTCTATATCGTAACGTAACCTAACCTAACCCACCTAGAACCCCGCTGGTAATGTTTCACAGAATCCCGTTCATGTCTTCCCGTACGTCTCGGTGCGGATATTATATACGTCTATAAATTTATATATCCTAACATAAGGAAACCTAACTTCTCGGATGTAGTATTTTCCAACATTCCTGGCGGATCGGCCCCTACTTCTCGGAGGGCACATTATATAAGTCCATATCGTAATATAACCTAACCTAACCCATCTAGACCGTCGCTGGTAATGTTTTACAAAATCTCGGTCGTGTCGACCCGTTCTTCTCGGTGGGGACTTTATATACGTCTATAACGTTATACATCCGAACACAAGGGAACCTGACATCTCGGATGTAGTATTTTCCAACATTCCTGGCGGGTCGGCCCCCACTTCTCGGTGGACACATTATATACGTCTATATCGTAATATAACCTAACCTAACCCATCTAGACCGTCGCTGGTAATGTTTTACAAAATCCCGGTCGTGTCGTCCCGTACTTCTCGGTGGGGACATTATATACGTCTATAAGGTTATATATCCTAACCTAAGGGAACCTAACATCTCGGATGAAGTATTTTCCAACGTTCCTGGCGGGTCGGCCCCCACTTCTCGGTGGACACATTATATACGTCTATAACGTAATATATCCTAACCTATCCCATCTAGACCCTCGCTGGTAATGTTTTACAAAATTCCGGTCGTGTCGGCCCCTCCTTTGCCGTGGGGACATTATATACGTCTATAAGGTTATATATCCTAACCTAAGGGAACCTAACATCTCGGATGAAGTATTTTCCAACATTTCTGGCGGGTCGGCCCCTACTTCTCGGTGGGAACATTATATACGTCTATATCGTAATATAACCTAACCTAACCCATCTAGACCCTCGCTGGTAATGTTTTACAAAATCCCGGTCGTGTCGGCCCGTACTTCTCGGTGGGGACATTATATACGTCTATAACGTTATGTATCCTAACCTAAGGGAACCTAACTTCTCGAATGTAGTATTTTCCAACATTCCTGGCGGGTCGGGTCCTACTTCTCGGAGGGCACATTATATACGTCCATATCGTAATATAACCTAACCTAACCCATCTAGACCGTCGCTGGTAATGTTTTACAAAATTCCGGTCGTGTCGGCCCGTACTTCTCGGTGGGGACTTTATATACGTCTATAACGTTATATATCCGAACACAAGGGAACCTGACATGTCGGATGTAGTATTTTCCAACATTCCTGGCGGGCCAGCTCCTACTTCTCGGTGGGCACATTATATACGTCCATATCGTAATATAACCTAACCTAACCCATCTAGACCCTCGCTGGTAATGTTTTACAAAATTCCGGTCGTGTCGGCCCGTACTTTGCCGTGGGGACATTATATACGTCTATAACGTTATATATCCGAACCTGAGGGAACGTAACATCTCGGATATAGTATTTTCCAACTTTCCAGGCGTGACGGCCCCTACTTCTCGGTGGAGACATTATATACGTCTATATCGTAATATAACCTAACCTAACCCATTTTGCCCCTCGGTGATAATGTTTTACAGAATCCCGGCCGTGTCGTCCCGTACGTCTCGGTAGGGACATTGTATGCATCTGTAACGTTATATACCCTAACCTAAGGCAACCTAACATCTCGAATGTAGTATTTCACAACATTCCTGGCGGGTCCGCCCCACTTCTCGGTGGGAACATTATATACGTCTATATCGTAATATAACCTAACCTAACCCATCTAGACCCTCGCTGGTAATGTTTTACAAAATCCCGGTCGCGTCGGCCCGGACTTCTCGGTGGGGACATTATATACGTCTATAACGTTATATATCCTAACCTAAGGGAACCTAACTTCTCGGATGTAGTATTTTCCAACATTCCTGGCGGATCGGCCCCTACTTCTCGGAGGGCACATTATATAAGTCCATATCGTAATATAACCTAACCTAACCCATCTAGACCGTCGCTGGTAATGTTTTACAAAATCTCGGTCGTGTCGACCCGTTCTTCTCGGTGGGGACTTTATATACGTCTATAACGTTATACATCCGAACACAAGGGAACCTGACATCTCGGATGTAGTATTTTCCAACATTCCTGGCGGGTCGGCCCCCACTTCTCGGTGGACACATTATATACGTCTATATCGTAATATAACCTAACCTAACCCATCTAGACCGTCGCTGGTAATGTTTTACAAAATCCCGGTCGTGTCGTCCCGTACTTCTCGGTGGGGACATTATATACGTCTATAAGGTTATATATCCTAACCTAAGGGAACCTAACATCTCGGATGAAGTATTTTCCAACGTTCCTGGCGGGTCGGCCCCCACTTCTCGGTGGACACATTATATACGTCTATAACGTAATATATCCTAACCTATCCCATCTAGACCCTCGCTGGTAATGTTTTACAAAATTCCGGTCGTGTCGGCCCCTACTTTACCGTGGGGACATTATATACGTCTATAAGGTTATATATCCTAACCTAAGGGAACCTAACATCTCGGATGAAGTATTTTCCAACATTTCTGGCGGGTCGGCCCCTACTTCTCGGTGGGAACATTATATACGTCTATATCGTAATATAACCTAACCTAACCCATCTAGACCCTCGCTGGTAATGTTTTACAAAATCCCGGTCGTGTCGGCCCGTACTTCTCGGTGGGGACATTATATACGTCTATAACGTTATATATCCTAACCTAAGGGAACCTAACTTCTCGAATGTAGTATTTTCCAACATTCCTGGCGGGTCGGGTCCTACTTCTCGGAGGGCACATTATATACGTCCATATCGTAATATAACCTAACCTAACCCATCTAGACCGTCGCTGGTAATGTTTTACAAAATTCCGGTCGTGTCGGCCCGTGCTTCTCGGTGGGGACTTTATATACGTCTATAACGTTATATATCCGAACACAAGGGAACCTGACATGTCGGATGTAGTATTTTCCAACATTCCTGGCGGGCCAGAACCTACTTCTCGGTGGGCACATTATATACGTCCATATCGTAATATAACCTAACCTAACCCATCTAGACCCTCGCTGGTAATGTTTTACAAAATTCCGGTCGTGTCGGCCCGTACTTTGCCGTGGGGACATTATATACGTCTATAACGTTATATATCCGAACCTGAGGGAACGTAACATCTCGGATATAGTATTTTCCAACTTTCCAGGCGTGACGGCCCCTACTTCTCGGTGGGGACATTATATACGTCTATATCGTAATATAACCTAACCTAACCCATTTTGCCCCTCGGTGATAATGTTTTACAGAATCCCGGCCGTGTCGTCCCGTACGTCTCGGTAGGGACATTGTATGCATCTGTAACGTTATATACCCTAACCTAAGGCAACCTAACATCTCGAATGTAGTATTTCACAACATTCCTGGCGGGTCCGCCCCACTTCTCGGTGGGAACATTATATACGTCTATATCGTAATATAACCTAACCTAACCCATCTAGACCCTCGCTGGTAATGTTTTACAAAATCCCGGTCGCGTCGGCCCGGACTTCTCGGTGGGGACATTATATACGTCTATAACGTTATATATCCTAACCTAAGGGAACCTAACTTCTCGGATGTAGTATTTTCCAACATTCCTGGCGCGTCGGCACCTACTTCTCGGAGGGCACATTATATACGTCCATATCGTAATATAACCTAACCTAACCCATCTAGACCCTCGCTGGTAATGTTTTACAAAATTCCGGTCGTGTCGGCCCGTACTTTGCCGTGGGGACATGATATACGTCTATAACTTTATATATCCTAACCTGAGGGAACCTAACATCTCGGATGTAGTATTTTCCAACATTCCTGGCGGGTCGGCCCCCACTTCTCGGTGGACACATTATATACGTCTATATCGTAATATAACCTAACCTAACCCATCTAGACCCTCACTGGTAATGTTTTACAAAATCCCGGTCGTGTCGGCCCGTACATCACGGTGAGGACATTATATACGTCTATAACGTTATATATCCTAACCTAAGGGAACCTAACATCTCGGATGTAGTATTTCACGACATTCCTGGCTGGTCGGCGCCAATTCTCGGTGGGATCATTATATACGTCTATAACGTAATATAACCTAACATAACCCACCTAGACCCTCGCTGGTAATGTTTCATACAATCCCGTTCATGTCTTCCCGTACGTCTCGGTGCGGATATTATATACGTCTATAAATTTATATATCCTAACCTAAGGGAACCTAACATCTCGGATGTAGTATTTTCCAACATTCCTGGCGGGTCGGCCCCTACTTCTCGGTGGGCACATTATATACGTCTATATCGTAACATAACCTAACCTAACCCATCTAGACAGTCGCTGGTAATGTTTTACAAAATCCGGGTCGTGTCGACCCGTACTTCTCGGTGGGGACTTTATATACGTCTATAACGTTATATATCCGAACACAAGGGGACCTGACATCTCGGATGTAGTATTTTCCAACATTCCTGGCGGGCCAGCCCCTACTTCCCGGTGGGCACATTATATACGTCCATATCGTAATATAACCTAACCTAACCCATCTAGACCCTCGCTGGTAATGTTTTACAAAATTCCGGTCGTGTCGGACCGTACTTTGCCGTGGGCACATTATATTCGTCTATAACGTTATATATCCTAACGTAAGGGAACCTAACATCTCGGATGTAGTATTTTCCAACATTCCTGGCGGGTCGGCCCCTACTTCTCGGTGGGCACATTATATACGTCTATATCGTAACATAACCTAACCTAACCCATCTAGACAGTCGCTGGTAATGTTTTACAAAATCCCGGTCGTGTCGACCCGTACTTCTCGGTGGGGACTTTATATACGTCTATAACGTTATATATCCGAACACAAGGGGACCTGACATCTCGGATGTAGTATTTTCCAACATTCCTGGCGGGCCAGCCCCTACTTCCCGGTGGGCACATTATATACGTCCATATCGTAATATAACCTAACCTAACCCATCTAGACCCTCGCTGGTAATGTTTTACAAAATTCCGGTCGTGTCGGCCCGTACTTTGCCGTGGGGACATGATATACGTCTACAACTTTATATATCCGAACCTGAGGGAACCTAACATCTCGGATGTAGCATTTTCCAACATTCCTGGCGGGTCGGCCCCCACTTCTCGGTGGACACATTATATACTTCTATATCGTAATATAACCTAACCTAACCCATCTAGACGGTGGCTGGTAATGTTTTACAAAATCCCGGTCGTGTCGACCCGTACTTCTCGGTGGGGACATTATATACGTCTATAAACTTATATATCCGAACCTGAGGGAACCTAACATCTCGGATGTAGTATTTTCCATCATTCCTGGCGGGTCGGCTCCTACTTCTCGGTGGGCACATTATATACGTCTATATCGTAACGCAACCTAACCTAACCCACCTAGAACCCCGCTGGTAATGTTTCACAGAATCCCGTTCATGTCTTCCCGTACGTCTCGGTTCGGATATTATATACGTCTATAAATTTATATATCCTAACCTAAGGGAACCTAACATCTCGGATGTAGTATTTTCCAACATTCCTGGCGGGTCGGCCCCTACTTCTCGGAGGGCACATTATATACGTCTATATCGCAATATAAACTAACCTAACCCATTTAGACCCTCGCTGGTAATGTTTTACAAAATTCCGGTCATGTCGGCCCGTACTTTGCCGTGGGGACATTATATACGTCTATAACGTTATATATCCTAACCTAAGGGAACCTAACATGTCGGATGCAGTATTTTCCAACATTCCTGGCGGGTCGGCCCCTACTTCTCGGTGTGCACATTATATACGTCTATATCGTAACGTAACCTAACCTAATCCACCTAGAACCCCGCTGGTAATGTTTCACAGAATCCCGTTCATGTCTTCCCGTACGTCTCGGTTCGGTTCTTATATACGTCTATAAACTTATATATCCTAACCTAAGGGAACCTAACATCTCGGATGTAGTATCTTCCAACATTCCTGGCGGGTCGGCCCCTACTTCTCGGTGGGCACATTATATACGTCTATATCGTAATATAACCTACCCTAACCCATCTAGACCGTCGCTGGTAATGTTTTACAAAATCCCGGTCGTGTCGACCCGTACTTCTCAGTGGGGACATTATATACGTCTATGACGTTATATATCCTAACCTAAGGGAACCTAACATATCCCATCTAGAACCTCGCTGGTAATGTTTTACAAAATTCCGGTCGTGTCGGCCCCTACTTTGCCGTGGGGACATTATATACGTCTATAAGGTTATATATCCTAACCTAAGGGAACCTAACATCTCGGATGAAGTATTTTCCAACATTTCTGGCGGGTCGGCCCCTACTTCTCGGTGGGAACATTATATACGTCTATATCGTAATATAACCTAACCTAACCCATCTAGACCCTCGCTGGTAATGTTTTACAAAATCCCGGTCGTGTCGGCCCGTACTTCTCGGTGGGAACATTATATACGTCTATAACGTAATATAACCTAACCTAACCCACCTAGACCCTCGCTGGTAATGTTTAGCAGAATCCCGTTCATGTCTTCCCGTACGTCTCGGTGCGGATATTATATACGTCTACAAATTTATATATCCTAACCTAAGGGAACCTAACATCTCGGATGTAGTATTTGCAACATTCCTGGCGGGTCGGCCCCTACTTCTCGGTGGGCACATTATATACGTCCATATCGTAATATAACCTAACCTATCCCATCTAGACCCTCGCTGGTAATGTTTTACAAAATTCCGGTCGTTTCGGCCCGTACTTCTCGGTGGGGACATTATATACGTCTATAACGTTATATATCCTAACCTAAGGGAACCTAACTTCTCGGATGTAGTATTTTCCAACATTCCAGGCGTGACGGCCCCTACTTCTCGGTGGGGACATTATATACGTCTATACCGTAATATAACCTAACCTAACCCATTTTGCCCCTCGGTGATAATGTTTTACAGAATCCCGGCCGTGTCGTCCCGTACGTCTCGGTAGGGACATTGTATGCATCTGTAACGTTATATACCCTAACCTAAGGCAACCTAACATCTCGAATGTAGTATTTCACAACATTCCTGGCGGGTCCGCCCCACTTCTCGGTGGGAACATTATATACGTCTATATCGTAATATAACCTAACCTAACCCATCTAGACCCTCGCTGGTAATGTTTTAAAAATCCCGGTCGTGTCGGCCCGGACTTCTCGGTGGGGACATTATATACGTCTATAACGTTATATATCCTAACCTAAGGGAACCTAACTTCTCGGATGTAGTATTTTCCAACATTCCTGGCGCGTCGGCACCTACTTCTCGGAGGGCACATTATATACGTCCATATCGTAATATAACCTAACCTAACCCATCTAGACCCTCGCTGGTAATGTTTTACAAAATCCCGGTCTTGTCGGCCCGGACTTCTCGGTGGGGACATTATATACGTCTATAACGTTATATATCCTAACCTAAGGGAAACTAACTTCTCGGATGTAGTATTTTCCAACATTCCTGGCGGGTCGGCCACTACTTCTCGGTGGGAACATTATATACGTCTATAACGTAATATAACCTAACCTAACCCACCTAGACCCTCGCTGGTAATGTTTCACAGAATCCCGTTCATGTCTTCCCGTACGTCTCGGTGCGGATATTATATACGTCTATAAATTTATATATCCTAACCTAAGGGAACCTAACATCTCGGATGTAGTATTTTCAAACATTCCTGGCGGGTCGGCCCCTACTTCTCGGTGGGCACATTATATACGTCTATATCGTAACATAACCTAACCTAACCCATCTAGACCGTCGCTGGTAATGTTTTACAAAATCCCGGTCGTGTCGACCCGTACTTCTCGGTGGGGACTTTATATACGTCTATAACGTTATATATCCGAACACAAGGGAACCTGACATCTCGGATGTAGTATTTTCCAACATTCCTGGCGGGCCAGCCCCTACTTCCCGGTGGGCACATTATATACGTCCATATCGTAATATAACCTAACCTAACCCATCTAGACCCTCGCTGGTAATGTTTTACAAAATTCCGGTCGTGTCGGCCCGTATTTTGCCGTGGGGACATTATATACGTCTACAACTTTATATATCCGAACACAAGGGAACCTGACATCTCGGATGTAGTATTTTCCAACATTCCTGGCGGGCCAGCCCCTACTTCCCGGTGGGCACATTATATACGTCCATATCGTAATATAACCTAACCTAACCCATCTAGACCCTCGCTGGTAATGTTTTACAAAATTCCGGTCGTGTCGGCCCGTACTTTGCCGTGGGGACATTATATACGTCTACAACTTTATATATCCGAACCTGAGGGAACCTAACATCTCGGATGTAGTATTTTCCAACATTCCTGGCGGGTCGGCCCCCACTTCTCGGTGGACACATTATATACGTCTATATCGTAATATAACCTAACCTAACCCATCCAGACGGTGGCTGATAATGTTTTACAAAATCCCGGTCGTGTCGACCCGTACTTCTCGGTGGGGACATTATATACGTCTATAAACTTATATATCCGAACCTGAGGGAACCTAACATCTCGGATGTAGTATTTTCCAACGTTCCTGGCGGTCGGCCCCCACTTCTCGGTGGACACATTATATACGTCTATATCGTAATATAACCTAACCTATCCCATCTAGACCCTCGCTGGTAATGTTTTACAAAATTCCGGTCGTGTCGGCCCCTACTTTGCCGTGGGGACATTATATACGTCTATAAGGTTATATATCCTAACCTAAGGGAACCTAACCTCTCGGATGTAGTATTTTCCAACATTCCTGGCGGGCCGGCCCATACTTCTCGGTGGGCACATTATATACGTCCATATCGTAATATAACCTAACCTATCCCATCTAGACCCTCGCTGGTAATGTTTTACAAAATTCCGGTCGTGTCGGCCCGTACTCTGCCGTGGAGACCTTATATACGTCTATAACGTTATATATCCTAACCTAAGGGAACCTAACTTCTCGGATGTAGTATTTCCCAACATTCCTGGCGGGTCGGCCCCTACTTCTCGGAGGGCACATTATATACGCCCATATCGTAATATAACCTAACCTAACCCATCTAGACCGTCGCTGGTAATGTTTTACAAAATTCCGGTCGTGTCGGCCCGTACTTCTCGGTGGGGACTTTATATACGTCTATAACGTTATATATCCGAACACAAGGGAACCTGACATCTCGGATGTAGTATTTTCCAACATTCCTGGCGGGCCAGCCCCTACTTCTCGGTGGGCACATTATATACGTCTATATCGTAATATAACCTAACCTAACCCATCTAGACCCTCGCTGGTAATGTTTTACAAAATTCCGGTCGTGTCGGCCCGTACTTTGCCGTGGGGACATTATATACGTCTATAACTTTATATATCCGAACCTGAGGGAACCTAACATCTCGGATGTAGTATTTTCCAACTTTCCAGGCGTGACGGCCCCTACTTCTCGGTGGGGACATTATATACGTCTATATCGTAATATAACCTAACCTAACCCATTTTGCCCCTCGGTGATAATGTTTTACAGAATCCCGGCCGTGTCGTCCCGTACGTCTCGGTAGGGACATTGTATGCATCTGTAACGTTATATACCCTAACCTAAGGCAACCTAACATCTCGAATGTAGTTTTTCACAACATTCCTGGCGGGTCCGCCCCACTTTTCGGTGGGAACATTATATACGTCTATATCGTATTATAACCTAACCTAACCCATCTAGACCCTCGCTGGTAATGTTTTACAAAATCCCGGTCGTGTCGGCCCGGACTTCTCGGTGGGGACATTATATACGTCTATAACGTTATATATCCTAACCTAAGGGAACCTAACTTCTCGGATGTAGTATTTTCCAACATTCCTGGCGCGTCGGCACCTACTTCTCGGAGGGCACATTATATACGTCCATATCGTAATATAACCTAACCTAACCCATCTAGACCCTCGCTGGTAATGTTTTACAAAATTCCGGTCGTGTCGGCCCGTACTTTGCCGTGGGGACATGATATACGTCTATAACTTTATATATCCTAACCTGAGGGAACCTAACATTTCGGATGTAGTATTTTCCAACATTCCTGGCGGGTTGGCCCCCACTTCTCGGTGGACACATTATATACGTCTATATCGTAATATAACCTAACCTAACCCATCTAGACCCTCGCTGGTAATGTTTTACAAAATCCCGGTCTTGTCGGCCCGGACTTCTCAGTGGGGACATTATATACGTCTATAACGTTATATATCCTAACCTAAGGGAAACTAACTTCTCGGATGTAGTATTTTCCAACATTCCTGGCGGGTCGGCCCCTACTTCTCGGTGGGAACATTATATACGTCTATAACGTAATATAACCTAACCTAACCCATCTAGACCGTCGCTGGTAATGTTTTACAAAATCCCGGTCGTGTCGACCCGTACTTCTCGGTGGGGACTTTATATACGTCTATAACGTTATATATCCGAACACAGGGGAACCTGACATCTCGGATGTAGTATTTTCCAACATTCCTGGCGGGCCAGCCCCTACTACCCGGTGGGCACATTATATACGTCCATATCGTAATATAACCTAACCTAACCCATCTAGACCCTCGCTGGTAATGTTTTACAAAATTCCGGTCGTGTCGGCCCGTACTTTGCCGTGGGGACATTATATACGTCTACAACTTTATATATCCGAACACAAGGGAACCTGACATCTCGGATGTAGTATTTTCCAACATTCCTGGCGGGCCAGCCCCTACTTCCCGGTGGGCACATTATATACGTCCATATCGTAATATAACCTAACCTAACCCATATAGACCCTCGCTGGTAATGTTTTACAAAATTCCGGTCGTGTCGGCCCGTACTTTGCCGTGGGGACATTATATACGTCTACAACTTTATATATCCGAACCTGAGGGAACCTAACATCTCGGATGTAGTATTTTCCAACATTCCTGGCGGGTCGGCCCCCACTTCTCGGTGGACACATTATATACGTCTATATCGTAATATAACCTAACCTAACCCATCCAGACGGTGGCTGATAATGTTTTACAAAATCCCGGTCGTGTCGACCCGTACTTCTCGGTGGGGACATTATATACGTCTATAAACTTATATATCCGAACCTGAGGGAACCTAACATCTCGGATGTAGTATTTTCCAACGTTCCTGGCGGTCGGCCCCCACTTCTCGGTGGACACATTATATACGTCTATATCGTAATATAACCTAACCTATCCCATCTAGACCCTCGCTGGTAATGTTTTACAAAATTCCGGTCGTGTCGGCCCCTACTTTGCCGTGGGGACATTATATACGTCTATAAGGTTGTATATCCTAACCTAAGGGAACCTAACCTCTCGGATGTAGTATTTTCCAACATTCCTGGCGGGCCGGCCCATACTTCTCGGTGGGCACATTATATACGTCCATATCGTAATATAACCTAACCTATCCCATCTAGACCCTCGCTGGTAATGTTTTACAAAATTCCGGTCGTTTCGGCCCGTACTTCTCGGTGGGGACATTATATACGTCTATAACGTTATATATCCTAACCTAAGGGAACCTAACTTCTCGGATGTAGTATTTTCCAACATTCCAGGCGTGACGGCCCCTACTTCTCGGTGGGGACATTATATACGTCTATATCGTAATATAACCTAACCTAACCCATCTAGACCCTCGCTGGTAATGTTTTACAAAATCCCTGTCGTGTCGGCCCGGACTTCTCGGTGGGGACATTATATACGTCTATAATGTTATATATCCTAACCTAAGGGAACCTAACTTCTCGGATGTAGTATTTTCCAACATTCCTGGCGCGTCGGCACCTACTTCTCGGAGGGCACATTATATACGTCCATATCGTAATATAACCTAACCTAACCCATCTAGACCCTCGCTGGTAATGTTTTACAAAATTCCGGTCGTGTCGGCCCGTACTTTGCCGTGGGGACATGATATACGTCTATAACTTTATATATCCTAACCTGAGGGAACCTAACATCTCGGATGTAGTATTTTCCAACATTCCTGGCGGGTCGGCCCCCACTTCTCGGTGGACACATTATATACGTCTATATCGTAATATAACCTAACCTAACCCATCTAGACCCTCGCTGGTAATGTTTTACAAAATTCCGGTCGTGTCGGCCCGTACTCTGCCGTGGAGACCTTATATACGTCTATAACGTTATATATCCTAACCTAAGGGAACCTAACTTCTCGGATGTAGTATTTCCCAACATTCCTGGCGGGTCGGCCCCTACTTCTCGGAGGGCACATTATATACGCCCATATCGTAATATAACCTAACCTAACCCATCTAGACCGTCGCTGGTAATGTTTTACAAAATTCCGGTCGTGTCGGCCCGTACTTCTCGGTGGGGACTTTATATACGTCTATAACGTTATATATCCGAACACAAGGGAACCTGACATCTCGGATGTAGTATTTTCCAACATTCCTGGCGGGCCAGCCCCTACTTCTCGGTGGGCACATTATATACGTCTATATCGTAATATAACCTAGCCTAACCCATCTAGACCCTCGCTGGTAATGTTTTACAAAATTCCGGTCGTGTCGGCCCGTACTTTTCCGTGGGGACATTATATACGTCTATAACTTTATATATCCGAACCTGAGGGAACCTAACATCTCGGATGTAGTATTTTCCAACGTTCCAGGCGTGACGGCCCCTACTTCTCGGTGGGGACATTATATACGTCTATACCGTAATATAACCTAACCTAACCCATTTTGCCCCTCGGTGATAATGTTTTACAGAATCCCGGCCGTGTCGTCCCGTACGTCTCGGTAGGGACATTGTATGCATCTGTAACGTTATATACCCTAACCTAAGGCAACCTAACATCTCGAATGTAGTATTTCACAACATTCCTGGCGGGTCCGCCCCACTTCTCGGTGGGAACATTATATACGTCTATATCGTAATATAACCTAACCTAACCCATCTAGACCCTCGCTGGTAATGTTTTACAAAATCCCGGTCGTGTCGGCCCGGACTTCTCGGTGGGGACATTATATACGTCTATAACGTTATATATCCTAACCTAAGGGAACCTAACTTCTCGGATGTAGTATTTTCCAACATTCCTGGCGCGTCGGCACCTACTGCTCGGAGGGCACATTATATACGTCCATATCGTAATATAACCTAACCTAACCCATCTAGACCCTCGCTGGTAATGTTTTACAAAATCCCGGTCTTGTCGGCCCGTACTTCTCGGTGGGGACTTTATATACGTCTATAACGTTATATATCCTAACCTAAGGGAAACTAACTTCTCGGATGTAGTATTTTCCAACATTCCTGGCGGGTCGGCCACTACTTCTCGGTGGGAACATTATATACGTCTATAACGTAATATAACCTAACCTAACCCACCTAGACCCTCGCTGGTAATGTTTCACAGAATCCCGTTCATGTCTTCCCGTACGTCTCGGTGCGGATATTATATACGTCTATAAATTTATATATCCTAACCTAAGGGAACCTAACATCTCGGATGTAGTATTTTCAAACATTCCTGGCGGGTCGGCCCCTACTTCTCGGTGGGCACATTATATACGTCTATATCGTAACATAACCTAACCTAACCCATCTAGACCGTCGCTGGTAATGTTTTACAAAATCCCGGTCGTGTCGACCCGTACTTCTCGGTGGGGACTTTATATACGTCTATAACGTTATATATCCGAACACAAGGGAACCTGACATCTCGGATGTAGTATTTTCCAACATTCCTGGCGGGCCAGCCCCTACTTCCCGGTGGGCACATTATATACGTCCATATCGTAATATAACCTAACCTAACCCATCTAGACCCTCGCTGGTAATGTTTTACAAAATTCCGGTCGTGTCGGCCCGTATTTTGCCGTGGGGACATTATATACGTCTACAACTTTATATATCCGAACACAAGGGAACCTGACATCTCGGATGTAGTATTTTCCAACATTCCTGGCGGGCCAGCCCCTACTTCCCGGTGGGCACATTATATACGTCCATATCGTAATATAACCTAACCTAACCCATCTAGACCCTCGCTGGTAATGTTTTACAAAATTCCGGTCGTGTCGGCCCGTACTTTGCCGTGGGGACATTATATACGTCTACAACTTTATATATCCGAACCTGAGGGAACCTAACATCTCGGATGTAGTATTTTCCAACATTCCTGGCGGGTCGGCCCCCACTTCTCGGTGGACACATTATATACGTCTATATCGTAATATAACCTAACCTAACCCATCCAGACGGTGGCTGATAATGTTTTACAAAATCCCGGTCGTGTCGACCCGTACTTCTCGGTGGGGACATTATATACGTCTATAAACTTATATATCCGAACCTGAGGGAACCTAACATCTCGGATGTAGTATTTTCCAACGTTCCTGGCGGTCGGCCCCCACTTCTCGGTGGACACATTATATACGTCTATATCGTAATATAACCTAACCTATCCCATCTAGACCCTCGCTGGTAATGTTTTACAAAATTCCGGTCGTGTCGGCCCCTACTTTGCCGTGGGGACATTATATACGTCTATAAGGTTATTTATCCTAACCTAAGGGAACCTAACCTCTCGGATGTAGTATTTTCCAACATTCCTGGCGGGCCGGCCCATACTTCTCGGTGGGCACATTATATACGTCCATATCGTAATATAACCTAACCTATCCCATCTAGACCCTCGCTGGTAATGTTTTACAAAATTCCGGTCGTGTCGGCCCGTACTCTGCCGTGGAGACCTTATATACGTCTATAACGTTATATATCCTAACCTAAGGGAACCTAACTTCTCGGATGTAGTATTTCCCAACATTCCTGGCGGGTCGGCCCCTACTTCTCGGAGGGCACATTATATACGCCCATATCGTAATATAACCTAACCTAACCCATCTAGACCGTCGCTGGTAATGTTTTACAAAATTCCGGTCGTGTCGGCCCGTACTTCTCGGTGGGGACTTTATATACGTCTATAACGTTATATATCCGAACACAAGGGAACCTGACATCTCGGATGTAGTATTTTCCAACATTCCTGGCGGGCCAGCCCCTACTTCTCGGTGGGCACATTATATACGTCTATATCGTAATATAACCTAACCTAACCCATCTAGACCCTCGCTGGTAATGTTTTACAAAATTCCGGTCGTGTCGGCCCGTACTTTGCCGTGGGGACATTATATACGTCTATAACTTTATATATCCGAACCTGAGGGAACCTAACATCTCGGATGTAGTATTTTCCAACTTTCCAGGCGTGACGGCCCCTACTTCTCGGTGGGGACATTATATACGTCTATATCGTAATATAACCTAACCTAACCCATTTTGCCCCTCGGTGATAATGTTTTACAGAATCCCGGCCGTGTCGTCCCGTACGTCTCGGTAGGGACATTGTATGCATCTGTAACGTTATATACCCTAACCTAAGGCAACCTAACATCTCGAATGTAGTTTTTCACAACATTCCTGGCGGGTCCGCCCCACTTTTCGGTGGGAACATTATATACGTCTATATCGTATTATAACCTAACCTAACCCATCTAGACCCTCGCTGGTAATGTTTTACAAAATCCCGGTCGTGTCGGCCCGGACTTCTCGGTGGGGACATTATATACGTCTATAACGTTATATATCCTAACCTAAGGGAACCTAACTTCTCGGATGTAGTATTTTCCAACATTCCTGGCGCGTCGGCACCTACTTCTCGGAGGGCACATTATATACGTCCATATCGTAATATAACCTAACCTAACCCATCTAGACCCTCGCTGGTAATGTTTTACAAAATTCCGGTCGTGTCGGCCCGTACTTTGCCGTGGGGACATGATATACGTCTATAACTTTATATATCCTAACCTGAGGGAACCTAACATCTCGGATGTAGTATTTTCCAACATTCCTGGCGGGTCGGCCCCCACTTCTCGGTGGACACATTATATACGTCTATATCGTAATATAACCTAACCTAACCCATCTAGACCCTCGCTGGTAATGTTTTACAAAATTCCGGTCGTGTCGGCCCGTACTCTGCCGTGGAGACCTTATATACGTCTATAACGTTATATATCCTAACCTAAGGGAACCTAACTTCTCGGATGTAGTATTTCCCAACATTCCTGGCGGGTCGGCCCCTACTTCTCGGAGGGCACATTATATACGCCCATATCGTAATATAACCTAACCTAACCCATCTAGACCGTCGCTGGTAATGTTTTACAAAATTCCGGTCGTGTCGGCCCGTACTTCTCGGTGGGGACTTTATATACGTCTATAACGTTATATATCCGAACACAAGGGAACCTGACATCTCGGATGTAGTATTTTCCAACATTCCTGGCGGGCCAGCCCCTACTTCTCGGTGGGCACATTATATACGTCTATATCGTAATATAACCTAGCCTAACCCATCTAGACCCTCGCTGGTAATGTTTTACAAAATTCCGGTCGTGTCGGCCCGTACTTTTCCGTGGGGACATTATATACGTCTATAACTTTATATATCCGAACCTGAGGGAACCTAACATCTCGGATGTAGTATTTTCCAACGTTCCAGGCGTGACGGCCCCTACTTCTCGGTGGGGACATTATATACGTCTATACCGTAATATAACCTAACCTAACCCATTTTGCCCCTCGGTGATAATGTTTTACAGAATCCCGGCCGTGTCGTCCCGTACGTCTCGGTAGGGACATTGTATGCATCTGTAACGTTATATACCCTAACCTAAGGCAACCTAACATCTCGAATGTAGTATTTCACAACATTCCTGGCGGGTCCGCCCCACTTCTCGGTGGGAACATTATATACGTCTATATCGTAATATAACCTAACCTAACCCATCTAGACCCTCGCTGGTAATGTTTTACAAAATCCCGGTCGTGTCGGCCCGGACTTCTCGGTGGGGACATTATATACGTCTATAACGTTATATATCCTAACCTAAGGGAACCTAACTTCTCGGATGTAGTATTTTCCAACATTCCTGGCGCGTCGGCACCTACTGCTCGGAGGGCACATTATATACGTCCATATCGTAATATAACCTAACCTAACCCATCTAGACCCTCGCTGGTAATGTTTTACAAAATCCCGGTCTTGTCGGCCCGTACTTCTCGGTGGGGACTTTATATACGTCTATAACGTTATATATCCTAACCTAAGGGAAACTAACTTCTCGGATGTAGTATTTTCCAACATTCCTGGCGGGTCGGCCACTACTTCTCGGTGGGAACATTATATACGTCTATAACGTAATATAACCTAACCTAACCCACCTAGACCCTCGCTGGTAATGTTTCACAGAATCCCGTTCATGTCTTCCCGTACGTCTCGGTGCGGATATTATATACGTCTATAAATTTATATATCCTAACCTAAGGGAACCTAACATCTCGGATGTAGTATTTTCAAACATTCCTGGCGGGTCGGCCCCTACTTCTCGGTGGGCACATTATATACGTCTATATCGTAACATAACCTAACCTAACCCATCTAGACCGTCGCTGGTAATGTTTTACAAAATCCCGGTCGTGTCGACCCGTACTTCTCGGTGGGGACTTTATATACGTCTATAACGTTATATATCCGAACACAAGGGAACCTGACATCTCGGATGTAGTATTTTCCAACATTCCTGGCGGGCCAGCCCCTACTTCCCGGTGGGCACATTATATACGTCCATATCGTAATATAACCTAACCTAACCCATCTAGACCCTCGCTGGTAATGTTTTACAAAATTCCGGTCGTGTCGGCCCGTATTTTGCCGTGGGGACATTATATACGTCTACAACTTTATATATCCGAACACAAGGGAACCTGACATCTCGGATGTAGTATTTTCCAACATTCCTGGCGGGCCAGCCCCTACTTCCCGGTGGGCACATTATATACGTCCATATCGTAATATAACCTAACCTAACCCATCTAGACCCTCGCTGGTAATGTTTTACAAAATTCCGGTCGTGTCGGCCCGTACTTTGCCGTGGGGACATTATATACGTCTACAACTTTATATATCCGAACCTGAGGGAACCTAACATCTCGGATGTAGTATTTTCCAACATTCCTGGCGGGTCGGCCCCCACTTCTCGGTGGACACATTATATACGTCTATATCGTAATATAACCTAACCTAACCCATCCAGACGGTGGCTGATAATGTTTTACAAAATCCCGGTCGTGTCGACCCGTACTTCTCGGTGGGGACATTATATACGTCTATAAACTTATATATCCGAACCTGAGGGAACCTAACATCTC
Organism: Xylocopa violacea; assembly: GCA_963969225.1. Taxonomy (NCBI): domain Eukaryota; kingdom Metazoa; phylum Arthropoda; class Insecta; order Hymenoptera; family Apidae; genus Xylocopa; species Xylocopa violacea. The sequence goes on along the minus strand of CAXAJV010000011.1, from coordinate 4,271,733 downwards.
GGATGTAGTATTTTCCAACGTTCCTGGCGGTCGGCCCCCACTTCTCGGTGGACACATTATATACGTCTATATCGTAATATAACCTAACCTATCCCATCTAGACCCTCGCTGGTAATGTTTTACAAAATTCCGGTCGTGTCGGCCCCTACTTTGCCGTGGGGACATTATATACGTCTATAAGGTTATTTATCCTAACCTAAGGGAACCTAACCTCTCGGATGTAGTATTTTCCAACATTCCTGGCGGGCCGGCCCATACTTCTCGGTGGGCACATTATATACGTCCATATCGTAATATAACCTAACCTATCCCATCTAGACCCTCGCTGGTAATGTTTTACAAAATTCCGGTCGTGTCGGCCCGTACTCTGCCGTGGAGACCTTATATACGTCTATAACGTTATATATCCTAACCTAAGGGAACCTAACTTCTCGGATGTAGTATTTCCCAACATTCCTGGCGGGTCGGCCCCTACTTCTCGGAGGGCACATTATATACGCCCATATCGTAATATAACCTAACCTAACCCATCTAGACCGTCGCTGGTAATGTTTTACAAAATTCCGGTCGTGTCGGCCCGTACTTCTCGGTGGGGACTTTATATACGTCTATAACGTTATATATCCGAACACAAGGGAACCTGACATCTCGGATGTAGTATTTTCCAACATTCCTGGCGGGCCAGCCCCTACTTCTCGGTGGGCACATTATATACGTCTATATCGTAATATAACCTAACCTAACCCATCTAGACCCTCGCTGGTAATGTTTTACAAAATTCCGGTCGTGTCGGCCCGTACTTTGCCGTGGGGACATTATATACGTCTATAACTTTATATATCCGAACCTGAGGGAACCTAACATCTCGGATGTAGTATTTTCCAACTTTCCAGGCGTGACGGCCCCTACTTCTCGGTGGGGACATTATATACGTCTATATCGTAATATAACCTAACCTAACCCATTTTGCCCCTCGGTGATAATGTTTTACAGAATCCCGGCCGTGTCGTCCCGTACGTCTCGGTAGGGACATTGTATGCATCTGTAACGTTATATACCCTAACCTAAGGCAACCTAACATCTCGAATGTAGTTTTTCACAACATTCCTGGCGGGTCCGCCCCACTTTTCGGTGGGAACATTATATACGTCTATATCGTATTATAACCTAACCTAACCCATCTAGACCCTCGCTGGTAATGTTTTACAAAATCCCGGTCGTGTCGGCCCGGACTTCTCGGTGGGGACATTATATACGTCTATAACGTTATATATCCTAACCTAAGGGAACCTAACTTCTCGGATGTAGTATTTTCCAACATTCCTGGCGCGTCGGCACCTACTTCTCGGAGGGCACATTATATACGTCCATATCGTAATATAACCTAACCTAACCCATCTAGACCCTCGCTGGTAATGTTTTACAAAATTCCGGTCGTGTCGGCACGTACTTTGCCGTGGGGACATGATATACGTCTATAACTTTATATATCCTAACCTGAGGGAACCTAACATTTCGGATGTAGTATTTTCCAACATTCCTGGCGGGTTGGCCCCCACTTCTCGGTGGACACATTATATACGTCTATATCGTAATATAACCTAACCTAACCCATCTAGACCCTCGCTGGTAATGTTTTACAAAATCCCGGTCTTGTCGGCCCGGACTTCTCAGTGGGGACATTATATACGTCTATAACGTTATATATCCTAACCTAAGGGAAACTAACTTCTCGGATGTAGTATTTTCCAACATTCCTGGCGGGTCGGCCCCTACTTCTCGGTGGGAACATTATATACGTCTATAACGTAATATAACCTAACCTAACCCACCTAGACCCTCGCTGGTAATGTTTCACAGAATCCCGTTCATGTCTTCCCGTACGTCTCGGTGCGGATATTATATACGTCTATAAATTTATATATCCTAACCTAAGGGAACCTAACATCTCGGATGTAGTATTTTCAAACATTCCTGGCGGGTCGGCCCCTACTTCTCGGTGGGCACATTATATACGTCTATATCGTAACATAACCTAACCTAACCCATCTAGACCGTCGCTGGTAATGTTTTACAAAATCCCGGTCGTGTCGACCCGTACTTCTCGGTGGGGACTTTATATACGTCTATAACGTTATATATCCGAACACAGGGGAACCTGACATCTCGGATGTAGTATTTTCCAACATTCCTGGCGGGCCAGCCCCTACTACCCGGTGGGCACATTATATACGTCCATATCGTAATATAACCTAACCTAACCCATCTAGACCCTCGCTGGTAATGTTTTACAAAATTCCGGTCGTGTCGGCCCGTACTTTGCCGTGGGGACATTATATACGTCTACAACTTTATATATCCGAACACAAGGGAACCTGACATCTCGGATGTAGTATTTTCCAACATTCCTGGCGGGCCAGCCCCTACTTCCCGGTGGGCACATTATATACGTCCATATCGTAATATAACCTAACCTAACCCATCTAGACCCTCGCTGGTAATGTTTTACAAAATTCCGGTCGTGTCGGCCCGTACTTTGCCGTGGGGACATTATATACGTCTACAACTTTATATATCCGAACCTGAGGGAACCTAACATCTCGGATGTAGTATTTTCCAACATTCCTGGCGGGTCGGCCCCCACTTCTCGGTGGACACATTATATACGTCTATATCGTAATATAACCTAACCTAACCCATCCAGACGGTGGCTGATAATGTTTTACAAAATCCCGGTCGTGTCGACCCGTACTTCTCGGTGGGGACATTATATACGTCTATAAACTTATATATCCGAACCTGAGGGAACCTAACATCTCGGATGTAGTATTTTCCAACGTTCCTGGCGGTCGGCCCCCACTTCTCGGTGGACACATTATATACGTCTATATCGTAATATAACCTAACCTATCCCATCTAGACCCTCGCTGGTAATGTTTTACAAAATTCCGGTCGTGTCGGCCCCTACTTTGCCGTGGGGACATTATATACGTCTATAAGGTTGTATATCCTAACCTAAGGGAACCTAACCTCTCGGATGTAGTATTTTCCAACATTCCTGGCGGGCCGGCCCATACTTCTCGGTGGGCACATTATATACGTCCATATCGTAATATAACCTAACCTATCCCATCTAGACCCTCGCTGGTAATGTTTTACAAAATTCCGGTCGTGTCGGCCCGTACTCTGCCGTGGAGACCTTATATACGTCTATAACGTTATATATCCTAACCTAAGGGAACCTAACTTCTCGGATGTAGTATTTCCCAACATTCCTGGCGGGTCGGCCCCTACTTCTCGGAGGGCACATTATATACGCCCATATCGTAATATAACCTAACCTAACCCATCTAGACCGTCGCTGGTAATGTTTTACAAAATTCCGGTCGTGTCGGCCCGTACTTCTCGGTGGGGACTTTATATACGTCTATAACGTTATATATCCGAACACAAGGGAACCTGACATCTCGGATGTAGTATTTTCCAACATTCCTGGCGGGCCAGCCCCTACTTCTCGGTGGGCACATTATATACGTCTATATCGTAATATAACCTAACCTAACCCATCTAGACCCTCGCTGGTAATGTGTTACAAAATTCCGGTCGTGTCGGCCCGTACTTTGCCGTGGGGACATTATATACGTCTACAACTTTATATATCCGAACCTGAGGGAACCTAACATCTCGGATGTAGTATTTTCCAACATTCCTGGCGGGTCGGCCCCCACTTCTCGGTGGACACATTATATACGTCTATATCGTAATATAACCTAACCTAACCCATCCAGACGGTGGCTGATAATGTTTTACAAAATTCCGGTCGTGTCGGCCCCTACTTTGCCGTGGGGACATTATATACGTCTATAAGGTTATATATCCTAACCTAAGGGAACCTAACCTCTCGGATGTAGTATTTTCCAACATTCCTGGCGGGCCGGCCCATACTTCTCGGTGGGCACATTATATACGTCCATATCGTAATATAACCTAACCTATCCCATCTAGACCCTCGCTGGTAATGTTTTACAAAATTCCGGTCGTGTCGGCCCGTACTCTGCCGTGGAGACCTTATATACGTCTATAACGTTATATATCCTAACCTAAGGGAACCTTACTTCTCGGATGTAGTATTTCCCAACATTCCTGGCGGGTCGGCCCCTACTTCTCGGAGGGCACATTATATACGCCCATATCGTAATATAACCTAACCTAACCCATCTAGACCGTCGCTGGTAATGTTTTACAAAATTCCGGTCGTGTCGGCCCGTACTTCTCGGTGGGGACTTTATATACGTCTATAACGTTATATATCCGAACACAAGGGAACCTGACATCTCGGATGTAGTGTTTTCCAACATTCCTGGCGGGCCAGCCCCTACTTCTCGGTGGGCACATTATATACGTCTATATCGTAATATAACCTAACCTAACCCATCTAGACCCTCGCTGGTAATGTTTTACAAAATTCCGGTCGTGTCGGCCCGTACTCTGCCGTGGAGACATTATATACGTCTATAACGTTATATATCCTAACCTAAGGGAACCTAACATCTCGGATGTAGTATTTTCCAACATTTCTGTCGGGTCGGCCCCTACTTCTCGGTGGGAACATTATATACGTCTATAACGTAATATAACCTAACCTAACCCACCTAGACCCTCGCTGGTAATGTTTAGCAGAATCCCGTTCATGTCTTCCCGTACGTCTCGGTGCGGATATTATATACGTCTATAAATTTATATATCCTAACCTAAGGGAACCTAACATCTCGGATGTAGTATTTGCAACATTCCTGGCGGGTCGGCCCCTACTTCTCGGTGGGCACATTATATACGTCCATATCGTAATATAACCTAACCTATCCCATCTAGACCCTCGCTGGTAATGTTTTACAAAATTCCGGTCGTTTCGGCCCGTACTTCTCGGTGGGGACATTATATACGTCTATAACGTTATATATCCTAACCTAAGGGAACCTAACTTCTCGGATGTAGTATTTTCTAACATTCCAGGCGTGACGGCCCCTACTTCTCGGTGGGGACATTATATACGTCTATATCGTAATATAACCTAACCTAACCCATCTAGACCCTCGCTGGTAATGTTTTACAAAATCCCTGTCGTGTCGGCCCGGACTTCTCGGTGGGGACATTATATACGTCTATAACGTTATATATCCTAACCTAAGGGAACCTAACTTCTCGGATGTAGTATTTTCCAACATTCCTGGCGCGTCGGCACCTACTTCTCGGAGGGCACATTATATACGTCCATATCGTAATATAACCTAACCTAACCCATCTAGACCCTCGCTGGTAATGTTTTACAAAATTCCGGTCGTGTCCGCCCGTACTTTGCCGTGGGGACATGATATACGTCTATAACTTTATATATCCTAACCTGAGGGAACCTAACATCTCGGATGTAGTATTTTCCAACATTCCTGGCGGGTCGGCCCCCACTTCTCGGTGGACACATTATATACGTCTATATCGTAATATAACCTAACCTAACCCATCTAGACCCTCGCTGGTAATGTTTTAGAAAATTCCGGTCGTGTCGGCCCGTACTCTGCCGTGGAGACCTTATATACGTCTATAAGGTTATATATCCTAACCTAAGGGAACCTAACTTCTCGGATGTAGTATTTCCCAACATTCCTGGCGGGTCGGCCCCTACTTCTCGGAGGGCACATTATATACGCCCATATCGTAATATAACCTAACCTAACCCATCTAGACCGTCGCTGGTAATGTTTTACAAAATTCCGGTCGTGTCGGCCCGTACTTCTCGGTGGGGACTTTATATACGTCTATAACGTTATATATCCGAACACAAGGGAACCTGACATCTCGGATGTAGTATTTTCCAACATTCCTGGCGGGCCAGCCCCTATTTCTCGGTGGGCACATTATATACGTCTATATCGTAATATAACCTAGCCTAACCCATCTAGACCCTCGCTGGTAATGTTTTACAAAATTCCGGTCGTGTCGGCCCGTACTTTGCCGTGGGGACATTATATACGTCTATAACTTTATATATCCGAACCTGAGGGAACCTAACATCTCGGATGTAGTATTTTCCAACTTTCCAGGCGTGACGGCCCCTACTTCTCGGTGGGGACATTATATACGTCTATACCGTAATATAACCTAACCTAACCCATTTTGCCCCTCGGTGATAATGTTTTACAGAATCCCGGCCGTGTCGTCCCGTACGTCTCGGTAGGGACATTGTATGCATCTGTAACGTTATATACCCTAACTTAAGGCAACCTAACATCTCGAATGTAGTATTTCACAACATTCCTGGCGGGTCCGCCCCACTTCTCGGTGGGAACATTATATACGTCTATATCGTAATATAACCTAACCTAACCCATCTAGACCCTCGCTGGTAATGTTTTACAAAATCCCGGTCGTGTCGGCCCGGACTTCTCGGTGGGGACATTATATACGTCTATAATGTTATATATCCTAACCTAAGGGAACCTAACTTCTCGGATGTAGTATTTTCCAACATTCCTGGCGCGTCGGCACCTACTTCTCGGAGGGCACATTATATACGTCCATATCGTAATATAACCTAACCTAACCCATCTAGACCCTCGCTGGTAATGTTTTACAAAATCCCGGTCTTGTCGGCCCGGACTTCTCGGTGGGGACATTATATACGTCTATAACGTTATATATCCTAACCTAAGGGAAACTAACTTCTCGGATGTAGTATTTTCCAACATTCCTGGCGGGTCGGCCCCTACTTCTCGGTGGGAACATTATATACGTCTATAACGTAATATAACCTAACCTAACCCACCTAGACCCTCGCTGGTAATGTTTCACAGAATCCCGTTCATGTCTTCCCGTACGTCTCGGTGCGGATATTATATACGTCTATAAATTTATATATCCTAACCTAAGGGAACCTAACATCTCGGATGTAGTATTTTCAAACATTCCTGGCGGGTCGGCCCCTACTTCTCGGTGGGCACATTATATACGTCTATATCGTAACATAACCTAACCTAACCCATATAGACCGTCGCTGGTAATGTTTTACAAAATCCCGGTCGTGTCGACCCGTACTTCTCGGTGGGGACTTTATATACGTCTATAACGTTATATATCCGAACACAAGGGAACCTGACATCTCGGATGTAGTATTTTCCAACATTCCTGGCGGGCCAGCCCCTACTTCCCGGTGGGCACATTATATACGTCCATATCGTAATATAACCTAACCTAACCCATCTAGACCCTCGCTGGTAATGTTTTACAAAATTCCGGTCGTGTCGGCCCGTACTTTGCCGTGGGGACATTATATACGTCTACAACTTTATATATCCGAACACAAGGGAACCTGACATCTCGGATGTAGTATTTTCCAACATTCCTGGCGGGCCAGCCCCTACTTCCCGGTGGGCACATTATATACGTCCATATCGTAATACAACCTAACCTAACCCATCTAGACCCTCGCTGGTAATGTTTTACAAAATTCCGGTCGTGTCGGCCCGTACTTTGCCGTGGGGACATTATATACGTCTACAACTTTATATATCCGAACCTGAGGGAACCTAACATCTCGGATGTAGTATTTTCCAACATTCCTGGCGGGTCGGCCCCCACTTCTCGGTGGACACATTATATACGTCTATAACGTAATATAACCTAAGCTAACCCACCTAGACCCTCGCTGGTAATGTTTAGCAGAATCCCGTTCATGTCTTCCCGGACTTCTCGGAGGGGACATTATATACGTCTATAACGTTATATATCCTAACCTAAGGGAACCTAACTTCTCGGATGTAGTATTTTCCAACATTCCTGGCGCGTCGGCACCTACTTCTCGGAGGGCACATTATATACGTCCATATCGTAATATAACCTAACCTAACCCATCTAGACCCTCGCTGGTAATGTTTTACAAAATTCCGGTCGTGTCGGCCCGTACTCTGCCGTGGAGACCTTATATACGTCTATAACGTTATATATCCTAACCTAAGGGAACCTAACTTCTCGGATGTAGTATTTCCCAACATTCCTGGCGGGTCGGCCCCTACTTCTCGGAGGGCACATTATATACGCCCATATCGTAATATAACCTAACCTAACCCATCTAGACCGTCGCTGGTAATGTTTTACAAAATTCCGGTCGTGTCGGCCCGTACTTCTCGGTGGGGACTTTATATACGTCTATAACGTTATATATCCGAACACAAGGGAACCTGACATCTCGGATGTAGTATTTTCCAACATTCCTGGCGGGCCAGCCCCTACTTCTCGGTGGGCACATTATATACGTCTATATCGTAATATAACCTAGCCTAACCCATCTAGACCCTCGCTGGTAATGTTTTACAAAATTCCGGTCGTGTCGGCCCGTACTTTGCCGTGGGGACATTATATACGTCTATAACTTTATATATCCGAACCTGAGGGAACCTAACATCTCGGATGTAGTATTTTCCAACTTTCCAGGCGTGACGGCCCCTACTTCTCGGTGGGGACATTATATACGTCTATATCGTAATATAACCTAACCTAACCCATTTTGCCCCTCGGTGATAATGTTTTACAGAATCCCGGCCGTGTCGTCCCGTACGTCTCGGTAGGGACATTGTATGCATCTGTAACGTTATATACCCTAACTTAAGGCAACCTAACATCTCGAATGTAGTATTTCACAACATTCCTGGCGGGTCCGCCCCACTTCTCGGTGGGAACATTATATACGTCTATATCGTAATATAACCTAACCTAACCCATCTAGACCCTCGCTGGTAATGTTTTACAAAATCCCGGTCGTGTCGGCCCGGACTTCTCGGTGGGGACATTATATACGTCTATAATGTTATATATCCTAACCTAAGGGAACCTAACTTCTCGGATGTAGTATTTTCCAACATTCCTGGCGCGTCGGCACCTACTTCTCGGAGGGCACATTATATACGTCCATATCGTAATATAACCTAACCTAACCCATCTAGACCCTCGCTGGTAATGTTTTACAAAATCCCGGTCTTGTCGGCCCGGACTTCTCGGTGGGGACATTATATACGTCTATAACGTTATATATCCTAACCTAAGGGAAACTAACTTCTCGGATGTAGTATTTTCCAACATTCCTGGCGGGTCGGCCCCTACTTCTCGGTGGGAACATTATATACGTCTATAACGTAATATAACCTAACCTAACCCACCTAGACCCTCGCTGGTAATGTTTCACAGAATCCCGTTCATGTCTTCCCGTACGTCTCGGTGCGGATATTATATACGTCTATAAATTTATATATCCTAACCTAAGGGAACCTAACATCTCGGATGTAGTATTTTCAAACATTCCTGGCGGGTCGGCCCCTACTTCTCGGTGGGCACATTATATACTTCTATATCGTAACATAACCTAACCTAACCCATATAGACCGTCGCTGGTAATGTTTTACAAAATCCCGGTCGTGTCGACCCGTACTTCTCGGTGGGGACTTTATATACGTCTATAACGTTATATATCCGAACACAAGGGAACCTGACATCTCGGATGTAGTATTTTCCAACATTCCTGGCGGGCCAGCCCCTACTTCCCGGTGGGCACATTATATACGTCCATATCGTAATATAACCTAACCTAACCCATCCAGACCCTCGCTGGTAATGTTTTACAAAATTCCGGTCGTGTCGGCCCGTACTTTGCCGTGGGGACATTATATACGTCTACAACTTTATATATCCGAACACAAGGGAACCTGACATCTCGGATGTAGTATTTTCCAACATTCCTGGCGGGCCAGCCCCTACTTCCCGGTGGGCACATTATATACGTCCATATCGTAATACAACCTAACCTAACCCATCTAGACCCTCGCTGGTAATGTTTTACAAAATTCCGGTCGTGTCGGCCCGTACTTTGCCGTGGGGACATTATATACGTCTACAACTTTATATATCCGAACCTGAGGGAACCTAACATCTCGGATGTAGTATTTTCCAACATTCCTGGCGGGTCGGCCCCCACTTCTCGGTGGACACATTATATACGTCTATAACGTAATATAACCTAACCTAACCCACCTAGACCCTCGCTGGTAATGTTTAGCAGAATCCCGTTCATGTCTTCCCGTACGTCTCGGTGCGGATATTATATACGTCTATAAATTTATATATCCTAACCTAAGGGAACCTAACATCTCGGATGTAGTATTTGCAACATTCCTGGCGGGTCGGCCCCTACTTCTCGGTGGGCACATTATATACGTCCATATCGTAATATAACCTAACCTATCCCATCTAGACCCTCGCTGGTAATGTTTTACAAAATTCCGGTCGTTTCGGCCCGTACTTCTCGGTGGGGACATTATATACGTCTATAACGTTATATATCCTAACCTAAGGGAACCTAACTTCTCGGATGTAGTATTTTCCAACATTCCAGGCGTGACGGCCCCTACTTCTCGGTGGGGACATTATATACGTCTATATCGTAATATAACCTAACCTAACCCATCTAGACCCTCGCTGGTAATGTTTTACAAAATCCCTGTCGTGTCGGCCCGGACTTCTCGGTGGGGACATTATATACGTCTATAACGTTATATATCCTAACCTAAGGGAACCTAACTTCTCGGATGTAGTATTTTCCAACATTCCTGGCGCGTCGGCACCTACTTCTCGGAGGGCACATTATATACGTCCATATCGTAATATAACCTAACCTAACCCATCTAGACCCTCGCTGGTAATGTTTTACAAAATTCCGGTCGTGTCGGCCCGTACTTTGCCGTGGGGACATGATATACGTCTATAACTTTATATATCCTAACCTGAGGGAACCTAACATCTCGGATGTAGTATTTTCCAACATTCCTGGCGGGTCGGCCCCCACTTCTCGGTGGACACATTATATACGTCTATATCGTAATATAACCTAACCTAACCCATCTAGACCCTCGCTGGTAATGTTTTACAAAATCCCGGTCGTGTCGGCCCGGACTTCTCGGTGGGGACATTATATACGTCTATAATGTTATATATCCTAACCTAAGGGAACCTAACTTCTCGGATGTAGTATTTTCCAACATTCCTGGCGCGTCGGCACCTACTTCTCGGAGGGCACATTATATACGTCCATATCGTAATATAACCTAACCTAACCCATCTAGACCCTCGCTGGTAATGTTTTACAAAATCCCGGTCTTGTCGGCCCGGACTTCTCGGTGGGGACATTATATACGTCTATAACGTTATATATCCTAACCTAAGGGAAACTAACTTCTCGGATGTAGTATTTTCCAACATTCCTGGCGGGTCGGCCCCTACTTCTCGGTGGGAACATTATATACGTCTATAACGTAATATAACCTAACCTAACCCACCTAGACCCTCGCTGGTAATGTTTCACAGAATCCCGTTCATGTCTTCCCGTACGTCTCGGTGCGGATATTATATACGTCTATAAATTTATATATCCTAACCTAAGGGAACCTAACATCTCGGATGTAGTATTTTCAAACATTCCTGGCGGGTCGGCCCCTACTTCTCGGTGGGCACATTATATACGTCTATATCGTAACATAACCTAACCTAACCCATATAGACCGTCGCTGGTAATGTTTTACAAAATCCCGGTCGTGTCGACCCGTACTTCTCGGTGGGGACTTTATATACGTCTATAACGTTATATATCCGAACACAAGGGAACCTGACATCTCGGATGTAGTATTTTCCAACATTCCTGGCGGGCCAGCCCCTACTTCCCGGTGGGCACATTATATACGTCCATATCGTAATATAACCTAACCTAACCCATCTAGACCCTCGCTGGTAATGTTTTACAAAATTCCGGTCGTGTCGGCCCGTACTTTGCCGTGGGGACATTATATACGTCTACAACTTTATATATCCGAACACAAGGGAACCTGACATCTCGGATGTAGTATTTTCCAACATTCCTGGCGGGCCAGCCCCTACTTCCCGGTGGGCACATTATATACGTCCATATCGTAATACAACCTAACCTAACCCATCTAGACCCTCGCTGGTAATGTTTTACAAAATTCCGGTCGTGTCGGCCCGTACTTTGCCGTGGGGACATTATATACGTCTACAACTTTATATATCCGAACCTGAGGGAACCTAACATCTCGGATGTAGTATTTTCCAACATTCCTGGCGGGTCGGCCCCCACTTCTCGGTGGACACATTATATACGTCTATAACGTAATATAACCTAACCTAACCCACCTAGACCCTCGCTGGTAATGTTTAGCAGAATACCGTTCATGTCTTCCCGTACGTCTCGGTGCGGATATTATATACGTCTATAAATTTATATATCCTAACCTAAGGGAACCTAACATCTCGGATGTAGTATTTGCAACATTCCTGGCGGGTCGGCCCCTACTTCTCGGTGGGCACATTATATACGTCCATATCGTAACATAACCTAACCTATCCCATCTAGACCCTCGCTGGTAATGTTTTACAAAATTCCGGTCGTTTCGGCCCGTACTTCTCGGTGGGGACATTATATACGTCTATAACGTTATATATCCTAACCTAAGGGAACCTAACTTCTCGGATGTAGTATTTTCCAACATTCCAGGCGTGACGGCCCCTACTTCTCGGTGGGGACATTATATACGTCTATATCGTAATATAACCTAACCTAACCCATCTAGACCCTCGCTGGTAATGTTTTACAAAATCCCTGTCGTGTCGGCCCGGACTTCTCGGTGGGGACATTATATACGTCTATAACGTTATATATCATAACCTAAGGGAACCTAACTTCTCGGATGTAGTATTTTCCAACATTCCTGGCGCGTCGGCACCTACTTCTCGGAGGGCACATTATATACGTCCATATCGTAATATAACCTAACCTAACCCATCTAGACCCTCGCTGGTAATGTTTTACAAAATTCCGGTCGTGTCGGCCCGTACTTTGCCGTGGGGACATGATATACGTCTATAACTTTATATATCCTAACCTGAGGGAACCTAACATCTCGGATGTAGTATTTTCCAACATTCCTGGCGGGTCGGCCCCCACTTCTCGGTGGACACATTATATACGTCTATATCGTAATATAACCTAACCTAACCCATCTAGACCCTCGCTGGTAATGTTTTACAAAATCCCGGTCGTGTCGGCCCGGACTTCTCGGTGGGGACATTATATACGTCTATAATGTTATATATCCTAACCTAAGGGAACCTAACTTCTCGGATGTAGTATTTTCCAACATTCCTGGCGCGTCGGCACCTACTTCTCGGAGGGCACATTATATACGTCCATACCGTAATATAACCTAACCTAACCCATCTAGACCCTCGCTGGTAATGTTTTACAAAATCCCGGTCTTGTCGGCCCGGACTTCTCGGTGGGGACATTATATACGTCTATAACTTTATATATCCTAACCTGAGGGAACCTAACATCTCGAATGTAGTATTTTCCAACATTCCTGGCGGGTCGGCCCCCACTTCTCGGTGGACACATTATATACGTCTATATCGTAATATAACGTAACCTAACCCATCTAGACCCTCACTGGTAATGTTTTACAAAATCCCGGTCGTTTCGGCCCGTACATCACGGTGAAGACATTATATACGTCTATAACGTAATATAACCTAACCTAACCCACCTAGACCCTCGCTGGTAATGTTTCACAGAATCCCGTTCATGTCTTCCCGTACGTCTCGGTGCGGATATTATATACGTCTATAAATTTATATATCCTAACCTAAGGGAACCTAACATCTCGGATGTAGTATTTTCAAACATTCCTGGCGGGTCGGCCCCTACTTCTCGGTGGGCACATTATATACGTCTATATCGTAACATAACCTAACCTAACCCATATAGACCGTCGCTGGTAATGTTTTACAAAATCCCGGTCGTGTCGACCCGTACTTCTCGGTGGGGACTTTATATACGTCTATAACGTTATATATCCGAACACAAGGGAACCTGACATCTCGGATGTAGTATTTTCCAACATTCCTGGCGGGCCAGCCCCTACTTCCCGGTGGGCACATTATATACGTCCATATCGTAATATAACCTAACCTAACCCATCTAGACCCTCGCTGGTAATGTTTTACAAAATCCCGGTCTTGTCGGCCCGGACTTCTCGGTGGGGACATTATATACGTCTATAACGTTATATATCCTAACCTAAGGGAAACTAACTTCTCGGATGTAGTATTTTCCAACATTCCTGGCGGGTCGGCCCCTACTTCTCGGTGGGAACATTATATACGTCTATAACGTAATATAACCTAACCTAACCCACCTAGACCCTCGCTGGTAATGTTTCACAGAATCCCGTTCATGTCTTCCCGTACGTCTCGGTGCGGATATTATATACGTCTATAAATTTATATATCCTAACCTAAGGGAACCTAACATCTCGGATGTAGTATTTTCAAACATTCCTGGCGGGTCGGCCCCTACTTCTCGGTGGGCACATTATATACGTCTATATCGTAACATAACCTAACCTAACCCATATAGACCGTCGCTGGTAATGTTTTACAAAATCCCGGTCGTGTCGACCCGTACTTCTCGGTGGGGACTTTATATACGTCTATAACGTTATATATCCGAACACAAGGGAACCTGACATCTCGGATGTAGTATTTTCCAACATTCCTGGCGGGCCAGCCCCTACTTCCCGGTGGGCACATTATATACGTCCATATCGTAATATAACCTAACCTAACCCATCTAGACCCTCGCTGGTAATGTTTTACAAAATTCCGGTCGTGTCGGCCCGTACTTTGCCGTGGGGACATTATATACGTCTACAACTTTATATATCCGAACACAAGGGAACCTGACATCTCGGATGTAGTATTTTCCAACATTCCTGGCGGGCCAGCCCCTACTTCCCGGTGGGCACATTATATACGTCCATATCGTAATACAACCTAACCTAACCCATCTAGACCCTCGCTGGTAATGTTTTACAAAATTCCGGTCGTGTCGGCCCGTACTTTGCCGTGGGGACATTATATACGTCTACAACTTTATATATCCGAACCTGAGGGAACCTAACATCTCGGATGTAGTATTTTCCAACATTCCTGGCGGGTCGGCCCCCACTTCTCGGTGGACACATTATATACGTCTATAACGTAATATAACCTAACCTAACCCACCTAGACCCTCGCTGGTAATGTTTAGCAGAATCCCGTTCATGTCTTCCCGTACGTCTCGGTGGGGACATTATATACGTCTATAACGTTATATATCCTAACCTAAGGGAACCTAACTTCTCGGATGTAGTATTTTCCAACATTCCTGGCGCGTCGGCACCTACTTCTCGGAGGGCACATTATATACGTCCATATCGTAATATAACCTAACCTAACCCATCTAGACCCTCGCTGGTAATGTTTTACAAAATTCCGGTCGTGTCGGCCCGTACTTTGCCGTGGGGACATGATATACGTCTATAACTTTATATATCCTAACCTGAGGGAACCTAACATCTCGGATGTAGTATTTTCCAACATTCCTGGCGGGTCGGCCCCCACTTCTCGGTGGACACATTATATACGTCTATATCGTAATATAACCTAACCTAACCCATCTAGACCCTCGCTGGTAATGTTTTACAAAATCCCGGTCGTGTCGGCCCGGACTTCTCGGTGGGGACATTATATACGTCTATAATGTTATATATACTAACCTAAGGGAACCTAACTTCTCGGATGTAGTATTTTCCAACATTCCTGGCGCGTCGGCACCTACTTCTCGGAGGGCACATTATATACGTCCATATCGTAATATAACCTAACCTAACCCATCTAGACCCTCGCTGGTAATGTTTTACAAAATCCCGGTCTTGTCGGCCCGGACTTCTCGGTGGGGACATTATATACGTCTATAACGTTATATATCCTAACCTAAGGGAAACTAACTTCTCGGATGTAGTATTTTCCAACATTCCTGGCGGGTCGGCCCCTACTTCTCGGTGGGAACATTATATACGTCTATAACGTAATATAACCTAACCTAACCCACCTAGACCCTCGCTGGTAATGTTTCACAGAATCCCGTTCATGTCTTCCCGTACGTCTCGGTGCGGATATTATATACGTCTATAAATTTATATATCCTAACCTAAGGGAACCTAACACCTCGGATGTAGTATTTTCAAACATTCCTGGCGGGTCGGCCCCTACTTCTCGGTGGGCACATTATATACGTCTATATCGTAACATAACCTAACCTAACCCATATAGACCGTCGCTGGTAATGTTTTACAAAATCCCGGTCGTGTCGACCCGTACTTCTCGGTGGGGACTTTATATACGTCTATAACGTTATATATCCGAACACAAGGGAACCTGACATCTCGGATGTAGTATTTTCCAACATTCCTGGCGGGCCAGCCCCTACTTCCCGGTGGGCACATTATATACGTCCATATCGTAATATAACCTAACCTAACCCATCTAGACCCTCGCTGGTAATGTTTTACAAAATTCCGGTCGTGTCGGCCCGTACTTTGCCGTGGGGACATTATATACGTCTACAACTTTATATATCCGAACACAAGGGAACCTGACATCTCGGATGTAGTATTTTCCAACATTCCTGGCGGGCCAGCCCCTACTTCCCGGTGGGCACATTATATACGTCCATATCGTAATATAACCTAACCTAACCCACCTAGACCCTCGCTGGTAATGTTTAGCAGAATCCCGTTCATGTCTTCCCGTACGTCTCGGTGCGGATATTATATACGTCTATAAATTTATATATCCTAACCTAAGGGAACCTAACATCTCGGATGTAGTATTTGCAACATTCCTGGCGGGTCGGCCCCTACTTCTCGGTGGGCACATTATATACGTCCATATCGTAATATAACCTAACCTATCCCATCTAGACCCTCGCTGGTAATGTTTTACAAAATTCCGGTCGTTTCGGCCCGTACTTCTCGGTGGGGACATTATATACGTCTATAACGTTATATATCCTAACCTAAGGGAACCTAACTTCTCGGATGTAGTATTTTCCAACATTCCAGGCGTGACGGCCCCTACTTCTCGGTGGGGACATTATATACGTCTATATCGTAATATAACCTAACCTAACCCATCTAGAACCTCGCTGGTAATGTTTTACAAAATCCCTGTCGTGTCGGCCCGGACTTCTCGGTGGGGACATTATATACGTCTATAAACTTATATATCCGAACCTGAGGGAACCTAACATCTCGGATGTAGTATTTTCCAACGTTCGTGGCGGGTCGGCCCCCACTTCTCGGTGGACACATTATATACGTCTATATCGTAATATAACCTAACCTATCCCATCTAGACCCTCGCTGGTAATGTTTTACAAAATCCCGGTCGTGTCGGCCCGTACTTCTCGGTGGGGACATTATATACGTCTATAACGTTATATATCCTAACCTAAGGGAACCTAACTTCTCGGATATAGTATTTTCCAACATTCCTGGCGGGTCGGCCCCTACTTCTCGGAGGGCACATTATATACGTCCATATCGTAATATAACCTAACCTAACCCATCTAGACCGTCGCTGGTAATGTTTTACAAAATCCCGGTCGTGTCGACCCGTACTTCTCGGTGGGGACATTATATACGTCTATAAACTTATATATCCGAACCTGAGGGAACCTAACATCTCGGATGTAGTATTTTCCAACGTTCCTGGCGGTCGGCCCCCACTTCTCGGTGGACACATTATATACGTCTATATCGTAATATAACCTAACCTATCCCATCTAGACCCTCGCTGGTAATGTTTTACAAAATTCCGGTCGTGTCGGCCCCTACTTTGCCGTGGGTACATTATATACGTCTATAAGGTTATATATCCTAACCTAAGGGAACCTAACCTCTCGGATGTAGTATTTTCCAACATTCCTGGCGGGCCGGCCCATACTTCTCGGTGGGCACATTATATACGTCCATATCGTAATATAACCTAACCTATCCCATCTAGACCCTCGCTGGTAATGTTTTACAAAATTCCGGTCGTGTCGGCCCGTACTCTGCCGTGGAGACCTTATATACGTCTATAACGTTATATATCCTAACCTAAGGGAACCTAACTTCTCGGATGTAGTATTTCCCAACATTCCTGGCGGGTCGGCCCCTACTTCTCGGAGGGCACATTATATACGCCCATATCGTAATATAACCTAACCTAACCCATCTAGACCGTCGCTGGTAATGTTTTACAAAATTCCGGTCGTGTCGGCCCGTACTTCTCGGTGGGGACTTTATATACGTCTATAACGTTATATATCCGAACACAAGGGAACCTGACATCTCGGATGTAGTATTTTCCAACATTCCTGGCGGGTCGGCCCCCACTTCTCGGTGGACACATTACATACGTCTATATCGTAATATAACCTAACCTAACCCATCTAGACGGTGGTTGGTAATGTTTTACAAAATCCCGGTCGTGTCGACCCGTACTTCTCGGTGGGGACATTATATACGTCCATATACTTATATATCCGAACCTGAGGGAACCTAACATCTCGGATGTAGTATTTTCCAACATTCCTGGCGGGTCGGCCCCTACTTCTCGGAGGGCACATTATATACTTCCATATCGTAATATAACCTAAGCTAACCCATCTAGACCCTCGCTGGTAATGTTTTACAAAATTCCGGTCGTGTCGGCCCGTACTCTGCCGTGGAGACATTATATACGTCTATAACGTTATATATCCTAACCTAAGGGAACCTAACATCTCGGATGTAGTATTTTCCAACATTTCTGGCGGGTCGGCCCCTACTTCTCGGTGGGAACATTATATACGTCTATAACGTAATATAACCTAACCTAACGCACCTAGACCCTCGCTGGTAATGTTTCACAGAATCCCGTTCATGTCTTCCCGTACGTCTCGGTGCGGATATTATATACGTCTATAAATTTATATATCCTAACCTAAGGGAACCTAACATCTCGGATGTAGAATTTTCCAACATTCCTGGCGGGTCGGCCCCCACTTCTCGGTGGGAACATTATATACGTCTATAACGTAATATAACCTAACCTAACCCACCTAGACCCTCGCTGGTAATGTTTTACAAAATTCCGGTCGTGTCGGCCCGTACTCTGCCGTGGAGACATTATATACGTCCATAACGTTATATATCCTAACCTGAGGGAACCTAACATCTCGAATGTAGTATTTTCCAACATTCCTGGCGGGTCGGCCCCCACTTCTCGGTGGGAACATTATATACGTCTATATCGTAATATAACCTAACCTAACCCATATAGACGATCGCTGGTAATGTTTTACAAAATCCCGGTCGTGTCGTCCTGTACTTCTCGGTGGGAACATTATATACGTCTATAAAGTTATATATCCTAACCTAAGGGATCCTAACATCTCGGATGTAGTATTTTCCAACATTTCTGGCGGGTCGGCCCCTACTTCTCGGTGGGAACATTATATACGTCTATATCGTAATATAACCTAACCTAACCCATCTAGATCCTCGCTGGTAATGTTTTACAAAATCCCGGTCGTGTCGGCCCGTACTTCTCGGTGGGGACATTATATACGTCTATAACGTTATATATCCTAACCTAAGGGAACCTAACTTCTCGGATGTAGTATTTTCCAACATTCCTGGCGCGTCGGCACCTACTTCTCGGAGGGCACATTATATACGTCCATATCGTAATATAACCTAACCTAACCCATCTAGACCCTCGCTGGTAATGTTTTACAAAATTCCGGTCGTGTCGGCCCGTACTTTGCCGTGGGGACATGATATACGTCTATAACTTTATATATCCTAACCTGAGGGAACCTAACATCTCGAATGTAGTATTTTCCAACATTCCTGGCGGGTCGGCCCCCACTTCTCGGTGGACGCATTATATACGTCTATATCGTAATATAACGTAACCTAACCCATCTAGACCCTCACTGGTAATGTTTTACAAAATCCCGGTCGTTTCGGCCCGTACATCACGGTGAAGACATTATATACGTCTATAACGTTATATATCCTAACCTAAGGGAACCTAACATCTCGGATGTAGTATTTCACGACATTCCTGGCGGGTCGGCGCCAATTCTCGGTGGGATCATTATATACGTCTATAACGTAATATAACCTAACATAACCCACCTAAACCCTCGCTGGTAATGTTTCACAGAATCCCGTTCATGTCTTCCCGTACGTCTCGGTGCGGATATTATATACGTCTATAAATTTATATATCCTAACCTAAGGGAACCTAACATCTCGGATGTAGTATTTTCCAACATTCCTGGCGGGTCGGCCCCTACTTCTCGGTGGGCACATTATATACGTCTATATCGTAACATATCCTAACCTAACCCACCTAGACCGTCGCTGGTAATGTTTTACAAAATCCCGGTCGTGTCGACCCGTACTTCTCGGTGGGGACTTTATATACGTCTATAACGTTATATATCCGAACACAAGGGAACCTGACATCTCGGATGTAGTATTTTCCAACATTCCTGGCGGGCCAGCCCCTACTTCCCGGTGGGCACATTATATACGTCCATATCGTAATATAACCTAACCTAACCCATCTAGACCCTCGCTGGTAATGTTTTACAAAATTCCGGTCGTGTCGGCCCGTACTTTGCCGTGGGGACATTATATACGTCTATAAGGTTATATATCCTAACCTAAGGGAACCTAACATCTCGGATGAAGTATTTTCCAACATTTCTGGCGGGTCGGCCCCTACTTCTCGGTGGGAACATTATATACGTCTATATCGTAATATAACCTAACCTAACCCATCTAGACCGTCGCTGGTAATGTTTTACAAAATTCCGGTCGTGTCGGCCCGTACTTCTCGGTGGGGACTTTATATACGTCTATAACATTATATATCCGAACCTGAGGGAACCTAACATCTCGGATGTAGTATTTTCCAACTTTCCAGGCGTGACGGCCCCTACTTCTCGGTGGGGACATTATATACGTCTATATCGTAATATAACCTAACCTAACTCATTTTGCCCCTCGGTGATAATGTTTTACAAAATCCCGGTCGTGTCGGCCCGTACTTCTCGGTGAGGACATTATATACGTCTATTACGTTATATATCCGAACACAAGGGAACCTGACATCTCGGATGTAGTATTTTCCAACATTCCTGGCGGGCCAGCCCCTACTTCTCGGTGGGCACATTATATACGTCCATATCGTAATATAACCTAACCTAACCCATCTAAACCCTCGCTGGTAATGTTTTACAAAATCCCGGTCGAGTCGGCCCGTACTTCTCGGTGGGGACATTATATACGTCTATAACGTTATATATCCTAACCTAAGGGAACCTAACATCTCGGATGTAGTATTTTCCAACATTCCTGGCGGGCCAGCCCCTTCTTCTCGGTGGGCACATTATATACGTCCATATCGTAATATAACCTAACCTAACCCATCTAGACTCTCGCTGGTAATGTTTTACAAAATTCCGGTCGTGTCGGCCCGTACTTTGCCGTGGGGACATTATAGACTTCTATAAGGTTATATATCCTAACCTGAGGGAACCTAACATCTCGGATGTAGTATTTTCCAACATTCCTGGCGGGTCGGCCCCCACTTCTCGGTGGACACATTATATATGTCTATATCCTAATATAACCTAACCTAACCCATCTAGACCCTCGCTGGTAATGTTTTACAAAATTCCGGTCGTGTCGGCCCGTACTCTGCCGTGGAGACATTATATACGTCTATAACGTTATATATCCTAACCTAAGGGAACCTAACATCTCGGATGTAGTATTTTCCAACATTTCTGGCGGGCCGGCCCTAATTCTCGGTGGGAACATTATATACGTCTATAACGTAATATAACCTAACCTAACCCACCTAGACCCTCGCTGGTAATGTTTCACAGAATCGCGTTCATGTCTTCCCGTACGTCTCGGTGCGGATATTATATACGTCTATAAATTTATATATCCTAACCTAAGGGAACCTAACATCTCGGATGTAGTATTTTCCAACATTTCTGGCGGGTCGGCCCCTACTTCTCGGTGGGCACATTATATACGTCTATATCGTAACATATCCTAACCTAACCCACCTAGACCGTCGCTGGTAATGTTTTACAAAATCCCGGTCGTGTCGACCCGTACTTATCGGTGGGGACTTTATATACGTCTATAACGTTATATATCCGAACACAAGGGAACCTGACATCTCGGATGTAGTATTTTCCAACATTCCTGGCGGGCCAGCCCCTACTTCCCGGTGGGCACATTATATACGTCTATATCGTAATATAACCTAACCTAACCCATCTAGACCGTCGCTGGTAATGTTTTACAAAATTCCGGTCGTGTCGGCCCGTACTTCTCGGTGGGGACTTTATATACGTCTATAACATTATATATCCGAACCTGAGGGAACCTAACATCTCGGATGTAGTATTTTCCAACTTTCCAGGCGTGACGGCCCCTACTTCTCGGTGGGGACATTATATACGTCTATATCGTAATATAACCTAACCTAACTCATTTTGCCCCTCGGTGATAATGTTTTACAAAATCCCGGTCGTGTCGGCCCGTACTTCTCGGTGGGGACATTATATACGTCTATAACGTTATATATCCTAACCTAAGGGAACCTAACTTCTCGGATGTAGTATTTTCCAACATTCCTGGCGGGTCGGCCCCTACTTCTCGGAGGGCACATTATATACGTCCATATCGTAATATAACCTAACCTAACCCATCTAGACCGTCGCTGGTAATGTTTTACAAAATTCCGGTCGTGTCGGCCCTTACTTCTCGGTGGGGACTTTATATACGTCTATTACGTTATATATCCGAACACAAGGGAACCTGACATCTCGGATGTAGTATTTTCCAACATTCCTGGCGGGCCAGCCCCTACTTCCCGGTGGGCACATTATATACGTCCATATCGTAATATAACCTAACCTAACCCATCTAGACCCTCGCTGGTAATGTTTTACAAAATTCCGGTCGTGTCGGCCCGTACTCTGCCGTGGAGTCATTATATACGTCTATAACGTTATATATCCTAACCTAAGGGAACCTAACATCTCGGATGTAGTATTTTCCAACATTTCTGGCGGGTCGGCCCCTACTTCTCGGTGGGAACATTATATACGTCTATAACGTAATATAACCTAACCTAACCCACCTAGGCCCTCGCTGGTAATGTTTCACAGAATCCCGTTCATGTCTTCCCGTACGTCTCGGTGCGGATATTATATACGTCTATAAATTTATATATCCTAACCTAAGGGAACCTAACATCTCGGATGTAGTATTTTCAAACATTCCTGGCGGGTCGGCCCCTACTTCTCGGTGGGCACATTATATACGTCTATATCGTAACATAACCTAACCTAACCCATCTAGACCGTCGCTGGTAATGTTTTACAAAATCCCGGTCGTGTCGACCCGTACTTCTCGGTGGGGACTTTATATACGTCTATAACGTTATATATCCGAACACAAGGGAACCTGACATCACGGATGTAGTATTTTCCAACATTCCTGGCGGGCCAGCCCCTACTTCCCGGTGGGCACATTATATACGTCCATATCGTAATATAACCTAACCTAACCCATCTAGACCCTCGCTGGTAATGTTTTACAAAATTCCGGTCGTGTCGGCCCGTACTTTGCCGTGGGGACATTATATACGTCTACAACTTTATATATCCGAACCTGAGGGAACCTAACATCTCGGATGTAGTATTTTCCAACATTCCTGGCGGGTCGGCCCCTACTTCTCGGAGGGCACATTATATACTTCCATATCGTAATATAACCTAACCTAACCCATCTAGACCCTCGCTGGTAATGTTTTACAAAATTCCGGTCGTGTCGGCCCGTACTCTGCCGTGGAGACATTATATACGTCTATAACGTTATATATCCTAACCTAAGGGAACCTAACATCTCGGATGTAGTATTTTCCAACATTCCTGGCGGGTCGGCCCCTACTTCTCGGTGGGCACATTATATACGTCTATATCGTAACATATCCTAACCTAACCCACCTAGACCGTCGCTGGTAATGTTTTACAAAATCCCGGTCGTGTCGACCCGTACTTCTCGGTGGGGACTTTATATACGTCTATAACGTTATATATCCGAACACAAGGGAACCTGACATCTCGGATGTAGTATTTTCCAACATTCCTGGCGGGCCAGCCCCTACTTCCCGGTGGGCACATTATATACGTCCATATCGTAATATAACCTAACCTAACCCATCTAGACCCTCGCTGGTAATGTTTTACAAAATTCCGGTCGTGTCGGCCCGTACTTTGCCGTGGGGACATTATATACGTCTATAAGGTTATATATCCTAACCTAAGGGAACCTAACATCTCGGATGAAGTATTTTCCAACATTTCTGGCGGGTCGGCCCCTACTTCTCGGTGGGAACATTATATACGTCTATATCGTAATATAACCTAACCTAACCCATCTAGACCGTCGCTGGTAATGTTTTACAAAATTCCGGTCGTGTCGGCCCGTACTTCTCGGTGGGGACTTTATATACGTCTATAACATTATATATCCGAACCTGAGGGAACCTAACATCTCGGATGTAGTATTTTCCAACTTTCCAGGCGTGACGGCCCCTACTTCTCGGTGGGGACATTATATACGTCTATATCGTAATATAACCTAACCTAACCCATCTAGACCGTCGCTGGTAATGTTTTACAAAATCCCGGTCGTGTCGTCCCGATCTTCTCGGTGGGGACATTATATACGTCTATAACGTTATATATCCTAACCCAAGGGAACCTAACATCTCGGATGTAGTATTTTCCGACATTCCTGGCGGGCCGGCCCCTACTTCTCGGTGCGCACATTATATACGTTCATATTGTAATATAACATAACCTATCCCATCTAGACCATCGCTGGTAATGTTTTACAAAATTTCGGTCGTGTCGGCCCCTACTTTGCCGTGGGGACATTATATACGTCTATAAGGTTATATATCCTAACCTAAGGGAACCTAACATCTCGGATGTAGTATTTTCCGTCACTTCTGGCGGGTCGGCCCCTACTTCTCGGTGGGAACATTATATACATCTATAACGTAATATAACCTAACCTAACCCACCTAGACCCTCGCTGGTAATGTTTCACAGAATCCCGTTCATGTCTTCCCGTACGTCTCGGTGCGGATATTATATACGTCTATAAATTTATATATCCTAACCTAAGGGAACCTAACATCTCGGATGTAGTATTTTCCAACATTCCTGGCGGGTCGGCCCCTACTTCTCTGTGTGCACATTATATACGTCTATATCGTAATATAACCTAACCTAACCCATCTAGACCGTCGCTGGTAATGTTTTACAAAATCCCGGTCGTGTCGACCCGTACTTCTCGGTGGGGACTTTATATACGTCTATAACGTTATATATCCGAACACAAGGGAACCTGACATCACGGATGTAGTATTTTCCAACATTCCTGGCGGGCCAGCCCCTACTTCCCGGTGGGCACATTATATACGTCCATATCGTAATATAACCTAACCTAACCCATCTAGACCCTCGCTGGTAATGTTTTACAAAATTCCGGTCGTGTCGGCCCGTACTTTGCCGTGGGGACATTATATACGTCTACAACTTTATATATCCGAACCTGAGGGAACCTAACATCTCGGATGTAGTATTTTCCAACATTCCTGGCGGGTCGGCCCCTACTTCTCGGAGGGCACATTATATACTTCCATATCGTAATATAACCTAACCTAACCCATCTAGACCCTCGCTGGTAATGTTTTACAAAATTCCGGTCGTGTCGGCCCGTACTCTGCCGTGGAGACATTATATACGTCTATAACGTTATATATCCTAACCTAAGGGAACCTAACATCTCGGATGTAGTATTTTCCAACATTCCTGGCGGGTCGGCCCCTACTTCTCGGTGGGCACATTATATACGTCTATATCGTAACATATCCTAACCTAACCCACCTAGACCGTCGCTGGTAATGTTTTACAAAATCCCGGTCGTGTCGACCCGTACTTCTCGGTGGGGACTTTATATACGTCTATAACGTTATATATCCGAACACAAGGGAACCTGACATCTCGGATGTAGTATTTTCCAACATTCCTGGCGGGCCAGCCCCTACTTCCCGGTGGGCACATTATATACGTCCATATCGTAATATAACCTAACCTAACCCATCTAGACCCTCGCTGGTAATGTTTTACAAAATTCCGGTCGTGTCGGCCCGTACTTTGCCGTTGGGACATTATATACGTCTATAAGGTTATATATCCTAACCTAAGGGAACCTAACATCTCGGATGAAGTATTTTTCAACATTTCTGGCGGGTCGGCCCCTACTTCTCGGTGGGAACATTATATACGTCTATATCGTAATATAACCTAACCTAACCCATCTAGACCGTCGCTGGTAATGTTTTACAAAATTCCGGTCGTGTCGGCCCGTACTTCTCGGTGGGGACTTTATATACGTCTATAACATTATATATCCGAACCTGAGGGAACCTAACATCTCGGATGTAGTATTTTCCAACTTTCCAGGCGTGACGGCCCCTACTTCTCGGTGGGGACATTATATACGTCTATATCGTAATATAACCTAACCTAACTCATTTTGCCCCTCGGTGATAATGTTTTACAAAATCCCGGTCGTGTCGGCCCGTACTTCTCGGTGAGGACATTATATACGTCTATTACGTTATATATCCGAACACAAGGGAACCTGACATCTCGGATGTAGTATTTTCCAACATTCCTGGCGGGCCAGCCCCTACTTCTCGGTGGGCACATTATATACGTCCATATCGTAATATAACCTAACCTAACCCATCTAAACCCTCGCTGGTAATGTTTTACAAAATCCCGGTCGAGTCGGCCCGTACTTCTCGGTGGGGACATTATATACGTCTATAACGTTATATATCCTAACCTAAGGGAACCTAACATCTCGGATGTAGTATTTTCCAACATTCCTGGCGGGCCAGCCCCTTCTTCTCGGTGGGCACATTATATACGTCCATAACGTAATATAACCTAACCTAACCCACCTAGACCCTCGCTGGTAATGTTTCACAGAATCCCGTTCATGTCTTCCCGTACGTCTCGGTGCGGATATTATATACGTCTATAAATTTATATATCCTAACCTAAGGGAACCTAACATCTCGGATGTAGTATTTTCAAACATTCCTGGCGGGTCGGCCCCTACTTCTCGGTGGGCACATTATATACGTCTATATCGTAACATAACCTAACCTAATCCATCTAGACCGTCGCTGGTAATGTTTTACAAAATCCCGGTCGTGTCGACCCGTACTTCTCGGTGGGGACTTTATATACGTCTATAACGTTATATATCCGAACACAAGGGAACCTGACATCACGGATGTAGTATTTTCCAACATTCCTGGCGGGCCAGCCCCTACTTCCCGGTGGGCAAATTATATACGTCCATATCGTAATATAACCTAACCTAACCCATCTAGACCCTCGCTGGTAATGTTTTACAAAATTCCGGTCGTGTCGGCCCGTACTTTGCCGTGGGGACATTATATACGTCTACAACTTTATATATCCGAACCTGAGGGAACCTAACATCTCGGATGTAGTATTTTCCAACATTCCTGGCGGGTCGGCCCCTACTTCTCGGAGGGCACATTATATACTTCCATATCGTAATATAACCTAACCTAACCCATCTAGACCCTCGCTGGTAATGTTTTACAAAATTCCGGTCGTGTCGGCCCGTACTCTGCCGTGGAGACATTATATACGTCTATAACGTTATATATCCTAACCTAAGGGAACCTAACATCTCGGATGTAGTATTTTCAAACATTCCTGGCGGGTCGGCCCCTACTTCTCGGTGGGCACATTATATACGTCTATATCGTAACATAACCTAACCTAACCCATCTAGACCGTCGCTGGTAATGTTTTACAAAATCCCGGTCGTGTCGACCCGTACTTCTCGGTGGGGACTTTATATACGTCTATAACGTTATATATCCGAACACAAGGGAACCTGACATCTCGGATGTAGTATTTTCCAACATTCCTGGCGGGCCAGCCCCTACTTCCCGGTGGGCACATTATATACGTCCATATCGTAATATAACCTAACCTAACCCATCTAGACCCTCGCTGGTAATGTTTTACAAAATTCCGGTCGTGTCGGCCCGTACTTTGCCGTGGGGACATTATATACGTCTATAAGGTTATATATCCTAACCTAAGGGAACCTAACATCTCGGATGAAGTATTTTCCAACATTTCTGGCGGGTCGGCCCCTACTTCTCGGTGGGAACATTATATACGTCTATATCGTAATATAACCTAACCTAACCCATCTAGACCGTCGCTGGTAATGTTTTACAAAATTCCGGTCGTGTCGGCCCGTACTTCTCGGTGGGGACTTTATATACGTCTATAACATTATATATCCGAACCTGAGGGAACCTAACATCTCGGATGTAGTATTTTCCAACTTTCCAGGCGTGACGGCCCCTACTTCTCGGTGGGGACATTATATACGTCTATATCGTAATATAACCTAACCTAACTCATTTTGCCCCTCGGTGATAATGTTTTACAAAATCCCGGTCGTGTCGGCCCGTACTTCTCGGTGGGGACATTATATACGTCTATAACGTTATATATCCTAACCTAAGGGAACCTAACTTCTCGGATGTAGTATTTTCCAACATTCCTGGCGGGTCGGCCCCTACTTCTCGGAGGGCACATTATATACGTCCATATCGTAATATAACCTAACCTAACCCATCTAGACCGTCGCTGGTAATGTTTTACAAAATTCCGGTCGTGTCGGCCCGTACTTCTCGGTGGGGACTTTATATACGTCTATTACGTTATAAGTCCGAACACAAGGGAACCTGACATCTCGGATGTAGTATTTTCCAACATTCCTGGCGGGCCAGCCCCTACTTCCCGGTGGGCACATTATATACGTCCATATCGTAATATAACCTAACCTAACCCATCTAGACCCTCGCTGGTAATGTTTTACAAAATTCCGGTCGTGTCGGCCCGTACTCTGCCGTGGAGTCATTATATACGTCTATAACGTTATATATCCTAACCTAAGGGAACCTAACATCTCGGATGTAGTATTTTCCAACATTTCTGGCGGGTCGGCCCCTACTTCTCGGTGGGAACATTATATACGTCTATAACGTAATATAACCTAACCTAACCCACCTAGACCCTCGCTGGTAATGTTTCACAGAATCCCGTTCATGTCTTCCCGTACGTCTCGGTGCGGATATTATATACGTCTATAAATTTATATATCCTAACCTAAGGGAACCTAACATCTCGGATGTAGTATTTTCAAACATTCCTGGCGGGTCGGCCCCTACTTCTCGGTGGGCACATTATATACGTCTATATCGTAACATAACCTAACCTAACCCATCTAGACCGTCGCTGGTAATGTTTTACAAAATCCCGGTCGTGTCGACCCGTACTTCTCGGTGGGGACTTTATATACGTCTATAACGTTATATATCCGAACACAAGGGAACCTGACATCACGGATGTAGTATTTTCCAACATTCCTGGCGGGCCAGCCCCTACTTTCCGGTGGGCACATTATATACGTCCATATCGTAATATAACCTAACCTAACCCATCTAGACCCTCGCTGGTAATGTTTTACAAAATTCCGGTCGTGTCGGCCCGTACTTTGCCGTGGGGACATTATATACGTCTACAACTTTATATATCCGAACCTGAGGGAACCTAACATCTCGGATGTAGTATTTTCCAACATTCCTGGCGGGTCGGCCCCTACTTCTCGGAGGGCACATTATATACTTCCATATCGTAATATAACCTAACCTAACCCATCTAGACCCTCGCTGGTAATGTTTTACAAAATTCCGGTCGTGTCGGCCCGTACTCTGCCGTGGAGACATTATATACGTCTATAACGTTATATATCCTAACCTAAGGGAACCTAACATCTCGGATGTAGTATTTTCAAACATTCCTGGCGGGTCGGCCCCTACTTCTCGGTGGGCACATTATATACGTCTATATCGTAACATAACCTAACCTAACCCATCTAGACCGTCGCTGGTAATGTTTTACAAAATCCCGGTCGTGTCGACCCGTACTTCTCGGTGGGGACTTTATATACGTCTATAACGTTATATATCCGAACACAAGGGAACCTGACATCTCGGATGTAGTATTTTCCAACATTCCTGGCGGGCCAGCCCCTACTTCCCGGTGGGCACATTATATACGTCCATATCGTAATATAACCTAACCTAACCCATCTAGACCCTCGCTGGTAATGTTTTACAAAATTCCGGTCGTGTCGGCCCGTACTTTGCCGTGGGGACATTATATACGTCTATAAGGTTATATATCCTAACCTAAGGGAACCTAACATCTCGGATGAAGTATTTTCCAACATTTCTGGCGGGTCGGCCCCTACTTCTCGGTGGGAACATTATATACGTCTATATCGTAATATAACCTAACCTAACCCATCTAGACCGTCGCTGGTAATGTTTTACAAAATTCCGGTCGTGTCGGCCCGTACTTCTCGGTGGGGACTTTATATACGTCTATAACATTATATATCCGAACCTGAGGGAACCTAACATCTCGGATGTAGTATTTTCCAACTTTCCAGGCGTGACGGCCCCTACTTCTCGGTGGGGACATTATATACGTCTATATCGTAATATAACCTAACCTAACTCATTTTGCCCCTCGGTGATAATGTTTTACAAAATCCCGGTCGTGTCGGCCCGTACTTCTCGGTGGGGACATTATATACGTCTATAACGTTATATATCCTAACCTAAGGGAACCTAACTTCTCGGATGTAGTATTTTCCAACATTCCTGGCGGGTCGGCCCCTACTTCTCGGAGGGCACATTATATACGTCCATATCGTAATATAACCTAACCTAACCCATCTAGACCGTCGCTGGTAATGTTTTACAAAATTCCGGTCGTGTCGGCCCGTACTTCTCGGTGGGGACTTTATATACGTCTATTACGTTATAAGTCCGAACACAAGGGAACCTGACATCTCGGATGTAGTATTTTCCAACATTCCTGGCGGGCCAGCCCCTACTTCCCGGTGGGCACATTATATACGTCCATATCGTAATATAACCTAACCTAACCCATCTAGACCCTCGCTGGTAATGTTTTACAAAATTCCGGTCGTGTCGGCCCGTACTCTGCCGTGGAGTCATTATATACGTCTATAACGTTATATATCCTAACCTAAGGGAACCTAACATCTCGGATGTAGTATTTTCCAACATTTCTGGCGGGTCGGCCCCTACTTCTCGGTGGGAACATTATATACGTCTATAACGTAATATAACCTAACCTAACCCACCTAGACCCTCGCTGGTAATGTTTCACAGAATCCCGTTCATGTCTTCCCGTACGTCTCGGTGCGGATATTATATACGTCTATAAATTTATATATCCTAACCTAAGGGAACCTAACATCTCGGATGTAGTATTTTCAAACATTCCTGGCGGGTCGGCCCCTACTTCTCGGTGGGCACATTATATACGTCTATATCGTAACATAACCTAACCTAACCCATCTAGACCGTCGCTGGTAATGTTTTACAAAATCCCGGTCGTGTCGACCCGTACTTCTCGGTGGGGACTTTATATACGTCTATAACGTTATATATCCGAACACAAGGGAACCTGACATCACGGATGTAGTATTTTCCAACATTCCTGGCGGGCCAGCCCCTACTTTCCGGTGGGCACATTATATACGTCCATATCGTAATATAACCTAACCTAACCCATCTAGACCCTCGCTGGTAATGTTTTACAAAATTCCGGTCGTGTCGGCCCGTACTTTGCCGTGGGGACATTATATACGTCTACAACTTTATATATCCGAACCTGAGGGAACCTAACATCTCGGATGTAGTATTTTCCAACATTCCTGGCGGGTCGGCCCCTACTTCTCGGAGGGCACATTATATACTTCCATATCGTAATATAACCTAACCTAACCCATCTAGACCCTCGCTGGTAATGTTTTACAAAATTCCGGTCGTGTCGGCCCGTACTCTGCCGTGGAGACATTATATACGTCTATAACGTTATATATCCTAACCTAAGGGAACCTAACATCTCGGATATAGTATTTTCAAACATTCCTGGCGGGTCGGCCCCTACTTCTCGGTGGGCACATTATATACGTCTATATCGTAACATAACCTAACCTAACCCATCTAGACCGTCGCTGGTAATGTTTTACAAAATCCCGGTCGTGTCGACCCGTACTTCTCGGTGGGGACTTTATATACGTCTATAACGTTATATATCCGAACACAAGGGAACCTGACATCTCGGATGTAGTATTTTCCAACATTCCTGGCGGGCCAGCCCCTACTTCCCGGTGGGCACATTATATACGTCCATATCGTAATATAACCTAACCTAACCCATCTAGACCCTCGCTGGTAATGTTTTACAAAAT
This sequence comes from Xylocopa violacea, assembly GCA_963969225.1. Classification (NCBI taxonomy): domain Eukaryota; kingdom Metazoa; phylum Arthropoda; class Insecta; order Hymenoptera; family Apidae; genus Xylocopa; species Xylocopa violacea. The sequence goes on along the minus strand of CAXAJV010000011.1, from coordinate 4,239,175 downwards.
TCCGGTCGTGTCGGCCCGTACTTTGCCGTGGGGACATTATATACGTCTACAACTTTATATATCCGAACCTGAGGGAACCTAACATCTCGGATGTAGTATTTTCCAACATTCCTGGCGGGTCGGCCCCTACTTCTCGGAGGGCACATTATATACTTCCATATCGTAATATAACCTAACCTAACCCATCTAGACCCTCGCTGGTAATGTTTTACAAAATTCCGGTCGTGTCGGCCCGTACTCTGCCGTGGAGACATTATATACGTCTATAACGTTATATATCCTAACCTAAGGGAACCTAACATCTCGGATGTAGAATTTTCCAACATTCCTGGCGGGTCGGCCCCCACTTCTCGGTGGACACATTATATACGTCTATATCGTAATATAACCTAACCTAACCCATCTAGACCCTCGCTGGTAATGTTTTACAAAATTCCGGTCGTGTCGGCCCGTACTTCTCGGTGGGGACTTTATATACGTCTATAACATTATATATCCGAACCTGACGGAACCTAACATCTCGGATGTAGTATTTTCCAACTTTCCAGGCGTGACGGCCCCTACTTCTCGGTGGGGACATTATATACGTCTATATCGTAATATAACCTAACCTAACTCATTTTGCCCCTCGGTGATAATGTTTTACAAAATCCCGGTCGTGTCGGCCCGTACTTCTCGGTGGGGACATTATATACGTCTATAACGTTATATATCCTAACCTAAGGGAACCTAACATCTCGGATGTAGTATTTCACGACATTCCTGGCGGTACGGCGCCAATTCTCGGTGGGATCATTATATACGTCTATAACGTAATATAACCTAACATAACCCACCTAGACCCTCGCTGGTAATGTTTCACACAATCCCGTTCATGTCTTCCCGTTCGTCTCGGTGCGGATATTATATACGTCTATAAGGTTATATATCCTAACCTAAGGGAACCTAACATCTCGGATGTAGTATTTTCCAACATTCCTGGCGGGTCGGCCCCTACTTCTCGGAGGGCACATTATATACGTCCATATCGTAATATAACCTAACCTAACCCATCTAGACCCTCGCTGGTAATGTTTTACAAAATTCCGGTCGTGTCGGCCCGTACTCTGCCGTGGAGACATTATATACGTCTATAACGTTATATATCCTAACCTAAGGGAACCTAACATCTCGGATGTAGTATTTTCCAACATTTCTGTCGGGTCGGCCCCTAGTTCTCGGTGGGAACATTATATACGTCTATAACGTAATATAACCTAACCTAACCCACCTAGACCCTCGCTGGTAATGTTTCACAGAATCCCGTTCATGTCTTCCCGTACGTCTCGGTGCGTACATTATATACGTCTATAAACTTATATATTCTAACCTAAGGGAACCTAACATCTCGGATGTAGTATTTTCCAACATTCCTGGCGGATCGGCCCCTACTTCTCGGTGGGCACATTATATACGTCTATATCGTAACATAACCTAACCTAACCCATCTAGACCGTCGCTGGTAATGTTTTACAAAATCCCGGTCGTGTCGACCCGTACTTCTCGGTGGGGACTTTATATACGTCTATAACGTTATATATCCGAACACAAGGGAACCTGACATCTCGGATGTAGTATTTTCCAACATTCCTGGCGGGCCAGCCCCTACTTCCCGGTGGGCACATTATATACGTCCATATCGTAATATAACCTAACCTAACCCATCTAGACCCTCGCTGGTAATGTTTTACAAAATTCCGGTCGTGTCGGCCCGTACTTTGCCGTGGGGACATTATATACGTCTACAACTTTATATATCCGAACCTGAAGGAACCTAACATCTCGGATGTAGTATTTTCCAACATTCCTGGCGGGTCGGCCCCTACTTCTCGGAGGGCACATTATATACTTCCATATCGTAATATAACCTAAGCTAACCCATCTAGACCCTCGCTGGTAATGTTTTACAAAATTCCGGTCGTGTCGGCCCGTACTCTGCCGTGGAGACATTATATACGTCTATAACGTTATATATCCTAACCTAAGGGAACCTGACATCTCGGATGTAGTATTTTCCAACATTCCTGGCGGGCCAGCCCCTACTTCCCGGTGGGCACATTATAACGTACATATCGTAATATAACCTAACCTAACCCATCTAGACCCTCGCTGGTAATGTTTTACAAAATTCCGATCGTGTCGGCCCGTACTTTGCCGTGGGGACATTATATACGTCTACAACTTTATATATCCGAACCTGAGGGAACCTAACACCTCGGATGTAGTATTTTCCAACATTCCTGGCGGGTCGGCCCCCACTTCTCGGTGGACACATTATATACGTCTATATCGTAATATAACCTAACCTAACCCATCTAGACTGTGGCTGGTAATGTTTTACAAAATCCCGGGCGTGTCGACCCGTACTTCTCGGTGGGGACATTATATACGTCTATAAACTTATATATCCGAACCTGAGGGAACCTAACATCTCGGATGTAGTATCTTCCAACGTTCCTGGCGGGTCGGCCCCCACTTCTTGGTGGACACATTATATACGTCTATATCGTAATATAACCTAACCTATCCCATCTAGACCCTCGCTGGTAATGTTTTACAAAATCCCGGTCGTGTCGGCCCGTACTTCTCGGTGGGGACATTATATACGTCTATAACGTTATATATCCTAACCTAAGGGAACCTAACTTCTCGGATATAGTATTTTCCAACATTCCTGGCGGGTCGGCCCCTACTTCTCGGAGGGCACATTATATACGTCCATATCGTAATATAACCTAACCTAACCCATCTAGACCGTCGCTGGTAATGTTTTACAAAATTCCGGTCGTGTCGGCCCGTACTTCTCGGTGGGGACTTTATATACGTCTATAACATTATATATCCGAACCTGAGGGAACCTAACATCTCGGATGTAGTATTTTCCAACTTTCCAGGCGTGACGGCCCCTACTTCTCGGTGGGGACATTATATACGTCTATATCGTAATATAACCTAACCTAACTCATTTTGCCCCTCGGTGATAATGTTTTACAAAATCCCGGTCGTGTCGGCCCGTACTTCTCGGTGGGGACATTATATACGTCTATAACGTTATATAACCTAACCTAAGAGAACCTATCATCTCGGATGTAGTATTTCACAACATTCCTGGCGGTACGGCGCCAATTCTCGGTGGGATCATTATATACGTCTATAACGTAATATAACCTAACCTAACCCACCTAGACCCTCGTTGGTAATGTTTCACACAATCCCGTTCATGTCTTCCCGTACGTCTCGGTGCGGATATTATATACGTCTATAAATTTATACATCCTAACCTAAGGGAACCTAACATCTCGGATGTAGTATTTTCCAGCATTCCTGGCGGGTCGGCCCCTACTTCTCGGTGGGCACATTATATACGTCTATATCGTAATATAACCTAACCTAACCCATATAGACGATCGCTGGTAATGTTTTACAAAATCCCGGTCGTGTCGACCTGTACTTCTGGGTGGGGACATTATATACGTCTATAAAGTTATATATCCTAACCTAAGGGAACCTAACATCTCGGATGTAGTATTTTCCAACTTTCCAGGCGTGACGGCCCCTACTTCTCGGTGGGGACATTATATACGTCTATAACGTTATATATCCTAACCTAAGGGAACCTAACTTCTCGGATGTAGTATTTTCCAACATTCCTGGCGCGTCGGCACCTACTTCTCGGAGGGCACATTATATACGTCCATATCGTAATATAACCTAACCTAACCCATCTAGACCCTCGCTGGTAATGTTTTACAAAATTCCGATCGTGTCGGCCCGTACTTTGCCGTGGGGACATGATATACGTCTATAACTTTATATATCCTAACCTGAGGGAACCTAACATCTCGGATGTAGTATTTTCCAACATTCCTGGCGGGTCGGCCCCTACTTCTCGGTGGGCACATTATATACGTCTATATCGTAACATATCCTAACCTAACCCACCTAGACCGTCGCTGGTAATGTTTTACAAAATCCCGGTCGTGTCGACCCGTACTTCTCGGTGGGGACTTTATATACGTCTATAACGTTATATATCCGAACACAAGGGAACCTGACATCTCGGATGTAGTATTTTCCAACATTCCTGGCGGGCCAGCCCCTACTTCCCGGTGGGCACATTATATACGTCCATATCGTAATATAACCTAACCTAACCCATCTAGACCCTCGCTGGTAATGTTTTACAAAATTCCGGTCGTGTCGGCCCGTACTTTGCCGTGGGGACATTATATACGTCTATAAGGTTATATATCCTAACCTAAGGGAACCTAACATCTCGGATGAAGTATTTTCCAACATTTCTGGCGTGTCGGCCCCTACTTCTCGGTGGGAACATTATATACGTCTATATCGTAATATAACCTAACCTAACCCATCTAGACCGTCGCTGGTAATGTTTTACAAAATTCCGATCGTGTCGGCCCGTACTTCTCGGTGGGGACTTTATATACGTCTATAACATTATATATCCGAACCTGAGGGAACCTAACATCTCGGATGTAGTATTTTCCAACTTTCCATGCGTGACGGCCCCTACTTCTCGGTGGGGACATTATATACGTCTATATCGTAATATAACCTAACCTAACTCATTTTGCCCCTCGGTGATAATGTTTTACAAAATCCCGGTCGTGTCGGCCCGTACTTCTCGGTGGGGACATTATATACGTCTATAACGTTATATATCCTAACCTAAGGGAACCTAACTTCTCGGAAGTAGTATTTTCCAACATTCCTGGCGGGTCGGCCCCTACTTCTCGGAGGGCACATTATATACGTCCATATCGTAATATAACCTAACCTAACCCATCTAGATCGTCGCTGGTAATGTTTTACAAAATTCCGGTCGTGTCGGCCCGTACTTCTCGGTGGGGACTTTATATCCGTCTATTACGTTATATATCCGAACACAAGGGAACCTGACATCTCGGATGTAGTATTTTCCAACATTCCTGGCGGGCCAGCCCCTACTTCTCGGTGGGCACATTATATACGTCCATATCGTAATATAACCTAACCTAACCCATCTAAACCCTCGCTGGTAATGTTTTACAAAATCCCGGTCGAGTCGGCCCGTACTTCTCGGTGGGGACTTTATATACGTCTATAACATTATATATCCGAACCTGAGGGAACCTAACATCTCGGATGTAGTATTTTCCAACTTTCCATGCGTGACGGCCCCTACTTCTCGGTGGGGACATTATATACGTCTATATCGTAATATAACCTAACCTAACTCATTTTGCCCCTCGGTGATAATGTTTTACAAAATCCCGGTCGTGTCGGCCCGTACTTCTCGGTGGGGACATTATATACGTCTATAACGTTATATATCCTAACCTAAGGGAACCTAACTTCTCGGATGTAGTATTTTCCAACATTCCTGGCGGGTCGGCCCCTACTTCTCGGAGGGCACATTATATACGTCCATATCGTAATATAACCTAACCTAACCCATCTAGATCGTCGCTGGTAATGTTTTACAAAATTCCGGTCGTGTCGGCCCGTACTTCTCGGTGGGGACTTTATATCCGTCTATTACGTTATATATCCGAACACAAGGGAACCTGACATCTCGGATGTAGTATTTTCCAACATTCCTGGCGGGCCAGCCCCTACTTCTCGGTGGGCACATTATATACGTCCATATCGTAATATAACCTAACCTAACCCATCTAAACCCTCGCTGGTAATGTTTTACAAAATCCCGGTCGAGTCGGCCCGTACTTCTCGGTGGGGACTTTATATACGTCTATAACTTTATATATCCGAACACAAGGGCACCTGACATCTCGGATGTAGTATTTTCCAACATTCCTGGCGGGCCAGCCCCTACTTCTCGGTGGGCACATTATATACGTCCATATCGTAATATAACCTAACCTAACCCATCTAGACCCTCGCTGGTAATGTTTTACAAAATTCCGGTCGTGTCGGCCCGTACTCTGCCGTGGAGACATTATATACGTCTATAACGTTATATATCCTAACCTAAGGGAACCTAACATCTCGGATGTAGTATTTTCCAACATTTCTGGCGGGCCGGCCCTAATTCTCGGTGGGAACATTATATACGTCTATAACGTAATATAACCTAACCTAACACACCTAGACCCTCGCTGGTAATGTTTCGCAGAATCCCGTTCATGTCTTCCCGTACGTCTCGGTGCGGATATTATATACGTCTATAAATTTATATATCCTGACCTAAGGGAACCTAACATCTCGGATGTAGTATTTTCCAACATTCCTGGCGGGTCGGCCCCTACTTCTCGGTGGGCACATTATATACGTCTATATCGTAACATAACCTAACCTAACCCATCTAGACCGTCGCTGGTAATGTTTTACAAAATCCCGGTCGTGTCGACCCGTACTTCTCGGTCGGGACTCTATATACGTCTATAACGTTATATATCCGAACACAAGGGAGCCTGACATATCGGATGTAGTATTTTCCAACATTCCTGGCGGGCCAGCCCCTACTTGCCGGTGGGCACATTATATACGTACATATCGTAATATAACCTAACCTAACCCATCTAGATCCTCGCTGGTAATGTTTTACAAAATCCCGGTCGTGTCGGCCCGTACTTCTCGGTGGGGACATTATATACGTCTATAGCGTTATATATCCTAACCTAAGGGAACCTAACATCTCGGATGTAGTATTTTCCAACATTTCTGGCTGGTCGGCCCCTACTTCTCGGTGGGAACATTATATACGTCTATATCGTAATATAACCTAACCTAACCCACCTAGACCCTCGCTGGTAATGTTTTACAAAATTCCGGTCGTGTCGGCCCGTACTTCTCGGTGGGGACATTATATACGTCTATAACGTTATATATCCTAACCTAATGGAACCTAACTTCTCGGATGTAGTATTTTCCAACATTCCTGGCGGGTCGGCCCCTACTTCTCGGAGGGCACATTATATACGTCCATATCGTAATATAACCTAACCTAACCCATCTAGACCGTCGCTGGTATGGTTTACAAAATTCCGGTCGTGTCGGCCCGTACTTCTCGGTGGGGACTTTATATACGTCTATAACGTTATATATCCGAACACAAGGGAACCTGACATCTCGGATGTAGTATTTTCCAACATTCCTGGCGGGCCAGCCCCTACTTCTCGGTGGGCACATTATATACGTCCATATCGTAATATAACCTAACCTAACCCATCTAGACCCTCGCTGGTAATGTTTTACAAAATCCCGGTCGAGTCGGCCCGTACTTCTCGGTGGGGACATTATATACGTCTATAACGTTATATATCCTAACCTAAGGGAACCTAACATCTCGGATGTAGTATTTTCCAACATTCCTAGCGGGCCAGCCCCTTCTTCTCGGTGGGCACATTATATACGTCCATATCGTAATATAACCTAACCTAACCCATCTAGACTCTCGCTGGTAATGTTTTACAAAATTCCGGTCGTGTCGGCCCGTACTTTGCCGTGGGGACATTGTATACGTCTATAAGGTTATATATCCTAACCTGAGGGAACCTAACATCTCGGATGTAGTATTTTCCAACATTCCTGGCGGGTCGGCCCCCACTTCTCGGTGGACACATTATATATGTCTATATCGTAATATAACCTAACCTAACCCATCTAGACCCTCGCTGGTAATGTTTTACAAAATTCCGGTCGTGTCGGCCCGTACTCTGCCGTGGAGACATTATATACGTCTATAACGTTATATATCCTAACCTAAGGGAACCTAACATCTCGGATGTAGTATTTTCCAACTTTCCAGGCGTGACGGCCCCTACTTCTCGGTGGGGACATTATATACGTCTATATCGTAATATAACCTAACCTAACTCATTTTGCCCCTCGGTGATAATGTTTTACAAAATCCCGGTCGTGTCGGCCCGTACTTCTCTGTGGGGACATTATATACGTCTATAACGTTATATATCCTAACCTAAGGGAACCTAACTTCTCGGATGTAGTATTTTCCAACGTTCCTGGCGGGTCGGCCCCTACTTCTCGGAGGGCACATTATATACGTCCATATCGTAATATAACCTAACCTAACCCATCTAGACCGTCGCTGGTAATGTTTTACAAAATTCCGGTCGTGTCGGCCCGTACTTCTCGGTGGGGACTTTATATACGTCTATAACATTATATATCCGAACATGAGGGAACCTAACATCTCGGATGTAGTATTTTCCAACATTCCTGGCGGGTCAGCCCCTACTTCTCGGTGGGCACATTATATACGTCCATATCGTAATATAAACTAACCTAACCCATCTAGACCCTCACTGGTAATGTTTTACAAAATTCCGGTCGTGTCGGCCCGTACTTTGCCGTGGGGACATTATATACGTGTATAACTTTATATATCCGAACCTGAGGGTACCTAACTTCTCGGATGTAGTATTTTCCAACATTCCTGGCGGGTGGGCCCCACTTCTCGGTGGACACATTATATACGTCTATATCGTAATATAACCTAACCTAACCCATCTAGACCGTCGCTGGTAATGTTTTACAAAATCCCGGTCGTGTCGTCCCGATCTTCTCGGTGGGGACATTATATACGTATATAACGTTATATATCCTAACCCAAGGGAACCTAACATCTCGGATGTAGTATTTTCCAACATTCCTGGCGGGCCGGCCCCTACTTCTCGGTGGGCACATTATATACGTTCATATTGTAATATAACATAACCTATCCCATCTAGACCATCGCTGGTAATGTTTTACAAAATTTCGGTCGTGTCGGCCCCTACTTTGCCGTGGGGACATTATATACGTCTATAAGGTTATATATCCTAACCTAAGGGAACCTAACATCTCGGATGTAGTATTTTCCGTCACTTCTGGCGGGTCGGCCCCTACTTCTCGGTGGGAACATTATATACGTCTATATCGTAATATAACCTAACCTAACCCACCTAGACCCTCGCTGGTAATGTTTCGCAGAATCCCGTTCATGTCTTCCCGTACGTCTCGGTGCGGATATTATATACGTCTATAAATTTATATATCCTAACCTAAGGGAACCTAACATCTCGGATGTAGTATTTTCCAACATTCCTGGCGGGTCGGCCCCTACTTCTCGGTGGGCACATTATATACGTCTATATCGTAACATAACCTAACCTAACCCATCTAGACCGTCGCTGGTAATGTTTTACAAAATCCCGGTCGTGTCGACCCGTACTTCTCGGTCGGGACTTTATATACGTCTATAACGTTATATATCCGAACACAAGGGAACCTGACATCTCGGATGTAGTATTTTCCAACATTCCTGGCGGTCCAGCCCCTACTTCCCGGTGGGCACATTATATACGTACATATCGTAATATAACCTAACCTAACCCATCTAGATCCTCGCTGGTAATGTTTTACAAAATCCCGGTCGTGTCGGCCCGTACTTCTCGGTGGGGACATTATATACGTCTATAGCGTTATATATCCTAACCTAAGGGAACCTAACATCTCGGATGTAGTATTTTCCAACATTTCTGGCTGGTCGGCCCCTACTTCTCGGTGGGAACATTATATACGTCTATATCGTAATATAACCTAACCTAACCCACCTAGACCCTCGCTGGTAATGTTTTACAAAATCCCGGTCGAGTCGGCCCGTACTTCTCGGTGGGGACATTATATACGTCTATAACGTTATATATCCTAACCTAAGGGAACCTAACATCTCGGATGTAGTATTTTCCAACATTCCTGGCGGGCCAGCCCCTTCTTCTCGGTGGGCACATTATATACGTCCATATCGTAATATAACCTAACCTAACCCATCTAGACTCTCGCTGGTAATGTTTTACAAAATTCCGGTCGTGTCGGCCCGTACTTTGCCGTGGGGACATTATATACGTCTATAAGGTTATATATCCTAACCTGAGGGAACCTAACATCTCGGATGTAGTATTTTCCAACATTCCTGGCGGGTCGGCCCCCACTTCTCGGTGGACACATTATATATGTCTATATCGTAATATAACCTAACCTAACCCATCTAGACCCTCGCTGGTAATGTTTTACAAAATTCCGGTCGTGTCGGCCCGTACTCTGCCGTGGAGACATTATATACGTCTATAACGTTATATATCCTAACCTAAGGGAACCTAACATCTCGGATGTAGTATTTTCCAACATTCCTGGCGGGTCGGCCCCCACTTCTCGGTGGACACATTATATATGTCTATATCGTAATATAACCTAACCTAACCCATCTAGACCCTCGCTGGTAATGTTTTACAAAATTCCGGTCGTGTCGGCCCGTACTCTGCCGTGGAGACATTATATACGTCTATAACGTTATATATCCTAACCTAAGGGAACCTAACATCTCGGATGTAGTATTTTCCAACTTTCCAGGCGTGACGGCCCCTACTTCTCGGTGGGGACATTATATACGTCTATATCGTAATATAACCTAACCTAACTCATTTTGCCCCTCGGTGATAATGTTTTACAAAATCCCGGACGTGTCGGCCCGTACTTCTCGGTGGAGACATTATATACGTCTATAACGTTATATATCCTAACCTAAGGGAACCTAACATCTCGGATGTAGTATTTTCCAACTTTCCAGGCGTGACGGCCCCTACTTCTCGGTGGGGACATTATATACGTCTATATCGTAATATAACCTAACCTAACTCATTTTGCCCCTCGGTGATAATGTTTTACAAAATCCCGGTCGTGTCGGCCCGTACTTCTCTGTGGGGACATTATATACGTCTATAACGTTATATATCCTAACCTAAGGGAACCTAACTTCTCGGATGTAGTATTTTCCAACGTTCCTGGCGGGTCGGCCCCTACTTCTCGGAGGGCACATTATATACGTCCATATCGTAATATAACCTAACCTAACCCATCTAGACCGTCGCTGGTAATGTTTTACAAAATTCCGGTCGTGTCGGCCCGTACTTCTCGGTGGGGACTTTATATACGTCTATAACATTATATATCCGAACATGAGGGAACCTAACATCTCGGATGTAGTATTTTCCAACATTCCTGGCGGGTCAGCCCCTACTTCTCGGTGGGCACATTATATACGTCCATATCGTAATATAAACTAACCTAACCCATCTAGACCCTCACTGGTAATGTTTTACAAAATTCCGGTCGTGTCGGCCCGTACTTTGCCGTGGGGACATTATATACGTGTATAACTTTATATATCCGAACCTGAGGGTACCTAACTTCTCGGATGTAGTATTTTCCAACATTCCTGGCGGGTGGGCCCCACTTCTCGGTGGACACATTATATACGTCTATATCGTAATATAACCTAACCTAACCCATCTAGACCGTCGCTGGTAATGTTTTACAAAATCCCGGTCGTGTCGTCCCGATCTTCTCGGTGGGGACATTATATACGTCTATAACGTTATATATCCTAACCCAAGGGAACCTAACATCTCGGATGTAGTATTTTCCAACATTCCTGGCGGGCCGGCCCCTACTTCTCGGTGGGCACATTATATACGTTCATATTGTAATATAACATAACCTATCCCATCTAGACCATCGCTGGTAATGTTTTACAAAATTTCGGTCGTGTCGGCCCCTACTTTGCCGTGGGGACATTATATACGTCTATAAGGTTATATATCCTAACCTAAGGGAACCTAACATCTCGGATGTAGTATTTTCCGTCACTTCTGGCGGGTCGGCCCCTACTTCTCGGTGGGAACATTATATACGTCTATATCGTAATATAACCTAACCTAACCCACCTAGACCCTCGCTGGTAATGTTTCGCAGAATCCCGTTCATGTCTTCCCGTACGTCTCGGTGCGGATATTATATACGTCTATAAATTTATATATCCTAACCTAAGGGAACCTAACATCTCGGATGTAGTATTTTCCAACATTCCTGGCGGGTCGGCCCCTACTTCTCGGTGGGCACATTATATACGTCTATATCGTAACATAACCTAACCTAACCCATCTAGACCGTCGCTGGTAATGTTTTACAAAATCCCGGTCGTGTCGACCCGTACTTCTCGGTCGGGACTTTATATACGTCTATAACGTTATATATCCGAACACAAGGGAACCTGACATCTCGGATGTAGTATTTTCCAACATTCCTGGCGGTCCAGCCCCTACTTCCCGGTGGGCACATTATATACGTACATATCGTAATATAACCTAACCTAACCCATCTAGATCCTCGCTGGTAATGTTTTACAAAATCCCGGTCGTGTCGGCCCGTACTTCTCGGTGGGGACATTATATACGTCTATAGCGTTATATATCCTAACCTAAGGGAACCTAACATCTCGGATGTAGTATTTTCCAACATTTCTGGCTGGTCGGCCCCTACTTCTCGGTGGGAACATTATATACGTCTATATCGTAATATAACCTAACCTAACCCACCTAGACCCTCGCTGGTAATGTTTTACAAAATCCCGGTCGAGTCGGCCCGTACTTCTCGGTGGGGACATTATATACGTCTATAACGTTATATATCCTAACCTAAGGGAACCTAACATCTCGGATGTAGTATTTTCCAACATTCCTGGCGGGCCAGCCCCTTCTTCTCGGTGGGTACATTATATACGTCCATATCGTAATATAACCTAACCTAACCCATCTAGACTCTCGCTGGTAATGTTTTACAAAATTCCGGTCGTGTCGGCCCGTACTTTGCCGTGGGGACATTATATACGTCTATAAGGTTATATATCCTAACCTGAGGGAACCTAACATCTCGGATGTAGTATTTTCCAACATTCCTGGCGGGTCGGCCCCCACTTCTCGGTGGACACATTATATATGTCTATATCGTAATATAACCTAACCTAACCCATCTAGACCCTCGCTGGTAATGTTTTACAAAATTCCGGTCGTGTCGGCCCGTACTCTGCCGTGGAGACATTATATACGTCTATAACGTTATATATCCTAACCTAAGGGAACCTAACATCTCGGATGTAGTATTTTCCAACATTCCTGGCGGGTCGGCCCCCACTTCTCGGTGGACACATTATATATGTCTATATCGTAATATAACCTAACCTAACCCATCTAGACCCTCGCTGGTAATGTTTTACAAAATTCCGGTCGTGTCGGCCCGTACTCTGCCGTGGAGACATTATATACGTCTATAACGTTATATATCCTAACCTAAGGGAACCTAACATCTCGGATGTAGTATTTTCCAACTTTCCAGGCGTGACGGCCCCTACTTCTCGGTGGGGACATTATATACGTCTATATCGTAATATAACCTAACCTAACTCATTTTGCCCCTCGGTGATAATGTTTTACAAAATCCCGGTCGTGTCGGCCCGTACTTCTCGGTGGGGACATTATATACGTCTATAACGTTATATATCCTAACCTAAGGGAACCTAACTTCTCGGATGTAGTATTTTCCAACGTTCCTGGCGGGTCGGCCCCTACTTCTCGGAGGGCACATTATATACGTCCATATCGTAATATAACCTAACCTAACCCATCTATACCGTCGCTGGTAATGTTTTACAAAATTCCGGTCGTGTCGGCCCGTACTTCTCGGTGGGGACTTTATATACGTCTATAACATTATATATCCGAACATGAGGGAACCTAACATCTCGGATGTAGTATTTTCCAACATTCCTGGCGGGTCAGCCCCTACTTCTCGGTGGGCACATTATATACGTCCATATCGTAATATAAACTAACCTAACCCATCTAGACCCTCACTGGTAATGTTTTACAAAATTCCGGTCGTGTCGGCCCGTACTTTGCCGTGGGGACATTATATACGTGTATAACTTTATATATCCGAACCTGAGGGTACCTAACTTCTCGGATGTAGTATTTTCCAACATTCCTGGCGGGTCGGCCCCCACTTCTCGGTGGACACATTATATACGTCTATATCGTAATATAACCTAACCTAACCCATCTAGACCGTCGCTGGTAATGTTTTACAAAATCCCGGTCGTGTCGTCCCGATCTTCTCGGTGGGGACATTATATACGTCTATAACGTTATATATCCTAACCCAAGGGAACCTAACATCTCGGATGTAGTATTTTCCGACATTCCTGGCGGGCCGGCCCCTACTTCTCGGTGCGCACATTATATACGTTCATATTGTAATATAACATAACCTATCCCATCTAGACCATCGCTGGTAATGTTTTACAAAATTTCGGTCGTGTCGGCCCCTACTTTGCCGTGGGGACATTATATACGTCTATAAGGTTATATATCCTAACCTAAGGGAACCTAACATCTCGGATGTAGTATTTTCCGTCACTTCTGGCGGGTCGGCCCCTACTTCTCGGTGGGAACATTATATACGTCTATATCGTAATATAACCTAACCTAACCCACCTAGACCCTCGCTGGTAATGTTTCACAGAATCCCGTTCATGTCTTCCCGTACGTCTCGGTGCGGATATTATATACGTCTATAAATTTATATATCCTAACCTAAGGGAACCTAACATCTCGGATGTAGTATTTTCCAACATTCCTGGCGGGTCGGCCCCTACTTCTCTGTGTGCACATTATATACGTCTATATCGTAATATAACCTAACCTAACCCATCTAGACCGTCGCTGGTAATGTTTTACAAAATCCCGGTCGTGTCGACCCGTACTCTGCCGTGGAGACATTATATACGTCTATAACGTTATATATCCTAACCTAAGGGTACCTAACATCTCGGATGTAGTATTTTCCAACTTTCCAGGCGTGACGGCCCCTACTTCTCGGTGGGGACATTATATACGTCTATATCGTAATATAACCTAACCTAACTCATTTTGCCCCTCGGTGATAATGTTTTACAAAATCCCGGTCGTGTCGGCCCGTACTTCTCGGTGGGGACATTATATACGTCTATAACGTTATATATCCTAACCTAAGGGAACCTAACTTCTCGGATGTAGTATTTTCCAACGTTCCTGGCGGGTCGGCCCCTACTTCTCGGAGGGCAC
The DNA here is from genome assembly GCA_963969225.1 of Xylocopa violacea. Lineage (NCBI taxonomy): Eukaryota > Metazoa > Arthropoda > Insecta > Hymenoptera > Apidae > Xylocopa > Xylocopa violacea. The sequence goes on along the minus strand of CAXAJV010000011.1, from coordinate 4,224,173 downwards.
ATTATATACGTCCATATCGTAATATAACCTAACCTAACCCATCTATACCGTCGCTGGTAATGTTTTACAAAATTCCGGTCGTGTCGGCCCGTACTTCTCGGTGGGGACTTTATATACGTCTATAACATTATATATCCGAACATGAGGGAACCTAACATCTCGGATGTAGTATTTTCCAACATTCCTGGCGGGTCAGCCCCTACTTCTCGGTGGGCACATTATATACGTCCATATCGTAATATAAACTAACCTAACCCATCTAGACCCTCACTGGTAATGTTTTACAAAATTCCGGTCGTGTCGGCCCGTACTTTGCCGTGGGGACATTATATACGTGTATAACTTTATATATCCGAACCTGAGGGTACCTAACTTCTCGGATGTAGTATTTTCCAACATTCCTGGCGGGTCGGCCCCCACTTCTCGGTGGACACATTATATACGTCTATATCGTAATATAACCTAACCTAACCCATCTAGACCGTCGCTGGTAATGTTTTACAAAATCCCGGTCGTGTCGTCCCGATCTTCTCGGTGGGGACATTATATACGTCTATAACGTTATATATCCTAACCTAAGGGAACCTAACATCTCGGATGTAGTATTTTCCGACATTCCTGGCGGGCCGGCCCCTACTTCTCGGTGCGCACATTATATACGTTCATATTGTAATATAACATAACCTATCCCATCTAGACCATCGCTGGTAATGTTTTACAAAATTTCGGTCGTGTCGGCCCCTACTTTGCCGTGGGGACATTATATACGTCTATAAGGTTATATATCCTAACCTAAGGGAACCTAACATCTCGGATGTAGTATTTTCCGTCACTTCTGGCGGGTCGGCCCCTACTTCTCGGTGGGAACATTATATACGTCTATATCGTAATATAACCTAACCTAACCCACCTAGACCCTCGCTGGTAATGTTTCACAGAATCCCGTTCATGTCTTCCCGTACGTCTCGGTGCGGATATTATATACGTCTATAAATTTATATATCCTAACCTAAGGGAACCTAACATCTCGGATGTAGTATTTTCCAACATTCCTGGCGGGTCGGCCCCTACTTCTCTGTGTGCACATTATATACGTCTATATCGTAATATAACCTAACCTAACCCATCTAGACCGTCGCTGGTAATGTTTTACAAAATCCCGGTCGTGTCGACCCGTACTTCTCGGTGGGGACTTTATATACGTCTATAACGTTATATATCCGAACACAAGGGAACCTGACATCTCGGATGTAGTATTTTCCAACATTCCTGGCGGGCCAGCCCCTACCTCTCGGTGGGCACATTATATACGTCCATATCGTAATATAACCTAACCTAACCCATCTAGACACTCGCTGGTAATGTTTTACAAAATTCCGGTCGTGTCGGCCCGTACTTTGCCGTGGGGACATTATATACGTCTATAAGGTTATATATCCTAACCTAAGGGAACCTAACATCTCGGATGTAGTATTTTCCGTCACTTCTGGCGGGTCGGCCCCTACTTCTCGGTGGGCACATTATATACGTCCATATCGTAATATAACCTAACCTAACCCATCTAGACACTCGCTGGTAATGTTTTACAAAATTCCGGTCGTGTCGGCCCGTACTTTGCCGTGGGGACATTATATACGTCTATAAGGTTATATATCCTAACCTAAGGGAACCTAACATCTCGGATGTAGTATTTTCCAACATTCCTGGCGGGTCGGCCCCTACTTCTCTGTGTGCACATTATATACGTCTATATCGTAATATAACCTAACCTAACCCATCTAGACCGTCGCTGGTAATGTTTTACAAAATCCCGGTCGTGTCGACCCGTACTTCTCGGTGGGGACTTTATATACGTCTATAACGTTATATATCCGAACACAAGGGAACCTGACATCTCGGATGTAGTATTTTCCAACATTCCTGGCGGGCCAGCCCCTACCTCTCGGTGGGCACATTATATACGTCCATATCGTAATATAACCTAACCTAACCCATCTAGACACTCGCTGGTAATGTTTTACAAAATTCCGGTCGTGTCGGCCCGTACTTTGCCGTGGGGACATTATATACGTCTATAAGGTTATATATCCTAACCTAAGGGAACCTAACATCTCGGATGAAGTATTTTCCAACATTTCTGGCGGGTCGGCCCCTACTTCTCGGTGGGAACATTATATACGTCTATATCGTAATATAACCTAACCTAACCCATCTAGACCCTCGCTGGTAATGTTTTACAAAATCCCGGTCCTGTCGGCCCGTACTTCTCGGTGGGGACATTATATACGTCTATAACGTTATATATCCTAACCTAAGGGAACCTAACTTCTCGGATATAGTATTTTCCAACATTCCTGGCGGGTCGGCCCCTACTTCTCGGAGGGCACATTATATACGTCCATATCGTAATATAACCTAACCTAACCCATCTAGACCGTCGCTGGTAATGCTTTACAAAATTCCGGTCGTGTCGGCCCGTACTTCTCGGTGGGGACTTTATATACGTCTATAACATTATATATCCGAACATGAGGGAACCTAACATCTCGGATGTAGTATTTTCCAACATTCCTGGCGGGTCAGCCCCTACTTCTCGGTGGGCACATTATATACGTCCATATCGTAATATAAACTAACCTAACCCATCTAGACCCTCACTGGTAATGTTTTACAAAATTCCGGTCGTGTCGGCCCGTACTTTGCCGTGGGGACATTATATACGTGTATAACTTTATATATCCGAACCTGAGGGTACCTAACTTCTCGGATGTAGTATTTTCCAACATTCCTGGCGGTTCGGCCCCCACTTCTCGGTGGACACATTATATACGTCTATATCGTAATATAACCTAACCTAACCCATCTAGACCGTCGCTGGTAATGTTTTACAAAATCCCGGTCGTGTCGTCCCGATCTTCTCGGTGGGGACATTATATACGTCTATAACGTTATATATCCTAACCCAAGGGAACCTAACATCTCGGATGTAGTATTTTCCAACATTCCTGGCGGGCCGGCCCCTACTTCTCGGTGGGCACATTATATACGTTCATATTGTAATATAACATAACCTATCCCATCTAGACCATCGCTGGTAATGTTTTACAAAATTTCGGTCGTGTCGGCCCCTACTTTGCCGTGGGGACATTATATACGTCTATAAGGTTATATATCCTAACCTAAGGGAACCTAACATCTCGGATGTAGTATTTTCCGTCACTTCTGGCGGGTCGGCCCCTACTTCTCGGTGGGAACATTATATACGTCTATATCGTAATATAACCTAACCCAACCCATCTAGACCCTCGCTGCTAATGTTTTACAAAATCCCGGTCGTGTCGGCCGGTACTTCTCGGTGGGGACATTATATACGTCTATAACGTTATATATCCTAACCTAAGGGAACCTAACTTCTCGGATGTAGTATTTTCCAACATTCCTGGCGGGTCGGTCCCTACTTCTCGGAGGGCACATTATATACGTCCATATCGTAATATAACCTAACCTAACTCATCTAGACCCTCGCTGGTAATGTTTTACAAAATTCCGGTCGTGTCGGCCCGTACTCTGCCGTGGGTACATTATATACGTCTATAACGTTATATATCCTAACCTAAGGGAACCTAACATCTCGGATGTAGTATTTTCCAACATTTCTGGCGGGTCGGCCCCTACTTCTCGGTGGGAACATTATATACGTCTATAACGTAATATTACCTAACCTAACCCACCTAGACCCTCGCTGGTAATGTTTCACAGAATCCCGTTCATGTCTTCCCGTACGTCTCGGTGCGTACATTATATACGTCTATAAACTTATATATCCTAACCTAAGGGAACCTAACATCTCGGATGTAGTATTTTCCAACATTCCTGGCGGGTCGGCCCCTACTTCTCGGTGGGCACATTATATACGTCTATATCGCAATATAACCTAACCTAACCCACCTAGACCCTCGCTGGTAATGTTTTACAAAATCCCGGTCGTGTCGGCCCGTACTTCTCGGTGGGGACATTATATACGTCTATATCGTTATATATCCTAATCTAAGGGAACCTAACTTCTCGGATGTAGTATTTTCCAACGTTCCTGGCGGGCCAGCCCCTACTTCTCGGTGGGCACATTATATACGTCCATATCGTAATATAACCTAACCTAACCCATCAAGACCCTCGCTGCTAATGCTTTACAAAATTCCGGTCGTGTCGGCCCGTACTTCTCGGTGGGGACATTATATACGTCTATAACGTTATATATCCTAACCCAAGGGAACCTAACATCTCGGATGTAGTATTTTCCAACATTCCTGGCGGGCCGGCCCCTACTTCTCGGTGGGTACATTATATACGCCCATAACGTAATATAACCTAACCTAACTCATCTAGACCCTCGCTGGTAATGTTTTACAAAATTCCGGTCGTGTCGGCCCGTACTTTGCCGTGGGGACATGATATACGTCTATAACTTTATATATCCTAACTTGAGGGAACCCAACATCTCGGATGTAGTATTTTCCAACATTCCTGGCGGGTCGGCCCCCACTTCTCGGTGGACACATTGTATACGTCTATATCGTAATATAACGTAACCTAACCTATCTAGACCCTCACTGGTAATGTTTTACAAAATCCCGGTCGTGTCGGCCCGTACATCACGGTGAGGACATTATATACGTCTATAACGTTATATATCCTAACCTAAGGGAACCTAACATCTCGGATGTAGTATTTCACGACATTCCTGGCGGTTCGGCGCCAATTCTCGGTGGGATCATTATATACGTCTATAACGTAATATAACCTAACCTAACCCACCTAGACCCTCGTTGGTAATGTTTCACACAATCCCGTTCATGTCTTCCCGTACGTCTCGGTGCGGATATTATATACGTCTATAAATTTATATATCCTAACCTAAGGGAACCTAACATCTCGGATGTAGTATTTTCCAACATTTCTGGCTGGTCGGCCCCTACTTCTCGGTGGACACATTGTATACGTCTACATCGTAATATAACCTAACCTAACCCACCTAGACCCTCGCTGGTAATGTTTCACAGAATCCCGTTCATGTCTTCCCGTACGTCTCGGTGCGGATATTATATACGTCTATAAATTTATATAACCTAATCTAAGGGAACCTAACATCTCGGATGTAGTATTTTCCAACATTCCTGGCGGGTCGGCCCCTACTTCTCTGTGTGCACATTATATACGTCTATATCGTAATATAACCTAACCTAACCCATCTAGACCGTCGCTGGTAATGTTTTACAAAATCCCGGTCGTGTCGACCCGTACTTCTCGGTGGGGACATTATATACGTGTATAACTTTATATATCCGAACCTAAGGGAACCTAACATCTCGGATGTAGTATTTTCCATCACTTCTGCCGGGTCGGCCCCTACTTCTCGGTGGGAACATTATATACGTCTATATCGTAATATAACCTAACCCAACCGATCTAGACCCTCGCTGGTAATGTTTTACAAAATCCCGGTCGTGTCGGCCGGTACTTCTCGGTGGGGACATTATATACGTCTATAACGTTATATATCCTAACCAGAGGGAACCTAACATCTCGGATGTAGTATTTTCCAACATTCCTGGCGGGTCGGCCCCTACTTTGCCGTGGGGACATTATATACGTCTGTAAGGTTATATATCCTAACCTAAGGGAACCTAACATCTCGGATGTAGTATTTTCCAACATTCCTGGCGGGTCGGCCCCTACTTCTCGGTGGGCGCATTATATACGTCCATATCGTAATATAACCTAACCTAACCCATCTAGACCCTCGCTGGTAATGTTTTACAAAATCCCGGTCGTGTCGGCCCGTACTTCTCGGTGGGGACTTTATATACGTCTATAACGTTATATATCCGAACACAAGGGAACCTGACATCTCGGATGTAGTATTTTCCAACATTCCTGGCGGGCCAGCCCCTACTTCTCGGTGGGCACATTATATACGTCCATATCGTAATATAACCTAACCTAACCCATCTAGACCGTCGCTGGTAATGTTTTACAAAATTCCGGTCGTGTCGGCCCGTACTTTGCCGTGGGGACATTATATACGTGTATAACTTTATATATCCGAACCTGAGGGTACCTAACTTCTCGGATGTAGTATTTTCCAACATTCCTGGCGTGTCGGCCCCCACTTCTCGGTGGACACATTATATACGTCTATATCGTAATATAACCTAACCTAACCCATCTAGACCGTCGCTGGTAATGTTTTACAAAATCCCGGTCGTGTCGTCCCGATCTTCTCGGTGGGGACATTATATACGTCTATAACGTTATATATCCTAACCCAAGGGAACCTAACATCTCGGATGTAGTATTTTCCAACATTCCTGGCGGGCCGGCCCCTACTTCTCGGTGGGCACATTATATACGTTCATATTGTAATATAACCTAACCTATCCCATCTAGACCATCGCTGGTAATGTTTTGCAAAATTTCGGGCGTGTCGGCCCCTACTTTGCCGTGGGGACATTATATACGTCTATAAGGTTATATATCCTAACCTAAGGGAACCTAATATCTCGGATGTAGTGTTTTCCAACATTTCTGGCGGGTCGGCCCCTACTTCTCGGTGGGAACATTATATACGTCTATAACGTAATATAACCTTACCTAACCCACCTAGACCCTCGCTGGTAATGTTTCACAGAATCCCGTTCATGTCTTCCCGTACGTCTCGGTGCGGATATTATATACGTCTATAAACTTATATATCCTAACCTAAGGGAACCTAACATCTCGGATGTAGTATTTTCCATCACTTCTGCCCGGTCGGCCCCTACTTCTCGGTGGGAACATTATATACGTCTATATCGTAATATAACCTAACCCAACCCATCTAGACCCTCGCTGGTAATGTTTTACAAAATCCCGGTCGTGTCGGCCGGTACTTCTCGGTGGGGACATTATATACGTCTATAACGTTATATATCCTAACCTAAGGGAAACTAACATCTCGGATGTAGTATTTTCCAACATTTCTGGCGGGTCGGCGCCTACTTCTCGGTGGGAACATTATATACGTCTATAACGTAATATAACCTAACCTAACCCACCTAGACCCTCGCTGGTAATGTTTCACAGAATCCCGTTCATGTCTTCCCGTACGTCTCGGTGCGTACATTATATACGTCTATAAACTTATATATCCTAACCTAAGGGAACCTAACATCTCGGATGTAGTATTTTCCAACATTCCTGGCGGGTCGGCCCCTACTTCTCGGTGGGCACATTATATACGTCCATATCGTAATATAACCTAACCTAACCCATCTAGACGGTCGCTGGTAATGTTTTACAAAATCCCGGTCGTGTCGACCCGTACTTCTCGGTGGGGACATTTTATACGTCTATAACGTTATATATCCTGACCTAAGGGAACCTAACATCTCGGATGTAGTATTTTCCAACATTCCTGGCGGGTCGGCCCCCACTTCTCGGTGGACACATTATATACGTCTATATCGTAATATAACCTAACCTAACCCATCTAGACGGTCGCTGGTAATGTTTTACAAAATCCCGGTCGTGTCGACCCGTACTTCTCGGTGGGGACATTTTATACGTCTATAACGTTATATATCCGAACACAAGGGAACCTAACATCTCGGATGTAGTATTTTGCAACATTCCTGGCGGGTCGGCCCCTACTTCTCGGTGGGCTCATTATATACGTCTATATCGCAATATAACATAACCTAACCCATCTAGACGCTCGCTGGTAATGTTTTACAAAATCCCGGGCGTGTCGGCCCGTACTTCTCGGTGGGGACATTATATACGTCTATATCGTTATATATCCTAACCTAAGGGAACCTAACATCTCGGATGTAGTATTTTCCAACATTCCTGGCGGGCCGGCCCCTACATCTCGGTGGGCACATTATATACGTCCATATCGTAATATAACCTAACCTATCCCATCTAGACCCTCGCTGGTAATGTTTTACAAAATCCCGGGCGTGTCGGCCCGTACTTTGCCGTGGGGACATGATATACGTCTATAACTTTATATATCCTAACCTGAGGGAACCTAACATCTCGGATGTAATATTTTCCAACATTCCTGGCGGGTCGGCCCCTACTTCTCGGAGGGCACATTATATACGTCCATATCGTAATATAACCTAACCTAACTCATCTAGACCCTCGCTGGTAATGTTTTACAAAATTCCCGTCGTGTCGGCCCGTACTCTGCCGTGGGGACATTATATACGTCTATAACGTTATATATCCGAACACAAGGGAACCTGACATCTCGGATATACTATTTTCCAACATTCCTGGCGGGTCGGCCCCTACTTCTCGGTGGGCACATTATATACGTCTATATCGCAATATAACCTAACCTAACCCATCTAGACCCTCGCTGGTAATGTTTTACAAAATCCCGGTCGTGTCGGCCCGTACTTTGCCGTGGGGACATTATATACGTCCATAACTTTATATATCCGAACCTGAGGGTACCTAACTTCTCGGATGTAGTATTTTCCAACATTCCTGGCGTGTCGGCCCCCACTTCTCGGTGGACACATTGTATACGTCTATATCGTAATATAACCTAACCTAACCCATCTAGACCCTCGCTGGTAATGTTTTACAAAATTCCGGTCGTGTCGGCCCGTACTTTGCCGTGGGGACATTATATACGTCTATAACTTTATATATCCGAACCTGAGGGTACCTAACTTCTCGGATGTAGTATTTTCCAACATTCCTGGCGGGTCGGCCCCCACTTCTCGGTGGACACACTATATACGTCTATATCGTAATATAACCTAACCTAACCCATGTAGACCGTCGCTGGTAATGTTTTACAAAATCCCGGTCGTGTCGTCCCGTACTTCTCGGTGGGGACATTATATACGTCTATAACGTTATATATCCTAACCTAAGGGAACCTAACATCTCGGATGCAGTATTTTCCAACATTCCTGGCGGGTCGCCCCTACTTCTCGGTGGGCACATTATATACGTCTACATCGCAATATAACCTAACCTATCCCATCTAGACCCTCGCAGGGAATGTTTTACAAAATTCCGGTCGTGTCGGCCCCTACTTTGCCGTGGGGACATTATATACGTCTATAAGGTTATATATCCTAACCTAAGGGAACCTAACATCTCGGATGTAGTATTTTCCAACATTCCTGGCGTGTCGGCCCCCACTTCTCGGTGGACACATTGTATACGTCTATATCGTAATATAACCTAACCTAACCCATCTAGACCCTCGCTGGTAATGTTTTACAAAATTCCGGTCGTGTCGGCCCGTACTTTGCCGTGGGGACATTATATACGTCTATAACTTTATATATCCGAACCTGAGGGTACCTAACTTCTCGGATGTAGTATTTTCCAACATTCCTGGCGGGTCGGCCCCCACTTCTCGGTGGACACACTATATACGTCTATATCGTAATATAACCTAACCTAACCCATGTAGACCGTCGCTGGTAATGTTTTACAAAATCCCGGTCGTGTCGTCCCGTACTTCTCGGTGGGGACATTATATACGTCTATAACGTTATATATCCTAACCTAAGGGAACCTAACATCTCGGATGCAGTATTTTCCAACATTCCTGGCGGGTCGGCCCCTACTTCTCGGTGGGCACATTATATACGTCTACATCGCAATATAACCTAACCTAACCCATCTAGACCCTCGCTGGTAATGTTTTACAAACTCCCGGTCGTGTCGGCCCGTACTTTGCCGTGGGGACATTATATACGTCTATAAGGTTATATATCCTAACCTAAGGGAACCTAACATCTCGGATGTAGTATTTTCCAACATTCCTGGCGGGCCGGCCCCTACTTCTCGGTGGGCACATTATATACGTCCATATCGTAATATAACCTAACCTATCCCATCTAGACCCTCGCTGGTAATGTTTTACAAAATTCCGGTCGTGTCGGCCCGTACTCTGCCGTGGGGACATTATATACGTCTATAACGTTATATATCCTAACCTAAGGGAACCTAACATCTCGGATGTAGTATTTTCCAACATTTCTGGCGGGTCGGCGCCTACTTCTCGGTGGGAACATTATATACGTCTATAACGTAATATAACCTAACCTAACCCACCTAGACCCTCGCTGGTAATGTTTCACAGAATCCCGTTCATGTCTTCCCGTACGTCTCGGTGCGTACATTATATACGTCTATAAACTTATATATCCTAACCTAAGGGAACCTAACATCTCGGATGTAGTATTTTCCAACATTCCTGGCGGGTCGGCCCCTACTTCTCGGTGGGCACATTATATACGTCCATATCGTAATATAACCTAACCTATCCCATCTAGACCCTCGCTGGTAATGTTTTACAAAATTCCGGTCGTGTCGGCCCCTACTTTGCCGTGGGGACATTATATACGTCTATAAGGTTATATATCCTAACCTAAGGGAACCTAACATCTCGGATGTAGTATTTTCCATCATTTCTGGCGGGTCGGCCCCTACTTCTCGGTGGGAACATTATATACGTCCATATCGTAATATAACCTAACCTAACCCATCTAGACCCTCGCTGGTAATGTTTTACAAAATCCCGGTCGTGTCGGCCCGGACTTCTCGGTGGGGACATTATATACGTCTATAACGTTATATATGCTAACCTAAGGGAACCTAACTTCTCGGATGTAGTATTTTCCAACATTCGTGGCGGGTCGTCACCTACTTCTCGGAGGGCACATTATATACGTCCATATGGTAATATAACCTAACCTAACCCATCTAGACCCTCGCTGGTAATGTTTTACAAAATTCGGGTCGTGTCGGCCCGTACTTTGCCGTGGGGACATGATATACGTCTATAACTTTATATATCCTAACCTGAGGGAACCTAACATCTCGGATGTAATATTTTCCAACATTCCTGGCGGGTCGGCCCCTACTTCTCGGAGGGCACATTATATACGTCCATATCGTAATATAACCTAACCTAACTCATCTAGACCCTCGCTGGTAATGTTTTACAAAATTCCCGTCGTGTCGGCCCGTACTCTGCCGTGGGGACATTATATACGTCTATAAGGTTATATATCCTAACCTAAGGGAACCTAACATCTCGGATGTAGTATTTTCCAACATTCCTGGCGGGCCGGCCCCTACTTCTCGGTGGGCACATTATATACGTCCATATCGTAATATAACCTAACCTATCCCATCTAGACCCTCGCTGGTAATGTTTTACAAAATTCCGGTCGTGTCGGCCCCTACGTTGCCGTGGGGACATTATATACGTCTATAAGGTTATATATCCTAACCTAAGGGAACCTAACATCTCGGATGTAGTATTTTCCAACATTTCTGGCTGGTCGGCCCCTACTTCTCGGTGGGAACATTATATACGTCTATATCGTAATATAACCTAACCTAACCCATCTAGACCCTCGCTGGTAATGTTTTACAAAATCCCGGTCGTGTCGGCCCGGACTTCTCGGTGGGGACATTATATACGTCTATAACGTTATATATCCTAACCTAAGGGAACCTAACTTCTCGGATGTAGTATTTTCCAACATTCCTGGCGGGTCGGCCCCTACTTCTCGGTGGGCACATTATATACGTCTACATCGCAATATAACCTAACCTATCCCATCTAGACCCTCGCTGGGAATGTTTTACAAAGTTCCGGTCGTGTCGGCCCCTACTTTGCCGTGGGGACATTATATACGTCTATAAGGTTATATATCCTAACCTAAGGGAACCTAACATCTCGGATGTAGTATTTTCCAACATTTCTGGCGGGCCGGCCCCTACTTCTCGGTGGGCACATTATATACGTCCATATCGTAATATAACCTAACCTATACCATCTAGACCCTCGCTGGGAATGTTTTACAAAATTCCGGTCGTGTCGGCCCCTACTTTGCCGTGGGGACATTATATACGTCTATAAGGTTATATATCCTAACCTAAGGGAACCTAACATCTCGGATGTAGTATTTTCCAACATTCCTGGCGTGTCGGCCCCCACTTCTCGGTGGACACATTGTATACGTCTATATCGTAATATAACCTAACCTAACCCATCTAGACCCTCGCTGGTAATGTTTTACAAAATTCCGGTCGTGTCGGCCCGTACTTTGCCGTGGGGACATTATATACGTCTATAAGGTTATATATCCTAACCTAAGGGAACCTAACATCTCGGATGTAGTATTTTCCAACATTCCTGGCGGGCCGGCCCCTACTTCTCGGTGGGCACATTATATACGTCCATATCGTAATATAACCTAACCTATCCCATCTAGACCCTCGCTGGTAATGTTTTACAAAATTCCGGTCGTGTCGGCCCGTACTCTGCCGTGGGGACATTATATACGTCTATAACGTTATATATCCTAACCTAAGGGAACCTAACATCTCGGATGTAGTATTTTCCAACATTCCTGGCGGGTCGGCCCCTACTTCTCGGTGGGAACATTATATACGTCTATAACGTAATATACCCTAACCTAACCCACCTAGACCCTCGCTGGTAATGTTTCACAGAATCCCGTTCATGTCTTCCCGTACGTCTCGGTGCGGATATTATATACGTCTATAAATTTATATATCCTAACCTAAGGGAACCTAACATCTCGGATGTAGTATTTTCCAACATTCCTGGCGGGTCGGCCCCTACTTCTCGGTGGGCTCATTATATACGTCTATATCGCAATATAACCTAACCTAACCCATCTAGACCCTCGCTGGTAATGTTTTACAAAATCCCGGTCGTGTCGTCCCGTACTTCTCGGTGGGGACATTATATACGTCTATAACGTTATATATCCTAACCTAAGGGAACCTAACATCTCGGATGCAGTATTTTCCAACATTCCTGGCGGGTCGGCCCCTACTTCTCGGTGGGCACATTATATACGTCTACATCGCAATATAACCTAACCTAACCCATCTAGACCCTCGCTGGTAATGTTTTACAAAATTCCGGTCCTGTCGGCCCGTACTCTGCCGTGGGGACATTATATACGTCTATAACGTTATATATCCTAACCTAAGGGAACCTAACATCTCGGATGTAGTATTTTCCAACATTCCTGACGGTCCAGCCCCTACTTCTCGGTGGGCACATTATATACGTCCATATCGTAATATAACCTAACCTAACCCATCTAGACCCTCGCTGGTAATGTTTTACAAAATTCCGGTCTTGTCGGCACGTACTTTGCCGTGGGGACATTATATACGTCTACAACTTTATATATCCGAACCTGAGGGAACCTAACATCTCGGATGTAGAATTTTCCAGCATTCCTGGCGGGTCGGCCCCTACTTCTCGGTGGGAACATTATATACGTCTATAACGTAATATAACCTAACCTAACCCACCTAGACCCTCGCTGGTAATGTTTCACAGAATCCCGTTCATGTCTTCCCGTACGTCTCGGTGCGTACATTATATACGTCTATAAACTTATATATCCTAACCTAAGGGAACCTAGCATCACGGATGTAGTATTTTCCAACATTCCTGGCGGGTCGGCCCCTACTTCTCGGTGGGCACATTATATACGTCTATATCGCAATATAACCTAACCTAACCCACCTAGACCCTCGCTGGTAATGTTTTACAAAATCCCGGTCGTGTCGGCCCGTACTTCTCGGTGGGGACATTATATACGTCTATAACGTTATATATCCTGACCTAAGGGAACCTAACATCTCGGATGTAGTATTTTCCAACATTCCTGGCGGGTCGGCCCCCACTTCTCGGTGGACACATTATATACGTCTATATCGTAATATAACCTAACCTAACCCATCTAGACGGTCGCTGGTAATGTTTTACAAAATCCCGGTCGTGTCGACCCGTACTTCTCGGTGGGGACATTTTATACGTCTATAACGTTATATATCCTGACCTAAGGGAACCTAACATCTCGGATGTAGTATTTTCCAACATTCCTGGCGGGTCGGCCCCCACTTCTCGGTGGACACATTATATACGTCTATATCGTAATATAACCTAACCTAACCCATCTAGACGGTCGCTGGTAATGTTTTACAAAATCCCGGTCGTGTCGACCCGTACTTCTCGGTGGGGTCATTTTATACGTCTATAACGTTATATATCCGAACACAAGGGAACCTAACATCTCGGATGTAGTATTTTGCAACATTCCTGGCGGGTCGGCCCCTACTTCTCGGTGGGCTCATTATATACGTCTATATCGCAATATAACATAACCTAACCCATCTAGACGCTCGCTGGTAATGTTTTACAAAATCCCGGGCGTGTCGGCCCGTACTTCTCGGTGGGGACATTATATACGTCTATATCGTTATATATCCTAACCTAAGGGAACCTAACATCTCGGATGTAGTATTTTCCAACATTCCTGGCGGGCCGGCCCCTACATCTCGGTGGGCACATTATATACGTCCATATCGTAATATAACCTAACCTATCCCATCTAGACCCTCGCTGGTAATGTTTTACAAAATCCCGGGCGTGTCGGCCCGTACTTTGCCGTGGGGACATGATATACGTCTATAACTTTATATATCCTAACCTGAGGGAACCTAACATCTCGGATGTAATATTTTCCAACATTCCTGGCGGGTCGGCCCCTACTTCTCGGAGGGCACATTATATACGTCCATATCGTAATATAACCTAACCTAACTCATCTAGACCCTCGCTGGTAATGTTTTACAAAATTCCCGTCGTGTCGGCCCGTACTCTGCCGTGGGGACATTATATACGTCTATAACGTTATATATCCGAACACAAGGGAACCTGACATCTCGGATGTACTATTTTCCAACATTCCTGGCGGGTCGGCCCCTACTTCTCGGTGGGCACATTATATACGTCTATATCGCAATATAACCTAACCTAACCCATCTAGACCCTCGCTGGTAATGTTTTACAAAATCCCGGTCGTGTCGGCCCGTACTTTGCCGTGGGGACATTATATACGTCTATAACTTTATATATCCGAACCTGAGGGTACCTAACTTCTCGGATGTAGTATTTTCCAACATTCCTGGCGTGTCGGCCCCCACTTCTCGGTGGACACATTGTATACGTCTATATCGTAATATAACCTAACCTAACCCATCTAGACCCTCGCTGGTAATGTTTTACAAAATTCCGGTCGTGTCGGCCCGTACTTTGCCGTGGGGACATTATATACGTCTATAACTTTATATATCCGAACCTGAGGGTACCTAACTTCTCGGATGTAGTATTTTCCAACATTCCTGGCGGGTCGGCCCCCACTTCTCGGTGGACACACTATATACGTCTATATCGTAATATAACCTAACCTAACCCATGTAGACCGTCGCTGGTAATGTTTTACAAAATCCCGGTCGTGTCGTCCCGTACTTCTCGGTGGGGACATTATATACGTCTATAACGTTATATATCCTAACCTAAGAGAACCTAACATCTCGGATGCAGTATTTTCCAACATTCCTGGCGGGTCGCCCCTACTTCTCGGTGGGCACATTATATACGTCTACATCGCAATATAACCTAACCTATCCCATCTAGACCCTCGCAGGGAATGTTTTACAAAATTCCGGTCGTGTCGGCCCCTACTTTGCCGTGGGGACATTATATACGTCTATAAGGTTATATATCCTAACCTAAGGGAACCTAACATCTCGGATGTAGTATTTTCCAACATTCCTGGCGTGTCGGCCCCCACTTCTCGGTGGACACATTGTATACGTCTATATCGTAATATAACCTAACCTAACCCATCTAGACCCTCGCTGGTAATGTTTTACAAAATTCCGGTCGTGTCGGCCCGTACTTTGCCGTGGGGACATTATATACGTCTATAACTTTATATATCCGAACCTGAGGGTACCTAACTTCTCGGATGTAGTATTTTCCAACATTCCTGGCGGGTCGGCCCCCACTTCTCGGTGGACACACTATATACGTCTATATCGTAATATAACCTAACCTAACCCATGTAGACCGTCGCTGGTAATGTTTTACAAAATCCCGGTCGTGTCGTCCCGTACTTCTCGGTGGGGACATTATATACGTCTATAACGTTATATATCCTAACCTAAGGGAACCTAACATCTCGGATGCAGTATTTTCCAACATTCCTGGCGGGTCGGCCCCTACTTCTCGGTGGGCACATTATATACGTCTACATCGCAATATAACCTAACCTAACCCATCTAGACCCTCGCTGGTAATGTTTTACAAACTCCCGGTCGTGTCGGCCCGTACTTTGCCGTGGGGACATTATATACGTCTATAAGGTTATATATCCTAACCTAAGGGAACCTAACATCTCGGATGTAGTATTTTCCAACATTCCTGGCGGGCCGGCCCCTACTTCTCGGTGGGCACATTATTACGTCCATATCGTAATATAACCTAACCTATCCCATCTAGACCCTCGCTGGTAATGTTTTACAAAATTCCGGTCGTGTCGGCCCGTACTCTGCCGTGGGGACATTATA
Source organism: Xylocopa violacea (assembly GCA_963969225.1). Taxonomy (NCBI): domain Eukaryota; kingdom Metazoa; phylum Arthropoda; class Insecta; order Hymenoptera; family Apidae; genus Xylocopa; species Xylocopa violacea. Next base: position 4,207,679 of record CAXAJV010000011.1, on the reverse strand, counting down.
TACGTCTATAACGTTATATATCCTAACCTAAGGGAACCTAACATCTCGGATGTAGTATTTTCCAACATTTCTGGCGGGTCGGCGCCTACTTCTCGGTGGGAACATTATATACGTCTATAACGTAATATAACCTAACCTAACCCACCTAGACCCTCGCTGGTAATGTTTCACAGAATCCCGTTCATGTCTTCCCGTACGTCTCGGTGCGTACATTATATACGTCTATAAACTTATATATCCTAACCTAAGGGAACCTAACATCTCGGATGTAGTATTTTCCAACATTCCTGGCGGGTCGGCCCCTACTTCTCGGTGGGCACATTATATACGTCCATATCCTAATATAACCTAACCTATCCCATCTAGACCCTCGCTGGTAATGTTTTACAAAATTCCGGTCGTGTCGGCCCCTACTTTGCCGTGGGGACATTATATACGTCTATAAGGTTATATATCCTAACCTAAGGGAACCTAACATCTCGGATGTAGTATTTTCCATCATTTCTGGCGGGTCGGCCCCTACTTCTCGGTGGGAACATTATATACGTCCATATCGTAATATAACCTAACCTAACCCATCTAGACCCTCGCTGGTAATGTTTTACAAAATCCCGGTCGTGTCGGCCCGGACTTCTCGGTGGGGACATTATATACGTCTATAACGTTATATATCCTAACCTAAGGGAACCTAACTTCTCGGATGTAGTATTTTCCAACATTCGTGGCGGGTCGTCACCTACTTCTCGGAGGGCACATTATATACGTCCATATGGTAATATAACCTAACCTAACCCATCTAGACCCTCGCTGGTAATGTTTTACAAAATTCGGGTCGTGTCGGCCCGTACTTTGCCGTGGGGACATGATATACGTCTATAACTTTATATATCCTAACCTGAGGGAACCTAACATCTCGGATGTAATATTTTCCAACATTCCTGGCGGGTCGGCCCCTACTTCTCGGAGGGCACATTATATACGTCCATATCGTAATATAACCTAACCTAACTCATCTAGACCCTCGCTGGTAATGTTTTACAAAATTCCCGTCGTGTCGGCCCGTACTCTGCCGTGGGGACATTATATACGTCTATAAGGTTATATATCCTAACCTAAGGGAACCTAACATCTCGGATGTAGTATTTTCCAACATTCCTGGCGGGCCGGCCCCTACTTCTCGGTGGGCACATTATATACGTCCATATCGTAATATAACCTAACCTATCCCATCTAGACCCTCGCTGGTAATGTTTTACAAAATTCCGGTCGTGTCGGCCCCTACGTTGCCGTGGGGACATTATATACGTCTATAAGGTTATATATCCTAACCTAAGGGAACCTAACATCTCGGATGTAGTATTTTCCAACATTTCTGGCTGGTCGGCCCCTACTTCTCGGTGGGAACATTATATACGTCTATATCGTAATATAACCTAACCTAACCCATCTAGACCCTCGCTGGTAATGTTTTACAAAATCCCGGTCGTGTCGGCCCGGACTTCTCGGTGGGGACATTATATACGTCTATAACGTTATATATCCTAACCTAAGGGAACCTAACTTCTCGGATGTAGTATTTTCCAACATTCCTGGCGGGTCGGCCCCTACTTCTCGGTGGGCACATTATATACGTCTACATCGCAATATAACCTAACCTATCCCATCTAGACCCTCGCTGGGAATGTTTTACAAAGTTCCGGTCGTGTCGGCCCCTACTTTGCCGTGGGGACATTATATACGTCTATAAGGTTATATATCCTAACCTAAGGGAACCTAACATCTCGGATGTAGTATTTTCCAACATTCCTGGCGGGCCGGCCCCTACTTCTCGGTGGGCACATTATATACGTCCATATCGTAATATAACCTAACCTATACCATCTAGACCCTCGCTGGGAATGTTTTACAAAATTCCGGTCGTGTCGGCCCCTACTTTGCCGTGGGGACATTATATACGTCTATAAGGTTATATATCCTAACCTAAGGGAACCTAACATCTCGGATGTAGTATTTTCCAACATTCCTGGCGTGTCGGCCCCCACTTCTCGGTGGACACATTGTATACGTCTATATCGTAATATAACCTAACCTAACCCATCTAGACCCTCGCTGGTAATGTTTTACAAAATTCCGGTCGTGTCGGCCCGTACTTTGCCGTGGGGACATTATATACGTCTATAACTTTATATATCCGAACCTGAGGGTACCTAACTTCTCGGATGTAGTATTTTCCAACATTCCTGGCGGGTCGGCCCCCACTTCTCGGTGGACACATTGTATACGTCTATATCGTAATATAACCTAACCTAACCCATCTAGACCCTCGCTGGTAATGTTTTACAAAATTCCGGTCGTGTCGGCCCGTACTTTGCCGTGGGGACATTATATACGTCTATAACTTTATATATCCGAACCTGAGGGTACCTAACTTCTCGGATGTAGTATTTTCCAACATTCCTGGCGGGTCGGCCCCCACTTCTCGGTGGACACACTATGTACGTCTATATCGTAATATAACCTAACCTAACCCATGTAGACCGTCGCTGGTAATGTTTTACAAAATCCCGGTCGTGTCGTCCCGTACTTCTCGGTGGGGACATTATATACGTCTATAACGTTATATATCCTAACCTAAGGGAACCTAACATCTCGGATGCAGTATTTTCCAACATTCCTGGCGGGTCGGCCCCTACTTCTCGGTGGGCACATTATATACGTCTACATCGCAATATAACCTAACCTAACCCATCTAGACCCTCGCTGGTAATGTTTTACAAACTCCCGGTCGTGTCGGCCCGTACTTTGCCGTGGGGACATTATATACGTCTATAAGGTTATATATCCTAACCTAAGGGAACCTAACATCTCGGATGTAGTATTTTCCAACATTCCTGGCGGGCCGGCCCCTACTTCTCGGTGGGCACATTATATACGTCCATATCGTAATATAACCTAACCTATCCCATCTAGACCCTCGCTGGTAATGTTTTACAAAATTCCGGTCGTGTCGGCCCGTACTCTGCCGTGGGGACATTATATACGTCTATAACGTTATATATCCTAACCTAAGGGAACCTAACATCTCGGATGTAGTATTTTCCAACATTCCTGGCGGGTCGGCCCCTACTTCTCGGTGGGAACATTATATACGTCTATAACGTAATATACCCTAACCTAACCCACCTAGACCCTCGCTGGTAATGTTTCACAGAATCCCGTTCATGTCTTCCCGTACGTCTCGGTGCGGATATTATATACGTCTATAAATTTATATATCCTAACCTAAGGGAACCTAACATCTCGGATGTAGTATTTTCCAACATTCCTGGCGGGTCGGCCCCTACTTCTCGGTGGGCTCATTATATACGTCTATATCGCAATATAACCTAACCTAACCCATCTAGACCCTCGCTGGTAATGTTTTACAAAATTCCGGTCGTGTCGGCCCGTACTCTGCCGTGGGGACATTATATACGTCTATAACGTTATATATCCTAACCTAAGGGAACCTAACATCTCGGATGTAGTATTTTCCAACATTCCTGGCGGGTCGGCCCCTACTTCTCGGTGGGAACATTATATACGTCTATAACGTAATATACCCTAACCTAACCCACCTAGACCCTCGCTGGTAATGTTTCACAGAATCCCGTTCATGTCTTCCCGTACGTCTCGGTGCGGATATTATATACGTCTATAAATTTATATATCCTAACCTAAGGGAACCTAACATCTCGGATGTAGTATTTTCCAACATTCCTGGCGGGTCGGCCCCTACTTCTCGGTGGGCTCATTATATACGTCTATATCGCAATATAACCTAACCTAACCCATCTAGACCCTCGCTGGTAATGTTTTACAAAATCCCGGGCGTGTCGGCCCGTACTTCTCGGTGGGCACATTATATACGTCTATATCGTTATATATCCTAACCTAAGGGAACCTAACATCTCGGATGTAGTATTTTCCAACATTCCTGGCGGGCCGGCCCCTACTTCTCGGTGGGCACATTATATACGTCCATATCGTAATATAACCTAACCTATCCCATCTAGACCCTCGCTGGTAATGTTTTACAAAATTCCGGTCGTGTCGGTCCCTACTTTGCCGTGGGGACATTATATACGTCTATAAGGTTATATATCCTAACCTAAGGGAACCTAACATCTCGGATGTAGTATTTTCCAACATTTCTGGCTGGTCGGCCCCTACTTCTCGGTGGGAACATTATATACGTCTATATCGTAATATAACCTAACCTAACCCATCTAGAACCTCGCTGGTAATGTTTTACAAAATCCCGGTCGTGTCGGCCCGGACTTCTCGGTGGGGACATTATATACGTCTATAACGTTATATATCCTAACCTAAGGGAACCTAACTTCTCGGATGTAGTATTTTCCAACATTCGTGGCGGGTCGGCACCTACTTCTCGGAGGGCACATTATATACGTCCATATCGTAATATAACCTAACCTAACCCATCTAAACCCTCGCTGGTAATGTTTTACAAAATTCGGGTCGTGTCGGCCCGTACTTTGCCGTGGGGACATGATATACGTCTATAACTTTATATATCCTAACCTGAGGGAACCTAACATCTCGGATGTAATATTTTCCAACATTCCTGGCGGGTCGGCCCCTACTTCTCGGAGGGCACATTATATACGTCCATATCGTAATATAACCTAACCTAACTCATCTAGACCCTCGCTGGTAATGTTTTACAAAATTCCCGTCGTGTCGGCCCGTACTCTGCCGTGGGGACATTATATACGTCTATAAGGTTATATATCCTAACCTAAGGGAACCTAACATCTCGGATGTAGTATTTTCCAACATTCCTGGCGGGCCGGCCCCTACTTCTCGGTGGGCACATTATATACGTCCATATCGTAATATAACCTAACCTATCCCATCTAGACCCTCGCTGGTAATGTTTTACAAAATTCCGGTCGTGTCGGCCCCTACGTTGCCGTGGGGACATTATATACGTCTATAAGGTTATATATCCTAACCTAAGGGAACCTAACATCTCGGATGTAGTATTTTCCAACATTTCTGGCTGGTCGGCCCCTACTTCTCGGTGGGAACATTATATACGTCTATATCGTAATATAACCTAACCTAACCCATCTAGACCCTCGCTGGTAATGTTTTACAAAATCCCGGTCGTGTCGGCCCGGACTTCTCGGTGGGGACATTATATACGTCTATAACGTTATATATCCTAACCTAAGGGAACCTAACTTCTCGGATGTAGTATTTTCCAACATTCCTGGCGGGTCGGCCCCTACTTCTCGGTGGGCACATTATATACGTCTACATCGCAATATAACCTAACCTATCCCATCTAGACCCTCGCTGGGAATGTTTTACAAAGTTCCGGTCGTGTCGGCCCCTACTTTGCCGTGGGGACATTATATACGTCTATAAGGTTATATATCCTAACCTAAGGGAACCTAACATCTCGGATGTAGTATTTTCCAACATTCCTGGCGGGCCGGCCCCTACTTCTCGGTGGGCACATTATATACGTCCATATCGTAATATAACCTAACCTATACCATCTAGACCCTCGCTGGGAATGTTTTACAAAATTCCGGTCGTGTCGGCCCCTACTTTGCCGTGGGGACATTATATACGTCTATAAGGTTATATATCCTAACCTAAGGGAACCTAACATCTCGGATGTAGTATTTTCCAACATTCCTGGCGTGTCGGCCCCCACTTCTCGGTGGACACATTGTATACGTCTATATCGTAATATAACCTAACCTAACCCATCTAGACCCTCGCTGGTAATGTTTTACAAAATTCCGGTCGTGTCGGCCCGTACTTTGCCGTGGGGACATTATATACGTCTATAACTTTATATATCCGAACCTGAGGGTACCTAACTTCTCGGATGTAGTATTTTCCAACATTCCTGGCGGGTCGGCCCCCACTTCTCGGTGGACACATTATATACGTCCATATCGTAATATAACCTAACCTATCCCATCTAGACCCTCGCTGGTAATGTTTTACAAAATTCCGGTCGTGTCGGTCCCTACTTTGCCGTGGGGACATTATATACGTCTATAAGGTTATATATCCTAACCTAAGGGAACCTAACATCTCGGATGTAGTATTTTCCAACATTTCTGGCTGGTCGGCCCCTACTTCTCGGTGGGAACATTATATACGTCTATATCGTAATATAACCTAACCTAACCCATCTAGAACCTCGCTGGTAATGTTTTACAAAATCCCGGTCGTGTCGGCCCGGACTTCTCGGTGGGGACATTATATACGTCTATAACGTTATATATCCTAACCTAAGGGAACCTAACTTCTCGGATGTAGTATTTTCCAACATTCGTGGCGGGTCGGCACCTACTTCTCGGAGGGCACATTATATACGTCCATATCGTAATATAACCTAACCTAACCCATCTAAACCCTCGCTGGTAATGTTTTACAAAATTCGGGTCGTGTCGGCCCGTACTTTGCCGTGGGGACATGATATACGTCTATAACTTTATATATCCTAACCTGAGGGAACCTAACATCTCGGATGTAATATTTTCCAACATTCCTGGCGGGTCGGCCCCTACTTCTCGGAGGGCACATTATATACGTCCATATCGTAATATAACCTAACCTAACTCATCTAGACCCTCGCTGGTAATGTTTTACAAAATTCCCGTCGTGTCGGCCCGTACTCTGCCGTGGGGACATTATATACGTCTATAAGGTTATATATCCTAACCTAAGGGAACCTAACATCTCGGATGTAGTATTTTCCAACATTCCTGGCGGGCCGGCCCCTACTTCTCGGTGGGCACATTATATACGTCCATATCGTAATATAACCTAACCTATCCCATCTAGACCCTCGCTGGTAATGTTTTACAAAATTCCGGTCGTGTCGGCCCCTACGTTGCCGTGGGGACATTATATACGTCTATAAGGTTATATATCCTAACCTAAGGGAACCTAACATCTCGGATGTAGTATTTTCCAACATTTCTGGCTGGTCGGCCCCTACTTCTCGGTGGGAACATTATATACGTCTATATCGTAATATAACCTAACCTAACCCATCTAGACCCTCGCTGGTAATGTTTTACAAAATCCCGGTCGTGTCGGCCCGGACTTCTCGGTGGGGACATTATATACGTCTATAACGTTATATATCCTAACCTAAGGGAACCTAACTTCTCGGATGTAGTATTTTCCAACATTCCTGGCGGGTCGGCCCCTACTTCTCGGTGGGCACATTATATACGTCTACATCGCAATATAACCTAACCTATCCCATCTAGACCCTCGCTGGGAATGTTTTACAAAGTTCCGGTCGTGTCGGCCCCTACTTTGCCGTGGGGACATTATATACGTCTATAAGGTTATATATCCTAACCTAAGGGAACCTAACATCTCGGATGTAGTATTTTCCAACATTCCTGGCGGGCCGGCCCCTACTTCTCGGTGGGCACATTATATACGTCTACATCGCAATATAACCTAACCTATCCCATCTAGACCCTCGCTGGTAATGTTTTACAAAATCCCGGTCGTGTCGGCCCGGACTTCTCGGTGGGGACATTATATACGTCTATAACGTTATATATCCTAACCTAAGGGAACCTAACTTCTCGGATGTAGTATTTTCCAACATTCCTGGCGGGTCGGCCCCTACTTCTCGGTGGGCACATTATATACGTCTACATCGCAATATAACCTAACCTATCCCATCTAGACCCTCGCTGGGAATGTTTTACAAAGTTCCGGTCGTGTCGGCCCCTACTTTGCCGTGGGGACATTATATACGTCTATAAGGTTATATATCCTAACCTAAGGGAACCTAACATCTCGGATGTAGTATTTTCCAACATTCCTGGCGGGCCGGCCCCTACTTCTCGGTGGGCACATTATATACGTCCATATCGTAATATAACCTAACCTATACCATCTAGACCCTCGCTGGGAATGTTTTACAAAATTCCGGTCGTGTCGGCCCCTACTTTGCCGTGGGGACATTATATACGTCTATAAGGTTATATATCCTAACCTAAGGGAACCTAACATCTCGGATGTAGTATTTTCCAACATTCCTGGCGTGTCGGCCCCCACTTCTCGGTGGACACATTGTATACGTCTATATCGTAATATAACCTAACCTAACCCATCTAGACCCTCGCTGGTAATGTTTTACAAAATTCCGGTCGTGTCGGCCCGTACTTTGCCGTGGGGACATTATATACGTCTATAACTTTATATATCCGAACCTGAGGGTACCTAACTTCTCGGATGTAGTATTTTCCAACATTCCTGGCGGGTCGGCCCCCACTTCTCGGTGGACACATTGTATACGTCTATATCGTAATATAACCTAACCTAACCCATCTAGACCCTCGCTGGTAATGTTTTACAAAATTCCGGTCGTGTCGGCCCGTACTTTGCCGTGGGGACATTATATACGTCTATAACTTTATATATCCGAACCTGAGGGTACCTAACTTCTCGGATGTAGTATTTTCCAACATTCCTGGCGGGTCGGCCCCCACTTCTCGGTGGACACACTATGTACGTCTATATCGTAATATAACCTAACCTAACCCATGTAGACCGTCGCTGGTAATGTTTTACAAAATCCCGGTCGTGTCGTCCCGTACTTCTCGGTGGGGACATTATATACGTCTATAACGTTATATATCCTAACCTAAGGGAACCTAACATCTCGGATGTAGTATTTTCCAACATTCCTGGCGGGTCGGCCCCTACTTCTCGGTGGGAACATTATATACGTCTATAACGTAATATACCCTAACCTAACCCACCTAGACCCTCGCTGGTAATGTTTCACAGAATCCCGTTCATGTCTTCCCGTACGTCTCGGTGCGGATATTATATACGTCTATAAATTTATATATCCTAACCTAAGGGAACCTAACATCTCGGATGTAGTATTTTCCAACATTCCTGGCGGGTCGGCCCCTACTTCTCGGTGGGCTCATTATATACGTCTATATCGCAATATAACCTAACCTAACCCATCTAGACCCTCGCTGGTAATGTTTTACAAAATTCCGGTCGTGTCGGCCCGTACTCTGCCGTGGGGACATTATATACGTCTATAACGTTATATATCCTAACCTAAGGGAACCTAACATCTCGGATGTAGTATTTTCCAACATTCCTGGCGGGTCGGCCCCTACTTCTCGGTGGGAACATTATATACGTCTATAACGTAATATACCCTAACCTAACCCACCTAGACCCTCGCTGGTAATGTTTCACAGAATCCCGTTCATGTCTTCCCGTACGTCTCGGTGCGGATATTATATACGTCTATAAATTTATATATCCTAACCTAAGGGAACCTAACATCTCGGATGTAGTATTTTCCAACATTCCTGGCGGGTCGGCCCCTACTTCTCGGTGGGCTCATTATATACGTCTATATCGCAATATAACCTAACCTAACCCATCTAGACCCTCGCTGGTAATGTTTTACAAAATCCCGGGCGTGTCGGCCCGTACTTCTCGGTGGGCACATTATATACGTCTATATCGTTATATATCCTAACCTAAGGGAACCTAACATCTCGGATGTAGTATTTTCCAACATTCCTGGCGGGCCGGCCCCTACTTCTCGGTGGGCACATTATATACGTCCATATCGTAATATAACCTAACCTATCCCATCTAGACCCTCGCTGGTAATGTTTTACAAAATTCCGGTCGTGTCGGTCCCTACTTTGCCGTGGGGACATTATATACGTCTATAAGGTTATATATCCTAACCTAAGGGAACCTAACATCTCGGATGTAGTATTTTCCAACATTTCTGGCTGGTCGGCCCCTACTTCTCGGTGGGAACATTATATACGTCTATATCGTAATATAACCTAACCTAACCCATCTAGAACCTCGCTGGTAATGTTTTACAAAATCCCGGTCGTGTCGGCCCGGACTTCTCGGTGGGGACATTATATACGTCTATAACGTTATATATCCTAACCTAAGGGAACCTAACTTCTCGGATGTAGTATTTTCCAACATTCGTGGCGGGTCGGCACCTACTTCTCGGAGGGCACATTATATACGTCCATATCGTAATATAACCTAACCTAACCCATCTAAACCCTCGCTGGTAATGTTTTACAAAATTCGGGTCGTGTCGGCCCGTACTTTGCCGTGGGGACATGATATACGTCTATAACTTTATATATCCTAACCTGAGGGAACCTAACATCTCGGATGTAATATTTTCCAACATTCCTGGCGGGTCGGCCCCTACTTCTCGGAGGGCACATTATATACGTCCATATCGTAATATAACCTAACCTAACTCATCTAGACCCTCGCTGGTAATGTTTTACAAAATTCCCGTCGTGTCGGCCCGTACTCTGCCGTGGGGACATTATATACGTCTATAAGGTTATATATCCTAACCTAAGGGAACCTAACATCTCGGATGTAGTATTTTCCAACATTCCTGGCGGGCCGGCCCCTACTTCTCGGTGGGCACATTATATACGTCCATATCGTAATATAACCTAACCTATCCCATCTAGACCCTCGCTGGTAATGTTTTACAAAATTCCGGTCGTGTCGGCCCCTACGTTGCCGTGGGGACATTATATACGTCTATAAGGTTATATATCCTAACCTAAGGGAACCTAACATCTCGGATGTAGTATTTTCCAACATTTCTGGCTGGTCGGCCCCTACTTCTCGGTGGGAACATTATATACGTCTATATCGTAATATAACCTAACCTAACCCATCTAGACCCTCGCTGGTAATGTTTTACAAAATCCCGGTCGTGTCGGCCCGGACTTCTCGGTGGGGACATTATATACGTCTATAACGTTATATATCCTAACCTAAGGGAACCTAACTTCTCGGATGTAGTATTTTCCAACATTCCTGGCGGGTCGGCCCCTACTTCTCGGTGGGCACATTATATACGTCTACATCGCAATATAACCTAACCTATCCCATCTAGACCCTCGCTGGGAATGTTTTACAAAGTTCCGGTCGTGTCGGCCCCTACTTTGCCGTGGGGACATTATATACGTCTATAAGGTTATATATCCTAACCTAAGGGAACCTAACATCTCGGATGTAGTATTTTCCAACATTCCTGGCGGGCCGGCCCCTACTTCTCGGTGGGCACATTATATACGTCCATATCGTAATATAACCTAACCTATACCATCTAGACCCTCGCTGGGAATGTTTTACAAAATTCCGGTCGTGTCGGCCCCTACTTTGCCGTGGGGACATTATATACGTCTATAAGGTTATATATCCTAACCTAAGGGAACCTAACATCTCGGATGTAGTATTTTCCAACATTCCTGGCGTGTCGGCCCCCACTTCTCGGTGGACACATTGTATACGTCTATATCGTAATATAACCTAACCTAACCCATCTAGACCCTCGCTGGTAATGTTTTACAAAATTCCGGTCGTGTCGGCCCGTACTTTGCCGTGGGGACATTATATACGTCTATAACTTTATATATCCGAACCTGAGGGTACCTAACTTCTCGGATGTAGTATTTTCCAACATTCCTGGCGGGTCGGCCCCCACTTCTCGGTGGACACATTGTATACGTCTATATCGTAATATAACCTAACCTAACCCATCTAGACCCTCGCTGGTAATGTTTTACAAAATTCCGGTCGTGTCGGCCCGTACTTTGCCGTGGGGACATTATATACGTCTATAACTTTATATATCCGAACCTGAGGGTACCTAACTTCTCGGATGTAGTATTTTCCAACATTCCTGGCGGGTCGGCCCCCACTTCTCGGTGGACACACTATGTACGTCTATATCGTAATATAACCTAACCTAACCCATGTAGACCGTCGCTGGTAATGTTTTACAAAATCCCGGTCGTGTCGTCCCGTACTTCTCGGTGGGGACATTATATACGTCTATAACGTTATATATCCTAACCTAAGGGAACCTAACATCTCGGATGCAGTATTTTCCAACATTCCTGGCGGGTCGGCCCCTACTTCTCGGTGGGCACATTATATACGTCTACATCGCAATATAACCTAACCTAACCCATCTAGACCCTCGCTGGTAATGTTTTACAAACTCCCGGTCGTGTCGGCCCGTACTTTGCCGTGGGGACATTATATACGTCTATAACGTTATATATCCTAACCTAAGGGAACCTAACATCTCGGATGTAGTATTTTCCAACATTCCTGGCGGGTCGGCCCCTACTTCTCGGTGGGAACATTATATACGTCTATAACGTAATATACCCTAACCTAACCCACCTAGACCCTCGCTGGTAATGTTTCACAGAATCCCGTTCATGTCTTCCCGTACGTCTCGGTGCGGATATTATATACGTCTATAAATTTATATATCCTAACCTAAGGGGACCTAACATCTCGGATGTAGTATTTTCCAACATTCCTGGCGGGTCGGCCCCTACTTCTCGGTGGGCTCATTATATACGTCTATATCGCAATATAACCTAACCTAACCCATCTAGACCCTCGCTGGTAATGTTTTACAAAATTCCGGTCGTGTCGGCCCGTACTCTGCCGTGGGGACATTATATACGTCTATAACGTTATATATCCTAACCTAAGGGAACCTAACATCTCGGATGTAGTATTTTCCAACATTCCTGGCGGGTCGGCCCCTACTTCTCGGTGGGAACATTATATACGTCTATAACGTAATATACCCTAACCTAACCCACCTAGACCCTCGCTGGTAATGTTTCACAGAATCCCGTTCATGTCTTCCCGTACGTCTCGGTGCGGATATTATATACGTCTATAAATTTATATATCCTAACCTAAGGGAACCTAACATCTCGGATGTAGTATTTTCCAACATTCCTGGCGGGTCGGCCCCTACTTCTCGGTGGGCTCATTATATACGTCTATATCGCAATATAACCTAACCTAACCCATCTAGACCCTCGCTGGTAATGTTTTACAAAATCCCGGGCGTGTCGGCCCGTACTTCTCGGTGGGCACATTATATACGTCTATATCGTTATATATCCTAACCTAAGGGAACCTAACATCTCGGATGTAGTATTTTCCAACATTCCTGGCGGGCCGGCCCCTACTTCTCGGTGGGCACATTATATACGTCCATATCGTAATATAACCTAACCTATCCCATCTAGACCCTCGCTGGTAATGTTTTACAAAATTCCGGTCGTGTCGGTCCCTACTTTGCCGTGGGGACATTATATACGTCTATAAGGTTATATATCCTAACCTAAGGGAACCTAACATCTCGGATGTAGTATTTTCCAACATTTCTGGCTGGTCGGCCCCTACTTCTCGGTGGGAACATTATATACGTCTATATCGTAATATAACCTAACCTAACCCATCTAGAACCTCGCTGGTAATGTTTTACAAAATCCCGGTCGTGTCGGCCCGGACTTCTCGGTGGGGACATTATATACGTCTATAACGTTATATATCCTAACCTAAGGGAACCTAACTTCTCGGATGTAGTATTTTCCAACATTCGTGGCGGGTCGGCACCTACTTCTCGGAGGGCACATTATATACGTCCATATCGTAATATAACCTAACCTAACCCATCTAAACCCTCGCTGGTAATGTTTTACAAAATTCGGGTCGTGTCGGCCCGTACTTTGCCGTGGGGACATGATATACGTCTATAACTTTATATATCCTAACCTGAGGGAACCTAACATCTCGGATGTAATATTTTCCAACATTCCTGGCGGGTCGGCCCCTACTTCTCGGAGGGCACATTATATACGTCCATATCGTAATATAACCTAACCTAACTCATCTAGACCCTCGCTGGTAATGTTTTACAAAATTCCCGTCGTGTCGGCCCGTACTCTGCCGTGGGGACATTATATACGTCTATAAGGTTATATATCCTAACCTAAGGGAACCTAACATCTCGGATGTAGTATTTTCCAACATTCCTGGCGGGCCGGCCCCTACTTCTCGGTGGGCACATTATATACGTCCATATCGTAATATAACCTAACCTATCCCATCTAGACCCTCGCTGGTAATGTTTTACAAAATTCCGGTCGTGTCGGCCCCTACGTTGCCGTGGGGACATTATATACGTCTATAAGGTTATATATCCTAACCTAAGGGAACCTAACATCTCGGATGTAGTATTTTCCAACATTTCTGGCTGGTCGGCCCCTACTTCTCGGTGGGAACATTATATACGTCTATATCGTAATATAACCTAACCTAACCCATCTATACCCTCGCTGGTAATGTTTTACAAAATCCCGGTCGTGTCGGCCCGGACTTCTCGGTGGGGACATTATATACGTCTATAACGTTATATATCCTAACCTAAGGGAACCTAACTTCTCGGATGTAGTGTTTTCCAACATTCCTGGCGGGTCGGCACCTACTTCTCGGAGGGCACATTATATACGTCCATATCGTAATATAACCTTACCTAACCCATCTAAACCCTCGCTGGTAATGTTTTACAAAATTCCGGTCGTGTCGGCCCGTACTTTGCCGTGGGGACATGATATACGTCTATAACTTTATATATCCTACCCTGAGGGAACCTAACATCTCGGATGTAATATTTTCCAACATTCCTGGCGGGTCGGCCCCTACTTCTCGGTGGGAACATTATATACGTCTATATCGTAATATAACCTAACCTAACCCATCTAGACCCTCGCTGGTAATGTTTTACAAAATCCCGGTCGTGTCGGCCCGGACTTCTCGGTGGGGACATTATATACGTCTACAACTTTATATATCCGAACCTGAGGGAACCTAACATCTCGGATGTAGTATTTTCCAACATTCCTGGCGGGTCGGCCCCCACTTCTCGGTGGACACATTATATACGTCTATATCGTAATATAACCTAACCTAACCCATCTAGACCCTCGCTGGTAATGTTTTACAAAATCCCGGTCGTGTCGGCCCGTACTTCTCGGTGGGGACATTATATACGTCTATAACGTTATATATCCTAACCTAAGGGAACGTAACTTCTCGGATGTAGTATTTTCCATCATTCCTGGCGGGTCGGCCCCTACTTCTCGGAGGGCACATTATATACGTCCATATCGTAATATAACCTATCCTAACTCATCTAGACCCTCGCTGGTAATGTTTTACAAAATTCCCGTCGTGTCGGCCCGTACTCTGCCGTGGGGACATTATATACGTCTATAACGTTATATATCCTAACCTAAGGGAACCTAACATCTCGGATGTAGTATTTTCCAACATTCCTGGCGGGCCAGCCCCTACTTCTCGGTGGGCACATTATATACGTCCATATCGTAATATAACCTAACCTAACCCATCTAGACCCTCGCTGGTAATGTTTTACAAAATTCCGGTCGTGTCGGCCCGTACTTTGCCGTGGGGACATTATATACGTCTATAACTTTATATATCCTAACCTGAGGGAACCTAACATCTCGGATGTAGTATTTTCCAACATTCCTGACGGGCCAGCCCCTACTTCTCGGTGGGCACATTATATACGTCCATATCGTAATATAACCTAACCTAACCCATCTAGACCCTCGCTGGTAATATTTTACAAAATTCCGGTCGTGTCGGCCCGTACTTTGCCGTGGGGACATTATATACGTCTATATCGTTATATATCCTAACCTGAGGGAACCTAACATCTCGGATTTAGTATTTTCCAACATTCCTGGCGGGTCGGCCCCTACTTCTCGGTGGACACATTGTATACGTCTATATCGTAATATAACCTAACCTAACCCATCTAGACCCTCGCTGGTAATGTTTTACAAAATCCCGGTCGTGTCGGCCCGTACTTCTCGGTGGGGACATTATATACGTCTATAACGTTATATATCCTAACCTAAGGGAACGTAACTTCTCGGATGTAGTATTTTCCAACATTCCTGGCGGGTCGGCCCCTACTTCTCGGTGGGCACATTATATACGTCTATATCGTAATATAACCTAACCTAACCCATCTAGACCGTCGCTGGTAATGTTTTACAAAATCCCGGTCGTGTCGAGCCGTACTTCTCGGTGGGGACTTTATATACGTCTATAACGTTATATATCCTAACCTAAGGGAACCTAACTTCTCGGATGTAGTATTTTCCAACATTTGTGGCGGGTCGGCACCTACTTCTCGGAGGGCACATTATATACGTCCATATCGTAATATAACCTAACCTAACCCATCTAGACCCTCGCTGGTAATGTTTTACAAAATTCGGGTCGTGTCGGCCCGTACTTTGCCGTGGGGACATGATATACGTCTATAACTTTATATATCCTAACCTGAGGGAACCTAACATCTCGGATGTAATATTTTCCAACATTCCTGGCGGGTCGGCCCCTACTTCTCGGAGGGCACATTATATACGTCCATATCGTAATATAACCTAACCTAACTCATCTAGACCCTCGCTGGTAATGTTTTACAAAATTCCCGTCGTGTCGGCCCGTACTCTGCCGTGGGGACATTATATACGTCTATAAGGTTATATATCCTAACCTAAGGGAACCTAACATCTCGGATGTAGTATTTTCCAACATTCCTGGCGGGCCGGCCCCTACTTCTCGGTGGGCACATTATATACGTCCATATCGTAATATAACCTAACCTATCCCATCTAGACCCTCGCTGGTAATGTTTTACAAAATTCCGGTCGTGTCGGCCCCTACGTTGCCGTGGGGACATTATATACGTCTATAAGGTTATATATCCTAACCTAAGGGAACCTAACATCTCGGATGTAGTATTTTCCAACATTTCTGGCTGGTCGGCCCCTACTTCTCGGTGGGAACATTATATACGTCTATATCGTAATATAACCTAACCTAACCCCTCTAGACCCTCGCTGGTAATGTTTTACAAAATCCCGGTCGTGTCGGCCCGGACTTCTCGGTGGGGACATTATATACGTCTATAACGTTATATATCCTAACCTAAGGGAACCTAACTTCTCGGATGTAGTATTTTCCAACATTCCTGGCGGGTCGGCACCTACTTATCGGAGGGCACATTATATACGTCCATATCGTAATATAACCTAACCTAACCCATCTAAACCCTCGCTGGTAATGTTTTACAAAATTCCGGTCGTGTCGGCCCGTACTTTGCCGTGGGGACATGATATACGTCTATAACGTTATATATCCTAACCTAAGGGAACGTAACTTCTCGGATGTAGTATTTTCCATCATTCCTGCCGGGTCGGCCCCTACTTCTCGGAGGGCACATTATATACGTCCATATCGTAATATAACCTAACCTAACTCATCTAGACCCTCGCTGGTAATGTTTTACAAAATTCCCGTCGTGTCGGCCCGTACTCTGCCGTGGGGACATTATATACGTCTATAACGTTATATATCCTAACCTGAGGGAACCTAACATCTCGGATGTAATATTTTCCAACATTCCTGGCGGGTCGGCCCCTACTTCTCGGTGGGCACATTATATACGTCCATATCGTAATATAACCTAACCTAACTCATCTAGACCCTCGCTGGTAATGTTTTACAAAATTCCCGTCGTGTCGGCCCGTACTCTGCCGTGGGGACATTATATACGTCTATAACGTTATATATCCTAACCTAAGGGAACCTAACATCTCGGATGTAGTATTTTCCAACATTCCTGACGGGCCAGCCCCTACTTCTCGGTGGGCACATTATATACGTCCATATCGTAATATAACCTAACCTAACCCATCTAGACCCTCGCTGGTAATGTTTTACAAAATTCCGGTCGTGTCGGCCCGTACTTCTCGGTGGGGACATTATATACGTCTATAACGTTATATATCCTAACCTAAGGGAACCTAACATCTCGGATGTAGTATTTTCCAACATTCCTGGCGGGCCAGCCCCTACTTCTCGGTGGGCACATTATATACGTCCATATCGTAATATAACCTAACCTAACCCATCTAGACCCTCGCTGGTAATGTTTTACAAAATTCCGGTCGTGTCGGCCCGTACTTTGCCGTGGGGACATTATATACGTCTATAACTTTATATATCCTAACCTGAGGGAACCTAACATCTCGGATGTAGTATTTTCCAACATTCCTGACGGGCCAGCCCCTACTTCTCGGTGGGCACATTATATACGTCCATATCGTAATATAACCTAACCTAACCCATCTAGACCCTCGCTGGTAATATTTTACAAAATTCCGGTCGTGTCGGCCCGTACTTTGCCGTGGGGACATTATATACGTCTATATCGTTATATATCCTAACCTGAGGGAACCTAACATCTCGGATGTAGTATTGTCGAACATTCCTGGCGGGTCGACCCCTACTTCTCGGTGGGCACATTATATACGTCTATATCGTAATATAACCTAACCTAACCCATCTAGACCGTCGCTGGTAATGTTTTACAAAATCCCCGTCGTATCGTCCCGTACTTCTCGGTGGGGACATTATATGCGTCTATAACGTTATATATCCTAACCCAAGGGAACCTAACATCTCGGATGTAGTATTTTCCAACATTCCTGGCGGGTCGGCCCCTACGTCTCGGTGGGAACATTATATACGTCTATAACGTAATATACCCTAACCTAACCCACCTAGACCCTCGCTGGTAATGTTTCACAGAATCCCGTTCATGTCTTCCCGTACGTCTCGGTGCGGATATTATATACGTCTATAAATTTATATATCCTAACCTAAGGGAACCTAACATCTCGGATGTAGTATTTTCCAACATTCCTGGCGGGTCGGCGCCTACTTCTTGGTGGGAACATTATATACGTCTATAACGTAATATAACCTAACCTAACCCACCTAGACCCTCGCTGGTAATGTTTCACAGAATCCCGTTCATGTCTTCCCGTACGTCTCGGTGCGTACATTATATACGTCTATAACGTTATATATCCTAACCTGAGGGAACCTAACATCTCGGATGTAGTATTTTCCAACATTCCTGGCGGGCCAGCCCCTACTTCTCGGTGGGCACATTATATACGTCCATATCGTAATATAACCTAACCTAACCCATCTAGACCCTCGCTGGTAATGTTTTACAAAATTCCGGTCGTGTCGGCCCGTACTTTGCCGTGGGGACATTATATACGTCTATAACTTTATATATCCGAACCTGAGGGTACCTAACTTCTCGGATGTAGTATTTTCCAACATTTCTGGCGGGTCGGCGCCTACTTCTCCGTGGGAACATTATATACGTCCATATCGTAATATAACCTAACCTATCCCATCTAGACCCTCGCTGGTAATGTTTTACAAAATTCCGGTCGTGTCGGCCCCTAGTTTGCCGTGGGGACATTATATACGTCTATAAGGTTATATATCCTAACCTAAGGGAACCTAACATCTCGGATGTAGTATTTTCCAACATTTCTGGCTGGTCGGCCCCTACTTCTCGGTGGGAACATTATATACGTCTATATCGTAATATAACCTAACCTAACCCATCTAGACCGTCGCTGGTAATGTTTTACAAAATCCCGGTCGTGTCGGCCCGGACTTCTCGGTGGGGACATTATATACGTCTATAACGTTATATATCCTAACCTAAGGGAACCTAACTTCTCGGATGTAGTATTTTCCAACATTCGTGGCGGGTCGGCACCTACTTCTCGGAGGGCACATTATATACGTCCATATCGTAATATAACCTAACCTAACCCATCTAGACCCTCGCTGGTAATGTTTTACAAAATTCGGGTCGTGTCGGCCCGTACTTTGCCGTGGGGACATGATATACGTCTATAACTTTATATATCCTAACCTGAGGGAACCTAACATCTCGGATGTAATATTTTCCAACATTCCTGGCGGGTCGGCCCCTACTTCTCGGAGGGCACATTATATACGTCCATATCGTAATATAACCTAACCTAACTCATCTAGACCCTCGCTGGTAATGTTTTACAAAATTCCCGTCGTGTCGGCCCGTACTCTGCCGTGGGGACATTATATACGTCTATAAGGTTATATATCCTAACCTAAGGGAACCTAACATCTCGGATGTAGTATTTTCCAACATTCCTGGCGGGTCGGCCCCTACTTCTCGGTGGGCACATTATATACGTCCATATCGTAATATAACCTAACCTATCCCATCTAGACCCTCGCTGGTAATGTTTTACAAAATTCCGGTCGTGTCGGCCCCTACGTTGCCGTGGGGACATTATATACGTCTATAAGGTTATATATCCTAACCTAAGGGAACCTAACATCTCGGATGTAGTATTTTCCAACATTTCTGGCTGGTCGGCCCCTACTTCTCGGTGGGAACATTATATACGTCTATATCGTAATATAACCTAACCTAACCCATCTAGACCCTCGCTGGTAATGTTTTACAAAATCCCGGTCGTGTCGGCCCGGACTTCTCGGTGGGGACATTATATACGTCTATAACGTTATATATCCTAATCTAAGGGAACCTAACTTCTCGGATGTAGTATTTTCCAACATTCCTGGCGGGTCGGCACCTACTTCTCGGAGGGCACATTATATACGTCCATATCATAATATAACCTAACCTAACCCATCTAAACCCTCGCTGGTAATGTTTTACAAAATTCCGGTCGTGTCGGCCCGTACTTTGCCGTGGGGACATGATATACGTCTATAACTTTATATATCCTACCCTGAGGGAACCTAACATCTCGGATGTAATATTTTCCAACATTCCTGGCGGGTCGGCCCCTACTTCTCGGAGGGCACATTATATACGTCCATATCGTAATATAACCTAACCTAACTCATCTAGACCCTCGCTGGTAATGTTTTACAAAATTCCGGTCGTGTCTGCCCGTACTTCTCGGTGGGGACATTATATACGTCTATAACTTTATATATCCTACCCTGAGGGAACCTAACATCTCGGATGTAATATTTTCCAACATTCCTGGCGGGTCGGCCCCTACTTCTCGGAGGGCACATTATATACGTCCATATCGTAATATAACCTAACCTAACTCATCTAGACCGTCGCTGGTAATGTTTTACAAAATCCCGGTCGTGTCGTCCCGTACTTCTCGGTGGGGACATTATATACGTCTATAACGTTATATATCCTAACCCAAGGGAACCTAACATCTCGGATGTAGTATTTTCCAACATTCCTGGCGGGCCAGCCCCTACTTCTCGGTGGGCACATTATATACGTCCATATCGTAATATAACCTAACCTAACCCATCTAGACCCTCGCTGGTAATGTTTTACAAAATTCCGGTCGTGTCGGCCCGTACTTTGCCGTGGGGACATTATATACGTCTATAACTTTATATATCCGAACCTGAGGGTACCTAACTTCTCGGATGTAGTATTTTCCAACATTCCTGGCGGGTCGGCCCCCACTTCTCGGTGGACACATTATATACGTCTATATCGTAATATAACCTAACCTAACCCATCTAGACCGTCGCTGGTAATGTTTTACAAAATCCCGGTCGTGTCGTCCCGTACTTCTCGGTGGGGACATTATATATGTCTATAACGTTATATATCCTATCCCAAGGGAACCTAACATCTCGGATGTAGTATTTTCCAACATTCCTGGCGGGCCGGCCCCTACTTCTCGGTGGGCACATTATATACGTTCATATTGTAATATAACCTAACCTATCCCATCTAGACCATCGCTGGTAATGTTTTAAAAAATTTCGGTCGTGTCGGCCCCTACTTTGCCGTGGGGACATTATATACGTCTATAAGGTTATATATCCTAACCTAAGGGAACCTAACGTCTCGGATGTAGTATTTTCGAACATTCCTGGCGGGTCGGCCCCTACTTCTCGGTGGGCACATTATATACGTCCATATCGTAATATAACCTAACCTAACCCATCTAGACCCTCGCTGGTAATGTTTTACAAAATTCCGGTCATGTCGGCCCGTACTTTGCCGTGGGGACATTATATACGTCTATAACGTTATACATCCTAACCTAAGGGAACCTAACATCTCGGATGTAGTATTTTCCAACATTACTGGCGGGTCGGCCCCTACTTCTCGGTGGTCACATTATATACGTCTATATCGTAATATAACCTAACCTAACCCATCTCGACCGTCGCTGGTAATGTTTTACAAAACCCCGGTCGTGTCGGCCCGTACATCTCGGTGAGGACATTATATACGTCTATAACGTTATATATCCTAAGCTAAGGGAACCTAACATCTCGGATGTAGTATTTCACAACATTCCTGTCGGGTCGGCTCCAATTCTCGGTGGGATCATTATATACGTCTATAACGTAATATAACCTAACCTAACACATCTAGCCCCTAGCTGGGAATGTTTTACACAATCCCGTTCATGTCTTCCCGTACGTCTCGGTGCCTACATTATATACGTCTATAAATTTATATATCCTAACCTAAACGAAACTAACATCTCGGATGTAGTATTTTCCAACTTTCCTGGCGGGTCGGCCCCTACTTCTCGGTGGGCATATTATATACGTCTATATCGTAATATAACCTAACCTAACCCATCTAGACCGTCGCTGGTAATGTTTTACAAAATACCGGTCGTGTCGACCCGTACTTTGCCGTGGGGACATTATATACGTCTATAACATTATATATCCTAGCCTGAGGGAACCTGACATCTCGGATGTAGTATTTTCCAACATTCCTGGCGGGTCGGCCCCTACTTCTCGGTGGGCACATTATATACGTCTATATCGCAATATAACCTAACCTAACCCATCTAGACCCTCGCTGGTAATGTTTTACAAAATCCCGGTCGTGTCGGCCCGTACTTCTCGGTGGGGACATTATATACGTCTATAACGTTATATATCCTAACCTAAGGGAACCTAACATCTCGGATGTAGTATTTTCCAACATTCCTGGCGGGTCGGCCCCTACTTCTCGGAGGGCACATTATATACGTCCATATGGTAATATAACCTAACCTAACTCATCTAGACCCTCGCTGGTAATGTTTTACAAAATTCCGGTCGTGTCGGCCCGTACTCTGCCGTGGGGACATTATATACGTCTATAACGTTACATATCATAACCTACGGGAACCTAACATCTCGGATGTAGTATTTTCCAACATTTCTGGCGGGTCGGCGCCTACTTCTTGGTGGAAACATTATATACGTCTATAACGTAATATAACTTAACCTAACCCACCTAGACCCTCGCTGGTAATGTTTCACAGAATCCCGTTCATGTCTCCCCGTACGTCTCGGTGCGTACATTATATACGTCTATAAACTTATATATCCTAACCTAAGGGAACCTAACATCTCGGATGTAGTATTCTCCAACATTCCTGGCGGGTCGGCCCCTACTTCTCGGTGGGCACATTATGTACGTCCATATCGTAATATAACCTAACCTATCCCATCTAGACCCTCGCTGGTAATGTTTTACAAAATTCCGGTCGTGTCGGCACCTACTTTGCCGTGGGGACATTATATACGTCTATAAGGTTATATATCCTAACCTAAGGGAACCTAACATCTCGGATGTAGTATTTTCCAACATTCCTGGCGGGCCAGCCCCTACTTCTCGGTGGGCACATTATGTACGTCCATATCGTAATATAACCTAACCTAACCCATCTAGACCCTCGCTGGTAATGTTTTACAAAATCCCGGTCGTGTCGGCCCGTACTTCTCGGTGGGGACATTATATACGTCTATAACGTTATATATCCTAACCTAAGGGAACGTAACTTCTCGGATGTAGTATTTTCCAACATTCCTGGCGGGTCGGCCCCTACTTCTCGGTGGGCACATTATATACGTCTATATCGTAATATAATCTAACCTAACCCATCTAGACCGTCGCTGGTAATGTTTTACAAAATCCCGGTCGTGTCGACCCGTACTTCTCGGTGGGGACTTTATATACGTCTATAACGTTATATATCCTAACCTGAGGGAACCTAACATCTCGGATGTAGTATTTTCCATCATTCCTGGCGGGCCAGCCCCTACTTCTCGGTGGGCACATTATATACGTCCATATCGTAATATAACCTAACCTAACCCATCTAGACCCTCGCTTGTAATGTTTTACAAAATTCCGGTCGTGTCGGCCCGTACTTTGCCGTGGGGACATTATATACGTCTATAACTTTATATATCCGAACCTGAGGGTACCTAACTTCTCGGATGTAGTATTTTCCAACATTCCTGGCGGGTCGGCCCCCACTTCTCGGTGGACACATTATATACGTCTATATCGTAATATAACCTAACCTAACCCATCTAGACACTCGCTGGTAATGTTTTACAAAATCCCGGTCGTGTCGGCCGGTACTTCTCGGTGGGAACATTATATACGTCTATAACGTTATATATCCTAACCTAAGGGAACCTAACATCTCGGATGTAGTATTTTCCAACATTTCTGGCGGGTCGGCGCCTACTTCTCGGTGGGAACATTATATACGTCTATAACGTAATATAACCTAACCTAACCCACCTAGACCCTCGCTTGTAATGTTTCACAGAATCCCGTTCATGTCTTCCCGTACGTCTCGGTGCGTACATTATATACGTCTATAAACTTATATATCCTAACCTAAGGGAACCTAACATCTCGGATGTAGTATTTTCCAACATACCTGGCGGGTCGGCCCCTACTTCTCGGTGGGCACATTATATACGTCTATATCGCAATATAACCTAACCTAACCCATCTAGACCCTCGCTGGTAATGTTTTACAAAATCCCGGTCTTGTCGGCCCGTACTTCTCGGTGGGGACATTATATACGTCTATAACGTTATATATCCTAACCTAAGGGAACCTAACATCTCGGATGTAGTATTTTCCAACTTTCCTGGCGGGTCGGCCCCTACTTCTCGGTGGGCACATTATATACGTCTATATCGTAATAAAACCTAACCTAACCCACCTAGACCCTCGCTGGTAATGTTTCACAGAATCCCGTTCATGCCTTCCGGTACGTCTCGGTGCGGATACTATATACGTCTATAAATTTATATATCCTAACCTAAGGGAACCTAACATCTCGGATGTAGTATTGTCGAACATTCCTGGCGGGTCGGCCCCTACTTCTCGGTGGGCACATTATATACGTCTATATCGTAATATAACCTAACCTAACCCATCTAGACCGTCGCTGGTAATGTTTTACAAAATCCCGGTCGTGTCGTCCCGTACTTCTCAGTGGGGACATTATATACGTCTATAACGTTATATATCCTAACCCAAGGGAACCTAACATCTCGGATGTAGTAATTTCCAACATTCCTGGCGTGTCGGCCCCTACTTCTCGGTGGGCACATTATATACGTCCATATCGTAATATAACCTAACCTAACCCATCTAGACCCTCGCTGGTAATGTTTTACAAAATTCCGGTCATGTCGGCCCGTACTTTGCCGTGGGGACATTATATACGTCTATAACGTTATACATCCTAACCTAAGGGAACCTAACATCTCGGATGTAGTATTTTCCAACATTCCTGGCGTGTCGGCCCCTACTTCTCGGTGGGCACATTATATACGTCCATATCGTAATATAACCTAACCTAACCCATCTAGACCCTCGCTGGTAATGTTTTACAAAATTCCGGTCATGTCGGCCCGTACTTTGCCGTGGGGACATTATATACGTCTATAACGTTATACATCCTAACCTAAGGGAACCTAACATCTCGGATGTAGTATTTTCCAACATTACTGGCGGGTCGGCCCCTACTTCTCGGTGGTCACATTATATACGTCTATATCGTAATATAACCTAACCTAACCCATCTCGACCGTCGCTGGTAATGTTTTACAAAACCCCGGTCGTGTCGGCCCGTACATCTCGGTGAGGACATTATATACGTCTATAACGTTATATATCCTAAGCTAAGGGAACCTAACATCTCGGATGTAGTATTTCACAACATTCCTGTCGGGTCGGCTCCAATTCTCGGTGGGATCATTATATACGTCTATAACGTAATATAACCTAACCTAACACATCTAGCCCCTAGCTGGGAATGTTTTACACAATCCCGTTCATGTCTTCCCGTACGTCTCGGTGCCTACATTATATACGTCTATAAATTTATATATCCTAACCTAAGCGAAACTAACATCTCGGATGTAGTATTTTCCAACTTTCCTGGCGGGTCGGCCCCTACTTCTCGGTGGGCACATTATATACGTCTATATCGTAATATAACCTAACCTAACCCATCTAGACCGTCGCTGGTAATGTTTTACAAAATACCGGTCGTGTCGACCCGTACTTTGCCGTGGGGACATTATATACGTCTATAACATTATATATCCTAGCCTGAAGGAACCTGACATCTCGGATGTAGTATTTTCCAACATTCCTGGCGGGTCGGCCCCTACTTCTCGGTGGGCACATTATATACGTCTATATCGCAATATAACCTAACCTAACCCATCTAGACCCTCGCTGGTAATGTTTTACAAAATCCCGGTCGTGTCGGCCCGTACTTCTCGGTGGGGACATTATATACGTCTATAACGTTATATATCCTAACCTAAGGGAACCTAACATCTCGGATGCAGTATTTTCCAACATTCCTGGCGGGTCGGCCCCTACTTCTCGGAGGGCACATTATATACGTCCATATGGTAATATAACCTAACCTAACTCATCTAGACCCTCGCTGGTAATGTTTTACAAAATTCCGGTCGTGTCGGCCCGTACTCTGCCGTGGGGACATTATATACGTCTATAACGTTACATATCATAACCTACGGGAACCTAACATCTCGGATGTAGTATTTTCCAACATTTCTGGCGGGTCGGCGCCTACTTCTTGGTGGAAACATTATATACGTCTATAACGTAATATAACTTAACCTAACCCACCTAGACCCTCGCTGGTAATGTTTCACAAAATCCCGTTCATGTCTCCCCGTACGTCTCGGTGCGTACATTATATACGTCTATAAACTTATATATCCTAACCTAAGGGAACCTAACATCTCGGATGTAGTATTCTCCAACATTCCTGGCGGGTCGGCCCCTACTTCTCGGTGGGCACATTACGTACGTCCATATCGTAATATAACCTAACCTATCCCATCTAGACCCTCGCTGGTAATGTTTTACAAAATTCCGGTCGTGTCGGCACCTACTTTGCCGTGGGGACATTATATACGTCTATAAGGTTATATATCCTAACCTAAGGGAACCTAACATCTCGGATGTAGTATTTTCCAACATTCCTGGCGGGCCAGCCCCTACTTCTCGGTGGGCACATTATATACGTCCATATCGTAATATAACCTAACCTAACCCATCTAGACCCTCGCTGGTAATGTTTTACAAAATTCCGGTCGTGTCGGCCCGTACTTTGCCGTGGGGACATTATATACGTCTATAACTTTATATATCCTAACCTGAGGGAACCTAACATCTCGGATGTAGTATTTTCCAACATTCCTGACGGGCCAGCCCCTACTTCTCGGTGGGCACATTATATACGTCCATATCGTAATATAACCTAACCTAACCCATCTAGACCCTCGCTGGTAATATTTAACAAAATTCCGGTCGTGTCGGCCCGTACTTTGCCGTGGGGACATTATGTACGTCTATATCGTTATATATCCTAACC
This sequence comes from Xylocopa violacea, assembly GCA_963969225.1. NCBI lineage: Eukaryota > Metazoa > Arthropoda > Insecta > Hymenoptera > Apidae > Xylocopa > Xylocopa violacea. Next base: position 4,180,094 of record CAXAJV010000011.1, on the reverse strand, counting down.
TGAGGGAACCTAACATCTCGGATGTAGTATTTTCCAACATTCCTGGCGGGTCGGCCCCTACTTCTCGGTGGACACATTGTATACGTCTATATCGTAATATAACCTAACCTAACCCATCTAGACCCTCGCTGGTAATGTTTTACAAAATCCCGGTCGTGTCGGCCCGTACTTCTCGGTGGGGACATTATATACGTCTATAACGTTATATATCCTAACCTAAGGGAACGTAACTTCTCGGATGTAGTATTTTCCAACATTCCTGGCGGGTCGGCCCCTACTTCTCGGTGGGCACATTATATACGTCTATATCGTAATATAACCTAACCTAACCCATCTAGACCGTCGCTGGTAATGTTTTACAAAATTCCGGTCGTGTCGGCCCGTACTTCTCGGTGGGGACATTATATACGTCTATAACGTTATATATCCTAACCTAAGGGAACGTAACTTCTCGGATGTAGTATTTTCCAACATTCCTGGCGGGTCGGCCCCTACTTCTCGGTGGGCACATTATATACGTCTATATCGTAATATAACCTAACCTAACCCATCTAGACCGTCGCTGGTAATGTTTTACAAAATTCCGGTCGTGTCGGCACCTACTTTGCCGTGGGGACATTATATACGTCTATAAGGTTATATATCCTAACCTAAGGGAACCTAACATCTCGGATGTAGTATTTTCCAACATTCCTGGCGGGCCAGCCCCTACTTCTCGGTGGGCACATTATATACGTCCATATCGTAATATAACCTAACCTAACCCATCTAGACCCTCGCTGGTAATGTTTTACAAAATTCCGGTCGTGTCGGCCCGTACTTTGCCGTGGGGACATTATATACGTCTATAACTTTATATATCCTAACCTGAGGGAACCTAACATCTCGGATGTAGTATTTTCCAACATTCCTGACGGGCCAGCCCCTACTTCTCGGTGGGCACATTATATACGTCCATATCGTAATATAACCTAACCTAACCCATCTAGACCCTCGCTGGTAATATTTTACAAAATTCCGGTCCTGTCGGCCCGTACTTTGCCGTGGGGACATTATATACGTCTATATCGTTATATATCCTAACCTGAGGGAACCTAACATCTCGGATGTAGTATTTTCCAACATTCCTGGCGGGTCGGCCCCTACTTCTCGGTGGACACATTGTATACGTCTATATCGTAATATAACCTAACCTAACCCATCTAGACCCTCGCTGGTAATGTTTTACAAAATCCCGGTCGTGTCGGCCCGTACTTCTCGGTGGGGACATTATATACGTCTATAACGTTATATATCCTAACCTAAGGGAACGTAACTTCTCGGATGTAGTATTTTCCAACATTCCTGGCGGGTCGGCCCCTACTTCTCGGTGGGCACATTATATACGTCTATATCGTAATATAATCTAACCTAACCCATCTAGACCGTCGCTGGTAATGTTTTACAAAATCCCGGTCGTGTCGACCCGTACTTCTCGGTGGGAACATTATATACGTCTATAACGTTATATATCCTAACCTGAGGGAACCTAACATCTCGGATGTAGTATTTTCCATCATTCCTGGCGGGCCAGCCCCTACTTCTCGGTGGGCACATTATATACGTCCATATCGTAATATAACCTAACCTAACCCATCTAGACCCTCGCTGGTAATGTTTTACAAAATTCCGGTCGTGTCGGCCCGTACTTTGCCGTGGGGACATTATATACGTCTATAACTTTATATATCCGAACCTGAGGGTACCTATCTTCTCGGATGTAGTATTTTCCAACATTCCTGGCGGGTCGGCCCCCACTTCTCGGTGGACACATTATATACGTCTATATCGTAATATAACCTAACCTAACCCATCTAGACACTCGCTGGTAATGTTTTACAAAATCCCGGTCGTGTCGGCCGGTACTTCTCGGTGGGAACATTATATACGTCTATAACGTTATATATCCTAACCTAAGGGAACCTAACATCTCGGATGTAGTATTTTCCAACATTTCTGGCGGGTCGGCGCCTACTTCTCGGTGGGAACATTATATACGTCTATAACGTAATATAACCTAACCTAACCCACCTAGACCCTCGCTTGTAATGTTTCACAGAATCCCGTTCATGTCTTCCCGTACGTCTCGGTGCGTACATTATATACGTCTATAAACTTATATATCCTAACCTAAGGGAACCTAACATCTCGGATGTAGTATTTTCCAACATACCTGGCGGGTCGGCCCCTACTTCTCGGTGGGCACATTATATACGTCTATATCGCAATATAACCTAACCTAACCCATCTAGACCCTCGCTGGTAATGTTTTACAAAATCCCGGTCTTGTCGGCCCGTACTTCTCGGTGGGGACATTATATACGTCTATAACGTTATATATCCTAACCTAAGGGAACCTAACATCTCGGATGTAGTATTTTCCAACTTTCCTGGCGGGTCGGCCCCTACTTCTCGGTGGGCACATTATATACGTCTATATCGTAATAAAACCTAACCTAACCCACCTAGACCCTCGCTGGTAATGTTTCACAGAATCCCGTTCATGCCTTCCGGTACGTCTCGGTGCGGATACTATATACGTCTATAAATTTATATATCCTAACCTAAGGGAACCTAACATCTCGGATGTAGTATTGTCGAACATTCCTGGCGGGTCGGCCCCTACTTCTCGGTGGGCACATTATATACGTCTATATCGTAATATAACCTAACCTAACCCATCTAGACCGTCGCTGGTAATGTTTTACAAAATCCCGGTCGTGTCGTCCCGTACTTCTCAGTGGGGACATTATATACGTCTATAACGTTATATATCCTAACCCAAGGGAACCTAACATCTCGGATGTAGTAATTTCCAACATTCCTGGCGTGTCGGCCCCTACTTCTCGGTGGGCACATTATATACGTCCATATCGTAATATAACCTAACCTAACCCATCTAGACCCTCGCTGGTAATGTTTTACAAAATTCCGGTCGTGTCGGCCCGTACTTTGCCGTGGGGACATTATATACGTCTATAACTTTATATATCCTAACCTGAGGGAACCTAACATCTCGGATGTAGTATTTTCCAACATTCCTGACGGGCCAGCCCCTACTTCTCGGTGGGCACATTATATACGTCCATATCGTAATATAACCTAACCTAACCCATCTAGACCCTCGCTGGTAATATTTTACAAAATTCCGGTCCTGTCGGCCCGTACTTTGCCGTGGGGACATTATATACGTCTATATCGTTATATATCCTAACCTGAGGGAACCTAACATCTCGGATGTAGTATTTTCCAACATTCCTGGCGGGTCGGCCCCTACTTCTCGGTGGACACATTGTATACGTCTATATCGTAATATAACCTAACCTAACCCATCTAGACCCTCGCTGGTAATGTTTTACAAAATCCCGGTCGTGTCGGCCCGTACTTCTCGGTGGGGACATTATATACGTCTATAACGTTATATATCCTAACCTAAGGGAACGTAACTTCTCGGATGTAGTATTTTCCAACATTCCTGGCGGGTCGGCCCCTACTTCTCGGTGGGCACATTATATACGTCTATATCGTAATATAATCTAACCTAACCCATCTAGACCGTCGCTGGTAATGTTTTACAAAATCCCGGTCGTGTCGACCCGTACTTCTCGGTGGGAACATTATATACGTCTATAACGTTATATATCCTAACCTGAGGGAACCTAACATCTCGGATGTAGTATTTTCCATCATTCCTGGCGGGCCAGCCCCTACTTCTCGGTGGGCACATTATATACGTCCATATCGTAATATAACCTAACCTAACCCATCTAGACCCTCGCTGGTAATGTTTTACAAAATTCCGGTCGTGTCGGCCCGTACTTTGCCGTGGGGACATTATATACGTCTATAACTTTATATATCCGAACCTGAGGGTACCTATCTTCTCGGATGTAGTATTTTCCAACATTCCTGGCGGGTCGGCCCCCACTTCTCGGTGGACACATTATATACGTCTATATCGTAATATAACCTAACCTAACCCATCTAGACACTCGCTGGTAATGTTTTACAAAATCCCGGTCGTGTCGGCCGGTACTTCTCGGTGGGAACATTATATACGTCTATAACGTTATATATCCTAACCTAAGGGAACCTAACATCTCGGATGTAGTATTTTCCAACATTTCTGGCGGGTCGGCGCCTACTTCTCGGTGGGAACATTATATACGTCTATAACGTAATATAACCTAACCTAACCCACCTAGACCCTCGCTTGTAATGTTTCACAGAATCCCGTTCATGTCTTCCCGTACGTCTCGGTGCGTACATTATATACGTCTATAAACTTATATATCCTAACCTAAGGGAACCTAACATCTCGGATGTAGTATTTTCCAACATACCTGGCGGGTCGGCCCCTACTTCTCGGTGGGCACATTATATACGTCTATATCGCAATATAACCTAACCTAACCCATCTAGACCCTCGCTGGTAATGTTTTACAAAATCCCGGTCTTGTCGGCCCGTACTTCTCGGTGGGGACATTATATACGTCTATAACGTTATATATCCTAACCTAAGGGAACCTAACATCTCGGATGTAGTATTTTCCAACTTTCCTGGCGGGTCGGCCCCTACTTCTCGGTGGGCACATTATATACGTCTATATCGTAATAAAACCTAACCTAACCCACCTAGACCCTCGCTGGTAATGTTTCACAGAATCCCGTTCATGCCTTCCGGTACGTCTCGGTGCGGATACTATATACGTCTATAAATTTATATATCCTAACCTAAGGGAACCTAACATCTCGGATGTAGTATTGTCGAACATTCCTGGCGGGTCGGCCCCTACTTCTCGGTGGGCACATTATATACGTCTATATCGTAATATAACCTAACCTAACCCATCTAGACCGTCGCTGGTAATGTTTTACAAAATCCCGGTCGTGTCGTCCCGTACTTCTCAGTGGGGACGTTATATACGTCTATAACGTTATATATCCTAACCCAAGGGAACCTAACATCTCGGATGTAGTAATTTCCAACATTCCTGGCGTGTCGGCCCCTACTTCTCGGTGGGCACATTATATACGTCCATATCGTAATATAACCTAACCTAACCCATCTAGACCCTCGCTGGTAATGTTTTACAAAATTCCGGTCATGTCGGCCCGTACTTTGCCGTGGGGACATTATATACGTCTATAACGTTATACATCCTAACCTAAGGGAACCTAACATCTCGGATGTAGTATTTTCCAACATTCCTGGCGTGTCGGCCCCTACTTCTCGGTGGGCACATTATATACGTCCATATCGTAATATAACCTAACCTAACCCATCTAGACCCTCGCTGGTAATGTTTTACAAAATTCCGGTCATGTCGGCCCGTACTTTGCCGTGGGGACATTATATACGTCTATAACGTTATACATCCTAACCTAAGGGAACCTAACATCTCGGATGTAGTATTTTCCAACATTACTGGCGGGTCGGCCCCTACTTCTCGGTGGTCACATTATATACGTCTATATCGTAATATAACCTAACCTAACCCATCTCGACCGTCGCTGGTAATGTTTTACAAAACCCCGGTCGTGTCGGCCCGTACATCTCGGTGAGGACATTATATACGTCTATAACGTTATATATCCTAAGCTAAGGGAACCTAACATCTCGGATGTAGTATTTCACAACATTCCTGTCGGGTCGGCTCCAATTCTCGGTGGGATCATTATATACGTCTATAACGTAATATAACCTAACCTAACACATCTAGCCCCTAGCTGGGAATGTTTTACACAATCCCGTTCATGTCTTCCCGTACGTCTCGGTGCCTACATTATATACGTCTATAAATTTATATATCCTAACCTAAGCGAAACTAACATCTCGGATGTAGTATTTTCCAACTTTCCTGGCGGGTCGGCCCCTACTTCTCGGTGGGCACATTATATACGTCTATATCGTAATATAACCTAACCTAACCCATCTAGACCGTCGCTGGTAATGTTTTACAAAATACCGGTCGTGTCGACCCGTACTTTGCCGTGGGTACATTATATACGTCTATAACATTATATATCCTAGCCTGAAGGAACCTGACATCTCGGATGTAGTATTTTCCAACATTCCTGGCGGGTCGGCCCCTACTTCTCGGTGGGCACATTATATACGTCTATATCGCAATATAACCTAACCTAACCCATCTAGACCCTCGCTGGTAATGTTTTACAAAATCCCGGTCGTGTCGGCCCGTACTTCTCGGTGGGGACATTATATACGTCTATAACGTTATATATCCTAACCTAAGGGAACCTAACATCTCGGATGCAGTATTTTCCAACATTCCTGGCGGGTCGGCCCCTACTTCTCGGAGGGCACATTATATACGTCCATATGGTAATATAACCTAACCTAACTCATCTAGACCCTCGCTGGTAATGTTTTACAAAATTCCGGTCGTGTCGGCCCGTACTCTGCCGTGGGGACATTATATACGTCTATAACGTTACATATCATAACCTACGGGAACCTAACATCTCGGATGTAGTATTTTCCAACATTTCTGGCGGGTCGGCGCCTACTTCTTGGTGGAAACATTATATACGTCTATAACGTAATATAACTTAACCTAACCCACCTAGACCCTCGCTGGTAATGTTTCACAAAATCCCGTTCATGTCTCCCCGTACGTCTCGGTGCGTACATTATATACGTCTATAAACTTATATATCCTAACCTAAGGGAACCTAACATCTCGGATGTAGTATTCTCCAACATTCCTGGCGGGTCCGCCCCTACTTCTCGGTGGGCACATTACGTACGTCCATATCGTAATATAACCTAACCTATCCCATCTAGACCCTCGCTGGTAATGTTTTACAAAATTCCGGTCGTGTCGGCACCTACTTTGCCGTGGGGACATTATATACGTCTATAAGGTTATATATCCTAACCTAAGGGAACCTAACATCTCGGATGTAGTATTTTCCAACATTCCTGGCGGGCCAGCCCCTACTTCTCGGTGGGCACATTATATACGTCCATATCGTAATATAACCTAACCTAACCCATCTAGACCCTCGCTGGTAATGTTTTACAAAATTCCGGTCGTGTCGGCCCGTACTTTGCCGTGGGGACATTATATACGTCTATAACTTTATATATCCTAACCTGAGGGAACCTAACATCTCGGATGTAGTATTTTCCAACATTCCTGACGGGCCAGCCCCTACTTCTCGGTGGGCACATTATATACGTCCATATCGTAATATAACCTAACCTAACCCATCTAGACCCTCGCTGGTAATATTTAACAAAATTCCGGTCGTGTCGGCCCGTACTTTGCCGTGGGGACATTATGTACGTCTATATCGTTATATATCCTAACCTGAGGGAACCTAACATCTCGGATGTAGTATTTTCCAACATTCCTGGCGGGTCGGCCCCTACTTCTCGGTGGACACATTGTATACGTCTATATCGTAATATAACCTAACCTAACCCATCTAGACCCTCGCTGGTAATGTTTTACAAAATCCCGGTCGTGTCGGCCCGTACTTCTCGGTGGGGACATTATATACGTCTATAACGTTATATATCCTAACCTAAGGGAACGTAACTTCTCGGATGTAGTATTTTCCAACATTCCTGGCGGGTCGGCCCCTACTTCTCGGTGGGCACATTATATACGTCTATATCGTAATATAACCTAACCTAACCCATCTAGACCGTCGCTGGTAATGTTTTACAAAATCCCGGTCGTGTCGACCCGTACTTCTCGGTGGGGACTTTATATACGTCTATAACGTTATATATCCTAACCTGAGGGAACCTAACATCTGGGATGTAGTATTTTCCAACATTCCTGGCGGGCCAGCCCCTACTTCTCGGTGGGCACATTATATACGTCCATATCGTAATATAACCTAACCTAACCCATCTAGACCCTCGCTGGTAATGTTTTACAAAATTCCGGTCGTGTCGGCCCGTACTTTGCCGTGGGGACATTATATACGTCTATAACTTTATATATCCGAACCTGAGGGTACCTAACTTCTCGGATGTAGTATTTTCCAACATTCCTGGCGGGTCGGCCCCCACTTCTCGGTGGACACATTATATACGTCTATATCGTAATATAACCTAACCTAACCCATCTAGACCCTCGCTGGTAATGTTTTACAAAATCCCGGTCGTGTCGGCCGGTAATTCTCGGTGGGGACATTATATACGTCTATAACGTTATATATCCTAACCTAAGGGAACCTAACATCTCGGATGTAGTATTTTCCAACATTTCTGGCGGGTCGGCGCCTACTTCTCGGTGGGAACATTATATACGTCTATAACGTAATATAACCTAACCTAACCCACCTAGACCCTCGCTTGTAATGTTTCACAGAATCCCGTTCATGTCTTCCCGTACGTCTCGGTGCGTACATTATATACGTCTATAAACTTATATATCCCAACCTAAGGGAACCTAACATCTCGGATGTAGTATTTTCCAACATACCTGGCGGGTCGGCCCCTACTTCTCGGTGGGCACATTATATACGTCTATATCGCAATATAACCTAACCTAACCCATCTAGACCCTCGCTGGTAATGTTTTACAAAATCCCGGTCTTGTCGGCCCGTACTTCTCGGTGGGGACATTATATACGTCTATAACGTTATATATCCTAACCTAAGGGAACCTAACATCTCGGATGTAGTATTTTCCAACTTTCCTGGCGGGTCGGCCCCTACTTCTCGGTGGGCACATTATATACGTCTATATCGTAATAAAACCTAACCTAACCCACCTAGACCCTCGCTGGTAATGTTTCACAGAATCCCGTTCATGCCTTCCCGTACGTCTCGGTGCGGATACTATATACGTCTATAAATTTATATATCCTAACCTAAGGGAACCTAACATCTCGGATGTAGTATTGTCGAACATTCCTGGCGGGTCGGCCCCTACTTCTCGGTGGGCACATTATATACGTCTATATCGTAATATAACCTAACCTAACCCATCTAGACCGTCGCTGGTAATGTTTTACAAAATCCCGGTCGTATCGTCCCGTACTTCTCGGTGGGGACATTATATACGTCTATAACGTTATATATCCTAACCCAAGGGAACCTAACATCTCGGATGTAGTATTTTCCAACATTCCTGGCGGGTCGGCCCCTACGTCTCGGTGGGCACATTATATACGTCTATATCGCAATATAACCTAACCTAACCCATCTAGACCCTCGCTGGTAATGTTTTACAAAATCCCGGTCGTATCGGCCCGTACTTTGCCGTGGGGACATTATATACGTCTATAAGGTTATATATCCTAACCTAAGGGAAACTAACTTCTCGGATGTAGTATTTTCCAACATTCCTGGCGGGTCGGCCCCTACTTCTCGGTGGGAACATTATATACGTCTATAACGTAATATACCCTAACCTAACCCACCTAGACCCTCGCTGGTAATGTTTCACAGAATCCCGTTCATGTCTTCCCGTACGTCTCGGTGCGGATATTATATACGTCTATAAATTTATATATCCTAACCTAAGGGAACCTAACATCTCGGATGTAGTATTTTCCAACATTCCTGGCGGGTCGGCCCCTACTTCTCGGTGGGCACATTATATACGTCTATATCGTAATATAACCTAACCTAACCCATCTAGACCGTCGCTGGTAATGTTTTACAAAATCCCGGTCGTGTCGACCCGTACTTCTCGGTGGGGACTTTATATACGTCTATAACGTTATATATCCTAACCTGAGGGAACCTAACATCTCGGATGTAGTATTTTCCAACATTCCTGGCGGGCCAGCCCCTACTTCTCGGTGGGCACATTATATACGTCCATATCGTAATATAACCTAACCTAACCCATCTAGACCCTCGCTGGTAATGTTTTACAAAATTCCGGTCGTGTCGGCCCGTACTTTGCCGTGGGGACATTATATACGTCTATAACTTTATATATCCGAACCTGAGGGTACCTAACTTCTCGGATGTAGTATTTTCTAACATTCCTGGCGGGTCGGCCCCCACTTCTCGGTGGACACATTATATACGTCTATATCGTAATATAACCTAACCTAACCCATCTAGACCGTCGCTGGTAATGTTTTACAAAATCCCGGTCGTGTCGTCCCGTACTTCTCGGTGGGGACATTATATACGTCTATAACGTTATATATCCTAACCCAAGGGAACCTAACATCTCGGATGTAGTATTTTCCAACATTCCTCGCGGGCCAGCCCCTACTTCTCGGTGGGCACATTATATACGTCCATATCGAAATATAACCTAACCTAACACATCTAGCCCCTAGCTGGGAATGTTTTACAGAATCCCGTTCATGTCTTCCCGAAGGTCTCGGTGCGTACATTATATACGTCTATAAATTTATATATCCTAACCTAAGGGAAACTAACTTCTCGGATGTAGTATTTTCCAACATTCCTGGCGGGTCGGCCCCTACTTCTCGGTGGGCACATTATATACGTCTATATCGTAATATAACCTAACCTAACCCATCTAGACCCTCGCTGGTAATGTTTTACAAAATCCCGGTCTTGTCGGCCCGTACTTCTCGGTGGGGACATTATATACGTCTATAACGTTATATATCCTAACCTAAGGGAACCTAACTTCTCGGATGTAGTATTTTACAACATTCCTGGCGGGTCGGCCCCTACTTCTCGGAGGGCACATTATATACGTCTATATCGTAATATAACCTAACCTAACCCATCTAGACCGTCGCTGGTAATGTTTTACAAAATCCCGGTCGTGTCGACCCGTAATTCTCGGTGGGGACATTACATACGTCTATAACGTTATATATCCTAACCCAAGGGAACCTAACATCTCGGATGTAGTATTTTCCAACATTCCTGGCGGGTCGGCCCCTACTTCTCGGTGGGCACATTATATACGTCTATATCGCAATATAACCTAACCTAACCCATATAGACACTCGCTGGTAATGTTTTACAAAATCCCGGTCGTGTCGGCCCGTACTTTGCCGTGGGGACATTATATACGTCTATAAGGTTATATATCCTAACCTAAGGGAACCTAACATCTCGGATGTAGTATTTTCCAACTTTCCTGGCGGGTCGGCCCCTACTTCTCGGTGGGCACATTATATACGTCTATATCGTAATAAAACCTAACCTAACCCACCTAGACCCTCGCTGGTAATGTTTCACAGAATCCCGTTCATGCCTTCCCGTACGTCTCGGTGCGGATATTATATACGTCTATAAATTTATATATCCTAACCTAAGGGAACCTAATATCTCGGATGTAGTATTTTCCAACATTTCTGGCGGGTCGGCGCCTACTTCTTGGTGGAAACATTATATACGTCTATAACGTAATATAACTTAACCTAACCCACCTAGACCCTCGCTGGTAATGTTTCACAGAATCCCGTTCATGTCTCCCCGTACGTCTCGGTGCGTACATTATATACGTCTATAAACTTATATATCCTAACCTAAGGGAACCTAACATCTCGGATGTAGTATTCTCCAACATTCCTGGCGGGTCGGCCCCTACTTCTCGGTGGGCACATTACGTACGTCCATATCGTAATATAACCTAACCTATCCCATCTAGACCCTCGCTGGTAATGTTTTACAAAATTCCGGTCGTGTCGGCACCTACTTTGCCGTGGGGACATTATATACGTCTATAAGGTTATATATCCTAACCTAAGGGAACCTAACATCTCGGATGTAGTATTTTCCAACATTCCTGGCGGGCCAGCCCCTACTTCTCGGTGGGCACATTATATACGTCCATATCGTAATATAACCTAACCTAACCCATCTAGACCCTCGCTGGTAATGTTTTACAAAATTCCGGTCGTGTCGGCCCGTACTTTGCCGTGGGGACATTATATACGTCTATAACTTTATATATCCTAACCTGAGGGAACCTAACATCTCGGATGTAGTATTTTCCAACATTCCTGACGGGCCAGCCCCTACTTCTCGGTGGGCACATTATATACGTCCATATCGTAATATAACCTAACCTAACCCATCTAGACCCTCGCTGGTAATATTTAACAAAATTCCGGTCGTGTCGGCCCGTACTTTGCCGTGGGGACATTATATACGTCTATATCGTTATATATCCTAACCTGAGGGAACCTAACATCTCGGATGTAGTATTTTCCAACATTCCTGGCGGGTCGGCCCCTACTTCTCGGTGGACACATTGTATACGTCTATATCGTAATATAACCTAACCTAACCCATCTAGACCCTCGCTGGTAATGTTTCACAGAATCCCGTTCATGCCTTCCCGTACGTCTCGGTGCGGATACTATATACGTCTATAAATTTATATATCCTAACCTAAGGGAACCTAACATCTCGGATGTAGTATTGTCGAACATTCCTGGCGGGTCGGCCCCTACTTCTCGGTGGGCACATTATATACGTCTATATCGTAATATAACCTAACCTAACCCATCTAGACCGTCGCTGGTAATGTTTTACAAAATCCCGGTCGTATCGTCCCGTACTTCTCGGTGGGGACATTATATACGTCTATAACGTTATATATCCTAACCCAAGGGAACCTAACATCTCGGATGTAGTATTTTCCAACATTCCTGGCGGGTCGGCCCCTACGTCTCGGTGGGCACATTATATACGTCTATATCGCAATATAACCTAACCTAACCCATCTAGACCCTCGCTGGTAATGTTTTACAAAATCCCGGTCGTATCGGCCCGTACTTTGCCGTGGGGACATTATATACGTCTATAAGGTTATATATCCTAACCTAAGGGAAACTAACTTCTCGGATGTAGTATTTTCCAACATTCCTGGCGGGTCGGCCCCTACTTCTCGGTGGGAACATTATATACGTCTATAACGTAATATACCCTAACCTAACCCACCTAGACCCTCGCTGGTAATGTTTCACAGAATCCCGTTCATGTCTTCCCGTACGTCTCGGTGCGGATATTATATACGTCTATAAATTTATATATCCTAACCTAAGGGAACCTAACATCTCGGATGTAGTATTTTCCAACATTCCTGGCGGGTCGGCCCCTACTTCTCGGTGGGCACATTATATACGTCTATATCGTAATATAACCTAACCTAACCCATCTAGACCGTCGCTGGTAATGTTTTACAAAATCCCGGTCGTGTCGACCCGTACTTCTCGGTGGGGACTTTATATATGTCTATAACGTTATATATCCTAACCTGAGGGAACCTAACATCTCGGATGTAGTATTTTCCAACATTCCTGGCGGGCCAGCCCCTACTTCTCGGTGGGCACATTATATACGTCCATATCGTAATATAACCTAACCTAACCCATCTAGACCCTCGCTGGTAATGTTTTACAAAATTCCGGTCGTGTCGGCCCGTACTTTGCCGTGGGGACATTATATACGTCTATAACTTTATATATCCGAACCTGAGGGTACCTAACTTCTCGGATGTAGTATTTTCCAACATTCCTGGCGGGTCGGCCCCCACTTCTCGGTGGACACATTATATACGTCTATATCGTAATATAACCTAACCTAACCCATCTAGACCGTCGCTGGTAATGTTTTACAAAATCCCGGTCGTGTCGTCCCGTACTTCTCGGTGGGGACATTATATATGTCTATAACGTTATATATCCTATCCCAAGGGAACCTAACATCTCGGATGTAGTATTTTCCAACATTCCTGGCGGGCCGGCCCCTACTTCTCGGTGGGCACATTATATACGTTCATATTGTAATATAACCTAACCTATCCCATCTAGACCATCGCTGGTAATGTTTTACAAAATCCCGGTCGTGTCTGCCCGTACTTCTCGGTGGGGACATTATATACGTCTATAACGTTATATATCCTAACCTAAGGGAACCTAACATCTCGGATGTCGTATTTTCCAACATTCCTGGCGGGTCGGCCCCTACTTCTCGGTGGGCACATTATATACGTCTATATCGCAATATAACCTAACCTAACACATCTAGACCTTCGCTGGTAATGTTTTACAAAATCCCGGTCGTGTCGGCCCATACTTCTCGGTGGGGACATTGTATACGTCTATAACGTTATATATCCTAACCTAAGGGAACCTAACATCGCGGATGTAGTATTTCACAACATTCCTGGCGGGTCGGCGCCAATTCTCGGTGGGAACATTATATACGTCTATATCGTAATATAACCTAACCTAACCCATCTAGACCGTCGCTGGTAATGTTTTACAAAATCCCGGTCGTGTCGTCCCGTACTTCTCGGTGGGGACATTATATACGTCTATAACGTTATATATCCTAACCCAAGGGAACCTAACATCTCGGATGTAGTATTTTCCAACATTCCTCGCGGGCCAGCCCCTACTTCTCGGTGGGCACATTATATACGTCCATATCGAAATATAACCTAACCTAACACATCTAGCCCCTAGCTGGGAATGTTTTACAGAATCCCGTTCATGTCTTCCCGAAGGTCTCGGTGCGTACATTATATACGTCTATAAATTTATATATCCTAACCTAAGGGAAACTAACTTCTCGGATGTAGTATTTTCCAACATTCCTGGCGGGTCGGCCCCTACTTCTCGGTGGGCACATTATATACGTCTATATCGTAATATAACCTAACCTAACCCATCTAGACCCTCGCTGGTAATGTTTTACAAAATCCCGGTCTTGTCGGCCCGTACTTCTCGGTGGGGACATTATATACGTCTATAACGTTATATATCCTAACCTAAGGGAACCTAACTTCTCGGATGTAGTATTTTACAACATTCCTGGCGGGTCGGCCCCTACTTCTCGGAGGGCACATTATATACGTCTATATCGTAATATAACCTAACCTAACCCATCTAGACCGTCGCTGGTAATGTTTTACAAAATCCCGGTCGTGTCGACCCGTAATTCTCGGTGGGGACATTACATACGTCTATAACGTTATATATCCTAACCCAAGGGAACCTAACATCTCGGATGTAGTATTTTCCAACATTCCTGGCGGGTCGGCCCCTACTTCTCGGTGGGCACATTATATACGTCTATATCGCAATATAACCTAACCTAACCCATATAGACACTCGCTGGTAATGTTTTACAAAATCCCGGTCGTGTCGGCCCGTACTTTGCCGTGGGGACATTATATACGTCTATAAGGTTATATATCCTAACCTAAGGGAACCTAACATCTCGGATGTAGTATTTTCCAACTTTCCTGGCGGGTCGGCCCCTACTTCTCGGTGGGCACATTATATACGTCTATATCGTAATAAAACCTAACCTAACCCACCTAGACCCTCGCTGGTAATGTTTCACAGAATCCCGTTCATGCCTTCCCGTACGTCTCGGTGCGGATATTATATACGTCTATAAATTTATATATCCTAACCTAAGGGAACCTAATATCTCGGATGTAGTATTTTCCAACATTTCTGGCGGGTCGGCGCCTACTTCTTGGTGGAAACATTATATACGTCTATAACGTAATATAACTTAACCTAACCCACCTAGACCCTCGCTGGTAATGTTTCACAGAATCCCGTTCATGTCTCCCCGTACGTCTCGGTGCGTACATTATATACGTCTATAAACTTATATATCCTAACCTAAGGGAACCTAACATCTCGGATGTAGTATTCTCCAACATTCCTGGCGGGTCGGCCCCTACTTCTCGGTGGGCACATTACGTACGTCCATATCGTAATATAACCTAACCTATCCCATCTAGACCCTCGCTGGTAATGTTTTACAAAATTCCGGTCGTGTCGGCACCTACTTTGCCGTGGGGACATTATATACGTCTATAAGGTTATATATCCTAACCTAAGGGAACCTAACATCTCGGATGTAGTATTTTCCAACATTCCTGGCGGGCCAGCCCCTACTTCTCGGTGGGCACATTATATACGTCCATATCGTAATATAACCTAACCTAACCCATCTAGACCCTCGCTGGTAATGTTTTACAAAATTCCGGTCGTGTCGGCCCGTACTTTGCCGTGGGGACATTATATACGTCTATAACTTTATATATCCTAACCTGAGGGAACCTAACATCTCGGATGTAGTATTTTCCAACATTCCTGACGGGCCAGCCCCTACTTCTCGGTGGGCACATTATATACGTCCATATCGTAATATAACCTAACCTAACCCATCTAGACCCTCGCTGGTAATATTTAACAAAATTCCGGTCGTGTCGGCCCGTACTTTGCCGTGGGGACATTATATACGTCTATATCGTTATATATCCTAACCTGAGGGAACCTAACATCTCGGATGTAGTATTTTCCAACATTCCTGGCGGGCCAGCCCCTACTTCTCGGTGGGCACATTATATACGTCCATATCGTAATATAACCTAACCTAACCCATCTAGACCCTCGCTGGTAATGTTTTACAAAATTCCGGTCGTGTCGGCCCGTACTTTGCCGTGGGGACATTATATACGTCTATAACTTTATATATCCTAACCTGAGGGAACCTAACATCTCGGATGTAGTATTTTCCAACATTCCTGGCGGGCCAGCCCCTACTTCTCGGTGGGCACATTATATACGTCCATATCGTAATATAACCTAACCTAACCCATCTAGACCCTCGCTGGTAATGTTTTACAAAATTCCGGTCGTGTCGGCCCGTACTTTGCCGTGGGGACATTATATACGTCTATAACTTTATATATCCTAACCTGAGGGAACCTAACATCTCGGATGTAGTATTTTCCAACATTCCTGACGGGCCAGCCCCTACTTCTCGGTGGGCACATTATATACGTCCATATCGTAATATAACCTAACCTAACCCATCTAGACCCTCGCTGGTAATGTTTTACAAAATCCCGGTCGTGTCGGCCGGTAATTCTCGGTGGGGACATTATATACGTCTATAACGTTATATATCCTAACCTAAGGGAACCTAACATCTCGGATGTAGTATTTTCCAACATTTCTGGCGGGTCGGCGCCTACTTCTCGGTGGGAACATTATATACGTCTATAACGTAATATAACCTAACCTAACCCACCTAGACCCTCGCTTGTAATGTTTCACAGAATCCCGTTCATGTCTTCCCGTACGTCTCGGTGCGTACATTATATACGTCTATAAACTTATATATCCCAACCTAAGGGAACCTAACATCTCGGATGTAGTATTTTCCAACATACCTGGCGGGTCGGCCCCTACTTCTCGGTGGGCACATTATATACGTCTATATCGCAATATAACCTAACCTAACCCATCTAGACCCTCGCTGGTAATGTTTACAAAATCCCGCTCTTGTCGGCCCGTACATCTCGGTGGGGACATTATATACGTCTATAACGTTATATATCCTAACCTAAGGGAACCTAACATCTCGGATGTAGTATTTTCCAACTTTCCTGGCGGGTCGGCCCCTACTTCTCGGTGGGCACATTATATACGTCTATACCGTAATAAAACCTAACCTAACCCACCTAGACCCTCGCTGGTAATGTTTCACAGAATCCCGTTCATGCGTTCCCGTACGTCTCGGTGCGGATACTATATACGTCTATAAATTTATATATCCTAACCTAAGGGAACCTAACATCTCGGATGTAGTATTGTCGAACATTCCTGGCGGGTCGGCCCCTACTTCTCGGTGGGCACATTATATACGTCTATATCGTAATATAACCTAACCTAACCCATCTAGACCGTCGCTGGTAATGTTTTACAAAATCCCGGTCGTATCGTCCCGTACTTCTCGGTGGGGACATTATATACGTCTATAACGTTATATATCCTAACCCAAGGGAACCTAACATCTCGGATGTAGTATTTTCCAACATTCCTGGCGGGTCGGCCCCTACGTCTCGGTGGGCACATTATATACGTCTATATCGCAATATAACCTAACCTAACCCATCTAGACCCTCGCTGGTAATATTTAACAAAATTCCGGTCGTGTCGGCCCGTACTTTGCCGTGGGGACTTTATATACGTCTATAACGTTATATATCCTAACCTGAGGGAACCTAACATCTCGGATGTAGTATTTTCCAACATTCCTGGCGGGCCAGCCCCTACTTCTCGGTGGGCACATTATATACGTCCATATCGTAATATAACCTAACCTAACCCATCTAGACCCTCGCTGGTAATGTTTTACAAAATTCCGGTCGTGTCGGCCCGTACTTTGCCGTGGGGACATTATATACGTCTATAACTTTATATATCCGAACCTGAGGGTACCTAACTTCTCGGATGTAGTATTTTCCAACATTCCTGGCGGGTCGGCCCCCACTTCTCGGTGGACACATTATATACGTCTATATCGTAATATAACCTAACCTAACCCATCTAGACCGTCGCTGGTAATGTTTTACAAAATCCCGGTCGTGTCGTCCCGTACTTCTCGGTGGGGACATTATATATGTCTATAACGTTATATATCCTATCCCAAGGGAACCTAACATCTCGGATGTAGTATTTTCCAACATTCCTGGCGGGCCGGCCCCTACTTCTCGGTGGGCACATTATATACGTTCATATTGTAATATAACCTAACCTATCCCATCTAGACCATCGCTGGTAATGTTTTACAAAATCCCGGTCGTGTCTGCCCGTACTTCTCGGTGGGGACATTATATACGTCTATAACGTTATATATCCTAACCTAAGGGAACCTAACATCTCGGATGTCGTATTTTCCAACATTCCTGGCGGGTCGGCCCCTACTTCTCGGTGGGCACATTATATACGTCTATATCGCAATATAACCTAACCTAACACATCTAGACCTTCGCTGGTAATGTTTTACAAAATCCCGGTCGTGTCGGCCCATACTTCTCGGTGGGGACATTGTATACGTCTATAACGTTATATATCCTAACCTAAGGGAACCTAACATCGCGGATGTAGTATTTCACAACATTCCTGGCGGGTCGGCGCCAATTCTCGGTGGGAACATTATATACGTCTATATCGTAATATAACCTAACCTAACCCATCTAGACCGTCGCTGGTAATGTTTTACAAAATCCCGGTCGTGTCGTCCCGTACTTCTCGGTGGGGACATTATATACGTCTATAACGTTATATATCCTAACCCAAGGGAACCTAACATCTCGGATGTAGTATTTTCCAACATTCCTCGCGGGCCAGCCCCTACTTCTCGGTGGGCACATTATATACGTCCATATCGAAATATAACCTAACCTAACACATCTAGCCCCTAGCTGGGAATGTTTTACAGAATCCCGTTCATGTCTTCCCGAAGGTCTCGGTGCGTACATTATATACGTCTATAAATTTATATATCCTAACCTAAGGGAAACTAACTTCTCGGATGTAGTATTTTCCAACATTCCTGGCGGGTCGGCCCCTACTTCTCGGTGGGCACATTATATACGTCTATATCGTAATATAACCTAACCTAACCCATCTAGACCCTCGCTGGTAATGTTTTACAAAATCCCGGTCTTGTCGGCCCGTACTTCTCGGTGGGGACATTATATACGTCTATAACGTTATATATCCTAACCTAAGGGAACCTAACTTCTCGGATGTAGTATTTTACAACATTCCTGGCGGGTCGGCCCCTACTTCTCGGAGGGCACATTATATACGTCTATATCGTAATATAACCTAACCTAACCCATCTAGACCGTCGCTGGTAATGTTTTACAAAATCCCGGTCGTGTCGACCCGTAATTCTCGGTGGGGACATTACATACGTCTATAACGTTATATATCCTAACCCAAGGGAACCTAACATCTCGGATGTAGTATTTTCCAACATTCCTGGCGGGTCGGCCCCTACTTCTCGGTGGGCACATTATATACGTCTATATCGCAATATAACCTAACCTAACCCATATAGACACTCGCTGGTAATGTTTTACAAAATCCCGGTCGTGTCGGCCCGTACTTTGCCGTGGGGACATTATATACGTCTATAAGGTTATATATCCTAACCTAAGGGAACCTAACATCTCGGATGTAGTATTTTCCAACTTTCCTGGCGGGTCGGCCCCTACTTCTCGGTGGGCACATTATATACGTCTATATCGTAATAAAACCTAACCTAACCCACCTAGACCCTCGCTGGTAATGTTTCACAGAATCCCGTTCATGCCTTCCCGTACGTCTCGGTGCGGATATTATATACGTCTATAAATTTATATATCCTAACCTAAGGGAACCTAATATCTCGGATGTAGTATTTTCCAACATTTCTGGCGGGTCGGCGCCTACTTCTTGGTGGAAACATTATATACGTCTATAACGTAATATAACTTAACCTAACCCACCTAGACCCTCGCTGGTAATGTTTCACAGAATCCCGTTCATGTCTCCCCGTACGTCTCGGTGCGTACATTATATACGTCTATAAACTTATATATCCTAACCTAAGGGAACCTAACATCTCGGATGTAGTATTCTCCAACATTTCTGGCTGGTCGGCCCCTACTTCTCGGTGGGAACATTATATACGTCTATATCGTAATATAACCTAACCTAACCCCTCTAGACCCTCGCTGGTAATGTTTTACAAAATCCCGGTCGTGTCGGCCCGGACTTCTCGGTGGGGACATTATATACGTCTATAACGTTATATATCCTAACCTAAGGGAACCTAACTTCTCGGATGTAGTATTTTCCAACATTCCTGGCGGGTCGGCACCTACTTATCGGAGGGCACATTATATACGTCCATATCGTAATATAACCTAACCTAACCCATCTAGACCCTCGCTGGTAATGTTTTACAAAATTCCGGTCGTGTCGGCCCGTACTTTGCCGTGGGGACATTATATACGTCTATAACTTTATATATCCTAACCTGAGGGAACCTAACATCTCGGATGTAGTATTTTCCAACATTCCTGACGGGCCAGCCCCTACTTCTCGGTGGGCACATTATATACGTCCATATCGTAATATAACCTAACCTAACCCATCTAGACCCTCGCTGGTAATATTTAACAAAATTCCGGTCGTGTCGGCCCGTACTTTGCCGTGGGGACATTATATACGTCTATATCGTTATATATCCTAACCTGAGGGAACCTAACATCTCGGATGTAGTATTTTCCAACATTCCTGGCGGGTCGGCCCCTACTTCTCGGTGGACACATTGTATACGTCTATATCGTAATATAACCTAACCTAACCCATCTAGACCCTCGCTGGTAATGTTTTACAAAATCCCGGTCGTGTCGGCCCGTACTTCTCGGTGGGGACATTATATACGTCTATAACGTTATATATCCTAACCTAAGGGAACGTAACTTCTCGGATGTAGTATTTTCCAACATTCCTGGCGGGTCGGCCCCTACGTCTCGGTGGGCACATTATATACGTCTATATCGCAATATAACCTAACCTAACCCATCTAGACCCTCGCTGGTAATATTTAACAAAATTCCGGTCGTGTCGGCCCGTACTTTGCCGTGGGGACATTATATACGTCTATAACGTTATATATCCTAACCCAAGGGAACCTAACATCTCGGATGTAGTATTTTCCAACATTCCTGGCGGGTCGGCCCCTACGTCTCGGTGGGCACATTATATACGTCTATATCGCAATATAACCTAACCTAACCCATCTAGACCCTCGCTGGTAATATTTAACAAAATTCCGGTCGTGTCGGCCCGTACTTTGCCGTGGGGACTTTATATACGTCTATAACGTTATATATCCTAACCTGAGGGAACCTAACATCTCGGATGTAGTATTTTCCAACATTCCTGGCGGGCCAGCCCCTACTTCTCGGTGGGCACATTATATACGTCCATATCGTAATATAACCTAACCTAACCCATCTAGACCCTCGCTGGTAATGTTTTACAAAATTCCGGTCGTGTCGGCCCGTACTTTGCCGTGGGGACATTATATACGTCTATAACTTTATATATCCGAACCTGAGGGTACCTAACTTCTCGGATGTAGTATTTTCCAACATTCCTGGCGGGTCGGCCCCCACTTCTCGGTGGACACATTATATACGTCTATATCGTAATATAACCTAACCTAACCCATCTAGACCGTCGCTGGTAATGTTTTACAAAATCCCGGTCGTGTCGTCCCGTACTTCTCGGTGGGGACATTATATATGTCTATAACGTTATATATCCTATCCCAAGGGAACCTAACATCTCGGATGTAGTATTTTCCAACATTCCTGGCGGGCCGGCCCCTACTTCTCGGTGGGCACATTATATACGTTCATATTGTAATATAACCTAACCTATCCCATCTAGACCATCGCTGGTAATGTTTTACAAAATCCCGGTCGTGTCTGCCCGTACTTCTCGGTGGGGACATTATATACGTCTATAACGTTATATATCCTAACCTAAGGGAACCTAACATCTCGGATGTCGTATTTTCCAACATTCCTGGCGGGTCGGCCCCTACTTCTCGGTGGGCACATTATATACGTCTATATCGCAATATAACCTAACCTAACACATCTAGACCTTCGCTGGTAATGTTTTACAAAATCCCGGTCGTGTCGGCCCATACTTCTCGGTGGGGACATTGTATACGTCTATAACGTTATATATCCTAACCTAAGGGAACCTAACATCGCGGATGTAGTATTTCACAACATTCCTGGCGGGTCGGCGCCAATTCTCGGTGGGAACATTATATACGTCTATATCGTAATATAACCTAACCTAACCCATCTAGACCGTCGCTGGTAATGTTTTACAAAATCCCGGTCGTGTCGTCCCGTACTTCTCGGTGGGGACATTATATACGTCTATAACGTTATATATCCTAACCCAAGGGAACCTAACATCTCGGATGTAGTATTTTCCAACATTCCTCGCGGGCCAGCCCCTACTTCTCGGTGGGCACATTATATACGTCCATATCGAAATATAACCTAACCTAACACATCTAGCCCCTAGCTGGGAATGTTTTACAGAATCCCGTTCATGTCTTCCCGAAGGTCTCGGTGCGTACATTATATACGTCTATAAATTTATATATCCTAACCTAAGGGAAACTAACTTCTCGGATGTAGTATTTTCCAACATTCCTGGCGGGTCGGCCCCTACTTCTCGGTGGGCACATTATATACGTCTATATCGTAATATAACCTAACCTAACCCATCTAGACCCTCGCTGGTAATGTTTTACAAAATCCCGGTCTTGTCGGCCCGTACTTCTCGGTGGGGACATTATATACGTCTATAACGTTATATATCCTAACCTAAGGGAACCTAACTTCTCGGATGTAGTATTTTACAACATTCCTGGCGGGTCGGCCCCTACTTCTCGGAGGGCACATTATATACGTCTATATCGTAATATAACCTAACCTAACCCATCTAGACCGTCGCTGGTAATGTTTTACAAAATCCCGGTCGTGTCGACCCGTAATTCTCGGTGGGGACATTACATACGTCTATAACGTTATATATCCTAACCCAAAGGAACCTAACATCTCGGATGTAGTATTTTCCAACATTCCTGGCGGGTCGGCCCCTACTTCTCGGTGGGCACATTATATACGTCTATATCGCAATATAACCTAACCTAACCCATATAGACACTCGCTGGTAATGTTTTACAAAATCCCGGTCGTGTCGGCCCGTACTTTGCCGTGGGGACATTATATACGTCTATAAGGTTATATATCCTAACCTAAGGGAACCTAACATCTCGGATGTAGTATTTTCCAACTTTCCTGGCGGGTCGGCCCCTACTTCTCGGTGGGCACATTATATACGTCTATATCGTAATAAAACCTAACCTAACCCACCTAGACCCTCGCTGGTAATGTTTCACAGAATCCCGTTCATGCCTTCCCGTACGTCTCGGTGCGGATATTATATACGTCTATAAATTTATATATCCTAACCTAAGGGAACCTAATATCTCGGATGTAGTATTTTCCAACATTTCTGGCGGGTCGGCGCCTACTTCTTGGTGGAAACATTATATACGTCTATAACGTAATATAACTTAACCTAACCCACCTAGACCCTCGCTGGTAATGTTTCACAGAATCCCGTTCATGTCTCCCCGTACGTCTCGGTGCGTACATTATATACGTCTATAAACTTATATATCCTAACCTAAGGGAACCTAACATCTCGGATGTAGTATTCTCCAACATTCCTGGCGGGTCGGCCCCTACTTCTCGGTGGGCACATTACGTACGTCCATATCGTAATATAACCTAACCTATCCCATCTAGACCCTCGCTGGTAATGTTTTACAAAATTCCGGTCGTGTCGGCACCTACTTTGCCGTGGGGACATTATATACGTCTATAAGGTTATATATCCTAACCTAAGGGAACCTAACATCTCGGATGTAGTATTTTCCAACATTCCTGGCGGGCCAGCCCCTACTTCTCGGTGGGCACATTATATACGTCCATATCGTAATATAACCTAACCTAACCCATCTAGACCCTCGCTGGTAATGTTTTACAAAATTCCGGTCGTGTCGGCCCGTACTTTGCCGTGGGGACATTATATACGTCTATAACTTTATATATCCTAACCTGAGGGAACCTAACATCTCGGATGTAGTATTTTCCAACATTCCTGACGGGCCAGCCCCTACTTCTCGGTGGGCACATTATATACGTCCATATCGTAATATAACCTAACCTAACCCATCTAGACCCTCGCTGGTAATATTTAACAAAATTCCGGTCGTGTCGGCCCGTACTTTGCCGTGGGGACATTATATACGTCTATATCGTTATATATCCTAACCTGAGGGAACCTAACATCTCGGATGTAGTATTTTCCAACATTCCTGGCGGGTCGGCCCCTACTTCTCGGTGGACACATTGTATACGTCTATATCGTAATATAACCTAACCTAACCCATCTAGACCCTCGCTGGTAATGTTTTACAAAATCCCGGTCGTGTCGGCCCGTACTTCTCGGTGGGGACATTATATACGTCTATAACGTTATATATCCTAACCTAAGGGAACGTAACTTCTCGGATGTAGTATTTTCCAACATTCCTGGCGGGTCGGCCCCTACTTCTCGGTGGGCACATTATATACGTCTATATCGTAATATAACCTAACCTAACCCATCTAGACCGTCGCTGGTAATGTTTTACAAAATCCCGGTCGTGTCGACCCGTACTTCTCGGTGGGGACTTTATATACGTCTATAACGTTATATATCCTAACCTGAGGGAACCTAACATCTCGGATGTAGTATTTTCCAACATTCCTGGCGGGCCAGCCCCTACTTCTCGGTGGGCACATTATATACGTCCATATCGTAATATAACCTAACCTAACCCATCTAGACCCTCGCTGGTAATGTTTTACAAAATTCCGGTCGTGTCGGCCCGTACTTTGCCGTGGGGACATTATATACGTCTATAACTTTATATATCCGAACCTGAGGGTACCTAACTTCTCGGATGTAGTATTTTCCAACATTCCTGGCGGGTCGGCCCCCACTTCTCGGTGGACACATTATATACGTCTATATCGTAATATAACCTAACCTAACCCATCTAGACCCTCGCTGGTAATGTTTTACAAAATCCCGGTCGTGTCGGCCGGTAATTCTCGGTGGGGACATTATATACGTCTATAACGTTATATATCCTAACCTAAGGGAACCTAACATCTCGGATGTAGTATTTTCCAACATTTCTGGCGGGTCGGCGCCTACTTCTCGGTGGGAACATTATATACGTCTATAACGTAACATAACCTAACCTAACCCACCTAGACCCTCGCTTGTAATGTTTCACAGAATCCCGTTCATGTCTTCCCGTACGTCTCGGTGCGTACATTATATACGTCTATAAACTTATATATCCCAACCTAAGGGAACCTAACATCTCGGATGTAGTATTTTCCAACATACCTGGCGGGTCGGCCCCTACTTCTCGGTGGGCACATTATATACGTCTATATCGCAATATAACCTAACCTAACCCATCTAGACCCTCGCTGGTAATGTTTACAAAATCCCGGTCTTGTCGGCCCGTACATCTCGGTGGGGACATTATATACGTCTATAACGTTATATATCCTAACCTAAGGGAACCTAACATCTCGGATGTAGTATTTTCCAACTTTCCTGGCGGGTCGGCCCCTACTTCTCGGTGGGCACATTATATACGTCTATACCGTAATAAAACCTAACCTAACCCACCTAGACCCTCGCTGGTAATGTTTCACAGAATCCCGTTCATGCATTCCCGTACGTCTCGGTGCGGATACTATATACGTCTATAAATTTATATATCCTAACCTAAGGGAACCTAACATCTCGGATGTAGTATTTTCCAACATTCCTGGCGGGTCGGCCCCTACTTCTCGGTGGGCACATTATATACGTCTATATCGCAATATAACCTAACCTAACCCATCTAGACCCTCGCTGGTAATGTTTTACAAAATCCCGGTCGTATCGGCCCGTACTTTGCCGTGGGGACATTATATACGTCTATAAGGTTATATATCCTAACCTAAGGGAAACTAACTTCTCGGATGTAGTATTTTCCAACATTCCTGGCGGGTCGGCCCCTACTTCTCGGTGGGAACATTATATACGTCTATAACGTAATATACCCTAACCTAACCCACCTAGACCCTCGCTGGTAATGTTTCACAGAATCCCGTTCATGTCTTCCCGTACGTCTCGGTGCGGATATTATATACGTCTATAAATTTATATATCCTAACCTAAGGGAACCTAACATCTCGGATGTAGTATTTTCCAACATTCCTGGCGGGTCGGCCCCTACTTCTCGGTGGGCACATTATATACGTCTATATCGTAATATAACCTAACCTAACCCATCTAGACCGTCGCTGGTAATGTTTTACAAAATCCCGGTCGTGTCGACCCGTACTTCTCGGTGGGGACTTTATATACGTCTATAACGTTATATATCCTAACCTGAGGGAACCTAACATCTCGGATGTAGTATTTTCCAACATTCCTGGCGGGCCAGCCCCTACTTCTCGGTGGGCACATTATATACGTCCATATCGTAATATAACCTAACCTAACCCATCTAGACCCTCGCTGGTAATGTTTTACAAAATTCCGGTCGTGTCGGCCCGTACTTTGCCGTGGGGACATTATATACGTCTATAACTTTATATATCCGAACCTGAGGGTACCTAACTTCTCGGATGTAGTATTTTCCAACATTCCTGGCGGGTCGGCCCCCACTTCTCGGTGGACACATTATATACGTCTATATCGTAATATAACCTAACCTAACCCATCTAGACCGTCGCTGGTAATGTTTTACAAAATCCCGGTCGTGTCGTCCCGTACTTTGCCGTGGGGACATTATATACGTCTATAAGGTTATATATCCTAACCTAAGGGAACCTAACATCTCGGATGTAGTATTTTCCAACTTTCCTGGCGGGTCGGCCCCTACTTCTCGGTGGGCACATTATATACGTCTATATCGTAATAAAACCTAACCTAACCCACCTAGACCCTCGCTGGTAATGTTTCACAGAATCCCGTTCATGCCTTCCCGTACGTCTCAGTGCGGATATTATATACGTCTATAAATTTATATATCCTAACCTAAGGGAACCTAATATCTCGGATGTAGTATTGTCGAACATTCCTGGCGGGTTGGCCCCTACTTCTCGGTGGGCACATTATATACGTCTATATCGTAATATAACCTAACCTAACCCATCTAGACCGTCACTGGTAATGTTTTACAAAATCCCGGTCGTATCGTCCCGTACTTCTCGGTGGGGACATTATATACGTCTATAACGTTATATATCCCTAACCCAAGGGCACCTAACATCTCGGATGTAGTATTTTCCAACATAACTGGCGGGTCGGCCCCTACTTCTCGGTGGGCACATTATATACGTCTATATCGCAATATAACCTAACCTAACCCATCTAGACCCTCGCTGGTAATGTTTTACAAAATCCCTGTCGTGTCGGCCCGTACTTCTCGTTGGGGACATTATATACGTCCATAACGTTATATAACCTAACCTAAGGGAACCTATCATCTCGGATGTAGTATTTTCCAACATTCCTGGCGGGTCGGCCCCTACTTCTCGGTGGGCACATTATATACGTCTATATCGCAATATAACCTAACCTAACACATCTAGACCCTCGCTGGTATTGTTTTACAAAATCCCGGTCGTGTCGTCCCGTACTTCTCGGTGGGGACATTATATACGTCTATAACGTTATATATCCTAACCTAAGGGAACCTAACATCGCGGATGTAGTATTTCACAACATTCCTGGCGGGTCGGCGCCAATTCTCGGTGGGAACATTATATACGTCTATAACGTAATATAACCTAACCTAACCCATCTAGGCCCTCGCTGGTAATGTTTTACAAAATCCCGGTCGTGTCGACCCGTACTTCTCGGTGGGGACATTATATACGTCTACAAATTTATATATCCTAACCCAAGGGAACCTAACATCTCGGATGTAGTATTTTCCTACATTCCTGGCGGGTCGGCCCCTACTTCTCGGTGGGCACATTATATACGTCTATATCGCAATATAACCTAACCTAACCCATCTAGACCCTCGCTGGTAATGTTTTACAAAATCGCGGTCGTGTCGGCCCGTACTTTGCCGTGGGGACATTATATACGTCTATAACTTTATATATCCTAACCTGAGGGAACCTAACATCTCGGATGTAGTATTTTCCAACATTCCTGACGGGCCAGCCCCTACTTCTCGGTGGGCACATTATATACGTCCATATCGTAATATAACCGAACCTAACCCATCTAGACCCTCGCTGGTAATGTTTTACAAAATTCCGGTCGTGTCGGCCCGTACTTCTCGGTGGAGACATTATATACCTCTACAACGTTATATATCCTAACCTAAGGGAACCTAACATCTCGGATGTCGTATTTTCCAACATTCCTGGCGGGTCGGCCCCTACATCTCGGTGGGCACATTATATACGTCTATATCGCAATATAACCTAACCTAACACATCTAGACCCTCGCTGGTAATGTTTTACAAAATCCCGGTCGTGTCGGCCCATACTTCTCGGTGCGGACATTGTATACGTCTATAACGTTATACATCCTAACCTAAGTGAACCTAACATCGCGGATGTAGTATTTCACAACATTCCTGGCGGGTCGGCGCCAATTCTCGGTGGGAACATTATATACGTCTATATCGTAATATAACCTAACCTAACCCACCTAGACCGTCGCTGGTAATGTTTCACAGAATCGCGTTCATGTCTTCCCGTACGTCTCGGTGCGGATATTATATACGTCTATAAGTTTATATATCCTAACCTAAGGGAACCTAACATCTCGGATGTAGTATTTTCCAACATTCCTGGCGGGTCGGCCCCTACTTCCCGGTGGGCACATTATATACGTCCATATCGTAATATAACATAACCTAACCCATCTAGACCCTCGCTGGTAATGTTTTACAAAATTCCGGTCGTGTGTGCCCGTACTTTGCCGTGGGAACATTATATACGTCTATAACGTTATATATCCTAACCTAAGGGAACCTAACATCTCGGATGTAGTATTTTCCAACATTCCTGGAGGGTCGGCCCCCACTTCTCGGTGGACTCATTATATACGTCTATATCGTAATATAACCAAACCTAACCCATCTAGACCGTCGCTGGTAATGTTTTACAAAATCCCGGTCGTGTCGACCCGTACTTCTCGGTGGGGACATTATATACGTCTATAACGTTATATATCCTAACCTAAGGGAACCTAACATCGCGGATGTAGTATTTCACAACATTCCTGGCGGGTCGGCGCCAATTCTCGGTGGGAACATTATATACGTCTATAACGTAATATAACCTAACCTAACCCATCTAGGCCCTCGCTGGTAATGTTTTACAAAATCCCGGTCGTGTCGGCCCATACTTCTCGGTGGGGACATTATATACGTCTACAAATTTATATATCCTAACCCAAGGGAACCTAACATCTCGGATGTAGTATTTTCCAACATTCCTGGCGGGTCGGCCCCTACTTCTCGGTGGGCA
Organism: Xylocopa violacea; assembly: GCA_963969225.1. NCBI lineage: Eukaryota > Metazoa > Arthropoda > Insecta > Hymenoptera > Apidae > Xylocopa > Xylocopa violacea. Next base: position 4,150,082 of record CAXAJV010000011.1, on the reverse strand, counting down.
CATTATATACGTCTATATCGCAATATAACCTAACCTAACCCATCTAGACCCTCGCTGGTAATGTTTTACAAAATCCCGGTCGTGTCGGCCCGTACTTTGCCGTGGGGACATTATATACGTCTATAACGTTATATATCCTAACCCAAGGGAACCTAACATCTCGGATGTAGTATTTTCCAACATTCCTGGCGGGCCAGCCCCTACTTCTCGGTGGGCACATTATATACGTCCATATCGAAATATAACCTAACCTAACCCATCTAGACCCTCGCTGGTAATGTTTTACAAAATTCCGGTCGTGTCTGCCCGTACTTCTCGGTGGGGACATTATATACGTCTATAACGTTATATATCCTAACCTAAGGGAACCTAACATCTCGGATGTAGTATTTTCCAACATTCCTGGCGGATCGGCCCCTACTTCTCGGTGGGCATATTATATACGTCTATATCGTAATATAACCTAACCTAACCCATCTAGACCCTCGCTGGTAATGTTTTACAAAATCCCGGTCGTGTCTGTCCGTACTTCTCGGTGGGGACATTATATACGTCTATAACGTTATATATCCTAACCTAAGGGAACCTAACATCTCGGATGTCGTATTTTCCAACATTCCTGGCGGGTCGGCCCCTACTTCTCGGTGGGCACATTATATACGTCTATAACGTAATATAACCTAACCTAACACATCAAGCCCCTAGCTGGGAATGTTTTACAGAATACCGTTCATGTCTTCCCGAAGGTCTCGGTGCGTACATTATATACGTCTATAAATTTATATATCCTAACCTAAGGGAAACTAACTTCTCGGATGTAGTGTTTTCCAACATTCCTGGCGGGTCGGCCCCTACTTCTCGGTGGGCACATTATATACGTCTATATCGTAATATAACCTAACCTAACCCATCTAGACCCTCGCTGGTAATGTTTTACAAAATCCCGGTCTTGTCGGCCCGTACTTCTCGGTGGGGACATTATATACGTCTATAACGTTATATATCCTAACCTAAGGGAACCTAACTTCTCGGATGTAGTATTTTCCAACATTCCTGGCGGGTCGGCCCCTACTTCTCGGAGGGCACATTATATACGTCTATATCGTAATATAACCTAACCTAACCCATCTAGACCGTCGCTGGTAATGTTTTACAAAATCCCGGTCGTGTCGACCCGTAATTCTCGGTGGGGACATTATATACGTCTATAACGTTATATATCCTAACCCAAGGGAACCTAACATCTCGGATGTAGTATTTTCCAACATTCCTGGCGGGTCGGCCCCTACTTCTCGGTGGGCACATTATATACGTCTATATCGCAATATAACCTAACCTAACCCATATAGACACTCGCTGGTAATGTTTTACAAAATCCCGGTCGTGTCGGCCCGTACTTTGCCGTGGGGACATTATATACGTCTATAAGGTTATATATCCTAACCTAAGGGAACCTAACATCTCGGATGTAGTATTTTCCAACTTTCCTGGCGGGTCGGCCCCTACTTCTCGGTGGGCACATTATATACGTCTATATCGTAATAAAACCTAACCTAACCCACCTAGACCCTCGCTGGTAATGTTTCACAGAATCCCGTTCATGCCTTCCCGTACGTCTCGGTGCGGATATTATATACGTCTATAAATTTATATATCCTAACCTAAGGGAACCTAATATCTCGGATGTAGTATTGTCGAACATTCCTGGCGTGTTGGCCCCTACTTCTCGGTGGGCACATTATATACGTCTATATCGTAATATAACCTAACCTAACCCATCTAGACCGTCACTGGTAATGTTTTACAAAATCCCTGTCGTGTCGGCCCGTACTTCTCGTTGGGGACATTATATACGTCTATAACGTTATATATCCTAACCTAAGGGAACCTATCATCTCGGATGTAGTATTTTCCAACATTCCTGGCGGGTCGGCCCCTACTTCTCGGTGGGCACATTATTTACGTCTATATCGCAATATAACCTAACCTAACACATCTAGACCCTCGCTGGTATTGTTTTACAAAATCCCGGTCGTGTCGTCCCGTACTTCTCGGTGGGGACATTATATACGTCTATAACGTTATATATCCTAACCTAAGGGAACCTAACATCGCGGATGTAGTATTTCACAACATTCCTGGCGGGTCGGCGCCAATTCTCGGTGGGAACATTATATACGTCTATAACGTAATATAACCTAACCTAACCCATCTAGGCCCTCGCTGGTAATGTTTTACAAAATCCCGGTCGTGTCGGCCCGTACTTCTCGGTGGGGACATTATATACGTCTACAAATTTATATATCCTAACCCAAGGGAACCTAACATCTCGGATGTAGTATTTTCCAACATTCCTGGCGGGTCGGCCCCTACTTCTCGGTGGGCACATTATATACGTCTATATCGCAATATAACCTAACCTAACACATCTAGACCCTCGCTGGTAATGTTTTACAAAATCCCGGTCGTGTCGGCCCGTACTTTGCCGTGGGGACATTATATACGTCTATAACGTTATACATCCTAACCTAAGTGAACCTAACATCTCGGATGTCGTATTTTCTAACATTCCTGGCGGGTCGGCCCCTACTTCTCGGTGGGCACATTATATACGTCTATAACGTAATATAACCTAACCTAACACATCTAGCCCCTAGCTGGGAATGTTTTACAGAATCCCGTTCATGTCTTCCCGAAGGTCTCGGTGCGTACATTATATACGTCTATAAATTTATATATCCTAACCTAAGGGAAACTAACTTCTCGGATGTAGTATTTTCCAACATTCCTGGCGGGTCGGCCCCTACTTCTCGGTGGGCACATTATATACGTCTATATCGTAATATAACCTAACCTAACCCATCTAGACCCTCGCTGGTAATGTTTTACAAAATCCCGGTCTTGTCGGCCCGTACTTCTCGGTGGGGACATTATATACGTCTATAACGTTATATATCCTAACCTAAGGGAACCTAACTTCTCGGATGTAGTATTTTCCAAAATTCCTGGCGGGTCGGCCCCTACTTCTCGGAGGGCACATTATATACGTCTATATCGTAATATAACCTAACCTAACCCATCTAGACCGTCGCTGGTAATGTTTTACAAAATCCCGGTCGTGTCGACCCGTAATTCTCGGTGGGGACATTATATACGTCTATAACGTTATATATCCTAACCCAAGGGAACCTAACATCTCGGATGTAGTATTTTCCAACATTCCTGGCGGGTCGGCCCCTACTTCTCGGTGGGCACATTATGTACGTCTATATCGCAATATAACCTAACCTAACCCATATAGACACTCTCTGGTAATGTTTTACAAAATCCCGGTCGTGTCGGCCCGTACTTTGCCGTGGGGACATTATATACGTCTATAAGGTTATATATCCTAACCTAAGGGAACCTAACATCTCGGATGTAGTATTTTCCAACTTTCCTGGCGGGTCGGCCCCTACTTCTCGGTGGGCACATTATATACGTCTATATCGTAATAAAACCTAACCTAACCCACCTAGACCCTCGCTGGTAATGTTTCACAGAATCCCGTTCATGCCTTCCCGTACGTCTCGGTGCGGATATTATATACGTCTATAAATTTATATATCCTAACCTAAGGGAACCTAATATCTCGGATGTAGTATTGTCGAACATTCCTGGCGTGTTGGCCCCTACTTCTCGGTGGGCACATTATATACGTCTATATCGTAATATAACCTAACCTAACCCATCTAGACCGTCACTGGTAATGTTTTACAAAATCCCGGTCGTATCGTCCCGTACTTCTCGGTGGGGACATTATATACGTCTATAACGTTATATATCCCTAACCCAAGGGCACCTAACATCTCGGATGTAGTATTTTCCAACATAACTGGCGGGTCGGCCCCTACTTCTCGGTGGGCACATTATATACGTCTATATCGCAATATAACCTAACCTAACCCATCTAGACCCTCGCTGGTAATGTTTTACAAAATCCCTGTCGTGTCGGCCCGTACTTCTCGTTGGGGACATTATATACGTCTATAACGTTATATATCCTAACCTAAGGGAACCTATCATCTCGGATGTAGTATTTTCCAATATTCCTGGCGGGTCGGCCCCTACTTCTCGGTGGGCACATTATATACGTCTATATCGCAATATAACCTAACCTAACACATCTAGACCCTCGCTGGTATTGTTTTACAAAATCCCGGTCGTGTCGTCCCGTACTTCTCGGTGGGGACATTATATACGTCTATAACGGTATATATCCTAACCTAAGGGAACCTAACATCGCGGATGTAGTATTTCACAACATTCCTGGCGGGTCGGCGCCAATTCTCGGTGGGAACATTATATACGTCTATAACGTAATATAACCTAACCTAACCCATCTAGGCCCTCGCTGGTAATGTTTTACAAAATCCCGGTCGTGTCGGCCCGTACTTCTCGGTGGGGACATTATATACGTCTACAAATTTATATATCCTAACCCAAGGGAACCTAACATCTCGGATGTAGTATTTACCAACATTCCTGGCGGGTCGGCCCCTACTTCTCGGTGGGCACATTATATACGTCTATATCGCAATATAACCTAACCTAACCCATCTAGACCCTCGCTGGTAATGTTTTACAAAATCCCGGTCGTGTCGGCCCGTACTTTGCCGTGGGGACATTATATACGTCTATAACTTTATATATCCTAACCTGAGGGAACCTAACATCTCGGATGTAGTATTTTCCAACATTCCTGACGGGCCAGCCCCTACTTCTCGGTGGGCACATTATATACGTCCATATCGTAATATAACCGAACCTAACCCATCTAGACCCTCGCTGGTAATGTTTTACAAAATTCCGGTCGTGTCGGCCCGTACTTCTCGGTGGAGACATTATATACCTCTACAACGTTATATATCCTAACCTAAGGGAACCTAACATCTCGGATGTCGTATTTTCCAACATTCCTGGGGGGTCGGCCCCTACATCTCGGTGGGCACATTATATACGTCTATATCGCAATATAACCTAACCTAACACATCTAGACCCTCGCTGGTAATGTTTTACAAAATCCCGGTCGTGTCGGCCCATACTTCTCGGTGCGGACATTGTATACGTCTATAACGTTATACATCCTAACCTGAGTGAACCTAACATCGCGGATGTAGTATTTCACAACATTCCTGGCGGGTCGGCGCCAATTCTCGGTGGGAACATTATATACGTCTATATCGTAATATAACCTAACCTAACCCACCTAGACCGTCGCTGGTAATGTTTCACAGAATCGCGTTCATGTCTTCCCGTACGTCTCGGTGCGGATATTATATACGTCTATAAATTTATATATCCTAACCTAAGGGAACCTAACATCTCGGATGTAGTATTTTCCAACATACCTGGCGGGTCGGCCCCTACTTCCCGGTGGGCACATTATATACGTCCATATCGTAATATAACCTAACCTAACCCATCTAGACCCTCGCTGGTAATGTTTTACAAAATTCCGGTCGTGTGTGCCCGTACTTTGCCGTGGGGACATTATATACGTCTATAACGTTATATATCCTAACCTAAGGGAACCTAACATCTCGGATGTAGTATTTTCCAACATTCCTGGAGGGTCGGCCCCCACTTCTCGGTGGACTCATTATATACGTCTATATCGTAATATAACCTAACCTAACCCATCTAGACAGTCGCTGGTAATGTTTTACAAAATCCCGGTCGTGTCGACCCGTACTTCTCGGTGGGGACATTATATACGTCTATAACGTTATATATCCTAACCTAAGGGAACCTAACATCTCGGATGTAGTATTTTCCAACATTCCTGGCGGATCGGCCCCTACTTCTCGGTGGGCACATTATATACGTCTATATCGTAATATAACCTAACCTAACCCATCTAGACCCTCGCTGGTAATGTTTTACAAAATCCCTGTCGTGTCGGCCCGTACTTCTCGTTGGGGACATTATATACGTCTATAACGTTATATATCCTAACCTAAGGGAACCTATCATCTCGGATGTAGTATTTTCCAACATTCCTGGCGGGTCGGCCCCTACTTCTCGGTGGGCACATTATATACGTCTATATCGCAATATAACCTAACCTAACACATCTAGACCCTCGCTGGTATTGTTTTACAAAATCCCGGTCGTGTCGTCCCGTACTTCTCGGCGGGGACATTATATACGTCTATAACGTTATATATCCTAACCTAAGGGAACCTAACATCGCGGATGTAGTATTTCACAACATTCCTGGCGGGTCGGCGCCAATTCTCGGTGGGAACATTATATACGTCTATAACGTAATATAACCTAACCTAACCCATCTAGGCCCTCGCTGGTAATGTTTTACAAAATCCCGGTCGTGTCGGCCCGTACTTCTCGGTGGGGACATTATATACGTCTACAAATTTATATATCCTAACCCAAGGGAACCTAACATCTCGGATGTAGTATTTTCCAACATTCCTGGCGGGTCGGCCCCTACTTCTCGGTGGGCACATTATATACGTCTATATCGCAATATAACCTAACCTAACCCATCTAGACCCTCGCTGGTAATGTTTTACAAAATCCCGGTCGTGTCGGCCCGTACTTTGCCGTGGGGACATTATATACGTCTATAACTTTATATATCCTAACCTGAGGGAACCTAACATCTCGGATGTAGTATTTTCCAACATTCCTGACGGGCCAGCCCCTACTTCTCGGTGGGCACATTATATACGTCCATATCGTAATATAACCGAACCTAACCCATCTAGACCCTCGCTGGTAATGTTTTACAAAATTCCGGTCGTGTCGGCCCGTACTTCTCGGTGGAGACATTATATACCTCTACAACGTTATATATCCTAACCTAAGGGAACCTAACATCTCGGATGTCGTATTTTCCAACATTCCTGGCGGGTCGGCCCCTACATCTCGGTGGGCACATTATATACGTCTATATCGCAATATAACCTAACCTAACACATCTAGACCCTCGCTGGTAATGTTTTACAAAATCCCGGTCGTGTCGGCCCATACTTCTCGGTGCGGACATTGTATACGTCTATAACGTTATACATCCTAACCTAAGTGAACCTAACATCTCGGATGTCGTATTTTCTAACATTCCTGGTGGGTCGGCCCCTACTTCTCGGTGGGCACATTATATACGTCTATAACGTAATATAACCTAACCTAACACATCTAGCCCCTAGCTGGGAATGTTTTACAGAATCCCGTTCATGTCTTCCCGAAGGTCTCGGTGCGTACATTATATACGTCTATAAATTTATATATCCTAACCTAAGGGAAACTAACTTCTCGGATGTAGTATTTTCCAACATTCCTGGCGGGTCGGCCCCTACTTCTCGGTGGGCACATTATATACGTCTATATCGTAATATAACCTAACCTAACCCATCTAGACCCTCGCTGGTAATGTTTTACAAAATCCCGGTCTTGTCGGCCCGTACTTCTCGGTGGGGACATTATATACGTCTATAACGTTATATATCCTAACCTAAGGGAACCTAACTTCTCGGATGTAGTATTTTCCAACATTCCTGGCGGGTCGGCCCCTACTTCTCGGAGGGCACATTATATACGTCTATATCGTAATATAACCTAACCTAACCCATCTAGACCGTCGCTGGTAATGTTTTACAAAATCCCGGTCGTGTCGACCCGTAATTCTCGGTGGGGACATTATATACGTCTATAACGTTATATATCCTAACCCAAGGGAACCTAACATCTCGGATGTAGTATTTTCCAACATTCCTGGCGGGTCGGCCCCTACTTCTCGGTGGGCACATTATATACATCTATATCGCAATATAACCTAACCTAACCCATATAGACACTCTCTGGTAATGTTTTACAAAATCCCGGTCGTGTCGGCCCGTACTTTGCCGTGGGGACATTATATACGTCTATAAGGTTATATATCCTAACCTAAGGGAACCTAACATCTCGGATGTAGTATTTTCCAACTTTCCTGGCGGGTCGGCCCCTACTTCTCGGTGGGCACATTATATACGTCTATATCGTAATAAAACCTAACCTAACCCACCTAGACCCTCGCTGGTAATGTTTCACAGAATCCCGTTCATGCCTTCCCGTACGTCTCGGTGCGGATATTATATACGTCTATAAATTTATATATCCTAACCTAAGGGAACCTAATATCTCGGATGTAGTATTGTCGAACATTCCTGGCGTGTTGGCCCCTACTTCTCGGTGGGCACATTATATACGTCTATATCGTAATATAACCTAACCTAACCCATCTAGACCGTCACTGGTAATGTTTTACAAAATCCCGGTCGTATCGTCCCGTACTTCTCGGTGGGGACATTATATACGTCTATAACGTTATATATCCTAACCTAAGGGAACCTAACATCGCGGATGTAGTATTTCACAACATTCCTGGCGGGTCGGCGCCAATTCTCGGTGGGAACATTATATACGTCTATAACGTAATATAACCTAACCTAACCCATCTAGGCCCTCGCTGGTAATGTTTTACAAAATCCCGGTCGTGTCGGCCCGTACTTCTCGGTGGGGACATTATATACGTCTACAAATTTATATATCCTAACCCAAGGGAACCTAACATCTCGGGTGTAGTATTTTCCAACATTCCTGGCGGGTCGGCCCCTACTTCTCGGTGGGCACATTATATACGTCTATATCGCAATATAACCTAACCTAACCCATCTAGACCCTCGCTGGTAATGTTTTACAAAATCCCGGTCGTGTCGGCCCGTACTTTGCCGTGGGGACATTATATACGTCTATAACGTTATATATCCTAACCCAAGGGAACCTAACATCTCGGATGTAGTATTTTCCAACATTCCTGGCGGGCCAGCCCCTACTTCTCGGTGGGCACATTATATACGTCCATATCGAAATATAACCTAACCTAACCCATCTAGACCCTCGCTGGTAATGTTTTACAAAATTCCGGTCGTGTCTGCCCGTACTTCTCGGTGGGGACATTATATACGTCTATAACGTTATATATCCTAACCTAAGGGAACCTAACATCTCGGATGTAGTATTTTCCAACATTCCTGGCGGATCGGCCCCTACTTCTCGGTGGGCACATTATATACGTCTATATCGTAATATAACCTAACCTAACCCATCTAGACCCTCGCTGGTAATGTTTTACAAAATCCCGGTCGTGTATGCCCGTACTTCTCGGTGGGGACATTATATACGTCTATAACGTTATATATCCTAACCTAAGGGAACCTAACATCTCGGATGTCGTATTTTCCAACATTCCTGGCGGGTCGGCCCCTACTTCTCGGTGGGCACATTATATACGTCCATAGCGCAATATAACCTAACCTAACCCATATAGACACTCGCTGGTAATGTTTTACAAAATCCCGGTCGTGTCGGCCCGTACTTTGCCGTGGGGACATTATATACGTCTATAAGGTTATATATCCTAACCTAAGGGAACCTAACATCTCGGATGTAGTATTTTCCAACTTTCCTGGCGGGTCGGCCCCTACTTCTCGGTGGGCACATTATATACGTCTATATCGTAATAAAACCTAACCTAACCCACCTAGACCCTCGCTGGTAATGTTTCACAGAATCCCGTTCATGCCTTCCCGTACGTCTCGGTGCGGATATTATATACGTCTATAAATTTATATATCCTAACCTAAGGGAACGTAATATCTCGGATGTAGTATTGTCGAACATTCCTGGCGGGTTGGCCCCTACTTCTCGGTGGGCACATTATATACGTCTATATCGTAATATAACCTAACCTAACCCATCTAGACCGTCACTGGTAATGTTTTACAAAATCCCGGTCGTATCGTCCCGTACTTCTCGGTGGGGACATTATATACGTCTATAACGTTATATATCCCTAACCCAAGGGCACCTAACATCTCGGATGTAGTATTTTCCAACATAACTGGCGAGTCGGCCCCTACTTCTCGGTGGGCACATTATATACGTCTATATCGCAATATAACCTAACCTAACCCATCTAGACCCTCGCTGGTAATGTTTTACAAAATCCCTGTCGTGTCGGCCCGTACTTCTCGTTGGGGACATTATATACGTCTATAACGTTATATATCCTAACCTAAGGGAACCTATCATCTCGGATGTAGTATTTTCCAACATTCCTGGCGAGTCGGCCCCTACTTCTCGGTGGGCACATTATATACGTCTATATCGCAATATAACCTAACCTAACACATCTAGACCCTCGCTGGTATTGTTTTACAAAATCCCGGTCGTGTCGTCCCGTACTTCTCGGTGGGGACATTATATACGTCTATAACGTTATATATCCTAACCTAAGGGAACCTAACATCGCGGATGTAGTATTTCACAACATTCCTGGCGGGTCGGCGCCAATTCTCGGTGGGAACATTATATACGTCTATAACGTAATATAACCTAACCTAACCCATCTAGGCCCTCGCTGGTAATGTTTTACAAAATCCCGGTCGTGTCGGCCCGTACTTCTCGGTGGGGACATTATATACGTCTACAAATTTATATATCCTAACCCAAGGGAACCTAACATCTCGGATGTAGTATTTTCCAACATTCCTGGCGGGTCGGCCCCTACTTCTCGGTGGGCACATTATATACGTCTATATCGCAATATAACCTAACTTAACCCATCTAGACCCTCGCTGGTAATGTTTTACAAAATCCCGGTCGTGTCGGCCCGTACTTTGCCGTGGGGACATTATATACGTCTATAACTTTATATATCCTAACCTGAGGGAACCTAACATCTCGGATGTAGTATTTTCCAACATTCCTGGCGGGCCAGCCCCTACTTCTCGGTGGGCACATTATATACGTCCATATCGAAATATAACCTAACCTAACCCATCTAGACCCTCGCTGGTAATGTTTTACAAAATTCCGGTCGTGTCTGCCCGTACTTCTCGGTGGGGACATTATATACGTCTATAACGTTATATATCCTAACCTAAGGGAACCTAACATCTCGGATGTAGTATTTTCCAACATTCCTGGCGGATCGGCCCCTACTTCTCGGTGGGCACATTATATACGTCTATATCGTAATATAACCTAACCTAACCCATCTAGACCCTCGCTGGTAATGTTTTACAAAATCCCGGTCGTGTCTGCCCGTACTTCTCGGTGGGGACATTATATACGTCTATAACGTTATATATCCTAACCTAAGGGAACCTAACATCTCGGATGTCGTATTTTCCAACATTCCTGGCGGGTCGGCCCCTACTTCTCGGTGGGCACATTATATACGTCCATAGCGCAATATAACCTAACCTAACCCATATAGACACTCGCTGGTAATGTTTTACAAAATCCCGGTCGTGTCGGCCCGTACTTTGCCGTGGGGACATTATATACGTCTATAAGGTTATATATCCTAACCTAAGGGAACCTAACATCTCGGATGTAGTATTTTCCAACTTTCCTGGCGGGTCGGCCCCTACTTCTCGGTGGGCACATTATATACGTCTATATCGTAATAAAACCAAACCTAACCCACCTAGACCCTCGCTGGTAATGTTTCACAGAATCCCGTTCATGCCTTCCCGTACGTCTCGGTGCGGATATTATATACGTCTATAAATTTATATATCCTAACCTAAGGGAACCTAATATCTCGGATGTAGTATTGTCGAACATTCCTGGCGGGTTGGCCCCTACTTCTCGGTGGGCACATTATATACGTCTATATCGTAATATAACCTAACCTAACCCATCTAGACCGTCACTGGTAATGTTTTACAAAATCCCGGTCGTATCGTCCCGTACTTCTCGGTGGGGACATTATATACGTCTATAACGTTATATATCCCTAACCCAAGGGCACCTAACATCTCGGATGTAGTATTTTCCAACATAACTGGCGGGTCGGCCCCTACTTCTCGGTGGGCACATTATATACGTCTATATCGCAATATAACCTAACCTGACCCATCTAGACCCTCGCTGGTAATGTTTTACAAAATCCCTGTCGTGTCGGCCCGTACTTCTCGTTGGGGACATTATATACGTCTATAACGTTATATATCCTAACCTAAGGGAACCTATCATCTCGGATGTAGTATTTTCCAACACTCCTGGCGAGTCGGCCCCTACTTCTCGGTGGGCACATTATATACGTCTATATCGCAATATAACCTAACCTAACACATCTAGACCCTCGCTGGTATTGTTTTACAAAATCCCGGTCGTGTCGTCCCGTACTTCTCGGTGGGGACATTATATACGTCTATAACGTTATATATCCTAACCTAAGGGAACCTAACATCGCGGATGTAGTATTTCACAACATTCCTGGCGGGTCGGCGCCAATTCTCGGTGGGAACATTATATACGTCTATAACGTAATATAACCTAACCTAACCCATCTAGGCCCTCGCTGGTAATGTTTTACAAAATCCCGGTCGTGTCGGCCCGTACTTCTCGGTGGGGACATTATATACGTCTACAAATTTATATATCCTAACCCAAGGGAACCTAACATCTCGGATGTAGTATTTTCCAACATTCCTGGCGGGTCGGCCCCTACTTCTCGGTGGGCACATTATATACGTCTATATCGCAATATAACCTAACTTAACCCATCTAGACCCTCGCTGGTAATGTTTTACAAAATCCCGGTCGTGTCGGCCCGTACATTGCCGTGGGGACATTATATACGTCTATAACTTTATATATCCTAACCTGAGGGAACCTAACATCTCGGATGTAGTATTTTCCAACATTCCTGACGGGCCAGCCCCTACTTCTCGGTGGGCACATTATATACGTCCATATCGTAATATAACCGAACCTAACCCATCTAGACCCTCGCTGGTAATGTTTTACAAAATTCCGGTCGTGTCGGCCCGTACTTCTCGGTGGAGACATTATATACCTCTACAACGTTATATATCCTAACCTAAGGGAACCTAACATCTCGGATGTCGTATTTTCCAACATTCCTGGCGGGTCGGCCCCTACATCTCGGTGGGCACATTATATACGTCTATATCGCAATATAACCTAACCTAACACATCTAGACCCTCGCTGGTAATGTTTTACAAAATCCCGGTCGTGTCGGCCCATACTTCTCGGTGCGGACATTGTATACGTCTATAACGTTATACATCCTAACCTAAGTGAACCTAACATCGCGGATGTAGTATTTCACAACATTCCTGGCGGGTCGGCGCCAATTCTCGGTGGGAACATTATATACGTCTATATCGTAATATAACCTAACCTAACCCACCTAGACCGTCGCTGGTAATGTTTCACAGAATCGCGTTCATGTCTTCCCGTACGTCTCGGTGCGGATATTATATACGTCTATAAATTTATATATCCTAACCTAAGGGAACCTAACATCTCGGATGTAGTATTTTCCAACATTCCTGGCGGGTCGGCCCCTACTTCCCGGTGGGCACATTATATACGTCCATATCGTAATATAACCTAACCTAACCCATCTAGACCCTCGCTGGTAATGTTTTACAAAATTCCGGTCGTGTGTGCCCGTACTTTGCCGTGGGGACATTATATACGTCTATAACGTTATATATCCTAACCTAAGGGAACCTAACATCTCGGATGTAGTATTTTCCAACATTCCTGGAGGGTCGGCCCCCACTTCTCGGTGGACTCATTATATACGTCTATATCGTAATATAACCTAACCTAACCCATCTAGACAGTCGCTGGTAATGTTTTACAAAATCCCGGTCGTGTCGACCCGTACTTCTCGGTGGTGACATTATATACGTCTATAACGTTATATATCCTAACCTAAGGGAACCTAACATCGCGGATGTAGTATTTCACAACATTCCTGGCGGGTCGGCGCCAATTCTCGGTGGGAACATTATATACGTCTATAACGTAATATAACCTAACCTAACCCATCTAGGCCCTCGCTGGTAATGTTTTACAAAATCCCGGTCGTGTCGGCCCGTACTTCTCGGTGGGGACATTATATACGTCTACAAATTTATATATCCTAACCCAAGGGAACCTAACATCTCGGATGTAGTATTTTCCAACATTCCTGGCGGGTCGGCCCCTACTTCTCGGTGGGCACATTATATACGTCTATATCGCAATATAACCTAACCTAACCCATCTAGACCCTCGCTGGTAATGTTTTACAAAATCCCGGTCGTGTCGGCCCGTACTTTGCCGTGGGGACATTATATACGTCTATAACGTTATATATCCTAACCCAAGGGAACCTAACATCTCGGATGTAGTATTTTCCAACATTCCTGGCGGGCCAGCCCCTACTTCTCGGTGGGCACATTATATACGTCCATATCGAAATATAACCTAACCTAACCCATCTAGACCCTCGCTGGTAATGTTTTACAAAATTCCGGTCGTGTCTGCCCGTACTTCTCGGTGGGGACATTATATACGTCTATAACGTTATATATCCTAACCTAAGGGAACCTAACATCTCGGATGTAGTATTTTCCAACATTCCTGGCGGATCGGCCCCTACTTCTCGGTGGGCACATTATATACGTCTATATCGTAATATAACCTAACCTAACCCATCTAGACCCTCGCTGGTAATGTTTTACAAAATCCCGGTCGTGTCTGCCCGTACTTCTCGGTGGGGACATTATATACGTCTATAACGTTATATATCCTAACCTAAGGGAACCTAACATCTCGGATGTCGTATTTTCCAACATTCCTGGCGGGTCGGCCCCTACTTCTCGGTGGGCACATTATATACGTCTATATCGCAATATAACCTAACCTAACACATCTAGACCTTCGCTGGTAATGTTTCACAGAATCCCGTTCATGCCTTCCCGTACGTCTCGGTGCGGATATTATATACGTCTATAAATTTATATATCCTAACCTAAGGGAACGTAATATCTCGGATGTAGTATTGTCGAACATTCCTGGCGGGTTGGCCCCTACTTCTCGGTGGGCACATTATATACGTCTATATCGTAATATAACCTAACCTAACCCATCTAGACCGTCACTGGTAATGTTTTACAAAATCCCGGTCGTATCGTCCCGTACTTCTCGGTGGGGACATTATATACGTCTATAACGTTATATATCCCTAACCCAAGGGCACCTAACATCTCGGATGTAGTATTTTCCAACATAACTGGCGGGTCGGCCCCTACTTCTCGGTGGGCACATTATATACGTCTATATCGCAATATAACCTAACCTAACCCATCTAGACCCTCGCTGGTAATGTTTTACAAAATCCCTGTCGTGTCGGCCCGTACTTCTCGTTGGGGACATTATATACGTCTATAACGTTATATATCCTAACCTAAGGGAACCTATCATCTCGGATGTAGTATTTTCCAACATTCCTGGCGAGTCGGCCCCTACTTCTCGGTGGGCACATTATATACGTCTATATCGCAATATAACCTAACCTAACACATCTAGACCCTCGCTGGTATTGTTTTACAAAATCCCGGTCGTGTCGTCCCGTACTTCTCGGTGGGGACATTATATACGTCTATAACGTTATATATCCTAACCTAAGGGAACCTAACATCGCGGATGTAGTATTTCACAACATTCCTGGCGGGTCGGCGCCAATTCTCGGTGGGAACATTATATACGTCTATAACGTAATATAACCTAACCTAACCCATCTAGGCCCTCGCTGGTAATGTTTTACAAAATCCCGGTCGTGTCGGCCCGTACTTCTCGGTGGGGACATTATATACGTCTACAAATTTATATATCCTAACCCAAGGGAACCTAACATCTCGGATGTAGTATTTTCCAACATTCCCGGCGGGTCGGCCCCTACTTCTCGGTGGGCACATTATATACGTCTATATCGCAATATAACCTAACTTAACCCATCTAGACCCTCGCTGGTAATGTTTTACAAAATCCCGGTCGTGTCGGCCCGTACTTTGCCGTGGGGACATTATATACGTCTATAACTTTATATATCCTAACCTGAGGGAACCTAACATCTCGGATGTAGTATTTTCCAACATTCCTGGCGGGCCAGCCCCTACTTCTCGGTGGGCACATTATATACGTCCATATCGAAATATAACCTAACCTAACCCATCTAGACCCTCGCTGGTAATGTTTTACAAAATTCCGGACGTGTCTGCCCGTACTTCTCGGTGGGGACATTATATACGTCTATAACGTTATATATCCTAACCTAAGGGAACCTAACATCTCGGATGTAGTATTTTCCAACATTCCTGGCGGATCGGCCCCTACTTCTCGGTGGGCACATTATATACGTCTATATCGTAATATAACCTAACCTAACCCATCTAGACCCTCGCTGGTAATGTTTTACAAAATCCCGGTCGTGTCTGCCCGTACTTCTCGGTGGGGACATTATATACGTCTATAACGTTATATATCCTAACCTAAGGGAACCTAACATCTCGGATGTCGTATTTTCCAACATTCCTGGCGGGTCGGCCCCTACTTCTCGGTGGGCACATTATATACGTCCATAGCGCAATATAACCTAACCTAACCCATATAGACACTCGCTGGTAATGTTTTACAAAATCCCGGTCGTGTCGGCCCGTACTTTGCCGTAGGGACATTATATACGTCTATAAGGTTATATATCCTAACCTAAGGGAACCTAACATCTCGGATGTAGTATTTTCCAACTTTCCTGGCGGGTCGGCCCCTACTTCTCGGTGGGCACATTATATACGTCTATATCGTAATAAAACCTAACCTAACCCACCTAGACCCTCGCTGGTAATGTTTCACAGAATCCCGTTCATGCCTTCCCGTACGTCTCGGTGCGGATATTATATACGTCCATAAATTTATATATCCTAACCTAAGGGAACCTAATATCTCGGATGTAGTATTGTCGAACATTCCTGGCGGGTTGGCCCCTACTTCTCGGTGGGCACATTATATACGTCTATATCGTAATATAACCTAACCTAACCCATCTAGACCGTCACTGGTAATGTTTTACAAAATCCCGGTCGTATCGTCCCGTACTTCTCGGTGGGGACATTATATACGTCTATAACGTTATATATCCCTAACCCAAGGGCACCTAACATCTCGGATGTAGTATTTTCCAACATAACTGGCGGGTCGGCCCCTACTTCTCGGTGGGCACATTATATACGTCTATATCGCAATATAACCTAACCTGACCCATCTAGACCCTCGCTGGTAATGTTTTACAAAATCCCTGTCGTGTCGGCCCGTACTTCTCGTTGGGGACATTATATACGTCTATAACGTTATATATCCTAACCTAAGGGAACCTATCATCTCGGATGTAGTATTTTCCAACACTCCTGGCGAGTCGGCCCCTACTTCTCGGTGGGCACATTATATACGTCTATATCGCAATATAACCTAACCTAACACATCTAGACCCTCGCTGGTATTGTTTTACAAAATCCCGGTCGTGTCGTCCCGTACTTCTCGGTGGGGACATTATATACGTCTATAACGTTATATATCCTAACCTAAGGGAACCTAACATCGCGGATGTAGTATTTCACAACATTCCTGGCGGGTCGGCGCCAATTCTCGGTGGGAACATTATATACGTCTATAACGTAATATAACCTAACCTAACCCATCTAGGCCCTCGCTGGTAATGTTTTACAAAATCCCGGTCGTGTCGGACCGTACTTCTCGGTGGGGACATTATATACGTCTACAAATTTATATATCCTAACCCAAGGGAACCTAACATCTCGGATGTAGTATTTTCCAACATTCCTGGCGGGTCGGCCCCTACTTCTCGGTGGGCACATTATATACGTCTATATCGCAATATAACCTAACTTAACCCATCTAGACCCTCGCTGGTAATGTTTTACAAAATCCCGGTCGTGTCGGCCCGTACATTGCCGTGGGGACATTATATACGTCTATAACTTTATATATCCTAACCTGAGGGAACCTAACATCTCGGATGTAGTATTTTCCAACATTCCTGACGGGCCAGCCCCTACTTCTCGGTGGGCACATTATATACGTCCATATCGTAATATAACCGAACCTAACCCATCTAGACCCTCGCTGGTAATGTTTTACAAAATTCCGGTCGTGTCGGCCCGTACTTCTCGGTGGAGACATTATATACCTCTACAACGTTATATATCCTAACCTAAGGGAACCTAACATCTCGGATGTCGTATTTTCCAACATTCCTGGCGGGTCGGCCCCTACATCTCGGTGGGCACATTATATACGTCTATATCGCAATATAACCTAACCTAACACATCTAGACCCTCGCTGGTAATGTTTTACAAAATCCCGGTCGTGTCGGCCCATACTTCTCGGTGCGGACATTGTATACGTCTATAACGTTATACATCCTAACCTAAGTGAACCTAACATCGCGGATGTAGTATTTCACAACATTCCTGGCGGGTCGGCGCCAATTCTCGGTGGGAACATTATATACGTCTATATCGTAATATAACCTAACCTAACCCACCTAGACCGTCGCTGGTAATGTTTCACAGAATCGCGTTCATGTCTTCCCGTACGTCTCGGTGCGGATATTATATACGTCTATAAATTTATATATCCTAACCTAAGGGAACCTAACATCTCGGATGTAGTATTTTCCAACATTCCTGGCGGGTCGGCCCCTACTTCCCGGTGGGCACATTATATACGTCCATATCGTAATATAACCTAACCTAACCCATCTAGACCCTCGCTGGTAATGTTTTACAAAATTCCGGTCGTGTATGCCCGTACTTTGCCGTGGGGACATTATATACGTCTATAACGTTATATATCCTAACCTAAGGGAACCTAACATCTCGGATGTAGTATTTTCCAACATTCCTGGAGGGTCGGCCCCCACTTCTCGGTGGACTCATTATATACGTCTATATCGTAATATAACCTAACCTAACCCATCTAGACAGTCGCTGGTAATGTTTTACAAAATCCCGGTCGTGTCGACCCGTACTTCTCGGTGGGGACATTATATACGTCTATAACGTTATATATCCTAACCTAAGGGAACCTAACATCGCGGATGTAGTATTTCACAACATTCCTGGCGGGTCGGCGCCAATTCTCGGTGGGAACATTATATACGTCTATAACGTAATATAACCTAACCTAACCCATCTAGGCCCTCGCTGGTAATGTTTTACAAAATCCCGGTCGTGTCGGCCCGTACTTCTCGGTGGGGACATTATATACGTCTACAAATTTATATATCCTAACCCAAGGGAACCTAACATCTCGGATGTAGTATTTTCCAACATTCCTGGCGGGTCGGCCCCTACTTCTCGGTGGGCACATTATATACGTCTATATCGCAATATAACCTAACCTAACCCATCTAGACCCTCGCTGGTAATGTTTTACAAAATCCCGGTCGTGTCGGCCCGTACTTTGCCGTGGGGACATTATATACGTCTATAACGTTATATATCCTAACCCAAGGGAACCTAACATCTCGGATGTAGTATTTTCCAACATTCCTGGCGGGCCAGCCCCTACTTCTCGGTGGGCACATTATATACGTCCATATCGAAATATAACCTAACCTAACCCATCTAGACCCTCGCTGGTAATGTTTTACAAAATTCCGGTCGTGTCTGCCCGTACTTCTCGGTGGGGACATTATATACGTCTATAACGTTATATATCCTAACCTAAGGGAACCTAACATCTCGGATGTAGTATTTTCCAACATTCCTGGCGGATCGGCCCCTACTTCTCGGTGGGCACATTATATACGTCTATATCGTAATATAACCTAACCTAACCCATCTAGACCCTCGCTGGTAATGTTTTACAAAATCCCGGTCGTGTCTGCCCGTACTTCTCGGTGGGGACATTATATACGTCTATAACGTTATATATCCTAACCTAAGGGAACCTAACATCTCGGATGTCGTATTTTCCAACATTCCTGGCGGGTCGGCCCCTACTTCTCGGTGGGCACATTATATACGTCTATATCGCAATATAACCTAACCTAACACATCTAGACCTTCGCTGGTAATGTTTTACAAAATCCCGGTCGTGTCGGCCCGTACTTCTCGGTGGGGACATTGTATACGTCTATAACGTTATATATCCTAACCTAAGGGAACCTAACATCGCGGATGTAGTATTTCACAACATTCCTGGCGGGTCGGCGCCAATTCTCGGTGGGAACATTATATACGTCTATATCGTAATATAACCTAACCTAACCCATCTAGACCCTCGCTGGTAATGTTTTACAAAATCCCGGTCGTGTCGTCCCGTACTTCTCGGTGGGGACATTATATACGTCTATAACGTTATATATCCTAACCCAAGGGAACCTAACATCTCGGATGTAGTATTTTCCAACATTCCTGGCGGGCCAGCCCCTACTTCTCGGTGGGCACATTATATACGTCCATATCGAAATATAACCTAACCTAACCCATCTACACCCTCGCTGGTAATGTTTTACAAAATTCCGGTCGTGTCTGCCCGTACTTCTCGGTGGGGACATTATATACGTCTATAACGTTATATATCCTAACCTAAGGGAACCTAACATCTCGGATGTAGTATTTTCCAACATTCCTGGCGGATCGGCCCCTACTTCTCGGTGGGCACATTATATACGTCTATATCGTAATATAACCTAACCTAACCCATCTAGACCCTCGCTGGTAATGTTTTACAAAATCCCGGTCGTGTCTGCCCGTACTTCTCGGTGGGGACATTATATACGTCTATAACGTTATATATCCTAACCTAAGGGAACCTAACATCTCGGATGTCGTATTTTCCAACATTCCTGGCGGGTCGGCCCCTACTTCTCGGTGGGCACATTATATACGTCTATAACGTAATATAACCTAACCTAACACATCTAGCCCTTAGCTGGGAATGTTTTACAGAATCCCGTTCATGTCTTCCCGAAGGTCTCGGTGCGTACATTATATACGTCTATAAATTTATATATCCTAACCTACGGGAAACTAACTTCTCGGATGTAGTATTTTCCAACATTCCTGGCGGGTCGGCCCCTACTTCTCGGTGGGCACATTATATACGTCTATATCGTAATATAACCTAACCTAACCCATCTAGACCCTCGCTGGTAATGTTTTACAAAATCCCGGTCTTGTCGGCCCATACTTCTCGGTGCGGACATTGTATACGTCTATAACGTTATACATCCTAACCTAAGTGAACCTAACATCGCGGATGTAGTATTTCACAACATTCCTGGCGGGTCGGCGCCAATTCTCGGTGGGAACATTATATACGTCTATATCGTAATATAACCTAACCTAACCCACCTAGACCGTCGCTGGTAATGTTTCACAGAATCGCGTTCATGTCTTCCCGTACGTCTCGGTGCGGATATTATATTCGTCTATAAATTTATATATCCTAACCTAAGGGAACCTAACATCTCGGATGTAGTATTTTCCAACATTCCTGGCGGGTCGGCCCCTACTTCCCGGTGGGCACATTATATACGTCCATATCGTAATATAACCTAACCTAACCCATCTAGACCCTCGCTGGTAATGTTTTACAAAATTCCGGTCGTGTGTGCCCGTACTTTGCCGTGGGGACATTATATACGTCTATAACGTTATATATCCTAACCTAAGGGAACCTAACATCTCGGATGTAGTATTTTCCAACATTCCTGGAGGGTCGGCCCCCACTTCTCGGTGGACTCATTATATACGTCTATATCGTAATATAACCTAACCTAACCCATCTAGACAGTCGCTGGTAATGTTTTACAAAATCCCGGTCGTGTCGACCCGTACTTCTCGGTGGGGACATTATATACGTCTATAACGTTATATATCCTAACCTAAGGGAACCTAACATCGCGGATGTAGTATTTCACAACATTCCTGGCGGGTCGGCGCCAATTCTCGGTGGGAACATTATATACGTCTATAACGTAATATAACCTAACCTAACCCATCTAGGCCCTCGCTGGTAATGTTTTACAAAATCCCGGTCGTGTCGGCCCGTACTTCTCGGTGGGGACATTATATACGTCTACAAATTTATATATCCTAACCCAAGGGAACCTAACATCTCGGATGTAGTATTTTCCAACATTCCTGGCGGGTCGGCCCCTACTTCTCGGTGGGCACATTATATACGTCTATATCGCAATATAACCTAACCTAACCCATCTAGACCCTCGCTGGTAATGTTTTACAAAATCCCGGTCGTGTCGGCCCGTACTTTGCCGTGGGGACATTATATACGTCTATAACGTTATATATCCTAACCCAAGGGAACCTAACATCTCGGATGTAGTATTTTCCAACATTCCTGGCGGGTCGGCCCCTACTTCTCGGTGGGCACATTATATACGTCTATATCGTAATATAACCTAACCTAACCCATCTAGACCCTCGCTGGTAATGTTTTACAAAATCCCGGTCTTGTCGGCCCGTACTTCTCGGTGGGGACATTATATACGTCTATAACGTTATATATCCTAACCTAAGGGAACCTAACTTCTCGGATGTAGTATTTTCCAACATTCCTGGCGGGTCGGCCCCTACTTCTCGGAGGGCACATTATATACGTCTATATCGTAATATAACCTAACCTAACCCATCTAGACCGTCGCTGGTAATGTTTTACAAAATCCCGGTCGTGTCGACCCGTAATTCTCGGTGGGGACATTGTATACGTCTATAACGTTATATATCCTAACCCAAGGGAACCTAACATCTCGGATGTAATATTTTCCAACATTCCTGGCGGGTCGGCCCCTACTTCTCGGTGGGCACATTATATACGTCTATATCGCAATATAACCTAACCTAACCCATATAGACACTCGCTGGTAATGTTTTACAAAATCCCGGTCGTGTCGGCCCGTACTTTGCCGTGGGGACATTATATACGTCTATAAGGTTATATATCCTAACCTAAGGGAACCTAACATCTCGGATGTAGTATTTTCCAACTTTCCTGGCGGGTCGGCCCCTACTTCTCGGTGGGCACATTATATACGTCTATATCGTAATAAAACCTAACCTAACCCACCTAGACCCTCGCTGGTAATGTTTCACAGAATCCCGTTCATGCCTTCCCGTACGTCTCGGTGCGGATATTATATACGTCTATAAATTTATATATCCTAACCTAAGGGAACCTAATATCTCGGATGTAGTATTGTCGAACATTCCTGGCGGGTTGGCCCCTACTTCTCGGTGGGCACATTATATACGTCTATATCGTAATATAACCTAACCTAACCCATCTAGACCGTCACTGGTAATGTTTTACAAAATCCCGGTCGTATCGTCCCGTACTTCTCGGTGGGGACATTATATACGTCTATAACGTTATATATCCCTAACCCAAGGGCACCTAACATCTCGGATGTAGTATTTTCCAACATAACTGGCGGGTCGGCCCCTACTTCTCGGTGGGCACATTATATACGTCTATATCGCAATATAACCTAACCTAACCCATCTAGACCCTCGCTGGTAATGTTTTACAAAATCCCTGTCGTGTCGGCCCGTACTTCTCGTTGGGGACATTATATACGTCTATAACGTTATATATCCTAACCTAAGGGAACCTATCATCTCGGATGTAGTATTTTCCAACATTCCTGGCGAGTCGGCCCCTACTTCTCGGTGGGCACATTATATACGTCTATATCGCAATATAACCTAACCTAACACATCTAGACCCTCGCTGGTATTGTTTTACAAAATCCCGGTCGTATCGTCCCGTACTTCTCGGTGGGGACATTATATACGTCTATAACGTTATATATCCTAACCTAAGGGAACCTAACATCGCGGATGTAGTATTTCACAACATTCCTGGCGGGTCGGCGCCAATTCTCGGTGGGAACATTATATACGTCTATAACGTAATATAACCTAACCTAACCCATCTAGGCCCTCGCTGGTAATGTTTTACAAAATCCCGGTCGTGTCGGCCCGTACTTCTCGGTGGGGACATTATATACGTCTACAAATTTATATATCCTAACCCAAGGGAACCTAACATCTCGGATGTAGTATTTTCCAACATTCCTGGCGGGTCGGCCCCTACTTCCCGGTGGGCACATTATATACGTCTATATCGCAATATAACCTAACCTAACCCATCTAGACCCTCGCTGGTAATGTTTTACAAAATCCCGGTCGTGTCGGCCCGTACTTTGCCGTGGGGACATTATATACGTCTATAACTTTATATATCCTAACCTGAGGGAACCTAACATCTCGGATGTAGTATTTTCCAACATTCCTGACGGGCCAGCCCCTACTTCTCGGTGGGCACATTATATACGTCCATATCGTAATATAACCGAACCTAACCCATCTAGACCCTCGCTGGTAATGTTTTACAAAATTCCGGTCGTGTCGGCCCGTACTTCTCGGTGGAGACATTATATACCTCTACAACGTTATATATCCTAACCTAAGGGAACCTAACATCTCGGATGTCGTATTTTCCAACATTCCTGGCGGGTCGGCCCCTACATCTCGGTGGGCACATTATATACGTCTATATCGCAATATAACCTAACCTAACACATCTAGACCCTCGCTGGTAATGTTTTACAAAATCCCGGTCGTGTCGGCCCATACTTCTCGTTGGGGACATTATATACGTCTATAACGTTATATATCCTAACCTAAGGGAACCTATCATCTCGGATGTAGTATTTTCCAACATTCCTGGCGAGTCGGCCCCTACTTCTCGGTGGGCACATTATATACGTCTATATCGCAATATAACCTAACCTAACACATCTAGACCCTCGCTGGTATTGTTTTACAAAATCCCGGTCGTGTCGGCCCGTACTTCTCGGTGGGGACATTATATACGTCTACAAATTTATATATCCTAACCCAAGGGAACCTAACATCTCGGATGTAGTATTTTCCAACATTCCTGGCGGGTCGGCCCCTACTTCTCGGTGGGCACATTATATACGTCTATATCGCAATATAACCTAACCTAACCCATCTAGACCCTCGCTGGTAATGTTTTACAAAATCCCGGTCGTGTCGGCCCGTACTTTGCCGTGGGGACATTATATACGTCTATAACGTTATATATCCTAACCCAAGGGAACCTAACATCTCGGATGTAGTATTTTCCAACATTCCTGGCGGGCCAGCCCCTACTTCTCGGTGGGCACATTATATACGTCCATATCGAAATATAACCTAACCTAACCCATCTAGACCCTCGCTGGTAATGTTTTACAAAATTCCGGTCGTGTCTGCCCGTACTTCTCGGTGGGGACATTATATACGTCTATAACGTTATATATCCTAACCTAAGGGAACCTAACATCTCGGATGTAGTATTTTCCAACATTCCTGGCGGATCGGCCCCTACTTCTCGGTGGGCACATTATATACGTCTATATCGTAATATAACCTAACCTAACCCATCTAGACCCTCGCTGGTAATGTTTTACAAAATCCCGGTCGTGTCTGCCCGTACTTCTCGGTGGGGACATTATATACGTCTATAACGTTATATATCCTAACCCAAGGGAACCTAACATCTCGGATGTAGTATTTTCCAACATTCCTGGCGGGCCAGCCCCTACTTCTCGGTGGGCACATTATATACGTCCATATCGAAATATAACCTAACCTAACCCATCTAGACCCTCGCTGGTAATGTTTTACAAAATTCCGGTCGTGTCTGCCCGTACTTCTCGGTGGGGACATTATATACGTCTATAACGTTATATATCCTAACCTAAGGGAACCTAACATCTCGGATGTAGTATTTTCCAACATTCCTGGCGGATCGGCCCCTACTTCTCGGTGGGCACATTATATACGTCTATATCGTAATATAACCTAACCTAACCCATCTAGACCCTCGCTGGTAATGTTTTACAAAATCCCGTTCATGTCTTCCCGTACGTCTCGGTGCGTACATTATATACGTCTATAAACTTATATATCCTAACCTAAGGGAACCTAATATCTCGGATGTAGTATTTTCTAACATTTCTGGCGGGTCGGCCCCTACTTCTCGGTGGGAACATTATATACGTCTATAACGTAATATAATCTAACCTAACCCACCTAGACCCTCGCTGGTAATGTTTCACAGAATCCCGCTCATGTCTTCCCGTACGTCTCGGTGCGTACATTATATACGTCTAAAAATTTATATATCCTAACCTAAGGGAACCTAACATCTCGGATGTAGTATTTTCCATCATTCCTGGCGGGTCGGCCCCTACTTCTCGGTGGGCACATTATATACGTCTATATCGTAATATAACCCAACCTAACCCATCTAGACCGTCGCTGGTAATGTTTTACAAAATCCCGGTCGTGTCGGCCCGTACTTCTCGGTGTGGACATTATATACGTCTACAACGTTATATATCCTAACCTAAGGGAACCTAACATCTCGCATGTATTATTTTCCAACGTTCCTGGCGGGCCAGCCCCTACTTCTCGGTGGGCACATTATATACGTCCATATCATAATATTACCTAACCTAACCCATCTAGACCCTCGCTGGTAATGTTTTACAAAATTCCGGTCGTGTCGACCCGTACTTCTCGGTGGGGACATTATATACGTCTATAACGTTATATATCCTAACCTAAGGGAACCTAACTTCTCGGATGTAGTATTTTCCAACATTCCTGGCGGGTCGGCCCCTACTTCTCGGTGGGCACATTATATACGTCCATATCGTAATATATCCTAACCTAACCCATCTAGACCCCCGCTGGTAATGTTTTACAAAATCCCGGTCGTGTTTGCCCGTACTTCTCGGTGGGGACATTATATACGTCTATAACGTTATATATCCTAACCTAAGGGAACCTAACATGTCGGATGTAGTATTTTCCAACATTCCTGGCGGGTCGGCCCCTACTTCTCGATGGGCACATTATATATGTCTATATCGCAATATAACCTAACCAAACCCATCTAGACCCTCGCTGTTAATGTTTTACAAAATCCCGGTCGTGTCGGCCCGTACTTTGCCGTGGGGACATTATATATGTCTATATCGTTTTATATCCTAACCTAAGGGAACCTAACATCTCGGATGTAGTATTTTCCAACATTTCTGGCGGGTCGGCCCCTACTTCTCGGTGGGAACATTATATACGTCTATAACGTAATATAACCTAATCTGACCCACCTAGACCCTCGCTGGTAATGTTTCACAGAATCCCGCTCATGTCTTCCCGTACGTCTCTGTGCGTACATTATATACGTCTAAAAATTTATATATCCTAACCTAAGGGAACCTAACATCTCGGATGTAGTATTTTCCATCATTCCTGGCGGGTCGGCCCCTACTTCTCGGTGGGCACATTATATACGTCTATATCGTAATATAACCCAACCTAACCCATCTAGACCGTCGCTGGTAATGTTTTACAAAATCCCGGTCGTGTCGGCCCGTACTTCTCGGTGTGGACATTATATACGTCTATAACGTTATATATCCTAACCTAAGGGAACCTAACATCTCGCATGTATTATTTTCCAACGTTCCTGGCGGGCCAGCCCCTACTTCTCGGTGGGCACATTATATACGTCCATATCGTAATATAACCTAACCTAACCCATCTAGACCCTCGCTGGTAATGTTTTACAAAATTCCGGCCGTGTCGGCCCGTACCTTGCCGTGGGGACACTATATACGTCTATAACGTTATATATCCTAACCTAAGGGAACCTAACATCTCGGATGTAGTATTTTCCAACATTCCTGGCGGGTCGGCCCCTACTTCTCGGTGGGCACGTTATATACGTCTATATCGTAATATACCCTAACCTAATCCATGTAGACGCTCGCTGGTAATGTTTTACAAAATCCCGGTCGTGTCGGCCCGTACTTCTCGGTGGGGACATTATATACGTCTATAACGTTATATATCCTAACCTAAGGGAACCTAACATGTCGGATGTAGTATTTTCCAACATTCCTGGCGGGTCGGCCCCTACTTCTCGATGGGCACATTATATATGTCTATAACGCAATATAACCTAACCTAACCCATCTAGACCCTCGCTGGTAATGTTTTACAAAATCCCGGTCGTGTCGGCCCATACTTCTCGGTGTGGACATTATATACGTCTGTAACGTTATATATCTTAACCTAAGGGAACCTAACATCTCGCATGTATTATATTCCAACGTTCCTGGCGGGCCAGCCCCTACTTCTCGGTGGGCACATTATATACGTCCATATCGTAATATAATCTAACCTAACCCATCTAGACCCTCGCTGGTAATGTTTTACAAAATTCCGGTCGTTTCGGCCCGTACTTTGCCGTGGGGACATTATATACGTCTATAACGTTATATATCCTAACCTAAGGGAACCTAACATCTCGGATGTAGTATTTTCCAACATTCCTGGCGGGTCGGCCCCTACTTCTCGGTGGGCACATTATATACGTCTATATCGTAATATAACCTAACCTAACCCATCTAGACCGTCGCTGGTAATGTTTTACAAAATCCCGGTCGTGTCGACCCGTACTTCTCGGTGGGGACATTATATACGTCTATAACGTTATATATCCTAACCTAAAGGAACCTAACTTCTCGGATGTAGTATTTTCCAACATTCCTGGCGGGTCGGCCCCTACTTCTCGGTGGGCACATTATATACGTCTATATCGTAATATACCCTAACCTAATCCATGTAGACCCTCGCTGGTAATGTTTTACAAAATCCCGGTCGTGTCTGCCCGTACTTCTCGGTGGGGACATTATATACGTCTATAACGTTATATATCCTAACCTAAGGGAACCTAACATGTCGGATGTAGTATTTTCCAACATTCCTGGCGGGTCGGCCCCTACTTCTCGATGGGCACATTATATATGTCTATATCGCAATATAACCTAACCAAACCCATCTAGACCCTCGCTGGTAATGTTTTACAAAATCCCGGTCGTGTCGGCCCGTACTTCTCGGTGTGGACATTATATACGTCTATAACGTTATATATCCTAACCTAAGGGAACCCAACATCTCGCATGTATTATTTTCCAACGTTCCTGGCGGGCCAGGCCCTACTTCTCGGTGGGCACATTATATACTTCCATATCGTAATATAACCTAACCTAACCTATCTAGACCCTCGCTGGTAATGTTTAACAAAATTCCGGTCGTGTCGGCATGTACTTTGCCGTGGGGAAATTATATACGTCTATAACGTTATATATCCTAACCTAAGGGAACCTAACATCTCGGATGTAGTATTTTCCAACATTCCTGGCGGGCCAGCCCCTACTTCTCGGTGGGCACATTATATACGTCCATATCGTAATATAACCTAACCTAACCCACCTAGACCCTCGCTGGTAATGTTTCACAGAATCCCGTTCATGTCTTCCCGTACGTCTCGGTGCGTACATTATATACGTCTATAAACTTATATATCCTAACCTAAGGGAACCTAATATCTCGGATGTAGTATTTTCTAACATTTCTGGCGGGTCGGCCCCTACTTCTCGGTGGGAACATTATATACGTCTATAACGTAATATAACCTAACCTAACCCACCTAGACCCTCGCTGGTAATGTTTCACAGAATCCCGCTCATGTCTTCCCGTACGTCTCGGTGCGTACATTATATACGTCTAAAAATTTATATATCCTAACCTAAGGGAACCTAACATCTCGGATGTAGTATTTTCCATCATTCCTGGCGGGTCGGCCCCTACTTCTCGGTGGGCACATTATATACGTCTATATCGTAATATAACCCAACCTAACCCATCTAGACCGTCGCTGGTAATGTTTCACAAAATCCCGGTCGTGTCGGCCCGTACTTCTCGGTGTGGACATTATATACGTCTATAACGTTATATATCCTAA
This sequence comes from Xylocopa violacea, assembly GCA_963969225.1. Taxonomy (NCBI): domain Eukaryota; kingdom Metazoa; phylum Arthropoda; class Insecta; order Hymenoptera; family Apidae; genus Xylocopa; species Xylocopa violacea. The sequence continues at coordinate 4,120,223 of CAXAJV010000011.1, read as the reverse complement.
CCTAAGGGAACCTAACATCTCGCATGTATTATTTTCCAACGTTCCTGGCGGGCCAGCCCCTACTTCTCGGTGGGCACGTTATATACGTCCATATCGTAATATAACCTAACCTAACCCATCTAGACCCTCGCTGGTAATGTTTTACAAAATTCCGGTCGTGTCGACCCGTACTTCTCGGTGGGGACATTATATACGTCTATAACGTTATATATCCTAACCTAAGGGAACCTAACATGTCGGATGTAGTATTTTCCAACATTCCTGGCGGGTCGGCCCCTACTTCTCGATGGGCACATTATATATGTCTATATCGCAATATAACCTAACCAAACCCATCTAGACCCTCGCTGGTAATGTTTTACAAAATCCCGGTCGTGTCGGCCCGTACTTCTCGGTGTGGACATTATATACGTCTATAACGTTATATATCCTAACCTAAGGGAACCCAACATCTCGCATGTATTATTTTCCAACGTTCCTGGCGGGCCAGGCCCTACTTCTCGGTGGGCACATTATATACTTCCATATCGTAATATAACCTAACCTAACCTATCTAGACCCTCGCTGGTAATGTTTAACAAAATTCCGGTCGTGTCGGCATGTACTTTGCCGTGGGGAAATTATATACGTCTATAACGTTATATATCCTAACCTAAGGGAACCTAACATCTCGGATGTAGTATTTTCCAACATTCCTGGCGGGCCAGCCCCTACTTCTCGGTGGGCACATTATATACGTCCATATCGTAATATAACCTAACCTAACCCACCTAGACCCTCGCTGGTAATGTTTCACAGAATCCCGTTCATGTCTTCCCGTACGTCTCGGTGCGTACATTATATACGTCTATAAACTTATATATCCTAACCTAAGGGAACCTAATATCTCGGATGTAGTATTTTCTAACATTTCTGGCGGGTCGGCCCCTACTTCTCGGTGGGAACATTATATACGTCTATAACGTAATATAACCTAACCTAACCCACCTAGACCCTCGCTGGTAATGTTTCACAGAATCCCGCTCATGTCTTCCCGTACGTCTCGGTGCGTACATTATATACGTCTAAAAATTTATATATCCTAACCTAAGGGAACCTAACATCTCGGATGTAGTATTTTCCATCATTCCTGGCGGGTCGGCCCCTACTTCTCGGTGGGCACATTATATACGTCTATATCGTAATATAACCCAATCTAACCCATCTAGACCGTCGCTGGTAATGTTTTACAAAATCCCGGTCGTGTCGGCCCGTACTTCTCGGTGTAGACATTATATACGTCTATAACGTTATATATCCTAACCTAAGGGAACCTAACATCTCGCATGTATTATTTTCCAACGTTCCTGGCGGGCCAGCCCCTACTTCTCGGTGGGCACAATATATACGTCCATATCGTAATATAACCTAACCTAACCCATCTAGACCCTCGCTGGTAATGTTTTACAAAATTCCGGTCGTGTCGACCCGTACTTCTCGGTGGGGACATTATATACGTCTATAACGTTATATATCCTAACCTAAGGGAACCTAACTTCTCGGATGTAGTATTTTCCAACATTCCTGGCGGGTCGGCCCCTACTTCTCGGTGGGCACATTATATACGTCTATATCGTAATATAACCTAACCTAATCCATCTAGACCCTCGCTTTTAATGTTTTACAAAATCCCGGTCGTGTCTGCCCGTACTTCTCGGTGGGGACATTATATACGTCTATAACGTTATATATCCTAACCTAAGGGGACCTAACATGTCGGATGTAGTATTTTCCAACATTCCTGGCGGGTCGCCCCTACTTCTCGATGGGCACATTATATATGTCTATATCGCAATATAACCTAACCTAACCCATCTAGACCCTCGCTGGTAATGTTTTACAAAATCCCGGTCGTGTCTGCCCGTACTTCTCGGTGGGGACATTATATACGTCTATAACGTTATATATCCTAACCTAAGGGAACCTAACATCACGCATGTATTATTTTCCAACGTTCCTGGCGGGCCAGGCCCTACTTCTCGGTGGGCACATTATATACTTCCATATCGTAATATAACCTAACCTAACCTATCTAGACCCTCGCTGGTAATGTTTAACAAAATTCCGGTCGTGTCGGCATGTACTTTGCCGTGGGGAAATTATATACGTCTATAACGTTATATATCCTAACCTAAGGGAACCTAACATCTCGGATGTAGTATTTTCCAACATTCCTGGCGGGCCAGCCCCTACTTCTCGGTGGGCACATTATATACGTCCATATCGTAATATAACCTAACCAAACCCACCTAGACCCCCGCTGGTAATGTTTCACAGAATCCCGTTCATGTCTTCCCGTACGTCTCGGTGCGTACATTATATACGTCTATAAACTTATATATCCTAACCTAAGGGAACCTAACACCTCGGATGTAGTATTTTCCAACATTCCTGGCGGGCCGGCCCCTACTTCTCGGTGGGCACATTATATACGTCCATATCGTAATATAATCTAACCTAACCCATCTAGAGCCTCGCTGCTAATGTTTTACAAAATTCCGGTCGTGTCGGCCCGTACTTTGCCGTGGGGACATTATATACGTCTCTAACGTTATATATCCTAACCTAAGGGAACCTAACATCTCGGATGTAGTATTTTCCAACATTCCTGGCGGGTCGGCCCCTACTTCTCGGTGGGCACATTATATACGTATATATCGTAATATAACCCAACCTAACCCATCTAGACCGTCGCTGGTAATGTTTTACAAAATCCCGGTCGTGTCGACTCGTACTTCTCGGTGGGGACATTATATACGTCTATAACGTTATATATCCTAACCTAAGGGAACCTAACATGTCGGATGTAGTATTTTCCAAAATTCCTGGCGGGTCGGCCCCTACTTCTCGATGGGCACATTATATACTTCCATATCGTAATATAACCTAACCTAACCTATCTAGACCCTCGCTGGTAATGTTTAACAAAATTCCGGTCGTGTCGGCATGTACTTTGCCGTCGGGACATTATATACGTCTATAACGTTATATATCCTAACCTAAGGGAACCTAACATCTCGGATGTAGTATTTTCCAACATTCCTGGCGGGCCAGCCCCTACTTCTCGGTGGGCAAATTATATACGTCCATATCGTAATATAACCTAACCTAACCCACCTAGACCCCCGCTGGTAATGTTTCACAGAATCCCGTTCATGTCTTCCCGTACGTCTCGGTGCGTACATTATATACGTCTATAAACTTATATATCCTAACCTAAGGGAACCTGACATCTCGGATGTAGTATTTTCCAACATTCCTGGCGGGCCGGCCCCTACTTCTCGGTGGGCACATTATATACGTCCATATCGTAATATAATCTAACCTAACCCATCTAGAGCTTCGCTGCTAATGTTTTACAAAATTCCGGTCGTGTCGGCCCGTACTTTGCCGTGGGGACATTATATACGTCTCTAACGTTATATATCCTAACCTAAGGGAACCTAACATCTCGGATGTAGTATTTTCCAACATTCCTGGCGGGTCGGCCCCTACTTCTCGGTGGGCACATTATATACGTCTATATCGTAATATAACCTAACCTAACCCATCTAGACCGTCGCTGGTAATGTTTTACAAAATCCCGGTCGTGTCGGCCCGTACTTCTCGGTGTGGACATTATATACGTCTATATCGTTAAATATCCTAACCTAAGGGAACCTAACATCTCGGATGTAGTATTTTCCAACATTCCTGGCGGGCCAGCCCCTACTTCTCGGTGGGCACATTATATACGTCTATATCGTAATATAACCTAACCTAACCCATCTAGACCCTCGCTGGTAATGTTTTACAAAATTCCGGTCGTGTCGACCCGTACTTCTCGGTGGGGACATTATATACGTCTATAACGTTATATATCCTAACCTAAGGGAACCTAACATCTCGCATGTATTATTTTCCAACGTTCCTGGCGGGCCAGCCCCTACTTCTCGGTGGGCACATTATATACGTCCATATCGTAATATAATCTAACCTAACCCATCTAGACCCTCGCTGGTAATGCTTTACAAAATTCCGGTCGTTTCGGCCCGTATTTTGCCGTGGGGACATTATATACGTCTATAACGTTATATATCCTAACCTAAGGGAACCTAACATCTCGGATGTAGTATTTTCCAACATTCCTGGCGGGTCGGCCCCTACTTCTCGGTGGGCACATTATATACGTCTATATCGTAATA